>CM051626.1:9749693-11144110 GCA_028020825.1 Podargus strigoides | reverse complement strand
CCATATTTCTGACAAGGACTTTTTACTGCTCCACAAAACCTCCCCAACATCATAGCAGTACGTCTACATTTAGCCTCTACCTGGGGCTAAACTGTAGTAGTTGTTCTACCACTCAATGACCCCTCCCCAGCTGAGAAGGGGAATTGGGGGAAAAAAAAAGAAGCCCTGTGAGTTGAAGTAGAAACAGATTTAATGAAATAACAAAACTAATACCATCACCAACATAAAGTGTATAAGCTTACACTCAGCCTGGTCCTTAGGATCAGCAGCAGGAGCAGAAGGCCAAAAGAGAGGAATCACAGGAAGAAGAATGCCACCCTGAGTGAGCTCCCTCCTTTTATAATGAGCATGATGAAGTGGTATGGGATACACCTGCAAGTCAGCTGCCTTGATTGGATCTCCCAGCTGACTCGGGGCTACTCATGGCCTGTCTGCATGGCTGGCCCGTGGGTCTGTGCCTGGGAAACCAGGACACAGTATTTCATGGGTTCTGCTTAGAAAAGACCACAGAATATGAGAGCCACAAAAGAAAGCTCCCTCCTGAGGGAAGCTGAAAGTTTTTGGTCCTGCACAGAGGTGGTGATGATTTTACAAAAAATATTGGTGATTCAAAAAGGGGAAATATATATTTGTATCAGAGGAACTGGATTAGTGGATAAAAAAACAAACTTTATGTTGGATTTTTATGTAAAGTTTTGGGAAATTTGTGAATGATTTTAGAGTAAATTAAAATTGTTTCAAAATGGAAAACTCCACTGTGTCTTGAAATGGACCAAATATCTACCTTGTTAAAAACATAACCAAGCTTTTCAGTGTCTTTCAGAGAGAGCAAATTAGCTGAAACTGTCATAAATGGAGGAAAATACTCAATGCTTTCAAACTGTATTTCACTCCTGCTCAGGAAATGCTGGCATTTACTTTTTCCCCAAAATATATTTCCAATCAGGTCTATTTTGGAGGCCATGTATACAGTTGTGACAGGAGAAAGATGGTTGTTCACCCTCCCCAGCAGCTCCTCATGAAGAGGATCTGGGCTCCCTCCCTTTCAGCCTTGTGCCCATCTGACCAGCCAAAACCTGAGGATGAGAGCAGCCAGGTTTGTGCATGAAGAGGGGATTCGTGCCATTTCCATTTCCCACCAGGTTTCTCTTAGACAAGCCTCTCCTCATTTGCTGGCCATCAGGAATCATAGAATCTTAGAATGATAGACTTTGGGCTGGGCTGCACAGTCAGAGGTCAGAAAGGTACTCAACAGCGCAGATCAGCCCAGTGGTGACAACTACCCCGTGGTCTCCCCTTGCCAGTGGGATGCCAGCATGTTTGCCCATGAATCAACCCATTCAGGCTCTGTCCTGGGGTCACAGGACCGTTCTGCCAATGATGGACAGGGGCCACCGGCAAGGCCACATTTTTCTCCTCTCCACCACACATGGCCATTGTCCTCTACAGATGCTAATGGACTGGGAAGCTTCCTGAGCTACAAGCCCTCTCATTGTCCCTGGGAAGTGCTTTCACTTGTCTTTCTCTTTCAGCTGGAAAGGCTACACACCATTCACTTCCCAGACATAATGATGCCCTTTGTGGCCGTCTCCAACATGGTTTGGGGAATGCTGTAATGGGGACATACTCAAAGCATGAAAGGAAAGGATTGTTTTAGCCAAAGTGCCTGGCTTTCTGGAGATGTCTAGGGGGCCAAGAAGGCCCCAGCCCTTAACAAGCTTCACTGGTTGCCTTTTCTTACGTCCCTCCCCCTCCAAAGCCTTACCCTCTTCTTCCAACCCACAGTTTAAATATAAGGGGTTTTAATCCTGCACCTAATACATCTCTTGTATGCTTCTGAGCTTCAGAGTAAGCTAATCTTGTATGTCCAAACTATGATCTCTATTGCAAACTGAGTGGTCTGTTAAACCACTAATGCTCTGAGCAAAAATGGCTTTCACTAGGGAGCTTCTATATTGATGAGGGGATAAAAAGCTCTCTCTTCCTAATGTTTGAAGTTCTCACTGCTCCTGGGGCTGCCAAAACTACTCCTATGAGGAGGTCGCCCTGTCTATCAAGCTGATGGAGTCCCTGTTATGTCCTCTAACCAAGGAGATGATACCACAACACATGCTGACCTCCTAGGGCATTCAGACAGACCCTGCTGTAAAAAAAATGCCTCCATACACAAATAATGAACGAGGATGTTGTTCCCTGGGAGCAATTCTACTCTCCTGATAAGTGAAATGGCTCCAGTGTGATTTAGGGCAGGGAAGAGCACAACCAATCATCCATGTGCAGTACTGACACACAGCACATTAACTGGCTAATTTCCCACTGCATTTTCCTAGATGTTATCTAAAGAGACCAGCAAGGACACCAGAGAACTCCTTTATTAACTGTTGCTAATAAACAACAGTTTATTAATCATTCACAGTAATGGCTCCTGCAGGAGAACAGACACAGTGGAAAATAATCTGGTTTTTCCTAAAATCTGACTTGATTCAACACAGCTTCAAGGGCATATAGTATGGTCATGTGTCCAAATTCAAGTACACTTCATGAAGGTGTTCTGTTTTTGTGAAATCCACCAATAACAACCCTTGTGGTTTAGATGTTAAATGGTACTGGTGTCTTCTTCACTGTACTGCATCAGCAGCCAGCATGGAGAGGGCACTGCACTCACCTCAGAATTGCTGTGGGACATGCACTGTTTCCAGAAAAAACAGCAGGCTTTGGCAGTCCTGGGAGTTAATACCTGGGCTATCTGTCTAGAATCATGTTCTCCCTGGCCTAAAACAGAAATAAATCATGTCACCTTCTACACTTGACTTTCTCTTGTTTTTTTCTCTAACTTCCTGTTGTCAGAAAGCTGACCTCCTCTGATGAGTCCCACTTTATTCCCCACTCCCAATATTTTTCAGTGGAAGGACTGGAATTTGCACCAAAACATCCAAACTGCAGTTCTGAATTGCTACCTCCTCCTCAGTTCCACTTGGTGCAAGCTGACGTTTTTCTCTGCTATGTCCGTGTATGAGTGAAGTGCAACTTACAGAGATCTTTGTGCTGGAGAAAACAAAGAACATCCCAGACAGTGTTCATAACAGCTTAGGACATCCCCAAAGTATCTTAGTAAGCTGCTGGTCTATTTGTGCTTGTTCGGTTGTCTATTTTTCAAAAGGTCGCTTCTTAAATCTGGATGTTTTCCCTCTTCTCTGTGTAAGCACAGACGTTTCACGAATGATTGTGCTGGGAATCCCTTCCCAGGCAAGTTCTGCGATGCTGCACCATAGAGAGTTTTGCTTGATCTTCCTTCCCACTATGAGCCATGCCATCAGCATTAACGTACCTCCAGTAGGCTTAACCAGCTCCTGTCCTTCAGGAGAAGGCCAAGGGGGCATTCCTCACCCTGGAGAGGTTATTTTGAATACTGAAGTTCTTGCTGAATGACAGTTTAACCCAGCACTCCTCTGCCTATTTGCTGCCACGACTTTGTTTTTTGTTTCAAGTAGCTTAGTTTAATGATCCAAGTGACCTAAGTCTCTTGCTAAAGGAGATTATGATGATGTCTGGGGACACCGAGATATGAACGCAAGGAAGATTCAAGCCTGATAATTTGGGCATGCTTTATTTTTCCCTCCACTCAAATAGAAAAAGACCATCTGGGGCATCAGATATTCATTGTGGAAGTAATAAATTTGAACCCATCTGAATAATTCGTTCACCCTGAGGAAGGGACATGAACAATGAGATTTGGAGTAGTGCATTACTCCCCAGCTACAGCTTCCCATCTGCTGCTGTAAAGGCTGTGGCCCTGAAGGTCCTTCCTATAGATTCTACAACTAAGGAGAAGAAGGCAAAAGGAATTTCATTCCTCTGTTTTCCTCACATCCCCAGCCTGACTCCTTAAAAGGAAGTCTGGAGGAGGCAGCAAACTCTTCCAGCTGACCTTGGGGAGGAGATTTGCTCAAGAAGCCTGAGGCAGTGTCTCCTGCTTTTACGCTGAGCCAAAACAATTCTTGCTTTGAGCTCCTTGAAAGCATAGAGACTGACTTCAGCTTTAATCTCTGCCCAGAGAGAAATACAGCATGAAAGCAAGAGAGTTGGAAGCGTCTGTAAGAGAGTAGAGTGTGGCAGGTACATTTGAAGTCTCCTGTGATTGCTGTTGCTCAGCACATGGTACAGGCTGCTGTGTGCTGCTCCCAAACTTACCTGATAGGCATGAAGGTCCTTTTAATTACCACAGCACATATGTTCTTTTATCAGACGATCCCAGAAGTGAAATATATCACATTTGAACTGCCACTTGGTTTTTGAGTAGTGTCAGAAAGACCTGGTGAAAAACAGATAGGAGAGTGACTGGAAGTGGGCACAAAGTAAATAGGCATCTGGGCCTGCTTTTCTAAGCATGGTCTACTGTGAGTTGGGTCCCAATTTTAGTCCTGCACAGCATCAAGCTACTGAAGTATTCAATTGGTTGATGATGGGATAATAGGAAGCCAAGGGTGGTGAAAATTTAATATACCATTGCAAGATTAAATGGGACTATTTATTTCTCACTGTGATTTATAATGCTCCCTTATGTTGGCACTCACACATCATAGGCAAAAAAAAATGAAATTATTAACAGGAGAAGACTAAAAAATAAAACATTTCAGGGGACTTTCAAATGCCTCCTTTGCATGAAGTTGGACTACCCAAGGAGTGACTTACTGAACACAGAAATTTGTTATCCTTACATACCTTTTGTTTTGGACATGTGACATTGTATTCTTCAAGTGTGTCATCCAAACTGCTTTTCAGGCAACAACAAGGGCTGGAATCTGATCTCTCTCTCCTTGAACCCTGCATGATAATAACATTTATCAGCATTTTGCTGGTCTTCCCAGAATGTGAATTCATTTTGCATGAGAAACAGAGTGCATCAAGGTGTGGGTGAGGACCTTTCCCGACCACCACATCCCAGTGAGCTGCTGCAGGTAAACATTTATATTCTGAGGCAAGTCTGGTCTTGAGTGATGTAGCTCCACTCACATCTGTAAAGCTGCTACATTTTTTTTTTTTTTGTCCCAGGGGCACCAAGATGGCACTCACAGCCAAAATAAACAGTTCTAAATCTTTGTGTGGGAAAATTACATACAGAATCACAGAATTATCTAGGTTGGAAAAGACCTTGAAGATCATCGAGTCCAACCATCAACCTAACACAACTGTACAATACGGACAACAGTATTCAAAATCATAACCAACATCTCCGTAAATTGAAGGAAAATTGAAACTGTGATGTCAGGCCTGTTAAAGGAGATCGGATTTGAACTTTATTCTTCCTTCAATATACATAGAGTACATGTCCCTCCCTAGGTTTCAAAATGTTTTACCATGACATTAGTATCATTATCCTCAGGAATTAAGTGCTTTAAAATTGTAATTCTTTACACAGAATTCTGAGTCTCCACAAGGTAAAATGACCCACCTGAGGTTACTTGTGAGCCAATTGCATCAACAGAAATAAGTCTCTGCAGTCCCAAACCCTGTTCTTTGTCAGAATGAACATGGAATAATTTATGTGTTTTTTTAAGCATTCAGCCCACTTCAGCTTCAGGTCTTTCTTTTTTTGTTGTGGTTGGCTTGTTCAAAATGATCAGAATTTGCAAACCATAATGTAGTAGAAAATAGAGGGGAAGGCAATACCTTTTATGCTAACTATCAATTCAGTAAGGTTGTCACTTTACCCAGTACCACCCAGTACCAGGTAATTTTTATTTAAAAAAACTTCTTGGTGCCAATAGGCAATAAGTGTGTATTTGTCTGAGGTTAGGCAGTGTATGTCTGTCCACTCTTCAAATATTTCCCTCTCTGGAAAAGAAGGTGACAATTTAAAGGAATTCATGACTTTCCGAAAAGAGCCACAGTGCAACTTTAACCCCCACAGGACTCAAAGAGACCAGAGGAATTGGTCTTGAACACCACTCAGGTGTTCAAAAGCCAAGTTGCTATTTGCACAGCACTGCCATTGACATAAACTCTGCCAGACCCAGTCACACAAAAACATAACGTGCAATTTGTCAGCCTCCTACCAGCTAGCATTCTCAGCAGTCAGATAACACTGCTGCATTGCACGTATCCAGACCCTCATCCACCTGCTCTAAGGAAAGGACTGGAAATGTTTAAAGTACTTAAAGTAGGAGTAGGTGAGGAGAAAAGCGGATAAAATTTAGGGGATGGTTATATTGCAGCCACAGGGAGAATCATTGTAATATGGACATACCTGAGGGAGCTTTAACTGTAACTGTGACAGTACAGAGCTCAGCAAGAGCTGTGAAGCCTTTCGTAAGATCAGAGCAGTATCTATGTAGATGATACTAGCACCTTGAAAACTAATGCTTATATGTCTACAGTGAGTGCAGAAAATGATTAATTCTGAAAGAGGAAAAGTTCTGAATCTGAAAGAGGAAGATGCAATATGCTGAAGTGCAGGTAATATATTTCAGGCAGGCTGAAGTTTAAGTGATGCTCATTCCAGAAAGGGTTATTTTGGAACTGAATAGAGCCAGGTTATAGAAAACAGAGCATGAAGAGCAATCTTGCAATGAGTGATGGATAGATGAAATGACTCAGGACAGCCTCCTCATCGAGTGCAGATCATCTCTAACCAGTTTCTACTGATCCATCCTCTGAGTTACTCACTTCTTCCTTGGTGAACCACAAATACTTAAAAGGAATCATTTACAGCATCAAGAGCTGAGTGGAAAAAGGGCATCAGAATCTGACCCTGCTATTAACATCATAATTAGGAAAATATTGTCCAACCCATAAAGGAGGTTGAAACTGTCACATTTTCTTTGGGAAAGAGAGCACACATTTGTGTACAGCTCATAGGCAAGCTCACATACTTTGAAGTTCACAATGCCAGGGCATGGAAAGTAAATGCCCTGAAGTTTGCTCTTGATAAATGATTATGCTTCTGAAATGGTAATATAAATGCACTGAGTCGTGAAATGCAGCTAATATAATTAATCTTGTAATATTGTAAATCTGTTGGAGACAGATAACATGAGAATTTTGCTCTACTGTTTCACACTACAGCAAAAACCAATAAAGTGTGTTTAGAAGGAAGCCTGGAGCCTAAATATTTTCAGGTGACTTTGGTGAGTCAAAAAAACCCAAACCTGTTTACATAACCTTCCACAAAAACCATACATTATGCATAACACCAGGTTGCTCCACCCTAGAACTGTTACAGGAACTACCTGAAAAATAAAGATATCCTCTACATTATGTTTGTTTTCTAAAGAAAATAAATTGTATGAATACCGAAGGGCTTGGGAGATTTGGAGGTTTGCTTGTTTGTTTGTGTTTTGAGCCATTGCTGTTAGAGCATTCATAACAGCAACTATTCTCCAGTTAATCAATGAACATTCTTTCTATGAACTGGATTTAGGGATATCTCAGTCAATTTGATAGTCAGTAAATTCCCTTATTTCCTGCATTGTAAATTACCTTTCTGCAACTCCTCTTGCTGGTAGCCGAGAGGAACATCCAGCTACTGGCACAAAGGCTGGACAACTTTTGCCTTCCCAGGCTTTGATAAAACTTGCTCAGATCAGAGACAAATCAGTACGAAGGAAACTTATGCTGACATGACAAAAGAAACATGCTAGAGAAGCCTGTTGCAAAGTGATCTTAAAGCTCAAATAAGCAGACTATGAAACATGCATGCAGATGTTTCATAAGGCATTTTGAAGGACAAATGTGCCATGGCTATGAGGAGACAAAGGTCCACGCCAGGCCAGGCATGCAGAGCTCTGAGTCATGTAGAACATACCAGTCACTAGCACCAGTGGGGGTCATGCCCTGAATGGACTGGTCTGGGACACTAAGCAAGGGGATCTTCCCTGAACCAAGGTCTTGCTTTGGGTCTGCCCCAATGGGGAAAATTCTCAGTCCCTCTGTACCACTCCTGATTCCCAATACCACTTTGTTTGCATTACAGAGCAGGTCAAGGTTCACTACTTGGCATATCTGGAATTCAGCATCTAAAATCATTTTGTGTCAGAGGGTGAGGGGACAGAATAGCAATTGTGCAAGTTCTAGGGGGCTGGACATGACAGATTAACAGCTTTGAAATGCTTAACATCAATTGGCTACAATAACATCATATAAAAAAAGTGACTGAAACAGAACTATTGGGTTAAATTCTTATTTAGAAATATTTTTGCTTGAAAAACTTTCAGTTAATTGGAGCCTGTCAATTATTCTGACTGAGATCCACTCAAACAGCATGGTGCAGTGAGGGGTTGTTGCTAATTGGATTGCATGGACATGATGACGCTACTGATGAGCTGCTATATCCTATCAGTCCCAGATCCAAAGCAACTAGGAATCTCTGCCATGAAACACCACTTTGCTGGACACTGCAAAAGGAGAGGGTTGCCTCCATAATGGTACATATATTCATACATATTCCCAGCTCAGCCTTGCAAACATGTTTTTGTAAGCAGCGAAACACGCTGTGAGAAATTGGAATGCTGCAGCTATTTGCATAACTTTCAAGTCATTGTCAAGAGATGATCCTGCTCAAGGCCTTGTTCCAGATTATTTCTAGCTCTTACCTGAAAACTCAGGACTGATTTTCAGCACATTTGTTATTTCCATAGACCCTAAGCTCACGTATTGCGCATAAGCTTTAAACACGCTTGAGGTCTGCATGTGTTGATGAAATTGTTCTCCTGCCCTCCCTGTAGCTCAAAATGAGATTTAGTTATGAGTGTAAGGAGATCAAGGAGGCTGAACAGACTAATTGTGACTTTTTGCCTTTTATATTAGGTCTAAATTTTGTTCTAAGATGGCAGGATCTGTGTTGCAGCCTCAGATGCAACAGGGATTTTTTGCTGTCTTAAATCACACCACACTGGATTGACCTGAGTTGTCATCTTCAGTTTCAAGGACAAATCTTGGCTTCTGTAATTCAAATTTCCAGGTCGTGCAAGAGAAAGCAGACAGCTTCTGCTCCAGCTGGTTTTGTTCTTCAAAGAGGGGATCTTGGGCATCCAGGCTGGGTAACACCCTCCAATAATGGTACAACTCCTACTTAAAAATCTCTCCCACCACATTTCCTCCTTTTTAATCACATGAGGTGTTGGTTCTCAGGCTACAAATAATACAGAACTGAATCAGGTCATTTCTAAAACCTAGTGACCACATTCTTCAAGAAACAAGTGTCTTAGACCCACTACCGCTGCCAAATAAAATATTCTCTATTTTAACCCAGGGCATGTCTTCTCAACATAAAGATGTTCCTGAAGTAGCATGAAACCAGCTTGACATTGCTCTCTCTACCCTGTATGCATAGAAATAGGACTGTGAGCAGAAACACAAAAGAGGGAACAGGACTTCAAGTTGGATCCATGCCACTTCAGTTCTTGGCTCTTGTTTGCAGTCTCTTTGTTGCTGGGAAAAGCTGAGCAGTCTCATTTTGGGATGGACAACAGATTACAGAGTACTGCCAAAATAAAGCTGCACTACCAGTCCTAACCCGTGTTATCTTCGTGCCTGCTGGAATGAATACAACCTTTTCTTAGCACCGCAGTTGGTACTCAGCAGGAGAGTGAAGGGTAGGTAGCTCATTTGGAAAATTCACTGTGCAATCATTCTGCAACAGCAGTAGTGTGTAGCTTCCCCATTTCTCCTTTTTCAGGTTTGGGGTTTTTGGGGGGTGGGGGGGTGTTGGGTTTTTTACAGTGTTCTTTAATTGAATACACTCCTGAGTACTTCTTGGAGACTATGAGTAGATTCCAGGATGGACATGTCTGGATCTATGAAGGTAAAAAGAGTGTCAGTGATTCCCTTGTAAAGTAGCATCTCCCATTCACTTACATGCCCACAAATTTCATGAAGAATAAAATCTACTAGCTTAAGGGGGGGAAAAAAGCACCGCTTTAACATTTCATTAAATGTACTATTCCTAGCATTCAATAAGAAATGCAAAACTAATAATGACTATAATTAACATCTCTAAAGAATGGCGTCACCCTTTCCAGAACTCAGCACACCCATCGGACACTACTTACAACAGTAAGCAAATAAGTAGTCTAAGAGCCTTGCAGAGCACCAAAGGAAAGGCAGTAGTGCCAGTCTTCTGCCACTGTGAACTTGCCTCAGTTCCCTCCACTTATGGTCTCTCTTGTGGTCTCCACTCTGGTAGTCTGGTGGTCAAGTCTAGCTCTGCAGCTGGCTTCTCTGGTATTTCTCGTTTGATTTTCAGTTACATCTCTACCTGGGAGTAAAGCAGGGAAGTTAAGAAATTTGGGTCCATAGAAGCATACAGACCTAACTTTGCTCCATCTTCCATTTCCTGACCACATTACATTTTCAAGGATCCTTGTCTACATTTAGCCTGTATTCAGGGCTAAACTGTAGCAACTGTTTTACCACCCTATGACCCCTCCCCAGCTGAGAAGGAGAATCAGTGAAAAAAGGGAGAAGCCCCATGGGTTGAAGTAGAAACAGATTTAGCGAAATAACAAAACTAATACAATCACCAACAGAAAGTATACAAACTTACACTCAGCCTGGTCCTTAGGAACAGCAGCAGGAGCAGAAGGCCAAGAGAGAGGAACCCCAGGAAGAGGAACTCCAGCCTCAGTAAATTCCCTCCTTTTATAATGAGCATGATGAAGTGGTATGGGATACAGATGTGAGTCAGCTTGGGACAGTTGCCTTGATTGGATCTCCCAGCTGACTCGGGACTACTCAAGGCCTGCCTGCATGGCTGGCCCAAAGGTCTGTGCCTGGGAAACCTGGAATCTAATTTCTAAGCTTCTTTTCTCTGTAACTGACTCTAGCAGCCACTGCCTCTCTTGCCATTTCACCTTGCTCTGTGACCTATACAATTGCTCACCAGTTCAGTTTTCATCCCAAGAGCCTCTTACCAGTGACGGTCCAGAGGCAGCTCCATGTCTACAAGGTTTCTGGATCCCTAAAGAAAGGATCTCTGTGCCCTCCTTTCTAGCTAGTGCTGCATTGCCAAACTGCCTTCCAGTCAGGTGCTGAACTTCCCTTGAAAAGCAGGGCAGTGCTAGCAAGAGGAGTATTTGATCCCCCTTGCCCTTGAAGGGGCAGACCACACTTGAGAGAAAGCTTTGTAGCTAAACCAGATTAGAGTTCATATAGGAAAAAATAAGAAGTGTCAAATCACTCTCTCCTGTGATCACCAATGTCATCTTTTATTCTGGCCACATCCTGAGTTTTTGGAGCGTGAACAGCAATCAGCAGAAATGTTATCGGTGTCATTAGGCCCAGCAAAAACAAAAGTATCTCAGCATGTTTCGTTGTTAATCTTGCTTGTATCACATGCAAAGCACACTTCCTGTTGTCATTTTTCTTCCCTGGCAATCTGATATCTTCAAGGAAGAAAATCAAGCCCAAACAGTGGAAATTTCAGGACAAACATTTTGTTGAGCAGTTGCCTTTTGATCTAAGCTGCTGATACTTACAGAAGCAGCACTAATCAGAATTGTTTAGGGAAATAAAACCTGATGTCCTCATTCAAGCCCCTCATCTTTATTCGTGCAGAGCTGCACTGTGCTCTGTAATCAGTCCCACAACAACGTGTTATGCTCCTCTGTTTTCTGCAGTGCTCAGTAACACGGTAGTATCACAGGACATGATTGCCACTCAGAGCAATCAGGGGGTGCAATTCGCCACCCAGCTTTTGATGTGGTCCAGTGTCAGCCAAACTTGAGAAAGGCTAATGTAAACTGAGGTTGGTTTGGGTCAGCCCCTCCCTCTCAACACTTCTGCATGCTCTGGGGTCAATTCTCACCATTTTGCCTGTACTGCCTTCCGAATGCTGCATCCTGATTAACTTCAGTGCAAGGATCCAACCCACAGGAAGATTTCTTAACAACTGCTAAAAAGTATAAGAGAAGGTCTCCATTTTCATCTTGCCTGCAGTGCTGTAAAATGGTGACAGAGCTTCCTAGCTGATGCTGAAGCATTTTGAGCCTTTTTTCAAACAGCAACTGAGATGCAGCTCACTGCAGAAACAGCTGAATACTCATCAGCTCACCTTTGCTTTATATTTCAGCAGTCTCCAAAGAAGCGCTTGCAGTGTCAGTGCTCTCTGTGATGCACAGATGTTGGATGGTGGCTGTTGCAAGCAACAAACATCTGCTCTTTAACTTCCTTACTCTAGCAACAGCTAATTCACGGTACAAAGGTGCTTCCTGGGATACAGAAGCTGTGGAACTGTGATCCTTAAGAGATTACACCTGCCTGCTTTTTGTATTCACATTACATTTGTGATTTAAAAATTCATCCAGATAGAACAAGAGAAGCTGACAAAATGCCCTGACTTCAGGTCACTCCCTTTCTTTTAAGATAAGAAATGAACCCTAAGGGCCACAGTGTGAAGCTGCAATTTAGCAGTAGGACAGCAAAATAGATTTTTAGAAAAAGGGCTTGTTCATTTTGCTAAGATTTGTTGGAACAATTTCTTCTTCTGTTATGAAAGCTGACAGGGAACTTCTTTCAACCTGTCACTCAGTGAAAAACTGTAGCTGCAAGACGTGGCTATTTATCTTCATTGGAAAGTTGAGAACTTTGGGGGAAAAAGTTCCCCAAAAGCATCCCCAGAAGCAGACTCTATAGATGAATTTTCAGATCATGACAGCAGGAATTGTTTCACCAGGAGCTTATTGGTGAAAAAAAAAAAAAAAGCAAGCCTCATTATGAATCTGGGTCCAGAGAGAGAGGAGTAATCACATTGAAAGCAAAAGCTGCAATTTAATGTATGCAGAAGATGGGACTTTATTCCGCACTCAGAAAAAGGAATGTGCTGCTAATGAACGTATATTAAAAAAAGAGCTAAAAAGGGTACAAAGGGGCCCTTTTTACATACATGTAAAATGTGCCTCATCGCCATTGAAAGTCCCTCTTAAGAGAAGCAGTAGTCCTCTCCTTCATTTTCTGCTCTGACCTCCAAACACTTCAAAGTGGTCCATGCTTTTGGAATTTTCATAGAATCATAGAATAGTTTCTACTCTCCTTTAGTTTAACATCTTTACCTCTTGTCCTATTGCAATAGGCCCTGATAAAAAATTTGTTCTCATCTTTCCTATAAGCCCCCTTTAAGTATTGAAAGGTTGCAGTGAGGTCTCCCTGGAGCCTTTCTCTTCTCCAAGCTGAACAACCTCAGCTCTCCCATCTCCTCATAGGAGAGGTGTTCCATCCCTCTGATCATTTTTGTGGCCCTTCGGCATGGTAGCTTCCAGCTCCTCCTGTTGGTTGCCCATGTTGCTTGCATTGGTGTAGAGTCACTTCAGCTGGGCTGTTGGCCATTTCACTTTCTTAAAGGAACATCCCTTAATTTTCTTTGAGGTATTTCACCAGTGTTTCTCAGTTGGCTTTTATTACCTCAGGATCCCTTGGTTCATCTCCACAAGACTTCAAGTGTGCTCCAGTGTACCCAGCACATTTCAGAGCAACAGACTGAGGGCCCTTACTAGCACCCCATCCCTCTAACCTTGGTGTGTCATCCCACAGCTTGTTACAGGCAAGCCTGATATAATCCCACTTCCCTTTCAAGTCTAATTTAAGGTTCTGTCAATGAGCCCTGCAAGGTCCTGAGCAAAGACCCTCTTTCCCCTTTGAGGAAGGTTAATCCCATCTCATGCCAGCAAACCTGGTGCTGTGTAGGCAATCCTGTTATCGAAAAACCCAAACCTCTGGTGGTAACACCAGTCATGGAGCCATGTATTAACAGACAAAGTACATCTCTTTCTTCCAGTGTCACTGCCCACAGCTGGAAGGAGAGAGGAAAAAATAACCTGTGCTCCAGATTCCCTCACCAACCATCCCAAGGCCTTGAAGACTCCTTTGATTGCCCTTGGACTATGCATTGCAGCTCCATTGCCACCCGAATGGAAGAGCACTAACAGGTAATAGCCCGAAGGCCAAACCAGGCTAGGAAGTTTCCTAGTGATGTCCCTAACCTGGGCCCCAGAGAGGCAGCAGACTTCCCTAAGAGAAGGGTCTGTCCAGCATGTTGGAACCTCTGTTCCCCTCAGAAGGGAGTAACCTACTATAACCCATTTTTTCTTCCTCATGGAGGAGGTTGTGATACCTTTCTGACCCTGGCAACATCTTTGGTGTAGATGGACCATATGTATGTGTAGAATGTGCCTGCATATGTGTAGAATGTGCCTCAACTCTACTGAAATCCCCTGTTAAAAGAAGCATCTGTTCTCGCCTTCATTTTCTGCTCTGACTTGCAAATGCTTCAGAGTGGTCCATTCTTCTAGTACTTTAATGACAGAGAAAAAGTTAGCAGTGAAGAGCAAGCCTAGTTGATGAAGGCAGCCATTTCCCCTTTCTTGCACAGCTGCTTGTGGGTGAATGCCCAGGAAACAAAGCATGAAGGATGCCTCACAATTATTTCAGTGCAACCCCAGTCCTGTATTTAGATCTGGAACTTTGGGGGAAAAGTGTTGGATTAGAAATGGGGTCATCTAGACTGTGGGAGTGGTCCTGGAACATGGGACACCATGCCTGCCTTACCCCTGGGGAGATCTGAGGCACTTCACCACATCCTCAGAGCGTACAACTGGGGCCATGGCACAAAGACCATTGATACTGTAGCTTCAGAACAGAGAAGGAAAGCAAGGTGCAATACTGGCTGCTTTGCCTGACATTACAAACATGCCCTGACACTGCAGGACAGTCATCCCAAATACACTGATATGCTCTCCTCTGGATTTGAAAAACATGTGGAAAGGCCAGGAAGTTACCCGTGTCTACAGGATACCCAGACCTTTTTGGGGCTAAGCAAAATACTCAAGGGCATCTCAAATGGCACTGGACATCTAATATATACATTTCTGGTGGAAACTGGCAAAAATTCAACAGTAACAATAAGCACATTAAATTTCAATAATCGATACACTCTCCTAACGTGAGGTGTTCAGATGGTACAGTAAGAGATTAATGCATTTCTAAAATAATTATTATGTTTGTTGCTTAATAGCTGAGAAGTAGGTGAGATCTGAGGAGCTGCTAAGATTTCTAAGTCTGGATCCAAAAATGCATGTTGAGGCCCTGGTTTCCACCTATGCCAATGGCTACCTTTTAATCATCATCATAATAAATGCATCCTTGGTCACTCAAGCTGCAGAATTAAGTGTATCCTGGTCACACCACTTCATGTATACCATAGGATATATCATAGAAAATTGGTGTTGTCATGGTATGCCTATGAACCATCTGGGCTGGGTGATGTGGTCCTCTAAAAAGCAAAATTCAGCACCAACATCCAAAATATTATGATCTATATTGAAAATACCAATGGTTTAGAAAGAAAAACAAATAACATCTTCTAGGAGAGCGATGAACAGAAAGTAGGTGGAACACACAGAAATGGGTCTGCCAGGGACATACAATAAACAATGGTAAGGTGGGAATTGGAATTTGATGTTCTGTTTAGAAATGGACCGAGGATTATTTTTTAAATCCATGAACAATTTTGAAAGTTGTAGAATGATTTTATTTGAGGGTTAATTAAACCACTCATCCTAAGCCAGCAAATATTTCATTTTAGTGTTGATAATTTAAAGGAAAATATGAAAATAAACAAGATCTGTACCGAGATTTTGGACTATTTCATGTAAAAATATTGGAAAGAAACTAGTGATTTAAATGTATTTCAGGGTTCTTTTTTTTTCTCTTCAATCATAAACATCTATGGGAAGCAACATAAATTCATTCATTGTGTCTGTGCCAAGAAATCTGCATTCTCTGCTTTGTTCTGAAATTCTAAGTGTGAAAAATAAGTTTCATTTAATAGGACCACCTTAGATGATAAAGACTGCTGCCTTGTAAAGGCCAGAATTGTATTTTAAGATCTACACACAAACAGATTCAGCAGCTTGTTTTGCTATGTGTTTGCTTGCTATGCCTTTGTTGTTATAGATTAATTTTTTAGAAAAATCTTCCAATTGATGATTAGTTAGATTCAAACTATGTCAGAAGATGAGGTATTTCAGCTGGTAGAGAACACAAGGCAGAAAATTATTATAATTTTAAACAGAAGAAAGAATGGAATAGCAAGGCTTTCAACTTAAGAGAAAACTCTGCCTGCTGCAAGGAAATCTTTTTAGAAATAATTGCCTATGATTAGTGTTTTAAAATCAGCAAAAAAAAATAGCTGTCTTGCTATTGAGCAGAGACAATGCTGAGCTGAAACAGAAATGTGCAAAGGAAATAAATTCATTTGGATCATTTTATTTCTATACTTACACCTGGACGCATTGAAGCTGTACGTGTCACTTGGACAGTGCTGCCAGCCGGAGGGCTTTGCCTGCTGCGAAGGCGTCTATGGCTCCAGCAGCACGAGCCAGACCTTGGAGGTGTTGTCCTGCTTTTTTGGAAGGGAATCTGTTGATGGCTGTATGAATCTCCTCTCTGCCTGTCTCAGTGAACCAGAAGTGTTAATCACAGTGGCAGGATTCAGAGTGCCCATCCGCATTATAATCACTGCCTTGTTCGCAGGGCATGTGCACAGTGAGCACTGGGGGGTTACTGAGACCCCTAACAGTAAAACAGGGGTTATATCAATCGTATCCCAGCCCAATAACCTGCCTTTGACATTGGCTAATAGTGAACTTTTAGTGTACTGGTATGCCAAACAAGTTAAAAGGTATCATTTCCCAAAAACCCTTTTCAGCTTCTGGCAATCCACAGTCTAGGGATTTTCTAAGCAGGAATTTGCCTCAAGACTGTGATGAATTAATGATGAACTGATCTCCAGGAGTATTTATCACACTCCAGAAACATTCCTTCCATGGATCTTCCCATTGCTAAAACAAATCCCACACTTTTGCTTCATCTTTGGCACATTTTCCACCATAATTTCACCACTGTCTTCACCTGGCATCCACCACAGACCAACATCACATCCTTCTCCAGATGACTTTTCAGATGTATTCCCATGGCTTAAACTCATGGGTTAAGGCTGTCCCACCCTTTTCTGCTCAATGATACCCCACATTATTCATTCATTATTAGATTAGCATGTCTGAAACAATGACAGACTATTGGAATCCTGCAGAGTTCTTTGGTGGCATTTGGATAACCCCACCAATTTTGGTAGTACAATTTCAGGTTGAATCTAACCATTCTACATCATGAAGAAAAGGCAGCCTGATTTCATATATCTGATTCCACATGTCACACTGGGCAGTGCTAACAAACATCCACATCCCCTGAACCCACCTGATGCATGTGTTAGTCTGCTAAACCCCTGAGCAGTTATTCTTTGTTATTATCCCGACACAGAGAAGAAGCTGTGCATGATGTGGTAAGGGATCAAAAGAGAAAATGAGTCTGTTGAAGCCATAAATACCTCCAAACAGTGAGGTGGTAAGAAGAGACAAAGTGACAGCTGTAACAGCTACAGGGTGGCTGTGCCTGTATAATCCACTTCCACCAAACTAGTTATTGAACAAACACATAGCAGGAGACATATAACAAGATTTTGACAAGTTAGCTAGTACTTTTGCTTTCAATGGCTAATAAATAATTGATACTGTCCCAAACACATTGGAGAGCTGTAGTTAACAGTGGAAATTGTATTATTTCCTGTACCTCTAATGGACATGAATGCAAAAGTGTAAAAACGCGTGGTTTATTTATGCTTTTATTACATAGCCACTATAAGGCTGTTCAGTAATCCCCTCTTTTCTTACTCTGTATGGAGTGCTGTCCAGTTGATTAGCTGAGATTTATTCACTTCACTCATGTGTTTTATTGTTATTTTTAGTTCAGAATCAAAGCTGGAATTAATTCCACCAAAGGAGTGCCAAAATCCATCTTACCATGACAACACTTGCTTTTACCCAAACAGCTCCTGAAAAGGAAAACTATTTTCTCCACAAAGAGGAACCTTACATAGTACACGTTTGTTCAGGAGTCATGCAATGAGTAATGGAGACCTATTTCCACAGATTTCACAACAAATGAGGAAAATGGACAGCGTATCCCGCCTAGAGACAGATCTGCTTGGCAAAACTGAACTGAGAATTTACGTTTCAAAGTCCTGAAGTGCTAAACTGACCTCCCAATTTAAGCACACAAATAGTCAAGTGGGTGTCAGCAGTGCTCAGAGAGACTTTCCTATCTCTCCCAGCCTGTACAGGGCTGCAGTCAGGCAGAAAAAACACACACAGTGAGAAAGAGGTTTGCCAGCATCTTCTACAAAAGCAGTTTAAGGGATCTCAAGCTTCCTCTCCTGAGACGAACAACTCTTTTCATAGCCTGAGCTTCAAATACCAGGCATTTTGAAGTAATCAACAGCAATCAGGCAGGAGAACATTGTTTTAGGGAGCTTTGAGTCTGGAAGAGATGATATCCCTCAGCTCAGGACAATGAGCAGGGGGCCAGCCCAGCCCAAACACAGGGGTGTGATGGGATGGGTTATACTGTACCACACCACCCCATTCCCATGGACACCGGTACTCACATTGCACATCTCTGAGCCAAGGGAGGGCTCTTACACCCTAAAAAAAATTCCTGAGTTTGGTCCCTACTGCTTACCTGGAGATCCAGATACTGGAGGGAAAGGTATGAGCTGCAGTAAAAATAAAAGGAAGGGTGTTGTCTTTATAGTTAGAGGCATGAAGATCACTAAAAGCAGGCATGGGTTGTGAGATTTTTTTTTTTCCCCACAGCCATATCATGAATTTTTTTATGCGTAAGACTGAAAGCTGTTAAAAAAAATAGGAAAGGAAAAGAAAAAAAATAGCAGAACAAGAAGGAATATCTTCTTTTTAATCTTCTCAGAGACAAGGCTTTCCTTGCAAAGCAGGTGGTTGTTGGTTCTGCTTTTCAGCAATTTGCAAAACCCATTTTAGCATCATTGTATGGTGTCTTCACATACTATTTGAGAGGCTGGGATTTTCAAGAGTGTGCGGAGTCATCTGTTTTCCCAGCGTTGCCCTTGTAGCAGAGACAATTTGAGGGAAAACCATTTATTAAAAAGAAGTTAAAATGGCTGACCAAAATATTTCTTTGAAAAAAGAGGAGCTTTGGAAGCTTAGGTAGGAGTTGTAGCTGGGGGAAAAAACCTTACCATGAGCAGAAAGGCCCCTACAAGTTTTACCAGAGCAAAGCAATGGGAAGAAATGAGACTTTGCAAACCCTCATCAGTAGTTTCTTCTCCTTTGTCTGGGTACTTTCCCTGTGTTTCGGGAATCAAATAAGGAGTGATTACTCAACAAGCACAGGTGGGACACCACATATTTACAATATTCCACCCCCCCCCAGTGTCCCCTTCTTCAGCATCATCTTACTCAAGATGGGCTTACCATTTTCACGTCACCTGTCCTGTGAAGCACTGCCATCAACAGCTTGAGCCCAAGAGACTGTGGAGACTGGAAGAGAAGTGGGAGGATTCCCATGGGCCAGGAAGACTGTGTCCTGATTTGAACTCATAACTGAGCAAACCCAACAGCAAGGGGAAGGCAGGACCCACTGTTTCAGACCATCCTGGCTCTGGCAGTGCCTTTCTACAGTCCTGAGTCCCTTTGGCAGCTCCTGCCCTGTGCAAGGTCCACCACTTTGCCAGCTCCAAGAGAGGCATGAATTCAGTTTGGTACACTGTCAGGTGTCACCCATGATTGGCCATAGCTGCACTGGTAAAACTGGAGGTTTTCACTTCCCAGATCTTACTTGCCAAAGCTGGTGCTTGGGTCATGCTTCATTCTTGGGAGAATAGGACAGCCCTCTCTGTCTGATTAAGAAGGGGAAAAAACTACAAACAAAAAACCAAACCAAAACGCCCTATGGAAAAACAGTTCCCTTGAATGTAATCCTTAAATATCTAAATACAAAAGGCATCAGAAAAACAGTCAGAATTAAGCATATTTAAAATTCATGAGTTTAAGTTATAGCTGCTAATTTTGATGGGACCTGACTCAGAATTTTGCATGACTGGTGCCATAAACTCACTTCCATAAAAAGGCTGTGAAAAATATCAGAAGCACAAAGACTAGCCACATCTGCAATTTAACCAAGAAAGCTATCTGTCTTCATCAGACCTGCAGTACTTTAGATCTGCAACGTTTCTGAATGGCTGAAAATAACTGAGTGGCTGTAGATAAATTACCCTGAAAGCTTTCTAAAATGTCAACACCCACCAGTGAAGAAACTAAATTCATTCTAATAACATAATCTGAACTACCAATGTAGGTTAATGACCTTCTAGTTCACTGTCTAATGGGACACACGTCTTAGAGGGATAAATGGATTGTAGAACATAACTATATACACTGGAATTTTATAAATAAATTATTATAACACTAATTGGGACTAAATTACCATGTTTTAAAGTCATCTAGTAATTAAACTTTCTAATGGCTCAGTGCCTAGTTCTTTTCTGTTGTGTAAAAATATTTTCTCTGATTACAGTACTGGCAAAACTTTACTGACATAATTTCTGACTAGCGTTTTGATTCCCCACATCAAATTCCTTCCAAATTTATTACCTCACATTGAAAATATCTGGAGGATTAAAGGAAGACATTGAATGCTAACCGTTTAAGTCTTCATAGGGAGAGATTAATTACCTTGCTTTAATGCAGCATTAAGGCATCTATTATAACATCGTTCTTTCAAACATCCTTTGTGGAATTTAAAATATGAAATTTGGTCTTATTTCTTACGTAGCACTAACACAGCAGTGCTGATGGGTCAGGATGGTGTGGGCAGGTGCAGTATTGGGTTGGGCTCTGACGTCCTGCTCCACTCTTCCTTCACACTGTTAGGTCCCAGCTGGCTGTTTTCTCCCAGAAGCCAGGAGAGCTCACATCTAGCAACTGCATTATGTGCAGGAGCAGCTGTGAGGCCCAGCTTTAATGTCTGGATATTATCACAGATTCAGTCACTTTGGTTTCTTAGGTGAGATCTGCTTGCTGTTTTATTCTTTAGAGACCACAAAAAGAAAAAGGCCACCATGCAAAGCAAGACGTACAGCTCAGCCTGAGATCTGATGTTTTCTACCAACAGAGTTTATTCTGTTTAATCATTAGGAAAGGATCTGGGTTTTATAAAAAGAAGCATTAGCAAAGCCTAAGCCACACCAAAATATTACTATCTGTGACACCTTGGTTATCCCCACATACCCTCAGCAGGGGCGTGGAGGAACACTGTTCCCAGTGGGCAGACCTGACATCCTCACTCTGCAAGGGTTTTCCACAGAGTTCTCTTTTCAGTGCCAGAGTCACTGCTGAAGCTGTTCACACAGCTACGTGCTCCAGAGACCATCCAGTCTGTTTTGTAAAGGCAAACATGACAAGCCCAAAGAAAGCATGGAAGTAACTTAAAATCTTTTACTCCTAAATACATTAGGAGATAAAGGAAGCGCTTTCTGATCCAGCCTTCATGTACAAAGAGAAGGGGTCAGGAGCAGAGTACCCTTCACTCCCAAAAGTGAGTCTAGTTGGAGGGCTGTGACTAGTGGTGTCCCCCAGGGGTCAGTACTGGGTCCAGTCCTATTCAATATATTCATTAATGACCTGGACGAAAGGACAGAGTGTATCCTCAGCAAGTTTGCTGATGATACAAAGCTGGGAGGGGTGGCTGACACACCAGAGGGCTGTGCTGCCATCCAGTGGGACCTGGGGAGGCCGGAGAGCTGGGCAGGGAGAAACTTAATGAAATTCAACAAAAGCAAGTGTAGAGTTCTGCATCTGGGGAAGAACAACCCCATGTACCAGTACAGGTTGGGGGCTGACCTGCTGGAGAGCAGTGTAGGGGAAAAGGACCTGGGAGTCCTGGTGGACAGCAGGATGACCATGAGCCAGCAATGTGCCCTTGTGGCCAAGAAGGCCAGTGGCATCCTGGCGTGCATCAAGAGGAGTGTGGCCAGCAGGTCAAGAGAGGTTCTCCTCCCCCTCTACTCTGCCCTGGTGAGGCCTCATCTGGAGTCCTGTGTCCAGTTCTGAGCTCCCCAGTTCAGGAGGGACATGGAGCTACTGGAGAGAGACCAGCACAGGGCCACTGACAGATTGGAGGGATTGGAGCACCTCCCTTACGAGGAGAGGCTGAGGGAACTGGGCCTGTTTAGCTTGGAGAAGAGGAGGCTGAGGGGGGATCTCAGTGCTTATAAATGCTTATAATGCTTATATCTTAAGGGTGGGTGTCAGGAAGACGGGGCCAGACTCTTCTCGTGGTGTCCAGTGACAGGCCAAGGGGCAGTGGGCACAAACTGGAACACAGGAGGTTCAATCTTATCTTAAGAAAACACTTCTTCACAGTGAGGGTGGCAGAGCACTGGCACAGGCTGCCCAGAGAGGTCGTGGAGTCTCCTTCTCTGGAGACATTTAAAACCTGTCTGGATGTGTTCCTGTGTGACCTGACCTAGGATCCTGCTCTAGATGATCTTTGGAGGTCCCTTCCAACCCCTGCCATTCTGTGATTCTGTGAAAAGGCTTAGGTGGGATCACAGCTTCAGCTGGGGACATACAAACAGACAAAGCGAAGGCTGTGTGATTATTGACATTTTGCAGGTGCAGTTGTGAGCCTGGAGGAATGATTAATCCAGTCACACAACAGAGCTGTTGTCAGGCTATTTTTCCTCCAATTAACACAGGCTACCTCAAAGTGTAAACTTGGTTAGTTTTTCTTGAAGTCCCTTCTGAACCTAGGGCAATAAATCCATTACCATTTTTTGAAGCCTGAGTGGCTTCTGGGCCTACAGGTCCCTCCGTGGCAGTCCCCTCACCTCCCGCAGCACAGTGGTTTGCCAGGGTAGCTCCTGTCCTGGCTCTGCTTCCCTTGCACCTCCCTTCAGGACAGCAGAGCTGACAGCAGACTGACCAGCAACGGTCATGAGATGTAATCCTTGAGACACACAGTGAGGATATTACAGAATTTTGGTTCTGCAGGTCAGCTGATGTGCTTACCCTGAATTGCTCACTAACTTGCCTTAAGCAAGCTTTTTTTTCTTTATTTCATTGCTGTATTTTCTCTCACCTCAATTCCTAAATCTTTAGAAAACTGGGAATAGATCAGAAAAACATCAAACACCATAAAGATTTATTTTCTCTGTTTTCTTTTCAGTGTTTAGTACTTTATGAAGGTGCAAGCTTGATAAAAGTCAAAGGGTTTATCTGGTAAAAGCTTGGAGTCTTATCTGAATTCCGGGAGTATGCAAAATTGGATTGCCAGTCTCAGGAGAGTAATCTCATATGGGATTTTCTAATCCTTCTGTTGGCAACTCCAGCCTGCAAATGAATAGGAGTGGAAAGCTGTTCACCCAAGGCTATTTAAATCTTGAAAGCTTCAGCCTCTACCAGTGTGGCTATCTCTGAGAACAACCTCCTGCTGGAGCCACAAACTATTCACAGCACTTCATGCAAAAATATGACGATTTCAAAACCACAGTTACAGCTGGTTCGTTGCCCACCTCCACACAGGTGTGTCTGCTTTTCTGCTGGTGCATAACAGGCTTCGGGAAAGGATGCTCTGCTTTCCATAGAAAGCTTTTTCATGTCCAAGGTGCTTTGACGGTTACTGACTTGGTTCTAATTCTGGCCCTACATTTATTCACACACATTTGCTCTGAAAATGAGACATCTTCCTTGAGCTAAAATAACACCTTTCCTTTGGCAGTGAATAAACAGAAGTTCTGCAGAGATCCTTTCAGGCAGAAGGCAGCATCAGGCATCCAATTATTAGTCATTAGTTATTTGGTGTTAAGTGGTTAAAAAACTCCTCTTCCCTTGCCAGGATATAATTCAACTCTTTAGAAATAATTAGCAAATTGTTATCTCCAAAAAGGTGTAATTCTGATTAAGTGAGGCTATTTTTCTCCTTTGCTATGCTAATCACTGCCTTTCACTCACAAACTGATACAACAACCTTGGATATCTAAGTTGCACTGCTGCATCAGGCCCCAAATAGTGCAAGCAGGAAAAGCGTTCATGTGCTCATCTTAATTTTTCCTGCATAGCTCTCTGCTCAGTGGAAACTGTCCAGCCACTCCTCCCACCCAGGAACAAAGCTATTCCTCCCACCCAGGGACAAATAGCTGCCAAATCAATAGTCATTTCAGACACTGTAGTTTTAGTTAACAACCTATTTTATTAAATTTGGGAACCTAGCATTCAAGCTGCTCTTTTTTTTTTTTTTAATGTAAATTACGGAAGTGTTTTATTTTTGGCTTGGGTTTTCAAATTAAAATGGAGATGTATTTTTTTTCTCAGAGGTAAAACACAAGCCTTCACATTACAGCTTCTGCCTCTGTCAAGCTGCATGGGTGAGTGAGCAGAGGACTGGGGGAGAGCTCTCCCAAGCCTACCGGAGAGGGACTGGGTCCCAGGGCACAGTGGTGAGCCTTCAGTAAAGCCCCACAGTTCTGGGTTTTGAATTTGGATTTGAAGCCATACAGGGCTGTGTTTCAATAATTTGTAGGAAATTGGTAATTCTATAAGAGTAATCCACAGAAAACCAAAGAGGAAAAAATAAGTCTGGGCAAGATGCAACAGCACATAAGGAATGAGACTTCCACATAATCCTACATGTCAGGGTCCTGGGGTTTTACTCTCTGTATTCACAAAGGTCCTCAACATGATGAAGCTCATGGCATTGGTTTAAGCCATAGGTAGGATGATCAGAGGGGAAGAGATGTTTAAGAGATATTTCTCTCTCTACCTCTTCCATCTCCTGTTCTTCCTACCATAAGAAGACATCAGGTAGCTGAGTAATTCAGGTAGCTGGATAATTCAGATACCTGTATTTTCTCAAATAGATAGTATTAAAACTTCTGTCAGCACTCACCAAAGTGAGTTCCCTTAAGCTGTATTCACCTGTAACCATTGCACAGCATCTTCTGTGTAGTGATTGCAGTATTTTTCTCTAAAGGAAGAAGCAAAATTTCAACACTCTCAGGGGTAGTTCCTGAAGGTGAATAAAGGCAGCTTTCAAACTACTGAATTCATGCTCCACGCCCATGTTGGTATATTGGATTAATGGGGCTTTAACAGAAGGTCAGTATTTTACTTGACTAGAGGTTCATAACTTTGTACTCTGAGTTTCAGGGTCTGCTCCTCAACTGAGTGTAACTGTAGTTGCCAGGGGGGAATGCTTTACAGATGACCCTCCTCCCCAGGTGACATTCCCAGAAACAGACCTGAGCTCGGTGCAGTTTGCAGCACTCAGGCAGAGCTCTGGACCGCATCACAAAGTCTCCTTTAATAGGTTTGCTTCAGCAGATGTAAAGTCCTATTCAATCTTAAAGGAAAGATCATTTGAAAGGCCTATAGGTGTTTCACTGATTGCCTGTCACTGAAAGGCAGCAAGTAAAAGATTTGAACTGAAGGGTCCCTAGGAGTCTCAAATCTGTAAATCTGTCAAGCTACATAGCCCCTGTGTATCTAAAATTAGGGTAGTTTAAAGAATTCATCTCTGTTAGAAGGAAGCTCTGCTATGCTGCTGCTGTACTTTTTTCATGACAGAATCTATTCATTTAATCCACTCCCCTCTGATTTAGAGCTTGATAACATATGGCAAGTCATCAAATAGAAATTATCACTAATAGATAACTGCCAATCAATTTCCATTATGCCCAACAAGATGTGACTGAGCCTTTTTTTTTACAAGACATATTGATTCGCAGAGCTGATTTCCCTGTCATTTCAAACATCTCTGTGGGATATTTCTATTGAGCTTGCTGTATGCATTTGCTGCAATGAACCAGATGCTTATTTTCTCTCTGGCCTAAAGATTATTTATTTTGCTTTTTTGAGTTAATCTGGAGGCCATATATCAAAAGACCCTATCTGTTATATGACAGTCAAATCCCAAAGGATAAACAGAGGAGAATGACACAGATTTAGTATTGAAATGGTTTAACGTGACACCATTTCATAGCTTTCCATCCAAGCTGCATGACATTTTTGTGGGACATGAGATTATTTGCTTGCTGGACTATGGTAAGGGCAAAATATGGCCATGGCTACATGTGTTGTGGATGTTTTCCTACCTGGTGCAAGAGTGTTCTAGAGGGGTTGGGGAGTTGTTGCCAACTACCTGTCCCCTGGTACAGGACTGAGTCCACGCAAATTGTCCCTTGGAGTAGGGAGCTGGCACGAAGGTGATCATGTGACAAGTATCTAAATGGCTTACTGATTGGGAATGGATCTTGCTCTGCTTATTGGATGTACAGCTGGTGCTTAAATGAAGGGAAAACAGTCATAATGTCCCTAAGTAGTCACAGGAAAAAGGAAATAGAGGAACACTGTCCATAGGGAGCATTTGGGACAGAAAAAGGTATAGGGTTTCCACCTTCTCTCACCAGACTTCAGACAGCACTTCAGTATCTTGAGAGCAAGCACAAAACAAGGGAGCAAGAGCTGCCATTATTGCCTGGGCTACCAGGACACTAATGAATTTGGTGTTAGAGGGTTACAGAGGTCGTGGAGTCTCCTTCTCTGGAGACATTCAAAACCCGTCTGGATGTGTTCCTGTGTGACCTGATCTAGGTAATCCTACTCCAGCAGGGGGATTGGACTAGGTGTTCTTTTGAGGTCCCTTCCAATCCCTAACATTCTGTGATTCTATGAAGAAGGTAGCCCAGCCCTTATCAGATGTTGTTTAAACAATTCAGGGGGGCACTGCCATGGTATGACAGCCACGTGTCTGCTCTGCTTGAGGTATCTGGGTCATGGCATGAACAAAGGCTAGTGTTGGTGAGACCTTGGACTATGCACAGTCCACTTTGTCAACAGTGTCAGATTTTGCCCACCAAATCCAACGTTACAGGGCATTGAAGGGGAGGAGGGGAAAAGGAACCCTTCCAAGCGCTCAGCAGTAGAGAATTTGAAAAACAAAATGGATTTGATCATCCACTCCAAGTAAACCTTATCTGTGTGTTTTGTATCTCTATCTCTAACACTTCTAAAATCTACTAACAACGTTTGACCAAGTGACTCTCCAAGGGAAGTGAATTTCACAGCCTGACTACTTTTTAATTCTGTGAAACCTGCAAGTCATTAATTTAATCAAATGAACCATTATTCTTCTGTTCTGGGACTTAAAAGAGAGGACTGATCAGTTTTTCACCCTGTCCATCAATCTTGCAAAGGAAATTATTATGGAATATCAATTAGAGTCAGCCACACTGCTTGGGACTTTTTAGAGTGAGACTAAGGAAAACAGCAAATAAGTAACATGGGGATATACTGGCTGGGTTGGGGGGATCTTCCATCACCGAAATTAGTGGAAGCAAAACGATGTCTGTGGATGGTGGTGCTTCTTTGATTTCTATCATACTTTTTATTTCAGTCTGTACAAGATTATTCAGGGAAATCTTCCATACCAATAAAATTAGTTCCAAAATGTGGAAATCAATCCAAAGATTGGAAATGCCTGAGAAACTAGACCTGAGAATACAGTGAGAGACTATATAAGAAGCCAGTTAAAAAGGAAACTGAAGCAGTGGGTAGTAGATGAAAGTATGTTGGATTAGCATGATGCAATCTGGCAGCGTGCAGCAGATCTCTGCTCTCAGAATCACATGGCAGGACCTCTTATTCTGTAGCTCTTACCTAAACATCCAGATTATGTGTTCAGCAAGTAATTTACCATGCAGTTTACTTCTTAAATTAATTTGGAAAACATCTTTATTCTGCATCAGGTGAATCTTAAAATGTGTGTGCCCAGCAAAGACTGAAACAGCTTCCAGGACTAAACAGCCTCAGATAGAAACAGCATCTCTGATAAAAGTTCAAGACTCAGAAATGCCAAGATTGTATCCTCAGTGCTAGTTCTCAGGGAGCTGGAAAAGATGTGAAATGATTTGAAGAATTAAATGCTCTGTTCAACTTCCATATCTGGGCTGGGTTTAAATATGTATGTATGTGTATGTATATCTCAGCATTTCAAAACCTAGAGGCATTGCAGTAAGAAAGATTGTGATGGAAGAAAATTGGAAATGAAGTTACTTGGGAGGACAGCAAATGAGTTAAAGTACTAAATGGAGACATCGTAAGTGTCCCTGCACAGGGATGCACTGAAAATATTGCATCTAAAACAATGCTAGCTGTGTCTCTGCTAACATAAGTAAATCTAGGATGAGTAGGGCAGGTACTTAGTTTAGAAAGTAATGCCAAACAGTAAAGTCACCAGGAAGAGATTGGGAATTAAAGTAATAAACATTGTTAGGAAAAAAAAAACCCTCACAGTCCAGTGTACTCCTCCATAAGAATGATGAGAAAGGAAAATAAAAGGACAGGTTTATAATAGGGCAGGCTGAGGCTTTGGGCTTCATGGCTCCCACTTTGGGTTTTTTGTCCTCCATGCATGATTTGAAGTGATTAAATTACATGAAAAGCAAATCCTGGGGACCAACAATTTCCTCTTTTGCAGGGTCCCAACATGAGATACAAGGTACAAGATGGACCTGAAATCAATTTCTATGGGAGGTGTAAAAGCCTGGGAGTAAGAATGGGGTGGAGATATTCTCCGATAGGAAGTACCTTCAGCTGTTTGGTTTTTTTTTTTATTAATTTTCTCTCATACAATTCAGTTTCTCTCATACATACAAGGGTTAATAAAAACACTTAAGATACTCCATAACTGAGTGGCTTTTGGGGAACTGATCTAAGGATTTGTTTCTGAGGCTACACAAAGACATCTTAGTATTTCTACAGTAATTGGCAAGATTTGGGTAGAGGAATGGATATTTCTTTTCATAGGAAAATATTCTGAAGACGCTAAAAATCTACTTGGTGTGCCCATTAAAAAGAAATACAACTTTGAGTCTGAAATCAGACCATTGCAAGAAGTTTTCTTTGGTTTAAACTGAATGTTCCCATCAATTATCTCCTTACCTCTACTAAATAAAACACATTAAAAAATGCAGTCATAATCTCTTTTTTCGTATGTATATGTACAGGAAGATGCTGCTTATGGCCCTGTGTGGGCCCAAGTGATCAGTTTTGGTTGGGTGAACTATATTTTCTTTTTCGCTTTGTACTGGTTTGGGAACTACTGTGGGACAAAAGTGTGTGAGCCCACAAAAAAAAACAGCAGAGGTGCCCTTGGGATGACATCATCTGTCCTCACTCTCTGATTCACCTCCCCAGTGTTCACTGGTATTTTGGTAGTGGCCAATGGAGAGCTGGAAAACCTGGCTGCCTCTCTAACAGGCTCAGGAACAAGCAAGGAATAAAGTCTGGGTTTGAGTTACAATTTGCTAGATCTGCCTTTAAATCGTATGTGGCTTCGCAGATACAAAGTGGTGGCGTCAGCTGCAATTCCAGAACTGCAGTTAGACGATGATTTGTGTATTAAAATAGGACCAGACATACTTTGGTTTATAATATTTAACCAGAGATTGAACATGGCCCTTTGAGGGTAAGGATGTATTGATTCTGGTAAGCTTTTTACTGTCTTGTTTTGAAATTTTTCCTAGAATCAGACTTCTGGGAGAAGAGACAGATCCAAAACCCCCAGCAAACATATCTCAAACCACATACATAGCTACTTTATTCTGTTGCATTTCACACAAAAACACCTAATGGGTTATTCTTGTCACTATGATTGAGTTACCTGAAGAAAAGGCAGCAGATACACCCCTTGTTCATTACCAATTTTCTCGTGGCTCGGTACCAGGCACTGGTTACATCTTAGTCTAACACACACACCCCTCATTGTTCACTTCATTTGGGCAACAACATCCGTTTATGACAATTCTCTTTGCTGCAGTGATTTTGTTTTATAGAAAATTACCTGGAGTGCCCATATAAATGGGATTTTTTTTTAAATCACAGTTGCAGTCATTGGCATCTCACATCTTTCACTTTCTCTGGCTAAATACATCAGAATCTTCATTTTCCTCTTGTAAAATAGACTGTGTTCCTGTGGTCACCTGTGAAGAGCTCATCTGTTTGAGTTCCTCTCCTTAGCATCTGGAATGCTCCAGGTAATGGTCCTTATAGGGTTCTCTGCTAATCCTCTCCAAAAAATTTTGGAAAACATTTTAGAAAAACCTTGCCCGGTAGGATTGTATTTGCATTTTTATAAGCACATCTCATTGCTGGTTTATAGTGATCCTGCAATTAAGACAGCAAGGCCTTTCTCTCTCCCTCTCGTTTCCAGCTGGTGACCTCCCCAATGGGTCTCTCAAAAGAAGAAATACCTTTCATTAGTCCCCGTATACACGACCTTGCAATCTGGGCAATTACATTTCATCCCATTATGCTATTCTAACCTATTTGTTCCAAAATACCAGCTGAGACTTCCTCCACACTGGCAAAGCTTTTGATCTGTGTTTCACCAGCACAGACCCACTCTTTATGCCAAGGTCATTACAGAAAATATCAAATATGATAAATTCCCAGAATGATCCTTGAAAACACTTCATGCCAACCCAATTAGCTCCCCTTCCAGCACAGTGTGACTAATCAGTTTCTTTACCCACCTGCAATTCACCTACTCATCCCCCTCTTCTCTGGTTTGCCTACACATGTGCCACACAGCCTTGAACCCAGCACTTTGCTGCAGTCTGGGGAGATTAGTTCCACTGTATTTCTCTGGCCTAAAAAAAAAAATCAGACTGGACAACAAGATCCCACAGGTCTGCAACACTCACCTCCAGTAAACCCGAGTTACTTTTTTTGTATTGCTTTCCCATTTATCTCCACATCTTTTAATTATCCTTTCCTTCAGGTTTGCTCTAATGCTCTCCATACATTCAAGGTCAGAGCAACACCCTACTGCCTGCTCCCTTTCCTCTCCCTGCCCATCCTCTTTGGACACCAACAGTCAGTAGCTGCCTGTTTGGCACTGAAACACTCTCTTCCTTTGAAAGTCCTTGAGTGCATTTTCTGTGCCAAAATCTGTCTTTTCTCCGAGAGTGCCAGATGTCCCAAAGCTTAGTCATATTGAATTCTTCTGAATTCTTACTTCCACCTCAGACATAATTATCTCCATTTCCTATATGCTCATTCTCTGCAGAAGCCCTAACCTTGCTTCCTATTTTGCATCTTGCAAAGAATTAAGTCAAAATATCTACTATACTTGAGACTATACCCAGGTGACCTTTAACCTTGTCCCTGTTGTGTCACAACCTACATCCTCATTCCTTGCTATACTTTTATTTACAGGAATCTTTTTAATTACAAGAATCTATTTTACTCTAATACAAGAAAAAAAGATTGTCAGATTCTGAAGAAAACATAATTTTTAAACAATCTGTAAATACAAGCTAAACCAGTCCAAATTCATCTAAATTGATAATACTTAATTTCCTGGCAGTTATGAATTTTGATACTTAAGAACAGTTTGAGATATTAAATGTCCTTCTTTTAATTTATTTAAAGATACAAAATCTCTCCTTCTGGGAGGTGGAAGATCTTATTAGCCAGTATTTATAGAAATACTAGATAGGAAAGTTACCCCTTGAAACCATCCTAATCCTGAGAGGGATTTAGGGGCTGAAGAAGCTTTCAGATGCATCCTGCATATACCATCAGACTCGACTCTGCAGACTCTACTCAACCTATTAATTACGTCAGTCTCAATATCTAGAACCACTTATGAAATAATAATGTGTTGCTCATGCAAGCAGATATGTTTTAACCTTGCATATGCCAGTCCACTGACATTACCATATCTCAATAGAGCCATAACTACTGTAGCTTCTCCAGCATTATCTGTGATCCTTTCCTCTTAAATCCAGTTTTGAGTCACTTTCTACCTGACAAAAAAACTAGAGGCATCTAAAACTGAAAAACACACATCATGCTTTATTCATAACCAGCACACAGAAAAAGACCAATTCTTCAAACCCAATTTTAGTCCAATTGGATTTATAAATAAAGAGTGGCCAAATGGGAGAATTTAGCAGGGGAGATGGTTTAAAGGGAAGTGAGAGAGCAACATCCCCCCTGAGGGTTGAGATTTCACCTGCTCTTTTTGGCAGATATCTGACAACTGATAAACCCCAAGAAAACTGAGCTGACAGTAAGAACGAGTGAACGCAGCTTGTTAAGAAGACCAAATGACACTGCTGTAATTTGTCAGCATCTATTTAAAGCAGGAGTTACAAGGACTTTACAGTCCTTGACAGGAGACTCTGGGAGACTGTTGTCCCTGGGTTTGCCTTCTGTTCTTTCCAGGAAAAGAGTTTCCAACATTGAGAACGCATCAAGTTAAGGGTGTTGAAGGGAGACAGGGATTAGCACTGTGAAATAAAGCTAGAGGTGGGGAAAAAGTGTCTTGAGATGTGCTGTTGGGGAAAGAGCACAGGGGAAAAGCATAGGAGCATGTTTGGAAATTAAAACCTGATATTCCACGGATAACCTTCCCTTTCCACTAATATCCAACCCCAGAAACTCCTCCTGTCAGTTGTTGAGTGTAGTCCCCAATGCACTACAGTGCAGCCTCTTGTGTCTTTCATCCCACTCTTCTCCCCAAATTGAACTTTGATGATTTTTACCCTTTTTTCCTGTGGAAAAATTAGAGTTTTTCACCCATAACAGCAGTTTCTTGCATTCAAATTTTTCCAGGACAAGTAGATAATCTGTCCTCACCTATGCTTGGGCCTATTTTCCATGAACTCACGGAAGAGCAGGACTTGATGTGTCTCAGCCTAGAAGAGCTCCCGTTTTCACTTAAGCAAGCTCATGTCAGGAACCAGGATCCTGGACACCAGACATTAACATTCAGCACCTGCAAAGGCAACCCACAGCACTCACTGCTCCACATCTGCCAAGCAGTAAGTTCCTCCATTGTACGTTTTTGTGATGTTGAGTCCAATGTGATCTTAAACACAGAGAACACCAGAGGGAAAAAGGGAAGATCAGACATTGAATTGCATAGGTATGAGTACCCCTGAGAATATAGTCTGAAATGACTTTATTACCTCATGCCTTGGTCACATTGTAATTTATGCTAATCCTGAAACTGTAGTGAAAAGTACTACATCATATGGCCATGATTTGAAAGAAACAGTTTTAATCTTCTGTATTAACAAGCAGTCTTTTTTCTTCCCTCATTCAGGCTCTGCAGGTGTTTGTTTTACAGCGGAAGAGCTTATAAAAGATAAGAACCAACTTCTCCCTTTCTTTTCCTCCTCTCCTTCCTGCCTACCACCAAGCTCCTCAAAGCACCGAATTTACTTGCAGCAAATCCAGCCTTCAGTTTGGGGAAATTCTTCTCCCCCTGTTCCTCCTCACTATTGATATCAAGGACAGCATTTTGCTGTGACTTTTAAGCTGTCTCTGCAGTGAAGCAAGAGGTGAAGTACCTCAAAAGAAATGAAGGGACTCCAGGTGTGGGAACCGGCCCCAGGTAACGCAAGCACAAACTTGACCATCCAGACACATAACTGAAACAAGAGGTTACCACACATCAGCTGCATCAGCATAGGTCAGCTGAAAGTTTAGATTTCCCTCCAAATTTCACATTACATGCAAGGTTTCAAACTCTTTCTACCCTCAACCCCTGAAAGAGACTCAAATTTTTTTGCATACAGCCAAAATTAGGCTGTGATTATATAAGTGCTGGGAAGATAAATCCATGGTTGTTTCACTGAATAAGATTGCATTGAAAGTATTTAAACCGATCTCTGCAGATATAAAATTGCTGGGACTGGGATCAAAGTCCAAAATTATAAACTCTAACAAAAAGTGGTCCTTGTAAGATATTTGTATAACACCTAGCAAAACAGAGGCCTAATCCTGCTTAATCCCCTAAAACTTACCACAAAAAGAAATACTCCACTTTGAAGCAAACATAATCCTATAGAGGTAGAATATGAAGTGTCCAGTGCTACGGGTGTGGAATACTACAAGTTCCATATGAAATTGCTTAAAAGGTGAGACTGCTGCAGGATCAATCTCCAATTCATTTTCTATTCCTATTTATTAAAAGTAAATCATACATAGATCCTCCAGAGCATTTTTAAGGTGCTATTTATTAATTTTAGCTGTGCAGTTCTGAACAAAATAAGCATTGCCTCCCATTTTACAGACTGAAAAGCTGAGAAAGGGATGCAAAATGAGTTTATTTGAGGTACAGAGGAGACATAGCTGAAAAGCAATGTGAATCCAAGGATTAGGGGGTTGCTGTGAATGACAGAGCAGGGACAAATTTTTAAAGTCACTATAGCAAATGTAATGACTAACTTAATATTTTGTGCGTGAATTCCTTCTCTCTGGCTCATTATTCCTACAGCTGACAAGGTCAGATACATCACTGTGCCTGTGGTGGGCTGCTTTCAGACCTTGATCACACCAAGGTTTCTTCAGTCCTGACTGGCAAAACATGACACCTGCCAGCAAAGCCCACCCTTAAGGTGAAACAGTTTGCATTTATTATCTGCAGGCACCAAACAACAAACTGAAGGGAAGGTGCCTACGTTTAGCCTGTACCCCAGGACTAAACTGTAGCAGTTGTTCTACCTCTCAATGACCTAGTTGAGAAGGGGAATTGGGGGGAAAAAAGGGAGAAGACCCAGCGGTTAAAATAGAAAAAGAAATATAATAATAAAACTAATACAAACACCAATATAAAATGCACAAGCTTATACTCAGCCTGGTCCTTAGGAACAGCAGCAGGAGCAGAAGGCCAAAAGAAGAGAGTCCCAGAAAGAAAAACTCCACCCTCCCTGCACTCCCTCCTTTTATAATGAGCATGATGTCAGTGGTATAGGATACATCTGTGAGTCAGCTAGGGGCAGCTGCCTTGATTGGATCTCCCAGCTGACTCAGGGCTACTCATGGCCTGCCTGCATGGCTGGCCCATGGGTCTGTGCTTGGGAAACCAGGACAGAAGGACAGATTTGATTTTTCCAAGTTGCCACCTCCCTATGCACCTTACTTTATTCCCAGCAGTTTTAATTTTGCTAGATCTCCCTTACCAAGAGATTCCCTTCATCCTCTCCTGCCTCCAGGGCTCACTGGTAAGTCAGTGTGGTTCCCATGGCATGTGGTTTGCCAACACCATCTATTTTCTCCTGCTCATCACCTTTTACTTCTTGTTTTACTTTGTAGATAGTTGCTCATTCATTGATTCAATGTCATTAATAGAACAGTGATCAAACAAAAAGACCCTCAGGCATAAACATGACAAGAGAAAAAAATAAAAAAGGAAAAAAAAGAAAAAAGGCTGTACAGAAATTTTCTAAAATCATATTATTCCAATGGTACTGTATAGTTTTTGACCTTAAGCAAAGGAAAGTTGATGACTTTAATAGACTTTCCTCATAAAGCTTTGACTTTCTCTTTCCTCCTGAAAAAAAACCCAATCCTACTAATACCCTTTTTCATTCTTTTTTTTAAGCAAGACACTCTCTCCTGCCCTATCAAAGCAATCAAACCTGTGATTCACAGGGCTGGCTTCAAGCTACTAGCCTAGGCACTAAACAGCACTTAAAGGAAATTAATCTGAATTTTGCTTCATCGAAAGAGCACATTTTCACTTTATTTTTAAATTAAAGTAGGAAAAGTAGAAAGAAGGGGGGAGCAGAGCTGGATGAAGAAGGGTGGAGCTCATTACAAAACTGCAGGGTAGAATTGGTTCACATTAAAAATGCTTCAGAGCTCAGCATTAACTTTGTTCCTTCACAGTAAATAAGGTAGTGAGCAATAAGAAATTTGTAAGTACCGCCAGGAGGATTGTGGATTGGTAGACACAGGGGTTTGTTTAACGTCTCCCTCTTCGTGCATATTGTAGTTGATATTAAAAATTGGATATTAGAGCTTGCCTTGGACTATTCTATTTATTATTTGTTCTGTGATGGAGAATTAAATTCTGCATCCTGTGTTTTATGGGTGGTTAAGCCAGATAATCTAATCATCCCTCCTGGTCCTACACTCTGCACAGCCGGAGGTTGCAATAAGGATTGGAAGGTTCCATCTTATTAAATACCAGAGCAAAGTCACCATTATTATTTCTTGCTTTGTAAGAATACATCAAGAGGAGGGCTCTGTTGAGTTAGATGATCTACAAATATAAAATCAAGGTATGGTCTCTGCTGAGAAGTGTTTACAGCTTAAGGTGAGAGAAACAGGCCAGAAGGGAGAGAGGGGGCAAATATCCTCTCTTATGCTAGTCAATATGATAAACCTGGATCCTGGCTTCATAAAAGTCCTTTCCCTGAAGTCATAGCCATTCATCAGACACTTAGCTCTTTATCAGACTCAGGATGGTTGTCCTGTGCCCCAACAGCTTCACTTGGACTTTGGGAGAAAAGGATAACATCAATAACAAAGTTGGATGGACATGAGCTGGTATCTGCAAAGCCACCCAGGATGCTCAGGGATCTACTGGCAAAAGCCCACCCCTCCTTTTCCTTGGATGTCCACAGGTTTGAGATGTAGACATCCCACTGGCTTGTTCTGCTTCTGTAGAGCTGGCTGGAGAAGATGGGCTATAGTGCAGAGGGGCTCCTCTGCCAGGAACAGAGATATAAATAAGACACATGTCAAAGTTTGGTTGCTGAATGGTGTTTGATTAGAGGTCTGCAGATTGTCTTTTAGCTTGGGTTGTCCAAGATCAGAGAAAATGGACAGGCCTAAGTATGGTTAAATGGCAGCTACAATGAGGGAAAATATCAAATGGCCACAAAATCATTGGAGACAGGTAAATTTCCCCCCAAAAGTGAGTGAAAGCTGCTCAGAAAGCATAGTAACCTTTACTGGGGCTTTGATGTGTGCTATCTAGTTCTCCCTAATGAATTTGTCATGCTGCCAGGTGGTTTAAGTGTTTTTTCTATGCCTCCATGTAAGTCTGTTTAGGACTGTGAAGGACTCAAAAACAAGATCCAAACACTGCCAGACTCTTAATTTGGGGATTTCAGATGCACAGTTTGTGTCCTTTATCCCATTTGAGGCCTGTGATGGATAATTGAGAGCCACAATACCTCTCTCCTGTTCTGCAGCCTTGCCTGCGGTTCCTCCCAGCCTTTATTTCAGTTCTGCTGCCTAGGAAAAGCACATTATCTGTTGTGCTCTGTGCTATTCACATCTAAGTGGTGACCTTTTAGAGGAGTTAACAATTTTACTGAAGGAGAAAAGAAAAGCAGGGAAAAATGTTTTTTTAATCTGATTCTATCATTTTTTAAAGTTTCACAAATGGAGATAGTATGTGCCATGTTATTAATACTCAGGAAGATGGGGAAGGGCTGATATTTGAACAGGCTTTTGCTCTTTGTGATGGCAATGAACCCAAATTCCAGTTTCTCATGCTGCTAAAGGTCAACCAACTTTAGCGAGAAAAACACAGGAATGGCCATATTGTCTGGCACCATCTAGCACACAAACCTCTAGGGAAAAGTAAAACTACGCAATTATATATGACGTTTCCCATAAGCCTCCTGTGACCTGCCTATTTAATAAGTCCACAAAGCCCTCTTTTGCAAGCATTTCTCTAGCCTTGCTTTGAACTCCTGTAAGTCTGCATCCAGAATATCCCCAGGAAATGAATTACACAGGTCTACCACAAATTTTGCGAAGAACCAGCTCCTCTTGCTCACTTTAAATCTGACTCCCACTACACTGGAGAGGCTGGTGTCTCAGTCTTTGGCTCCTTGCTGTTATTTCCAAGTAGATGGTGAACACTAGATCCCCCTCCATCCTTTCTGGATATTTATACACATTTCTGCTACTACTTTTTCTTAATATATTTCTTAGCATTTTAGTTTTGGAAACTTCTGCTCTGGCCTCTCTTCCCTAACTGCTTGCTCAACTGTGCCTTAAAAGATTTCAGGCAGCTTTGATTCTGTCATTTCTCTCAGATATTGGCTTGCTTCCTCAAGGGTTGATTGTATGCTCACAACTTATTTTCTTTCCTTTTTTTTTAATTGTAATTATACTTCCCATAGGACAGCTGTAGTGTTTTATATACACAAAAACATCCTGAAAATTTAATGTCAGCATAGCAATGGGGAATTCAGAATCTAAATGCAACCATGTATTCATTTCCCTTCCACTGTTCATACATTCTTACAACAAAAATCTTCCAAGTAAGTTGACTACCTTTAAGTCACTTTCTCTCAACTCTTCCTTTATTTTGTCATCAGTCAGGAATCATGTCCTGGTTTTCAGGGAAGGGAAAAGTCTTTTGTAGAGGGGGAAGGAAGGAGGATGCCAGCTAGAATTTCTCTTCTGTTTTGTTTTAAATGTCCTCTATATTTATGTAGCAGAAAGCAGGCCTGTTTTATACAACAGGCCAGGACAAAATATGCAGTGCTCTTCCTTTCCCTTTTCTCAATTGTGCAAAACCAGGAGGGTGCTACATTATACGAAAAGCAGAACAGACTTATCTGTCACTCGCCACACAGAGCTTGGCTAATGTATGTTGCAGTTGTCCCAGGAATATTGCCTCGGAGATATAAACGTAATACAGGCAATACAAATACATGGCATTAAATCAAGCATCAACTCTGACCTTTATAGGTCAAAGAACCAAAAGCAGGGAGTCACAAATGCTCTTTCTGAAGCTCCCTGGAGATTCCCTATACTGCATCCAAGAAAAGCTTGTGATACTTTGAGTGTGTTTGCAGACTGTGGGGTGCTGAGAGCTTATCCTTGCTGGTTCACAAGGAAGCTGCAGGATCCCCCTCAACCCAGAGCAACAGCATCCCTTGCTGCCCCCTTGAGTTGTGAGAACTTTGTCCTTGCTGCAAAAGGGAGGAAAGAGGTTTCAGTTGCTGTGTTTTAGCTATAAAAGTCACATAGCTCCTTTTGCTGGCCAGTGATTTTATCAGCATCTTGTGGCATTTTGCAATAAGAAATAGCCATGCCTTGAAGGAACCCTGAGAAGCAGGATGGTGTTTTCAGAGCACATGCTGGAAAAGGGACAAACTTAGAAACAAGGGAGGACTCTTCAGTTCAAGCAAATCCCTGGCAGAGACAAGGGCTGAAAGCCCTGAACTTGCTTCAACCACAGTATCAGTCTGTCTCCTGAAGCAACGTACACTCTGTGGACAGCAACAAATCTTGAAGCACACTCAGCAGATCTGAAACAATGGAGAGAAATGGAACCACACCATCCAGGAAAGACTCCCTAAACGAGAAAAGATCGTGGGGCAAGAGCTTGTCCAAGAAAATATCAGTCATCCCACTAGCACATCAACCCACATCCCTGCTCCATCCCAGTGTTATCAAACATCGGTCTCAGGGTCAAACAATGATGTCATCTCCTGCTTGGAGGGTGGTCCCAGGATGAGCAGAGGTAGGCCCAGGGGTGACATGGCAGGGACCAGCCCCATCACTGCAAAGTCACCTCTGTGAGGGCACAGCAATACCCCGGTATCGTATTTATTTCTTAATGTCTCTACCTCCAGTTTTCTGACAGATCAAGAAGCTGAACTGATGACAGCCAGGACTGCTGCAAGGGAAGAGTAGAAAGGTGTCACTGGACTCTGCTGATCCCTGTTGGCATTAGCCCACATCTTTATTGCCAGTCACTAAACAGCACAGAAGTATCAGAACAGACTGAAACATGGGATTTCCCATGAAGTTTTCTCATCCAAGTGCAATATTAATTAAGTCTGACCCTGTTTATCTTGTTGAAATAAGAGCTTTTGTCCTTGGAGGTGTCAGGTCTTTAGGCTAAACAGATTAACAGACAGGTAAGGTAGAAAATATCACACAGCCCAAAACAGATAGTACTCAGTTTGATGTTGACAGTGCCCTTCCAAAGCAGGTTAATTAAAGTTTTCTCCTTTTTAATATACATTTCTTCAAAGAAAATTATTACTTTGAATATTTCTCTATGTTTTCCTTAATTATGCAACCTATTACAGCAAGGAACTAATTAGGAAATATATTGGGGTTTGGAAACAAGCTGCATCAATGCATTTTCACAAAGGGTTTTCATCTTCTTGAGACAAAGATCGCTTTCAGCTATAATTAAGGCTGATAAACCTGGTAAAGAGGAAATTAACAAAAATAGCGGCATGCTGAGCAGCTCAAAGGGCTTATGAAAATATACTTCCAAAAATTCAAAAAAAATCAACACACAAATCAATACTCATCATGACATTCTTTATGCCAAACAGTCATGGATTTTTTATCAAATTGAGCATTCCCTCTTACTTTCTACAGTTTGATTTTTCATGCCCTTTAATTGTGGCTGAGTAAGAGTGGAAGTCACTTTTCCATACACATTAAGGGAAGAGGCAATCAGCAATAAATTCCTACAACATGGCTTGTACAAATCGTTTCCTTAATCAAGAGAACTCGGAAGCACTGCCTGATTTACTGCTCCTTTTTTTAATGCATATTTGTCTTTTAGGAACAGGTGTCAGCACCCCAGGGTCTTGTCCCAGGCTCTGCCCTTGATTTATTTTCAGACTGTGGACAAATCATTTAACCTCTTTCAAACTCACTTTATCTTCCTATAAAATGGACATATGCATTTCTTCATCTAAGTCCTGGTTTGACTCTGACTATGGCAAATGTTTATAATATTCCCTGCGAATCTGGTACAAAAGGTGGGCTATCATACAAATGACAAGTATTGAAATATGAGGATGTTTCAGATGCTAGCCAGGTTCCCATGTGAACCTCCTTGTTCAGTGCCCTTAAATAACGAAGGATGTTTTGTCATATTTAGCACTGCCCATGAACTGTCCATGAAGAGTAATCACATAAATATAGTCTGTAACCCTACAAGGTAGGTTCAGATTGAAAAGTTTCTTAAACCTGGGGGGGGGGGGAAGGGGGAAAAAAGAAAAAGCCTGAAAATACCATCAGACCAGATGTTATATGTCTTAGACGTGAGATATTCAGTATACCAGCAAGAGGTGTTCTGTTGCAGTTGACAAGGTGAGATCCCACCAGCCAATGAATCTTCCATATAACATTGTCAGCTTCCACTCTCCAAAAACTTGTGTACTGAATTTAAAATCTTGCAGTCTTCGTGTTGTCAATCCTGCCAGAGTACTGTATGTGGTACATTGGGGTAAGCAAAGAGATCCTGTAAAGAAGCAGGACTAATGGGATGCAGAATTAATTGGATGCTGACAAGGCCCATAGGCTTAACAAGCACTTCACCTACTGAGTCTTCAATGGGAGTAACAAATGGCACTCCTACAGGGCCTTGTCCCATAGTTCCACAAGTCTGGGAGACTATATAGATTAACCTTAAATTTAAGAAAAAGGATAAATGCAAGGATCACCTTATTCATGGTTGTGTTTGAAATTGGTCTTAGTCTGCCCCAGGAGATGTGGCTATCTATCCAGAAAGATAGGAGCAGATAGCTTCTCCACTGATGCTATGGAGAAGATGGATCCCCTGCTATTTCCTTAGACAGTAACTACTGTTGTTGAGAGGATGGTGTAGTCACACTCCCTTGGGAGCAGTACATTGAAATACAAAATAACCTTGAGCTTCCCAGTTCCTCAGTTTTCTACGTGGATGCTCTACCTTTAGATAGGCTGGCCAACCCAAGGGGCCATGAAACACCATTACCATCTCAGAGGTAAGATATGGTTATGCGAAGTGCACTCTGCCAGGTCTCCTAGAGACTGCTTCTGATGCTCAATATGATAGTAGGGGTTAGTGGTCAGAGAACAGAACTACATCCACACTGGTTTTGTCACAGCTTTCCAAGACCACGAGAAATATTGCACAGAAACACCAAGGGATTTAGGAGACAAAGAAATGATAGTGCTTTCCATCCCGAAAAGAATAGGCCAGAAAATAATGGGGTTTTTTTCTCTTCTAATAATGTGTATCAGTTTACAAGAAGGCTATTAACCACCCCATTGAAACTCTTTTTCTCTGTCTATATTTAATGGCTGCATGTGTTGATCAAAGGATGACATAATTAAATGTTCTTCAAATGCTCAAGCCACATTAGCTAAAAGCCTCATTTTGTTCTTATTGTTGTTTTTGCATTGTATTTCAAACAAATCATGTGCTGATTAATTATTTAGCAAGTACCAACCTCCCAACCATCTCCTCCACACAAAGTGAATCTGATTCAAGAAACGTCTTTTTGACAAATGGTTTCAGCCTGCGTGATTTATCGACAAAATGTAAATGGGGTACTTTGACAATGTGGCATTGGTTACAGACTTTTCTTTCTGTTGGTGGTCTTATATTCCTATCTGCTTGCAAGGAGAAAGGGTTTGGTCTGAAAAGAAAAAATGTGATCTATATCAGTTTGGAAATATGTGTCTTGACAACCCCCGTCCCCAAAAAAGCAATAAGACATACAATTTGGCTGTGCTTTTGGTAGTGACTCTAAAGCAGGCAAATCAAGAATATCTCATTGCAGTTAAATGAGACTATTAAATTACTAACCGCAAAATAACTTCTCAAATCATAAATCTCTTCTAGAGAAGCTCATGTGAAGCAAGATTTTATGCAGACCATGATAACATGAAAGTAGGTTAAATTCCGCAAGCAAAGCCTTTCCTCCTCTTATGGAGACAGGCAGTCCCACTATAGGAAGTCACTTCCTACAGCTGAGAATCTGTCCTTTTCATTCTTGTTCCTGGGTTTTGTACTGTGTTTTTTGTACTGTGGCCTCGGCTGAGATGAAGACCCTTTGCCCATGGGACATGGCTTTCACTGCTGTGGGTGCCGTATGGCGTGCCAGCTAGCTACAGAGCTGTTCTGACTCAAGCCTCAAGCAGGACATTGAAATTGTCTCCCCTTCGCAAATCTCCAACCACAGACAGGACATATGGCATTACATCTGCAGCAAATGCCGGAGCTTCCTTCCTGCCCTTCAGCCTTCTCCAGCACCACCAACACCAGCTAAAACCAATATACTTGGAGACTGGGGGCTTCCCAGTAAGAAAGAGCCATTGGCCTTGTGGAAGTCCCTGGCTATTGCAGTACAACTCCCTGTTGTGCAATTTAATGGACTTGAACTACTCTGCCTCTTGTGGTATCTCACACAAGGTGACCTTGGAGTGGGAGAGACCATTTATTGTAACCTGGTGCAGACCTCTCCCTCCAGCTGAACTAGCCAATATAGTTAGAAAAATAAAATAAAAATAATGTGTTTGATTTCCCAAAAAAAAGAAAACATTTTAAAATTCTGCTATTTTGTCTTAAATATACAACCCTGGGTCTCCAAACTTCTATTTTCTTGGTTCCTATCTGAAGCGTCAGATCATAGAATAAATGCAAAAGGAACATAAAAGTCTCTCTTCACTCATCAGAACCCTAATTTTTTTAAAAATACAAAAGACTGGAAAGGGACTGGGCTTACTCTGTTGTCAAGGTACCAGTAGTTTACAAGAACTATTGCCCATATTCATCCTAAGAGAACTGTGAATAAAAATACAAAATCCCATTCATACCCATGGGTGAAAAGATTTCAAGGTTTAACACGAAGTGTCTCAGTAGCATGGAAACAAATTTGCTACCCTTTCTCAAAGGATTTTGTTATTTTTGTCAGCTACATTTGCCTCAGGATCTCATCATGTGAGGTACTGTGCAAGCACGGAGCAGGCTTCTGATAGAAAAGATTATATTAAAGCAGGCTCCAAAAGGCAGTGTTCAAAGGAAGGATGTAAGAAGGAAATCAAGGCACACGGAAGAGTGGTTAGATGTCCAAAGAGGAACCTTCAGCAAATAGACTGCACCTTGACTCCAGAGCCCCTAAGAACCACCTGAGGACCAAAAACATGAGAGCATCCTTCCTCTGTCAGGGAGACAAGGCAAGGATGAGAAAACCTGCGGCAGATTTCCCATGTCCTTGTGAACTGTTTGGCTACTGTTCTGTTTGTCAATTCAGAGCTAAAGACGTGAAAGATCAGTCATAACAGTCCAACCCCTTGGCAGAGGCTGGAGAGAGGCCAGGTAAATTCTCCTGGGGGACTGCATGGGGAAGCATTTTGCCAAGGTCAGAGAGATGTCAAACTGTAAATCAACAAGGCAGTTTACTGGACCAAGACTCTCTCCTGTTAGTGCAGATGTGCTCATTTTCTGCCTCTTGCCTTGGGATCATCTGGGGATGCCTTCTCCAGGCATAATTTTCCTACATCATTTTTCCTAAGTTATTTGTTTAGGTGCTTTGACCACTCATGAAAATTGTTCTATAAGACACAGGTAGCATTATCCTCGAAAAAGTGCTTTCAAAGTATTGAAAAGGGTTCATAAGTGGAAGATTATCTTTTGCAGGTGGAGACACAAGGGATGAGGATTTCCTAAAGTTCATCGAGTGATATGCTGGTAAAATACAAGTAAAACACCATTTTCACTGCAACACATGAATTCTGTTGGTAAAAGCAGAAAAAAACAAAGAGCTGGCAGTGCATTTGAATCACAGATTTTCATTCAGGCCTATCTTTATGAATAGGATGGGTTATTCTCTTCCTTAATGGCTTAAACTTAACTAATGGAGCAACATTTTAGCATGCAAACATCTTCCAGAAAGCAATCCTCCATAAACAACCCCCCATTCCATATCATTTACATCTGAGAAATTCATCTCATTAGGCCAGGATTAAAAAAAAAAATGCCAAAATAACCCCAACATAGAGAACAAGCTCAAAATGTACTGCTAGTTCTGAGATATATGCTGTTGTTCTTCCTAATTATTCTAGTTGCAAACATCGTTAGTTGCAAATGTCTCTTTCCCTAGAGTACAGAAATGAGAAGTCTATTTTGAATAAGAGCCAGAAAAAAACCCAACAGCTACTATATATGAATGATTCTTTTTTCTTGAATTCCATCTGTATGTATTGGCAGCATTTCCGTAAGCACTTTTTTATTTTTTTTAATTTCCCTAATTTTCCATTGGGAAAAAGAATACAACTGAATGGGCCTGGGAGCATTAATGTGATTGGAGGAAACTCCTCCTGTATTCCTGTCAGATAGAGACACCGAGGGAAATACAAGCAAGTACAGTTCTGTTACACAGGTTGAGACAATAATAGCTTGGTTGAATTTGAAATGCATTTCTTGTTTCTGTACAGGCTCAGCTCTAACAATGTCATGTTAGGGGCATGAGAACATCTAACCATCTCTGAATACCATCTCCAGCAGCTAGCTTTTAACCTTGTCCTTATTTTCAACTGGTCATTGTTTTGCCAAAATGGCAGAAAATATGTTTTACCAAGAAGGAACCTGCAGTTTGGGCTATGAATGACAATTTTCAAAGCTAAAACTTTAGAAACAACAAGGTTAACCTACCAGAGGAAACATCTGCTCAATCTGGAAAGATATCACTAAATGTTTTGAGGACTGCTTCTATTTCAAATGGGTAACCTGTGTACGGTGATCTGAGCCTTCACAATCTTTTCCTGAAATATCTTATGCTACTAAAATCCTGACGTAAAAGACTTGAGGGTCTTTGTCACTGGCTCTCCACTTAAGGAAAATGAAGGTGCTGTTCCTTGTTCTTTAAAGAAAAGCATCATTAAACTGTTCTAACATCTTGCAGACTGTACTGCAATGCTTTCACTCCCTGAATTAATGGCAAAATGAACAAGGGTAATTTAAAAAAAAAAAAAAAAAAAAGCTAGAATCATGAAGCATAATATGCACTTTATTTCTTTGACAAGTGTAGTTTATTTTTAATTATTCCTTTTGCTTTACAGTACATTAATAAATGCTCTGGAGTATATTTAGTGTAAGTAATGAAATCTTAGTAATACAAGGCTTCACTACAAGCTTCTGATGCTTGCTGACAAAGAGGCAGGGACCTTGGGGGGAGATTTTGTTCACAAAAGATACTTCTGTGGAAATTAGCAACCCATAAACTAATGAGGTTCTCCCAGAAGGGGGGATGCTGCTCAGCTACTATGAGCTCTTTGAATTTGGGAACTCTTTCCAAGCTATATGCAGATTTCTTTGAAATTCGCCAGAGAAGGAGACTGACTCATTCTTATCCCATTCTGAAAGACAAATTCAAACTGCAGAAGCAGCAGCAAATACCTCCACTCTGTGTATAGACCCAGAGTGGTGTCCTGAGCTACACCACTAGCTTCTGCAGTGCTAGTGTTAGTGACAGTCAGTGCCCATCGAGACCAGATTATAATGACAGCAATAAAATCCTCATGCCTTTCCTACAGTGTCCCAGCACAGGAAACTTGCTGTTGAATGAGGAAAGGCTGAGGGTTGCCCAGCCCCAGGACTTGGAATATCACTACTCTGAGGTGACCTCTAGGACAGAAACCTCCAGGATTTCAGCATGATTTCACTGCCAGATCCCATGGCCAACACCACACACCTTCAGTCACTGTTGGCTGGGCATGCCAAGTGATACAAAACAACTATGACTCAAAACCATCACCTTCTGTTCTCTGCAGCCTTCCTGGCCCCTCCCCAGCAGAGGAGTAGGAGGGGGAGAGATGACTGTGAAGCAGGAGGAACAGACACTGAACAAGTGTTGCCAGTAATTTGCAAACCCATCCATGGAATAGCACCTCAATTTGTCTTTCTTCAGCCACAATCATGGGATGCCCTAGGCTGGGATGAAAGGAGGGAGACTGTGGTAATAGAAGGAAAATGAAAAGGAGATGGAGAACAAGTGGGAGAACAACTCTGCAGTTGAATTTCTAGTCACAAAGGAGATAAATTACAGTTCTCTGCTTAATGCAGACAGCAAGGCACTGAAGTCAAAGTGGAAACTAAAGCTGGACAGAGCCAGCAACAGGCACATCAACTTCCTTATCTTCAAGCTGACGTGATTCAATTTTCACCAGTGCCATGGAGGAATAGGACACACCTCTGTGGGGGTGGATGCACCTTCAGTTTAACAACCATTCCTTCGGCTGCAGGACTCCCCCTGCATCGGCTTGCTTTCAGCTCCACTTACACAGGTTAGTTCTTGTGCTGAAATGAGTCAGGGTTGTATTTCAGGGTGAAAGGGCCCATTTTAAATACCTTCAGCTCATCTTCCATGATGTCTGGGTGTTTGTACAGCACCTAGCATGTTAAGGTTCTCATCCATGAGCAGATAACCCAGAAACTACCATATGCCAGCAGCAGCAGTGACCATACACGCTAGCAATTCCAAAGAGTTCAAAGGAAAAATGCAGTTGATGGCATACACTTCTGCTAAAATACCTTCTGGTAGTCTCCCCACAAGAAATGCAGAGGCTTTCTGCTACCCTTCCTCATTCCCCTGTGACAAATCTGTGAGGGGGATAGTACAATCAATTATCTAACTGAAGAGTGTCCGTCCTCCATCTCCCTCACCAAACAATTCAGTCTGATTTCTCGAACTGCATAAGCACAACCCCTCACTAACTGCAGTTAAAATCAGTCACAAAGAGAAAGCAATCACTCAAGACACACTCAGGGCAAAGACTTTCCTACACTTCACATCTTCCAATGCAGCAAAGTGTCTCTGTTCAAAAAAATAAAAAATAAAGAAGCCTTCTTAACTGCAAGATAGTTCAAAGCAATCACATTAGAAAATCATTTTTCTACGTCTGGCAGCTGCCAGTTTTCTACCAATCAGAAAGTGGGAGATGCAAAATCAGTTCCTTAATGTCTGCTGTTAATTATTTCCATGCAATATATCTCACACCAGCAAGAAGTCTCCTCTGCTCTCAGTTTATTTCACTGAGACATGGACTTGACTGATGTCTCTAGCAAGTGTTGTGTCACTGAATAGACTGCAGTTTGGGGAGGGCTTTGATGGCAGGAGATGGCAGGGAAAAGATACTTTGCCTTCAGCTTTTGGAGAGAAAATGTGTGTGTAAAGTAGTAAATTATACATAGCACTTTGTTGTACAAGATTTCCTATCCGGTTCCAACTTTTAACATGGTTTACATGACCTGCAACATATTTACAGCAGATCATATGCTTTTTCTTACTTCTGATTTTGAGGCAATTATGTTTGTTTGAGGTAATTCTGTTTAAAGTGGAAATACTGTCCTTTATATAACTTCTAGCAATAAAAATTATGTATAACAAAATAATCCCAAATTAAGTTGAGAAGAAAAGTCAAATAAGAATCAGGCTAAAAGACATCTTCATGGAAGGATATAACACCCAAGGGCCAGATGCACAGACTCTGGGGGACCAAAAGGCCAAATTTTGCTCCTCCCCATAAATCCTGCTTGTGTCACTGTAGCAGCCCTAAGGGGTCTGCTAAATGCTGTTGAATAGCAGGTATGGATTTCCTTTGCAGAGAAGACAACCATCCTCCTCTTCCTTATGTGCATCCCTCTTCGAGGTGCATCTGTGGAGGAGGAAGTGGCATCTTATCTTAATTTGGGATTATTTTGTTATACATAATTTTTATCTCCTTGGTGACATTCAATTATCTTTAAAGTCCCATCCCAGTTCTCTGTCTCGATGGAGAAAAGATGAGCCCAGGATGTTACTGGTTGAATGATATTCAATGACTCTCATATTCAATGAAATTTAGCAACAGGGTGAGAAAGTTGATCGATTCCCACTGGACTAGTAATCCATCCAGTATAAACATGGTTTTAAACCCTGCTGTGACTTTCTGAATAAAGATACATCAAACACTTTTTGGGGTTTTAAACAGTATTTAATCCATCCTCTATTTGTTTTTAAAAGCAAGCAAAAAACTGACTAAAATGCAGAGGCTTTCAAGTCTGTGATTTAAATTCAATAAAGAAATGAAAGAGTAAAGATCATGTGTAGGCCATAAAGTTAAACTTAAAAGCACTGCATAAAAGCAATAGCAAAGTATCACATTGTTGTATTATATAGCACTAGATAGGTACAGTCCTCCAGCCAGGAAAACTGAAGAACCTTCTTTGTCACATTTTAGTCTATTGCTGATACCTGTATGACAAAAGAAACTGCATGCATTGTGTTTACACGTGATTTGAAGAAAGCATTTAGTTCTCTCCTGGATCTGCTAGGAAGAGCTTGTACCCCACCTGCATCAACCATAGTCTTACATTTATATCTTGCAGTCATCGTTCATAGTCCTTATCTCAGACAGAAAAGAAAAACAGATCTGAATAAATCCTCTCCAGTTCATAATTTAGAAATTATTGTGTGTTCATCACACACTCAGTAAGAGGATTCCAGTGTAGTCTGATTGCTCCTGCCATCATTTGAGCAACAGGTCAAGGATTAAGTGTTCCAGATCTCAGATGTTCTACTTTCTAATTCTGCCACTGATTTATTTTACATCATAATCTTGTTTCTCTGCCACAAAGAGAACTTGGCCCTGACTAAATCCATGCTTCTAAAGCCTTTTGCAGTTCCCTCATCCCAGACTATAATGCAGATGTGAGCATGTATGCCTACAGTATGACAGTGTGTCATTCAAAGATGGCTTTTCATGATAAGACCTCTGGCCTTGCTAGCATCCTTTGCTCACTGTGCAAAAAATGGCCTGTTCTGCCTCTAGAGAAGACCTGGATTTACAGTATGTTAACTCCAGTCACTGGATAGCACTGAGCATCAAATTCATAACCCAGATGTAGCAAAAGCAAAGAGGGTGTCTTACACAACTACAATTTTTTTCCTGCCTGGCTTTCACAGAGCTGTCTGTTGTTGGGTTGGGGTTTTTTGTTGGTTTTTTTTCTTATACAATTACATAGGTTCAGGTATCCAGGAGCAATTTGAATTCCTCAAGTTCCTGATCTCAGTCAGATGCTTAAACATTTGAACGACCTCCAGTGGAGAGGTGATTAAATTCCCCAAAGGGCACATTGTTACACCAGGTAAAGACACAATATGATTGGTAAGTTGACACCAAATTCTAGGCTCCTTGTTTGCCATGATACCTGACTGATAATGCTGTCATTTTCCCTGTTTAATGCTAAGTCTTGCTGCTCACCTTCATCAACACCGGTATAATTTTAGTTTTCCTCATTTCACTTAGGAAACAACTTCAGCATTTATCACAAATTTCATTGCACACAGTTGCAGACCTTGAAAATCCTGCTGTACCCAGAGGATCTAAATGTGTTTTGAACAGCAAGTCAGTGCCATTCAGCCTGAAAGGCAGGTGGAAATTATAGGCACCAGGAATATATGTAATACTTACATTTTACATGTGTATTGCCATTCTTATTCAATCAAATTATCATTGATTACCATAATCTTACTGCCCACCCTGCAACAACCTGGGGTGTAACATGGTCTCTGTTTCAAAGAAATAAAAACTAAACCACAGGAACTGATTTATGGCATATGAAAAGTCTGAATCAATGCTGTGACCAAAATCTAAATTGCTAGGTTTTAGTCCATAGTTATATCTAAAAAAAAAAAAAAAAAAACATTTTCAAGAAAATTAAATAATACTGAGAAATTGAGGCCACTAGTATACAGTTTATAGTGTCTTAATATTAAAATTAATGATGTTCAAGCAAAATGTTTCCATGAATACCATTATTAAAAAACAACATAGGAGAGAAGGGAGAAAACGAATGGGGTGGGTTTTTTTTCAAATGTCTCTAATTCCTCAGTGTATAGGCACATACAGACATACAACCCAATAACTGAGTCACTGGGCAATTTACAGACTGGGGGAGCATCCATTGGACAGAAACAAGAAACAGTATCTGTGATCTTTCCTGCAATGAGCATTGTTCGATAATGAGATTATCTGAGGCAGTAGCTGCCGGCGTAAGCCTCTGACAGCAGAGAAAAGATGGCAGTGGTTGGAGTTGCACGTAGACTCAAACCATCTAACAGCACCTTCATTTAGGAGGCCCTAGACTTGTCTCCAGTAGTCCTTAAAACTGTGATTGACACAAATGTCAATGCTCATTTTGCTGCCATGGCTGCTAATAGGAAAGTTAAGTGACTAGTGCAGGATGGGACAGAGCATTTTAGCTCCCCTCTGATGCCTTTTATGCATGGGATTGCAGCTCCAAGAACTTCTGCTCTGACATTTTTGGTCCCTGGATCCCTCCTGCCCTGCCCTTACTTCATGTGAGACTTCGTCCTTCACTAAAGCCACAAATCAGGAGGACATCAAGACTCCCAGCGAGGGGATATGTAAGCAAACCAAACACATTAGTTAACTTCAAGCATAGAATCAATGAGGAGCTCTCAGGTGCTCCTGCCAGACATTCATCCCATCATCCCATTCATCCCTCCTCCCTCCATATAGGCATAGCTGGCCGGAGCTGAGCTGCAAAAAGATGAAATGGTACATGAACTCCACCACTATGTACCAGCAGAGTGGTCATGCTGGACAATAAGATCTCCAGCTGAGTCACATGAAAGATTAGTGTCCTACACAGGCAAGAATGAAAGAATACAAGCAGGTGCCAAAAATACCCTCTATGAAACCACATTTCAGAGCTCTTCTGAATCAGATACAGTAGCCTCCCTACTCATTTCCCTCTTTCTCTTTTTTCTTACCCAATTAGCACCTCATTAACCGTCTACCTACAGCGCATCTAGTCTCAGTCATATCTAGCCCCTCATCATTAGATGACACACAGCATGGCAATCATCACTGCAGGGGGATCTGCAGATGTTCTGCAGAAAAACCCAGCTCCTCCAGCCATGTCCCCAAGCTCTCCTGGAGATGATCTCTTTGTTATGATTTTGTACATATGCAAACAGCTGCAAGCAACATAATTCATTTTCAGGTTGTATTTCCTTGATGACAGAAGAGCAGACAACTCTGCTGCAGGAGGAAGGAGCATATGACTGGGGATACTGAAACATCTTTCCAGTGTTCATGTTTCCCAATTCATCATTTTTCTTCCTCATCTACTTAGACTGGTGTTAGCAGCATAGATTTATGGTCCTTCCTTTACTTTCTCCTGGAGCATCTAAGTGCTGTCTTTTAGAAGCACAAAACTGAGCAGTTCTGCAGGTTGAAAGTAGTGGTGATATGGACCATGTTCCACCACTGTACAGGATCTCAGAGGAGGAAATTCGACAAGTTCTGGAGAATTTCTTGGCCTAAAGTGGGTCAAAAGCGTTTGCCATTTTATTTTTCTTAAAGGAACAAAATGCAGGGTAAAGTCCTTGAAATAAACATCCTGAAATCTGTGTCAGCCATTTGCTTGGAGATCTTCCACAGTCGTTGGTCATCCATTCCAGCAATCATACAGTTAGAAATGGAAGACAAGAAAGCCTGAAGCCCACAGATGAGCAATAGCTCTCAACATTTCTCAAGACCTTGGGTCAGAATATGCTCATTTATCACCACACATGTGAATCACATATATATCTATCTGAAAATGAAGACTGTTTCATGGTCAGGAAGTCAGCAGAGACACCTCAGTTTCCCAGGAAGACCTCAGTCTATGTACATGTAATGTTGACATTCGTTATGAACTGCTTCTCAGTGAGAGGTTTCCTGGAAAAACAACAGGCATAAAACTATAGCTCTGTGACATGTACAGCTAAACAGACAGTAAAACACAGTCTAATACAAAAATGGCTCTTTGAACTCGGTCTGGAAGTGAGTAAAGACCTGTATGCACAATAAGAAACCATCACAATTTCAGAGTCAAACTCTGCCCACCAAGTTACTGAACTCTAGACCTCCAGAGATTTGTCTCATGCAAGGTTGGCTATGTCCAGGGGGGCATACAAGATCTGTCTCTTTCTATTGCTGTTGTCTGTATGTAGCAGCTGTTTTCTGAGGCCATGTAACAAGGTGAAAAAAGAATGTAAAACTGAAACAAAGACAAAATAACATATATAGGGAACAAAGGAAAAATATGATAATAGTTAACAGATCATTATTTAATCAACAGAAAGCTGACTATATGTTACAGTGAGAGTTGTTACATTACACAATTAGTTCTTGGGGTTCTTAGAATCACTATAAATCAAAATATGATACCACAACCACCTGAAGAAAACATCATTAGGACAGATGCTCATGTAAATACACGTGAAATAGTCAATTTACACTAGCTAATTTCCTTTACAATGCTCAGAATCACAGGGGTAAGAAAAATCCTTGAGAATGCAAAACGGGATTACCTGTCAATAGCAAACATTTCTGCCCTGCCCACACACAGAGGGCAGATAACCTGAGAGTCAATTGCCACAACTCCAGCAACTCATGAATAATGTATTACAGTATGAAATATTCAGGAGAATATGGGTTAATAATGCCAGTACAAACCAGGAGAGACAGCCCTGCATTCATCATTTGCTAATGTTCATCCTTGAGCCAGACCAGACTGGGAGACACAAGATAAATGACAGAGAGCCAGACGAGTTCGTAGTTAAAAACATGATAACTTACCACATTCTTCCAGGGGTGCTGAGCTGGAAAGGAGGGAAGATGATTTATTGACATTATCTTGGTTTATGTTTTGTTTAAAAGCTTGGCAATGGAGAGTGAAGCGATACTGAAAAAGACTGTGCAGGGTCCTGGTAGGAGACTTGATATATCCTTCTAAAATAGAGTTAACAAACATTTCTGTGCAGTCTCTCAAGCAAAATGGTGATCAAGGAGGGAAATGGTCTTTAACTGAACAGCCTTTTACTGATGCTCTCACCTCTATGGGGTACATATAAGTGGAGGGAAGAGAAAACCAGTGAAATGGGTTAGTGTGAGGTTAAGTCAAACCTTTCTTCAGTGTACCACCAGTTTACCAAGGTGGAGATGCTGTATCATGGCATCTATTACTTTTACAGTCTCTGTCAGTTGTTGGAATGAAATCTGTGTCCCCCAGCATCCAAACAGAGATCATATTTGACAGGCTATTGAAAGAAAACCAAAGGGAAGTGGAGTGAGCTTGGCATCAGGCAGACCTACCCATCAGCAGAAAGTTCTACAGTCCATTTTTGCTTCCCTAAAAGTGAACCCTTAGTTTTCTTTAAAGTAGTCCATATAATCTTTTAGACTCCAGACATCCCTTCGAACAACCTGAAAAAAATTACATAGTTCCTAGGGACCCTCTTGTAAAAGGGAATGAACAAAAAATATTTGTGAGTGAAAAATACTAAGTGAAAGGCCTTCACCTCAGTCATACTGGCAGAATATGAGGAGACAGCCTGAGGTGGAAAAACATTCTTTGACTCGGTGCTTTCTTGGTAAGCCATCTCCCAGTGCCCAGTACCAGGAGCAAGCAGAGGCTAGGACGGCAAGCCTGATCCAGAAGACAAATTACTGGAGGAAGAGGGTGCAATGCATTCATTAAGTCCCAGACAACTTGATGTGGAGTAACACAAAGAAAACATTTTCTAAAGTTGAAGCCTTTCAGGTATTTTATTGTTGTTATTTTGTAGAAAGGAAAAAAAAATACCTGAATTAAACCCCTTCAATTTATCTTGTTCTGTTCACATACAGTAAAAGGTTTATGTAAATTCCTTATTTTCTCTAGAAGTGTCATCTGGCTTTGCTTTTTATTAAATATTAATACATTTGTCTAGGGAAAAAACCTAAATTCCTTCCTTGGCAAATCCTCCGGAAGTAGAAAGTTAAACTGGAGGAATTAGAGCTAGTATTGTCTTCTGGGGAATCTCATCAGAGCAGATCCTTTTCCTGAGCTAACCTTCTTTACATAAAAGCTTTTCTGTACTTTCCCCTGCCACAGTAGGAAACAGGCGAAGCAATAAAGTGAGCACAGGCACTGACCATGGAATCAGAGCTTACAGCTAATCCTCTCTGCACTGAGGAGGGGAGGGAGGTCAAGATGCAGTTTTGTAGTCACTTGCTCTGTCATTTTAATTGGAGTGACTACTTGGAACTTTCAACTTTAGAAAATGTGGAAATATCAGATTACTCACACTGTTTCTTTCCTTCCCTCTCCATGACTAGAAAATGGCCATGACACTGTGGACTCCCTTCCTCCACCATCTCTTGATATTTCTTGGCACCACACTTACTTGCCAGACACTTGGAGGAGTAGATCCCTCCCCATGTATTGGCCACATGGACCTTCAGGTTTTTCCCAGCCACCTTTGACAGAACTGGGGTTGGACACCTCTATCCATGCATAAGGACACTCAACAACACTCCCACATGTCAGAGCTCCCTCTTCCCTTCCCCAAGTCAAACTCCACTTTGCTCCTAGTGGGCACTCCAATATTTCACCAGGCTGCATTTCTCAGCACCATGCTCACTAAAATATCATCCTGTGCGCCATCCTGCTCCTCCCTGGCCTTTGGCCAGCACTAGGACAGAGGTCACAGCCAAAGAAACTCAGCGGTCATATCAAGCTGCCTTGTCAAAATCCAGAGCCAAGGTATTTATGGAAAGTCTTTGTTCGGTGTCACTTGCAGTTGGTAATGATATTGAAAAGAAAATCAGGATTTCCTCAAACTGAAAAAAACCATAAAAATTTAAATTCAAGTTCAAAACCATGTATTTCAGAGTCTGCATCCAAGACTTGCCAATATCCTTTTGCAAAATATAAGAAAAAAATCATAGCAAGCTGTAGAAAAAGGCAATTTTCATTTTTCAGTGGCTCTTCAAGAACAATCAAACTGTTTCCCAGCCATCTTGAGCCTCCAGCCTGGATCCCCCAGTTCACAAACATACAGCTATTCGATTCTCTGTGAGGACTTCCCTGTGTAACGCACAGAAACCCAGACGTCCCCATACTATTCAGCTTTGTAGCTCCACACTCTCAGTGTCCCTTCAACATAACCACTTCTTCCCATTTCCGCTTCCCATTTCCGCTCTTGTTTCTTTGCATGGCAGGTTTTCTCTCCATTTTTGGCTAAGCTGTCTCACTTTCTTTCGCTCCACACAAATGCAGCTCCTTCCACAGCCAGCTGGCCCTTTTCTGGACAAACAATTAGTTCTGTGAGGTTTCCACAGCACTTCTTGTTTGTGAGTCACATATCACTACAACAGCACCTGTATTGCCAAAATAAACTCGACATCTCATGCCTGACCTTTCTCTTTGTTCTGATGAGAGGGGCAGAAAAAAATTAAAGGGCAATGAAAGACATATCTTCTTGTGCCTTTCTTGCACACTGGATGCCTTCTTTTCTGTTCTCTAATCTTTTCAGCATTAAAAATTCTGTATTGTTGCAATCTACAATAAAATATCCATTTTCAGCACTTGTGATGTGACTATTTCAGTTTCTCTTCCTTTTCAGCTCACACATTTTGTCCCCTTTCTTCTTGCCATTTTTGCAACAAAAGGAACTTTGTGTTATATCAAAGTAAGATCTTCCTAGGGAACCATTCAATTAACTTCCTTAAAGCCTCACATTGCGAGTGCTGCACGTAGAGGCTCTTTGAAACGTACTGACACTAATATTTTAAAGAGTTCCCTCTCTTTTTCTCTCCCACTGGTTCTGGTCAGGGAATCTGGACAGTGTAAGGACTTGGATATTTTCCCTCTTCTCCTTGTAAACAGCTAATAGGGAATAGGGCTCAGGTGTGCAAACCCATAGTAGGCACTGAACAGAAACAAGACACAAGCCTGCTTCCAAACATCAGCAATACCTGGAGAAGACTGGATCAACACCCAAGTGCAGTGAGAATTTGATCTTGCTTTGATTGTCAGGAAACGTGTGTTTTCCCTGTTCACCAATCAGCTACTAAAATGTCAGTCTTCATTCCATTTTGCTTCCCCAATGCAATAAAAGTAATTTCACATTCAATTTTCTGACACTAGAGTAGAAATTAGATGGTTCACATGGACTAGAAGAAACAGGACTTTGGGTTAAACTGCCATCTGAGTCTTGCTGCAACTGTAACAATTCCCTTCCACTGACCCATATTCAGCAGTGTGACTATACCCTGCCTTTAGAAGGTCTCATTTTTATCGGTCTGTTCATTTGGATGGGTGGATAACTGCATTCTCCTGAGCTCTGGCTGACAAGCCAGCAGTCTTGGCCTTTGCACATACAGAAGACCCTGAGGCAGACAAGCCCCGCTTTTCCTCGTGAGATTACCTCTGTATGGATTCACTTTGGGCTGTAGTCAGCAAGTAGCAAAATAAGACTCCCTCTTACTCTAAAGAGAGAGATGATGTATCCAGAAATGTGAGCGTGTGTTTTAATATCAAAAGAAATTAAACTAATGATGTGAAATGAATATGAAAATTTGCAACAGAACAATTTGATTGTTCTGGGAAAACACATCTCCCATTTTTAATCATGGTAATTAATTTCAAAGATTAAGAGGATTCATAGATGAAAACAAAGCATTAAGATTAGAAGGATATGAATTTTACTGGGTATTTGGGTATTCATAGGGATTTTTCATAATAATTTTAAAAGCCTAGATGATGAAGATATAAAAGTAATACTTAATATTTATATACTGTAGAGCTTCTCATCTTCAAAGCATTTTGCAAATATTACCTCAGTTGCAGAAGACTTAAGAAATGGATTTCACTTTGTAAAAGTAAATGATTCAGTTGCCTCCATATTAGACTGCAGACCAAAAACGTCTCTGCCATTCATTTCAAGTTACTGCTAAGTATTAAACTGAAAACAGATGTACATTAAGGAAATTTACTATTGAAAAAGAAAAATCTAGTTATTTGAAACTATAAAAATGAAGTCTTAAGGAAAGGGAGATAAGTATTCCCACATCTTCATGGGTCAGACAAGGTGAAATTCACTCCTGTGCACAAAAGTTTGAGCAGGATGTAGTTGGTGCATGGATCCTATCTAGCCTTCTGATGAATTTCACCCACAGTCTCCAAATAAATGGATGCACATTAGCTACAGTACAGTTCATTGTAAAATGAACCCATCTTTCTCCTTTGCTCATCTCAGCCCAACTGTGAAAGTACACAACCTAAACCATTCTTCCCAGTTGTTCCTGTTAAAATGGGTATGTAGACCCCTTGATGAACTACTGAATTTCCACTCAGTGCATCCTTACTGCCACAGTTTGGTAACTTCCATTCAATGAGATATTCCCCAAATATTTTCATTACTGGCTATGACTTGTAAAGATCAGTGTCAAACTGCCTTTTATGCCAGTCACAAAGCAAACAGCAGGCATGTCCTTGCCATACCTCAGCATCATTGGGCTTGCCTTCCCATTTTGTTATGATGTAATGCCACTGATTTCCAATATTTTGTGAATAGAGCAAAGGAGCCAAGATGTCGCTTTCAAAGTGCCCCTTTCACTTTTTATCAGTCCCTTGATACCTAAACTCCCTCATAACCCAGAAGAGGTGGTGCTGACTACAGTATCACTTTACTGATCTTTGACCTCAAAGTACCCCTTTCTCCAACCCAGGCTTAAACTCATGCCTGAGCTCCCTGCTGGAGCAGCTCCTGTCGGTTTCTCTGGAAAGACCCTGCTCCAGGTGAGAATCACACTCTCGTACATCGAAACAATCTATCTGCACCTTCCAAACATAAATTGTATGTCAAACACACTGTGAAAATTACAGAACACTTGGGGTACTCTGCCTGGGCAGTTCCTGAGCCCTGTCCTCCGTCAACCACTGTGGTCCATCAGAGCAACACAGCTCGTGGTGCTACACACCATGCATCCCCAGGCTCTTTAAATACCACCTGGTTCACAACCACAAATCCTGGAGAACAGCTGTGAAAATGGTATCTTGGAAATCATACAAGTATGTAGCTTAAATAATCAAGAGAAAAAAAAAGCATCCAAACCCTTTAATTGCTTCAGTCTCTAAAGCAGAAGGGGAGAAAGAAACAGTGCTCTGAACTGCTTACTTACAGATATGGATACATTTTGCTTATTGCGTACATTAGTCTGTGCTTTCTAAAATCTCTCCTTATTAAGAACTCAAGCAAATTACCACTGAAGAGCTCTTATCTACACTGTATTATAAGAAGTCAGCAAAAGACTGATTCAGTCCTGATGGAGAAGAAGTGCCTTGCAGCTCCGCCTGAGTGTGTGAGCGGAAGGCAGGTTCAAACAGGCTGGAATAATTATAATGAGTTGTTTGCAGTTCTGCTTGGCTGGAAGGTGTTTGTTGTCACAGTTTTTTAATTGCTAAGTCCTTCTGTAGCACAATTTACTTTCATTTGATCATTACATTCACCGATGACATTTAGAAACAGTAAGTTTGTGTGAGATATGGTGACTACTGGAACAGTTACTATCTAGTGAACAGAATAATGTGCTGTGTAAAAAGGAAAATTCAAAAGGAGTTGCATCTATGAGACTTGAATACAAAACCTCATTGCACTAGTTAAAGACAAACCCCTCAAGCACCTGCAAGTTAGCTAGTGACACAATGCAGTAACTCTAATTTGATCACATTTGCCATATGCAGAGTAAATACAGAACCCAAACCAGGACTCCATCTACCTGCTGTTTTAAAAGGCAGTATAATAAATTGCTCTGCACTGAAAATGGTTACATGCCAAATGAGCCAGAATGGAACATCTGAATCAGGGGGCAGTGGAAAATGGAGATTTGGAACCATTTAAGAACATTTCACAATAAAACCTAAAAGCCACATTCCTACTAAGAAAATAATAAAAATCTAGTGGGAGGTGTACCTGCCATGGCAGGGGGGTTGGAACTAGATGATCTTTGAGGTCCCTTCCAGCCCAAACCAGTCTATGATTCTATGAACTTGTCGTAACTGAAAAGTGAGAGCAGCTAAAAGTATGCATGCACATAAATCACATACAAACCACTCAAAGTTGGTGTGTATACGTGGATATGTATTATAGATATATTGCATATACATACTCACTTACTGGACTAGAAAAAAAGTGATAATAAACACATAGTTCAGACTTATGTAAGAAAACTGCCAAAAGAAGGAAAATAAACTGTATCAGCAGTTTGTGATGTTTTCTGCTCTCTTCTGTGATGCAAAGGAGTTTTTGAGGGGTTTGGTCTAATGTTTCCAAAAGGTCTTAAGCTTGTCATAGGCTGCTGACAAGCATTTTCTGGACTGCGTTAGGCTGGAACACAGGGTTTTCTTCTGTGGGTGCTTCTGACTTCAGGCTTTGCTCCACGGTTTCCTGCGATTGAGAACTGGGATGCATGATCAGGTTGTCCTCTAGTCCTGCACAGGGAATCCTAACCACAGTGTGAATTCACTATTGCATTACAGTACTGTCACAAATGATCCTGGAAGAGAAGCATTGTTTGATACATTTTTTCCAGTGTTTGAGGCAACAAGTCAGGGACATCTTTCCAATCTAATATTAATGTTCCAGGATGTTAACCAACAGCTATTAAAAGTTCAGCCTTTTCAAATCAATAAGAACAGATCACTTGCACTCAAGAGTTTAACTCTGAATAAGAAATGTACTCTAGATTATGACAGCAAGTCCAGGGCGTCAAGATGCAGGAGCAGAGCCAGGAGTGATGATTCAGCCTTGGCCACAGCACATTACCCAAAATTTTGACGCCCTGGAGAGGGGTCATGAGTACCAGCAAGGGCAGGGCAAATTCCCCATTTGGTGAAAGGTGCAAGGGAGCATTGTTTCCTTCTTCGGAGAAAAAGCTCAGGTCTGACTTGATTTTTGTTGGCAAGGGCAGGATTCCTCTCTCTGCATGTTATCAGTTCAGTGTTTACATATCTCAGCCCAGCTGATCCCAGAAGGTTTCTGAGCAGTGGAGAGGGAGAGGCTGGTTTGTATGACCTGTAGCAGAGAAGGTGGGCATCCTCAAGGGTGAGACCCTCATCGCTCCCAGACAGCCCCAGCAAGGACCTGAGATACCTGTCAGGGGACACGGGTCTCAATGCTTGTGTTGCCTTCCTCCTGTGCTGACTCTTCAGCATTTAACACAGGTGAGCTCTCAGACCCTCTTCCTCTGCATCCTTGGAAAATGTGAAAGCTTGATATCCTCATCACCCCTGAAATCTGGCTGAGGCAAGCCTAAGCAATCAAGACAGATCTTTTTTTGGAAATCAGGAAGAAGTGGGGTAGGAGCTATAGATAACTGAACCAGAAGGTAATCCTATTTAGAGAAGGATTTTATTTTGATGATGACAATTTTATTCCTAAATAACAGAAGAGGGTATCCTAAATCTTCCACTGCCATAATGATCTTTTCTATACAGCTGCAATGAGTCAGGATGACATCTGACATCTTACTGCATGGGCTACAAACCAAGCCTTGCTTTCCCTATACAGATTCCCTGTACAAGGAAAAGATGGCAAGGAATTATCTTTTCATTAGACCCACTGATTAAGCTGAAAAACACCAAACATGCCTTTCAGCTAGCCTGCCCTCACAATCCTCGTCATGGTTACAGTAGCTCCAGAAGTCTGTTACAAATGCTGATATCAATATCCACTGAAAACCTGACAGATAGATTAAAAGGAAGTCACAACACTAAGGTGGGCTTAAAGCAAAAATACACCCACATCTGTTGCAAAATGTGAGAGACAAGTTCACTGCAACCCAACAAGAAAAAAAAAACCTGGCAGCATAGTGACTACATTGTTTCACTTCTTGTACAAACACAAAATACTAGATATGTGAAACTGCATTGCACACAATAACTGGAGAGCAAAGGTAAAAGAATCTTCAACATTAACCACAAAGCTTGTTGAAGTTTTTACCTCAGAAAACTCAGCCCTATCTTAGTCTGAATTTTATGGAGAAAAATAATTTTGGAAGAATTTTATATGAAGTAAAATGTTTGATTGGACCACGTCAACCCAAACCTCTGCAGCTGGCTGAGTGATCAGAGTGCATCCCATTACTTTTTTTCTCATTTATCATAGGTTATTTGTCCTCACTGGACTGTAAGCCCCATGAGGCACTGAGACCCAGCACAACTGGAGTATATACTTACATCCCAAAACTCTATGGTGCCAACACAGGCACAAAGATTGCCAATAACCCAAAGTGTCAACGCACTCAAACAAATACAGTCAGAGACAGTCAAAGCATCTTAGAATAAAACATGTTGAAACAGTGCAATGTGACATTTATAGATCAATATGTGTTTGAAGCTTTTGTTTTCTGAATGTTTTGATCTTTTAATTTTTCATCCCAATTTTTAATGAAAACAAGTGTCTAAATATCAGAATTCCTCAAGGGAAGCTCCATTTTTCTGTCCTCTCTAACAATAACACCAAACTTTTCTTCCTGAACCACAGAAAGCTGCAAAGATGCAGATGGGATCAAAATTTACTTTCTCTTGCTCAGATACAAATCTGATTGCATATCCAGAAGATTTCACAAGTTTAAAATCAAGCCCAGATTTGTCTTTTCCAACAAAGCTTGAACCTAGTCTGGATTAAAACTGTGCCTTGGATGCAGGAGGAGAAGTTTCCAAACACTTGGCTTCTTTCCTCTTTAACACCCAAACACCACTGCAGCAGAGCTACTGCAAGACGAGGTGATGTCCCAGGTCCCAAGGACCCCAGCATCATCTGGATGTTGCACCATGACCAAATCTGTCATGCTCTCTCTGCCGCCAGCTGGACTAAGGGCTGGTTTCCTCAGTAAACTCCATATTTTAGAGGAAAGCCTTCTGCTTTAAAACCAGATTAGTTCTGCTTTACTGAACACCCAAAGCTTATGATAGTTAACATGCTGAAATTTTATTGCCTTTAACTATCATATTATAAGCACGTGAAGTTTCAGCAAAATTAAGGGAAAACTGTTTATTCTAAGAAATGCTTGGGTTGGCAATCCAATAAACTCTCTAATAAGTTGCAAATTTAAGTCATCATTGGACCACAACCAACAGTATAATTAGCCTGGTCTGCACTTCAGCTCTTAATCATTTCACAAAGACACTGTGACACACAGCTGACTAGCCATTTGAAGGACAGGACTGCAAGGCAGGTCCTCAAAAAAAGAGAGTTTTGATTATGCAGTGATGCAGTCCTAAATTAATATAATTTTTCATTTCTGTCCTGCATTATTGTTGTTGTTCATTGAGGTTTATTTGTTGTATCAAGAAACCCAGCAGAGGCAAGGCCGTTTCTGCCCCATGCAGACACATAGCCAGGATCAGCTCTCATCCTCAAAGAGCAAGAGCAAACAAAAAAAGAATGAGAGGGGAGAGATACAATGAGAGAAGACACAATATTCCTCTCCTGATTTGGTGACTCACTGGCCTTCACCATGGCATTGGTGTTTGCTTGGCTGTGCAGACAGGCTACTCCCTTTAAAAATTGGAGCAGATTCACTCATTCATTTCTCTACACTCTTCACAGTTAGGGAACAGTGTGCATGATGTGCGAAGGCTTTTGTGGCATCCATATTCAACATCATCACTCATTAAGGGCAAGGTGCTGCAGAAGGCATCTTGTAACTTTTCTCCATCTCACATTAACAGGTTGAAAAGCTTAGGAATTGGTGCAGTGTCCTCCAATTTTCTTCCTGACCATCTCTTAAAGGAAGAACCTCAGCTTCTTGTTGGCAACAAAAAAAGTCCTAGTCCATATGGGGTCATAAAATGACGTAGTTGCACCGCATACACCATGCAGTGTATGGTAAGAGATAAGAACAAAACCCGCCATTAACTCCAAATCTTTCCATATACAAAATGAATTCAACTGTTAGCTGGAAACAATTATTTGCTGTAGCCTGCAGAGGTATCTAGATGAATTGCCTTTTATGCTTAACACCTTCCAGGCCTGTGCTCAGATATTCTTCATACCATGTGTACACTGAACATAAAAGACCTCTGCTGTCTTCCACCAGCTTTCCACTAGATAAAAATCTGTTGGCTTTAATGAAGATACACCTTTTTTTATATCAGTGTAAGTAAAAAGAGAACTAGACCCTCCTAGTGAAAATGTCAGGTTGCTAATAGTGTTCATTTTTAGCATGGAAATAATGAGGAGGAATATCTGGCACAGAATTTCCCTGACATAAGGAATAATATACATAGATGAGATTAATCTCAGACATTTCTACCCATCCAAAAGTTAGGTGTCCCAGAGCCTTATATAGTAGATACAGGGAGAGATGTCCATGAAGTATCCAATCTCTTTTAGGTGTCAGTATTGGGATGAGATAATTCTTTACTGGAAATGTTTCTCCCTACCTCCACTGACAGTAAAGGAAATCTATATTAGTAGTTGAGGCTAGAAAACTAAATTGACATGAATCCCATCACAGATATCTGCATTTGTTAAGGACCTGCAGGGCTGCAAGTGTTCAATGTCACTATGCAACATTATTTCAGCCATTTGACATCCACGTTGAGCCCAACTGAGGGAGCCTGCATCAACACCAGCTAAAGGGATAAGGGAGACCTCCTGTCTTTCAGAAACACCCTCTAAAGATCCAGCACCCACAGCTTTGTGAGAAAATTTTTTTCAACTGAAAAATTGAATCAGAATATTCCTTTAGATGATCCCAGATGTTGTTTTTCTTCACAAGATGTCTGGTGAAGTACAATATTTTGTTAACCCAGAAAATGAATAATTTGTTTCATGTTATTTTCTTTACTTCTATTTGTTTTCAAGTTAAGCACAGCCAGAGTTGTTCCCATCAAATTGAAAATTCAATGCCTTCTGTGCATAATAAAACAAATATTTTTGTTCTTTTCTTCCAAAACCAATCCTCAGCCAAATAGGAATAATTTGGTTAATATGAAGTTTCATTTTTCAACAAGGAAATTATTCATCCAAAGAGAGTCAAAACATTAGGGCCGTTAACTAATTACAGCTTGTGATATCCCCAGTGCAGTGGTAAGAGAACATTTTCCATGCTATTAATTCCAGCCAAGCTGGAATCAATATATTTGCAAAAACTGATGAAGCATCAGACCTTTTGAACATGACCCTGTGCAATATATTCCAAGGCAGCAACTTGCTGAAAAGAGTGGGTGCTTTCTTTTTACCTTTGTTAAGATCATCCTGTGTTGGCTGCTGTATGTATTTAATCATGTTGCATGCTGTGTCATTTAGTGACACAAGGGCTCTGAGGCCATGAAGATTGGGTTGCTTCATGTCACTGAGAACAGCTACTCGTTTATCCACCAAGCATCCTATGACATTCTTAGAGGCATCTGGCATGGTCTTGGCTCTATTTGACATGCAACATCCAACTACGTCTAGCTTAAAGTGTCATTGTGCAAACTGCCTCCCATTATGCTCTGCAGAGATAAAATACAATTGCAGATTGTCTAAGTTCAGCTTGTACCACAGCTAAACTGTAGCAGTTGCTCTACAGCCCCATGATCCCTCCCCACTTAAGAAAGGGAATTGGGGGGAAAAGGGAAAAGCTCCATGGGTTAAAGTAGAAACAGATTTAATGAAATAACAAAACTAATACAAGCACCAACATAAAGTGTATAAGCTTATACTCAGCCTTATCCTTAGGATCAGCAGCAGGAGCAGAAGGCCAAGAGGAAGGAGAAGCACCAGGAAGAGGAACTCTACCCTTGGTATACTCCCTCCTTTTATAATGAGCATGATGAAGTGGTATGGGATACACCTGTGAGTCAGCTTGGGTCAGCTGCCTTGATTGGATCTCCCAGCTGACTCAGGGCTACTCATGGCCTGCCTGCATGGCTGGTACATAGGTCTGATCCTGGGGAACCAGGACAGAGTTTAAAACAGAAATCTATTAGCTGAGGGACAAAGTGGTCCAGCAGAGGAGAAACCATACTTTCAGCTTGGAAATTTATGTGAGCAGCATTCTTCATGTCAAAAGCAGCCCATGAGAAGAGTCTTTCACCATAAAGGGGAAAGTGGGTTATGTAGTGCCACCATACATCACATTAATTTACAGTAGTGTGAAGCCCCACGGGGAGCCTTTTTTGCTGGTGAGGGTTAGGGCAACACACAAGCCGCTTTTCCGGGCAGATATAAAAAATAAATCTCAAACAGATATCTACCCTGTGGTCCCTTAGGCATCAGTATCATCTCCTTCACCCTGAGTAGGTTCTCACGTGTTTCTAAATTCTGATCAAGTCTTAACAGTATTTGAGTTTGATTCCCCAAACCTCTTTCCTCTCATCTGTCTTCTAAATCTGCCAGTTCTTACTGCTCACTACAGAGTTTTCTTCTGGAATAAGGAAATCAAGACCTTAAATCAAATTTCTCTGAGCTAAGTTTTTGCACATTCTCTCTGTTATATGCTTGAATAATTCTGAGCAAAACATTTATTGCTAAGGTCTGCACCACATAAACTTGACCGTTGAAGTAGTGATGCAGAAGACAGGGGAAAAGATATACTGGGTTAATGAACCATGCCCACATCTATGCTTTCTGCAAAAGACCTTCTAAGTGGAAATTACTGAGGTTTCCTTTGTGTCATTCTATTTATCAGAAGACCTTAATCCTTCCAAATGTTTCACCACTGGGGTTTGATGTTATAATGATGTCACAAGAAAAGTTCTGCAGTGCAAAATTTCAAGAGGTTCTGAACATTATAAGACGATGTTCCATCTTCCCTCAAAAATCACTTCTGTGCCCAAGAACAGCTCTTCTGACTTCTGTCTTGAATGAGGAATGAGCGTTCAAAAAAAAAAAAAAATCTTATAGCTTAAGAAATACCATGTGCAGAGGCAGTTCTATCCAACCTGTCATGATCTTCACATTTTAAATTTGTCCTAAAATCCTTTTTTCCAGTTGAGTAATTCATACTTTAACAGTTTATAAGATTGATATGCAAACCAAAACTATTCTGTATATCACATTAGTCAACTATTTGTATTCCTGATAACGATTGTTTTCAGTTTGTTTTGCACCATGTACATGATCAAAGGCTACCAGACAGATAGCTCAGATGGTAGAAGAGGTATGTTCATAGGTATTTTTAGCTCTAGCAGAAACATATGACATTATGTATGTTGAATATTTTTCATTTATTTGATGAGAAATCAGAAGGCGTTGCCAGCTAGCTCCTTCCCGTTATGATGTGTCGCAAACACTTGAAGTTGCAGGCCTGAGAATTAGGTCTTGCTACTCTAAGAATCCTACTAAGAAGTACAATAGTTTGCCCTGCCCCGATGAACTTCTTTCAAGAACTGAAAGTAAAAATATACATTTTGCCAGAAAGAAGTACACTGCAGTAATAAAACTGGAGGACAGAAATACTTCTGTGAAGTGTTTTACTGAATACAAGGCAGGCTGGGGTTGGATGGGAGGCTCAAAGGAGGCCTGAGGAGAAGGAAGGCATGCGTCATTGACGCACCAAAATAATTGCTGTACAAGGAGGCAGGAAGTGACTCTGGCTGTACCTGCATCTCATTTCACTGCCCAGTTTGGACAAACAGAAAAAAAAACTCATGAAGGTTTTTCAATTTATCTGATGTTTCAAATGATTCTTTGGGTTCAAACTAGCCTCCATGTGAGACTATCCACTCCTGTCCCCTCCACTGCTCCTGACATCGAGAAAGCCAATGGAGTTGGTGGTTTTGCAATATGTCCATGCTAGTGCCTGGACGATAATCTCAGACTCACTTCTCTGCCAGCAGCTAATGGGTTTTTGAGTCATCACCATCCACACAGGCCAGTCAGACAACATTGAACCAGATGCTCAATGCTCTTTATTACATTGCCACTCTCTAAGCCATCTACCCTTGACTATTTGCCAATTTTTCTTTTAATAAAAAAATCTCTTTCTTCCTGTTTGTGCAGAAATCCATCACAGAAAACAGTATTATTTACAGTATACTCCAGCTACTGGCTATGCCCAAAAATAGTACTTAACAACAGGAGGTAAAGATCTGCCACTAGAACCTCTGCGGAAAGTGCTACATCTAATGCCAGTCACATAATTACTGCTCTTTCTACCTCCAGTAAAATTTATAAGCAGTACTGTCATTTAGGGTTTCATGAGGATGGACTTTCATGCTTTATGGCAAGTACATTAATAGCTTCTAACTACTGAAGTTTCTAATCATCCATATTGAAAAAAGAAATTTATTACCACCCTATTAGAGCCATTTTAATGTTCTACAAGCATATTATTTGCACATTTGAGTATAAGTCATCAATAAGTCCTTTCTAAGGAGATTACTTTAATGTAACTAAATAACATAATGATTCTACAGGCTATGGGTGAATGTCAGCCCCCTGCTAACAACCAGAAAAATTCCCAGAGGAGGGAGACTCAGGTGGCTTTTTTGTGGTGGATACTGTCTTGGTTAATTCAGCAAGGACTGAGTTGGTGATATCTGGAAGAGAGTCACCAAGGAACTACAGATTAAGACAATGGTTTACAGGTGATAAAGGGTGATTATAACTTCTATAGAATGAAAACAAAAAAGCTACATGTGGAACCTACACTGGCCTCTTGAGAAAAAGTTTGTGGAGGTTCTTCACAAATGAAATTTGGAGGAGGGAGAAGGGTCTTGTTGCCATTCTTGTTTGCTGCAAAACTTCACCTGAACTATGAGAGTTTAGGAGCCTAGTGTTATTCTCTGTGATGGTGGTAGAGCTGTGAGGTCTCCATTCCAAACCCCTGCAGAGGACAGGACCAGCTCAGACCTGTTTGCTTGGTGCTGTGTCCTATCAAGGTTTGAATATTTCTGAGGATGGAGACTTCACAGCCTTTGGGCCTTTGTTCCCATGTTTGACCACTCTCACTGGAGAAAAAAAAAATAAAATAGTATGGAAATACTAAGTGTTTCCCCAGAGTTTCCAGGAAGCACACAGGAGTCCACCAGAGACTCTAGGAGGACCACTTTTTTGGGCTATCACCCTGCCTACTCTTCCCAAGTCAGATGGGAAAAGCAGGTCACAGCTGTCGCAGCCTCCTTCCTGAACATCAGCAGATGAAAGACTTAAAGATTCCTACTGCTGTTGTCCCACCATTTCCCTCAAATAAATGCAGCCTCTCTGTAAAGATATGATAACACACTGAGTGTCAGCGATAAGAGATTTCCTGGTGAGACGTCTGCGTCAGCCACTGTGCAGCGCCTCGCTGCTGCTGGCATCTAATTATATATCTGGGACTTTCATCTGATGCCTGTGCATGGCGCAGTTGGAGGCACCTCTGTCACTTCACGCAGCTTTAAGGGTTTCTGTGACGTACTCAGAAAATACTGCCTTAGTCCCCGTGGCAGGACCATGTCCCCACGACAAGAGCAGAGCACAGAGAAGGGCCACCACCCCGCAGTGGTGGATTCCTGCAAGCCCCCTCCTCTCCCCCTTGCCCCACGGGCTCTGCCATCAGACTCTGCAGCCGGACGGGAGCAGAGATGTTGACAGACACTGCTGAAGCCAGCATCCCCCAAGACCTGTCCCTCCTCCCCGCCAGCACTTTCCAATCTCATGTGCCTTCAACCGCAGCAGAGTCACATTGTACCGGGCCACTGCTCAAACCACCAGGTCTCCTTGTAATTGAATATCTCTTCAAGTTTCCTTTTGATTATCTGTCTGAAAACAAAACTCCATAGCTAAGCATTACTTCTTTTTTATGTCGCTGCTGCTGCTGCTGCATCAGGGCAGTGGTATTAATTCTGGACATTTCATCAGAAAACCTCCTTTTGGGTTTCCTTCTTGCAGCCTCAAGTCAAGCAAAGCAAACAATGGAACTGTTGGGACTAAAGAAAGGAACAAGGTATTAGGCTTTTTATAAGCTACAAAATTTATTTCACTGCTGTTTCAGATTACTCCCAACCTTGTCACGAGGCAAACCTCTGGATGTATTTTATGGAAACAAATGCTAGGGATGTTGTGGCCACATCGCGGTGCTGTGCAGCATGGGGCCTTAAAAGTCTGCAGCACCTTTGCATGCATTTCAAAAATACAGGTGAGGAACAGAAGGATTTGTACATGGTGCTGATTTCATGTACAACACTGTCACTTCTATAAATGTGCTCATCCATGCACATGCAGCTCAGTACACCTGGTGAGTTTGTCAAAATTGCAAAGGATGCCAGGAAAAGGCCATTTGCAGCCCACCTCTGATTCAGTGATATTTGTGATAATTTCACAGCCCCAGTTTTGCTGTGAGGTTGGTGGGGGGTTTTTTTTCACATGGGAGGTGTTAAAAAACTGTTCCTTTATAAAGGTAATTACTTGTGGGGGGCAGAAATATAGAAGAAAAAAAATATTGAAAAATGAAATTTTCCAATTTCCTTGAAGCAATAATTGATTTTATCAGTTTGCTAAAAAGCTCAAGACTTTACCTCTTTATCTGAAATTACTCTGGGAAATTGTTTCAACCTCAAAAATTAGTCTGGGATGGGAAAGCCAGGTTGTCTGCAATGTCAAGCACATCTCATGCTCCCCTTCACTGTTATTTGAAGGAAGATCTGAGTCAACATTTGCTGTCTGCTGATAGAGTTACTCCGTGTAGACACCGTTTTATTTCAATAAGTGTCTGCAGTAGCAGAGGACTGGGGTTGAAATCCGGGCCATCTCCAGTGAGAGAATTGCCATGCAGAAACACACATGTGCACGTACACACCATTTTTTTTCACATGTTAAATGCATGCAGTGGGGTTTAAAAGAATGAAAAATATTAGGTCCAAAAATCTTGCTCCTGCAGGAGGACAGAGTGGATTTTTGTTCTCTAGGAACCTGCAATATGAGAAACAGAATAACCAGAAAAGAATTCTTTAAAGGAAATATATAAATGGAAGCTACTACAAAAAATATTCATCTATATTCAGAAATGCCACATGCACCTACCCACTTCACTTCCACTCAGTAAACTTGTTTTTAAGACAGTAACATGGAGAAAAATATATATATGTTTTTGAAATTTTTAAGGCAGTTTTTCATTGTGCTGGCTACAGCCAAACTAGTCTGACTGGGCTGATCTTTAGAAAAGACTCACATCAACATCAAATAGAAACTTTTCTGGCTTGTGCAGAATGTTTAAGGATAATCCATTTCCCCTACCCAAACATATTGATTCCTTCTTCTTTTCTTATGAACAAGTGCCCCGTGTCTTTTAAAAAACACGCAACGAACTTTCTCTTCCATGTGTGTATGAACACAAATATGAGCACAAACACAAATTTTATGTTCATATATGCGTGTACATGTGCATGTGCATGTGTGTGTGTGTGTGTATATGAGACACCTGTTTACGTTAGTAAAATTACATGCCATCAAAAGAAGATGACTGATCCTTTGAGAAATAGTACCTCATTTATCTATATTACAAACTCATATTGAGAACCAGAGGAGGAAGGAGGAGCCTCATGAGCAGAAGTTGTTCACAATCTGCTTTGCTATCTCAGCCCTCACAGGTAACTGTCCTCTATTCAGACCATTTGCCTTCTCCAAAGAGATGGTCAGGAGAGGGGTCAGACCCTGTTCTTATGTGACAAAGGGGCACAAGCCAGAAGTTGCTGCCAGCTCCCAGGAAAATCTCTGGAGGGAGAACTGTGAAGAGAAACCAGCAGCTGCAGCCGGAGACACTTTTCATGCCAATGTCTCCACCAGGGCGATCAGAAATGGGTTTGCATCAGCATTTTACATTGTCGTGCCAGGATGGCTCAGCCACAGGATCCTGACATTCACAGACAGGAGAAGGAAATTAAACCCACCCCATGCAAACCACCACTGCTGCTCTCTGTCTGCTGGTTAGGTCTGAGGTGGCTAATTAACATCTCCTTATCAACAGAGACAGGAAGGAAGTTCCCAGCAAAATATAATTTGAAGAATTGGGGGAAAGGGAGAGGGGATGAAGTTTTATTGCATTTAAAATTGTACTTGAGAGAAATTAAAGGTTGGAAAATGTCAAGAGCTTAAAATGAAGTGTTTGAAATTATCTTTTTTATGTATTTTTTTGCAGCTTATTGGTTTGATGAGAAAATAACCAAACACGTCAAAAATTTGATTTTTTCATCCCATCTTAGAACAGGGAAAAAAATGTTCTAATCTCAGAAGTTCTCCAAGGATGAAAAAAACATTTCTTTCTGAGCTTTGGCTGAGCAAGGGTCGTTGCTGATTTCCCATGCTACTTTCCATGGATTCTTTGCATTAATATATCTCACATCCATCCAACGCTATGGATAGCAGAGCAAGCTCTTGATAGTACAGGTTGCCTTAATGTTCTGTGTGTATGCATAGCGTTAATGCTCCCAGTCAGCACAGAGTAAGCAAATCAAGATCTGATATTGACAACTTAGTGTAAGGAATAAATTATTTTATTCTACACCAGACTTACAAGCTTTGATCTCCCTTTCAGTGGGTGATCAAAGCTGGACACCAATCCCACCTTTGGTACCCTGCCCAAATCAATACGTAACTGGACCAGAGCATGATAAATGTCCACCTTACGCCTGAGGTCCCAAAAAAGAGTCAGATGCTTTGTCACTAACTACACTGTGTGGTACCAGGCAGCCCTCCCTCCCTCTCCTGAGCTCCCCATCTCCTACACGCCCTAAGAAACTTAAGGTCCCTCATTGGAAAAACTGGAAGCTGTAAATGACATTGTGCCATACAAACACAGCAGGATAAGTCAAAGACATTTTTAATGGGTGAGGGGTTCTTCTAGTGATGGGGCAGGGATTTTTTCAGTCTCTTAGTTCTCAGAAGTGCATAGAACAAATAATTTTTCCAGTACTATTAATATCCTCTTTGTAAGTACAAAATTTTCAGCAGTTGATGCCTCAAGAGCTGCTTTCCATCACATATTCAAATATCTTTTTAGATTTAAGAAGACTACCAGAAACCTCTCTTCCAGGGACACCCCCTCGCAGTATTGAAAAGATTCTGTATAATTGGAAAATTAGTCAACTGCAAACAGGTGTCGGTGGGCGATGGTACAGGGAGACACAGTTCTCTTATCTCAGTGTTTGCAAACCTTTCCCAGATCTCAACAAAAGATGTACCAGTCTCAGTGGCAAAGAAAAAAATAGCTTTGAAACGTGTTTGAACAATAGCATTGTTACAGGAATCCCGGAGGGCTCTGGTAGTATCCTGGGCTGAATCTACCAGATGTACATACTATTTAACTCTCCAAGCTAATTCAATGCAAAGTTCTGTTATGTCTTTGGCCCTCTGAAAGCAACTATGCAGTAAGAGAGTTGGTGGGAAAAAATTAGTTTGCCACTTACCATTACACTGATCGATAAGCTATTAACTCTAACCTTGCTACCAGTGGACTGTACTACAATTTATGGTCAATCATTTGAACTTTCATTCCTCCAGAGTTATAGCCATGATAAAAAAAAATAGGTAGATTATGAGTGGACAGAAATTAAACATTTAACCTTTACACAGAGGCTTAATATTAAACTTCATCCAGTGCATTTATCCTTTCCCTTACATGTCACAGCCTGATAGCATTTGTTGCTCGAGTTTTAAAAATTATTGACTCATGTTTCATTTTGTTCAGTATTGACTCGAGGGGACAGCAGGAAATGACAAAGAAACAAGGGGTCATTGGTACAAACAACTCCTAGGAAACAACTCCTACTTTCTGTTGTGAAAGCCATTCCTCCTTAAGGTCCATTCCTGCCACGACTGAGCATTATCTGAGCACTGAGGGAGCCAAATTATCTAATGCCACATTCAAGAAGGGCAATGCCAGGTTGCTGAGAAGTGTCTTACACCACTACAATTTAATATCATGCTATTATTCCAAAATAGGAGCTGCATTGCAATAAGGCACCTCTGTCCTGGAATAGTGCCTCCATGCCAGGAGGTTTACTAACTATATTGAATAGCAGGACGTGCAGTGGTGCTTTGTGTCAGCCAGGTTGTTGTCCTGCTGAGTACCTTCCTGTGGGATTCATTATATCATTGTATAGCAGATAACAGGGGCAGTGGTGTCAGTCTTGGACTTCTCATGGGAATGATACAGACTCTTGAAAACACGGTCCATCCTTTGCTTTCCTTTCACTACAAGACACAAGTTGCTTGCCTCCAGTCTATGCCAAAGGCAGGTCATCTCCTGGTCTGTTCCCTTTAGTAGCTATCTATTCGGCCTTTCTTAGAAATCAGGTCCACAGCTTTCACGGACAGTGAAAATCCTGCTATCTGACCTGTCTGTTGGCAGGTGCAAAAAGAATTGCTCTGGTGTGCCAAAGGCTGGGCTGCAGCAAGTGTCATCAAGATTAATTACTTCATCATGGCAAGCTGGACAAATCAATCAGAGTCCTTGATGGCAGTGAGAAAGATCAGACCTTATTAGCCATCCAACCCATCTGTCACCAAGAGCTCAGCACTTGCTGGTCAGGACAGACTCCACACCTCACTGCTGCCCTCAGCTCCTGAGATACCCTGCAAAGGCCACTGTCTGCACACACTATTTCCTATACCAGGTAGTTTGCACAGCTCACTGGGGACATCCCAGCCAGCTCTACAGAGTCATCCCATCAATGCTGATGCAATAGTGCTCACCATGAGTGTGGCCAGCTGAACTGCCCCTACTGCAATTAGACTTTCTAGGAAGCTCCTGCTCTGATTCAGACAGTTCTCAGTTCATCCCATCTACTTTTCTTTGCCTCAAAATCAGCCAGAGGTGATTTAAGCACATTTTTGCAAGTACTTAAAGGGTAACAGAAGGTATTGTAGCTGAGCAAGTGTCAAGAGAAGCTCTAAAACAGGGGAAAATTTTAAAAAAAAAAAAAAAAAAAAAAAAGGAAAAGAAGACAAGCATTGGTAAAACTTTTTAATGCAAGATTAGACAGGGCTTATGTGACCCACCAGAGAGACTAAGAAGGAGGCAGGCTATAAAGCAAAGTCAATGCATCGTCTCTTCCCCATTCCTCTGATATTCTGCCTGTAATGCTGTCAGATTCTGCAGGCAAGAAAGGAACACCCCCACCTCCACAAGGCACTGTGTCCTTGAAAGAAAGGAGCATATGCAGGTGTATGACTCATTCCTCTGGTTAGGCAAAGACTGAAGAACTCTATGGCTCTCCAAAGCAGCCCACTCCACAGAGACATCTGGTAAATCCTACATGAGTTAACCTCATGCCACAATCTTGTAAACACACACAAATGAAACCAGGTCCCTCGTGCTAACAGCTTCTCTGCGTGGGAGGGAATGATGAGCCTTGTCCTTGAGAGGTGGCTACTCTGTGGGACGTGGAATAGAGCTCCTCATAGCACAGGGACTCATCCCCATGTAGAGAGGGGCTGCAATGGCTGTGCATGAACCTTCTAACGACGGCCGAACAAAAGTTACTCTGGTGTATTTGTACCTGATGGAAATGGCAGAGATATGGGCAAAGCAAGAACGCTTGCTGGAGGTGGAAGATGATCCAGAAAGTTGCTGTCCTTTCTCTCCACTCTCTGCCAGGTACCTGTGGAGGAGCCTCTCTGCTTTGGAGGGGATGGAGCTCCCCGCTGCCCACTCTGCCTGCTCTCAGATGCTCTCTTGAAGAGTCAGTCCCGCAGGGAATACACAACCCTAACGTGTCCAGTCTGAGCACTGTTAATGCTCCTAATGACTCTGTGTCTCACCTCCTTAAAAAAAAATGAAAATTTTAAGATCACAGCACTTCCTGCGTAAAACATCCTGCAGTTAAATATCAACAGACCTGGGCTTGTCGCTGCAGGAGTGACAGTACACCCTTAAAGGCACTTAAGTTTCTACACTCTAGATGCCAACCTCTGGTGTTACCTATGAAAATATCTTTGAGGATCTAAGCTTTCTCTGGAAGCTTCTTGCTTGGGATGGGATGTCCCAGGGCAAATTCTCAGGGATTCAACATTTTAGCAGGTCAATCAAAACACTCAGTTTAAGACATTTGTCTGCCACCCACACCTCAAACTTGTCACACTTTGCTAGCAGGATGCTGAAAGTCAGACATGCAGAAAGGCTTGGGCATTACGCTCTGCTATAGACCATCATTTATACACACACATCTGTTTCCACAGAGGGAAGAGTGTCTGAACTCAACCACCTCTTGCAGTCCAGCAAGAAAGTGGGCTTGGTCTTGTGTGTTGGCTCCATACAGTTCAGGGTTAAACTGACGGCATTGATGAAATGTAAATGGAAGATATTATGTAAAAAGAATTGCATAATGTTCCCAGATGTTTTCAATTTTCTGAGTACTTCTGAAAATAAAATGAACTTTTAATAATCAACATAGTTATTCATTCTCTTTTACCCAAGATGAAATTTCCCATGAATTTTTTATAGATACATGTTACTTATTATTGCCTTTGGCTTCCTGATTCAGACACAGCTCTGCCCTTTTGTTCCACTGATTGTACAAATTACCCCCCGCTGCATAGTCTGGGTATGCTCTTGAGCCCTTAAGAAAGCTCTTAAATTGATTTTATAAGTCTGTTCAGGTTTGGGTAGACTTACTTCAGGAGTGGAATATTTGGGAGGAGTGCATTAGCTACCTATTGGGGATATAGCTCACCCATTAGCACCACCCAGTCACAGACCCATGTAAGCCCACCACCCCAGAGTGGCACCCGCCTCATACAGAGCCTGGAGCAGCCTGGCAGCATGGGCAGGGTGTGATATGGCTTATCATGGCTGCCTGTCCACTATTTACTTCCTTTCATATCATCCTGCAGTCACAGATGCTGGTGGTAGGAATGCTTTGAGCACAGTGAAACAAAGACTTAATCGGATGCTGTCAAGCTGGATTTCTCTTTGCATTCAACGCTAATAAGAAAATCCACTGCAGGGAAGTGAGGCCTTTAGGTCCATTAAATCAGTGGGAATTTTTTTATCCTGGACTTTGAGGTCTTTGTGATTTTTATTTCTATGTTTATTGCACAGCACTCAACAACACAAGTCCTTAAAGACAAGAATATATCTTCCTGATTTATCAGAGATTAAATCCCAGCTGATTTGTGCCTAGGGTTCTTGTGTAAAGGCACTGGATGCATCTTGGTAAAGAAATGATTCAAAAGGAAAAGGAGCACAGAAAAAGCCACAACCACCAAGTGGCTGATTTGATTGTCTGAACAAATAAGAATGCTTGCATGACCACCTCCTAAAAGCAAAGTGCTGCAAACAACAGTCGAAGAAAATGGCCAGGGTGATATTGAACTGTCAGCCAGAGACAACAGAGAGGACACTCAAGTGCCGTGTCTGCTCCATGTAAAAATAAAAGCTTGAAGCTTCCAACTGTTTCTGTGAGTGCTTTAGCTTCTCATGCCATATTACCTCTCTAAGGAAATGATGAACCATCAGCAGAGAGGACTTCACATCAGAGACAGGGGAAAGGCAAGAAAATGTGGGATTGGTATCAATCCAAGCACAGCTACTGCTTGGCTCGATATCAGCCCCAGTCTCTGCTCAGCACAGCCCACTCATAAAGCAGGAGATTGCCCAACAACACCGCGTAGTCACAATTACAAAGCTGAAAGCCAATAGCCCATTATGTTGTTTTCAGCACCATTGGTATACACTCATATGACATTTAGTAAAGGAATGTTTAGTGCCTTGTATGTCTTTCTCTGCCAACATTGGGATTCCATTTAGAACACACCATTGAGCTTTATTTTTATTTTACTTATTTTTTTCCTAAATGCATTAAGATAAATACGTGTATTAACCCACTAGGGCAAACAGAAGATAATCCTTTGCATTTATCACAAACAGTTAGAATCCTACCACACTTTACCTCTCATAGAGGAAATCTCTCCTGTGATGAATTAATCTTTATGAGCCAGTTCTCATTATTTCCTTCATTTCTTCACAGCTACCATGCTTTTTGAAGAGGAAACGAGTATTATTTTTTTTTATTATGCAAATTGCTTTTCCTGCTAACAGCTATTTGTAAAAGGGGGTGCCTTATCCTCAGCTAAAGTACTCCAACTCAGAAATCTAGAGAGACCAGAACATTTACCTCTGTCATGAACTCAGTCCTGAATATTTCCACTGCATTTCCAGAAGCCCTGGAAGGGCAAGCATTTTCATAATGACCCAGTGCAGTCACCAGGGGAGCTATTGCATTCGGAAATTAGCAACATGCTCTCTGCAGATTGACCCATTTGTTCTTAGTTCATGTAAAACACCAAACAAATTGTCGTGGTCTGCCACCACACTCGAAAGGGTCATGGGAGGAACAGAAGAGCAAGCACGGGTTCCAAGAGGCTTTGGTGGGGTGTACAGCTGTATTAAGATATATCACCCATGTGCTGCAAGAACAGCAGTCACCAAGCAGCCATACCAGATGTGCACTGAACCCCATGGCCTCCCTCCTTTCTCGTGTCCTCTGCCCTTTATCACACAGAGACATTTTGCATTTCCAAACATTATGCTTCTTAATTTTTCTGGGTTTGGGGCTGTTTCTTTCTCTCCATGTCACCATTCTGCACGCACCAAAGCCACATGGGTAGCCTGCAGTGACCACTCTGCAAAGTATGAGAGATCAGCTCTGGATGTCTCTTAGGACCACCACTGGGATGATGCGGGGTGACCCTTTGGGGGGCACTGATTCAGTAGTGGAAAAGCTATGACTTCCACGCCTCTGCTGCCTGTCAGTTCAAAAACCCGTGGTCTGAAGAGCAAATTAATTGACATTATTTAAAGACTGCTTTTAAGAGGAGTCCTTTGTTGGAGGAACTGAATCTCAGCTCTGTGTTAAATTATGCACAGGAGTTAAGGGAGGTGAGAGTAAGAAATCCACTGGTAATCATAATCACTGTGCAATTAGGTTTGATATCATAATAGAAGGTTACTCTCCTAGGGGTAATGCAGAGAGGGTGAACTTCAAAAGGCCAGATTTAAAAACTATGAGAAAAATTATTAACAGAAGGCTCAAGGGCAAAGTGAAACTCTTTAACAACTTACAGCAAATTTGCTCCTAGAGTAACTCCTCCAGCAGCCCCAGGAGTTGTACCAAGGGTGAGTTTGGTTAATATAATCAGTCCAGAGGATATTTAAGAATCTGTGCAGGACAAGCAGATGGCGGTTGGACCTTTGAGTTGAAAATAAGAACAAGAAGGATAAAATCTGCACAGCTGAACAGAGTTTATTGAAAATAAACATCCTTTTAAAAATTGAAAGGAGTATCTGACTAAAGAGCAGAACAGAGGCTAGAGTAGATGCAGGCAAGCTAGAAAGGAAACAGGCATAGAGACATAGAGCTATAAAAAAAAATAAAAAATCAAGGTATTTCTGATACAGTAGAGAAGGAAAAAAAATTCAACCTCCAACCAAGCATTTAATGAGTGAAACTTAGAAAGCGCTGTTGTTATGTGACAGCTTTATTGTATCTAATTAACTCAAATATATGTCTCTGCTGGAAAACGCCACTCATGGTAACTCACTATCAGCTGTACACCACCACGTATTTCTTCTGCAGAAGCCTGTATCTTTGTAGGGAGAGGGGGAGGCTGAAAATCAGATGCTGAAGCAGAAAAAAAAAACAACCCTTGGCCTGAGTCATTTGTACGAATGTAACTAAAGAGATTCCTTTTCTGTGCTGTGGGAAATTAGAGACTGACTTCAGCAGTGATTTACTTTAACTCTGTGGAAGGTGAACAGAACCTGAGGAAGGAGTTACATGACCGCCAGTTCACAGGGGCAGTAAATCACCCAGACTAGTTGGTTCTTAGCCCAGGCTGTAGAGAAAACAAACTACACAATAGTGAAGCTGTCAAACATGGTGCCCCACTTACCTTACAGGGCAAAACACCCCCTTGCAAATGAAGGAAGGGATTCAGTGCTGGCTCCTATTGCACAGTAACAGCAGGGGAAAACTCACTGGGATCTGATGCAGGAGTGCATCTCAGCATGGACAAAACTGGCAAGTTTATTTAAATTTCAAGTTTCCCAAAATGTCACCAGTCTCTCCTTTCATGTTTGTGCAGCCTCGAGCACAGCGGGGCCTTGACCTCAGCTGTAGCCCATAATGTCACCATAATGGAGGCAAATAAATGACAATAGGGAGTAAACCCACTTCAGTCTCCTTAAGAAAATACCATTCCTGCAAAGCAATTCCTCATCTGAAAAGTTAATAAAGTAGTACATAAAGGTGACCTGGTAGATATAATTTACTTGGCTTTTCAAAATGCTTTTGATAAGGTCCCTCATAAAAGAATATTAATGACAATGAGAATGATCTTACATTTACAGAGGTACCTTTCATTCAGATGAATCCCAAAGTGCTTTACAAAGTTTTTACTAACTGATTGTACAAATCATGCTTCATATATATCCCCAAAGTGCTGCTAGGACTGGGAGAAGGCATGACAGCTATTTAATTGCCTAGCATGCTGCTGTTCAATATTTTAGGGCAGGGTGTAAAAGCAAAATCTCCAATCATGTGCAATTAGAGTGAATTTAGGCAGGTAAAAGCTACTTTCTGAAGCTGAGATTTGGCTGACTACCAAGCCGATCTTCTCCCTCTGTCCTCACTCAAACGTTAAGGGATGCCTTAGGCTGAAAAGACCAACGGCTCAGCTGGAAAAAAAGGCATTTTTTTTTTGCTGGCTCCCAAACATAGAGTGGACAGTTTATGGGCACTTATGCTTGGCAATCTAATGCCAGAAAACTACTGTTTTGCAAACTTTCTGTGGGTTTTTGACCCATGTCCTTCAGCTTCATAGGCAGCTGCCAATGCTGACAGCCACGAGCAGAGCATCTTCAGCTCTCATTAGCGTACAGGAAGCAATCTCTGCCTCTGTTCTGCAGTCAGCTTTGCTTTGAGGTGCACATCTGAAGCACTACTAATACGGACTATTATAATTTTGAAGACAGCTCCAGCCATAAGCATATTCTGTTTAGAGTGCATCAGAACATTTAATTTAAAGGCAGAAAATGTCTCATTTAATTGCCTGAAATCAAAGGTTTCATATTTTAATTGCGCTTTTAATAGGACTTATTTCATTGCTCTGATTTTTTTTTTAATTTTCCCCCTCTGATATGAAGGTCATTAAAGAATATCTTTACTGATTAAGCAATAATAACAGCAATTTCACCAGCAATGATGGCAAGTGTCTTATACAGTGTGGGTACTACCTCACACCTGAGCTTCACACAGTATCAGTGACCAGTAGATGAACAGCTCTCACTTAAGATGCCTGGCTCAGTGCAAAGGACTGCCTGAACTTCCACGTCCTTTATTTTGTTTTACTTGCAGGGTAAAGAGATGTCAAGAAAGCTGAATCATAACTTCACCCTAGATACCAATTCCTCCATGCTCAGGCTGGTTTGGCAGCTTTTCTACTATCTCTGAAATGAGCAGTCTAAAACCAAATACTTGACCAGCATAAAATCAAAGCAAGAAGCTTACAGGTGGGGTTGAAGAGGACCTCAGAGGTGCCAAGGTGTCCTAGTTATGTAGGCAGAAAGATTTCAGCTCAGCTGTAATACCCTTGGGCACACCTTTGAAATACTCCATCTAGCACTCTGCCCAAGGCAGCTGGAGTCTCGTGTTTATCACCATCCCACCTGAGCGCTGCTGTATTTTTTTTCAGAGCTAAACAAAGGACAGGGTCCCTTCCTCCACTGTGACAGCTTGTCAGGTTTTGCAGTACATTCCATATTTCATATCAAAAGAGTCCCTCTCAAATTCCAGTTGTATAAATTATATATTGCTAGGTAAACACGACCTTCCTCTGCCAATTCTTTCAGGACAGAGCCAGAAGCCAAAACAACAAAAACCTTGTGAGAACAGGCATCCAGGGCCAAATTGTCAAAAATCTCCAACAAGGAGCTGATTTGTCAACAGAAGTCACCATTTCATAGGCAGCTCAATTCCTGCTCCAGGGCTCCCCTGGCCAAATTGCTGACAGATTTCTGCTGAATGACCCCGTGCCCTCACATTATAGCCTTTTATTTTCCACATAACCCTTCTCAGAGGGTAAGAAGGTCTCACTTTTAGCTCAATGCTTTGGGAACAAGAGGGAAGAGCAAATGCTTATGTGAACTCACTGCCCCACAGCCTGCCCCACAGTGCAGCAGGAGCCTCCTCAACCCCCTGGCAATAAATTCTCATTCCCTTGGAGAAGCTCTGTCTCACCCTCTGCTTCCCACAGGCTCTGGAAAGCAATACTGTTAGGTGGTTTAATTTCAACTATGAATAAGCATTCATGCACTTGTGGCCTATTCAAGGAGGCTTTTTAGGCATAATAATGGTTTTAAACTTCTTTCTGTTGCCAGGGTGACATAAAGAGGCCTCAGTGTACTGCAAGGCTGATGTATATGCAGTATATTAGTTTAAACATTCATCTCCAGAAAGAGCTCTTTGCATGTGGTGTACACCTGGCTGATCTAACCTGATCAACATTTATTGCTTTGTTTCTTTACAATGGGTTTTAGTCCCCTCAGTAAAGACATTCCTAATGCAATGAGCCTGCAAGAGGCCCTTAAAAGCCAAAGAAATAAGGAATGAAAAGTTTTCCAAATGCACAGGAAGCTACCCACTTTCCCACACCCTCTGGGTACCCATGTGCCAGGGAGACACAGGTGCAGGCTGGTGCAAATGGGAAAATAAGAAGAGGAGGGCAGGCAGATGGGTCCCAGACCCCCTTTGCATTGATGAAAAACACACTTACACCTCAGGTTTCAAGGCACAGATCTCACCTCAGATATTCTTTTGCTTGCTTGAAATATTGCCAGCCAGGCGTTGATTGCTACTGGCATTTGTCTTTCAGCAGCTGTCACAGGCAGGCTCCTTCAGAGGTGAGGGAAGTATCTTGCAATTATATGCTTTATGACACACCCCAGAGAAACATTTGTCCATATGTATTTGCACAGGGGTGCACATACCCAGTGAGCAAGAGGGTCCATGCTGGGTGCTATCAACATAATGAAATTACTCTCTTCAACTCTCTGCCTGTCTCTGGTGCACCTGACTGCTCCCTTAAATAGATTAAGGGGGTGGACATACTAGTCTTACGCAAGAAGGTCTCTAACATTGGTTTTCCCTTGCTTTGCATTTTGCTGCTTCCTGCCTTGTGTTATCCCTGCAATCAGTTGAATCCTGCTTTCCTAGGGGCTGTATCTCAGCTCTGCTCAGACATTCCGAGCAGCTGGGAACTGGGCTCCCTGCCCACATCCTGTACCTGTGACTGACTCCTAGACATTGAGTGCAAGTGGGTGAGATGCAGTGTTAAATCACTGGCTGTCCTGGAAGCTCACTGAGCTCTGGAGTCTGTGGGACCGCCTTCAAGAAGACTTTGGTTTTGTCATTTTGTTCCCCTTTTCAGAGCATCACCAAAAGGACTGTAGGGATACAGCATTCCTTGGGAAAAGTCTCTGTAAAAGTTAAAAATTTATTTTTGTTCCCTGTTACACTTTTTTTTTTTTTTTTTTTTAAATTGAGATGGAACAGTATCTCAAGAGGATTTAAAGTCTCTTCCAAAATTTGGACACATGGAAACCCAATTCTGAGCTATTACCTAGACTTGTCCCAGAAGGGTTGTCAGAAAGCCCAACAGAGCAGAAGCTAACACCATCACCTCTCCACACATGCTTGTACCATTTCTGCATAATCATTTAGCTCTTTCTTCCCTAAGCGTATTTGTATAAGTAAGCCCCAGTTTGTAACACTAAGAGTTACCCAGCCACACTCACTGCATGTTGGTACAAAAGCAGGCTGAGTGAGCCAACTAGAATTCCTTAGTCTTCATCCCCTAAATGTGTCATTTTATGACAAAACATTCTTTTTTTTTTTTCTTTTTAACCTCCCAGGGGAAAGCAAAGGAAGGTCTGAATGTGGAACAGAAACTTTAAATTCCTGGACTGGTCAAACAAGCATAACTCTTACTGGACCAGCGGCATAGCCTGCAATAGACCTGCAGGAAAGCCTGATGGATGGAAAGGGAGAGCCAAGATAGTTCAGTTCTGTCATGAAAGCCAAACAAATTACTTCCCCACCTCCAGTACACGGTGGTATTCTCTCTACGTTAATCTGAGTTAATTTGTTTTCTTTTTTCAGGTGTGTTTTTTCTCTTGTGCTCACTGTGAAGGTCCTAGAAGGACCTCCTGTGGCTTTCACAAAGTGGCTCAGCAAGGCACAGTATGGGACCTGGGTGGTTTCTATAAATCCCCCTATTAAAACGGCAAGCAGCTCCACAGTATTGTTACAAAGTTAGACAAATCTGGCTGGCACATACAAAACTTATAGTTTTGGGGACCAAAAGGGCAAGAATTTAAGCTTTATGACGTTCTCAACTTTCCACCTGCCCTCCCAACCAGCTGGTGTTAAGTGGTATATGCTTTGTTTTATAAGAAAGCTAGGGAAATTATTTCACTTCAAAAGTCTCCTTTTAGACTTACTTAGGCAATCATTGTTACTCATTTTAGAAGAGTTTTATAGCAGTCTAAGTCCTGGAGAATAGCAATGTTTAACTGAGCTTAGTGATACAACATTTTTGGCACCACTAATTCCACAGCCATTGGGTTGTTTTTCTCAGGACAGGGAGGTAATTTTCCTAAAATTACATTGTTTTCTAAAACAGCTCTATTCAGTGCTATACATCTACCTTCTGGCAGCATAGTTTAATTTGCATTTAAATAATTTCCTGATATCACTGGAAAAGTAATTATACATAACACTAAACAATTTTCAAGCCTCCGCTTTTAATCGGTCCATGACCAAATCCCTCTTCTAGGTCATAAAAAAACCTTTCTAAAATGTAAAATTCCCAAATACCAGAACCTGGCTCCTTTTCTTAAGGTCCCTCTATCTGCTCATTCATCTCATGTGGTGAATTCAGATCAGTAGAAAACCATGCTGGTACTTCTATCCTTGGTTTCTCTTTAGGGTTGTGTCACTTTGGTTCAATGACTTTCCCCTGGTAGAAAGCTTCAAGCCTGTCTGCTATCTGAACAGAAGATCTTGTGGAGATCCCACGACTGTGATGCTAAAAGCACCACAATGCACCAACCTTTTATAATAATTAGAGATGTTGGAATATGGCCTGATTCTGAGATTTTTATCACAGATGAGGCAAGAAATTGATGTAGTTTGAGCCAAGGCAATAGCAAGACATTCAGGTTTGATCTGGAGTGCCCCGGACCTGAGAGTTTTCATGATTCTAGAGGCCATTTGTCACACTTAGATCCAGATACACTTCTTCCTGAATTTTGTGGGCTTTTGATTCAGGTCAATTATACAACCAAAAAAGCAGTCCACTGTAGATGTAGATCACTCTTAACAAGACTCCATAACATATTAAAAGAGACTACTCCTAAAAGCTGTCTAACATGCCACAGTCTTTTTCCCATAGAAAGATAATACCTATAGAAGACAAGCTGTATTTTTCAGTGCTCTGATTATCTGATGATGAGCCATGTGAATAGAAATACAAACCCCTGCACTAAAAGTGCCAACGCAAAAACATTAAGCCATTAACTGTAGAACAAGTCCAATGCAAAAGAGACAATGATGCATCATAGGGGCCATCATATGGCCCATAAAGTCAATATTGAAGCCATGAAATTCAGGCGTGAGTGCAGTTTTCCTCAAGGTTTAGGATCAGCCCTGACCTAACCCGTTAGCAGAGCCCCCTCTCTACCATTAAAAGTGATTGAACCATTAAGATAATTCAAGACTGAAATTGCTAATGATAAGCTGTGGATCTGCCTTATAATCAGCTCTTATCTGGTGCTTGAAGAATCCTCTAGGCAGGTAAGGAGTCCTAAAGATCGTCTGTCTAAAAGAGGCAGCATACTGTACAGCTAATGCTAGCAAACCAGATGATTTGTAAGGCTGTACACTGAGCCTAGAATGGTATTGAAAAGGATTCCTTAGCACCAGCCCCTTAGTATCACACACCAGATTTCATCCGTGAGGTGATACTGAGACAACAGGAGAATTTTCAGATTAAACTTCCACAGCTGTCAGACTTGAAGGTGAGTGACAGTGATGACCCCTGCTATTTTCACCTCCCAACATCTTTTTAGTTTGTTCTCAAACTTGCAACCATTCCACAGATGCCTACAGCAGATCACCCTGGGACGATTCCTCATCTCGATGATGGTGGCAAGTGAAAGGTCTCTGCTGTCAGCACATGAAAATGCTAAAGAATCAATTTTCACTCGGATCTGAACTAGAAGGTGGATACAAACTAACAGATCAGTGTGTCAGCCCAGTTCAAGTGCACGAAAGATTTATCAGCCTCAGAAGATTGTCAATAAAATAGCTCCAGAGGGCTATTTAAAGGCAATAGCTCTGGACTGGGATGAGCTAGGAAGCATTAGATCCACAGCACAGAAGACTAAACAAGCTAAACCACGCTCTGAACTCATGAAAGGCATTGCTACAGCAGCGTCTTGGTATGACGTCCCCCTATGTCTTTTCTGTCCTAGTGAGTTTGATCTGGATCATGAAGAAAAATTTCCTGAGAAGTGTTTCAACATCTGTCTCACACCTGCATCTGGAGCAATAGGCCCTTTGTCTCTCTCTGCACCCAAACTGGCACACTCACAATAATGTAACTGCCAATTGTCTGCAAAGTTTCTTGCTGATTTTTTTTTTTTTTTGTCTTTTGCTAACTTCAAAAGTAAAAACAGTGGAAAATAACAACATGACCAACTGTATGAGAAAAAAGGCACAGCCTGGTACTAGAAATAGGCCTATTTATAAGAATAGATGCATCACAACAGATGTCAGCTCTGTAACGGTGCTGCACAAAGCGTCCAAACAGCAGCCAGAGAATGGTAATAATGAAAAGAGAGGGAGTTGTTTTGAGATAGGAATTGCTGTAAAATAGAGAATATTTTGTAATTGTGATTTAGTTGTATATATTTATGAGTGTGTATATATATATTAATAAAATATTTTTCACTTTTTGTGCAATATAAAGATTTAACAGTAACCCAAAGTCATAGTAAACTGATCACTGTATAAAATCAGTCAAATCTCTCACTTTCCAGTACTCTCCAGGACCTGACAGCTGTTTCTGTTTGAGCCGGTTTTCCCTCTAGAGAAAGAGATAGCCAATGTTCTAAGAAAGCAGACAATTCATAGCACTTGGAGATAAGTCACGGGCAGCCTATGGACTCTGTGACTTCTAAGAAGTCACTTCATCCTAATCAGGTCTCACAATTTGAAAAAAATATGACAGAAAGCCCTCTTTTTCTATCCAAGGACTAGAAGGTCTCTAGAAGAGGATTCATGCTTTATTATATTTTTGCACAGCATTTACATTTCTGATACTCCCATTTCTTGCTCCTGCTTGCTCTGCCTACTTCCATACTACAAAATATTGCTATTGATAGTCCTGTGTTATAGTTGCTTCCATTCTAGTTATGTTTTTGTCCAGGTACCTTAATTAATAAAGGCAATTATTTTAATTTATTCTTTTTTGTTGCCCTAACAGAGCTCCAAAATTGAGCCCACATACTGAGTGTTTTTCCTGAGGAAGGGCTGGGCTCCAGCCCTCCTTTGGTCCTTCTACCAGCTGCAGAAGAGTTATACTGGTGTGAACCTGACCTGATATTTTATGGAGTTTTAACTTTTTTACTATAACCTCTGTAAAAGCAGTGAACACACACATACTTCCAAACAATTCTGGCCCTCACTGGATTGATAGAAAGGAGGTTAATAGCATATCTGCATAAAACAAACACTTCAATGGATAGCACACATTGATTAATATCTGCTGCAGTGCCAGCCAAGCTGGGGGAACCACACATCGTAATTCTGTTATAACTGAAGATGTGTTGCCAATGGAAGGGGAAAGGAGATTACCACACTGCTCTGTTTTCTAGTTGTGTCTGGCAGCTCAGTGTTATTATGCACACATATAGGGTCAATGTCTCCCCTCCCCTCTCACTTTCAGGGACGGTGAAAGATCTGGACCGTGACACTGCAGAGCGCTTGAAGCTCAAGACGTGCGCTACATGTAAATGTGCATTGTCAGTAAATCCCTCCTAGGATGTGCCTGAAGAGGGGATGGGGGCAGATAAAGGCAGAACAGTGAGTTTACAGAATATGAAGCTGACACCTTGCATATGAGCAGGAGGATGCCTGCACTGCAAGGCACAGACAGGTTGCACAGGACCCTCCACAGTGCTCAGCCCTGGGCTGGCCAGCACGGACCAGCCCCGCAGGAGAGGGCAAAGCTGTACAAGAGAGTCTGAATGTTCTCACCTCCACTCACACCACCACGGTGTTAGTGCTAAACACCCTCACTTTTTCTTTGGCAGTAAATAATTCATGTCCCTGAGCTGTACGTGGGATACATTTCAGGCAGAAAGGGAGGATGCCAAAGAGGATGCCAACTCTTTAAATATACATAGCCTCCTGTTTGCAGGCACAATGTGTGGGGGTGCCTGTAAACCAAAATGGTCTTGTGTTCACTGGCACCTCTGAGTACAAAATTACCACTGTGCCTATTTATGGGGTGGAGGGGGAGGGAGGCTTCAAAAAGAAAAATCAGGCTTTTTAAATCTGATCCCTTTTTTTTTTAAACTGAAATGCTTGGCATTTCTGTGGCAATGTTGCATTTCCAGTGGGGGAAAGAGTTACGGGTGTTTTAATTATATATTAGTACAGCATTAAGGTAGTTTTATTTGCTGAACATTCTGTCAATTACTGTTGTTACTTGAGAAGCATGACTGCTCCCAGGTTGATCGTGTATTTAACTAGCCGGTCAATGCTATTAATCACCGAGCACTTTCAGCCAAGGATATTAACATTGAAACCTATCCAGAAGGGTTTATAAATGGGTACTGGCTTCTTCAGAGGGAAACGCTGTTTTGCAATGCAAGGGAGGTTCTCTCTCTTTTTTTTTTTTTCTTTTTTTAAACTGCGTTCTAAATCTGAAAGGGGAATGAATAATTGCCCTTAATAAAATAACTGCCATCCCAGAAAATTAGTAAATATGTGATCACCTCATTACCATATGAACAGAGGGCAGGAGGTCTGTTTCTGCAGCGCAGCTGCTGTAAAAACCAGTGAAGTATAAGAAAGTAGACATGAAAACCAAACATGGACATCCTCCTTTCTGGGGACTGGAGCAAGGAGATAAAAGAGACAGGTAAGGCTGACAAGCAGTTAGCTTTTAGGGATTTGAAATGAGACTCCACAGTCTTATTCTTGATCACAATACCCTATTCTTTGGGGCAAAAGAAGACATTGGCCTTTCCCTGCCTCCTGCCCATAGAAGCAGAGGACAAGAACATGACCTGAAGCCAGAGGCTTTGATACAACACACACCATTTGGAATCAAATGCTCCAGGTACATGCTTTGCATTCTGCATTGCACTTAGTTGACACACAGAATATATTTATTTCCACACTGTGAATAATCAACTGAAAACTCACTTTCATTAGCTTCATCTCCCCATTGTTGGCTCACATCCTGAAGTTTTCACACAACATCTGCAAAAGTAATAAACTAATTATAGAAGCCATCTGGAACAAGAACAGAGTGGAATAATTATTTTCTTTTTTTTAAAACCAAAAAAAAATAAGCCCTCACAAAATAAATGGTGGTGTAATAGATGGGATGTCAGAAAAACAATGATCATAACAAACTGAGCATCATTAAGGAGATCTGCATCAAGAAACTCATGATTGCTCATTAGCAGATACAGAGCAGAGAGTCATTGTGATCCATCGATGACACATTCTCTGTACTGAGAGGGAAGTCCTACCAGAGGCTACTACACAGATAGCCCAGCTAGAAAAGGAGAGGAGGAGCAATTGTTGTTTTGTCCTTGTGTTCTCCATTCAAGACCAGGAGACGGGCTCCTGGGGAGGGAAGGGTGAATCAATCACAGGCAGTCACTTCTCTATCACCTTCCACTGATGCACATACTGCTATTTAATGGTATGGCACAACAGGAATGTGTGGTGCTGATAGGCTAGTAGCGTGAGTGAGCAGTGAAATTCAGAAGAAAATACACAAAATCTTGATTCCAATACTGCTGTGAGGTAGTCCTCTCTTTTTCCAAGACACATCCCTTGCTCTTAGGCCTTTCCAGACAAACTGTAAAGATCTGTCCACCAGGGAAAGACACCTCATTGTTGCTTTTGGGCTGTCCTCAGTCCCCTGAAATCCTCCACTTTCAGGAAACTCATGGTGACTGCTGAAGCCAATTGTTTCAGCTATGACTGCTTTTGAACCATGAACCTCTCCTTCATCCATTCCAACAAGCATCATCCCCTGCAACATGACCCACATCCACCAGCTCCTAGTCTCTGGCACTGAGAGGGGCTCCCAGTGCAGGAGGCAGCAAGCCCCTGAGCAAAGGGGTGACTGCAGCCACCAGCACAGGGACCAGGGACATGTACCACAGAAAAGGAGAAGAGAACATCTCCTAGACAGAGCCCTGCAGCAAGGTGTTAGTGGTAGGACACCTAGATCAGCCACAGGTACTGGCCCGTGGGCACCCATGTACAACAGGATATCCAAACAGAGTGAGAGCCAGGACCCCTTCAGACCTTGCTAATGTCACCAGCTCAGGAAGGCACTACACAAGAGCAGTTTTTCTGGGGTAGGTGAAGAAGGAGCTTCACTCCCTCTTATATGAGGAAGGAGGAATTGGTAGGCCATTCTCCCCAAATGGAGCTTGAATGTCCATTTTCAAAAAATACTGGCAATTTTAGAAGAAGGCAAAAGCTTCTTTTATCTCCCTAGCCTTGCAGAGTGATGGAGGTCAGCTTGTGATAAAAGGGGGGGTTTGTATTTATTACTGTATTTTTTACTTATTAGAGGTGATTGCTTTGATGTAGAAGATCCTGACTATTATCTGCTTAGTGGCTTCTGTTAGCAGTGTTTGAGGGCAATTTGGTTTTCAGTGTCTTACAAGGTAGATGACACTGTGGTAACATGCCTAGGCATTTTGTGCTTGACACATGCACAAATTTGAAAAAGTGGCACATCTATTAGCATCTTCCAATGGCCCTAATGACAAATCATGCATGCAAGTGTCCATTCTAACACCTGAATAATTAATAAATATATAAACAGATAAATAAATGTTTCTCCCAAATGAAAGTGCAGCTTTAAACCGTTTCCTTATCTATATTCTATCTAATTACCTTTGGCCTGAACTTACCTAGAGGAAGGTCTGAGATTCTGTTAGCTACACAGCTGCTGAATCAATGGCATCCTGCTAAAACATATTTCAACACACGTCATTAATTCTGATTAAAAAGCATCACCCAGTTGTGATTCTTATTAGAACTCTATTAGTGTCTGTGCTAATAGATGCCATCTCCGTTATTATCATAATTATTGTTATTTATCACTTATGTTACTGCAGCAGTGCCTTGAGGGCTCATTCATAAGCTATGTCCTTATTGGATCATTTGCAAATACAGAACCAAAAAATGATTTTGCTCTTAGTGCTTTCCACGGTAAGACATAAGGAATATAAGGAGACAAAGGGACCATCTGGGTCAGCACTGAGACATTGCTTTCAACACATCAGGAGCCTAAATATTGCCATGCTTCCACCAAACAAAACCAAATAATCGTACACAAAGTTCAGCACTTGAATCTTGATTTTGGCATTGTCTGTCTTCAGTGCTGAGGGTGTCACTGCCAGTGGCTCCTATAGAGGAGACACATTTCCAGCAGACATAAGCATGGTGTTTGAGAAGACATGAGTAACACATCACTGCCACCCACCAGCTGAGTGTGTGTGTTCAAGTAAACTGTAGCTCCTACATATCTGGGGCTCACAGGATACATTCAAGCAATGACTAAGACAATGAAATTCATTTATAACAGTGTTAATATAAGCAATGAGTTTCTATATTTGGTCTTATAAATAAGCAATTGGATTTTCCAAGTGCCACATCCCAAAGCCCAACACCCTGAGTAGCAAACCTTACATTTGATGTCCCAGGTGTGGGCCACACAGGGGGGGCATGGTCCCTGGACACCATCTGGAAAGTGAAATGAGTAAGTCCTACGTGTGGAAGGGATAAAGAATAGGTTAGGATGAAATGAGGAAACAGGCATATTTTCAAGGAATAAATAGAGCAGGGAGTGCAAAAACAGTGAGTATGATGAAGAAGGAGATCAGCTTCTATTCTCTCTATTTCCTCTGATCCTCCTGACCATCTGGAATCAATCATTTGTCTCTATGTGGCCTTGTAAGATTAAGGAGAACATGAGGACTGGTTTGAGGCTTGTGAGATGCTTTGTAATCCCAAGACAGAAGGTATCAAAGAACTGCAGCATACTTAATGTTAAAAATGTTTTTATTGCAGATTATAACGCCATTGCATTCCTGCATCCCTGTAGCCCTGGGCTGTCTTCTTTCCATAAATTCTTTTGCAACTTAGCTGGGAAGATGAATATTTTAAGAGCAGCTAATGCTGCTAATTGAACAGGGAAACAGATATGTCAACCTTTGTTTTCCACAAGACTCACTTCAGGAGCATGAATGATAAATGCACCCCAAGAGACATTATCATAATCATCACTCCAAATAAATTTTTCAGACAATGGAGCTCATGGCCATTAACTTTCGGTGAGATGCAGAAAACATACTCAGTGCTAAGCTACTTCCTAAGCACATCAATACATATTTTGTCCTATTGCAACAAACTGATACTGTCTAGATGAAAAGGACCATGACCAGGTAAAGGCAACACAGAGGAAGCACAAAGCAAGGAGATATACTGAATTAGCAATCACATTTAGCCTGTGCACTTACTGCGGAACTCTGCATTTAATGTCTCGATAAGATCGCACAGCCAACGGTTCCTGCAGCAGCTTTTCACAGTGAAACAGAAGAGTGACCCTGTTGTCAAAGAATGGCAGGTATTTGTTGGTGTGGGATGGAGAGTTTTATTTCCTAGCCTAAAATAATCACCTGGAACTGAGAAGAGCTGCAAAAATATCTTTGTTGTGCCATTAGGCACCAATGATATAAGGTGGCTTCTTTTCAAATATATTCCTCCTTAGCTCTATAATGAATTTAGTATTTCAGGAAGAGTTCCTCTGGGTTGGGGTTTACCAGAGATAAATGGTATTCTGAGCCAAATGTCACATCCCCACCATACACATATGAGGATCTCTGACACGGGGCTAACAGGTTGATAACTGTGCAGCAGAGATCCAAATCCTGTCCTGAACCCCCAGAAATCTCAGGCTATCTGGGATTTCACTATGGAGATGGATCCCCTCTTCTTTGGTGCAAGAGATCCTTGCCTCAACCTTTGAAAACTAATTGTTTTGGAAAAGATGCTTCCCACTCCTCTGTGCCTAATGCCTTTGTCAATAAATAAATAAATTAAAAAATATTTAAAGTATTTTTTTGAATGAAAGAAACCCACATTTTTTTCCTGAGGTTTTAAATGAAGAAAAACATTTTCTCCAGAAATGACTTGTTGGTAACTTTTATATCAGTCCTGCTCTCTGCACTGAGAGGCACATAGCTGCTTTCCCTATTACACTACATTTCTTTGTAGATTCAGCTGAAGGAAAACATGCTAAATAAATGATTTGTTTCCAATTACTCACTCAGCTCTAAAAACAAATATACACATGTCTTTACATAGAGACGTATCAGGCAGACCAAAATATTTGTTATTTTAAGAGCTTATTGGGAAATAACACAGACAAATGTCTCCTCTGATCATGAGTAGGTATGTCATCACTCCTGTGTATAACACAGAGAGTTGTTCCTGTACCACAGGTAATAGAAATAAGATAAAAATGCAAGCCTATAAATATTACTCCATAAATGTTTTATTTATTTAAGATGAAAATAAAGGCACACACCTTATGTTATACTACATCTTTTCCTTCAGAACTGTAATCTATTGTGGTGAAGAGATACTGATGGTGACTGATGTATGATCCACCTTTCTGACAAGATCTTGTATCATCATTTAAGTAGTAGAGATGAAACTACGAAAGAAACAAGCATACAAGAGAACATTAGTTAAGTTAATCCTGAAAGATATGCACAAACATATTTGCTGTTTCATTATGTTTTGAAGCTGTTTCACTGTGTTTTGGAAAACAAGCTCTGCTGTCTCTTTTTCTTAACTTAAAAAGCCTTCTTTTTCATACTTTTTTTTTCTTTTTTTGATGATAGTTGCAAAGCAACATTGTCAGGAAGATCGATGCTAGTGCTAAGGAGTCAGATGAACCTACAGATACTCCCTATGTGCTGTCCTTAGTGATCCTTTCCTGCTTTATCATTAATCCAGTGAATGCCCCTTTGGCTACATCTGCTGGCCTGAAAACAAGCCAGCATGGTTAACAGCCGCCTCCTGGGACTTGTCAACCCAGCCAAAGCCATAGTGGTTAACTCATCCCTAGGAACCGCAGCAGCAGGCAGAGCATTTTGCTTTTGAAGTGTCCTGGATAATGATGCACTCACTCATAGTCAGAAGAGGTTATCCCTTCCCAAGAAAAAGGGGGAAAGATTGAGTTTATTGTACTGGATACAACCTTGTGCTAACAGAGCCACCTAGTTTTCAGCCCTGCTGCTCTGATTCTGCTCATAACTACAGACCTCAGACCATCCCTGTCTGTTTTTCTTGTTTATTGAGGAAAGGGATAGAAGAGGCTTACAGAGGTCTTGGATTTGCGTTAGGTGGTATAGTAATGCAAAAATGCATGGACTTCAGACATTTCTGAACTATTCTTATTTCCTCAATCTGCAAAATTGCACTGGATATTGAAAACCATCAAGCCAGTCATTAGTTCTATGCCGTCCTCAAAAGAGTTTTTGCAAATCCTCAATGTGGGTTGCTCTTTCTGTTCACATGCTTTGCTTCAAAAAGGCAAAATTTCACTTTGGAAAATCAATGCTGAACCTCTGAAGTGTGAAAAGTATGAATCAAAAGGTCCTGAAATTTCTTGCTCTTTTTCATTTCAAGAAATTGTCTGATTGATACCAGCTAGGCTAAGCAACAAATGAACTTTAATAATATTGTCTACTTGGGACCTTCACAGTCATCTTTGTTCCAGAGAGAGGGAGGGTTTGTGAAGTCCTAGAGTTTACGTTATTTAACGAGTCCCTTAAGCTTATCATGCCTAAACTCATGCTTAAGCATTTTTGTTACATGTTAATGAGTGCAGATTCAGCAATTTATCTAAGTATTCTCTTAACACTGTTTTTAGCTTTGCAGATCTCCCAGCAGGCTGCCAGCCTTCTCCGACTAATTGACCTGGCTTTTGCTTAATAAAAAATGAAAAGCAATAAACAGGGAAGCATTCATTTCCTCCAGCAGAAAAGGCCATCGTCATCTAAGCGATCCTTACTGACTTCACTGAGCAAGAACTGGTAACTGCCCTGGCAAGAAAGTCCTTGGGAGTCTTTACCACGAGAGAGCTCAACCCTGTCTCTGCTAAGCCCTCTCAGCCTCCCACACACACATCTGCATGCTTTTTCTGGGCCTTTCAACCCAAAGAGAAGGGCTGAAAGCCCTGGGCAGCACATTTTATGCAAGAGATTTCTGACACTGCAGGACCTTGAAGTTTATTTTCCAGGGAGGGGACATCCACAACTTCTCTGGGCGACCTTGTTCCTGTGTCTCACCACCCTTAAAGAATTTCTTCCTAACATCTAATCTAAATCTATCCTCTTCCAGTTTAAAACCGTTACCTCTCATTCTATCACTACATGCCCTTGCCAGAAGTCCCTCTTCAGCTTTCTTGTAGGCCACTCATATGCATGAACCTTCTTTGACAAATGACCTCTCATAGTTATTCCTTTTCCTAAGGAGACTTCAAGACTAGAAATTTAATCATGAGAGAATCCAGTGAACAATTCCTTCTAGCCCCAGATGTGAAATTTTGGATCTGTGGTTATATTGTATATAGAAAATGCCATATTACATTAGTCAGCAGAAGCTTTTGTGGTTGGTTCACTCCCTTGGCAATCCAGATATATGGTGCCATAGGTGCAAGACACACAAGATGCTGTATTAAACCATCCTCTGCAATTAACTACCACTGTTGTTCAGCAGTGTGTTTTACCCAAGCAATAGGAATGTGACTGGACCCGAGCCCCTGCCAGTGAAGGCTGGCCCTTTCAGAGGGAACCTCAGCCAAGAAGGCACTCTCTCCTTCCCACAGCAGTAAGGAGCTCACTTGCTTTCAAGTCCAAGCTGGACCAATTTCCCTCCACCACCATCGGAGCAACTGTTTCAGCAGGAGCAGTGTGCAGCTTGACCCTGTTTAGTGTCTGCAGACCCAGACCCTTGTGCTCGGGGCTCCAGTGACACCGGGTCAAGTGGCAGCCAAGAGCATTTCTTGCTGCAGCTGGTGTCATCCCCCCACACACCTTGGGGATGCCCCTACCCCCACAGGGAGCTTCTCTGCTGGCCAAGCCTCCCTTGTGCAGGGAGAGCTGGGAGGGAGCAAGAAAATTGCTTTCAAACGGGGCTGAAAGCAAGAAGCAGCTTTTTTTCACCCAAGGCACGAGAAAGCTGTAAAACAGCACAGTCTGTGTGGGAAAGAAATGGAGCCTGACGGGTTCATATCATGAAAGCACCAGGCGTAACCCATTACAAGATTTTGGTATTACTTAGCACAGTTGTAGCATGAAGATACTGCAGGGTGGGAATGCGAGGTCTGACCACGCTGCCGTAGTGCAGGACAGACAGACCTGCTCCCCTGGTTGCCTGTGTGTGATACACATCAGGGCTCGTTCAGAATACACGGACCATTTGTTCAGCACTCCTCTCCTCCCCGCTCCCTGCTCAGAAAGGGGAAAAAAAATGAGAAAGGGAAATTCATTTGTCCATGAGGCCTTTTTAGACAGGCAGGGTAATTACCTAAGTACATCTATTATATGCAAAGCTGCTCCAATCATCATAAAGCATGATCGTCAATGTATAATTAACTGGAAAAAGAAAAAACAAAACAAAAAAAAAACACCAAAAAATCCCACAAAAAATACAGAACACCCAACCCTGTTTAACTTGAATGCAGGGACACAGACCAAAAATTTCTATTGTCAATCCCATCATGCAATGTCAGTGAGGGGGCTGGAGGCCAAGAGCAGGGCTTCACCATGAAATACATATCCTTGGCTTTTCAGCTCCTTGTGTAAAAAATTCCTAACACTTTATTTTTTTAGAACTAGTCTACTATGAAGAGTTACTAAACATACATCAGCAGACCAACAGAGCACTAACAGGAGTATGCAGCAATCAACTAAATGGACCAAGAGAGAGCGGGGAGGAAGATAACATGGGATAATTTTAAGTGAATTGGTGTGTTCATAAAAATATGAGAAATGGCCCAAAAGACTCAAGGTCCTTGTTCATTCAGGAAAGACAGAGAAGCAGTGCAAGCACCATGGGGGGCAGACGTTAAAGTGTGCTGGGGCTGCAGTGCCTGTGGAGTTCCCAGGACACAAACCCCATTTTTTCCTCCCCACTTCTGTGCAGGCACTGGTCCAAGCACAGGCATTTCTTGAGACTTAAGCACTGTGGCCTCTTTCTCTCCCTTCACAACTGTCTCCAGGGGAAGAGGATGCATCAGTGGGAGCTAGACATCTCCCCCAGGTCAGTGGTACCAACACCACAGCAGTGGTGCTGTCATGGGATCCCCAGTCCTTTCCCTTCCCATGGTCAGTCAGGGGAGTCTGACCCCCGGTGTGCTCAAATCCCAACTTGATGTGACAGTGCAGACACAGTGTCATTCACAAGCCTAGAGCTGAGGACCTCTGAGACTACAGAGAGTATCTCCAAGGAAGAGAGGTAGTCTGGAAAAAAAGTGTGCTCCCTTCTCAGTCCTTCTCACTTGGCATCACATCCTCCCCAAACAGCAGACTGTTCCAGGGCAGAGACACACCAGAGCAGTGGGCACCACTGCAGACGGGCAACAACGGCAGATGTCTGCAACCATGGTTCCCACCAGTCCTCACACAGCACCAGGAACTGCTCCACAGCCTGCCACCGAGAAATTTCCGGGTGTTGTAGAAATGTAGCTGCCTAGAGAGGAAAAAAGCCCATGAAGCACTGGGGGGGGGGTAGCTAGTTAATGAAGCATCATGAGATAAATGCTCATACATCCATAAGCTCAATACTGTCACTGTTCAGAGGCATTAGACTGGACAGGTTCTTACTGCTGTCATTACTCCAATAGCACTGCGCTAGGCACTTTTCAGACCCACTGGGATAAACAATCATGGCCACCATTTAGTTTTATTTAGAAATACACATACCTACAATAAGTGAGTTGCTGTAAGAAGCTCACACTGTTGGATAGCAGCCAACATACTGCACTCACAGAACAGCCATGCCAGCTCTCTTTGCAGACAAAAGAGCAGTAGCAGCAAAGCCTTGTCACTACAGCTTGTTCCCTAACCCACATCCAGGAGTCCAGCAGCTGGGGAGAGTTACAGAAGACCAGAGGAGGCAGAAAGAGAAACATCTCATTTCCCTCACCCCCTTGCAATTCCACAGAGCTCAACATCAATTTGCCCTGACTTCCACAAGCATGGAAGGAGAATCAAGAGTCACATATCTATTTATTATAGCAATAAAAAGGAAGAAATCAAGCAGATGGCAAAGCAAAGGCTTTTTTTCTTTCTCTAGCGCCAGAATTATTGGGACATGCATTCAAGGAAGCCTCCAGAGACACCTCAGTCCTGCAGTTGACTTCCCTCATTGAGCAGATTGCTTAGTTGCATTTACACTACCTGACCCAGTTTTTATCTCCCTGTTTGAAGAGAAAGCAAAATCACACAGAAAACCAAGCACAGCCCAGATGCACTTAGAGAAGCTTTGGACTGTGAATCACATTGAAAGGAAACCTGAGGAGAAGAGAGACCTCATTTTACCCAGTGTACAAAAAGGACTGGTATCATATTTACTCTCACAGTGACTTAACCTCCCTCCACTTTCCACCAGATTTCACCCTCACTAACTTGATTAAAACCACACACATCTGTTCTAAAGCTATTGTAACTTCATACTTGTAGGTCAAGGCAAACTGTGTGTGAGCAAATTATTATATACGCTTACTTCTAGCAGAGAAGGATGCTTAACCTCCAGATGTTTGTCACAAAGCCACCTGCCAAAATGAGAAGCCTCTGAAAAGTTAAGGCCACTGACTTCAGGATTAGAAATCTGGATATCTCACTGCTTCACACATCTCACCACCTTTTCTGTGGCCAAAGATCCAGTCCCTAGGCCTTCATCTCACAGCTAAGTGCCATGCATTACTTTTGAGGGGGTCACTGGCAGACACACCAGCTTTTCCATCAATTTGTGCAAGCCCTACCAACCTACACAAACCTAAACTAAATTTACTCCTGAGTCCTTCCCCACATCATACTTTGCAACTGGTCTGATCACGGCCAGAGGGACTGATCCTAACATTCTGCCTAACAAATATCAAAATACAGCCTTACAATTAGGAATGAGAGGGCCTGTGCTTCAAATTAGAAATAACTCCCAGTTGTGTTAGGAGGAAGAGCACCACTTCACATGTGTGCACACGTGCTCACTCAAGCACATGCTCACTCATGCATGTGACAGACCAAATTTTACCTGTTTGCTACCAAACCAGACAAATTTCAGCCACCAAGTTTCTCCCTCTACCTTGTCCTATGTGTACAAAACACATCAGTGTCCTATTTTTCCTTGCATTTTTAAAAGTGAGAGCTCTAGAGTAATTTAATGTCCCCATTTACCACACTTTTTATTGAATACAGAAATCAATAACAAACTGCCAGTCAATAAAGAGCTGCTTATGGAAGGCAAAAGCTTCTTGCAGGTGCTAAAAAGAAAAAAATAAAGGAATAATTAATATGTGTTTGACAGTGGCCACCAGGCTGTAACTAATAAGGAGAATGTATCATCTGTTAGGAGAATTTCATTTCACAGCTGCCTTGAAGACCTGGGAACATTTGTCCAGCTGCCTGCAAGAGCCAGGCATAGGCAGTTACCATCTCAGATGGATGTTTTTAGCCAAATGAGAAAAACTTTTTTGCATCTCGTTGAAAGTAGTTCTTGCTTGCACAGAATTGTGTCCTCTAGTCCCCAGCAAGTCAAAAAGCAGCTTTTACATTCCTTCAAAGTAGGACTGATATCCCAATGCCCACATCATCATGTGGCTGCATCTGTTGTCTCATCAGAGTTTAGATCTTGCTCCCTCACTGACACAGATCTTCTAATCTTTACTGCGTGACTCAAAAGCAGATGTTAATTGCAGCTTATCACCTGTGGTTCAGTGGTCTTGGTACCACCTAGCAGAGTAGGCTGACATAAGCCCTGCCTAATTCATTACAGAAGTGATTTCATTCTGCCCCCATTGAACAGAGAGGACCCTGGTCACCCCTGACAGGCTGGCTTCAGCTCATGGGAATGAAGCAAAAGAGAGAAGAAAATTGTTATGGTGGGTACTCTGTAAAATAAAAGTGCCCATAAAAACTAAGCCCTCAAATTGATGGAGGAACAAATGCATAAATTGATATTCACGAATGAGTTATTCCATTTTAAGGAACCTCCTCTATTCCCTCTGGATTCCAAATGCTGCAGCAAAGCACTCCAGGTAGTCAGGGTACAGCAATCACCTTTGCCCAACCTCACTTCAGCGACCCAGAGATCCAAACGGTGCTGAATTCACACAAACTCAGGGGCTGTGCACAACCTTTATTTAGACAGATTATAACCCAATTCCTTTTTTCCAGATGAAGATAGAAAGATGAAAGAAGGGAACTGCACCAGGAAACAGTGAGTCTACAAGGCAGATTTCAAATCCTTTGCCTTGACAGCCAGGCTCTATCAGTAAGGTTTTGAGGACATATTCCTGATGTGTTATATCACTACCCAAACAATTCACATGCACCTTCTGCCTTCTTTTGCTCCATAAGCTTTTTTTTTTTCTCCTTCAGTGCTATCATATTTTAGTTAGAAGTAACCAGTCTGCATCATCCCACTGCTCTGACCCCTTAGGTTCCTCAGCTGTTAGATTACACTGCCCCATCCGTGAAGACAAGGATATCAATATTAACTATACATCCATCCTGATGAACCACTAACCACTACACGACCACCTTGAGGCAGGAGGCATTTAAAATGCCCAAAAATGAAATTTAGATGGAAAAAAAGACAACGACAAAAAAAAAAAAATTAGGTGTTTGCCTGCATGGGGTACAAGTTCAGGGAATAACAGCCTTCAGCAAAGATTATCTCCTTCTGACAAGAAGAATTCACCTCTGCTGATGTTTTTATAGAAGTGAGTATGAACAAAGGACTGAGTTGTTCAGGTAAGAGAAATAATTGAGCCTGTAATCAGTTATAAGTCTCCAGATGGATGCTCATTAGCTTTTCAGGCAACATACATTAAAATTCTGACAAGTTCATACCAAAGTCCAAGCAACTCAAACACCTCCCCAGCATGGCTGTGGCCTATAAGGACCTCTTTTAACCCTCACTGCTGTAGTGGGAGAACATAGGAAAATGTTCCAGCTCTGAACCCAACCCAGACACAACAGCGATGCGGAGGCGTCAGGATGTAAACAGACTGACATTTGGTATATTTAGGGTTTAATCTATATGTAAATTTCCTGAACATACTTCAATAAAAAATAATTCATAAAAATTTATGTTTACAACTTTGGGCGTGATTCTTTATGTCTTTAACTAATGGTCTCAGATCTGTACTGTTGTATTTTATAACACAGAGCTGATAGATCATTTGAACAGGAGCAGAACTGAACATTTCCTTTAGCAAAACCAAAAGAGACCTGAGATATTTTGTTAGATGAGTTACAAACAGTGGTAAGGAACACAAGAACTCTACTGAGTGTAAGCCTTGTGTAAGCTAAGCATCTGTGAACTGATGCAGGAAAAATATAAGTACAGCATGGACGTTCAGCTTAGCTTTTACATCATGTGGCCTGCTGAACTCTTCCAGCTTGCCTGCTTCATCTCCAGCTGTTTAATAATACGAGGTGGATGATCCACTGCTTCATTTATGTTACATGTAAAGGGTAGGTCATTATTCCAAGTACTGGGACTGATTTCCAAGAAGCTGTTGAGCTATAAATTCAAACCACCAGTCATTTCCCACCTGCTGCTAAACATCATCCAGACTATACATATTAGAGTTGGAATTTTAGTATCACATGATGTAGATGAAATGAGTCTTGACCTGCAGAAAGCTTAAACCTCTGTCCATACAAGCAGTGGTAAGAAATGAACAGTCAAAAATAACTCCCAATATGGATATAAGAAACACCATTGCAGTTCAGATCACAGTTTGGTCTCCCTCAGTTTCTGGTCTCTACCAGTGGCCAGCAGATCTTCATGAAAAGATTAAGAATCAGAGCACGATCAGTGATTGTTCCTGAGACCAGACTCTCACTCCTTGTAAAGCAGTGGCTGAGTAAATCCACTTTCAAGTCAGCATAGAACTGCTTGGGTTTTGTTGGACTACTTCATCCTTTAGCCTTACTCAAAATATAGGTGCTTTGTTTTAAAAAGATTTAAGTGGATGTCTGTTTGAGGCCATCCCAGGCCTTGAGATGTTTCAGTCTAGCTGATACACTCTTTTATGATGGTAGAGGGACCAGCTGACTGTGCAGTAAACAACAGCCTTTAAGGGCTCCTCCAGCACCCAGCTAATAGCCTGGGGTTTCCAATGTGCCCCAGTGAAAGGGTGTGGGTAGGAGATCATATCTCCCTGACATCTCTGAGTAAGCTTGCCCATCTACAGGTGGTAGGAACAAAGACTAAGCTGCTTCCACATTCAGGTGCATCCTCACATGGGGAAGGAACATACCTGTGTAGCGTGTGCCACCTGCAGCACACCAGTCTGGGACCCACTCCACACATGTGCAGCTGCTCCCATCAGCCTGACTCTCATGGAAAAGAGGTGCCACCACTGCATGAAGAAGATGGTGCCAGTGTATTAAGTTATAACTGTGACTAATCTGAGGCACTCAGGAGAACTGCCCAGCTTATGCCCCAACTCAGCGTCAGCACACACCACTTACCTCTTCCTGTCCCTCAGCCCAGTTTTCTTTTGAATAGGCACCCAGACCAGCAGGGATGCTCCAGCTGCATCCCCAGTCTGAAGAATCAGAGACAAGGACTTTGGAGACCTCTTTGTAGATCACCTGCCCCACAGTTCAGACACAGACTACAATTACTTGAAGATATGCAGAAGTAAGAAACCAAAATATCATGGATCTCCATAGCATTGCCCAAGTGAACTCTAACCAGTGTCAGGCCAAGAGCATTACCAAAGACACACTCAGCATCATCAACAGGAGCTGACACCTCCTGGAGATCTGGCCAGACTGAGTATAAAAAAGGCAATTTGCATCAGAGACATCATATTAAGGCCAGAAAAGGGTCTCAAAAAAAGACATAGGTCACTACCTCCTCTAGTTCCTCCTACAATGAGAATTATAGCTCTCCAAGACAGCCAGCCTTGATTGAAAGTCTTCAAGCAATGGAGATTCATCATTCCATTAACTCTCACAATTTCTCATTTCCATGGCAGCGAAACAGTAGTTTTCATGCAAGCTGAGAAGCAGGCATGTTGAAAGGAAACGCTCATACATACAGAAGGAATGAATCACAAATATTCACACTTAATATCCATTTAAATCTCTCACACTAACATGTAGGTTATAAACAAGAGCCCTAACAATTTTCAGATCTTTGTCTAGATGCAAAAATGATCTTTTTAGTCTTAAATCCTGTATAATGTATGAAATGCTATAAACATATACTTTTGCATATAACCAAGTCATTCATATTCAGATGGTTTAATTGCCTAATTCAGTAGGAGCCACATTAGTTAGCTGCATGTAATTTTCAGACTATTTTATTCATGCCATGTTTGTAGAAAGACCAAAAATAACAGATTATATGCACTTTGATGGCTTTGTCTTCAAAAGTAAGAATATTTACATGCCATATCTGACTAAAAATATAGCCGTTAGTAATACTGAAATGGGAAAATTTAAACATAATTTCAAGGCAAAATACATGAAGGGTAAATATATGTAAGTTAAGAGAAAACCTGTTGCAAGCAAAATCAATAAAAATATTCATTAAATCCTTGGCTGTTCAGAGTTAACGGTTCTCTTAGAAGGCTCTCAAACACCTTGAGGGGACGACAATGCACAATGAAGACATTTAATTAACCTTAACTCTGACCCCTGTAGCAATAGCATTCACATACCTTGCAATCATTATTTCTTTCCTACCTGCTATGTACCTCTGAGAGCACACTCTCTCATCACCTTCTCATCACACAGATCTTTCTGTGCTTTTCTAAATTTCTCTAAGATAAGCATAAGGGACACTTAATGAAATCACATAAGGAAGCACAGGCAACAGAATGAGATTAAAGATAAACATAGATGGAGATCATCTCTTCTAGGGGGATGGGAAAATCTTCAAGATATGAGAAGATGGTCTGTAGTAATGTAAATGCAGCTATTCCTCAACCCTGGCTGTACCACAATAGGAGATCGATGAACAGAGGGGAAGAGCTACAGGGAGAGACAATCTTTTATTTTTCATGCAAGAGAAATTACATGATTCTGGGAATGAGGACTGTTGCCAGACCACTCTCTTGCCTAGATTCCTTTAAGCAGGGCTCTCACATGGACACCAAAGTAGCAAGCCCTATGGAAGAAAGATGAAGGATGGGAGGAAAAGACTGGTTCAGGCTCCTTCTCAGAAAATTTCCCAGCTTTCTGCTAACACTCTTTGCAATCTCTCCCCCACTGACACCATAATCATGATGAGAATATCAGACTGGGAGCTGTTAGAGATTTATTCACTAAAAGCTTTTCAACTCACCTTCCAAACGCACAGCAAATTCACACATGAGTGTCAAGTAGTCCTGAAAAAATACCATTTGGAAAAAGGCTGAGGATTTTAAGAGGTGAATGAGAAATACCTGATTTACACACAGAATTTCTCAGTGTTCACATGGGTCTATGAGGACACACTGGTTTAATAGAAAGGGAAAGAAATACCACACTCTAGAGAAATTCCTGCTGTGGGAGGGAATGTAAGAAAAATGTAATTTCCTTGCCCCAAAAAAGAACACTCAAAGGAAGACAGACAGATCTTAAAAAGGCAGATCTGCTAAAGGCTGGCATGCATTAAGCCTTCAATTGCACTGAAGGAAGAGCAAAAGACAATTGAAAGGTGTATTTGGAAGTTATTTGGAGAAGAAGAGAACTCTCCTTCACCGTAACAAAACAGACTTTCTAAGACAACATAGTTATGGGAAATAGTGCCATAAAATGAATGGAGATCGTTTAGGAGAGTAAAATTTGGTGTAACATGAATTCTTTTTCCTTGACTTGCAAGACAGTTATACATTCTCTGTACTAGCTGGTAACTGAGAAACTAACCCAAAAATCCTCTTAAGTGAATGAAGAAGCTGCCATTGACTTTATGAGACTATAAATCCAGTCCCAAAGAAGATAAGTGCAATGTGTGTACTTTCTGTCACTGATAAATGATGGAACTGAGGAGAGCTATTTTCCAGCCATAACCAGTTCCTTTGAGTTCAGTCAAGTGCAACTCATGGCTGAAAGCAATGCCCTCTGAAACGCAGCCTCTGCCCGAGCAGGACATGGTTTTTTTAAACAGCATGGTATAGCAGCACAATCTGCTTTAGAGACAAGAACATCTCAAGCACTCACACTGGTGAAGAACACATGCCATTATCTGGTTGATCCCCTAGTCCATGATTGCCCAAAGATGTATGAATATGTTTTAACATCTGGAAATCTCAGAACAGCTGTAAGTGCTCTCACAGCCTCTTCCAGGCTGCCCAGGACCTGGAATTCAGTCTTAGCAGAGATTATATGGTTCCCTCAATAACCAGACCCACTCCCTTGGAAGATGCTAAGATGGAGTCAGTTCAACCCTGTTTGATGTGATGATAGGCCAAAGCCTTACAACCTAAGGGCAATGGCCTTTTGCATCCATATACGAAGCAAAATATCTGAACTCATGACTTGCTGGAGCAGACAGCATCTGTTATATCACATCATTGTGCAGACTGTCAAAATAAATGACTTGGAAATCCATATCGTGCTGATAGCCCAGCTATTGAGTTGTATTGGGAAAGAGTGGAGACAAAAATGCTCTGCCAGCTCCTGCTTTGAGCCTAACTGCTAGTTCAACGCTGCCATGAACTTTTCCCTTCTTGCACACAATATTTTTGCTATCCAAAGCAGGAAAGACATGAGAAAAAAAAACCACCTCAACCTAGAAGGAAATTAGCATCCAGCAGCCTAATAACCCATTCTCTGCAGCACATGCAGGGTGGTGAAATTAAAGCCATAAAATATTCAGAATTGATTTCTACATTTGGAAGATACACTCGCAACATAACTAATGATGGTTGCTGCTGTATGCCTGGGAGAGGAGTTCTCCCCCTAAAGGCTGTTCTCCCTAGGATGCCAGCTGGTCCCATCCTGCCTTTCCCAGGGGAAATGAAGTCCAGATAACCTAGGCAGCAAATACATTCCATCCCTGCCCAGCCCCAGCTCAAGCAGTCACACAGAATCACAGGAATGCATCCAGGCAGGTTTTGAATGTCTCCAGAGAAGGAGACTCCACAACCTCTTTGGGCAGCCTGTGCCAGTGCTCTGTTACCCTCACTGTGAAGAAGTTCTTCTGCATTAATATGAGGAACCTCCTATGTTCCAGCTTGCATCCGTTGCCCCTTGTCCTGTCATTGGATGTCACTGAGAAGAGCCTGGCTCCATTGTCATGACACTCACCCTTTACATATTTATAAACATTAATGAGGTCACCCCTGAGTCTCCTCTTCTCCAAGCTAAAGAGACCCAGCTCCCTCAGCCTTTCCTCATAAGGGAGATGTTCCACTCCCTTAATCATCTTTGTGGCTCTGCGCTGGACTCTTTCAAGCAGTTCCCTGGCCTTGAACTGAGGGGCCCAGAACTGGACACAATATTCCAGTTTGAGCTAGGCTGTTCTCCTGCAAAAACTTCCTGGAGCAAATTTATGCTGTCACCCAAATGCACACCCAAGCCCAGCAGCACATCCTGCAGCAGCACTGTGCGATGCACGGTGGTAACCAGCCCCTGCTCACCCACTTGGCAGCCACTGAACTCATCAGCAAAGCAAGGGGGACACGCAGGCACCAGCAGATTAATGAGTTGTGCCCACAGATCTGCAGCGCTTGTGGAACTGGTTCCAGTTCCCAAGAGGATGATGATTTACCAATGCACCCCGTGGCATGCTGAAGTTTGCAAGTCTCCTCCCACTCTGCCTACATCAGCACTGCTTTAAACTGCCTGTCTGAGATCTCCCATAGACAAAAAGACTGCCCCAACCAAGGATTTTGTTTTGACGGTCTTGGTTTTGTTCAGTAAGTGTGAAAGTCTCCTCAAGTCTGCTCACTTTAAAAGCAGAACAAATCCCCTGATTTAGAACGTGTTAAAAGAAGCATGAGAGTCAAGATAAAAAACCTTCTAAGCAGCGTTCATTGGCAACAGGGCTTTAAGCTGTGAATAAAAAGTATCCAATCTGCTTTAAGAAGAGATCTTTAAACTCTGTGTTACAGTTTTCCTCCTCTGCTGTCTACCCCTGTTGCAGCCACTGCAGTGACAGCTTTGCCAGGTCTCACCCTCCACGCTGCAGGGCAGGGTTATGAAACTAGAGCTCTCCTTGCAAAGCCAGAGCAGGTACTTTCTTACATGTACCAGTCTGCTTAAGAGGGGAGGGGAGGTACCTGCTGCAGGCAGCAATGCTATGGTCATAGAAGAAAAAGGATCTATCTTGAAACACTTTGCTAGATCTCCAGGCTGATGCTTCCTGACAAGCCTCCATCCACCTCAACACAAGGAAGGTGAGGACCCCTATAGCCAGGACCATCTCTGCTGCACTGGACCCGCTGCATAGCAGCAGTTATCCCAACCTCTTACATCAAACAAAACCCACCACCAAATCGCTGGACTTGAGAGCCAGCAACTGCAAAAGCTTACTTTAAAACCCAGTCGTTTCTCCTACATTTCATTATGAGAACCAGAAATTCTTCTGCCATGTATAGCTAAGAGAACAAATGCACCCTGAGGTCCATGTTGCAGGCAGCTCTGAGCTAGAACAAAGCTTTTCCCACAATTCAGCTAAAATTTGCTTCTTGTCCTTTCAAAAAAAAAAAAAAAAAAAAAAAAAAAGAAAACAGGCTGTCTTGTAGAGAACATCAGGTGACTCCCCTTGATTTACAGATTTACATCTACAGTCTTTAGGAGACGTAAGAAATAATAGTGACCTGTTTCTGAAACGTCTTCTTCCTGCAAGCCAAAACCAATCTGAATAAGAAATTCATTGATCAATATTCTCCCACCATTTTTGCCAATTAAGCCTGTAAGTTAGTGTACCTTACAAAATACTCCAGAGCAAAGACTTCATGGGCTCAGCCTCAGCTGTTCACCTGTGAAAAATAAAATCTGCTTAATTTTTATGTGAAAATAATTATGCAACTAATTTTTGGAAGTAAATAATTCAACAAGTAGGAGATGCACAACAGAGAAGAATGGGCTGTGCCTGTGTTTTGCCTGCTGATAAGGGACAGTTTTGCTGTCCCTTTGAATGCCTGCAGCACCAGCATTAACCTCTGCAAGCATCTTTAGAGAGAAATAAAAAGAACCCTCCCTGCAAGGCTAAATTCCACTGCCAGCTGACATTTGTTTCTTTTTATCTATACATTTGTCTAATTAAGAAGATATAGTGCCATTTTAATTTTCATATAAACTCTTAACTTCAATGGGGATGCATTCTCCAAACCAAACAAGGATTTATTAAGATAATAAAGCAAGCACTTCATAAAAATTTAAATGCCTTCTACAAGTATCTTTTTTTGTGGAACTAAGAGGCCAAGAAAATCTCTTAAACTGAGGGAGGCATCTGCAGTAGTAAACAGCTTCAGTAAGCCCATGCCTGAGTGCATGTGTGGAGTCCATGTGCACCAGGGTTGCTTCCCACAGCCGAGGCCACTCGCCCCCCACAGCACAGACTTCAGCAGGATCGTAGCTGTGTGCCAGCATTACACCTTTTCAAGCAGAGGTGCTCTGGTTCAAATTAATTGTTTCATTTACAAGGACCTGGGCTCGGGGGGTGGGGCAGGAGGCAGATTGGTTTCCCTTGCTTGTGCTGCATCGTCTGTTTATAACAACACAGTTAATCAAAGGAAGGGGAGATGAAAATCATTTTATTTTTTTTTTTTGCCAGTGTGGCAGGAAAGACCGTGAAGATTTAATTGACCCCTCGAGAGGCAAAGTGAAAAGCTTGAGGAATGAGTTGAATTTTTAACACAAGGACACATTTCCCTTTCAGTTCTGCTCTGGAGACTACAAGAAAGGGTCACGGTCTCAGTTCCCGGCTGTCCTGGGTGCAGCTGCCATACCACCTCCTTACCTGAACCATTTCAAAAGCAATGCAGATATCAATACCTCAGGGCAGTGACTCACAATAATCCCTTAAACCCCATAATTGAAAAAAATGGCTGCTGCTGACTAATGATTTTGGAGTCTGGGGCATAATGAATTGAGTCCTGCATAAGATGCCTGAGGATTTTAAAGTGATCGGTAGCTCTGCCTCACTCGTCTGGGCTATGAAAGGTGTTCCTGAAAGCAATGTGACCTGGGGCAGCCAGGCAAACTGTATCCAGGTCCTCCAAGCCCAGGACTGTGAGGGACCAAGGATGCTGTCCCAGACACCACATCCTCCATCCCCTCCCCATGCACGGTGACCCCAAGGTGGATTTAGCAGTCACAGCACTGCAGCAGTCTCCCAGCAGCGCTGGCCAGGAGGGATGACATCCTTTGTGACTGAAGGAGAATTTCGCAAAACAAAAGAGGCTGAGAAAAGGGACAATAACACACTTCTATTTTTGAGAAGGGGCTAAAAATTCCAAACGCAGCATTTAGAAAGCTGGGGGAGGAGGAGAGGATTCTCAGAAATACTCAAGATATGATGAGATGTTCCTGCAGAGAACCGGTAAAGTGCTCCTGCTCTCTCTTGGGTCCCATAGGCTTTCACCTGAACAAACTGTTCCAGTTATCTCTATCAAGTCAGATTTTCCACCCTTCTCTTTAGTTCTGGGGGAGAGAGAGACCAAGAGGCTAAAAATATGTTACCACATGGCCAGAAATGGATAAGCTTCCTACTCACTCTTCCCCTGGCCATGACCTACAGCAAGATTGCACAACACAGGACAGGCAGAGATTAGCTGGCTGGACAGATGAGGAAAGATGTGCTCAGGGGAAGTTTATGATAGCAAGACTTGATAACGTTTGCCCTACGTAAAGTATGCTGTCACATCTGGAAAGATGGACATCAGGTTCCAGCATCAAAGGTTGCTGAGGATTGCTAGTTTGTTCCCAATGCCACATGTGGGCTCTGCATCTGCTTTCTTTCATCTCTCGGTAAACCTGAAGCACAGGGGCAACAGTTTTCTTAGTGGACCTGCCAGTCAGTAGGTTGCCAGGAGTCCCAGCCAATTAACACATGGAACTTCCTGGAGGAGCTAAGCCTACAGCTTGTAAACACTCTGGTGAACAATTCCTTCAGCCAAAAGAAGCAGAGCTCACAGCCTGCATGATGACTCCCCAGATGTGGACACCTATGTGGCAATAACGAAAAGAGGTTTTTCAGATAGCAACAATAGCTTTTGTTACAAGTAAAAGCTATTGCTTCTCCTTACAAAAATCATTTAGCCTTTCTCTTACCACTGCAGCTCCAACAATGCTATCACAAATAATGAACATACTCAACCATGTGGCAAGCAAATCTAAGCAACACCATAGCTGCTACTCACTTCACTTAAAATATTCTGGTCAGATTTCTCTTCTGCTGTAACAAACATCACCTTTTCCCTCTTCTTCTCAAACAACTGTGACACTCACGACCACACTGCAAGAAAGTCCCCTGCAAGCTCTCAGCATTATGCAGCCTCATTAGTAGCTTTGATTATTTATTCGGCACATCTCCAGCTTGCCTTGAGTGTCTGTAAGACTGTCAGTCCTGTGCAGTGATTCGTATTGCTAGTGGTTAACACAGTTCAAGTGCCAAAGGCAAGCCAAAGGGCAAGCCAAAAAACAGAACCAGCTGGGAAAAAAGTAACCAATTCATATAATGTCAGTGCCCCCATGATGACCTTGTTAAGCTGGTGTTTAATAGAAAGCATTGAAAAGAAAGACTTCATGCCTAAGGACATATTGATGACTTCATGGAAGTGACCATAACCCATCACTGTTCTTCTGTGACCTGTTTTTTTAATGATTGCTAAATCTTATTTAAGACAAGAAAAACTGCAGTTTACTTGAATGTTCTGGGTCTACAGGGAGGCTTCATTTCATTCTTCCTTGCCTTTCTCTGAAGCACCAGATGCTGGATGGGATTAGACATCAGTTTGAACCACAATGCAAAAAAAAAAAGCCTTAAGAAACATTTGCATTGCCTTAAAAAGACTCCTTGAACCAGATATCCATATCCTGGTCCTCATTTGAACCAGATTTTTTTTCCTTCACTGCAGCAGTGTTATGGAGGTTGTCTGAAAGTTATCAAAGACATCCTGCATATAATCCCCTGGGACAACTGACCAATGGCCCACTGACCATCTCCAGTTCTTAGTGAGCAGGGCAGGAACATACCTTCAGCCTTACCTGTAAATGCCCAGTTTTGTCCTCTTCAAGTGGAGGAAAAAGCCAGCCCACTCTCCTCTTCATTTTGGGGAATCAGTCTGTTTAGAAGTGTTCCCTCTGACTTTCCAAAATTGTCACCTATAAACTCCTCATTGCTACACCAAAATGCAAGTGATGAGTATTATCGCCAAAGGACGCAACAGGTGACCAAAAAAATAGCTTTATTTTTAACTTATCCCTTAAAAGGCATAATGACCCCAGAGCTGTCCCACAGGAGTTATCACCACTGGATGCATAGAGATTTTTCTGGTTCTTGAAGCCCAAGTCATACATATTCAAGCCAAACACAGAGTTCCTGTCAAAAAGACTTTAATCAGACACAAGGCAGAATGTAGGTTACTCTTGCACCAATAGCTCCTGATATGGTGATCTACAAAGTGTCATAGCAACCAGTCCTGCAATGGAGTAAATTTTCCATGAGTTACGCCACCAACTCAAACCACATCTTGGGATGCAGGCCAGAGGAAGAAACCAGCACAAGGGTCTGCTGGCACCCTCCTCTTCAAGCTGCCAAGTCCCTGGTTTGACTTACACGAGGAAAAGAGACATGAAGTGAAAAAACAGGAGGAATTTGGACTGAAAGTGTTCTTTCCACTGGAGTTAAGCAGTACACAAAAAAGTTAAAGCATTAAGCTCAAGAGCTGACCATTGAGAAGGCAGGGTCTCTACTCTGTCTGCATTTAGCTTGTCCCTGGGGCTAAGCTGTAGCAGTTGTTCTACCACCCAGTAACCCCTCCTTAACTGAGAAGGGGAACCAGGTTAAAAAGGGAGAAGCCCCATGGGTTGAAGTAGAAACAGACTTAATGAAATAACAGAACTAATACAATCACCAACATAAAGCAAACAAGGTTCTACTTAGCCTGGTCCTTAATGTCAACAGCAGGATCAGAAGGCCAGAAGAGATGAGCCCCAGTAAGCAGAACTCCCTCCTTTTATAATGAGCATGATTAAGTGGTATGGGATATACCTGTGAGTCAGATGCCTCGACTGGATCTCCCAGCTGGCTCAGGGCTACTCATGGCCTCTCTGCATGGCTGGACTGTGGGTCTGTTCCTGGGAAACCAGCACACACTCCATGGGGACTGCTGGAATGGGATCTGGCTTCAGACATGACATTCTTGCTAGCTGTCAGTCTCGCCAGCAGCCTTAAAGAATAGCTGGCTCTGTTGTGACCTTCACAGCATACCAGCTTGTAACAGGGGAGACACATCTAGCCTCAACTATACTCCTCCAGTCCACCAAGCTCATGAGGGACCAGCACTAGAGAACTCTGCACCCTGGAGGATCATGACCTGGACATTTCAGGAGTACTAGAAATGCTTGTGCTGCTTGCAGTATACACAGAACAGCACAGTCATGACATGGCCTCAAACATGCAAGCCCAGATGCTCTCCAAAGCTTCCCACTGTGAAGCACAGTGTAATGGCTCCCACCATGTCTTCAAAGAGCACTCTGGGACTCCACTGCCCTACAGCAGGCAGCTCCAACAGCCAGGCAAAGCAGCTTTTCCCAAATTGTTTTACCCTGCTTTTCCTCCTAAGTGCACCCTTCACACTGCAATCAGCCTTCAGGCACCCCTCATCTCTTTGAGACTCACATTCCCATCTCTTCACAGGCACACCATGTGCTTCCAGTACTCTGCTGGGGACAAGGAGGAAAGGGGAAGGGGTCATATCCCCCTTCAGGAAGTGCTGATTGGATTATTTCAACCTGCTCCCTTCAAAAATGCACCGTTATGGACCAACAAATAGCACACCCAGAGGTGACATTCCCCAAACAAATGGTTACTTAAGGATTAGTCACGCAGCTGTACCGAAGGCATATGGCTGGCTTTGCAAGAAGGATTATTGCAGCAAAGATGAATACAGATGACTGAAGCAGATGGGGCAGGGACCCATCCTTTCACTTCAGCTGGGTATAAAGCTTCTGGCTCGAGGTCTGCCTACCTGTATTTGGCATCTCCTAGATGCTCCCACAGCACTGCATTCAGTGATGACAAAAGGAAGGAAATCCTTTGCAAAAGGAAAGGAGTGACGAACACAAAAAAGTGTTTGATTTCCAAAAAAAAGTCTCAATCAATGCACTAAAAAGTCCTCCCCCCCAGCTGGCAGTTTCTGAAGGACAGCAGAAAGACGAGAACTTTCTGAAGCATTTTCAGTTGCAGAATTCCTAGGGGTACCCAGGGAGCCCTTGGCGCAGCCCGAGCACACAGACACGATGCTGCATCACCAGTGCAGGCGCTTGGCAAGCTTCCCTCTGAAGGGCTGTTCCCTTCGAGCGAGCTGAGGCCTCTGTGTCCTCCTTCAGACCCAGGAGCTGCACTCGCTTTGAGGAAAACTGTTCTCTGCAAGGCCCTAATACAGATTTTAGATGCGATAAGGGTAAAAAAAAATGCTACAGTTGGCTTCACTAAGGTTCCAAATCAACCCTGCTGTCTGTTACATCAATAATTGCAGCTTTTAACATACTGGAGCCCAGCAGTTTCTTAGGATGTAGCAGAAGCCTTCGGGTTGCTCTGCTTTTTTTCCTATTGCTAATTTATCACCTTCATAATTTTTTGAAGAGAAATCCATGGGGTATTTCTTTCTTTTTGGAGGAGGAAGATGGAGCAGGGGAAGGATACTCACCCTCTAATGCTGAGCCACCAGCACATGTGGAGGCATATGATATGACGTCCCCCAAGAAAAGGAGACCAGACTCCTGCTCTCACCTAAAACCACACGTAATCACCCTGTTTGTATCTTAGTGCCCACAAAATCACAAATAAGACTAGTACAGAACAAGCTTAGTAGTAACAAGCCTTAATTCTGTCCACGCTCCTCTACCTTCATAATTTCAAATACTCGTCAGCAGTAAAACAGTGCCGAGCAAACCACAAGTGACTGGAAAGACTTTATTATTCTGCTCTTCCATTTTCTCACCATCTTTTTTTGCTTCCTTCAGCCAGAGCTCTTTTCCACACTAACTTGCCACAGCAGAGAGCAGGTGATTTGTGCTGCAATGCTCTTGGTCACATCGCAGCTCTGCGTAATTATCAGCAGATTTTCTTAGCAGACACACACGGGGCTCAGGGCTGGAGGAACGGAGGGGAACTCAGCTTGGCTGACATCTCCGGGCCACGCCTGCTTCTTTCTATTCATGTCGTCCTCTTTTTTATGATTACTAAGCCGGAGGGGCTTATATTATTACAGGGGTTTCGGGAAGCCCGGACAATTCTGTGATTCTGTGATTCTGTGATTCTGTGACAAGCCACGGGGCTTGTCACCACGTCCCCGGGATAGGGGACCCCATGGCCGGTCCGAGGGGTCCCTCTGGTGCTGGGAAGCGGCGGTGGCCGGGAGCAGAGCAGGGGCTGCTCCTGCTCTGTCCTTACCAAGAGCCAGCCACCCAGCGAGTGCCGGGCAGGTTCGCCTCCGGGAGAGCCCTGCCAGCCCTGCCTGGCTCCCAGCACCCTGCCCCGGGGATGTCCTTGCAGTGGGAGTCCGGAAAGAGGGGCTGCACACCGGCAGCCATGTGGGACCTGATCCCGTGGTGGTGCATGGCCCTTGGGTCAGGCAGCATCGCAGCATTTGGGGGAGAAAAGGAAGAGGGAAAGGATGGATCATCAAGTCCCTGAAGTAGCAAGGTGGGGGTCATTCTCTTCTCCCAGGTAACAGTGATAGGACGAGGGGTAATGGCCTCAAGTTGTGCCAGGGGAGGTTTAGATCGGGTATTAGGAAAAATTTCTGCACCAAAAGGGTTCCCCAGCACTGGCACAGGTTGCCCAGGGCAGTGGGGGAGTCCCCATCCCTGGAGGGATTTCAGAGCCGTGTAGATGTGGCACTGAGGGACACGGGGTAGTGGTGACTTGGCAGTGCTGGGTTAATGGTTGGACTGGATGATCTTAGAGGTTTTCTCCAACCAAGGTTGTTCTGTGATTCTATGATTGTAGTGCAGTGGGCAGAGGATGGACCAAAAGTGATTTTCTGATCATTGCAGTTTAGTAGCTCATACCCAATGGATTAGCTTCAAACACCTTCCTCACAAATCACCTACAGCACGTTCCCACTGATGTAGTCCAAAATAATGAAATTTTCTTTAGAAATTGAAATCCAGCCACTATTTACATTGCGAGTGACCCAAACCACTAGACTGAAGGTATGGGTGATTCACATCTCTAATGACCTGCCAAAACTGGAGGAAAGGGATGAGGTACAAGGAGTTTTTTCTAGAACCCCTGGGCTCAGGGGAGACCATAGCAGCTCTTCTAAGTGGAAAATAATGTGATGCTGGTCCCCATCCTCCATTCACACTCATTTAGCCAGGTGTGATGCTGTCGATAGCAGTGGCAATGCATTACTTCAACACAAGTGTAATTTAGCACAGGGTCATGTCTGCCTTTTTCCCTAAAGAGCCTTTAAAAAAAGCAATCTGTCAGACCCTCCAATTCAGGTCATTCCCAAGTCATGTTCTGCAATACATTCATAGAGAAAAATGTAGAGCACTTTCACTTTAAAGTGTGATGATAAAAGAATACCTGGTAGCCAGGAGGAGATTTCAAGGGCTGAGAGCAGCCCTTCCAACTCCTCTGGGGGTCTGATATTACGTACTCCTCAGGCAAGTAAGTTAATAACTTGCTTCATTCATGCCCTTTAGCAGAAAGCAGAATAAAGTGCAAATCCGAGTCCTAACTACTGCAGATTTCATGCTTAGTTTGGTGTCTCAGTTTTCCCAGCTCTCACAAGCAGGTGTTTATCATCTGAGAAGCTCAGCTTTAATGGAAGAAGAAAAGTCTGCATCTCAGCCCTCTTGTTTGCAGAATACAGATGTTCCCAGTTGCACCCTTTCAGAGGGCAGTGTGCTAGCTTTCTGCCAGCGCTGTGAGGCAGCAGCAAGGCATTCTATAAACCAGTGAGGAACAGAGGCTCAGCAAACTGTTGAAGCATCTCTTATACAGACCATGCTTGTGTTTCAGCATTGACACATTCTAGAAAGGCCCTGTCTGAATACCCTGGATGGTGGTGGTGCTCCCATTTCCTCACTGGACTCTCTAAGAACTCACTCTTGTCACCTCATGTGAGATGGAATAGTTTTGCTCCACAATAACTATTCTGTGTATGTTCACAGCTAATGGGCAGAGCTGGCCCATTGATCCCCCTCGTGACCAACTGTCTCGCTCTGCTGCAGAACACAGATCTCTCTACCTACAAGCAGCTCTCATTGCAAAGGCGTTCACACACTCCATATGCCATTTTTAGCCTAACAGCAAGGAGTTACAAGTGCCATCTAGTGAATACCTTGATCTTCTTATTACTTACCAGCAGAAGGTATTAACTGCAGTCTTAGAGCTCTGTTGCCCGTTCAGTGTGCTCGTGCTTAGTGCTTCCTCTGCCTGGAAAAAGAGCATTAAGAAGAAACTTTATGCTGCAATTTATTCCTGTTTTACTTCCTTCACATTAAAACTGCATCCAGTCGTGCTTATAATTACAGCCTTATTCCCTAGCAAGGCAATTCCCAAACCCTCAGAGATGCACTTCCCTCCACAATTCTCACTGTTAGTAATTAAACTCTCCACTTTCTTGACACCTTTAACCACCAAGCAGACTGCCTTTGATTCTGATGGGTTCAAATTAGGCTATAGGTTCAACCCCAAACTGTGTAGCTCCACCTGTGATGGACCCAAGCTCCTTGCCTGATTTGCAGAGGGCAAAAGCATTCAAACAGCTTCTTGCAAGAAGATTTGAAGATCTAAGTGTAAAATCAATTATGGACTGATATCAGGTTTTACTGAACAATGTTTTAATTGCCTGTTCTCCCTTTTCCCAGCCCAATCTAGGAAAGAAGAACTGAAGTTCATTTCACAAGCACTGCCATGCCATAGGTGAGGCAGCAAGGATTTGCCATTTCAGAAGCTGTCTGGCAGCTTTGGTGCTACCAAGCAACTTTGAGGAACTTCAACATGTTCTCAGAGTTCAGCACATGACAATGTGTTGCACAAAGAAGCTGTAAGCTTTTTTCAGCATCTGACTTCGGGACAAGTGAAACATTTGATCCATACCCTTTTCAGATCCCTCAACACTCTCCCATTGGCTTGGCTGATCAGGGTTTGAGTTGGGCCCAGAGACAATGCCCTGGAGAATCAGCTAACCTTTGCAGAGGTCCCACAAGTAATGAGGTGAGGTGTTTGTTTCTGCTTTGAGGATTCAAGATGTTCCTGTTGCATAGATAACAGCGACATCCACTCCTGTCATTTCTAATTGCTGGGAGTGAGAGGACACAGCTGGAAGGGAGGGGACCAGTGGCTGGATGCCTCTCTCCACCCAAACAGCACAGATCTTTCCATCCCCCAGCCCTGCCAGCCAGCTGGTGAAGCTCCTTTCTGGCACCTACATAAAGGTCAAGCTTTTCAATATCACACCTTACTATAGCTCTTGGAGGATTATTTTCCCACACAGAAAGGAGAGAATCTGCCCAAAACAAAATTAGAATATAAACATACGAAGTGTGAAGTTGAACGCTTATGGTACCTTTATGATGCCTCAATCTCCATTGACAAGTTGTTGTGTTTTCCAGAAGAGCTGTCCTGTTTCATACTTGGGGAAAGGGTGAGGGGATGTTCGTAGCACTTGACTTAAGGTTTCCTTGAGAAACCTCTGTCTTTCTCCCCGCTATGGGAAGCAAAGGCAGGCAAGGACTCCCACCTCTCTAGCACAGATGGATGGATTGGTGCCCAGGTGCCCAGAGATGGTATTTACATGCAGTTTGTCAGCTTTGGGACTGGAAAATATAAAATTAGACCCTGCCTAATTTTGGAAGAGAGGCAGAGTGATACTCATCCTGTCCAGAAAAATAAATAGAGCCATGAGCACATCAGGCGTCCCAGACTCAGCACACCCACAGCAGGCAAAATTAGTGGGCGGTGCACAATATTAATTTGGTTCCTTATCCATGTGCACCAGGATGTTGCCTTTAATTAAATTAGCATAAGCTATCTCTTTGACATTCTGATTTAATATTATAGACTCAAGGTTTTATTCCAGTAAATGCATAAAAAGTGAATGCATTGCAGAGTCATTTTTCCATGTTTCTCTGTACACTCACTGTTTCTATTGTCTTAATGATCTACTTTGTCTTTGCCAGCTGGGATGTGTGTATTACAGACTAATCCAATGTTTGGTTCTCAAAAGGGGAGAGCAAATCACTACAGTGGCTTATTCATTGTAGGGTTGTGGGAGCTCCCCAGTGAGATGGAGGAGCCTTAGGGCTGTCATCTTCCCAGAAGTCATCCTGAGCCTGGGGGACAAGTGCTAATTGAAGAGTAATTTGTGGTGGGCTTGAATCTGCTCCTGACCCATTCACTAGGGCAGAGCTTGCATAGGTCCCTTGACCATTCTCCAGCAAACAAGGAGGGCTGTGGAAAGGCTCTTCTCCCTGTGCTGTTTCTTCTTTTTTTAAAGGCACTTTCACTCTGTCAAGTGGTATGAAAACATCACGGATAGCTGAGAGTCTTATTCAGTATGCAATGCACAGAGCAGGGACAGGTCACACTGCCTTGCTTGTACAAGGAGCTCCCTTGCACTCTGTTCGGGTAGAATTTGTTTCAGGCCTCTTGTGCATGAAGTCTCTGAACCACACTGACCCAGCTGGCCAGGATCTCATGTCCAACTCACTGCCCACTACCACCCATAGGTCTCCCTGCTTGCTGGGTTTCGGACACCCAGTTAGCTGAGTACCAGCCCAAAACCCATCCTGGATCCTTCATTGGTACCACTGCTTTTGCTTCAGCCCATGTTCTGTGCCCCTGGGCACAGATGGCTTGCTGTGAGGTGGTGAACTCAGGGAAACCAAAGAACCAGGCTCTGGTTCTGCAACACGTGGTTTATGTGCTTCCATCCAGCCTTTGCATTTGCATGTTCCTGAATTAATCACTTTAAATCGATGCTTGCTGATTTTCTCCTGTCAATAAATGCACTGAATGCAAAACAATATCATCCTTACAGTGACTATTTCTAGCTCTACAGCAGATTTAAACTAAATTTGCTGATGTTTCAAAACTGGCAAAATCATGCATCTGCAGTACAATTTTTAATGCTAGGCAGACTGTTATTAATGGTGGGACAGCTTGTATTAAAAATTCTATTATTATGAAATGCACTTTTAAATGCTTGACCGTAGCAACATAAAGCTCACTGGCTTTGTTCTTTAAAGATAATGGGAACCAGCTCTACTGCAGGGTCATTACCAGGCTAGTTGCAGCTCTGCTCCTTTTCTCGTGCCATTGAGTATCTTATCTCTATTCAGCATCTGGACCTTTTCTGGATTTTCACAATTCTTCCACCCTGCTTTGGGAACCCATCCTCTTCCCCTGCTGTAGGTCTAGCTGTGTCCCAGGTATATTTCAGCCTGCAAAGACTTTCTGACCTGTGATTAAGTGAGCAGTGGCCCTCATGTACACGGAGAACTGAATAAATGGAGCCAAAATGTCATCTTCTAGAAAGCTCCCTCTACTGTTAGCTCAACTTTCTGCCCTTGTAGAAAAGCATCCCATTTTTTCAGGAGCTTTACCATTTATCCAGATCATGCACAACAGGCTACGATCACGTGTTGCAAAATAACTTTGTATCTTAAGGCTCAGGAAAAGATGGGTGTCCCAGCTCTTCTTGACATATCTTGTACCACTTAGGAGGAAGACTATAGGCAGAGGAGGGTGGGTGAGCCCTGTCCTGCAGCCCATCTTCCATTCCAGGACAGGGGTGGCAGGACCACATTGATATGAGTGGGAACACTCCTGAACAAGGCTGTTCCCTGGGGACCTCCCACATTTTGATAGTGCCAGCATCCCTTGCTAGAGTGTTAGATTCACATAATCTCCATCTTTCAGCCTACAACATGTTTAATGAGCCGGACAGGCATTACGCCGTCCTCCCTGAGACAGCAGCAGAAAGTGCAGTGTGCTCAGCTGATGATTAAAGCAAGATCCGTGTGATTTTACAGCTAGGCCTTGTAGGATTCAAGGTTTATTTTTACTGAGAATTGACAGTTAAAAGCAACATTAATTTCTGATTGTCAGCTTTTAATGCCAGTTACCATCCCTGCTCTCCACCCCTGTCTCTTCAATGCCAGCACCTCCCTGGTGCTCAGCTGAGGCAGCTCGCAGAAATTGTAAGAATAAGAAATTGTATGCAGTGCCGCAGGAGCAAGGGGAAGCACCCCAAAAAACTGTCTCTGTCGATATTTCACAATTAAAAATTGAGTCCTGCTAAGTCTCCTTATAGCTATCTGAGCCTTTAATATAAAATGGGTTTGCAGCTTTTGGTGGACCCTGCGAGGGAGGGTGAGGGAGCTGGGTATCTCTCCATCAGGCTGCTCACACTGTCACAGCTAACAATGCTTTCAGGGGAGCTTTTTGCAGGAGATGTTATATTTCAGCCTGGAATTCATAACGGGCTGGTTATGCCAAAATAGTGAGTCTTACATGTTGCTTCCGGCTCAGGAAGGATCTTTTGTTGCTGACTCGCTGGTTGCTGTGGGGCAAACACACGATGGGTTGTTACAGGAACAGCTAACTTTGCTCCTGTGGTAATAATAAAAGGTGTCTTTAAGCAGTGCACTTGTGGAGAGCAGCTATTTTTTAAGCAATAGCCCATGCACATGCCTCCTCTTGCCTGCACTGTGCAGCAGAAGCAGGGCAATGCCATCCGACTAGCGAGCAGCGGGAAGCACTTCACGAGACATCTCCATCACATCCCATGCACTGCAAGGCACGCAGGTACTGCTACCCATGGCCTTCAGCAGAGGAAACACAAAAGCATCAGTGCCCAGGGTTATTTGCTTTGCCAGGTGGCAACCCTTGTTCTCATTCCCCCATGGGAAACCCAAGGAGGGTTAACAGCACCTGACGTCCTTGCCTTGCCATAATCTAGACAAGAGGTTAGAAAAAACACATTACCATGGCTCAGCTGTGGGTAACAGTGGTGGAATGCAGCTGCCCAGCACTGTTCATCTGGATTTGAAACATTTCCTAAATCTGAATAGTTGAGAACTTTGTAAATGATGTGAGCACTTCAGAAGTGATAACACAGCATTGAGCCCAGAGAGGGGGTTGGTGAAGATCCTAAGTGGGAAACGTTGCCTGAAGCAAAGGAGAGGTTTGCATGGCCCTCCTGAGTCTTGTCACTTGAACACAGGTTTATTTATTCCACCTGGCTGTACCCATGTGCCCAAGATGGCTGAGAAAGAAGCCTTGTCTGCTTGTCAAGTCAATAGAGAAGGCCATAAGCCCAAATGGATGCTTCAAGTCACAAGTGTGCTACATCATTTCTGGGGTTACCCATCTCTCTCCACTGACTACAGAAAGCAAACACAAGACATTAGCTCTGTCTGACAGGGTGAACACACACATCAATGCACCTTAGCTGCCTCTCCTGCTTCTCAGGGGTAATGCAATCACTGCAGCAGGAATTTTTCATCAAAATGTTTGACTTCAAGGGTTTTTTTATGGTTTTGTGCTTCTTATCTGAAAAATTTAAGTTCTTCAAAATTCAATCTGCACAGGGGATTAGGGCCAGGTTTCATCAGGTTTGTGTCAAAAACTTTTAATACAGTTTCAAAAATTGCCAGACTGCCTTGTTCCAACAAGTTCTAAATGGAAAACTCCCAACTTCTACTTAAATTTTTTTGTACTTAAAACAGTAACCCAATCTTTTAAGTTTAATTAGAATTGCCAGTATTTACAAAGCATCTTCTAAACCAATGAAAACTAAATAGTATGACGGATGTCAGTCTTTCAGCTCAATAATTTTTCCAGGTTTTTGGTTAGCAAAACTTTTCATGGTCTTATCATGACCTTATCATCTCACCCAGAACAGAATAACCCTACAAAATATTTTCAAAAGGAAAAAAAACCAAACAAAAAAAATCCTGTTTATCCCTTGCTTTGACCAACTCTGAAATTGCAATGACTGCTGCAGTGTCAAACTCCCACGGTCACTCAGGCTCCTGAAGGGAGAAAGGGAATGCTAATTCCATGGTTGACTTTTCTTAATTAAATAAAAAGAATATTTGAGCAAACAAAATAGAATTCTTCCCAGACCCTGCCCTGTTCAAGCTGTGCTTAGAAGCACACAATCTGATTATCTGTATTTTAGCAAACTGACTGTCAGGCTTTGCAAGCCAGCAGGACGATGGGCTATTAACGAGTCAGGTATTTACAGCACAGATGTCAATAATTTGGAGCATTTAATCACAGCTTACTTTGATTTGTCCACAGCTCAGACAAACAAGCTGGCTGGAGCTGGTTTGGGTCTATCTAATATCATCAGGTATCTCCTGGTTTCTGTATAAAAAGAGAAATAGTGGGCCCAACCTCTACCAAGCCATGCTGGATTATCCCATCTCCAGCCAAGGCTAGAACCTGTACACCTATTAATGTTAAACTCTGTGTGGTCAGAAGAAGAAAAAAGAAATTGTGGCTGGGGATGGGGAAGATATGCTTTTCCTGATTAATGGCATGGCATATATTTTGTTTGCAAAAGGCCTCTCGGATATGAAATTTTGCAAATAGTATGAAAAGGTCTTTTCTGAGTGCCCAGAGAAGGTGCACAAGCTAATCCTGTAGCACAGAGATGATAAAAGCACACCCTGAAGGAATGAATAATTGAAGCCCGGCCCTAAATATTAACAGCATACAAGGGGAAGAGGACACTTTCCTCAGCTCTGCACTTACCGAGCTGCCTGTTTGGATTTGAGCAGAGATATTCTCACAACCGCTCCAAGCTCCTTAAACCTCCTCCTAGAAGACCATGGTGCTTCGAACTAATGCTACCTTCGTCTGAAATTCCCCAGCTCATTTTCCATTCAAACCTCAAGAAGAACATGGCGGTGTTTATCAGAAGATGTGCTTCAAATGCAAATGGAAACAAAGGATGCTCACCGAGGCCCCTGCTACCACAGAGGGGAGAGAAGCATCTGTGTGGGAGAGAGGATGCACAGAGGGACTGGGTGCAGTGAGCAGGTTCTTGCTCCAGCTCCAGAGATGCCCAGCCAGGGCTGCTCAGCACCATGCTGGAGTGATGGGGGGGATATCAAAGGCTCATGGTAAACCCTCTCCAGTTGGCTAATGCTCCATTTTAAATGTTTACAACATGCTGGCCCCAGGAGCTTTTTAAGCAGGATCAGTCCAATGCAGGTTGCCCAGCAGGGGCCAGGCTCTGTGCTTGCCTGGCTGCTGGCCCATACAAACTGCCCCAGAGACTGCTGCAAGCAAGGGCTCACAGCTGAGCATGCACACAGGAGAACACCCACCTTCAGGCTCTGCAGGCAAATGGCTCCCATGACGCCAGGAGTCAGAGTGAGCCACCGGCAGGTACATGAAAAATGGATGAAGAATGGGATTTGATTTTTTTTTTATTCGAATGCCATCTGAGCATGAAAATTGCTCTGCAGACAGTGCATCACAGGAGCCAGGCAGCATCATGCACCAGAAGCCTGTGCTCCTGGGAGAGCTGGCGATGGGCACCCCCAAGGAATGAAACTCCCCTACAGCCTCCACCAGCCAGTAAAACATAGGCAATTTAAATTATTTTAAACAGGGTTTCTCTCTGTCCGTTGGTATTATTTAGACTGCTCTCTGCTGGCTCTGTGTGCTCCCTGCATGTTTGTGGTCAGCATCACTGTCAGCGTTATATGCAGTAATACTCATCGCAGGATCAAGCTGGGAGCAGGGAGATGCAGGGTCCCCTCTTCACCAGGCTGATGGCTTGTTAGGGGAGTTCAGACCTCTGTCTTCGCATTTTTCTGACCCCAGTTTCTAAACCCTGCTATTGCCTCTCCTAACATGACATACTAACCGTGGGGGTTAAATTTCTTCTTCTACTTCCAAAAAAGCAGCTCTCAAGGAATGTGATGGTTATAGCCCTTATGATTTTGCTAATAAGTCCTCTCATGAGAGCCTCCTGGAGGAAGAATGATGAGCAGGGGCTTGCACAAGGTCAGCTTGTCTGGGCTGGTCAGAGGCAGGAGGTACAACCACTCCCCAGCAGCAGGTTCAGGAGTGTAAGCAACTGGAGAGAAAGAACAACTGGAACAAATGGCACTAAAATGGCCCTAAGTGCCTTCTAGCTGTAAATCAGAAGGTTCCTAGTCAGCAAAGCAGCCATGCTCCCTGACCACCTCACATGAGGTGCATTTGGAAGGAGACTCCCCGTCCCTGCAGCTTACAAGGGAGCCAGGCAAGCTCCTGAAGGGTGGTGTGACATGATGACGGGACAGCCATCAAACAGGCAGCATAACTCAGCACATCCCTTCCAAACACGCACTGTGAGCCCATCACAGGCTGTGCAAGCTTTATGTGCCAAACCAACACACCCCACAATCAGTGTGGAGCCACCCTGCATCCCCCAAACCCCCTCCTCCTCGTGGACCAATGCAGAGAAACTGTAAGAAACAGGAAGGGTTTTATGGGGTCAGATGGTATTACAGTTCCGTTCCATTCCTGTGCTAAGCTTCATCAGACAGACATCACTCTACTGCCTCATGGAAGCAAACACATCTGTGGGCATCCGCCACATCCCAAATTTAGAATGATTTTTAACAAGCTGGAAGAAGGAAAATAAACAGCACCTGATCTGCAAGCTCCCTATTCTTGACAGTGTCCCCAGAGGTGGTGGAAAGCCGAGGAGATAGCTCCTTGCTTTAATTGGTACATTAAAATTCTTCCAGGCCGCTACAACTGTTAATAGGCAACTTAATTAAGCAGTAACCCAGTTCATATTTCTCCCCTCCAGAGGGCTGTTTCATTTTTTTTTTCTTATTACAACCAAAGCCATGGGGAGTTTTGTCCTAATCATGTAAAACAAGCTGAGGGCAGTGACAACAGGCAACTTATTTAACTCCTGATCTCTAGACACCTCCGCCAGATGCCCAGCCCTGCAGTTTCTTTCCCAAAACAAAGACAGAGGTGTGAATTGCTACAAGTCAGCAAAAATACATTACAATAATCCTTAGCACCAGCAGCCAACTCACCCCCACTGAGTGCAAAAAGGAGGTGGTGTTGGACAAAGACAGGTCCTCTCCAGGCATCAGGTGCCAACAAGCAGGTGTTTTTTTAGACAGTCACCTGAATGACTGAGGAGCCTCATTCAGCCTCTCAGTAGCACCTTCCAAAACAAGTGTCCTCCATGCTGACCTCAGGCACACACAACCCAGAGCGACCCCTCAAAGCACCATGTGACAGGGAAGAGAAGGAAAGATGTCATCTCCTGATCCACAGGAGAGCTTTACTATTTGGCTGCCCCAACCACCCAGCTCTCGCTGTCACCATCTGCCGAAGGAACCTCAGGAATAAATATCCATGCCCCACAACACACCCCAGTTCCTCATTGGTACTGGGCAACTAATTCACTGTGTGCAGCTGGAATGTCAGTCTGGTTTGATAGTGTTGGTGAGAAGATCCTCAGCAACTATGTTTTCAGAAGTCTTCTTTTTCATTCTAAGGCTGGCCTGGGGTAAATCAAAACTTGCTCCAATAGCTGCCATGAAAAGCAGTGAGTTTAATAATCATGAACAACAGTGGGGTTTCCATTATAGGTGAATTATGAGCCATTTAAGTTCAAAATTAACTAGATTTTACTGCTGCCAGGAACACTTAAGGTAATACCCCGGGTTGAGGAAGGAGGGGTGACTGTGGAGAAGCCAAGCAGCCACCTGGCTGATGGAGGGAAGGAGCATTTGTTGCTGGTGAAAAATGAACATGAATCCCTCTGCTCAAGGAGAAATGGTTCATTTGGCTCAAAAGCCTTGTACACCAACAGGCACGTTACAAATGCACCAGTCATGATTTGTTATTGGACAGGAAGGCCAATGGGGATTTCCCTCACTGAAAAATAGGGTCTGTCTTCTGCTGTAACATTTTTATTCTAAGGGAAACAAAGAATTTGAGAGCCCCCAAACACAGTAATAGCATAGCTGGAGATTTCTAGCACAAACACTGACAAACAGCTAGGCAGGGGACAGTGAGGGAAGTGTTCTGATGACATAAATCAGGGTGGCCACAGGGACCTTTTTGCTAAGTCCTATCCCATGGGTAGAAACAGGATCAGGGGGTGGTAGTGGTGAGGTACAACTACTTACAGAGCTCCTGGGTTGAATGGAATTATAGGATCAGATAGGCTTACTCCAGCAAGCACTCCTGTAAGAGAGGCTGTGTAAGGAGTAGAAATGTGCTTTGCAGCATCATCTAAAACTACAAGACACCTACTGGGTTAAAAATACTGCAAAACTGAATGGCTTGAAAATAGACCATTAAATATATTGTTACTGAAAATGTCCCTTCCTTCCCACAACAGAAAAAAAAAAAAAAAAAAGCGCATCTATGGAAAGAAAATATTTTTTAGAAAAAAAAATTACGCTTTTCACTTGAGCAGCATAATTTTTATGGTCGTGTCTGTGGATGGCACTCAGAAAAATAAAACCCAAACCTGACAGGAACTTGGTTTCCATTCATTCTCTTCCTGAATTATTCCCTTCTACCAGAAGAGGGAGTCTCTTTTTAGATCTAACACTGAACTCGAGTTTGACGTTAAGAATGAGTTCTTTTAGTAAACACGTTCTTACCCCACGGTGTAACACTACAGACAATGCTTTGCTGCACCTGCACACGGTGATTTCCACAAGACCGCAGAGCACAGAACTCCTGCCAGGGGTGGGAAGCTCTCCTACCTGTGTTTAACTTGCAGCAGCTCACTTCACCACCAGATGTCTTTGTGCACTGCCTGGCAATCCAGAGCAGGGCTCCTGTGGGCCAAGGCCAGGCTGGTTTTGAACAAAAGTTGCAGAGGCCTTCTTTTGTCCATTGTAGGGCTGACTTTTTTTTTTTTTTTTTTTTAAAACTTAATAATTGCTTTGTGTCCAGGAAGAGCTGCAATTCCATGATACTGCCCACACATCCTGCACTGCCAGGGGTTATACAAGTACTCAGTAAGTCCTAACAATAGACAGAAGTATTGGCCTGGCTGCTCTGCACACAAATCTCTGCTGAGTGTCACCACAATCTGTCACAAAGCACAGGCAGAACTGAGTGCTCCTCTCAGGCCTCTCCATAACATCTGCCCAGCACCAAGCACAGGGCAGCCCTATACATATTTCTCCACTGTCTGAGCTGGATGCACACACAAAGGTGGAATTATCTGGTTCTTGCCTGCCTTCAAGCTGTCAAACCCAGCACATCATTGACTGCAAGGGAAGGCAGATGAAGCAAACACCGGGTTGGAAACGTTTATTCAGTGATCAGTCCTGCTGTGTGGATAGCATCTTAGCAACTGGAACCCAAGTATGCAAAAATACTGAGTTTTCACAGTGAAAAACCAGACAGTATAAAATATTCCAGTATTGCCTCTTAGAACTATTATTTCAATAAGACCCCTGTTTCAAAGGCAACATGCTCATTTATCCTGCTTGCTTTCTATTCTCAACCCCTCCCCCCCCAAAAAAAAATTGTAACCCTCAGACACTAACCCTCCTTTATCCCCAGGTTACCCACACATGTTGGGAGGAGAGAAACTCTACATGAAATCCCTTCCTGATTTCCAATGGTTTACTGAAGAACATTGTCCCAGTGGTGCCAAGGGCGAAGAAGACATAGATTATTGTGACACTGAGTGGTCCTGATGTTCTACACACCAAAGACAACTGCGGTGCTACTGAACTCTGATGAGAGGCTCTGTCTCCTGGATGAGCCACCAAAGAGCTTCATGCCGGCCTTGCTTCTCCAGTTCTGCTCCAATTACTTCCCTGCACTTCTGATGGTAGTCGTTCACCCAGTTACACTAGAGAAAGGGAGAAGTATGACAATGACATTCAGAGTAAACACAGGAGAGCTGGTGCAAGTTATGCTCAGCCAAAGACATTCGCAGGCCCTTGTGCTTTTTGGGACTGAGCTGTTAGGCTGGGATGGGATCCTGTCCCAGAGACACACACCTCCAATAAATGGAAGTGACTTGTAAATTTGATGAGGGTAGGAACCGAAGCAATTTGTCTGGGCTTTTCAAAGGAGTCAAGGTCCAGTTCAGCCGAGAAGTATTTAAAGTTTCTGCAAATCACTGTCTCCAGTAAGTCAGAATAGCTGCCTTGGCACAGTCTAGTAAATAGCTTCGCAAATGTGTAACTGAACAATGTAGTGCTGAGACACAAGCTGCCCTACTGATCTGAACAAGTAACCTCACGGCAGATCTCAGTACTCTTCACAGTCCTCTTCAGAAACAGGAAATGCAATTAGGATTATCACTCAGAAAAGGAGGACGGGTTAAGGCAAAGTAGAGTATGGCAGAAAAAGGATGAAACGCACCACAGTGAAGATAGTGGGAGACCTAAACACAAAGTTTAGTGTATGAAGCTATTCAGGAAATAAATGCTGCTAAGCAGGTATCATTGATGTCTGCTCAGAGTCCGTATGTACTGCAGAGTGTGGTGTGGCTGAATGAGATTGGTCACATGTAGATACAACAACATAGGACAGACATTAGCATAAGTCTCTAGGGAGACAGCACGATAGTCTGACAGAAGCAAATTCAGGCAGGAGTAGGAAAAGAGATGACAGCAGCAAGTATATCAAGGGAACTACTAAAACAACATCAGAGGTGTCCTTGTTGCCTTCATCATAGAAAAATTTAGATTGGAAGGACCTCTGGAGCACTTATCTGGTCCACCCTCCCACTAATGCTGGATCAAGTTTAAAATTAAGTCAGATTGCTCAGAATTGCTCTCTTGATCTAGGAAATGGAACAGAGGCCAGTGGATCTTGTAAACAGAACAGAAAAAGCTGGTTCTAGTGCAAAGAGGGCAATGCAAACCTATTGTTTTACTTACCTCTTTTTGTGTCAGCAAATTAACATCAATCATTTTCGTCTGGATTGGAACCAGGGTTAAGGGTTCAAAAGTCAGGCTCCCTCTGTTTTTGAAATTGTACTGCAGCAGAAAGACGAACAGGGTTATAAAGTTTTAGAAACAGCTCTAGCCAGATCACACTTCTCATTTCATACCATCACTGCAGAACCACCCATGTAACATTCAGATAAGAGGGTAGCAACTTACAATAACATTTTTCTTATATCTCAGGCAAAGAATTTCAGTATAAACCTTATTTATTTCTTTCAACAGTCACTTTTTGAAGGCCGTGTTCCAGGTCACAGTTGTACAGGACACAGCTTGATGACAATATGGTTGTCTTCAGCTTAGCATTTCTAAAAGCATAACCCAGCCAGACTGGCAATTACCATGTCACACTCCATTTGTAGTTTTGCTTCTACTGCCACTGAGGACTCTCTATCAGAGAAGAAAATCCTGACTTGAGTAGATCAACCAAATCTAAAGCAACGACTCCAAGGGGCTGAATAAAGATGCTTCTGGTCTTTAACAGCCAGACAGATAACATTTTAAAACAACTCACATACACGTTTCAACCTATGGAAACTGCAAAAGTAGAACTGTCTTCTGTGTCCCCATTAGCAAGAAAGACAGAAACATTCTTCACCAAAGTGGGGTTTTGGAGACCAGGAGGAGTCTTAAGTACGATACAACTGTCTGCAGTATGGTGCCACCTCAAGTTCCAATACTTTTAAGTTTTATAACCAGTGAGTCATAGAGAAAGGTGCACCCTGAGCAGATTATTCACCTTGGTTTCAGCAGGGATCACAAGGACGACATTTTCTATTCGGATCCCAAATGACCCATCTTCATAATACCCAGGCTCTGCAGAAACAGACAGTAATTAACCAAGCCACACAGCTGCACTGTGCAAATACTTACTCCCTATGGCCAAACTTCCCCTCCACAGCTTTAGCCCACAGAAGTCACTAAGCAATCTTGACATGAGACATCCACAGAAGCAAACAAATTTCTGACTCTACTTAATCTGCACAGAAGCCCCAAGCAAGGTGACAGCAAAGAGAGGAGAAACAAGACAGACAGCCCTCGAGCTCAGAGTCTTCTTCCAAGTCAAAAAGAGCACAGAGTACATGTGTTCCAAAGACCAGAAACTATTAATGTTGTTATGAAAGGCAGGTGGGTAACCCCTTGTCCAAAGACAGAGTGCTCCCCTGACTCCCTGAGATGACTTTGTAGCCCTGAAGGAATGTAAGTCTCTCAGCAAACCCCAGCAGGCTCTTAATTTACTATTGGAACAATAAGGCCTGTAAAGATTTGACAGCCACCTCAAATAGCCCATAGCAAAGACAGGATTAGCTCCTGAAAGACTAGTATCCACCTTGTGCTGTATCCAGCTCTCCCCCTGCAGAATAGGAAGCCGCATGCCAGAGCTGGGCTGGTCAGCAGTACAGGTCTGCTGAGGTTTGCACTGTAGAGAGCAGGAAGCAGGCCTGCAGCACCCAACTGCAAGGATGCTTCATGGAAGATGAAAGAGCTAAAATCAGAGGTTCTTTACCTAGAGAGCTAAAATGACAAACAATCTGCAGAGGCAGGACCAGAGCTTATGATCCCACCTTTCCTTTATACTAGTGCCAGATTTATTCCTTCTGCATCTTAAAGAGCTTGGTCCCTCCCCCAGTAACCAGACAGAATCACCAGTGCTACATACCATCAGAGAGGATCATGCCAGCCTCCAAAGGCTCATCTGCAAAGGTTTTGTAGCTAATGCCACAAGGACCCTCATGTACATTCAGGAAAGAGCCAACTCCATGTCCTGTCCCGTGCAGGTAATCCAAACCACAGTCCCACAAGGCAGAGCGGGCAAAGGAATCCAGAAGGTGACCTGCAGGTCAAGAAGAGAGAGGCGTGGAGAGAGAATTTTGATCAATCAGGCTCCCTCAGAGATGCTGATATGACACTGAAGGCTCAAACTCAGAAAATACAAAAAAAAAAAACCCCACCCACTCAACCAAACGCACCACCACCACCCCAAAAAAACCCCCACCAACAGCCAAAGAAAGTCATTGGATTGCTACAAATCACAGGGCAGATTTGGAAAGCCTGACATTCAAGCCCTTTCTCAACTGAAGAGCCCCCCTCTCTCTTCTGTTACACAGCTCTTCAGAAGATGGTCTGTAACAAAAACATTGCACTGCTGCTGGCTCCACTGGGTTTTTCAGGAGAGAATCTAGTGGTTACATGTCCCACAGAGAAGTCAGTATCTTTCTTAAAGGTAGCTGTACTAAATGAACTCAAAGTAGAAGACCTGCCAATTGTATCTGGAGAATAATCAGCCAGACTCCTTGCCTGGATGGCCAGTCATTTCAGATTATTTCAACCAGAAAACAGAGAATTTCTTTTGCCTGCATGTGAACACCTGGCCCATAATGTCCAAGTTCAGACACCCTCCAATTTTAGCTGGGGCTTCTTGTAGCACTATGCAGCTTCTTTTTCCTCACCCACCCAAGAACGCAAACTGAAGGCATCTGTGTAAGGTGTCTGATCAGGGAGAAAAATAACTCTAAAACAAATTCACCAGGGGTGAGTGTATGTCAGAGCTTCTCCTGAACAAAATCAAAACAGCTCCTTTGTGTGTCATTTTCCTATGCTACTCACTAATAAAAGAGATTCTACATAAACTGAAAGAGAATTAGACAGTCCTGGTGAAGCTGGAAAGTGACCTCTCACTTTGATAGGGCCATGAGGACAGCATAAAGACAACCTCCAAGCACAGAAAGGCCACAGATGTGTCAAGAGTGCCACTGACTGATGAAAATCACTATCATCCTAGAATCAGAGCACTCTGAACAGCCTTCAGCCTTCCCCCCTTGGAATTTTCAGCACTGGTTGATACCAAGAGAGAAGGCATCACTAATCTAGAATCCCAAAATGTTGTCATGGAAACAGACAGTTACATCAACATCTGCCTAACACATCTGCACCAGTCAACTATAACGTTGGTCTCGGACCACTTAATGGTTCTTCACAGGTCACTGCTGAGGTCAAAACACTCCAACTCACAAACCTACCTTTGGTTCCATTCGGGAAGATGGCTGCACTCACAGCTATATGTCCCTTCAGGACATAGGTGAAGCATTCCTGTCAAAGAAAAGTGTGCCATAAGTAAACGGAGAACAAACTTTGTCCTCCCCAGGAATGGAAAGAAAGACTGCATCTTGTAGCAAATTGTGGAGGATGCAGAAAGACTTGCTCATACTCTCCTACAGGTGGCAATCCCAAAGCAAACCATGAGCAGCAAGAGTTGAAATTACTCTGAAAATCTTTCTCTGCCAATTATGGAGAGTGTGTCACAAACTCAGACTGCAGGTTTAGCAGCAGGATTCACCTGACCTACATGACTGATTTTGTTTGTGGCTGTAGTTTTACTTCCTGAGCATGCCCTACAGCATATTTTCGTCACTGAGTGAACTGTAACGATGAAATTGGTTTTAATTAAGGAAGCAATTTAAAATAAACAAAATTACATTACTGAATTTCCAACATGGATCTTCTCAGGTAAGTCTGAGACTGGTTTTTGATATGGTACACTAGACACAAACCACTACTGCAGCCTCGCATAAGACACTGAGCTTTGCACTAAATTAAACCCCCCTAACTGCCATGTTGGACAAGCCAGTAATGTTTATCCTCAGCCTGCTGATTTTATTATTTCTTACAGGAGACATTCCACTTTGCAGATGAGAGGTGTGCATTTTAAGATAGAAAGGTGTCATTCTCCAAACCACTTAGTTTATATTTTGAAAGTCTGAAGTCTGACACCTCCTTTTCAGTCTTTATCAAAATGCTGTCACACATTATTAAATAAATGATACTTGATAGAGCACTTTGACTATACAGCAATAGGGCACATTACTAATTTATTTAAGTATCTCTAGTAATAAGGGTCAGATTGCAAACCACACTGAGATGCCATCATACCTTTTCATAGGCTGACGGTGTGCCAAAATGCATTGTCCTGGTCACATCTGTTGTACCATCTCTTTCAGAGGCAAATAAAGATGTGGGAAGCAAAGGGATGGAAAAAAAAGAAAGATCAAAGTCAGAATGCACAGAAAAGCCAGTCACACTGCAGAAAAACAACCAAACTCATAATTAGATAAAGTCATCTGCTCTGTGCTACACCAAGGCTGATGATGTAACAGTTCCTAATCTCAAAAATTCCTGAAAACACATGTCCCAGATGTAGCAATAATGATTTACAATTCAAAACATTATCTTTCATCCACAAGCATCCCAAAGCTCCTCACAAATTAGAATCTCAACTGCTCATAAAAACAATGCTAATTGGAGGTTTAGCAATGGGTACCTGCCCATTGAGAACAGAACAGAGAAGGCCAAATTTAGACTATTTGTATAGAAGATGATTCATTAGCAGCTTAAAAATATATACTTATGCACAAATGACAGCTACCAGCTCAAGAAAGGGAAGTAGAAGGGGGGATAGTGTCCCTTTCATCATCACGATGTTTTGTGCTAAGATTTCTAGACGTTATCCTGCATTTGTATAGGGGTCAGTCTGAGACATTCAAAACTAGCTCTAAGTTCCTTCTACAAATATCATTTTGAGCCTGCTGTCAAAAACACAGACGCTCTTGAAATAATGAGTTCCCTTTGAAACACTCACTCCTGTGCCTATGCTTTTCCCCAGCACACACAGGCCATGGTTACAAAGAACTCACGGTTCAACTTCTCAGCAGGGACAAGCGGAGCATCCCTGTCACAATGCTGTGGTGCCATTGATGTCCAGTTTAGATTGTATTCAAAGGGCTGCTTTTCATAGTGGCACTAAGGAAATCATTAATTAGGCCATCAGAGGGGAGGGAAAAAAGATCTCCTTGTAAAAATCTTATCAAAGGATGCCTGTGTGGTTCTTTTTCAAAGCTCTTCCTGGCTGACAAAACAAAAAGGCACAGCTCTAAAGACAAAGCTCATCTCAAAGGAGCAGCCAGGTCTGTCCTGCACCTTTCTGAACAAGCCACTTCATCTATTTACACTGGTTAAAAACACCACGGCTTTCATTTTCCATGGAGTCAGAGTTCCACAGTAAACAGGCTGCAGAGACGAAGGCCACTGAATGGCACTGTCAAAACAGCACCAAGTGAATCAACAGAGATGACGCCTTCCCAAAAAGATGTCTGACACCCAAGTGGCCACTGGGATGAGAAATCCTGCCTCTGAGTTTCTCTCTGGAAAGGCAGAGAACACCACGAGGCAATGTTGTTCTGCTACTTTGCCCCACCTTGTTCTGACCTCAGCATCAGTCAAATCTGCTCACATCCTGACAGGGCAGGTGCCTCACTCGGCTGTGCAGGCTGCTGTGTAGACAGCCCAAGGCTAAAGCAGGGCAGTCAGGCCTGCTACCTGTTCCCTGCAGCTCTAACACCAACACATCAGGTGAGCAGAGCTGCAAGACAAACATACACCACCAGCTAGAGCACAGCTACCATCACACTCTGCTGGGAACTGCACTTCTAGATCTCATCCTCGTCCCCAGACAATGCTTGTCAGCCATCCTAGTCTGCTGTCCTGAGCAGGAGCTCAGGGCCTCCTGTCACGGATCAGTCACCCACTGACTGATGCACACAGCTATATTCAGAATCCCACAAACTCCTCCAGAGGGGATACAACAAGCTGGCTCCCTGTGAAATGGCACTGTGCTCAGAACTATGCTTTGCCATGCTTGTCACAGCAACCGTGAGCTGACCTGCAGGTGGCCACTGGGAGCAGAAAACATAGCAGTCCAACACCATTCATCCCACTCACTTGTACTGTGCTCCTGAGTCCAGGAGGTAGATCTCATTCACAGACAGCGTTCTGTTGGTCTCAGGAACCGGCCTGTTCAGTTAAACACAAAGTTTTTTGTTCCACAGTTTTAAGGTCTCCAGCCCACATCTGCAGCCCAGAAACCATATTAAGTGCAAGCTTGGATGTGTCGGCTCTGATTTCTTGCAATGGAAATACCACACATGCTGAGCCAAGGATCATACTGAGGAGTGTATTTGTCTACAGTAAAAATCACTACAGTACAGAAAATAGCTTTGTTGCTTTCAGCAAAACTATCAACATCTGTTCCTGGACATATTTCAGAACAGTCTGCACTTCATACTCATCCTTCCCAGACTTCTACCCCCAAAACAGCCCTTTTCTACAGCCCCTGAGTAGATCAGCATCAGAAGACATGCATGCTGCCAGCAGGAAGAGATTTTTATTTAGTCAGTGTGGAAGCTCTGGTGGAATAAAGCAAGATGGCAATCAACAGTGACTACATCTCCCTGGAGTACTCTGTTGTGACTCCACAAAGAAGCTAGACAGCTCATTCCAACTATGTTTGCTGAAGGATGAAAGGAGAGGTTGTATTTCTCTTACTTGTAGTGAATGATGGCTCCATTTGGACCTGTGCTTGATATGGTGGCAAAACTCAATTCAACAAAGTCTTTCTGTTGGCTGAAAGAAAAGTTTGTGATCACTACAGCACAAGTGAGAGGTGCACACCAGGCACCTGGGGCACCCGGAGGGCCCAATCCTCAATTTCACATCACCTCAGCCTTCCCTTAGCCTTGAAAGCCATCTGGGCAAGCACTCCTGGGTAGGAGAATTGTACAGATTGGAGCCCTGTCCTCCCAACGATGTGGAAAACTGCTTTCCATCTCTACCCTTTCCTTATAAGCAGGAAATTCACCACCTAGACCACTCAGGGAAGAGATGTCCTGAACAACTTCTTCTTTGTTACTTATTTACTCAAAGGCATTTTAGAGGTCCTGTTGATGTACACATAGGAGTATTTCTCAACACAAATGGTGCTCATTCTCCATCAGAAGAGGAGGAAATCTAATTCCTCTGTGGTAAAAAAGCAACTGTCTCACATTTAAGTGTCCTAACCTGTGGCACTCCTCATTGCTATCTCAAAAGGAAAGCAGATAGGACCCAGTGGGCTGGGACTTGTATCTCCCAAGAGACCCAATTCTTCCTCAGCTCTTTCAAGTGCCCAAAGAAATCCTGTAGGAATAGTTTGTCCTCAGGTAAAATATATCTGCAAGTGAGCTGGATTTCTAAAGAACAAAATAAAAACAAAGGATAAAAATGCCACCCAGAAACTATCCTCACAGGGGATTTACTTTTTACCTGCGAAACTCCTCTGCTTTGTCTGCAGCAATTATTTCTGTCACTGTTCCCTTTGGAACCTAGCGGACAAAGATGCAGGTTGAATAAGTACACCAACAAGCAAAGAAAATGCTATATGCTTAAGCACTGGGTCTCATCTGTGTTTTATGAAACCCCGTCCTGAAGGGGTCTCTTTCCAGGTTTTCTGTCCTCATGCTTCAGTAATGACAAACACAAACCTAGCAATATGGTGCAGGGCATGTGAGAAGCAGGAAGCAGAGAGTCTCAGCAGGATTGCTGAGCCCTGACTAGGGAGCAGTTAGTGCGGTATAAACTTCACTGAGATATGTACAGGGGTAACATCTCACCACCAGGCAACATCTCTTCATAGTCAGGTTACACTAAGCTTAAACAGTTCTCTCCCACAGTCCACAGTATTCGCAGAATTTTTATGCTTTTAAATCAGAAATGGAAGCAGATGCAGGAAAAACAAAGGACATGAAATTTTACTTCAGGCATTTGATAAATTAAAACCTGTGACACAAATTCCCCAGGACTGGACAAAAGGCAAAAGGAGCAAGAGCTAGGTCTCATAACCCTTGAGGTAATCCCAGACTTCTTGAGGTACTCAGACATGTAAAAAGGCACCTTCTAGAAGTCATCAAGCCATCTGCATAGGTAAAGCCAATGGACTCAGACATGAAGTTGTACAGCTTAGTAGTAAGTTGCTGTGTAACACCTGGTGCTCTGCATCTTCACTGTGTGCTTCTGATCCAGGGCAAACACAAGTAATTTGTCTTTATCCCATTTCCACTGCAGATGGGCATGACTGTACTTCTCCATTCATAAATACCAAATCTGTCCATATTGCCAGACAACACTGATTATCATGAGAATAATTCCAAAATATTGCACCAAACTGGATATTATTTCATGATTTACACTATCAACACAGCACAAGACAGTATTAAAACTGTATGAAGCCTGGTCGGGTAATTTCTCAGCTGCTCTGGCTTTGGTCTGCATGAAATGAATGGGAATATGTTTTCAAAAAAAACATTCATCCTTGGATGGAAGAACGATTGAAATCCACTCCAAAAACCAGATAAAACTCCAACTGTTTCCCCATTTTTAGCTAAGACACTATAAAGACTATCAAAAATTTTATGCTACTTAAGAATTTTACATAGCAATAAAATTTCCAAGCTAAAAAAAAAAATAAAAATCAATACATACCTCTTTCTCCAGCCAGTTAAAGAGCTCACACAGGGCAACAGCATCTTTAATCTATTTTAAAATAGGCAGAAGAAAAGGGAATTGAGAAAAAAGATTTTTCAAGCCACAATATAAATAGATTTTGATGCAAAAGAATTCAACCTGCAAGTTTCAGAAACACAAACTAAGATATGATTTAAGAGGTCTTTCCAGGTTCTGCACCCTATTATTAATACAGGCACTGGAAATGTATCTGGACAATTAAATAAATGTTAATAAAAGTTTACTGCTGGGAAGTATCTTACTGTGAAGAATTACCAAGAACTCAGCAAACACTGGCTTTACCCCACACATGACTTTCAAGCAGTTTGCTTCAACACACAAGATCTTGCATTTCAGACTGCGGAAGGGAACCACACGACACATCTGGCGATGTGACAGGGGAACATGCCCTTCAGGCACACGGGCACCACACAGTCTCTGTCACACAGCTTCTGGCTTCTCTCCTGCCTGATGACTCCCACTTTTCTTCCTTTTTTCTACGTGCCTGCAGCATGCCGGGGCAAGAAGCAGGAGACAAGTGTACAAGAGCAAGGCACAATTTTGTCCTCAGGTGGCAGATGACAAAGTGTCTCTGCTCAGTACAAGTATTTTTACTTCCCCTTAACTAACAGGGAAAGAAAAGCACTGAAACAGAAAACAGCAGTTCCCAAGAAACTAGCAGAAAATATGGGACAAGCCCAGAATTGCCAGCCCTGCTTTAACTGGCACATTTCTCCTGTTGTGAAAACTGCTGCTTGAAAATTAACAGGAAATAAACAAGAGAAAACTTCAGCACCACCAGGAACCTGTTTCACAGGCAGCTTCTTTGCTTGAAAATATGAAGTTTCCTGGGAAATCAGCATCATTTCCAGAATGTTGTGATGATGACACAAAAACAGAGTGCTTTGAGGACGCTAGCTGCTCCTGAACACCTTGGCCTGTGTTCTGCACCATGTCTTGAAGAACTTCTCTGTGTTTTTTAGGCCATGTTTATTCAAGTGATAACAATTTGAAGACTCCACTGAGAAAGACAACAGAACTAGCAAAGGGACCAGAACCGACCTTTGAGGGCCCATACTCTAAACAACACTTCTTAAGTCTGCACAGTCTTCTGAGAGAGCAAGGTTGGCTCCTCACACTATTACAAATGTTCTTCACTACAGAGGAATGCTAAACAAGCGAAAAAACCCAATTCAACAGCAGTAGATACCTGACAGAGAACCATTTTTATCCTGCCATCCAAATTCTTATTCACTTTTTAATCTAAAACACTAAAACTGAAAGGAAAATGTAATTTATTTCCCCAAATGTAAAGCGAACCTCTTGCCACATCCAAGGAGGTTCTCAAGGCTTCACTTACATGTGCTCTTCTCATGCCTTCCGTTTCTGATGCATTCTTCACAGCTTTTGCAATGCAGATGGGGGTATACGGGGTGAGGTATCGGTAAGCCTGCAGCAGAAGGACGGGGATTACTGTGGATTAGTCAAACTACATAATCCTACAGGTTTAATAACTCAGTCTGGCCACAATTTATACTTTTGCAGTCTCTCTCAACGCTGTGAGATACTGGTTGCCAGTAGTCAGCTAAGTGCACTGGGGAATGCAGAGGAGAAACAGTCCTTAACTGAAGGAAGAACAGCCACAAGGAAATCCAAGGAACTAAAGGGTCAACAGCTTGTCATGAAGCAAGGTGACGGTTTGGATATCCTAAATACCATATATATCAATGTCTGAGCCATGGTTTTCCTGTTGCTGATGTACACTAAAGGCCCAGAAACAGCCAATGAGAAACACCAAACCCAGGGACTCGGGGGGAACTTAGGCTGTGCAAACAGATCTAAAACATCACCTTGACTTGTTACCTGTCAACCTCAAATAGCTGGGAGCAAAGGGTACCCAGCCCAGGTACCGAGCTGAAGTTGAACCTGGAGGGCCCTCCAAGGCTCTGGCTCCTCCAGCGCTGAGCATCACCACTTCTAATGATAAGCAGCTCTGCCAAACACATCAAGGGCCCAAGAAATCTGAAAGGCCTTTGGAAAACTGAGCTGTTTTAAATATAAAAATATGCTGTCCACTTCTGAAAGAAGCTTACATCAGTGGTTTGAGACAAAGCTTTCCTGTGCCTGGATGGGGTGGCCCTCCATTAAGAACTATTAACTGATCCCTTGCCACTGTACACTTCCCCAGATATCAGCTATCCTTAGATTAGCAGGAATGCTTGGCTGGTTCTGAGCATTTTTTCAGCAACTCACCAACTGAGGTGACTTGCCCAAGACTCATCACACTTAGCATCAAAAGACGGAACAAAACTGAAGTCTTTTGCCCCACAGTTCTACTCTACCCACTATGTATCAGGACATGGATTGAGCACCTGCACAAGCACAGCCCAGGCAACATGATGTTCTCCTGTTCTCAATGCACCAACATACAAATAAACACCACTCAAATTAATGGGAAATGTCTGGTAGACCTTCAGCAAAGACTAATAAATCCTACAGGTTTACAGTTTCCAAATTCTTATAAATAGCAAAACAATTACACTACATTATGCAGAAACTAAACTATTGAAGAAGTCAGGAAAGTTCTTTTATCAGAGTCAGGACACAACTTCTCAATGGTCAGATTCTTAGACTGGCTTGCCTTTTACAGATACTGGTAGGTTCTATTAATCTTCTGTGAAAAGCAAATTTACATGCAGCAGTAGGCAAATCTATAAAGGGTTTTCAGATCTGTGTTTAATAATGGATTGGCATTTTTCCAGTGTCAATATCTGGCTTTGATGGATACAGGCAGTAGACAGACTTCCAGCACTGGGGCTCTTCGAAGCACTCCAGGCCAGTTGCTCAGCTGGTATAAAGTGGTGCAGAGTTGGAGAAAAATGCCTAGCATGAGGAACTGGGAATCTTTGGCTCTTTCAGTGACTCTCTAAGTGGTTTTTCATCAAGACATTTCAGTCCTTCCTCTCCTGCTTTTTATTGCACAGAGCTCCTTCAGGCAGGGACTCTCCCACTGAGTACAGAGGGCATATAGCACTGTAATGACTCAGTATCAGCCAAAACTTCCAGTGCTAATGGGGTAAATAATGTCACTACAACTCATTACACTGCTTAATCTAGGCCAGACCTGCTGTACTTCTCCATATGGATGCTCTACATAAATCATCTACAGCAACTACCCAAAACTGGGGTTAGTCCATTGACTCCTACTACAGCAAGGGGTATTCTACTCTGAAGTCAAAAAAGCAACAATTTATCCTGAATGCTCCACAGACTCTATGCTTTCTGCTACCCCGAACAAGAGTGGCCAAAAAGTCAATATTCTGCACTAATAGGCCACTTGCACCTAGAAATGGACTGACAGTGTCAGAAGATTTAACCCTGAGGAGGGACAAAAACCTGTCTTGCTCATGTACATCTCTTGTTGTTTAAAATAAACAAACAAATACCACACACAAGGCAAACTGCACATCTCCCTCAGGTCAGTGCAAAGGCAGAGAGCCACATCCCATATAAAAGGGATACACTGAAAACAGTAAAACTTTCCAGACCTGTTTGGTTCTACCATCTGTACTGCTGCACCAAGTGCAAGGAAGCTATTAAGGTATATGTAAGTGAATGTGATCACTGGAGAAAAGCAATATATGGTTCCTGTTATTTTGGCCATGAGAGCTGGAGAGTTTAAGCAGAGATTTGTGCTTAAACTGTGGCAGCCTGGGGATACACAAACAGACCCTGCTCTAGGGATTTTGTCTTTTGGAAGACACAAAGCTGAGACCACTCTTAAAATTCCTGTATACAGAAGAAACCTTCAGGCCACACGAGTTAGCTCTGTTGCCAAAGGTCTGGCTGTACCACTCACACACCCGCAGCACAACCTTGCAGTACATGAAACGGGCAGAAGAGATCTGCCTGCCTGATGGAGGCAGAAACCTGGTGGTGGGTGAATGCAGACTTGCAGCCAAACAGTTTTTACAATTTAGTTCTCCCTTCAGCAACCCCTTCATCTGAGCCCTGCGATTCTCAGGTGGGAAGCCTGGACTGCTTACTAACCCAGCAGAAGTGGTCTGGTCTTCCAAGACAACATCTAGAAAATCCCCACTGGTCCCTAGCTCCCAACTATATTTACTCACAGTATCTGTTAGGTACCAGGTATCTCTGTAAACTGGATGGTATTCCCAAGAATGTGATCTCTAGCACGAGATGTACATAAGATGTATGGAAACAGGTTTATTTGTCTGTAGTTGCTGCTGTGCCCTTCCCCAAGTATCCCTTTCATGACTATTGGAATATTAGGTGGACTGTAGGACTACCAGGCAGCCAAGTTCAAGTACGAGGGTAAGATGTAGCAAGTACAGCTGTACAGAAATTATTCTGATGCTACAACTGTCCCTCAGCAGATGCATTCACTACATGGACAACCAGCGCCTGTGTGCTCACGAGGTTGCCTGCTGCAACAACTCTGTTGCCCTGTCCCTCCTGTCTTCAGTACAAGACATCCCATATTGTCTGATATTCTCAAGCCACTGAAATAAATAAGGGGAACCATCTTCAGACACTCAGATCAAGACCAATGCCCCCTCCCAAAAGTCCTGTTCAACTTTCCTGCTTCAGTTTCTGCAAGTTTTCAGCTCTTCCTGCTGGTCCACATAAGGCTGATGCTCCAGCCGTGAGCAGAATGACCCAAGTTCACCCTGCTCCCTCTCTCCCTCCCCTCTCTCACTGCACTTGTCTTATCTTAAGCTGACAATTCTTTGGGTAAATCAGCTTAGTGAACTGGAAGGGCAGCTCCAGCGAGAGCAACCCCAGGATTAACAACCCCTCAATACCTCAGCATGGCTGGATCCCTTCCGCACAAGCTCCAGCCTGCATCACGCTTTGCAGACAGGAAGCTGAGGCCAGCTGCCCTCATTAACACCATTCCTGACCATGCTGAGCAGAGAGGAGAAAAGTTATTTTCCCTTGCAAGGGCCACTAACCTTGGGAATGGCCTCAGTCAGAGCATAGCTGGCTTTGTCACTGAGCCACACTTTCTCCTTGGGCGAGAGGCCTGCAGCAACAGCCTGCAGCTCTGACAGGATAGATCCATAGGGCACCACCTGGATTTTAAACTCAGGCTCCAGCGTGGAGTCGAGCTGTAAGTGCTGCCTCACAGCTGGGTCCATCATGCGGTCACCATCAATGAAGAGCCTGAGAAACAAATCAGACAGAGCAGATAGGTGGGACCACATCTGACAGTGGCTGGAGTAAAGGAGGGAAGGAGAAATCATTCTGGTGACATTTCAGGGGACAAAGGAGTTTGTTAATTATGCACTTTGTCCTATATTGTTTTAACCACAGGCTTTCACATCGCTTAAATCCTGCTTTGTAATTTAGATGTACCACCCTGTTCAGAAGAAAGGAGCTCAATAGCATTTTTGTTCTGTGACGCATTCAAAATGGCCACATCCCATCACTGCACTTAGAGCAGGACAGAGTAACAGAGGCAAATAATGGCCATTCTCCAATTTTGAGGGGCAACATCTGGAAATGGAAAAGCTACTGTTGTTCTAGGTGCCACACTGTTCTCACTTTCACTGAATTGGACAATTCAGCTCAACCTTCACATACAACCTGTTCTCACCCAGCCAGGTTTTACCTCAGATGCATCTAGCTTGCAGCTTGGAGATGCCTCTAAAAGGCTCATGCTTGCTGAGGCTCATTATATGAGGCAGTCACAGAAAATAAGCCTTCTGTCATAAGCCAGCCCTGAAACTTTCCTACACAGTCCCTGCAGTTCTCAAGTGACTCAATGACATCAGAGGAAAGTTTTCAGTGTCCAGGCCAGCGCTGACTCTTACCCACATTTCCCCCAGGGCTCCAAGGGCCCTCCACATTATCTCAGTGTGACAGACAGAGGGGTCAGCCATCATGCCCAAGGTCACCCAGCAAGTCAGCCGTTGCTGAGAAGCACAGCAGTGCTCTCAGCTGCCTCTCCAGCTCTGAGCAGGGCAGGAGAGTAATTAATGTTGAAGACAAAACTGCCCAGAAAGGACATTAAAGCACCCGAGCGTAGGTGTTTTGAAGAGGCAAATGCTTTGCTAGAACAGCTCTCCCACAGAAAAATGCATGTTGGGGAACAGAAGAGGGGAATACAAGCACCTGATTGTGTTCATTCCTATGACGGCATATGCAAAAAACACGGGATTGTACTCAACATCAGAGCCTCGGAGGTTGAAAAGCCCTGAAAAAAAAGAACGCCAAGAATCACAGTTCTGGTTCATCTTTTGCAACATTAGAGAAAGCCAAAAATAATCTCAGCAAAACACAATCAAGCAATGAGTCGTCACGGGTGCAGGCCGTGGGTCCAGCTCTCACTCAGCTGTCCCACATCCTGCTGCTTTTCCGGCAATGCCAAATTTAGCCAGGAGATGGCACCAGAACTGCAGTCCAAACACTCATCAGGCAAGGAAACTGGGATTTACCTTCTAAAGGAGGGCTGGCTTGGAAGAAATCAGGTACAGGCAAAAAAACAAACAAGGACACATGAAAAAAAAGTAGTGTTTGCCCCTTCTGGTCTGTGCAATTCAATGAAAGCTCACTTCTCAACAGCCAGAAGACTTCAAAGTTATGAGTTAACATTTTATTCCAATTCTTGTTTTGATACTTGAGGGAAGAGGGAGACACAATAGGTAAGACTAAAATACTCCAAAAAGGCCTCTCATTTGGGTGTCCCTAACATCTCAGATTCCGACTGCATAGGCTTAGGGTTTTTTCCACAAAGCTTTTATTCCACACAACTTCAGGCAAAGTCAAAAGGGGAAGTAGATGTTCAGCATCTCCAAACTCCTGATTTTAGGGTCAAATAAAAACCCCAGGGTATCCAATTAGCTCAAATGAGTTACTGAAGGCAATAAGACCAGCCAGCAGGACAGCTGGGAAAAGAACCAACATGTCCTAAATCACAACCCAGCACTGTATTCATTGAACTGTGCAAACTCTGCCACAAAAGTAAAAATAGAGTTTGGTTCTCCCCAGGGAAGGACTAGGTCACTTGAAAGCAGGAAAGAGCCACAAAGAACTCTTTACTGCATGGGTAGAAACTTACTCAGTTGACTCCTGATGCAGTAAGGAGGCAAGAGCCTCCTCTGTGGTTCTCTGTCTGTCCCCGTAAACTTGTCTGGAGTTTAATGCAGTGAAGTGAATTAGATAAAATTAAAGACAACTTCTCCCGCTTCCCACTTCAGGATAGGAAATCAACCAAACACCTGGCAATAAGCTTCTCTCATCACCTCCTCTGGTCCATCTTAAAATCCTTGGTTCAAAAGCAAGCTTGGCTTTGCTGGAGACATTTAATCTGAAACCACCTCAGGGCACCAATTTATCATTAATTTAATTGGAGATGCGCCTGAAAAGGTGAGACACAATCTCTGCTCATGCAGGCCTCCCCAGGGAGGAGTCATATTCACCACTCTCAGAAGTACTTCTTTCATGAAACAAGCTCTTTGCTCCGTGTCCCAGATCCAGGAGGGCCCACAGACCTCAGCAAGCTGGCTTCTCCCAGCACCAGTGCTGGAGCTAGGAACACACCACCTTCATTTCTACCTTTCCAGATCAGACATGGGGCACACACGTTAGCAGCACTCACACCCACCAACGCTACGTTCCCACTGCACCAGTCTGCACACTGGTGATTTCTGCACGAAGGATACACAGCACTAGTAATGCCAGTCCCGGGGGAACCCCTGCTGTTTCTGGCCATTCTCCCTTCCTACACACTGGGCTGACAGCCAGGGTGTGGAGACCTAGTCATCCTGGGGCCCCAAACACGGAGGGGCACTCTCTAGTGAGACGTTGGGTTGAAACGATCTGGAAATACAAGTTGAGCCCTGACAGACTTGTTTTAACACCAAAGCATTTTCCAAACACTGAAAGTAGAGACTGACTTAAAAAGTTATGACGATTAGGAAGATTACTGTGAATGCCATGTACCCCACCCTTGCCTTATGTATACAAAGCCACATGTTGCATTGCTTTGTTTATAGCCCAGCCTCCACAGCAGAAAACAGTCTCCATCTTCCCATAGGGTGAGGCAGCATCAGGATATTTTACAGCCAGAAAATCTCACAGGTCTTTTTTTTTTTTTTTCCCCTTCAAACTGCCTCAGGCTTTATATATAACCTTCCTTTCCCTTCACCCGGCGTGTTTGTCAAAGGTGGTGATTTGCTGCATTTCCTGGGACAAAAACATACTCAGGAGCTGTACTGGTGTAATAGGGCACTGTGTAGAAATATCTGCTTGCTGTTTGTGGCCTGTTATCCCCACTGCACTTGATACAAGTTAATTGACCTCTAGCAAACATGTTGGCTGTCATAAGTGCCTCTCACCCCAGCAGGGTTCTTCCTTTCCAAGGCAGGAAGGACATTTATTTTGTAGGAAGAACTGAGAACGGAGATGCAAAGACTTACATGCTACTTCATCCAAGGCCGTTACCACAAACCACAGGACATTCCTCTCAGCCATTTTTGAGCGGAGGGCTATAATTTTGTCTCTCCAGCTGACCCCTGCAAAACACAATATGAAAAGCTACAGTCACCAGCTTTACTGGGGATGATGACGTAAACAGACCAACACATTGGATTTTGGAGGTACCAAAACACACTGGGTTTGGCTTGTGCTCCTGACTCCTTTCTAATAACAGGCAAGCTGCCCTCCAGACATCGATGGACTTGTTTTGAAGTTATCTAGCCTCTAGCAAACGGTTATTTGAAGTTTTGAGGACAAAGAGGTCACTAGCTGAGGTCCAATCACTTTCTTAACTTATTCATAGTGGATCATATTGAACTGCAGTAGTGTTTTTCTCACTACTTCATAAAAGGAAAGCAAAGTGGGATAGAGTAAAAGGAACACTTAAGCTTCTCACCTGTGTAACTAAGGCCAAGCGTGATGAGAGGCTTGCAGGGACGCTGAGGACAGTCTGTCCAGATTGTATCAATCAGGTTTTCTTTGACAGGCACAAGGTCGTGGCCAGCACTTCTCAAGGCTTTGGACATCGTCTTCCATTGGTCTGCCAAATCGAAAAGAGTCAAGAGTGATGGTTTTAAAGAACACTCACTGGCTGAACAATGGCCCTGTTCACAGGGGGCAAACTCAAGAATCTGAGTCTACTCCTTTCCTTCCAGACTCTCCTTCTTCCCATTCCCTTTAAAAAACAAAGCAAAAGCTATTGCAATTACAGTTCCACAAACACAGCCAACTACAGCCAGCAGCAGGTACAGAACCTCATGCTTGAGCTGAAGAACTGCTCCATCGGGGAGACAGAAGTCACTAGAAGCCGCCACCCCAGAGGCTGCCGTAAGGGTGTCCTCTACTCTAGTGCAGAACTATGCTAGTTCTAAACTAGATGATGGGCTACCACACAGCCATGAGACTGATCCTTAGCCCATCTGAATCAAGGAAATGTCTCCCCTTGCCTCTAGTGACAGACTGGTCAGTCCCCATGTTCTGAAGCACAAATGAGTAGATGGATACTCATTCACATGATATAAATTGCACCCTCTCCAGGACTGTGCTACCTACAGGGAGAGCTGCAGAGATGTCAAGACCACCAAGCAGGAACAGCAGCGTAAGTTTTGCCCGGGTGTTCTGGCTGACACGCTGGCCAAAGCAATCAGTAACTTTGTACTGAAGTGCCCGTGACAAGCCACAGCACAGAAAAAATGAGGTGGATCAGGACTCTGCTTTTCAGGTAAGGTCACTGCAAGCCCAGAGAGTAGTTCTCATCCCTTGTGTTTTGGAGTCAATGCACTGCTGTGGAGCCCTTGTGATACATGCCTAAAACCAAAATCCAACCTGCTTTGCGTAACAGTTTAACCCACCACCACATCTCAGCTGAAACACGGTTAGCTACACAGCATCACACAACAGCTTAGCCAGAGAAGCAAGGAAGCAAAATCTAGTTGCCCAACCCAGAGTTATAAAATAAACTAAAACCAACCAGCTGGAATAATGAAAGGGTCCACTCCCACCTTCGAGCCTTCTGGGAGGACACTCACTAGCCAATCCTCCTGAGTCGGTGTATCTTTCAGACCTTCATGAATTTTTAAAAAAAAAAAAAAAAAAAAAAAGAATAAAAGAAGTTCAGAGAAGAAGTCATACTGAAGTATTCCCATGCTACCCAAAAAGTCCAAGCTAATGTATCATATACATCTACTAATGAATGTCTAGGACAAGAAGAATCACAGGACATTCAAGCAGGAGCAGCAGTGTATCCAAGATGTCCCTAAGTCCCTGCATGATGGAGTATCTCTACAGTGCAGGCTGTAACATGTACAAAGTGACCAAATACCCTGTGGTCTCTGTTTATCAGTGGAGCAGTATCCCAGCCTCCTGCATACCCATTTTCATGAGTGTCCAGTTGTTATCCATTTGATGTGCAGCTTGCAGGAAATAGCGTCCATCTGTCCACATGGCTGCATGCTGCTCAGTTACTATGGCAGTACCTAGGCAGGAAGGCAGAAAGATGCAGTGATTTAGAGGTAGGCAGCCACCATGCAGAGACATAGGCAGCATGGGGAGTGTTTGAAATGCACCCCAATTTCCCAAAAGGCAGTTCTGCTCACTGTTCAAAAGTTGGTCCAGTTTCAGTGGAGACATTCCCTGTTTCCCCTGCACTATGACCTTTCAAATTCTACCAGAGACAGTACGCACAAGGATGCAACTTAATGAATTGACTCATAAATTAGGCATATCTCAGCCAGTCAGTGGAACTGGGCAAATAGGGCTTTTCAAATCTTCTGTAACAGACACTGTGGTCTCCACTTGGCTGCTGTCACAGTAGCACATACTGTACATCCTCAGACTCCATCCCATCTTCTTACAGGGAGGAAGCCTGGGCTCTGGCCATCCACAAGAAACAGCTGTTACTAGGCTAAGAGACATGGGCATCACTCCCAGCTGTCAGCTGCACCCCTTTCCCAAATGTTACAGCTCTAGCAAAGATGGCTGAACAGGAAATAAGAACATAAACTTCTGCTGGTTTCAGTGTCTGTCCATTCCACTGACTCCAGATGGAGGGATACACGCAGACAGCTGAGGGGCAGTGACATCTCCCTTAGCAATCAAAAAAAAAAAAACAAACTGCACAAACAGAAACTGAATCCAAGTCTTTTGAGTCTCTGCATCTTTACTGTCACCAGAAACTGAAAGTCAGATTAGCAGAGTTCCCAAAAATTAATTCATTGTCTTCTATCAAATTCTCCCAACACAGACCCCATTTTCAGCTGCTTCAGCCTGAAAAGATGAAGCAAGAAACACAAGGTGAGACCCTGTGTGAAACCTCACTGATTCGCTGCGTGCAAGGCTGGGAACGCAGACCTTCCAAGTATGTAACAAGGGCCCAAAATACAGAGAGAGGTTATGAAGAGGCCATGCAGAAAGCGTGAAATTAATACAGGATTCATCTTACCCACTAACAGCAGCCTGCAGCCCTGGATTTATCACCTTCCACATGAGGTCCCAGAGTAGTTCATAGGAACTGATGAATGGACCCTCCAAACACACAGGTAGCAGTATTTATTAAACCGATTTACAATCAGGGGAGGGAAAAGACCTCAACAGGCTGAACTGACTTTCCAACAATCACACAGCAAAGTAAGTTGCAGAGCTTAGGGAACAGCCCGGGTAAAAACCAGGTCTCTTGAAACACAGACCTATCCTACAGCCAAGAAAACATCCTGTCTCGGCAAGATAAGCAAACTTTTCCAGAGAGTTCAGTTTCCAAAGGCAGTGTTTCTGGCCCTGGCTCTGTTTAAACAGAAAGGCTAGCTAAAGTCCATCCACTATTCACCCGGTCTGAACGGGCAATGCAAAAATCTGTTCGTCCTAGCCGCACATCAAAAGAAATGACCATAGGTTACAAGCACCACATTAAACAGTTAACAGGATTTTACTTTACGAGAGGTTCATTCGGGGGTCAAACATTTTCTGAAAACTTGTTATTGCACTGATATTACATAATTCCAGCGGGCAGCCAAGACAGAATTCTGCAGATGCTTAAATGTGAAGAAAACAGTCCAAACAAGCTGGTTCCCTTTTCCATCCTGCCTCTATGCCATGAATGAGACTATTTCTTTACAGGGGAATTATGCATACTAGCAAGAATGCAAGTTCTGGAAAGGTACCTGCAGAGCCATCAAATCCAGAGATGAACGCCCGTCTGCAATCACAGGGTGCAATGTACTCACTCTAGAAAACAAAAGAGGCAGCAATTATTTATAGCAGCGGGGGGGGGGGGGGGGGGGGGGGGGGGGGGGGGAAAAAAAATCAGCTGATGACAAATACTTTGATAAGCTTTTTCTCCTAAAGGACACCACAGAGAAAAAGAAAGGAGTTAAAAAATCCTGGGCTCTGCTCCACTGGAACATTTAATCATCTGTGATTATATTGTAGTTATGTCCAACTGGTTGCTTTTTTTTTTAAGCTGCAGTACTTTTCTCCCACAAAAGTCTGTAAACACTGAAGTGCTTCAGAGTTTGCAGATGTTTATTTCACACTCAGCCTCCCCTTTGGGCAACAAACAAATGCTGCCTTTGAAGCTGCAATATGAAAGGAAGAGAAACCAGAAGCATCCCTTGATCTTGGAGACCAGAGTAATCAGTGCATAAAATCTGTAAAACTCACTGTCTTCAGTGAAGTCCCCTCACTGACATTTATAAGAATTCCTTTAAGACTTCCTTTTCCACAACAATGACATTGAAAGAAAATCATCAAGGTGGTAAAACTGTAGAAACTTTAACCCTTAGGACCTTTCATAATATGCTACTGATGCCCTCACTTCTTCGTTGCCTACTCCAAACCTGAGTACACCAGAAACCACCAGACTACGGTTTGATGGGTGAGAGGAAATGAAAGACTACTAGTCCATCCTCATCCCAAACCCATCACTACCTGTGTTTGTGGACACATCTGTTGGCAGCATTACAGAAGAGCCTGAGAATGCACAGACACCCAACCAGAGGAGCTGCCAAAATTAAAAGAACAACTGTACCTTGAAACGGCCCACACACCATTTTTATGGGATCCCATTCTGGCAAGTTCGGAGGTCAGAACTGCTGAGTAGGCCTGTTAATTAATGAGTACAACTCAGCAAATCAGCTTAATCCAGGCTGACAGCATCGATGTTTGAGCTGCAAAACCCCTGGATTTGTACCTTACAAATGGTCTGAAGCCAAAGTCTGTTCCTCTGCCCATAAAGTTTCTCTGCCCCCAGCTGTGCTGTGGCAAAAGAAACACTTTGGGGACTGAGCTGAGAAATCACAGCCCAATTCTCAGGTGGTTTTAAGTTCCTACTGTGACAGATACTGCATTTCTTCATCTCTGGCCAGGGCTATTTTTAAATCATCTGATTGTTAGAAAATACTCCCTTCAAATCTGTTACTGTTCTAAAGAAGGCAAAGGGTTCAAAGCACAGGGGTGAGTGAAAAACAAATTGCAGCACCTTGGACCAACACTTTATTTCTGCTCCCCATCACCCCATGGTCAAAACTCCTTTAAAACAGCTCCCTCTTCCCCCTCCTGGGAGCACCTACCAATCATTGACCACTAATGTTATGAAACTGAGCCTTGGGACAGCAAAACCCATGGCCCAAAAGAGGATCAGGCTGAGTAGCTTTTGCCCCTGATTGCCAGGGAAGATCACTGGGATATGCTTCCAAGAAATCCTCTATTATATTCAACCACTAATGAAAGTTGGCAGAAATGGGGCAGGTATTGAGGCCACAGGTGCCCTCATCTCTCAGCCAGTCCAGTTCCCTGTGCCTCTTCCTGTCCATACGCTCAGCAGCTGTGGGGAGGAAAGGGGTCAGGATACCCACCTTTGGAAGGGATGATTTCCCTCTACACACCTCTAGCTGATGGGGTGGATCCACCTCAGCCCACCACAGCACCACCATCACCACTAACCCCCTTTAAAATAACAACAAAGGCATCAGCAGACAGAGGACAAAGCCATTCTGGGAACAGAACCAAGTGCCTGTTTCCCCAGCTGCCTGTCTCACAGCAGCAGGACAGAACACGAAGGCAGAGCAATGCCAGACCTGAGGAAGATTCACCATTTCCTAACAACTACTCAGCCTATTGACTCCCCCTCTCCTATACTTCTCAGCTCAAAGCTGGGACACCATCTCCCAGGGTCCAATGATAGGATTTCCCACTGTGAATCACATCACTAAGTACATCTCAAATCAGACCAGTGATTTCTCTTCCCTTTCTCTTGACCAATGCAGCAGAGACTACACGCAAGCTTGAGGACAAGCAATCTCACATTCATAGGAAGGGTTAACACTGAGCTAGCTGCATTAACAGTCCAGAACAGTGAAAAGGATTAAAACAACTTAAAAAAAAAAAAAAAATCTAAAAGGAAAAAAAAGAAGTCTATCAGTTTTAGATGTGGTAAAAGCTGACCTAAACTAACAAAGACATTGACTGCGTGGGAAATACCTCATGCTGTCCCATTCACTGACAAATCCAGGTAATGTTTTAAGGGTTTACAGAGAGGCAGATGGGCTTTACAAGGGACTATGAGGAATCTGGAGGGGAAGATGGTTCATTCATCTGTCAGTCTGAGTTCTTGCACACCCACCTGTTATGTTCCATGCAGCAACCCCCACTGTGCAAAGATGAGCCCATGTTTTGCATGAGCTAAAATTACAAGGGGGACACCTGCGTACGCCACACAAAGTACAGGTCACAGCACAGTCAGAAGAAGGTATTTCCCTGAGGCTTGTCTTGCAGCTCCAATGGCCTTCAACCTGGCCCTCCCTCAGGCCTTTCACGTCTGCTTTCCACCACATCTGTCAGTCCTTGACATGGAGACAAAACTGGGGGCTGCATCACAGAAAACCTCAGCTAAGCCAGGGAAAAAAACAAAAAAAAAAAATATCAGTGGTGCTTATCACCAGAGCCTGCATGGTTGGGCCTTTAACATGTTAAAGCTTATTCTATCCTCATGTTAACCAAGATCAGCAATGAAAAGTGCAGCTCATTGCCCTCAGAGCTATGACACTGATGCCATTAAAGAACAAACACTGCTGTGTACTTGGAGGGAGGTCGGTATTCACTGCCAAGAACCTAACTGCATTGGTAAGATTTGGAACAGGTCAGTGCAACCTGTGCACAAGCCGTCTCTTGCTTTATAACTCTGCTGATTCCTCGGCTCAGAACAAGCATGTGTCAGAGGAGTCAGCCCTGAGCAGAAGACAGCATCTCTGCCAAGCCAAACACGGGGCCCTAAGCTGGGCAGGTGTTTCCTTGATGTGGACCAGCCAGATATGACCAAATTTGTTTTCACTGAGACAAGGCCTGGGGGTGGAAACCAGCCCCAGTTAAGCTGTGACTGGCTCCAAACCCAAAATCTAATCCAAACTTCATTCCCTCCCATTAAGAAGAACGGTTCTCCAACCTCTGAATATTCCCATATTGGTAAACTCCAGATTCTGGAGTAACTGGGTAAACTGGGTAACTCAACAGAAAAATGGACCCTGCATTTACCACTGCAAAACCCCAGAAATTCAGACAGGTATTTTTAACTGAACCACAGGGGACTTGGGTGCCTCATTCCCAAAAGCATGGCACTTCACCCCTTCATGATCCTTTGACACCTCCAGCCACAAGATCCACTCAGCACTCATGAAAGGAAGTGGGGCTCTTTGTATGGACCTCAGCCCATCTTTGGCTGGGACCGCCCTCCTTTCTTACCAGCCTTTGGACCTCCCAGGTCCCCAAGGAAACAGTCCATTTCTTGTGACCTCTTATCACTGGCATCAGAAGCTTCAAAAATCAAAGCAGCCAACATTCAGGGCTGGCTGCAAGAGCCACAAATCCAAGGTATTAGCAGCCTTGGTTAAGCCAGAGTCAGAGCCAGCTGTGTTTGAGAAGCTCTGCAGGTCTTTCAGCTTCTTACACAACTAAGCATGGAAAGCAAAGGATACAACTCCTGGCAGTATTACAATCTAAGCCTTCTAGCCTTGGCAGGAAAACTAATACTAAAAGCATCACAGAGCTCAGAGCTCAAACATACCCAGTGTTACAAAGAGAAACTAGCGAGCAAGTTGCAGCATCGGGGTGTATCAGCATCAGTCCAATCCAGGGGTTCCTTTGCAACCTAGAAGGAAATAAAGCTTCCCCCAACCTAAACCCTGTGTCAACACCACAGAAGGGGAAGCCCTCTTGTCGACATGTTCTCTGATGTGGATCCCTGGACAGCCTCACAGTTGAGAGAGGAAAGGACGGCAATAAGTAGCTTGGGTTGTGGGGAGGAAACGGCTCAAGCCACCTAAAACTTGGGTATCATTAAACCACAGTCTTCTGAGTCATGGAGAGAGCTGCCTAAGAGCAAAATCTGACTGCAGGGCTGTAAAGTTCTTATTTGTGTACAGGATACAAACCTTTGCTTGGAACATGGGGAAGCTGCAAATCTCAGCTCATCACAATTTACCTGGAATCAGCAAGCCTGTTCTGGGATCAACAGGTTTCTGCCAATGCCTGAAATCACACCAATTCCCAAACCTCAGACAAAATCTTGCACTAGCTACTCAGGAGGCGCCAGAATCAGCAGCTTTTAGTAATCGTTTCCATTCAGATAGATTCTCTCTTCAGAGAAACCTGACCAACTCGCCTGGCAGGAAATAGCAACATGGTGTTCTCTGCTTAACTGCACTCTGTCAAGGAAAAGAAAGCAACAGAAAAACCCAGAAGTCCTGAGGGTCACATTCTTCAACTCACATGACAGCATTAAACATCTAGTGAAATGAAACCAGAGTTCTATATGGAGAGAGGCAGCTTGAGGCAGGAATGCAGCAGACAATAGCAGCTGCAGAAAATGCCTTCCCTCTACCTGACCAAGTTTGGATCTCCCTAAGAGGAAACACTATGCTGCGCATATGGTCCCAGGGCACAGGCAAGTCTGGACCCAGCTCACTCCAGTGCCAAGTCAAGGGCAAAGGTTCTGATTCAGTTGCATTTTGCTCTCATGCACCCTGGGGTAAAAGGGAGCTTTGGGTGTGAGCCAGGAAAGCTTCAGGTCTTTTGTTTCCTGAAAATGGCTGAGGAGGGAAAAACCCTTGGCAGCTCTTGGGTCTCCTAACAGAGTGAACAGAAGAGTAAAACCAGCATATGAGCAGCCAGGGGAGGTAAAAGGCAGTTCAGCAATTTAAAACTAATGTCACAGACAACAAAAATCTAAAGGGTAGAAGCAGCACACAACACAGTTACCACCATGGGTTACCACCCTGGGCCCAGGCTTCCCTCCTGTCTCCAGTGCACAGAACAAGCTGACGCAGAGCAGCGTGGAAAGGGAAGTGTCCTTGTGGCCTGTTCCTTCCCTGTGTTTCCAAAGGTCCCTCTGCATGGGGTCTAAAGGGCTTTAGCATAAGGCAGCAAATTCCAGCAAGAACTGGATCTCGCAAAGGGAAAGCTCTGCAACTAATCCTTCACCTCCTCCTCTATTCATCAGGAGGTGCTAATGGGGAAACTAAAGCCCAAATAATGCCTTTTCCTCCCCCAGTAAATCCATTCTTCCCAACAGCCAGGATGGGGACACCAAGTGCTCTGGCAAGCTCCCTTTTTTTCAGCATGAGCTCCCTGGAGACAATCTAATGAGAAGTTGCTGGTGGAACATCCATACTGACTTTTTACAATAAATTTTTTGCAAGTCTCCTGGACAAACTCCAGAAACTTTTTCCAACATGATATTTATCATATTACCCAGGTTTTTATGCTAGAACCATTAAAGTGAGTGAACAAAGGATGATTTTAGTTATCCCTGGCTTTTATTTTTTGCAGGGAAGGAAAACACAATCATTCCCATAATCCATCCATACCTGGTGGGCATCTCCAGAGGGTACTATGTAGGCTTGGACAGGCTCCTGGACATACTTGGGACTCTTCATCACCTGCCGCAGTTGCTTCAGCAGCTCCGTTGTAACTTTTGGACTCATCTTCCTACCTGCAACTAAAACAAAGCACAAATCTTCAGAGCTTCTCCAGGGTCACTCAAGCAGACAGGCTGGAGACCGTCACCACTGGAAACTCCCCTTGAGGACAACTGTGCCAACATCATCCCTCTCAGCCCAGAATTTCTCCTGTCTTGTTATTTCGTTTATGTTCCTTGAGAATGAGGGATCAGGCTGAGACCAGAGAGTCAAAGCTGCTCTATGCTGTAAAGGACCTTTCCCACTTGAAGGACGGACTGGCATGCCCAGTGGTGATACACACAAGCTTCACTTGCCAAACCTTCTTGCACATGGACAGCACCAGGAACCAGAGCACCTCAGACGTGGCCTATGACAGCTGGGAAAGGTCTTGGCATGTAATATTGACAGTCTCAAGTACCCACAGATCAGAAGTAGACCCACCCATCACGTCTACAGAGAGAAACTTTCAGTTTTTTCACTCTGGGTGCAGAGATACTGTGGCTTATATGCCACAGGAGCACAGGTTGCCGGGAAAGCAAGCCGTGCACATCAGGCACTCAGAAATGGACCACTTAAGAATACAATTTTTAGAAGGTTCACTATAACCCAGGGTCTCATAGTAGATTGGTGACCAGATAAACTCAGACAAAAGAAATCTGCTCCCAAGTACATACACAGGGATGTGTTCACTGACCATATTTAACTCTGAGCTGCATGTTAGTTCACAACTATAACAGGAAGAAGAGCTCTCACAAGTGACTGCCAGGGACAGCTAGGGAGTCTGGAAGGAACCTTCTCCAAAGACCTCTAGCAAATGCTGTGCAGCTCTCAGCTGGTGTCAGGCCTGCAGGCATGGGGTACAGGCTGGAAGGAAGACCACAAATCAGAAGGGAAAACAAGGGCACAGGCCAATCACCCTCCCTTGCCGTGGTTTTGCACTGGATCTATCTTTGGCATTGCAGTGAACACCAGCCTCAAAATTTGGTATCCAGAAGTGGTCAGTACCCAGGGCCCACTGTGAGCACCACGCACAGTGACGCATCAGGCCATGCTGCTGTGCTGGCACAAGTGAAGGCTGCAGTGGAAGGCACCAGCTGACTGCAGAGGATGTTCAAGCTGTGGAGAGGCCTGGCCTGAAAGCCTACAAAAAACAAGTAATCTGAACCTCTTCGGAGGTTCTCTCCATCTTTTATTCACTCTCATCTCCAAAGGATGCCCAAAGTGGGAGAATCCCCTTCCCAGTTCTCTACCCATACCTTTCACATTTTTAAGAACGTGATGGGATCTTACAACTTTAATGCTGTCACATGTCACATTCCCGGGCAAGGTGAGTAGACTCTGTGCTGCTTCAATGCTATACTATGCAATATTTTATTCTGGCTAGTTCATTTCACAGCTCATTTCACAGCCATGTCCACAAACAGATCATAGATGGGAGAAGCAAACTGCATGCAGGTCTCAAACATTTTTTGCTTATGCAGGCACTTAGTTTACTTACACCTCATAACTACCAGGAGCCCCAAGTGACATTACAGTCTTATGCCAAAACACAGTAAGGCACAGTCCCTGCCCTGTGACGTTTGCCATCCAAACGGGAAGGCAGAAAAGCTGCCTCCATTTCACAAGCCATAGGGAGACATGATTTGATCAAGGTCACACAGCAGCACCATGACCAAGTCAGTAACTGAACCAAGAGCTGATGCATTCTGGTGTAAATATCTCACCCCAAGACCACCATTCATGTATCTCGTCACAGGAAGTTCAGAGCACACCAGACTTGTGTGCCACTGTCCACAGGAACACTGCGTTGAGCAAATCAAGCTCAAAAGGCATCATACACTACACTCTCAAATTAGTATCTTGACTCCAGTGCCTTTGCTGTGATTAGATTACACCTCAGATTTATTTTCAGGACAAATTTCATAGTTCTATACAGTATTTGCAAGCTACACTGAACTTTATTATACTGTGATTGTGTCTATCTGCCCTCTGTAACGAGCTGCTGTAACATTCTGTAACACTGCTGCTGATTTATGTTCAGACAGAGGTAAAACACAAAGAAGAGAGAGCAACTACATAGCAACTAGCCAGCAGACAAGAATCTCTTTCTACAAACTCATAAGGACATAGCTTTCTTTCTTGACCTGTCCTTTGTCTCCAGGAACCTGAAAGTCTCATTTAAATAGGCTTTGCCTTTTAATAAAGCTCCTTGCTGACAAGCCATGGCTTTCTCAGTAAGCAAGAGATTCTCTTAAGGACAAAAAAAAAAAAATCATTTAAAAAGTACTCTCGCTGTTGACAGATTTGCTTGCAATATTAAAAACACAACTAAGCTAGATTAGCAACAAAACTCAAATAAAGGTGGACATCTATTTTAGATAACCCCTACACTATAAGAAATCACTTCAAAAATTCTCCACAAACTTTCCAATAAAATTGTCTTCAGTTTCCAGAGAAAGAAGCTATTTTCTCCCAGATCTTTGGTAGTCATTTACTCTGACCCCCTATAACTTTTAACAAGTGACCTTTCCTTTCAAGGCCATATATATAAGCACCTAAAAAGTTAAAACAGCTTCTCTACCATAATTTAATCACTTGGGTAATTAAAACCAAACACAGCTGAAATTAAGGCAATGGATTCAGCTGTGCAAGAAACAGACCCACTCCCTGCCCTAACTTTTTCAAAGGTATCAGACTGCTGTGTTACCTGCCTCTGTAGTTCCCCACGTCTGGATGCCTCTTGCCTCTGCTCACGCAAAATACCATTCAGCAATTTGCTTGGCCTTCATAAGCTCCACTGTGCCTAAGAAAGCAAAGGGCAAAATTGAAATGACTAACACACTTTGCCCCCCATAAAACATTTTCATCCTCAAGCAAAGAGCTGAAAATGCATTAACACTACGGTAAGATTAGAGATGCACTGAGGGTGAACCATGGGGGAGCAGGGAACAACAAGAGCCAGGCATTTGCTTGTCAAGACTTACGATTAAATTTTGCAAGCATGTGCTTTTTTACGCCAATTTATTTTCGCAATCATTCTCTGAGGGGCCACTCCCCATTTTACAGATGGGGAGACTAAAGCAGAGCAGAAGTAACATGCAAAGCATCGCTGCAGCGTGATGGCAGTCAGAGTCAGATCCCAAAATCTGTCACTATCTAGACATACATTATCTACACCTCACTCAGGCCACACGAGTCAGTTCTCCAAGAGCCCAGGCCAGATCCTGCCTGGACAGCATCTCCATCAGACACATGGGGCAAAGAGCAACCATGAAAACGCTGCTGGAGGAAGCAGACACCTCCTCCTGCCTCCCACATGCGCACAGAGCGATGGGCTGCTGCAGCCCCAGGCACCATCGATAGCAAGGGTTGGGGCCACCAGGCCCGCCGCGCCGGGGTGTGCATCAGTGCCCCGGCGGGGAAGGGAAGAGAGGCCAGGAGGCATGTGGGGCTGCCTGGGGCTGCTGTGTTAGACCGCTCTGAGTCTCCAGTTTGCTTCAGATACACTCGTTTTCCTCATAAATTCCTCTTCATTTTCTCTTTTATGAATAAACTTGTTCAAAATAAGCACGTAAGCTCGCCCTGTCAGAAACCAACGACACCACCTCATCACCGGGCCTCTCTGGCCTGGGCTGGCCGCACGCCGGGCACCCCAAGCACTCCCAGGGGTGCACTGAGGCACAGACCCCACTGCTGGCCCCCCCAGTACCGCCTGCACCCCAAACTCACCGAAACCCCCGTCCTGGCCTGCCCCCCTGAGCCAAAAGCCTCCCCCAGACCCACACAGGGCTGCCAGGGCCACCGGGGCCTGGGCACCCGGGCGGGGCCGAGCTGGCAGGGAGGCCGGAGAAGGCCGGGCCCAGGCCGTGCCGAGGCCCCGTGGCTGCCGCACCCCGTACATTTAAGGTTCTCAGCCATTACGGCTGAAGCACCCACCCGGGCCTGGGCCTGTCCCCGCCCCTGCTCCGCCGCCCCTCACCTGCCGCCGTTCCGCCCGCCGCCGCCGCGACGTCAGCGCCCACGTGGGCCGCCCGCCGCTGACGTCACTACACACGTCACGGGGGAGCCGCCGGCGGGGGACGGCGGAGCGGAGCGGGACCGAGGACCAGGCACGGTGCCCGGCCACAGCCGCGCTGCCCGGTTCCCCCAGCCCGGCGCTCGGCTTGCGGGCTCTGTCTGCCGGGGGAAGGCCGGTGTGACACGCGGGGCCGAGCTGTAACCGGCGGGAAACGTCGGCGTTGGGCGGCTGCCGGTGCATCCCCGAGGGAAGAACCGGAGCGGAGCGATTCGCCTGGCACCGCCTCAGCGCCCTGTCCCCAAACCCTCGGCCTGCGCTCCCCTGTTTGGTCCGCTTCGCTATTAAACTTCCCAACCCCAGTGCTCCGTGCCGCTCGGCCGGCCCCGGGAGTCACCGGTGCTGCAGAGCACCGGGAGGAGGCAGGGCCGGAGGCGCAGGGGGCTCACGCCAGCTCCCCCAGCACTGAGCCGAAGGACTCCAGGTACCCCACAGCTTCATTCCTGGTGCTGAGCACAGCTCCAGGAAAATGCCAGCATTCCATTCCTTTGCTTAAAGCCTCAGCAGGAAAGGTACCAGCTGCTGTTCACCGTGAATTGCCATCAGTTTTCTGCTTGGAAGGGAGGAGGGTCGTATTTGTAACAACAGGCAGTGCAACTCTTGTAAAATCTGACCACTTCCCATGCGTGCTCCCTAATGTAAACACCTTCCTGTCACTCTCCTCTGCCCCTGGCAGTTTTTTGCAGGTGGGCTGTAAGTCAACTCTACTGACAAAAACAGGAGGCTGTTACAGAAGTGTACAAATAAGAAGATCACCACCACAAGAGGCTAAGACAAAAGCAAACAAAGCTGCTTTGTAACTGCGTCCAGGCTGGAGGGGTTTGCTTGCAGCCATCAGTACCCTGGGGACCCTCTTGGCCCCACTCTGTGACAGTGCTGCAGCCACCTGTCTCCCATGGGGTTCATCACTGCACCCAGTGTAGCCATGGCACTGCAGAGGATGAGGAGGAGGAAAATGTGGTGCTCAGTGGGACCCATGCTAGTTCAGGGCCTTCCGCATGTCCTGGGGACACGGTAGGAGAGGAGATGTCCGGCTGGCTGCACTGTGCTTGTGGTGAGGCCCCTAAAGATGCACAGGCGGAGCACTACACCTGGCATCCCACTGGTGAAGCAGCCTGTGTGGGTACCTGCCCAGCTCATGAAACCAGTCCCTGGGCCTCAGTCTGTATGCATTTTTCCAGAGGAGAAAAGTGCAGCTAGCAGCTACTCTGCCCTTCCTCCTTCCTCTCCCTCAGTCCACACCAATGCTGTAGCCTGCAGAGCTCTACCCACAAACCAGCCAACCGTTTGCTGCTACATCTAGTGAGCCAACACGAGCCAGGCTGTTACTAAGCCACCTGGGTCTCCCCAGCTATTCATGTATTTCCAGGGGAAGTATGAAGCAAAAAATGGATGACAGAAATGTAGAATAATTCAGGAGATAAGAAGATTTTGGAGGTCTCTAACCCCCAGCTAAAAGCAAGGCCAGCTTCAACGCTAGAGCAGGCTGCTTAGGGACTGTCCTGCTGTGCTTGCATCTCCTTGGATGAAGCTAATTGCTGTTTCCTGATGATTGTCACCCCATCTTCCAGCCCTGTCTACAAGGGACCTACACAATACCTGCAGTCTGGTCTGGAAAGGCCCATTTAGATCATCACATCAGTGTCCCCCTCAGGGTAACAGCCTTGTTTTGCATTTGTATTATGGGCCATGTTATGCTCACCCTGCAGAATATTTGCTGAAAAGATTAATTTCTTGGAAACTGGCCAGAATCCAGTGATGCTCATACTAAAGCACATGTCAGGACATTTTAAAAGTGCTGCAACGTTGGCACGACGATCACGGAGATCATTTGCCGATGGCGAACGCTGCAGCTGAACCAAATCAGCATTGTGAAATGGTCCTTTCAGCCTCTTCTGACTCATAATAATAATTCAGCATTAGATTTTGCATATGGATGCGGCTCTTAATAGAGGGTTGTGGAGACCTGCACCTGCTGGAGCTCTGTGCTGGCCCAGGGAAGGGGGATAGACGAGTACAAAACATTTCAAGTGTTCTTCATGTGCCTTTCCAGCTCACCAAGTAGTGCTGCACTGTGGGGATGCCTTTTCCTTCCCTGTGCTTCCCTGCTTGTGTGAGTTGTACTCAAGAGAACAGGAGACTTTGACCCCTACCTTGGCCTGGTCCATGTGCTCCACACTGGCTTTCCAGGGGCAGAGCTTAGGGTGTCTGGCCTCTTCCCTTCCTGCTGTGCAAAGCTTTCAGTTTGGCTGAATTTAAGACAGTGGTTTAAACACAAGCTAATATTAATGCCCGTGCCAGTAAAATTGTTAGTTTGATTATTTTTTTGCCAGCGAATCATTATTAAATCAGTTTGGATTAGCTAACAGACCATGGGAGCAGCAGCAATCAAATCCAGGGAGGAAAGAAAATACATCTCCTATGTGGGAGTATGACTTGGGGAGTGTCCACAGCATGAAATAACCAGGCTGCTCACAGAACCCAGCATACCAGGGGGAGGACAGGGCAGGGGAAAGCTCAGTATCTCCATTGAACTTGCTTCATTAATTCCTCCAGGTCTGGAGATGCCATCCTGCCTGTCAGAAGCCAGTCCAAGGAGAGCAGCTACAGCGTGACAGCAGATCTGTCTGGCCCCCTCAAGCTACCCTACAGCCCTGGAGCGAGAGAGGAGCAAACCAGGAGCATAGAGTTTGATTAACTTTCTCTACTTTAGCCCCAGCTCAGGGCAGAAATAACGAGTGCCACTGTGGACAGGCTAGCAATGTGATACTGATGTCTCTCTGTAATTTAAAATGAAATAAATTAAGCAACCAATGTTTGGTGACCGAAAAGTGGCCCCATTCTGTCTTCCTGATCAAGATCTCGATTTAATAAAGGTTAAAAAAAAAAAGTCTGTACTCCCATCTTCCAAAAATATGCTAAAGGAAGCAGAAAATAGAAGGGAAAATAATGATGTCTGCAAGAGCTTCTTAGTTGCTATTAAGCGCCTGGTATTGCAGAGCCATGTTGTGAAGGTTTCTGTACCCAGAGGTGACTTCTAACTGGTTTTGACTCATTGAGCACTAAAATTTAGACTAATTTCCTTCCCTTCCTGGTAGAATTAATAATGACAAACTGATGGATATTCTGCAGAGGAACCTCATTCCAGAAGAGGAATGGTTTTGTAAGAAAAGATGCATTCAGGCCACAAAGCATTTTGCAGACATCTCCTGATTATGCCCATGACAAGTCCTCTTACAGGTGGAGGTGTGACTACACCACGTTGGCTGGTGTTCTGTCTGTCTGCAAAGACCTAGGTCCAAACACCACAAGCATCCCAGTAACACCAGTGGCCTGACCTAGCAGGACCAGTATTAAGCCCATGGATGAGCCCTGGGGGAGTCTGGGATGCATGGCGGACTGGTGCTGAGACACAGCCCATATGGAGGCTGGTGGATGCCTGGGCTGAATGAGCCAGGGGAGGATTGCTGATAAAGGCTTTGCCTGGATGGGCATGGGAGACAGCACTATTTATTTTGTTTGAATAATGCATGACTAATAAGTTAAATAAGAGAAAGTGAAATGTGCTTTCCGGTTAAGTCAAAATGTTTGATGCTTGTTTCCTGGGCATTTTGGGTCTCTGGGAAGCTTTGAGGTGGCCCTAATGAACTTACCAATGTAGATAATGTAAAATACTTTAATAATTAATTTAGCAGGCAGTGCTGTCTACAATATATAATCTGAAGTGCTTGAAGAGACAAAACTGTCCCTTCTAAGCACCTGTTTGATCTTGACTAAAATGGTGCAAGTTCTGTTGCAAAGATGTTATATGAAAACACTTCCATACACCTTTCTTTAAATTAAATTATCCTAATTGAACTATCTTTTATGTTCTTATAGTGCTGTATTTGCATCACATTACAAAAGAGAGGGGCGACAAGTAGCAACCAGAATTGCCTGAGACCAACCTCGCCAAGTGACAGAGCCTTTAACTCCATTGTAATCTTGATCTGTATCAAGTGATCAAGGCGAGGAAATAAGCCATGAAAGAACACCTGATATCTTATCACCCCTCCTGTACTCAGAATATCTTTATTGTGGTTGTAACTTTCATTTCATTCACCTTCTCTTGTTGGGCACCTATGAAATTTAGACTCTTGTTTTGCAATCTAATCTCCTGAGATGCCCCCTGCCCGCAGGGCAAGCCCACAGCCTTTTCATGGCAGGAGCTCTTTGGCACCTTGGTGAGACCAGGATGTCAGAGGCTGACGCAGGGATCCATCTGCAACCAGGACACATCGCCTTTTCCCCCCAAAGCACTGGTCACAGTGCAGGCTGCTGTGGGAGACAGCAATAGGAAACAAGGATTTGTAGCAGGGGGCTGGGCATCTGCACAGCTCTCACGGAGGACACGGGATGCTGCAGCTGAGCTCATGCTAAGCCTGGCTTTTTGGACCGCAGCTGTATTTGTTGTGTTCCGCAGGGGCTGTCCTGCGAACCATCTCGTGCAAGTTGTTTTACTCACGAAAGCACCGCAGTGAGTTTGGTCACAGTCATGCCTCTGCCCTGGCTCGGCAAGGTCACATCCTCCCAGCCTGGAGGCACGCCTGCATCCACGCAGGAGAACGCAAGAATTTTAAGTACAATTTTCTTCCTATTTCCTCCCTAGAAAATTACCTACCAGCAATTAATGCCAGTATTTTGGTAGTATATAACAGCAGTGCTGTAATGTGCCAAGGCAAGGAAGGGCCTGAGAATGGTTCAGCAAAAAATTGTTTGTATTTTAAGCTCTCAGCTCTGAGTTAAATGGAGGTTTCAAACACGTGGCACGAGTCCTTTTGGATCACATTTAAAATAAATTTTCTGTGTTTGGAAACAGTGAAACTAGAAACTACAACAACAAATGGTGTGTTTGGGGGAAAAGATAGCAGGGACAGAAGGAACAAGCCTATCTTGAGATCTTATCTTAGTTTGTCTTGGGAGGACAATTTATCCAGCCAGCACTAGAAGTTGATCATGGTTGGGTGGTTCCCAGCAGCTGCATTTAGAAAGGAAAGGGAGGCAGCAGGAGGCAAGGTAGATATCTGAGTACTTCCACGTCTGCTCTTTTCAGTTAAATACCAGATGTTAGGACTTCACTGGTAAACCTTTAACGACAAGGATGAAAATGAAATGTTTGCTGAGTTTTCTGCCTGGCTCTGTTTCCACACCAAACAATGCACACACATCACCTGCACTCACCTGTTTGCAAGTGAAACGTGAGCCCTGTGGTGATTTCTGAGACTTCTTAGTTTTCCCTTGTCTGGTCTAGAGGGAAAAAATATGGGGAAAGCTAGCTCTAATGCATGCAAAAGAGACCACAGTGGTCAATGGTCCCCTGATAAGTGCTTTAGGAGATCATTTGTTCTGCTTGCATAAAACACCATGCTGCTGAGGGAGTATATCCTGATGAATTGGATGTATTTATGGATACATTTCATATCTAAATATGAAAATCATGCTTATTGCACAACAAAGGCTTTTATTCCATTCATATGATGCCATTCTTCCTCAAAGTCTTCACTAGCACAAATATTAACAGGGTGCAGTGACCTGTCTGTGTTTTGGCCTGACACCTGGAAAGAGTTTTTGTTACACAAGGTTTTCTTATCTGCTCCACCAATAAACCTAATGGAGCAAGGTGTCTTCACACGCACGGCCTGGATCCAGCGCCTCCTCTTTCCGTAACACTGCTAGGTCCCACTCCTCTCCCCATCTGCTCGGGGGGCAAGCAGGAGCCCTCCTGCGAGCTTCTGCCAGGGCTTGTGTTAGTGGCACACCTCCTCCAGACAACGCTAACCTGAGTCTCTCCACTGTCACTCCTGCTGCCAGGTATGCCTGGGGCTGTTTAAGAGGTTCAGGAGTCTCTGTGGCAGTGGTGATGGACAAATGGACATGAGCAATGCACACAACCTCATTTCCTTAGGAAGCCAGTTACCAACCAGACACATATTTTGTTTGGCGTCGTCACACCTTTGAGATGCATCTGGGATTACCAGTGAGGGACCAGACATGGATTTTGTTTCTAATTAGTATTTGTAGTATAGTAGAGATTTATTTGTAAATATATATATACAAGGGCCACATTTTACACGCCCCGACTCCCACCCGAAGTCACCACCTCTGCGAATGAGGCCCACTCACCTGCTGAAAAATCCCTTGGGTTTGAACGTGTTGAAACAATTTGGCATCCCGTGCTGTGCAATATATTAAACGAATCACAGTACAAGAAACAGATGTTTATTCCAGTGGGTGCAGGAGTCCAGACACAAAGTATTGGGTTACTGTCTGCCTCAGATAACAGGACAAAGCGGAAAAGTTGGGATTAAACATTCTGTATGTGTCCCACATAGAAACTGTAAACCTTAAAAATGTAGCCCAGGTCCCGTAATTGGCCTTATGGGAGTGAACCCTGCCATTGCTGTGCGGCAGTCCCAGGCTGCCATCAGCACTTGGGCACAAAACTGGGCACTGGCATGTGCCCTGCACATTACACTGAACTCTGAGGCTGTTTGAGTGCTTAAGTTCAGTGTCTGGCCGCATTTTTTAGCTCCTGTGCCCAAGGGAGTGTGATCCGTGAGAGGTCTGGGACCAGCTGAGATGCCATCTATGATATTTCAGGTCTTTGGGCACTGGCACACCGAGATCTAACTGCAGAACTGAGCCCTGGGCTTTTCAAATGAGCTGCTTTCCTTAAAACAGAGGCTCATTATCTTTGATTAGTTGTTTTTACCTGTGAAACCAAAACTCTAGATTAGGAGTCAGAAAAACTGGGCTGATTTTTTTTTTCCAAATGAAACATGAAATGTGAGGAGCTCCAGAGAAGTTTGGAGGCTGGAGTGTCAGTCAAGTCAGCTGCCTGGCTCTTAGCAACTCAGTATGGGCAATGTTTACTCAAAACTCTGTGCAGGAGAAACCAGGAGCCTGAAAAGCAAATGAAGAAATGAAAAGGGTTCCTGTAGAAAGACAGTGCATATCCAGAGATGCTCTTTGCCTACAACTTTTCTGCCATGCACTAATTCTGTTACCATCAGCAGGAAATCATTGCTGATATGGGTCTTGTTTGGGATCACCTCTAAAAGACCTGGAGATCTGGGCAGTGCTCTGTGCTCTGGGTCCCTGAGGGTTCACAGCCTCTGGCCCTGCAGGGTGGCAATCACTGGAAAGCAGTGTGAGATCAGACCTCCAGCCAAATACTCCTGGTTTAAACCTACTGTTCCAGCCACCTGCAACCACTGTTCTTCAGCTGACAGCAGTTGTGGAAAATGAAAAGCATCATTTTAAAATTTTAAAATCTGTCTAAACAAACAGACCTTTGCTCAGGCAGAGCTCTGCCTCCTCTCACATCTCACCAAGTGCGATATTGCTGTGAGTGCTTCCTGGCTGCAGGAGCTGGGCTTCACTCATAAAGGAGAAAAGATCTGCTGCTTCTTTCCTGTTCCTGTTTGCATCCTTCACCATACTTAAAATGTGCTGTATCCTGAGTTATTCTTACACAAACTTTCCCATTGTTTGAGTTGCAGGTTGTAAGTTCTGTCCCTTTGAAGAAATATGACCTGTGCTACGGAAAATTGAGAATGCTGTTCAGTCTGCACGAGATACTCATAGCTGTGACATACAGGAAAAGGATGAGTGCTCTGCGCTGTCCTCATGAATGAAGCCACAGGAAGGAGGTGTGACAGGGCAGCGGGTGAGCTGCTGGGAAACTTCCACAGTTCCTGATGCTGTGCTGGCTCAATTTACATCCTCACCCAGCATTTCCATTGACTGAAAATGTTCCTCATTAATTAAAGGGTTCCTCTGGCACTGAAAGTCCTGTATCTGCTAAGAGATTTTTTTTGGTACCTAACACCAGTGATTCAGACCTAATTTGTGACATTTGTATCGTGACGACTTGTGCTGAGCAGGGCTGGATGACACGAGGGCAGTCATCAGTCCTGTGCATGTCTCTTCACGATAGCACTGCTCTTTTATTCTCATCAGTAACACCAGCTGAGTATTTGCAAGAGTGGGAGAAAACACTTGTCCTGATAGAGACCCACAGTGCCTTTCTGGTGGCTGCAGTCTCCTCCCAGAACACCATTACCAGCCATGCAGGGCATATTTTGCTGGAGCAGGGGAAAAACCAAAATGCCACAGCTGAAGGCCTGGTGTAGACAGACACTGAGCATCACCAGGTGCAGCCTGCACTCCAAAGCGTTTGGGATTTACTGCTGGGGCTCTGTGCCCCAGATCATGCCCACAGTCGCTCAGCCTTTTGTTCACCTAGCTCTGCTCTCAGCACTGGCAGCACACACGCTCGCTGCCACGGGCTGTGCTGCCCATCGCCAAGCTCCTTCCACTCACTCCTGGAGGCTGCTATCATGCGCAAAAAGGAAGAAGGAGGCAAAACAAGCACAGCCAGGATTCACATAATATTGCTGCAGCTCTGCCAGGAAGCAGACTGTAAAAGTTCCTGTATTTAAAGCTGGGAGATGAGTTTTATTGTTAGTAGTTGTTATAGCAACCCGAGGTGGCGGAGAGTAATACATGCTCGGCGCGTTGCAACAGACTCTGACAAGTTCAAGGCTGTTGCCTTGCTGCTAAATCTTGTTGCCAAGGCAATGCAACATAAGGCAAGAGCCTAGAGAAATGAATACTGCTGACAGCTCGTGCCAGCAGGCTCGGTCTCATTAAAAGGCAACTTTTGAAAGTAATGTTAACTTAAACAGCGCAGAAGGGAAAAAGAAGGGAAAGGGGAGCATGGAGATGGAGGAGAGGATCCAGAGGAGGAGCAGTGGGTTAATGTCAAGCAACAGGTAAAGGCAAGTGTTTGATTAAAAAGTAATGTGGCTGAATAGGATACACCACATTTTTGGAGGGAATAAAACAAAAGAAATCACAAAATTCTCATTTTTTACATTTATTTAACTTGGGCAGCGCTGCTGTAACTTGAATGGGAACTTTGGATCTTTTTCCCAATGGTGTTGACAGCAAAAATCATTTCCTCAGTAAGTTTGTTCAGTGACGTGGGTATTTGTTGCTGCTGTAGTAAAAGCCATGAAGTAGCTCACTTAACTTTCAATTTTATGTTCATTTCCAGCCTTCTTAAACATGCTTCATGACAAAATGTTAGCTGGAAAAGAGATGAGGCTGCAAGTTGATTATTCTCTCCTGACTATGATTCACTGTTAATGTTGACAGTATGCTCTGAGTTGAAGGAAGAGTACTACCCCGAGGAACACAGAGTCAAAATAGATGATCAATGCCGAAGAAGTCAGGTAATTAAGTTAATTTCAACTACCTATTCAATATTTTGACATGTGCTATGGGATACTAGAGGACTAAAATGCAAGTACTACAGAAGTACCTCAAATAGATACACAATGATCTCAGCTGAACTTGTTGACTTGTCTATTGATTTGTGAGTAAAAGCATATTTCTTAAACAATTACCATAGCAGTATTCTGATCCACTCCTACTTACGCCCCATGCATTTTACATTTTCATGGACTATTGATAGCTAAAAATGACCTCAGGTTTTCCTGTTCAAGGACTATTTCATCATCTGCATCTTGCAGTACAGCAGCAGTGCACAGTAGTATAGCTGAGACCACCAAATGCCCTATGGGGGTTTGTTCTGCTGGCTCCTGCTGTGGATTGTGGAAAAGTCAGGTCTGCAAGTACTTTGTACTACCTAAAAATGGGAAACTAAGACAGAGGAAGTGATTTGCCAATTGTACTGGAAATTTTTGATGTGCAATCGTGGGCAGAGCCATCTCTATTGACCTTCGTAAAAGTAAGGGTTTTAATTAGCTGTGAAATATTTTTGTACTAATTTGAAGTTCTTAAGCTATGGGCCAGGAAGCAGACAGGTGACTGGTCATATGCTTGTAATCATCATTTGTTTTTCAGCAGCTAAATTATATTCAAAGAAGCTAGCAATGTGTTACTTGCAGCCTTACTACTGTTACTGGCACTTTTCCACAGTTGCCATAGCTAGCTGTGAGATATTATACGATCAGAAAGAAGAGAAAAACTGGTTCAGGCAATTGGGTAGGGATCATGACATGGCCCCAGAGAATGTTTCTATTTGAGGACTGTCCATTAACTAAAGAAACATGAGAAACCTAGAACTGGGCATTAGCATTTTTTTGAATAAGAAAGTAAATGGAAAATCTGTCTTCAGTCTTAGTTGAATTTCTCTGCTGGTGATTCCACACATGGTGTTACTTCTTGATATATCCAGAAGCCTTCCAGAATATCCTTCCTTTTTCTGAAGAGATGCTTGCACAGAAGCCTGGCTAGTAAAAAGGCAAAACCATATGGGCAGGTCACACAGCAACATTGACACTTACTTGATCTGCAGGATCCCAGAGCATTTCCAAGTCCTGGCTCTCCTGTCTGCAGGTCCCATCTGTCCTTGACACCTGTGACAGTAGGGCCTTTCTTGGAAAGTTTCTAGACCATCTTTACCACCCCGAGCGTGCTGTGTGATGTCTCCTCCAGGACAGATGGGATGCATAGAGGAAGCTCAGACCCCCTCAGAGGAAACCACAGCTGAATCGCACTGCAGCTAAGTGCACCTTGGCACACGCTCCAAAACATGGAGGCACAACCACAGGGCATCCCCCTCTGCTTTCTTCTGCCTCCTGCCCCTCTCCCCTGTTGGGCACCTATTTAGTTGCTCAAGAGCCACCCCCAGAGAGCAGGGAAGCAATGTGGAGCTGGGATAGTGTGTCATCAAGATAGCTACTGATAGCAGAGTAGACAGAGCTATTTCCAGAATGATTAATACTATTACCACATGCTGAAGCTTAAGTCTGAACATAAGCTTTAAAGGAATGGATTTTGATGTAAAAAGTGAATAAATGAGACAACTGTCAGAACAATGAGTGGTGAACCAAGTACAGATCTTTAGCGTAGGAGATGCAAAGCACTGCCTGCTGGCCTCTTTTCGCTGAAGCTGCTGGTAAAATTCCTGTTGCCCTTCAGGCTGGAGAAATAGCCCAGCAAAGGCATGAGGCACAGAGGTAACTAAACTAGCCAGCAGCAAGGCTACTCCCACAACAAATTAGCCATGTGGCATTTTAGCAGGGACACAGTGATGGTAACACCCTGGGAGTCAAGGCACTTCCCCTTCCACCCATCCCCAGCCCAAACCATGCAGCACCACTCCTGGAGCCTGTTCAGAGGATCCTTGTACTGCCCTTTACTGTACATACCTTGAGTGCAAGAGTACCAGTCTGAGGACTTGTCCTGTCACTGAATAAAATGCACGTCTTAAAAGGGCTGTCTGACTTACACCATCTTCTCATAATCCCTGCTCTGGAGGTCTCAAATGCCATAATTGAAAAACCCACTGTTCATCTTCAGAAAGTCGTGTTTAACCTCCTGGAGGCAGCTCCCAAAGGACTGTATTTTGCATTTTTGTTTTTCTTCTCCTGAAGAAAACTTTTCTCCCAGGAGAGCAGGCAAACAAAATCTAGTCGTAGCTGTGCGATGTCCTCTTCCCCAATTCCTTTTTATAACCCCCATCATCAAGGCTACTTGTTTTCCTAAGAATATCACATTGTATGAGCAGTTTTAAATTTCCTTTTTGAAAATCTATTCCTCTCTTTCTTACATGAGACATCTTGACAATAGATGTCTTGAATGGATTCACCAAAATCTGGTGGGTTTTGTTACCTTACATCTGTGTCTTTGAAGAAGTCACATGCTCAGGGTGTTTCTCTGGAGTAGCTAATTCAGCTTGGACCGAGCCACATGATCCCCTTTTCCAGTCTTGCCTTATGGCCTCTGAGGAATGCTGCATTGGCTGCGAGGGAATTACTAGGTCTTGGCAAGACATGTTAATATCCTCGCAAAGACTTGTTAGGGACTAAGACTTCAGCCTCCAACTATTTCCTCTGATAAAGCAGAGTATTCACAGCAGTTCATTAGTCTTGAATCACCAGTTTGACTTTGTTTGAGAGAAATGAAAGTTCCCCACAGACCAGACAGACTCTGCAAGTAAAGCTGGCTGGTGTTGCCTGCCTGCTAGCAGGCTTGGACACAGAAGCACAAAGTGTTGGATCCAATTAGAGAAATCAGTGGCTCAGGACGCTTCAGTCAAGGGTTGGGAAAATGAACACCCAGGCGGAAGAGAGATTATGAATTATGGCAACACCTTCTGCACTGGGATTTGAAAGACAACTGTATTAAGTCCATCAGGACATCTGAAAACTTGGACTTTCTTGTGTGGGGATGCAAACGCTATGTTTTCTCCCTTAAGACCTGCCCATGTCCATACACAAAATTCATAGCAGTGACAGAACTACAGTTCCATTTTATTACATCTGTTGTTTTGGGGGGATTTTAACACCCAGAGTTATCTTTTCATTAGCGTCCAAAATTACACTGATAATCCTTGAAAGCACCAGAGCATAAGTATCGTATCTGCAGCTGGATCTCTCTGCTAGGAAACTCGTTACACAGCATGGAAAGTATTTTTGCTATCTCATTTTGAATCATTGATAACAACATCACAAGTGAAAGGAGCGTATTGTTTCTCCATGACATGGGGAGGAACTGCTCCCGCAGCCCCAGCACGTCACTGTCCTGAGGACCCATTCACAGGGCAGAGAGGCAAGCTCTGAGTTCCATGTTTTGTAAACTAGGAGCAGCTTTTCTCAAAGTGTGGGGGGCACAGCACTGGTGCAAGTAACAGAGGGTGGATCACAAAACAGGTCCCTCCATGCCAGCTTCCCAAAGCACTCACATCACTGAGCTGAGCTTCAGAGCTCAGAGGACACACTAAAGGAACCTGAGAGCTGGCCCCCAGCAGCAGCAGCTGGCCCTGGCCCCAGTGGCTTGAGCACTTGATCCGAGTAAGGGTATCAGTCAGATGCTCAGAAACTCCCAGCAGACTCACGGTCTTATTTCTTGGCTGCTTGCTGGCCTCTTTACACCTCTGGTGTTGGAAAAGGAAGTGAAACAGCTGCTTCTCATGTGTACGTTCAACAGCTTTGAAAAGCCCCCCAGTTGTAGAAAAATGGAGCAGAGCTGCAAGGTCTGGAGCTGATTTCCTACCTGAAAGCCAGGCAGGATGCTGGATCCGTAGCTGCAGGTTGGTTTTACAGAGCACAACTCCAACACCACTGTTCTCATCTGCTTTAAAGTCAGCTGAACATTTGTGTGCCACTTTCCCACCTGTCACCATCCAAGTCTATACTGAGGACTAAATTCGCCCCAATTTTCTGAAGAGTGGTGGCACAAATTGCAGTCTTGTTCAGTGCTATTTGCTGTCACCCAAAGGACATGTCCCATTCCAGCCTCCCTTGGGCTGTGCGTGTCCTTAGGGCCAAGTTTAAATAACTTGCTACAGCCATGCTTAATCCCCGAGAAAAAGTATCCCAACAGAAGGACAGAGAACCGGCTCAATGAACCATACACAATGAGTTGTGTTCAAGCCAGCTAATGGGTAATCCTGTGTGTACGTACCACAAATCCACAACATAACTCACTGTCCTGCTTGGCAGAAGTGTTATTGCCTCTTGGGAAACAAGCATTCCTGATCAAAGACTATCCTTCTAGAATAAATAATCAAACCAAACTAATGCATGTGTACGTGTGTATATATATAGATCACATGGATTTATATGACACGTTGCATATGCTAATGTCAGTCCATCTGAGGGGATAAAAACTCATGGGGAAGTTGTAGATACATGGACAGAATGGGAATTTTCTGGTGAACCTCAGCATGGCAGAGAGACTGTTCTCAGAGGTCGTAAAAGACTTCTGCAGCCTGCTAATTATACACTAGCCAAATCTTATTACAAACAAGTAATAAGTATAGGCACGTTTGTTGGTTTTGCTAATGACATTAATGTCTTTTTTGATGATTTGCAGAGCTACAGGGGGCCAGAGACTCAATTTGTACTGATGTATCTCCCAGTCTGGTGAAGCCTAGGGAACTCTTGTTATGTTTGATATCTTTTCACCATCTATCTTTAGACAATTCAAGGTCTGTTCTCTGCACAGTAGTTTGAGCTGCCTCTTCTACTGTGTAACACTTACACACATTCAGGACTCTACTTAGTGGATCTGTGTATTACTTTCCAGTACATAAATGATGGTACGTGGAATCATACATTACTGTTGTTAAAGGGAATTTGTGTTTTTACTCCTCCACAGTTTCCTTATCTCCTGTAGCAAAATGGCTGTGGCACTGAAGTCTGCTGTGTAGATTCATTTATCTTTTCCCTGCAGAGTTCCAGAGAGTTCAGATACCCCTGCTAAAACCACTGACTTTGCAATTTAGGGTAAGTCATCAGCAGGGAAAGAAACAGACTTGGAGCTGGTTAAAACACAATTTGAAGAATTATCAGGATTTGCCAGGCAAAGACAAACAAAGGTTTTTCTCTCGCACACTATCCACATACCTCTGCAACTGATTTGTTTTGAGTTTCCAGTGTCTGTTTGCACAGACCCAATTGTTGGTCCCGTTGCCCTTCTCCACTTCCTGTCTGAGAACAAACCGAGACAGTCAGCAGAAGCAATCTCACGTCCTGTAGTATGAAAACCACTGAACACAGTTTGTCCCGCCAGGGAAATCAGTGCTTTAAGTATGTGAGTAATCCACTGACTTCATAGGAATATCTCCGGACGGATTTTTGAAGCGTGCCCTCAATGGCTGCAGTGACAGGAGGACACTGCGCTGAGCACACGCTTGCACGCTGCACGGAGCTCTTTGGGGAGCCCTGCCAGGCTGGGGCAGTGAGCTCCTGCCCCCCAGCTTTTGATCCAGCCATTCCTAGCATTATGCATCCCTGGGAATACACTCAGAAACTACAGATGAGGTCATTCCCAAGGGTCTGCTGAGGTATTTGGGGCCCTTGACACTGAGAGGAGCTAAAATCATATACTCTATGAATGGTTCTTAAAGGGAAAGTGGAACTCTTTTTATAGTACATGAGCCGTTTGTTAATCTTGAATTAGTAAAAGATTAACTCCTCTACAATTTGTTTATCCTTATCATTAGAGATTGTGCTAACATATGTTCTTTGATCTTACTTGCTTCAAGAGGGGCTTTGGGAGTAACAGCAACCTATGCAGAATCAAAAATCAAATATTATTCATGAATTAGTATTGTTTATACATATTAACAAATTTGAGGCTGATTTCATCTCTGTGCTGTCCTTTCAAGTGATCCATCAATCATGAGAAGCAACAGTTTGCCCAAAAGGCCCTGAATTGGACTTGATGCTCCAAACTTGAAAACTTTTGTCCAGGAAGTTACGCCACACGCTCCTCTGTGGGTCCAAAGTTAGAACAACAAGCACAGCATGAAAAGGTACATCACCACTGAGGGCAGGGGGTGACTCTAGCTTTGTCCTATGTCCAATTTGTCTTGGGATAATGAAGAAGAAAGTGGATGTTTACCCTGGAGTCCAGGATAGGTGCAGAAAGCCTGTTTCAGAGCTACTGAATCAAGACTCACATCCCCCAGCCCATGACCTTATGCTCCCGTACTTCCGTGCTCCTCTTCCCCAGGCACTGGGCTTCCCACCAGGTGCTGGTCTGGTGACAGCACACCCCCATCAGAGGTGGCAGTTTAACTTCAAGTCACAGTGAATGTGCTGACAAAGAATCCCCACCTTGTTGTTTGACCAACATAAACCTTTTTCCTCAGTGTAGATGGTGCTGAGCTGACAAACGTGGGTTTCTTGATGCAAAAGGATGTGCTGTGCTCCAAATGCATCATCAGAATCACAGATGAGAGATGTCTTTTTAAAAATGTGCTCTGAACACGAGGTTTTGCTTCCAAAAATAACTTGTATTTTGCTCATATTAGAAGAGCAGGATGTTCTTTCCTGTCCTGAAGGGATAAGGAGGAAATGAGAACTATGGGGTTTTTATATGATATGAGCTACTATTCTTCTGGACTAATGCTGTGAATCTTGATTTTTTTTTCCTCAGCCTTAGCATTTTATTCCCCACGGACCTCATTTTGCTTCCATTTATGCTGATGTTACCCCATTGAGGCTCTCTTTGATTTCAAAGGAATTCCTCCATATTTACAACCTCTCCCATCCTGAGGCAGTAGGCATTAACAGGGAGGCAACCTACTGAAGGCAGCAAATGCTGAATGTCTTAAATCCCTTTTTGAGTCAGACAAAGTCAGCTGAGAGACATGAGTGGGGGCAGAAAGCATCCTTTCCTGTCCTCTGTGTGCGAAGGAAAGAGACGTCTGTTTGGAGGAAATGTGAACGTAATGGACTGTACATTTGTGTCCCATTGTACCGAGGTCTGACAGGAAACACTTGGGGTTCGATTCAGGAAAAAGTAAATGGTATTCCTTTATAATACACTCATAACCCTGGTTATCCTGTAGTACTTGACTACATCCCTGTCTTTAATGTATATATTCTCACAGCTCTGTCCAGAAGACCAGAAGGGAATCTGACCACTGGGGAGCGGGGGAGGCATGGGAAGAGATTGTGCAGCATTTTCCAGCCGATGGCCCTCGTAAGTGACAGCAAAAGTCCAGCAGCTCTCTCCCTTTTAAACCAAAGGGACTCCTGGGCAGCTGCCATCACTGACTGCCACCATGGCAGTTGCTTACTGGAGGAGAGCTGCAAATACCGAACTTTGGTTAATTTCTGAGCAGCCTCCGCCAAGCCCGTGAGAGTACTCTGTTACCATCGGCTCTCGCCATAATGTATAGATGGCTGCGGTGAGGTCCCCCACCCCATGCGCAGGGCTGCAGGCTCCTTGTCAGGCACTGGGAAATCCCTTGGCTAGAGGTTCACTCTGCAGCAGTGTGGAAAAGGCTCCAGCCCTGAGCATTTAGAAACTTTGTTCCTCATACAGCCAGCTGAAGCTGAACTGGTCTGTAGGATCAGTGCTGGTCCCTGGAAATGCCTTTCATCACTCCTGAGGGAGCCTGCCTCCCGCAGTGACAAGGGTCAGGGAGCTGTTACAGTTCTTTCTCCACAGGGAACATCCAGTACCACCAGGATTTGGCACTTTACTATATGGCTCTCAAAGCTGCAAAGATTGCAAAAGAAACCAAAAATCCCCCCACATAACCCAGAAGAAACAGATTAAGGACATAATGCCCTTGACTGAAAAAGGAGGCACCCAGAAAACCTTATGGCATATGTACTTTTTTTAAGTAGAGCTAAAGTAATTTGGCATGCACATCCCCTGAGCTGCTTCCGAAGTCACAGCTGCATGAGGAATTATCTAGCTCTTAGCTGAAGTAACTCCTTAAAAAAAACCCCAACATGTAGGTCATTAAAGTGCTAATAAAAAATGTTGATGAATCTCTGAGCAGTGCTCTGATTATCTCTCTGTGGGGAATGAAGAACTCATTAACATGAGCTCCATGCCACTCCCTCCTCCTTTCTCAGAGTTTGGCATAAAGCAAGGAAACAAATGTTTGTGGTTTGGCCAAGTTTCTAATGAGTAGCTTAGCTAGGTCCACTGATTAGACACATGGCTTTACAGAGGGTGGAAAGGCTGCAGTACCATGTAAAGTGGCAAAGTATTTCTGCCAGATCGGGTCCCGAAAAAGGAAATGCTTTACCTGTTGTGTGGATTTTTTTGCAACTTATTTAGCAGGAAATGTACAGAGAGGTTTCATTGACAATGGCAGACGGGGAGCGGCTCTGTGAGGTCCAGAGAGAGCAACAGAGCTGGATGTATGTCGGAGGATCCACTCTCCAAAAATGCAATGCTGTAGTAGCTTACTGTGGGTTTGGTTTCACTTGCTAAGTGTTTGGGGTTTTTTTAATACTAAGCTACAGTCTGACCCCAAAAGAACAGTCCAGACAATTATCTGTCCTCCTTGCTCTAGATGTTACCTCTCCTACCCACAGAAGGGTGTCTACGCAGCAGCCCCGTGGCATTGTAGGAACTCGCAGGCAGCACAGGCAGAGATCTCCATCATCTGCAGGAGCTGCAGCATGCTGACCTGCCTAACGAGAACTGGCCGAGGCCAGTGACTCTCTGGCAGCACCTAGCAGTTTTTTTGAAGGAGGGAATAAAACCTCCAGAACTCATGGGAGAAGTCTCTCCCATGCAGGAAAGTTTCGTCTCGATCCTGCTTGTAATCTATTTATGGCCTGAATCATGAGGACTTGTCATCTCCATAATCTTTCCAGGACTAAAGTAAAACTCACCCACATGCCCAGGAGAAGAAAACTCACCCTACAATAAACACGAAAGGCACCTTTACATGCCTGAAAGCATTCTGCTGGGATAAGCAACTGCTGCCTCTGAAATTCAAATCTCAAGGTGTGTGATCAATGTCACGCAGCACCTTAGCACTTAAATCAAGCTCCTGAGACATCAAGTCTGTCCTCTTCTGTTGCAGACAATGCATCATATAATGACTTTAATAAACTTCACCTCAAAATCAGTGAGATTTTTCCATTCCCAGTACCCCCCTGGAAGAGGTGGAATTTGATTGCTCCAATGGTTAACAACCTTCCTCTAATTTCCAGCTGAAATTTGTGCATGGTCAGTTACCATACCCAGTTGCTTGTGTGTCAGCACCATCTCTAGCTAAGCAACTGTCTGGACCAGAGCACAGAAGTCCCAGTTCACCGATTTCATTGCAGTATCACCCTTACTTTCAAAACCACGGCTAAAGTTTGTCATTTATTGGCCTTTTCAAGTTGAAAGTTTATTAAAACATGATACAGCTGTCATTTTTTTTCTAAAAGGAAACAAAAAAGAGAGGATGAACATGCAAGAAACAGCCCTATTAATTCCATGAGTGTTGTACTGAATAAATATGCAAATCAGAGAAAGCCAATTGCTTCAGCTTTCATAGTGCACTCTGCATCTAGGTATATATTCTTTCTACGCCCAAGGTAAGTTTTAATTTCCTGCAACCACCAGATAGTTAGAGGCCTTGTATTATAACATCTAAATAACAGATGCTGTACCACCTCATCCCATTATTAGTGGCCAGTGCTTACAGGTTCCCATAGCACTGGTCCGGTCAGGCAGACCCATCTCAGTGCTGGGTATAAATTTGCAAAGTTAAAACACATTCTGCACCCTCTCCCTATCCAAATCAAATACCCTGTAGCCGGATAGTTTGGTGCCTCAGGATTTTTTTCTCTCAGGACCTCTCTATCTCCTGGGGGGCCTTCCCTTTCTGTGAGGGATGTGCAGCTCCTATACTGAGGTGGTGGCAGCAGCCAGCAGGGCTGGAGCCTCTGTGGCGACTCCATCAGAAGAAGACCCCAGGCACATGATGTCTTTACCCTGTCCTTGCTCCAGCCCTGCTCATTTTCCCCTGATCACAATCCCCAAGGAGCTCTTTTAAAAGTGCAGTATGGAGAATTAAAAGGTTTTGTCCACAAAACTACACTGTTAGTTGTGTAATTTTACACCTGTAAGCAATATCACTGATTTCAAAGGGAACTTTTAAGCCTTTCAAGCATGTTTTAGACAACTTCTGAGTTGTAGAAATATTTAAAAATATAATTAAAATATAGACTTTTATTTTTTTTTACATCTAAAGGACAGCTGTCACCCAGTGCTCCTGTAACTTCACACAGCTGGTCAGGACCCCTCGCGTGCCAGCAAACCAGCCCCGAAACCCAGAAACCAGTAACTTTGGGTGGGGAACCCACAGGCGGAGATGATTTCAGCTGCAGAGCAGAACAATTACAGAAAGCCAAAATAAAAAGAGGGATGGCTTTTGCCAAAAAGAGATTTGCATTTTGTGCAGCTTTTTTTAGCCAGGGCCGCCTTCTCCCCACCGATGGCGCGCGAGCCTTCTCCTCAGCAGCACCAGCCATCTGGAGGAGCCTTCTGCTGCCTTTCAGCCCCGAAGGCTGTTTAAATCTCACAACATTTCAGCTCAGAACAGGCCTTTTTGGGTTGTTTGGTTTATTTATTTTTATACATCTCATTTTATCGCCCCCTCACCCCCCCCTCAGCTGTGCAGCGCCCGTCTCCTCGCGTCAGACCCGCTCGCCATGGGTTTGGGGAGATGAACGCTCGCCGGAGTCGCCTCAGCCGGGGACGAGCGGCGTTGCCCGCCCCGCACTGCAGGTAGAGCCGCGGCTGAGGCGCGGGGAGTTGGGCCGGGGACAACAATGGATGGCGGTCGGGGGGGAGGACACTGGCGGCGGTGCCGCCGCCTCTCGGCCAAGTTTGACGCCGGGGGAAGGGCGGTGGGCGAGTCGCCGCTCGCTGCCAGATAGTGAGCCGCGGCGGGCGGGCGGGCGCGGGGGGAGGAGCCCAGGTGTCCCTTCCTGCCACATAGTGCGCCGCCCCTTCCCCGCCCTCCCGCTCGCCGCGGTGGTGCTGGGGCTCCCGCCCGCCAGGAGGGATGGACTGAGGCACAAAGGCGCGGGCCCGCTGAGGTAACGTTCCCGCGGTGCGGGGAGCGGAGAAGGGGGTGTGTGGGGGGTGTCCGCTCCTTTCCCGCCGGACGCAGGCGGTAGCGGCCGTGGCGGGGCTGTGGCCGAACCGTTGCCGCTGTTGGGGAAGGGGGGGCGGCTGGAGGCCTGGCGCTCTCCCCCCGTTCCCTCAGCCGCCTCACGGCTGCCAGGCTTGCGCGGGGCCGCGGCTGCCAGCGGGCTGAGGCGGAGGGGGGACACGGCTGTGGCCGCCGTGGGGCTGAGGGGGAACTTGTGCGCGGGTGTGCGCCCGCTCTCCGGCCCGGGAGATGCTGCAGTGCTCCTGCCCGCCACGGCGCTGAGCGGGGAAGGACAGGGCTTTAAAGAATCCGCCTCTGCTGGGAAACTCAAAACCTGGAAACTAACTACTATAATTATGGACTTGCTCCATCGCAAGGCTCTGGAGTTCCTACAAACGTCTTAAAATTGATATTCTTTAGGCTTTTTGTATGTTTAACCGCGCGCGGCTCCCCCTCTGCCGTGGGTGATGGTGCGGGGTGTCCGTGCAGCACACCCGTACCTGCCGTGACCAGCACCGCCCTGCCCTGCCGCCTCCCGGGGCAGCGCCGGGTTTTGGGACTCACATCTCGGAATTATTTTCATTGTGTGTTTGTATTAGCGAGGGCGAAATTCAGAATTGCTCCCTTGAAAATACGCTCCGCAAATGGGGATTAGGGTGGGCCTTTCTGGGAGTTTGTGCCTCAGTTTTGGTCTCACCCCAAGACAATTTCCACCTCGTGTTAAAAAGCTTATTTAGGAATTCAGACCCGTGGTGTTCATCACCGACTTCAGGGCGGGCAGGCAAGGTCTGCATGGTGGCATGATGTGATTTTAGCAGGGGAGCTTTGGACTGGCTCTGTAAGGAAGGTAGAACATGCCTCAAAAGCAACAGCCTCTGCAGCTGGTCTTGGAGGTGGGCTGCTTCTGTTTCTGGCTTCTCAGCATCGTTATATCACAGGCGGGTTGCAGCGGAATCTGCTGGTTTTCATCCGTGGGTTCTGGGCTCGTGTCTGGAGGGTAGTGATGTGATGCCAAGCGGAGGTAAAATGTGTAGGATTATGCCTCATCTGTGTGGTGCCACTGTGTGGAGGAGTTAAGTCTTAAAACAAATAGATAAAATCAATGGCAATGAATATCCGCGCAAAAAATAGTTGGCCAAGGGTTATAAAAGCATGAATGTGTGAAACTGCTGAATTACTAAACGTGTGGGAGAAGTTGTTGCTTAAATCAGCTTTGGTACCAGAGGAATGAAGCTGATAAATGTGACCTCAGCCTTTAAAAAGGGCTTTGGTGTGCCTGGGGCAGCTTCAGGCTGTCTCACCTGCCTCCTGGTCCAGTTGCTGGTGACTGGAATAAAGCAGAGGTGTGGTGGATGTACAGCTGTGTGTGATCTGCTGGGAAGGGACAGTGGTGGCTTTATGAGGGAGAGGCACAAGCTGGGGTAGTTCTGCGTGTGGCTGCTTTGGCAGCAGACCTGCTGTGAAAGGCTCCCTTTCGCCTCTCTGCCAGGGCTTGCTGGCACATCTCTTGTCCCAGGTCTGTGCACCCTGTCATGTAAGCGACCTGGCTGAAAACGGCATGTGAAGTCCTTGTTTGAGCCTCCTTGGTGGCATCCAGTACTTGCAGGGAAAGAAGGTGTGAACTCCAGGAACACGGCGGGCTCTTTGGCCGTTACTGGATGTGCTCCTCAATGCTACTTTGAGTAAGGAGTGTGTGTGCTCCTCTATGAAACAAAACAATAATTGTGTGATTAAGAGTATATACCAGTTTTAACTTCAGAAATATTCATGTTAACACTTCTAGTGATGCTCATATTGTTTTCAGAAGACGTTAATCACTTGTGTTTAGTTTTTGCTGGGAGAACGTGAAGCCCTAAGCAGGGAGGAAGAGGTGTGCTATTTAGGGGCTGAGTGTTTAATGATCGAGGTTAGTGCATGATATGATGATTAAGCATGTCCTTAGTTCTTGACCAATAGATGGAGTGCTGCCGTGCTTTAGGATATCTGGGGATTTAATGGTCTCTCGGTTAAATCAGTCCTTATCCTTGACTCTTGCCTGAGGATTGAAGCAGCTGACATTTATTTAAGGGAATGATGATTTTAGGGTGGTGCAGTTAAGCTGTCGTGTATGCTGTGATCAACTAACCCAAAGAGAAGATCCAGGTGGTGCCTCTCATGCCAGAGACTTTGCATTGCTTGTGGAGAGGGTGGACTTTAGTGATCTGGGTGAATGGAGATGTTTCACCATCGGTCAGCAAGGTGTACTGCAGCTCTTCTGTCAACCCTTGGCTGGTTATGAAATGATTATCAGTTGTTCGACAGGGCTGGGTGAACAGAGCTGGGTTCAGTGTGACTATGCTGGAACTGTCCCTGTTGCATGTGATGTTAGAGGTGACATTGCACATGGGGCTGCCTGCTTTTGTTGAGCTCGACTTGTTACAGGCCAGATGACCTGGCATAAGATGCTATTTGCTGTGAAAATGATCAGAAATTAATATGTAAGAGACAAAAGATGAAAAATATTTGAAGACGGGCCAATGTTTGTTTGTTTCCTTTTGTAAGTGGAATGTCTTACAGATCAAAAACTGAAATGGAAGACAGCAGAAGGCTGCTAGTTTTTCCCTTGTTAAAATAATTGTTGCTAGTTAAAACTGCAGCAAATGCCCTTGCCACACTGTGGATGGTGTTGGAATGATAATGCTTTTAAAAAAAAAAAAAAATTAATTTAGGAGAATGACTTGTGTGACTTTGAGCTGGTGCATAAAACTGCATTTGCTAGCTTTTTTTTAAACTGGTTAAAAATTTTTGTTTCTTTAAATAATGCCCTGTAAGTTTAGCAGCCATAGCAACCCCTGGCTGTTATTTCCATTGTAAATCAATTTTGCATTTTTTGTAATGTTGCTGTTTCAGAAACTGAGTTGGTCATTGTTTTGGTATTGACTTAAAAGAATGCAATCTATATTATTTAGTAACATTGCTTCCCATTACATCACAGGCTTTTCTTCAAGCTATGTTTTGAAATGCTGGTTGCTGTATGAGAGATGGTGGTGTGGCTTCTCTAGGGTTCTTGGGGGGCAGTTGTCTTTTGTGAGGTATTTTTTGGCAGATGAAATTTATTAAAAGCTACTTGACCCTTGGGGAACAAGCAGTAACTTATTCATTGTGTGTTAATGTTAGATCTGTTTGCCACAGTCTCTACTGTGCTTTCTATATTAACTTTGAGTCATTTGGCATATGGGGAAACACTTTGGCTTCCTTTCTGTATTCAACATAACGCAAGTCATTGTACATCATAGCAAATGAGATTTTTGAGGTCTTTCTTTTAAAGATATCCTAGCAAGTAGATTGCTGTTTTGTGATAATTTGTGGTCTGGGTTATTAGTTAAGACAAATTAATTTTAATAAATTTGGTTAGATAAGAAAGCACCTTTAGTTACAGCATGCTCTTACTCTAGACTGTGTGGGGGAGAGTGTCACTTCAAAATCATCAGTCAACTGGAAAATGTTTACTACTAAAAAGTTGAGATTTTCTTCAGATTCATTGATAAGTCAGATAGTGAAAGAACGCTTAAGGGCTTCAAACATCAGTTTGAGAACGATGGCTCCTGATTGCTTCCCTCTGCAGATGGTCACAGTTTGGTGAATGTGATATAGGTAGCTATTTAGTTAGGGCTCTGTTAAATGTAATGCGTTTTATGGTAGTAATGTCAATTCTACTTGACAAGGATGTAATCAGCTGTTGCAAAGTTACTAATTAGGGAAATATAATAGCCCCAATCATTGTTCCATTCTCTTAAACTGTTTTGGTCTTGGCTAGGAAGAAACTCTTTTCTTGCTTTGTATGGTTTAATGTGTTAAAATACTAGTGCCATCAGAACAGCAGGTAGTTTTCATGCCAGTTAGCAGGTTGAGGTGAAGATCAGTAAATTGCAAACTGGTGTGATAGCTCCAGCTTGCTTTGTAGCTTTTCCCATTGTACTTTCTTGACCCACAGCAGCTAACAGCTGGTAAATCCCTCTTCCCTTGTGCAATCGCAGCCTCTTGAAGTTACTGCTCAGCTGAAGTACGTGGCAGTCTTGAATACTGTAGAGTTGATGGCAGCTTACTGCTGCTCTTCTTGTTGCTGTGCTGCCCTGAACAAGCACCCTAACACTGTGTTGGTGTTAATGGTAGCTGGCACTTCAGCCAAGAGCTGAACTATCTGCTGTGTTGGCCAAAAAAGAGGAATATGAAAAATCAGGTGAAATTGAAAATAGGATTTTGGGATGGACACAGCAGACAATGCTAGGCAGTGCATCCAGCTCTGTCTAGAACTGAATACAATAACACAAAAGTAGTGATATCACAAGTATCTTTGTGTTTTCCTGACTGAAATACACAACCGTTTTTAGGAGCTCTAATGAATTGTGTAACAATTTCTCCAGGCTCCTGGTCAATGTTAAAAGAGGAGTAAAACACAATTTAAGCCATCTGTCTTTTAATATACCAGTTATTGCTACATGTCAGGGAGCCTACTACTTACCTTTATATTGTTCAGTTAATCTGTACAATTTCTGGCCTTCAGTGGCAGCTGTCCTTTATATGCCTATTTGTCTAAAAGTATGTGCAAAGACAAAACTCGGCTGGTGACTCAAATTTTTTTTGACCCAGCTATCAGGGTAGAAAGCAGATGTTCATGGTCTTTAATTAATTTACTAAATGGAAGCTGTTGTCTCTTAGGGTAAACTATATTTTCACACCAAACTCTGTGTAATTTTCTTACTCCTAAAATTATTGAGGTTGTGGAAGAATCTGTGGGTATATGTTGGTTTTTATTTATTTTTTTTTTCCACTCCCATTGATGGACATAATACTGAATACAAATAAGATTTTTTTAGTGATGTGCTGATTGTTATGGATTGACTATCCAGAGCTATTTGTCTTTGATGTGAGGCTGACTTGGCATTCAAAGGACATGTGCATGTTCAGTGTTCAATGGCTTAAAGACTGGAGTGACAGAATTGGAGAGCTTGGCAAATACCTCTGCGTGTGCATGATTTGGAACAAAAAACTCCATCTTCGAAGACAAAGTGTCCAAAGTAGATCGCTCAGATACGCTTTCATAAATATTTTTATTGCAAAGATTTAATCCTGAGCAGCTGAGCAAGAAAAATGAAGTTTAATAATGGCTAGTACAATGTTTTGTAAAGCAAAGTATACCTGTAGCCAGCAAAGCCCTCTTTATATGTTTGGTTTGTTCATTATCAACCTGATCAAAGTTGTGGATCTGGCACTGGGCAAAAAAATATGAAGTGTGCAGCAGAACTTCCAAATACATGGAAATTTGTGGGGTTTTAAGATAAATAATAAAAACCCCCACCCAAAACCCCAGAAACCAAACCCGGTGGTGTGGCAGTCAGGTCCCCCCCTCTATTTTTTTTTTCTTTTTTTTCTTTTTTTTTGTACTCTTTTGGGTTTTGTTTAAATAGTTTTGCAGCATGCAAAGAGATTGAATACATCTGTGTAGTGCAAGCAGGAGTGAGTATTCAAAAGCAGGTTAGTTTAGGGAAAAAAAGAAAATCTTGAAATGAATCCAGGTAACTTCCTAGTTAAAACATATTAAATAGCATAAAGCCTGTGAACTCAAGACAACTCAGTTCAACTATATAAAATGTTTAAGCTGTAAAACAACAGGAGGTTTTGTTTTATAGGTGCCTGGATAACTTGCCCTTAGGTGGCAGAGGGACAGTGTGGGTTCCCTTTTTACATCAGATGTTTTCCTGTGAGCCAAGCAGCTGGGGAAAAACTGAAATACCGCTTCCTCTTTAAATGGTTGTTACATACACATTAAGCTTTTTGTGTTTGTTCATTCAAGCTTAGATGTTTTTAAACAGCAGTGCCCCTAATTTTATGTGCCTTAAGACAACTCCTGGTTAAGGGTTAGGTTTCAAAGACTGCTTAGTTCTTAAGCATCATGCTATTCCAAATGGAAAATTTTGCTGTCTGGTCAGCAGAAAATGTTCTTTTTCTTGCTGTTCCTGAGTGTTTTATTGCATGGCAGTACTTCTAATCAAATCAAGTGACTTTTAATGTATTACCAGGTGGGATCCTGTGTCCTTCAAAATCTCTTAAGTCTGAAAGTCTCCGATTGCCTGGATCAAGACACTGTCTCTTCAGCGGTGGACCCAAAGTGGCCAGTGGAGACCGTTTAAGTGCAATGCAATGTCTTCTACACCAGAGAAGTGCTGTCTGGCAAGGGTGGTCAGCATTTCAGTCCTACGCTTTGTGAAATCTTTGCTTAGATGTGAAGACTGCTAAGTCTCTCCTAAGTTGGCAAAGACATATGATGTAACTCTGAGCAAAAGGGAGGAAGAGCTCTGAGTGGAGACACAGGAGGTAGGAGCTCTCTGCTCCACAGGCAAGGCAAGCAGGAGCCCAAGCTCACCCAGTGGTTCCAGTGCCAGCAGCTTTAGCTGCTTTCCTATAGCTGGAAAAATAAACTGTCCAGCCCATATGTATCTGCAGAGCAATATGCATATAGGCAATCCTTTTCAGTTGTTACATGGCACTTGTCTCTAAGCTTGGGTCTGTGACCTGTTTCACAGGAGCCCACAAGACAGAACAGAGTATAGTAGTCTTATTGTCCCAGTACTTGTGTTAGGAGATCCTGTCTCTCCACTGGAAAAAAAATATCTGTTTCCTTGTTGAAAAGGGTTGAAATCCTTTCCTTTAGGGGACAAAAATAGTAATTTTTTAAAAAAATCAGGTGGACTGCTTCCTTTCCTATTAATATTAGCCAGCATGTTGCTGAAGAATCTACTGTGCAATGTTGACTAAAAAAAAATAGTTAATGGTGGGAGTAAGAATAACAATCTCATATTTATAACCTGAGTTGACCTTTAACAAGAAAAAGTAGCTTGAAGTATACCATGTAACACTAGTGTCTGGCTACTGTCAAACATGCTGCAAATGTATAGTAACAGGTACTGTGCGCAGCAAACTTATCTTTGTAGTAGAAACCTGATGGTGTTGCTATTCCCAGGGGGTAAGTTGAATTACATTGTTACTGAGGCTGAGCTAACAGAGCTTTGCTTATACTATACATACAGACAAGATGGTTCTTCACAGAGGGGTGACCTTTGCTGTATTTTGGTTTCAGATTTCACCGGGGCCTATTGCAAAGTTTTTAGCTTCAGTCCACACCCTGCTGGTAGTTAGCTATAAAGCTCTCTTTGAAGAAGGTTAAAAAAAAAGTCTACCCTTTATTACTTTAATAAAGTTAGATAAAGGTCGTTTGTTTACTCCTTTGTAATATATACTGCTGCCACTGTTACTTGTCAATATAACTGTTAGTTTATAGATGGAATTAAAGCTACAGAATTACTAGTTACAGAGTGCAAATGCATAGTGCAAGTAATTCTTTTTTATGATCCTTCTGTTTATTATTTAACTTGAAGAATGTGTACTAGCATATATTTGTGCTGGGGAAACTGTTATGGTTGACATTGCATAATGTAGTGTACTCCCTCCAAGGTTATTCCACCCTCTCTCTAAACTTTTTTGGGTTTCTCTCTCCAAAACCAATTTAAAGAAACAAATTAAAGCCCTGTAATCGCATTTAAGAACCCAGTTAACTAAGAAGTCTGCATGTCACTGTTCCAATAGATATAATCACCTCTTTAGTACAGTCACTCCTCTCTAGGACTCTGATTTCCATCTGATTAAAACATTTGGGTTGCATGTTACAACCAAGCTAAAGGGGACGGCCTGCTCTTCCCTCCTGGCCATGTGGTCCTGCCCCATCCTCTCTTGTGTAAGTCCTGCTGCTTGCTGAACTGCAATTCACTGTGAACTGCAGCACGCTACTTCCTCTCCCCCACCTGCATTAGCTCCTTTTAATAAATTGAATTAGCTGAAGAGAGGGTTGAGTGAGCACTAGAGTGCGTGCAAGGCATCGAAGGCAGTGGTGGAAACTTGTGGGGAAAGGGAGGAACAGGAAGATTGTCCCTCTTGGCACCAAGCTTCAGGTTGACTCCAGCCCCTTAATCCTTAGGTGGTAACAGCTCTGCAGGGTCCTGCCAGAAGTACTGGGAGGCAATGAGAAAACATAAGTGGAAGGTCTTATGAGTTGATCCTTCTGCAAGGCAACTTGGCTTATCTGTAGGAAGGTAAGGATGAAAAAGCCATTTCTCTAGGTTTTGAGATACAATGTGGCAGTCACTAGGTTATGACATTCCTCCCCCTACCCTCCTAGTACCCAAAACCTGAGGGGGAACAGTCATGTTTAAGGGGAGGCTTTTTGGGATAAATGCAACATCTTGGAGAAACTATGTAGACTTCAAGATTAGTTTAATTAAATCTCAGTGTGTGGGCTGAGCTGCTCTTTGGCTCCCATGTCACACACCCGTATCTGAGCTCCGTGAGGCTGCCAGTGAGTGACAGTCCTGGGTGCTGCAGAGGTGGTGTGTGTTTGTGGTTGCTTTCTGTAATGGCCTTTCCTTCTCACCAGAGCCTGCAGCATACCTACACAGCACAAGGTACACAACTATATTTTCTGTTGTAAAATAAAAATGTTTTCACTGTTGAACAGTGTATACCATTGCTACTCTTATTTTTTTTTTTTGTTCTATTTCATAGTTATGTATAAGAAATGGAGGCTAAATATTGCCATAGGAAAACTTCATTGCATTAGGTAGACCATGATGTCTGTATGTTCAGGAACATATAGAACAAATTATTTGTATGGTGAGAGGAAAGGATGGGGTTGCACTTCATTCTAGTAATGAACTTGTGCACATGTTTGCAAGGCAACTATGTATAAAGAAGTAAGAATAACAATAAGGAAAATTTATATACAAATAAGTTGTTTAGCATAGCTTAGCCTGCCTCCCAAAATATTGTGTAACTACAACTTGCAGTTGCTTACAAACCTTTGAAAACGATATTGCCTCTCTTCTCCTTCCATCCAGGTTCTCACCAGTTAAATGATGTGTAAGAAAACCTAATGTTGCTACCAACAAATTTGGCAGAAGAATTGTTTTAGAAGTGTAATGCTGAGTTTCCAACAGCAGAAAGCTGTTTGCTGTTTAAGTTGACTGAAATTGTTCCAGTTAGTCTCTGTGCAGGTGGTGAATGATGCAAATTCACAGTGTGAATAGCTGTCCTGCAGATAGTACTTTATGGTTTTCAGTGCTGTGTCCTCCTGGCTTTTCCTGGACGTCTTTCTTTTTAATTTTTTCCCTTTCCCTGGCTGCAATGAACCACTGTCTTAAAAAGATTCTGTTTTCTTTGTTTGATGTGATATGCAGGCTTCAGTGCAGATACTTAAGGAGTCTTATCAAAGTAATACTGGCTCAGTCAGAGTAAAGATGCTTTAGTTAAATAGACTATGACTGTGTTTAAAAATAACAGCTCTGGTTGTGTCAGCGCATTGGACGACCTGATACTGACTTCAACAGAAAGAGCTCCTGAAAATTACTTTGCCTGTTGCACGTATCACCGCCAGTGGGAACTTGTTTTCTGTTGATGGCGTTTCAGTGTTAGATGAACCAAAGCAGAGCCCCTGAATTATAAATGTGATTGGCTAAAGGGCTTCAGAGAGAGCTTGTTATACTTTTAAATGTATGAACAGGAGTAGCAGCACTTCAGCTCTTGTTCAGATCATCAGAACAGTGGTGTCTGGGGCTGGGCATGAACACCATCCTCATCTAAGCTTGGTAGTTTTGGGTTCTCAGCCATTTGTTTTCTGTAGGAGAAAAGTGGTGTGTGTCCTCTACCATCTTGGGGTCTGTCTGTGTGTGACTGCCATGCTTGCACATGTGTAGACGGTTGCTTTCTCACCGTAGTAAAGCTCCTCCAGGAGCTCTTTAGTAATTCCCATGCAATCATCTCATCTCACCCCAGCCCTGGTTTGGCTCTGACTTCTCCTGACTTTCTGAAGACTCATTTCAAGCACTGGTATTTTTTAAGTCTCGTTTAATGAGATATAGGCCATATGCAAAAAAAAAAAAAAAAAAAAAAAAAAATAGTTACACATAATATTTTCCAAAAAGTTTATCTGATGTTTGTTTCATTTCTTATGGTTCTTGTTCTGTGTGGGTTTTCTGTCCTTTTTTGTTTCTTGGCAAGGAAGACAGTATTACATTCTTTTACCAAGAGGGAGGGTATTAAGCTTACTCATAAAAAGAAGATTTATTATCAAATGTATTTTTTCATTTTGTCCATTGGAATTTTTTTTTTTAAACTCTAACCATACCCAGATTACTGGCTTCATTCATACGGTCCTTGTATCAAGTTTGGATGCTGTCTTTGTTAAGTTATGGCTCCTGAGGGTTTTCTGTTACAGAGGTTTCTTCAGTCAAGGGAAATGAGGGTATAATAAAGAGGATCCAAAGACCGGACATAATGATTCTATATAACTGAAACAAACAATGCCAGATTTGGCTGATGTTGGATTTTCCATCAATTTTCTTTTTATTGGCATTTGTTCATTTTGCTTTAAGCAGAGCTTAAAACTGAGGCCGCTTTAGTGCCTGAAGTAATTGAAAGACCAATAGCAGATGATTTGGGCAATACCTTCAATCACTGTATCCTCTCTTCATGCATTTATCCTGAATTCTGGATTACTCAGGAAGTCTCCTTGATTCAAATGCCATTAGAGTGGTAAATTCAACGGGAGACATGGAGATTCACTGGAAGGACTATAACTGAAGCCAGTACAATAGACCTGGCTGTGCCTGAGGTTCCTGAAACCTTGTTCCAAGTGCTCTGCTCGTGCTTGGCAAGAAGCAGTACTGTTTTCTGGCACAGTGAGTACCTGACCTTCATTGCTGTTGCCTCTGACTTGCTGCAACTGTCTGCTAGCTGTTAATAGTATCTTTTGCCTCCTACTACTCTAATAAAATATTATTAATTTTAATATGTTAAAATAGGGATAGAATCGTCAAAACATCCTTCAGGATGCAAGCAAATTTGCTGAGAGATTCTAAAAATACATGACTGTGCCTCTCAGCCAGAAATACAATGCGAAGCAAGAAAGCAGAGCGTGCTGGTCACTTTCTCTCTTTCTGATGTTGAGCTCTGCCAGAAGAGGAATGACACTGAATCTGTTTCTCACTGCCTCTGCTGTGCCGGAACATTGGTCTTTCAGGGTAGAGAGTGTGCAGTACTGCTATTTTCTGTAGATATTTCTCAAGAAGAGAGGAGGAGGAAAAAACACAGTATTAGCTTTGACATTTACAAACTAATAGATATGACAGTAAAGCTGCTGAAGTCAAAACTGTAGCCATCTTTTTAATGTCCTTCTCATTATTTTAGAATGTTTGGGGGGTATTTTTCCCCCCTTTTATTCTCAATAACCTTGGTGTCTTTGCATATTGGTGAAATTGGGTACAGCAATTGAATCATACCCAATACATAAACCCATTTCTCTCCCCATCTATTTCTGCACATGCTCTTCAACATACTTCATCCACTTCTTTACTCACAGAAATCTAGGAGACACTTTCTTAATGTTCTTTCTCTTGTTCAGGCTCAACTGCAGAAGTTTAACTCCTTTTCTATTCTTATTTACGGCAAATGTTAGAAGCCACTCTCTGGTAAAAATGAAAGCCCTTATAGTGGCTAATTGTGTGGCACTTCGAAAGATGAAAACTGGACTCCTCATAGAGCAGAAAGCTGTATGTGATTTATGTGCATTATGGTCAAATTTAATGAACACAGCATTTTCAGTCATTTTTTTTGTACCATAATATATATATGGTACAATAGGATTCTGCCTGATGAAAAAAGAAAGCTGACAGAAGGGGTAAAACTCAATATTGCCCTAAGGGTAAACTTTTGGAAATATTTCTGTGGATTACAGCAATGAGTATTACATAAGAAAAAAAAAAAAAAAAAAAAGTTTGCCCTGAAGCACCTAAATTACTAAAGCATTTGTAAAAGTAGGATTTGTCTGTCTAAAAACTTACTGCAATGTCTGCTTCTGACCAGCGGCAAGGCTAGGTATGGCTGTGTTGTGTCGGTTATCTACAGAGCCTGTGGATTTTGGGGGTAGCAAGGTTGTGTATCTCAGTGTGAAAAACATGAAGACACCAGCTGTAATCTTTTAAACGATGTATGTGTGTTGCAGTTGTGTGAAATTAAGTTTCCTGAGAGGTCTGAGTGACAGCGTTTAGTGTAAGAGGATCTGATCTAGTTGTTTGTTCTTGCGGTAAACTGAACTAGCACAGACTTGACTGAAAGTGTGCAGCTTTCTAATTAGAGCGCTCCCTTTAGCGTATTTGATGGATGGGGGGGTTTATAAAAACAGAAGAGTAGAACTACCTTGATTGTGAGATGCAGTGGTTTACTTGTAGCATCTCATGGGGCGGGGGGAGTTTGCACTGGACTCGGATCCACAGCTACTGTGGCTTTCTGTTGAGCCGCAGCATCTGTCTTTAGCTCAGTCTGTGAGGGAGCAGAGGCAGGAGGTATTCACACCACTCAGCTCAGCCAGCTGAGGCTCTCCCCTGAATCACATTCCTGCTTTGAATTGCTTTTTGGAGAACTCTCTATGAATGCCGGAAGCCTTAAAACAAGGCAAACCCAATTTGAGCTTGGCTGGCTAATTACAGTGCCCCAGTAGAAATTCTTTGTACAGTGGGGCCTGGGTCTGTGGGTACTCTCAGCTCCATGCAGATAACACCCAGGTAACAATTCTCTATTTAGTTTTTGGCTCATTATTCAGATTGCTGACATATTTAAATATTCCATCTGCATATTGGCTTAACCTCTGGAAAGATTTGGTCTGTGAGATTACTTTTTTAAACTTTTTAATACAAGCTGTGTCAATGCTGCAGTACATTATCTTTCTTCTTTTAAGATATTTTACCCCATATTGATGCAACAGCATTGTCCCCCATATCCCCATCGTTTCTGGGGACAGTGAAACCGTTCACATGAAATAGTTGGCACTTAGTAAATGAATGAAGGTTTTGACATTGATTTATTAATGTATCCAGAAACCACCTGTATGTTTTGCTTTCTCAAGCAGTTCAATTTGTTTGTCTTCCTTCTTAAGAAAGTAAACAAATACACTCATTTGTTTCTCTTACCCCCCATCCATAGGCAGGCTTCAGAATCTGTTAAGCCAAAATATTCTCAAATTGGGGTTTCTTTCATGTTTGAAGAAAAAGCTTTGCTAGGAAGGCTTCTGTTATAAATAGTAGATAAGTGCACCTACACAGCAAGGCTCTTCTTTTTAAGTCAGGCTGAAGCAGCTGAAGTTCGGAAATAGTTTTTAGGCACCCTGTAGATAGACTGCCTGTGGGCAGAGCTGCACCCCTGCATCGCCCACCCCAACAGAAGTAGCTGGAAACGCTTGGGTGAGAGCGTGGGTGAGCCTCAGCACTCGGGTGCTCCAGCAGCCCCTCTTGCTGAAAATAACCTTTTCCTCATGAAGCAGAAACAAGTGCTTTGCCCACCTCTGGGCTCAGGTTGCCTTGTTTATCCATGCTCACCAAAGTTTCCTCTCTGAACAAGCCGTTAGGTCTAACCGCACTTTAAATCAATCTGACTCCACAGCTAGAGACAGTGTTTACACAACTATATATATTTTTTTTTAATCCTGTTGAAAATTATGCTCATTTCAGGTGTAACGGGTGTTTAAAGTTCTTGTTAAGGATTGCTTGAGACATTTTAAGTAGTTGTGAAAAAATTCAGTTGTCCAATCTTCCTGCCTCCAGTAGCAAATACAGTTATGTGCCTGTTGAGAAATTGGCTGGCCATTAGAGGATTTTAAAACTAAAGCTCTGTTCACATGACCTGATACTGTACTTCTTAGGTGAAAACAGGACTTTTCCCTGCTTTGATTTTCATTCTTCAACTTTTTCCTCATTTCATATGACTTTTTAATACCTTTCTTGGAAAAGATAATCTAGATAAATCAAATACCTGAGCTTTACCAATAAATGTAGGTGCTTAGAAGTGCTGATGTCCTCTGAAAGAGTTATTTAGTTTTATTTTTCAGAGGTCTAGCCAAAGATAATTTGTGGAAGGGGTCTGTTTTCTTTTCAGCTGTTGATTTTAAGTGATGTCACTGGTAGTTAACTAACCTAGCTTCAAGTACTCCAATTCCTTTGATAAATACATTGCCAAGGCAATAACCTCAGTAACCATGAACCATTTGGGGTTTTTACTATTTTCATTTTATATAAGCATGAATGTAGAGTGTGAGTAAAATGATTAGACTGAATTTTTCTTAAACATTAGATTCTCTATAGATATGAATATGAACTTCTCTGATCTAGTTCAGGAGTGTGCTTGTTAAGAGAACTGTGCTTAAATACTTCAATACCTGTATATCAAATATAGTGAAAATCATCTGGGGTTCAATGTGGAATGATGCAGTCAGTCTTTGTGCTGTGTCTATCCTGTTTTGAAAAATTGTTTGAGTTTTAGTCAAATTTTCTTGATGTAAGTTGATAGGGTTTTATCAGTAAGCACGAACAAACCAAGTTCTTATTCAGACTCTCTTAATCTTGAATTTAAAACTTATTTCCATTCATTGTGTTGATTGATCAGGGTTTTATCAGAATTAAACTACCTTTTATGTTCGAAGCAATGCTAGAGCACACCAATTAAATCTTCATCATATATTTGAGTTACCCAAGAGCTTTATAAATTAGTAAGAGATTTTAAGGATGTTGTTAGTGATCAAAAATGTATCAGTTGATTTATTTTTTTTTTTAATTTTATTTTTAGGTTTTTCTACTGAAACCACTAAAAGTAATTGATTAAAGTATCTAATATTTGTCCAGTCCTGTGAGCAGAGTTGTAGTAACTATTTTTATACTTTGAAAATCAAATTACAATTCAAATGCAGTCCTAGGTAGGCGTTGTTTGTAGTAGAGAAGCTCAGTCTGGTCTTAGTTCTAACCTGCGACATTGCCTTCTCACAGCTGGTATAACAATGGGCTGCTACAAAGCAGTGTTTCCTCAGTAACATGTTCAACTTTTCTTTGATAAGGGTATGCTTGGATTATTTTTGTGGTGGATGTGTGAAAGGTGTGTGTGTGTACCTTTAGTTCTAGGAAACATATTTTGTAAGTTAAAGTACTTAGAGAAAACACAGAAGATGAGCGAAACACTACACAGAGAATTTTTCCTTAAACACTGGGTTCAAGATGTAGGCCACATCTGTAATCATGTTTTCAGTAATGAGTCCATATTAAATGGATTCTCTGCCAACAACATCTGGTTGCACTTTATGTACGTGTTTTCTTCCGTAAAGAAAGCAAACCATATGACATAACCCCAGTCAGATAAAAATGATTGTTTATAATACTTTGTTTATTTATATAGCACCACAAGATGAAATACGTCTTCATCTGAAAAACCTTACAGCAATTTACAAAGGTGAGCAGATGACATCTGCATTTCCAGATGGCTGGTCCAGCGTACTGTGTTTTGTGGTTAATAAGCCTTGCTTAAAGGGATATACAATTAGTAGCTCAATGGCTAATTGAATGGGGGCTAATAATTCCTGATGCCTTCATGGGTAGTGTCCCGTATCCTGTAGCAGCCCAGCAATGCTGGTACTACTGCTAAAGCTCTGCGTGGGGTCAGAAAGAACAATACCTTTGGTACCTTTTAGGACTGGTAGCGAACCCCTGGTACTGCTCACTGTTAGGAGTAAAATTTGGGAGCACTGATTTGCTTTTAATAGAATAGACTGCACAGCAGTTGTTCACATGAATTGTTCAGGCTAATTCCAGCAGGTTGGTCTTAATTACTCTCTTAGAAGTGGCTTCTTTGTGTACAAAACAAGCTTGCTGTGGGGCTTGTGAAGAGGTTCAGCCTGGATTCACACTTTGGGTTCAAGTTGGGAAACAGCCAAAAGATAAAAATTGGAAATCCCTTGTGAACATCCGAGGCATGATTTCCTGTAACAGAGTATTGGGCTGTGATGCCCTCAGAGCAGTGGGAGCTACGCAGTGGGGTTTCAGCTGCTGCAGTCCTCAACAGATCTCTTCAGCCTGTGCCTACCAAGTTATTTAAGGGTGTCTGCCAGGTCTTTCCCACATGAAAGTTGGGCCACCTGCAGCTGTGGAAAAAGCTGTAGACAAAGCAGTGTTTAACCAAGCATGTATGGTACTGCACTCCTGATTGAGATGTTTGGAAGGAGCAATTTCTGTGCAGGCCAGCAGAGAGTAATTTCAGAAATAGCTTCTTGTGTCAAAAATTTGATGGAAGCTTTTATGCCCTACAAGACCTTGTGTATCAGTGAGGGACCTACTGGGCAGGGAGGCAAATGTCATCTACTGTAGGGTTTATTTCTTCCCTTAACAGGCTCCGATCAAATGTGCACGAGGAACGGATGTTGTGACAATTTGTACCTAGATAAAATATCCTTGTGTGGTTAACAGCCTCATCTGAGATCCAGGGTGTCTTTCGGTTTGGATTTTCTATTTATGATTATTCATATATTAAAGCTGCTTAGAAAATGCAGTATTCAACACGTAATACTTTCTGTGACTCAATTTCAACTGATTAGCCTATCTGTTAACAGCATAACTTATTTTTTTTCTTACTCAGCCATGAGAATGGCAGTGGTTTAGCGTAGTTTTTTGTTGCAATACCAGAACAAAACAGGAATTTAAATACTGTGGCTATTAGGCCTTTTAAAATTAGGCATCCTAATTAACAGAGCTAAACATGACTTAATTACTTAATGTAATTACCAAAATACCTATTACATTTTTAGCTGCTAGGCTAAAAGGTTTTTAGCCGAGTACAAGCTTTTGCTGTGCACGATGACCCTTTAGAGGCTTTTGGGACTCTGTCCAGCTGGCAGCTCAGCATAGCTGAACAGATGTGGCTGGTCTCTGGGGAGCTGATCTGTACTGCTAGCTTTATTAATTCCTGACACTCGTATTGATCTGTGGGTCCAAACTAAAGTAAAGAGTCTTATGTGGAAGTGGCATAATGTGTAAGTTCCTGTTGGTCTTTTCCTGATGTGTTCAGGGTATATTTTGATAGGTCTAATATTAGTCTCAGGAGCTCTTTATTTGTTGTTTGTACATGTACGTGTTTTACTGTTTCTTGGCTTCGTGTTCTGTTCTTGGTGATTCATAGAGCATCAAAAATGTGCAGAAATCATGTTCTCAGCACTTTGGAAGACCTCTCCAGATAATTCTGAACATTGCTTGTTCACGGGAAGCAAGTGGGTGTGCTGGAGGAGCATTCAAGTTTCCTGAAACTGCTTGTGATTACCAAGGAACTGCTTTGTAGCTCTTCTCTGAGAAGAAAGTTCTTCTTCTTCCAAGTATTATTTAATAATTAAAATCTTGAGGTTAGGAGCAAGTACGTTTTCCTGTAAAAAGGACAGATGGTGTTGAAAAAGCAGTTGAAGATTTGTGCTGATGGACTGGAGTTTGCTTTCTCCTGGAATCTAATTTTTACCCGCAAAAGGCGAGATGTAGTAATAGGGATTAGTATGACAATGAACTTGAATCACAAGTGACAGATTTCTTTTTTTTCCTTTGTGTGGGGAGGGTTATAGTTAGACACTCTGTGTATGGGAAGTCTTTGTGGGCCACTTGTCAATGTATTATTATCAAAATACTAAATTGAAGATATTTTTTTTAATGCTGATTAAATTTAAGAGGAAACTTGAAATGGTTTAGGAGTTTATGAGTAAGAACAGTATGACTAGGAGCTGGCATGTTGGAGGCACTGATCACAGGCAGTTGCAGACAGCATTCTGAAGGTTATCAGTGGAGGATGCAAGTGGGCTATGAATTTCCTTCTTCAGCCACACTCTGACACAAATAAACATGCTAATTCCTGCAACAAAGGCACTGCACTAATGTACTTTACTGACCTTATCCAGGAAACATTCAGCACTAGCCAATTTCTGATATAATTTGGACAAAACATTTATTTACATACTTACTGAAAGCAGATGTTTGGGAGGTTTTTGTGGGTATGTTAAAGTCTTTAAAAAAAATAAAATAATCCTGAACTGTAATTATAATAGCTGATTGTTTATACCTTTCTGATCCTTGGACTCTGAGGCTGTGCTTTGAGAATTTTTCCAAGGGAAGCACTTGCTAGATTGAGACCACCCAATAGTCACTGAATAGCAGTCATAGTGATATGTGTGTTTTCATTTAGTATAAACATTTTGAACTTAATGACTTCCTGTTTCTAAGGATGAGAATAATCTCCCTTAAAAAAGGAGTAGGGGGAATATTAAAACAGGAAACTTGAGTGCATGACTGTGCTTTGCTAGTAAGCCTATAGGTTGATGCAAACTCAGGAGAAAGTTCATGAGATGTTATGATAGTACAACTTGCAATTCCTAAGGTCTTTGTCAGGCAGTTACAGTCGTTTTCATACAAAGACCCAAACTTATGCATTTTCCCAAGCAGAAATGGAACGAGCAACAAGAGCTTGATGAATGGAACAGCAAATAAGGAAGGAGCAGATGGCTGGGAAGACAGTGAGGGGAGAATGCGGTTGGTGTTACGTAGCGTCTTGATGTACAAGTTCTCAATGTGGCAGTGCTATAGAAGCAGCATATAAAAGTGAATATTTATTTTGTTTCTTGAGCTTAGCAGTTTTAGCAGTGGAAGCAAGGGAGTTGCAAAGATCAGTAAGGGCTTGCATAAATTGTCTGAGGTGCACATACTCAGGAAATCTTGCACTTCTGTAATAGTGTTTTATTTTAGACCTGGACTTAGATAAATTCTGCTGGTGTTCAACATATATCTCATACAGTTTTGCATCACCAGTTTGTCAGGCTCTGTTTGAGCAGCACATGTTTTCTTCCCTTTTTTTAATGTAATTTTTGTTGAAGGGATCCAAGTGTGTACAATAAACGCCCGTAGCCAAAGTTGAGGATCCTGTTCGAAAGGTGGCTGAGAGGTGAGGAGGGGGAGGGCGTGGTTTGTTTTGACTTTGCAAGACCTGGGAGGGAGGGAATCGAAACCAAGTGAGGTCTCATCCTTCCTTTCTTGAGTGAGGAACGCACACAATTAAATACCATCCTTTTTGCATAGCAATAATTTACATTTGTACTGTTCCAACTCTACGCTTGAGTACCATTTCAACATATGGTTTTCAAGGAGGAAAAACAATCCCCTCCCAAAAGGGCTTTGCTAGAAATGTGCTGGAGGAGCCCATGGAAATGAGTCAGTTTGACTAAGTTACAAATAATATTCTGTCTCAGCTAAAAAAAAAAAAAATGAAAAGGAATAAACTTGATTTCTGGAGAGCAAAGAAAGGTTAACTGGTCATGTTGTTATACCCTGATGACTTCTATTCTTGAGAATGCTTGACCTGTGTTAAGTGACAGTGTTCATACTGACTTGGAGTTGGGATTATGGGACTTTGACAATAATATGTGTTTTCTGAAATGGAATTTCTTCCCAGGTCAAAATGTAAAAATTTCCTTTTGCTTTTGGTGGCAAAATAAGTTAAATTTATTGAGCAATCTTCTGAAGCTTTGCACGGTCCAGGCATTCGTCAAAGTAGGGATTTGTCTTGCGAACGTGAGTAAATTTGGGTATTGTCCTTGTTTACATCTTCTGTAAACTGACTTTAACACTTATGTATAGTTTTAATGGTCCTGTTTTGTTGGGGTTCTTTTTCCCCCCTTTGGAAAACTGGAATCTCTATGGTGAATAACAAACAAGAATTGCATCAGTAAACTTTATCATAGTAGCTGTTGTGTCAGTATCTGACAGGATCCGTCTTTTGTCTCAAAGTGGTGATCCAACCAGGCAAAACTGTGCAGTGTTTCCATCAGACTGACCTCTAAATCCGTTTCAATTATCTATCACTTATGCATTTATTTTCCTATCTTCTTATATTTGTTATTTTTATAGCATTTCTTCTTATGTTAAAACTAGTCTAATTTCAAGATGAAATTTATTATCTTGTGTTTTACCTGTAAGTGGCAAAGGATCTTAGAAAGCAAAGCCTGGCAGGGGGAAGCAAAGACTGCTGTTTCGTAGAGCAGACATATGTTCTTGTTGCATTTATACCTGGAATAGCTACTGTCATCATGTAGCCACTGAAATTCTTCATTTGTTCTTTTCCAACTGATAGCCAAAATTTGAGTTGTGGAACCGTCTCTTTAAAAGTGTAATCTCACCTTAATAACGTTGTCTTGAAATGTATTTCACACATGCTGATATTTGTCTTCGTAGCATGGGCACTGGTATAAGGAATCTCTCTGGTACCACGCGTGAAGAGGATGGCAGTGATTCCTGCTGCCTCCCTGGCATGTCTGACCTGGGCGTTCTCATCTCCTTCTACCTGTGCAGTTTTAGCGCTTCCTTTCATATGTCTTGATTTCAGCATGGTTTGCTTGCTGTGTAAGAAAGACACCATCTGAAATGAAGAAAATCCTACCTGCTGGAACACACTTGGAATGCATGTTAGGGACTCATTTCCATGACAGGCATTAGGAGGCTAGTTATTTGCTGTGGGTATGCCTTTCTTCCCCTCTCCAAAGACCCTCATGACAGGAATTTTTGAGTGCAGCCTTCCTTTATGGACATTTTGAATGCAAAAATAACCACACTGTGGTTGAATGACAATAATGTGGTAAACAAACTGTTGTTGCTTCTAGTGTTTTTAGCAAGGCAAATAAGCAGTACCGTTCTTCTTTTTGGGGAAATGTGATTATTCACAGAATTGGAGAATGTCAGGGATTGGAAGGGACCTCAAAAGATCATCTAGTCCAATCCCCCTGCCAGAGCAGGAACACCTAGATCAGGTCACACAGGAACGCATCCAGATGGGTTTTGAATGTCTCCAGAGAAGGAGACTGCACAACCTCTCTGGGCAGCCTGTTCCAGTTGGAGTATCTTACAGGGTTTGAAACTCAGCACCAGAAAAATGCTAAATATGTATCCCATTGAATACAGAATGGTGTCTTAAAAAAAGCGTGTTCTTGCAAAGACAAGATGGAAGTTATTTGACATTTCCACATTGTGTTTACAGCTAAAACCATCATTCTGATTTGCATTCAGAGTGATGCATGTGACAGGCCATTATCTGGATTATTCAATATGTATAATTAGGCATTTGCTTTCTTTTCTTTTCAGTGTATCTGTGCAGGGTTTTAAAAATTCGAAGTAATAATGATCTGTGCACTTTCATACAGCATTTGCATAATCAATTTGGGAGGTTGGTGAGCAGGATTTATTTCGAAGCTTTTGAGTCTAAAATGGATTCCATTGATTTATAGATTGAGATGAGTATTGACATGTAGTCTGCAGTGGGATAGCATAGTGAAATAATATCCCGACATTTGGCATTTCAGGCCTGGGCTGTTCCCGCTGGGCTGCTGGCCTTCAGGCCAACACTTTTGGAAGTAGGTCCTTAATACTGATGCTTCTAAGTGCATTGGCATTCTCCTTTTGAAAACTGGACAACGGTGCTAAAGAATTGTCCCTGCCCAAACCAAAGCAGCACATATGTGAACCAAGGAACGTTCTCTGTGGAGCTGAAATTAGCCTCCCTCAAACACCTGTACTGAAACTGCTTTAGAAAGATTTTATTTTCAATTAACGGTCCAGCTTTTATTGAATGTAAGAGACCTGGATTTATTTGGAAATGTGAATTTAAGATAACTTTTTTCTTTAAAACCCTGTGCATACCCAGAGAGAAACTCTCTTGCTGTGTTGTGAGAATGATGGATAACAAGACTTGTTTTGACTCTTACAGATGTGTACACACCTGCAACCTCCATTGCTGAGCAGTGGGTTATGTGGCTGGTTGGTAGAAGGAATGTTTCATTTCAAAGTTTAGGAAGTGCACCACATACTTCTGAAGTTTTAAATTCTCCAAATAATTCTGAATATTTTGGCCCGGAGGAAACAATCTAGTGGAATTCCCTGGCGTAGCTGCCTTTAGGGTCTGTCTGAGTCCTGAGTGCAATCCCTGCACTTGGGGTGCAGCACTGGCTGGGGAAAGCATCTGCAGCAGCCCCATGCCATCAGCCCCGCTGACAGGGAGGCTCCAGGGAGACTCTTTCCAAATTCACCATGTCAGGGAAACCCACTCGGAGTTTGTGGTGTGGAAACCTCTCCTGAAAATCAGCACTTTTTACCTGGCCCTCTTTGAGGAGGAAAAAAATAAATATTTGCTGGAAAATATTAATAAATAAAATAAATATTTTCTTGGAAAAAAAAAAATATTTGCTGCCTCACTGGTTTAAAATTTGTTTTCCTTCTGAAAGAGGAACCACAAGATGTGGCATTTTTTAAGAAGTCAGAGGAACCGTGGCACACATGAACAAGCAGGCTATGTTCATTGCCAGCTGTATTATAGGTTATTTTTAGTGTCTCTTCTGCACTGTTATTGAGAGGAGTAGGCTGGTAGTGGTGGTGAGCGGGTGTGCATTCTGCTTACACCTCTGTACTCTCCCTCCTCGAATAGATGAGCGTGCATCACCAAGGAGGTTGTTAGTTAAATTGCTAGTTCAGGGTGCTCAAGATCAAATTCTTTAATTGGTTTGGAGGGATTTTGCTTCCTGTGTCTTCTGCAGCTGATGCTGTTTGCTACAGAAGCAGCACAAACCCAGGAATTTTTGTTCTGTTGGGTTCTGCCCTGTTTCCGTAGAAACTGATTTTGTACCATAGCTGCAGACCGAGAATCAAGTCGCTTCACAGTCTTTCTGTTGGAAACATGTAAAATCAAACTGACGCACACTAAGTGAGAATATATTGGTCCTCACTTCTTTGTGGATTCTTCTTTTCTCTACAGTGAATCTTCCTTTACTGATCATTTTCCTCAGATGCTCTCAAGATCAGAGTCCATTAGCCTGTGATTGCAATTCCTTTGATTAAAGTACAAGGAGTTGTCATTGCTGAAAATAAAACTTATTTTTAGTAGTTTGCATGAAAAGTTCAGCTTGTGTCTCAAGAAGAGGAAGTTCAGTTGCCTAATTGATTATTGTCTATGTCTTCGCTTCTAAAAGAAAAAAATATTACAAATTCTGGGGGAGAATTGAACAGCTTGAAATGGCATAAAGGGGGGGAAAAATTAGTCCTTGTTAGTTGGAGGTATTGCTCAACGGGCAACAGATCTCCTGGGGTTTTGTTTCTGATAAATAATTTGGCAATAATTCCCGTAAGCTCAGATGTGTTGCATCTTCCCTATGCGTCAGCTAACGTTAATGACAAACAATGTTTATTTATACTGATGGTCCTTTGTGGGTTTTGGAGATGAGGAGGGAAAAACTGGGAAGGGATAATGTTGGATCAGTCTAGAAACTGGCAACTAAGAATGTGAGCATACAGAATGTTTGGTTTTGTCAACGTTGCATTGAGACCTCATTTCGTAGATGTGGAAGAAGTAAATGTTGGCAAGGGAAGTGTTTCTGCCCCGACTTTGTCCCCTAAATTGTGTTGGTCCAAGTGTTTGTGCAACCACAGAGCTTTATGCAAAATTTTAGCTATTTATTTTGCATTCTTTTTTATGTGGTGGTATTTGGGTGAGTTACTGAACATGCCCATGTGAAAAATAACTACTGAAATTAGGTTTTTAATCCATTGTTACCTAATACTGTGTGTCCTGCTCTAATGAATGTACTGTGCTGGTGGTATGCAGTCTCCCGCACATCTGTAATTGAAATTTTACTCCTTGGTATTCCAGAAGAGACAAGAAGGTACTTGTCGTCATCATTAAAAATCATTATGCCTTTGGAGGGTCACTTCTTTGAATTAAATTCAGAGGTTCAACTTGAAAATAAACAACAGCAGGTAGTTTTCTCTAAACAATCATCCCTCTAGAAAGTTATTTTTTTCTAGTATGTTTTCTAATTTGTGTTATAGTATAGTTATACACTGACATTTTTCCCTTATCACAGGTATTAAATTAGCTCATTAAACTGAATTAATTTTTGAAATTAATCAGATGTTTGGGTCAGGCATCACAAAGCATCAGGAACCTTGAATTCCTGATTAAAAAGTCAGCTGCATGTGATGCATTGCTCATCGCTTTCACTAATTTTCTCTGTAACAAAAGAGATGGTCTGAGTTTCATTTAAACTTGATGCAGATTTCTGGTGCTTGTCAGGTGGAGCAGAGCAAACCTGCAAAACAGCTTTTAATGATAAGCTATAGTTCACTAACTTTGATCAAAAGAGGTAGTGTGTCTTGATAAATAGGGTTATAAAATGCACTAAAAGGGAAGTATTATACAGCAGCTCTAATAAAACCAGGCAAAAGTAGGTGGGCTTTAAGAATGTGTGATTGAAAGTAAAAACCCGTTTGAGGTAGCTGCTTGTCTTCTGCAGTTTGCACTTTTTCTGCAAGTCTTCTCAGCACATTTGAATCCACAGTGTTGGGAGGAGGGTCAAAGCACAGGTATTTTGGTGAAAAATGGAGGAGCAGAGATGCAGCAGTCCTAGGCTGGCAGTGAGCTACCACGAGGAGGGAAACCATCAGAATGAGTACAACTGCAAAAATAAATATTTGTCTGTATTCCTTTTAAAATTTGTCTCTGATCTGTGTTTGGCAATAGTTCATTTTATTTACAAAACTGTCACTGTCTAAATAAACACTTTGTTACAATTCCTACTGCCCTAACCCATCATACATTAACTTTTGTGCTGTTTGTAGGGGCTTTTGTGAAAAGAAGGTGAAGACTGGAGGGAAAGATAGTAATTCCTCTTTTTTTTTAAAAAAAAAAAAGGTAGCACAAGAAAATGGTAAATGAAGTATGACCTCAGTAGAGCTCACAAAAAGTGTGAGCTCCCCAGAGGACACAGTAATTTTTTTGAGAAAATAAGGACTTAGAAAATAACCGTGCAGACCAGACAGAAAGATAGTAAGGGAATTTTCTTTGTTCATGAACAAATTTAACTTTCTTCTTAGTTAAGTAAACACAGTCCAGATGGCTGGAAAGTACAAGATGCTCCCAGGGGCTAGGGTGGAGGTTGGATGAATTAAGCTTTGTAGAAGTCAAAAGTGAACAAGTGAGATATAGAGTTTAAAAAAAAAGTGTAGTTGGTTTCTATTCTTTCTCAGGTTTGGAGGCTGGATTGAGCCTTTCATGAGAGTAACTACATTAAAGAATACGAAGAGATAAAGTTTCTGTTTATAATATCAGAATAAAGTAGGAGGAATACTGATAAAAACCTGGTTTTCGTTCACCATGGAGTTGGTCAGTTTGTAAACAAATCATAATCTTAACTTCCAAATACAGCTTGTTTCAATAAAGATGGATTTTCACAGAATCATGGAATTTTCAGAGTTGGAAGGGACCTCTAGAGATCATCTAGTCCAACCCCCCTGCTTAAAAGCAGGATCCCCTAGAGGAGATCATTTTGGTACTTTGTAGCTGAGGAAAAATATTTTAAGATCTATATGTGCACTGATCCTTATTAGTTTTGCAGCAGTAGTGGTGTCATGAATCCAGCTATGGCTTTATCCATAAATTAACACTGGAAGAAAATAGTACCATACATTTGAACTTTATGTTGCGAAATGTCTTCTGATCATCTGTCATCAGGCACAGAAATTCCTTGTGGGAGATTGTGCCGTGCCTTGGTGCTGGGCACAACTGGGCTGATTGATCGATCACTACTGAGACTGTGGGGAAAATCCTCTCTAGCCCTTCAAAACTTCAGCTGCTGGGCTTCCTTTTTATTTCCATTCTTCTCGTCTCATTTTTGGGCATGGTGTGAGGCAAGTTTGGACAGTCTGGGAAAGAGATGCAGAATGCCAGCAACCTTGCTGGAAATGCTCAGAAGTCATTTTGCTGAAGTAGAATGGGAGTAATGCTTCAGCTTCTTAGCTGAAAGAGAAAACTGTGTTAGAGCAGGTGTAGAGGTGCTGTAGATTTGATGGATTAGAAGTAAAACCAACATAGTATTAATGGAAAAGATGAGATTAGAAAGGAATCAGTGGCTACTCAAGTGGTCAAAGCATCAAGTTAGTGAGCATCACTTCTTAGTAAAAACATCCTGAATGGATATTTTTTAGGAACGAAGTGGCAAAGTTTGCAAAAAAACCATGCTTTGAAATGAAATGTAGTGTGAGAATGTGCTAGGTTTTATTGTTACTTAATATGAGAAAGTATGGAAAAATTCCCTATGAAACTTGCCTTTATCCTTAGGCAGACCACTGTTGCTGTACCAGTACTAAAACTGCAGATGTTAAAGTATATTTTTTACATGCAAGTCTAATGAGAATAGCCTATCAAATGGACATACCCGAGTGAGTTGGGAAGTTGATCTCATTTCCTGGTGGAGCCTAAGGGAGCAGAAGTCTTGCTTCCTGAAGTTCCCACTCTGTTCTTGAAGCTTTTACGCTGTAGTGGGTGTCTTGGGCGCAGTAGGAGGTAGAATCTGTATGCAGCATCAAGAAGTTGCTTCTGATGATGAATTCGAGGTGATTAAAAACGTTAAAATGTTCTTTTGTGGATGTCAGGTTGAGACTAAAAAGGGCTAGATAAGTGCAGGGCAGTTTCCTAGTGGTAAACTAGTATATTGATGATGTTCTAGGAGGTTAGCCACAGCAACGTGTATGGGCAGCTCTCATACCAAGAGCACACGTAGCAATGTAAGAGGAAAACGGGCCAAAGATGAAGTGTGGTGAGTGCAGGGGATGGTACTGAAAACTGAGCAGAAGTAGGAGCAAAGCACAAGAGGAAAGAGCTACAACGGGTGGAGGGTGGGATTTCTTACAGCCATTAGGAGCCTTGGCATTTTCGAATAAGTATGTATTGCTGAGGGTGAGATCCTGCAAATCACTAGGTAGGAGTGGTTGGAGTGGATGGCTTCTGGTGAGAAGCTGAGAGCAATGTTTAAAATGTGGAGTGAGTATGATAGTAGGTGAGATCTGATGATAGTAATGGGATTGTAGCAAAAGTTAATGAGTTGGAATTGACACTGAAAGACTGGTAGAAAATGAGAAAGAGTTGGTTGGTTTTTTTTTTTGTCTCAGGGTCAAGAAGAAAGCAGGAAACCTGCGCTAACAGAAGGTGAGAAAGGAGTCAGGCCATGCTTTCACATTTCATTTTCTTTTTAAAAAGGAATGTAAGATGATTTTTTTTTTTTTTTTATTCCAGTAGAGATTGAAAATCTGAAGAGTCTGAATACCAGAATATATCTGGAGCGCAGCAAAAAAGTAGAAGGGGGGGGGAAGATTAGGATGCAAGTTCAGGGATACGAAATAGCAGCTGGAAAATGCTAGGCTTTTTTTGTTCACAATTACCCAAAGCTTGGACATAGCTTGAAAATTGTTTTGCTTAAATTTATTGTGTGTAGCTTTAACTTATGCTTTTTCGTGTTTTATAATGGCACCTAAAGGAGCACTGTCCACCTCCCCTTGGCAGGCAGTTAGCACTTGTATTTTGTCTGGCTTGAAGTACCTGTCACTGAGAGATGCAATGTATTAACAAATGTGAATGAATACGGCTTGAGTAATGCCCATCTCAGTAGGGACCTCACCTCATCTTAAGGCAGAGAAGGGAGCAGAAGTACGTAATGCTGAAATTGCTTTCCTGAGGCCAGTTAGGATGCCTGTTGCAGGACTGCATCCGGATACCTAGGGCCATTCAGATGATGTCTGAAACTGCCATTTCCCACTGTTTGGACTGTGTTTATGTGAAAATTTAATAATTCAATACTTAAAATAGTTTCAGGCAGGGTATTTTTACAGTCTTGCTGAGAAACAGTTATTAATTAGAGTAGATAACAGACAGCAGCTGTATTCTTTACAACACCGAATTGTTGAGCATTGAGCCTTTAGCAGTGGGATTCGTCAGATGACAAAGGTAAAAAGGAATAACAAGTTTTATTATAAACTATAAATGAGAAGGTAAGTGTGAATTCACATCTTCATTTTCATGTGTTTTGTTCAGTCAGAAGTTATAATTAAAGCTTTTTAGATATTCTTCAATAGCTTTGATTTGTAACATTTTTCTAATATCAGTCTCTGCTTCCTTATCAACACCAAAGCTTCCACTGATTGTAGTGCCAATTCAACTTGAGTATGAATGTGATGTGGACTCTGCCCAGTAGTTTCTTGCCATTCTGAACAGGCATCTTAGTGCAGCGACTGTAGGAAAAAATAAAAATGAACTGTGCATTTTAATGAAAACCAGCAAATTTATTGCATAGCTTGATATTACTATGTTCTAATTGTGGAAATATGTGGTATGCTTTAACTACTGCCTTGCCTTACAGTCTGCAGAGTTTGGCTAGTTCTCTGTAGCATCACCAGTAAGATGAAACTGAAGAGCTTTTGGTGCATGTGTTTCTCTAGGACACTGACAGTAATAAAAATTTAAAAATAGTTTTTGAGAAGTTTTCTAAGTCAGCACAGTCTTTGCCGTATCAGCTGATGGGAATTTTTGGTTATCTAGGTAAGATAACAACTGGAAAAATAATTTTTGTTGTGCTATTTGTAATTAAACCAAGCTACTTCTTTGCGTAATTTTAGATCTTCAGCATCATCTAAAAAGCAGAGGAGGATTCACATGTTGTAACTTTTCTAAAGTTGAATTCTCCAAGACCAGGAGTGTGCTGTGACAAAAGGTTGGTGCTTTGAGAGTTCAAAGAAAAGATCAAGAGATAAAATAGTTCAAATAAAGCCTAGCTTAAAAATTTTAGCTTCCTGTTCAGTAACTCCTGGTAAATGGTTTTGTATGTGAAAATATTATGGGAGACTTGCAGTGGCTGTTTTATCATGTGTCATCTTGGAAGATTAGAAGTACGGTGCAGACACATTTTGCTTATGATGGTGACCTCTTCTTCCACAGTGCCGTTGGGGTGAGTTTGTTGTGGAAGCCTTGTGGCCCTGTTTGTCCACACGTGGGACTCCAGAGCCATATTCTCTTCTCCTTTTTGAAGAGCATGGAGGATTCTTCCATGTTCCCTTCTAAATGTGGAATTCCAAAATTTGAAATCTTGTAATTGTAAGAAAGGTTTCCTTGACTACCAGGGTAATAATCTGCGTGCCAGAGATTGTAAACACTCTCCCACACAAGCAGAGTCTTTTAACGTCTCTATCTGGAGTTAAGACATTTGTCTGTCTTTGCTGCCATCCAAAATTCTTGACTTGTTTGGCACACTCACTCCATAAAGCTTTGTCTTTCATGGGTTTTGTTTGTTTTGGTTTTTCCTACTGAATACAATTTGGTCTCTTTGTAGCACATTTCAGTTTTGTTCTGTTTTTATGACTTGTTCCTCTTGTTTTGCTTCAGCTGCAATGGAGAGAATTAAGTGCAGTTGTAGCCCTGGTTAAAAGCTTGGCTTAATTGAGTTGCAAATTTGTGATGACAGATATTTGTCAGGGTGCCAGTGATTAGTACCTTTAGCATTCCTGGTACCTTGCTGAATTCTGCCTATATTCTCTGTTTTTACCATTGCTTATGTTCATTTATTTTTATTCTGTCTTCACAGCATGAGGCTAGGCATAGAGTGTAAATTGCTTTCTCCATGGTAGTGACCTGTTAGTCAGCTCAAGAAAATTAAGTCCCTTTCTAAGTCCTGTCTTGCCTTTTCCTTGGGGTCTCACTGATACTTGTTGTCCTCACGCAGGGTCTGAGGGCTGGTAGACTGTGAGTACCAAGTGTGAGTACCATTGCCCATACTGATACGCCAACATTTCCAGCTTCCTTTGGGGAGATTCATACTGCCAGCTGGCATTGCTCAAATAATAATCCCAAATGGAGAAGCCGGAGAGCAAGTCTATGGGGGATATTGTATAAGGTACAAGGGTATACTACCAGTAATATTCTTTTTCTTTCACTTGGAGTAACAACTCGTGTTTTCGTGCCAGGGCTCCTCACTAGCATCACCTATTTTACTGTCAGGGGATGCTGTGGGACTAAGTCTTGTTACTGATATACTGACTTATGGCTGGGGCTAGGGGTCTGTTTCTGGTTGACAGGGATGCTAGCAGTATTTTGGAAAAATCCAACAAATAAGTAGAAATCACAGTAGAAAAATAAATTTTGCTTAGACAAAGATGCACTCTCTCTCTAACCCTCAGGAAATACAATCTTGTAAGGCCTGTGAGGCGCTGAGTTTTAGTAAAGATATCTTGTGGCCTTGGTACGACACTTCTGTATCCTATTATATCATCTATTTTGTATGCTGAGCGCTGAGAGTGGAAAAGATGGAAACATGGTTAGATTGTCAGTTGTTTCCAATGAAGAAATCTCTGTTTGGTGGAACTGTTTGCATTCCTGTGGTCAGTGGTATAAGGAAATACCGTGTTATGAAAAATTCCCAATTGTTTCCTTAAGGGCTCTTAGAGTTGCACAATCTTTTGATGGTTTTGTTTGTTAAAAAAAGAAATTAGTTGCCAGCTCTTCAGTTTGGAACTCAAAATTCTCTTAAATATTTACTAGGGCTTTGTTTTTCATACTCAAAGTTTGGATTCAAACCAGAAGTGTGTTTTCCCAATATACACTGATCAGCCATTAGAATAGGAGTAGTTGAAGTTTATGTTTTCATTCCAGGAGGTGTTTCTTTGGGATATCCCATCAGTTCCTTGCCTGTCTGTCATTGTGATTACTCATAGTTTCTGGATGCAGCTCTAAAATGTTGCTTCTCTGAGTGGGGGAGATCTAGCTCTCAAATATCCAAGTGGCTTTTACACTTTAATTCTCAAGAAGAGAAATAGTATCTCTGACACACAAATCTTTTCATCCTACACCCCTCTAACATTTAATTTGTACTTGCATTTTCAATATCCTGTTAGGATTTGTGTAATGTTTGATTTCTGATATGCATTAATTCAGATGTATTCCAATTTTTATTGAAGCTGCTCATATTCAATGTTTGTCTTAGTACTATCATATCTTGAGTTAAAATCCATCTCTCTCCTTAATTTATTCATCCAAGAATGTCTTTCAGTTGTTATTTTCCCTGGTCTGAGAGCTGGCTTCGAGGTGATTCTTTACTGTGTGGCTGTTACTCCTTTTCAGATTTTCTTTTTCCCTTGCTTGATACAATCTGCATCCTTTGTTACTGGATGTAGAATTTTATTTTGGCCATAGAGGCGTTTAATTAATGAGTTAGAACTGAGAACATTGTCTAAACAATGCAAAGTGCAGTGAAGAAAACTGCTGACCAGTGCCTATGTCAATATGTTTCTTGCCTATACTTGAGGAGTGGGTAGAGTGGGATGAAGACACGAGGGATTAAGAAGAGTGAATTAGGTCATGGCACCAAATGTCATGGTTAGTTTCACAGTTGTCAAAGGGTTGTAGCTGTTGTTTTTTAATAACAAGAATTTTGAACTGGGGAGGGAGGAAGAGGTTGTGAAAGTGCTTTGGGTGATAGTGAGGAGAACGGATGTAGAAGGTTTATAGCAAAGATCTTGTGAAGAAACCTGCTCAAAATCATGTGATGCTTGGAGTGTCATGGTCCCTGGCTTTCACTATTCCCCTCCTGCCTCCTTTTGCCAAGAGCTGTAGGGGCACAGCTGAGCAAGCTGGCCGTTGCTTACCTGGGGCTACACTGGCACCCATGGGAGTGAAGAGTACTGTGCAACTTGGGGGCCTGAAGTAGCATTAAATACCGTCATAAATGAGCACCTCTGTGTTCTGCCAACCAGTGCTATTGGGCCTGGAGCTGACAAAATTGGGAAGAAGAATAAATTTTCATGTCTGAGAGTGGTCTACCGATGCCATCTAGAAGCAGTAGCTGCTAGCCTGCAAGATGGGATCTTTTTGTGCGGGTGACAGCTATGCTTAAAATAACATATCAGGAACTTGCATAGAAATAGCATTCCCTTATCTCTAGCAGTGTGAAGTAGATGAAAAATAAACTGCACTCGTGCCAAGAATAAACAGTCACGTTTAAGTGCTTAAATTCCTGATGCTGTGGAGGGCTCCTGCTCTAACACAACGTTTTGATGCCAATACACTTCCTCCTCTTTCCCCAGTCACTGCCATAGCTTTGTGTGCTCTTCCAGGGAGCAGTTGGCAGGACAGCAAAATAAACAAATATGCCCAAGCTCCACACAGAGCACCTGACTAGAGCAAATTCTGTCCCTTAAGCCTGTATTCCTGTCAGGTCTAGAAGTAGGTGGAACAGTCTTGTGGCTGTTTGCCTGTATTAATACTGAGTATAAGTACATTATTTTCAACTAGTTCTTATTTAGGAATGAACAATGCCATTATTTATGGCAACACTGATTTTTTTCAAGAGACCAAGGAACTGACTTTCTGTAACAAAGTAATTCAAGGAAAATAGACACTTTGAGCACACATGAAATAACATCTTATTTTAACTGTGGTTCTCCTGGAAGTTTTGGATTTTTGCTTCAGAGTACCTTGTGACAATGTCTTACAGTAATTTCGTATAATTCTACTTGTCTTCTTTTTGTGCACACTGTTTTTTGGGAAGTCAGTTCTTTACTGCTGAAGTTCACAGAGAACACTGAATAATCCAGTCCTTAGTGATGATGGGGAATGGCACAGTCAGCCTGCTGACATGTTGAAACTGGTGAAGTGTTTGTAGTACAATATACTGAGAAGACCTAAACAGTAATGCTTGAGGATACTGTATTGAAGTTATGAAAGAGTAAAAAAGAAAATCTGGTGATGGTTGAAAGAGGCTTTTACAACCTGATGTATAAAAATGGGTTAGCAGGTTGGTGAGAAGTACTGCCTGTGCCTGATGGTTGGCTGAGCTCAGTGTTCTCACAATGCATAAAATGTCTCATTTGCAATGTACAGAGTTTAAAAAAGAATACGTGGCCTGTGTTTTGTGTGCATGCATGAAATCAAGGAGTCTGGCCCCCAGGAAATAACTGCTTTTCCTTGGAGGAGTGGTCAAGGGAAAAGGGAAGATGATAGAAATAGATTTGTCAGGTTTGATTGAAGATAACTTGTGCTCAAAGGCTGAGAAGACAAAAGATGATAGAAGTAAACAATTGCTATTTTATTTATTCATTTTACTTTCATGTTAGAAGATGAAGGCAAGAGGAAAACCCTGTAGCTGCTCAGTGGTGGGAAGGGGTCAGAGCAAGGCGGTTGTTTCCTTAGGAACTTTTCACACCAGCAGTTGTCAGCCTTCAAAGAGCGGTATTGTGCTCCTTTCCCCAGCTCCCCACCCGACCAGAGCCTGCCCACTTGGCCGCGTAGCAGTCGCTCTAGAGTTCAACCTCTGCTTGGCTAGAATAGGAAGTGTGGATTGTGACTGTTATGCTCTATTCTTAAAAATGCAGCAGGTAGGCTGGAGTTTGCGTTCTGATTTGTAACCTGGTGTGCATGAGGCGAAATGGCCAGGTTCCCAACCAGGTGCTCTTAAATGGAACTTCCCTTTGAGGTTTTTTTATATGAAAAATGTGTTATATGATAACAAAATGTAATTCAATTAAATACTCTGAAAAAGAGTTCAAGAAACTAAGCGTTGTATTAATGCTTTCTTAAGTTTTTAAATTGTACAGTATATTGCAGTAATATTGAAAAGCCTACCAAGAGTCAGTAATTTTTCTTCTGTTTTACAGGTCAGCTCCATTACTAGAGCAAGGAGAACTGTGGAAAAAAATCAAGGTACCTAAAGCATTTTACTGTCTGAATGCTTAGATGTGTTCTTGCTCACCATTTAGTGTAATGACTTTAAGGGGGAGAAGGGGAACTGAATCAGCAAACTGCTGCTTTAAAGTGGTTTTATTAAGGCAGACAAAAAAAAAAAACCCACAATAACTATAATCTCATTAATGTTGTGCAAAATACTTTTGTGGGATGAAATTGTACTTTAGCTTTGGTGTGTGTGCAAGAGTCTGAACAATACTTGGGTAATATTTGCTCTAAAAATAGAATACAACTTCTTATGTGTAAGGATATTGCAGTGTCCTGCAAGTTGCAGCCACAGTGAGGTGGATATTACCTATCTGTACAACTGACCAGCCGATGGTCAGTGTCATCAAAGATGGGTGAATGTGTTGCTTGCAGCTTTGACATTCATCACAGTAATTAGCAGACTTCAGCACGTTATTTAACTGTTACGTGTGCAGTTCCTAAAGATGCAAAAGGAGTATGAAGAGAGCAACAGCAGAGCAGGAGCCTGTATTTTACAAGTGAGGAACTGGGGGTTTTTTCATATCTTTTTTAAATACTTCTGACTATTATGTCTTAAAAGTGTTACTGTGGTATAGCTAGAATATATTGTGTTGTGGTTTTCATTTTTATACTAACAGGCAGCAAACATTCTTGTGGTGCAATCCTTTAGGGGCTTTAGTGCCTAATCTCTTATCTGGAGTATTTATTTTTATTTCATACCAGTGTTTTCTATAGCTCTCCAGTCCTTGATTAAAATAACACAGAGTGTTACAACTTCTGTTTTCATGCCTATTATGTAACTAAAAAGACTGTATTAAAATAATCCTGTTGCTAACACCTGGCTGGGATTCTTTTGGGGGATTTTTTTTAAGTTGGAGAAAGTTTTTCTTTATTTGCTGTGAAATATTACCTATGAAATGCTACACACACCTTCCAATTGCAATGCTATGAGGCAGAAGCAAGGAAGGAGTCAAACTATTATCACTTTATCAAAACATAAAGACAATGTTTTTTTCTAATAAAAGCTTACTGCATACTTCTGTGCACTTTGAATTGAATAGCGCTGAGCTGCCTTCTTCCACTCTAAGAATGCATGAAATTGTTACTTGTGATGATGTGGTGAACTCTGGAGCTTTCTGCCCTCTTGAGAAGTTGATGCTGAGTTTTCATACTTTTAGCTGTGCAGGTTGCTCATGTAACACATACAAAAGCAGTTCACTGTAAATAAGAATACAGTTTATATAGAAGTAATCTCAAATTTCTCCTTTTAATACATCGTTTAGAGACTGATTATGTCAAGCATATGTTTTATCTTTGTGATTAAGGAGGAAAAAAAAAGGATGTTTTCTTGTTGATTGGAGTCTTCAAAAGTGTGGAAACTTAAAAGAAAGGGTAGAGCAACACAGTGGTGGTAAAAATAAAATGTTTAGTTCTTGACCTGCTGGTGGATAATTACTCTTACACTACAGTCAGTGCAGAACTTCTCAGGTTAGTTATTTGTACAGAACTGAAAATAGGGGAGAGAAATTCTGTCCCAGAGTGAAACAGTGATATAGGCAGTGACACATTAATTGATAATTAATTTCAAGAAACGGAGTCATTTTAGTCTTTTGATTTTGCTTTAAGATTGTTCAGGTTATCACTTCCACCTTTAAACTGAGATCTGTGATGACTGGGGTATTTAAAATGCAAGTTTTTTTCCCTGAAAACTTGGGAGACTGCTTATACATGGAGCCCTAGCATGGCTATGTTCCCTTCAGTGCTGGCCTGGCCTCTCCTGCAGGCTCCTGGTAAGATGAGAAGCTAGCAAAAAGCATAAAAAGGAATTCATATGTGGCTGGAAAAAAGATACAAGCGAGTCTCAGACTTTTTATCTGGTGTCTCCAGTGCTGAAGGAGAGGTTTCTATCTCTTTGCCCAATTTAGACAAGAGATTTTACTCCAGACGTCTTTTTGCCCCTCACTGTGCAAAACCTGTCAGATCCTTTTCCTGACACTTTCTCCCCCGTCAGTCCCTCAGAAAAACTTCAAAAGAGATTTTTCCTTATTGCAAAAGGAACCAGACATGGCCTTTCTTACTCACCCTGCATTTGAAGCATTGATAAGTAACATGTGGCTGGCTCCAAACTGCAGTCTTTCCCAGCCATTTGAGAAAACACTGTTATTCGTTAAGTTTAAAAAAACTATAGGATTGTTCTTCCTTCTTTGCAATTGCTCTTTTGTGTAATATATCCCAAGAGTTTTGATTCTTTTCTGTCTGAAGCAGTCAGAATTCACTACTTTCTCTCCGATTAATGCATATTGAAAAGAAATGTCAAATTTTAAAAACTTTTCCATATGGGAAGGGTTTGTTTATTCATACTCTGTGTCATACTATTTAAGCTGTAACTTTTTTCTTTAATGCCTTTGGATCACTACTGTTTGGAACATTTATTTCAGGAGTGCCCTAGCAGAAAGAAAAATATTATTTTTAAAACTTGAGACTGAGTAAAAGGAGCCTGGAATCAAAATCCACTGTCTTGCGTAATTGTTTAAACCTGCTACGCAGTTTGGCGGAGGTACAAACTGAGAGATCTTTTCCATAAAATGTAGCTGGGGCTTCATCTTCAAAGACTGGGTATGCCTGAGGACAGTTTCTGATCCTTTTAATAAGAGTAGAGCTCACTTGAAAGGCAAGGCTGCAGATGAAGAAGAATGTAACCTGGGGGTTTATGAGCTTATTCAGTAACTCCAGTCTGGTGCATCCCATTATAACGATGGGAGAACACAGTGAAACAACTGCCTCTTTTCCTGCTCTGTCGAAGGAATAGTCTAAAAGCAAACGGTACAAAAATGCAATGAAGATGGAAGATCAATCTAAATCTGTGTTCCTATTTAGCACCTGAATTGATTTTTCTTAAAAAATAATAATAAAACCCTGAAGCTCTCCCTGAAATACAGAGAGGCTGGCAGTATTACCCCCAACCACTTCACCTGGTTAAATAAAATTCAGTGTTGGCTCTTAGCTGTTGGGCAGCCTCTGCTCCCTTTAGCTTCTCTTGTCCCGTGTGATTCGTGTGAGGAGGGCTCAGACCTTGAACTATTAAAACATTCAAGGGACCTGTTGGGGCCATTGTCTGAAACCATCTCACAAAACTCTAAGATTCAGCAAGTTTATAAAGTTGACCTTTTTTTAGTGCTTTTTTAATGCCTTTCTCTGATATGAAGCACATTTCTATGCCCCAGTTAGCATTACTCATTTTGTTACAAATTAGACTTTTGAAATCCTCTTGCACATAGTACTGAGGAAGACGTCGAGAGGGCAGAGCAGGACAGTTACCAAAGTAATCTTGTATATTACCAATGTAGAGTTGACCAATTAGGGTAGAGACAAAAATTTTGAAGTGTCAGTCCTCAGCATCCAATTTCTCTTCACCCCCAAGTGCACACACACAGTATGGAGGCATCTCTCTTTTGCAGAATGACTGCAACAGCCCTGGTGAAGGTCATGTTTCTAACCAGGCTGCTATAGTTTTGGTGCTTTTGAGCCCTTGGGCTTTCTAAGCCTTGAGAGAGGCTAGATGTTGTTTGTGGGACTATTTTAAGCATGCTCTTGAGTATTTGCTTCCCCCCCACCAATGCATCTTTCAACACATCTGTCTCCATTTTCCTACCAGCCCTCACCCTGCTAGTCCAGCAAGGAGGAATTGGGATGAACATTGGCTCAATATCCATTTAGGCACACCCCTTCCTAGGCTTGAGCAAGGGAAACTGTTTAGTAAGTGTTTACCCCTGGATATATAGCATTTCCTGCAAATGTGTTACCAGCCCTGATGGAACCATATTTTAGCATCCTAGAGGCCTGGAATCCTCCTGTTAAATGTGATTTCATTGTGCCCTCTGAGTCCCATGGTCAGGGTGAACTTTCTTAGGTTGGTCAGTTTTTTAACTGGGGCCATTTAAGTCACTCAGGTGGGGTTCTTCAAATGTCAGTGACTCCGAATAATCCTGTGTCTGTGAACAATGAATCTTTTTTTTTTTGTTCCTGGCAAGAAAAGTTTCAATGCAGAAAAGACTGAGTCTTTGACTTAATCTTCTCACTAAATATTTGTAGTTGCAGATGGTAATATTTGCTTATACTGTATCACTTGTACTTTTCTGGAGTCCTTCATTTGTTGGACTTTTCCTGCTGAGGTGAAGAAACTTTCTGGAAATTGGTTCCTATTTCCTTGACTGGTCTCAACCTTGTCCTGTACTGGACCTGACAGCAATGCTGTATCTCTTCTGCCTCTCCAGCTTTCCCTGTTGGTGGTAGTGCTCATGCTGAACTGAGCTGTTCACTGTGACCAGTTGCATCAAAGCACTGGAGCTCTGCCCAGATACTCATCAACAAATGAAATACAATGTGGGATATATATCGTGCAAGCTAAAGTAATCAAAGAGAATATAAAAAAAAGGACAAAAAGAGATCCTGTTCAACTTTTCTAGAGTTGCTGCCTTTCTATGGGAAAAGCACTTGCTTCGTGTGTAGCTCCTGTTGCTTTATTATACATGTGAAAGGGTTGTGTGGTTGTCAATTGTGTTTTGGGTTTAATTATTATTTTTTAATTATTATTTTAAAAACTCCAGAATAGATTGCCATTACAAAATAGAACCCAGTTCTCTGTATCCTCAGTACCAAGGTGATTGTCTTCTCTCAAAAGAGCCAAAACCAAAGTTTCTCTGGTATGATAAGACTAACCTTGAGCACTTTTACTGCTTCTCTCTCTGTAATAGAAAGCTGTAGGAGGAGAGCTCAGTAGTGGAGGATGAGGCAGCTTTTAAAGTAAACCAGGAAAACATCACCCTAGGATACTTTCAGAATTGCTGCTACTTCTGTGATCCATAGTAGTAAGGAAGACTTAATCCAAATGCATGCAGCCTTTAAAAATGTGGATAGGGCACTTGACATGAAGATCCTGTTTCCTCGGGGATGCTGCTGGATTTTTGGATTTGTGCACAGTTTCTGTACATATTACTTCTGTTGTGGATTTAGGAAAAAGTCATTCAGGCTTTCCCAGCCAGCATATCTCTTGAAGGCATTATTTTTACTACATTAAAATTCTGAAGTGCTGGTGCTGCCCGCCCCTCCCCCCCCCCTTTTTTTTTTCCTCCCCACGAATGCTTGGAAGGTGTTGAAGAGTGTTGGATTGCTCTTTGCCGTTTTCCCTTTCCCTTTCCGATGCCCCTATCGTGGAAGCAGTTTGCTGGCAGCAGATAAGTTTCTGTATCTCATTCCCTGTCAAATTCCTCAGTCTGTATGATAAAGCAGTTTCATGTGAGGCAGGAGGAGGAAGAGAACCACATTCATGTGAAGTCTCTGATTGCAGCAGGGGTCGGAGGGCTTGGCAGGCATCTCCAGAAGGAATTGTAGGGAGTGGGTGCTGCCAAGCATGGAAGAGAAGTGCTGGAGCTCTGGAGTTCACCAAACAAAAAACTTGTCCCTTTTCAGTTGACACGAGCAGGCTGTTACAAGTTAGTAGTACAGATTGTGTTATCAAATCCTGTTAATTATGAATTAGTGAAGAACAGCTCTGGAAGAAAAGAGTTGATGTAATCATTCAGTAGCTTGTGACACAGTGATCAGATTTTCAGCTGTTTCTATGTGATGCTGGAATTAAAGCTGAAAATGCTGATTGAAACTGCTGGCTGGCATGTTTTATATCAATATGCTTATAATAACACGAGAACAGATCTAGCGTATAATTAAATATTGTTTCCAAATGCAAAATCATTCTGTTTTGCTAGCATTATAACTATTAACAAAATCGGTTTAAATGTGTTGCCCTCTCTCTACCACATTGTACTTAATTTTTTTTTAACTGCCCTTCAGCTTAGGAGTGTGTCTGTGCTTGATGGCTTAAAAAAATCTTTGTGAGGATAAAAAAGTGTAGCTAGAAGTGTATCAGCTCATCATAGTGGAGATTGTTGGGTTTTTATCCAATCTGGTCTGGTTTGGCTTTATGCATAAGCTGTGCGGAGTGAATAAAGAATAAGTGTTTAAAAATGGAACTTTTTCCAAAGTAGTTATAAGCCTTAAAACTGTCTTCCACTCAATACTGATTTAATAATTTCAACAACAGCCTGTGTTTTAGGATTTTTTTCTGCTTCACTTATTGAACTGTATTCAGAAATGATGACCTCCTTTGCAAATGTTGATATTTAGAAAGTCAGTTTAATAAACATACAGCTTTTTGTTTCCCCTCTGCTGAAGCTGGATTTACTTCTTAACAGTTTAGTTGTAATAACAAGAGGGTTTTCTCTCTGCTTATGTCTATTGAGTCTTCATAGAAAAGAATCTGTTAAATGTGGAACTAGTTTTTAGATTTGGCTTAGTTATGTACCTTGGCATGTCAAGTTAAAACAATATCAGTCAAGCTATTTGCAGCTGACACTTTCTTAATACTGTTCCTTCTAAAGGGCTTATGCTGTTAACTGAGACTTTCCAACACTACAGTCTCCACTGATTATCAGCCTGGAGTGCTAGGAAACGTGAGTTGTGTTGTGTCATCTTCAGGCTGAGGAGAGTCTTGGTTGAGGGGGGGATCGTTAACGTAGCATAGGGCCTTTTGTCTTTGCTAGTCATAAAAGTGAGAATGTTATAAGGAAATCAAAGTTTGCAGGTAGCAAAGCAACTCTTCAAAGACTGAATTGTAAGTTGCATAAAATATATACCACCTATCAAAGACATCCAATTTTTTTTTTTTTGTTGCTACATTTTATTTTTAAGAAGCAAGGAAGGTTTTATAGCAGAGTTAAGGAATCTCTTGGAAACAAGGAGACATCTTTCAAAAGTTGAAGTTGTGTCTAAAGAAAATAGAAAGGAAATTGAAATTAAATTTTAAAGTATAATAAGTCTGACCAAAAGATATTATGAGAAACAATTTGCTAAAGATATGAGAGCCTACAATAAATCACTTAAATGGAATCATTTCAAGTACATCAGAAATGGACATCCTGCCAGACAGACTGGAGAGCTGATAGATGACTGACGTCTAAAAGAAGTGCTCAGAGAAGATAAGGCGCAGAATGAAAGCTAAGTCATTTGTATCCCAGTGGACTTTCCTGAGAGACTTTCATGCAGGAACGTCATTCTGCAGGTGATATTTTGAGAATTGGTCTCAAATTGAAATGTTGGTAGAAGAAAGAGAGGTTTGGGGTTTTTTTTTGAGATTCTAAAAAAAAAAAAAGTGGAAAAAAAAAAGTAACAAATTGCTAGAAGTAGATAGCATTTTCCCAAGAGATCTTAAGGTAACTGCATGTGACAACACTGATCTGGCAATACTGATCTGTTACTGAGGATCAGAGGCAGGAAAATAGGCAAACACAATTCCAACACATTAAAAGCATTCCAGAAATAGTCAGGGTACCACAGACCAGCAAGCTGGTATGTGAGTTTAGAAATAAATAAAAACCACAGAATTGGTAAACAAGAGCACTTACACTGTTTATCTCACGTTTTGATAAAAGTTCCCATGTACATTTCAAATAGATGGTCTTTAGCCTTATGGTGGACATGCAGATAACTGGGTCTCTTTTTCCATCCTCTTCAGCTTGCAGAATTGAAATGGAAATTAAATTTAATTAAATTGAAATGTAAAATGTGAAAAAAAAAGGCAATTATTTGTTCTGTAATCGTGTAACTTTGTGAACAATATAGTTAATAACCAGAAACAGTACAATATACCACAGTGCAACTGTTTGTTAAATTAGATGGATATCAATAAACAATAAAACATAAGAAATAGTGGACTGAAATTAACTGCATTGCATCAAAATCTGTGACTGCTGACGTGCATTAATTTAGATGTGAATGTTCAGTTTTGGTCAGGTTCTGACCACAAGGAGTAGGTAAAGCTTAATTTGTGGTGGATGCAGTATGGTTGGTAAGTGGACTCCTATGAAATCTGCCAAGTCTGTATTTGCTCCTGTCTTCATAAGTGATTGGCATGTGTCAGACTGAATGCTTGAGGCTTTTTTTACATTGCTGATGACGAACACCGCTTGATAAGGGGGTACAAAATGAATAAGGTATAGTGTCTTCCTGGCACCAGATACAAGGGTTCAGGAAAAAAGACTCTGGACTAATAGTGGCTTCATGTGAGTTATTCCACGGGTACAGACACCTTAAGGTGTCTAACTTTGTATATGGATTGAATACATTTTAACTTTCTTGGGTGTAAAAAGTTCTCATTGGAATTAAAGATCAGGTTTTTTCCTCAGAAGTTCATCACAAGTGTATGAATTTATGAACTGAAGGAGGAAATGAGCATTTTACAAATTTCACATTTTCTGCAATAGGGAAAAAGACCTGATTAAGAGAAAGTATTTCATGCACTTGTTTCAGTGATGTCTCCCTTGAAGGAGTGAACAGTTGCACAAAGCAATAACCTTGTGTTCTGTGAGGATTTTTTTCAGCTACTTATCCTAAGCAGAAAAGAAGTTGTGTTTCACCCATTGTATATAAAGTAGCTGATGACCCATGGATGTTTTGAAAAGATAAGAAACTGGGGGAAAAAGCCCTCAACGCTGATCTGTGTAAAAGAATTTAATACCTTAATGATTGTCAAGTAGCTTTGAAGTGTAACAGATTTACTAGACCAGCTGAAAGGCCCTCTCCTGCATCTGTCAGCTATATATCAGTTTTATACCAAGGAATCATAAAACCGAGGAAAGGTTACCAAAGAGGTCAAGTTACTTCCACTGAAACATTTTCTTTGACCTAATTTGTCCTTCAGGCTTTGGGGAGATACACTGTAGATAAATTTACGCTGCTTTTTTTAAAGCATGGAACATGGAGTTTGCACCACTGTTATTTTGCACACATTGTGCCATGTGGAAGAAAGCGTGTGTTTGTATGTGGGTGCTGGTAAGCTTGCATGATTTAGAAAAGTATTCAAAAATCCTTTCATCTTCACCATAACTCATGTTGCGTATTTGCCATGAGTCATGGCCCAGAAGATCTAGATGTGGTATATGGAGGTGAGTTTTAAATTAGCTTTTACCAAGCAGATGTCAGATCAGCTGTGAACTGTGTTGTAGTGAGTATAGCAAGACGCTTGTGGTAAGCTGATGGATATGAGGGGTTTGTTGCTTTAACTCAACTTTCAACATGGACTGTTAAAAATTTCTGGTGTAAAGGAGTACTTTGCTTATTTACGTGTCATGCTAACGCTGAAGTGTAAAGATTTTAGTACCACACTGAGGTCCAGAAGTGAGAGTTGTGTATACATTTGCTAACTTTTTGACTCATTTTTTCTTTCGTGACAGCAATGATAAAATACAGAAGACTGTCTTTGAGATGTACATTAGCTTCAAGCATTTACTAAGAGCAGGAGAGAAAGCATTATCATTGTCTTAATCTTTTATGGAACTCATTAAACATCATTTCCTCTTAAACTCATTTGCTTTGTAGTAGTCTCTATGGACATATGTTTTTCCTAATCAAGTAGATTTGTATTTCGATCACAAACCCGGTAACATTTAAATCTACTACATTTCCCCCATCCCCCCTCCGTTCTTTTTTCTTCCCACTCTTACCTGCATGTTGACATTTTTTAATTTATATTTTCTAAGGAATCAGACATGTATTTTCATTTAACGTTTGTTATGTTAGCAGCTCCTGCACGTAGTATTCTGAAATCTTTTTTGTGCCTGTTGACATTTTCTCACAGCATATTTTATTCTACATCCACAGTACTGTTGCCAGACCTTGGTATTTGCTTGGGACTGCTAGGTACTCATACTGTGGCTTATCATAGTGCAGGAAATTAGTATGTAATATGGCTTGACTGGAGCAATGTAAAAGACCCGTTTGCCTCTGAAGTTAGTGAGATGCATAGAAAAAACACATGCCAAAATGTACTACCCGTCATGCCATCTGAATTGCAAGAACTGAATGAGTAGGTTCTTGTTTTTAAATCCACCATTTGCCAGGTTTTTTTTCCCCTTGGTATTTAAAATAGCTAAGTGATCTCCTTATGTGTTTCCTTGGTCTTGCATGTAGCTTGCTGGTGTTGTAGAGCAGCATGTGTCTTGCATAACTTGAGATGTCTGCAATATGGATGTCTGCTTGGGAATTATCTCTCTGTTGCAATCACTGTAAGTCTACAGTGCAGCCAATGAAGTCTAGAAAATTACTCAGTCATCCTAGAGAGAGACTTTAATTAGACTGTGAATCCAAATGTTACGTACATATCTAAAGTTAGGTGAAAAGAATCGCACGCTAGGACCTAATGAATTCATGAACACAAATATTGAACATGAAGATGTTAAGTTTTAGTAGTTCATACATAATATGTATGATAAATGAAAAGTATTACTTTAGGACTTGGGAATTTTCCTTTCAGACTGGGAACTTTTAGACATTGGGCAACTTTGCTCCTGATTCAAATTCCAGAGAGAGAAAAACTTAAGTCATCCCAAGTGACTCACAAATTACTTAGTGATAAAGTATGAAATGTGCTAATTCACACACTGAACATCTCTTGCGAATTCAGATGGGTGCTATTTATCCTTAACCTTTATGTAAGTATTTCTAGACAGCATCGAGCACCTTCCATATTTCAGTAATTATTCCAACATATGTGATACATATTGCCTGTTCATTCATGTGGGCACCTTCTCAGCATGAGTAAATGCAACTCTTTGCATGAAGTTCTTTGTGTAGCAAATTGGAGAGCTATACACCACCTAACCTCAGTATTACTCACCTGTAAGTCTATTTTGGGATGTAAGTGGTACACAGGCTCAGAGCCCTCTCTGCATCTAAATTTTAGCCTTAGTCACTTAAATTCATCTCCAGCTTGAAGCATCATGCCTGAATTTAAATGCTAAATCCATAAGAGCAGACGACTTGTGGTATTTATTTCTGAGACACACATTCCGTGACTGAGTGGGTAAGTTTGCTGCACCAGAAAGAATTTTGCTTTGGAGAAGAAGCAGGAAGAGAAGAGACTAGTCTGTGAACAGTTGTGTTTGGTTAGCCAGTTGACATACACGCACCTGCAAGATTCACTTGAATGTTTTCTATTTGTAGTGCTCAGCTGAGTTTTACTAATGCAGTGGAATTTACTCTGTCACCTTTAACATCTATCAATATTTTCACAGCCTTCTGTCAAAATATTACTGAAAACTGAGCCTGGAAACAATTTTGAAATCAATAGCTGTTGATTTAATACCCATTCTAATAACTGTGGGTGGAGTGAGAGTCACTCCTGAGCTATGTTATTTCTTGAGAGGCAGCTACAGCATTGCCACCATCCCTTAGTTTGCTGAAACGTTTTAGATTTTGAGGTAGATCTAATAAAACCTTTAATCCCTCTGGGATTTTTAGATTAAAATCTTCACATTGTTCTTCTGTTTAAATATAGTTTTGCCATGTATTACTCAGTATTTACAATAAACAATATATTAACTAATCTATAAGTAAGATATATTATTTGTATTGCAGCACTTCATGTGAAAAGAACTAACAGTCTTGGAGAGCTGGCCTATGTACCTTGGAGGTCATGGGGTTGCCCAGTACCACTCCTGCTGTGTGCCCTTGCTGCTACCTCCCTACACTCGTGCCTTCTTCCCCAGTATGAAACTGGATTGATCACACACAGAAACATTCTGTGTATGTTTCTAATATATGAGAAAGTCAGGTTTTGCTGTGGCAGACAGTAAGCAATGGAAGAAATCATTCACCAATGGATTTGCCTGATGTTGAGCAGCTGAAAGTGAAATTACAGGAAAAATGATGAGTGCTGTTTTGCTTTTCGAGCAGCTGTGGAACTATTCCTGTGACAATACAGTGAGATTACTTGCAGTGTAAAGTGTGCTATACTTCTGATTTAAAGAAATTGTGCTGCTTCTGTTTACCCATTACTGAGTCATTGGTTCCAAGGAAGTAAAAAGAGAAGGTATTTTAAGCTATTCATACAAATTGGTACTTTCCAGTTAACCACAGGGTTTGGATTTACTTCCCTAGGGAAACTGTAAATTACTGAAAGTCCTCTGCTTTTGTATTTTCCCAGTGATAACACTGTGTGCTTGTGTAGGTGTTTGAGATGATGCCAATCTTCCTGAAGCATAGGTCTAAAATTTAGAGATCCATATTTTAAAAGGCAATGTATAAATATTTCATCCATCTTGTTTCATAAAAGAATATTGTTCTCGTATTTGTTTCATTGTTATATGAACACAGTATCACAGTCTTATTTCTGCAGAATGTTTTTCTTCCCACACACTGGTACACAAGCCTGTAGTTTCAGTAAACCCAATTTATTCAGCAAAATACATGAGATGGTACTTTGGTGTGCCTGTTTGTAAAGGGAATAGACGTGCAATAGTTACTTCTTACCTTAGGTACAGGTCTTGAAAGTTGTCAGGTGCAAACATTTTCTATTAGTGTTATGATTCTGATTACCTGTACACTTTGAGAGCTTGCCCCTGGTTGAATGGTCCAGCAGATCAAAAGGTGACCTGCTGTCACTAAAGATCAAAGGGCCTCTTTTTCACTAGTTGTGTTGCAGCTGAAGAAAAAATTCCGGTACTGTATATTAGAAGAGTTGTGCTGTGTGTGACTTTATCCAGCAAAAAGGAATCTGTATGGATGACTGGGAATTTTTAAATGGGGGCTGGCTTAGGTTAAGAGAGGAAAAAAATACACGTTGTTTTTGGTTTTTTAAATATGTTAGAGGAAAAAGATGAGTTGTGTATGTAGCCTGGTGAGTTTATTCCAGAGTGGAATGAAATTTCCAGGCATTTGACAGGAGGGAGTTTGTAGATGTTACTCATAGCATCCTGCTATTATGCCCTCTCTGCCTTTCCTGAAATCCCAAGGGTGACATGAGGGGATTATATTCGTAGGAAAGACTCTAAAGGCCTTAATTCTGCTGTAAGTTCCAGAGTTTCAGGGCTGCAATTGTTAGAGATTACTTATCAATAAGTAATAATTACTCTAGTATAGGTGGAGCCAAGTCTCTAGCAACTTCATTGTAGAAGTGCTGATCCCAAGTAAAAGTAACAGCTTTTGTGAAGTGCTCCCAAATCTGTGTTTGGCATCAGCCAATGTAAAAACATCTTAGCAGAGCTGATACAGACACGTGGGTTTCTGAGGCTATCCCACCTTGTCACTGCCAATAAAGTGACAGTTGTGTCCGTCCTGTAAGCTGAGCCTGGCTTTGCCAGCAGCTCCCCATCCCCGTTCCCCCCTCCCGCCACCCTCTCCCCCAGATAACTTTATCCTCATCACACAGATATGCAGCACGCTGCTCTGGATTTCATTTCTTCTTCTTGAGCTCCGTGCAATCTCACGCGCATTCCTAACGCGTTACCCACAGCCCGCCTCTGAAAGCACCGTATCGGCTTTCTAGTGGCAAAGGCTCGGAGAAGAAACAGGCCAGTTCCTCCATGTGCAAACAAACAGCTGGGCAGTTGTGGATGGAATTAATTGCTGATATGCACTGGCTGTGTTTTCCTTCTCTTGTCATTTCCTTTGCAGCTGCGAAAGGCAAGTTTTTTAGTCTTCAAAAACAGTGCAGACCTCAGCGGTAGTAATGCAAAAATACTGAAATACGTATGCTTATTGGGATGTGCATATAAAATAAAACCTCTCCTAAGGTGTAACAACCAGCACTGTTGATGTTGGTATTCACATTCCAGCTGCACATCCCAGCTGTAATTTCTGACTGTGGATTTCCAGCTTGAAAAAAATCTGTTAGGGGAGATTTGACTTTCTGAAAGCAACAGTTAGTATTTTCTGAAAATAGGAGTCTGAAGTTGAGTGTTGAAAGTAATCTGTTCTGAAAATGATTGTCTTCCATCTGTAGTCATGGAGCTACTATATCAAATGGGCTGATGCTGCTTTAGCCAAATGCAAAACACTGAAATTGCTGAAAGTCATGTTCCAGGCCAGCAGTTTCGGGAAATTTATCATGGGGTTGGAAAATACACATGTTATCAACAGGGCTGCATGTCTGCCTCAAGGCTTCACCCAGCCCATAACAATGCAAAAACAAACCACCCATCACAAATCAAAAAATGCTGTCAAAAGTCGATGCTGAGCACTAATGGTGTCACAAGTTGCATTGTGCTGGGTTTAGTTGTAAAATCCATGGAAAAATGTGTAGCATCTATTGTTGGAGATAATATTTTGTTAGCTTCCACCCTGTAAGTCCCATAGATATTTTTTCCCCTTGTTTATTAAACTGTTCTACATGCACTTTTGTTCTGTGGAATTGTTACATCTCCCCTACTAGCAGGTTTATACTGCCGTGCCATTTCTCAGGGGAACATCTACAAGCTTTTTTGTCAAAATAACTGCAACTATCCTAGGGATTTTACCAGTGCACAGTAGTTGCATATTGTATGTTGATAAGCAGTCTGATACGTGGAATGGATTATTTATTTAAACAATGCTAGAGAGAGTTTTTGTTGTTTTAAGACCTGGTCCTAATAACTAAATAAATGAAGTGGTACAAACATGCTGAAAATGTCCCCGCCAGCTTGTGTTGTGCAATTACTTCTACCACAGGATGAGTATTTCAAAGGTCCCTCTGAAACCAGGGCCATTATTTGTGTTAAGAAATACTGTGCAGAGTGATGAAGGGTTGACAGACCAAGATCTTAAAAAAAAAAAAAAAAAAAAAAAAAAAAAAAAAAAAAAAATTAAAAATAAAAGGTTACACAATACTTGAGAGGAGCCAGGCTTTCAGTCACAGCACCCGCATCAGCCAAGCTATTGCAGAGACTGCTGCTGAGACCCGTGTGACTGTACTTGCAGCAAATATAAAGGAGTGCATCCCAGTTCAGCCTTTCATGCAAGGGAATTCTGCTGCAAGCTTGCATCTGTCACAGCTAATAGCGTGCAGGGAGACACCAAACCAAGCCTGGCTCACATGGCACACGGGAAGTTCAGCTGTAGTAACTCAACTGTAAATCTGACCCAGAGTGTCAAGTATGCTTGAACCGTGGCTGTTACTTCAAAGAATAAAGGCTGCCTCTTTCAAAGGTTTCTAGTTTTTATAGCTATACAAAAGTACTACGTCAGTCACATATGTATGTGTGTATATATATGTATGCTGTTTTTTAATTTTAAATATACATGTATCACAGACATCCTGTCCTGTATATGTCACACTAAGTACTCTTTTGGCAGGTAACACAAGTTATGGAAACAATTAAAATTCCTGTGCAACATTGGATTACTTACTTGTTTGGAAGAGTGGGTGGTGGTTGAGGAGGGGAAAAAAGGCAGATCTCTACTTTAAAACCAAAGTGTAAAAGCTTTGCCAGGGTGTTTTTACCAGAAGGTCTTTTTGTTAGTTTGTGTTTTGACAGAAAGGCCTGCATATCAGGAACACAGTTCTCGGTTTTGGACTCTGGTGTATCTTATTAGTAAATATTTAAGAATGATGGAGCTGCAGGGTCTTTTGTGGCTGGTAACCAACTGTGTCCATTTCAAGGCACTAAACAATGTACGAGAACACTGCTTTTAACTGCCCTGTAGTGCAGGAAGCTGTTAAAGTTTAGAAACTGGTTACTTTCTGCTCTGGCTTCATGTTATTTCCTAATTCAGTTTCATCTACTGTCTGTCTGACGGAGAGATTAAAAGTGGAAAAAAAAACCTTCCAACCAGTTTTTAAGAGCTGATATAGTAGCTGGACAATTTAATTTCATCCAACAGTGAATATCTTGATCCAGAGAAGTCTGCAGCCATGCTTTCCTGTGGGTTACGTGACAGGTTTGTGGCATGATTTGCTTTCCAAAGCTGTAAATGACTTCATGTTTGTCAGTCTTGTAGCTGTGGTTTCTTTCCCCACCCTTTTCTCATGAATAAACTTGAAAAATACTTAGGACAAGATTTCTCTGGACTCGCCACATCTGATGCTATCTTTTTCAACTATGGTCTTTGTATATATGTACTTCTGAAACAATTGGGAGGTGTGGTGCAATGTACTTCCTTGGAGGGAGGAACACTATTAGTAAAGATTACTAATTCTGTGAGAAGAGTCAACCCTGCAAAATGCTAATACTGTCACTGGGAGGAGTCTCTGGCTTTGGTTCTTAACTGCCTTTGGGTTTTGCCAGTGACTTGGAGTGTTTGGTCAGTTATGGTGAAACACTGAAAACATTTTAATCTTCCTGACAACTGCATATCTCAATATACTAGTAAGTTCAGTACCTTGATCAACCACCTGACTTGCTACATGAACTAATTACATGCAGTCAATAAATATTTCAGGTTGTTCTGCATGTGACTTACAAGCCTTAGTTGACTAATTAGATACACGGCTTGGCAGTACTAAAGCTCAAGACATCGTTGCGTGAACTTTGTGTAAGAGTGGGTTCATTCAATAAAAAACAAAAGGAGCATTTAAAGAGCCTTTTATTCCTGTCATAAAGATGCTTTGTGCTATTGCTGTTGTGTATTTGACAGAGTGGTTGGGGACGGATGCTTCAGAAAGTTGTCTCGTATTTTGATTGTCTTCTATTTGAGACTTGCGTGATTTTTAGCTTAAATGTCGTGACGTGACTGGTGAGTTACAATTTCTGTGTTTGAAGGGGTTTTTCCAGTGTAGTTAGTATGTGTGTAACCATAAATCAGTTGCTCCATTTTTGCATCAGTTGTTCTGCATATTACATTTTTGAATTTTTTTAGGAAATGTGATCTGATTTTGCTTCCAATTCGGTCAAGGAGAACACCAGCCAGGCTCAGGACTGGGCTCAGAGTTCTGAGTATGTGTGGGCAGCTAAAGTAAGTGCAACCACATCAGACACAGGACTGATGCTGCTGTGCAGCAGTACCATGATTTGCTGTACTGGCCATTGAGATTTTAATTTGAACTCTGTGAAACAGAATAATTTAAATATGTTTTGTTTTGTGGTTGGGTTTGTTTTGGTGATTTTTCTTTTACAGCTGAGCACAAGTAGGTTAATTTGGAAGATAAATTTTAATACATGGCTCTAAAACACAGCACAGGTCACACACGAATTGTTGCACTGTAGTTCCCTCTCTGTTTATTGTAGTAAAGTAGTTCACCTTCTGTGAGTATGTGTGCTAATGGACTTTCATCAAGTGCATGAGTAGCCGCAGACTAGATATTCTCCTGTATCAGCCATTGCAGTGGGAAATAATAGAGAAGTCTGTTCTCATTTAAAGCTATAGCAGAATGCATGAAGCAGCCTTCATTAATGTATGCTATAATAGCACTAAATGTCTTAGATTCCATCAGATTTCTTATGATAAACACATGACCAAGTATTCTTAAATTGCCTGTGAAATTCAATGTTCTGGTCTCCAAATAAAAAAGGCAAAGCACACAAGTATTTTAAAATACATATACTTGAACTGAGGAGAAAAGATGAAGAAAAAGCTTTTAACTTTTAGTAGGTTAGTCATCCTTTCAGCATCTGGAATTAAGGTCTTGAGATATGCAGTATTAATCTCAAAGTTTTAGAGACAGAGCAGAGCTTAGCCTAGGAGTCAGATATCCAGTTCTGGCATTAGTTTTTTGCATTGTTTCCACATTCTGGCACTCCACTCTGTTTCCTCACCATGCTGAGCACTGAAAAGGACATAAATTGACATAACTAGATTTTTGACTGGTGCAAGGGAAGCGGCCTGAAAGATAAACTTTAACCTATCATCCTGTCAACAAATTTGCATTGTTACAGAAGTAAGAATTTATATGCTGTGGAGTCAAGAATAGTACGCAGGGACAATGCATTAAGATAAAGAAAGTGCGTATTTGAAGTCGGCTTTTTTTTTTAAGCCTAAAAATAGGAACTAAGCATCCCACTATCCCACTATTGCTTTTCCTTCATTTTGGCATAAGAAAAGTTCTGAGTTTTTGCTGGTCTAAAGCAAGGAAGTCTGAACTACAACAAAAGTTGAACAAATTAATGGGAAATTTATGGAAGAATCTGGCCTGTCGCTGTAATTTTGGGATGGCAAACTTCTCTTAGCAGTCTATACTGTGTCTGAAGCGTGCCACAGTTCAGTTATGCAACCTTGGGAAATTTCTCACCCACTGAATGCACTCTTCCTTTTTTAAGGCTAATGGGAGTCATGTGTTTGTGTTAGTGGGAAAGCAGACCCTTACAAATCTTTCTGGTAGATTTGGTGGAAACAGAGCTCATGTTCATTATTGCTCTGTTCTGGGCAGTCGGATGTCTCATTAGCAGGACTTTAATGATGTTCAGTGCACTTCTTATTTCTTTAGAGGACAAGAGGATGTGGTGAAAATATAAAATGAGTGACTTCTCAATTTTATCACTGGATTAATTTGTTTGTTGTTTCCTTTCTCCCATCTCAGTACTCAAATGTTGTTACCTGTAACCTGGTGGATGTGACACTGACACTGGGGTGTTCCAGCAGTGCTGTCGGGCTGCTCTCCCTCAGCCCATGCCATGGCTTCCCTTTCCCTGGAAACGTAACTGCAGCTTAGTAGCAACCATTATAGTTCCAGTCCTTCTACAATTTAAAGCAGGGAAGAGTTCATAGACATCGATCAGGTAGGAGCCAAATTTTAGCCGAGGGACTGTCAATGTAGGGCCTTCACAGTGAGCCGCGTGCGGAGGCAATAAACATGGTTTTGCACAGAGCCACAGGGAAGGGCTCAGAGGCAGTGACAGGCAAGAGCCACACCACCGCTTCTCTGAGCAGATGTTCCTGCAAACCGCCCGCTAACAAAACCAAACCCGCCATCTCCCTGCTGCGGCCTGGGCCGCGCTGGCCCCCCCGCGCAGCCGAGCCCTTGGCCGGTGTCCTGCGGCGCACGGTGGGAACTCTTCCCCTCAGGAAACACCGGCTTTTGGGCCTTTATCTTGTCAAGGCAACACAAGAGAACAATAGGCTATTAGAGCATTAGAACAACATGGGCTGTGACTGACCCCCTTATTGCTGCATTGTGGCTGCAACTGACCCCCTCGTTACCTCCTGCAGGCGGGGCTAAAAGGAGAGGTTGACGCCCTTAGAGCTGATTTGGCAGCCAGTGCGTGAGGGCCTCGGCTGGTGGTGGGTGTGAGGTGAGGGTGGACGTGGAGGGCTTCCCCTCAGGGCTGGCCCCTGTGAAAGGGAGAGAATTAAACATAGAAACTGAGAGTTGGCAAAGTAAAAGTGCTTGGTTTGTTTGTTTTTAGTTCCTGGTACAAACTCTGTCTTCCTGCGTTCTTCAGCTTTTAAGGCAAAACTTACATCATTGATTTTTGTCACTAGGACTGTAAGAGTGGCTGGAAATGGCTGAATCACAGGTTAAGTGTCAGTAAGAAGCAAAAAGGTGCTGACCTCCCCATTTCTACATGGGATGAGACAGGCAGGATTTCACTCCCAGGCAGAGTCTGCAGACCTGATTTTATCTTGAATGCAGCCTTTGGAGTTGTCTCCCTTCCTGAGACTGCACACATCTGTAAGCAATTAGATAAATTGTGCCATTGGTATCTCAGAAATTAGCATCAAACTTGCTGTAGCAAAACTTCATTGTTTCAGAGGAATAAGGATATAGGGGAATGCTTTAATCTACAAACAAGGTACGCTCTGGCTATTTTTGCCATTAGTCTTAAAGGTGCACTTGTATTAGAAGCACTTTTATTTCAGTGGTGGTAGAGCTGCAGACTGGCCATGCAGTGAAGTCAGATGGGGCACAACATTCAGATGTTTGCCTGAAGCTCCTCCTCTGCAAAACAGAAACAAGTTTCCTAGTCTCTCAGCTTTCACTTGCACACATACCCTTAACAGAAAAAAAAAAAAACCAGAAACCAGCCCTCCTGATGACATTTCAGGCTGACTTGGGTAGAATTTTCCTGCCTCCGTGGCTGGAGGAGGAGCCCATCCAGTACGTGAGTTACTTGTAGATCAGTTGGTCTTTCCATGAGGGGAAACAACAAGGTGATGAAATTAGTATTATCTTCTGGACTGGTATACCTGTCGCATGCTGAGAATTTTAAGGGGGTTTTTTGTGTGTTTCTCAAAATATGTAATAATGAAGAACTGTGGCGTTCCCTTTCTGGGTAGCTGTCTGTTCATTATGTAAATGTATTCCCCAGCACCCTGACTGGAAGCATGCTGGAAGCCTCCCAGTCAGTGTCCTCGCTCTGCAGCTCTTGGGTTGCTTCTGAGGGTCCAGTGCTGGAGACTTTGCCATCAGTTCGACAGGGGGCAAAACAGGCTCTTCATGCAGGAAGAAATATTCAAAAATTAGGATGTGCACTTTTATTTATTTGAGAAAAAACAAGCAATGGCAGCAGCTGTGCTGTGTGAGCAAGTGTGTCATGAGCCTGCTGGGCAAGGCATAGTGAAGGGCATTATTCCGCTGGGAGGTTGGCACTGGCCATGGCCCTCCAGAGTTGCCACAAAGGATTTTCTGTTCGACATCTAATGCAACAAGAACATTCATATGTTTGCAGAGGGTTTCCATGGAAACCATGTAAACTGTGATGCTAGCAGACAGAGGCAAAGGTTACACTATTGTAGAGGCCCTTTTGTATTCTCTAAATTTTCAGAGCAGCTATATTTCTCAACTGATACTCTGAGCCTATGTAACAATTTTCGTTTGGCCTTTTTTTTTTTTTTCCCACACAGCATTTGTCAATGGTTGTACTGAGGAGGTCAGATGAGCTGCAAGAATAACAATGAAGATGGGGGTTTCATTTAGTTTTTTGGTTGGTTGGTTTTTTACATAGAATCACCTGGATGTCATGATTTGAATTGATTTATCTTGTTGTTAGTGATAATGATGCAATTGGAAGTGGAAGAACAAGGCATGAAAGACAAAAATTCAAGCTATTCAAGTTGTACCAGTACAGCTCCCAGTTCTGTTGAGCACTTTTATTGCTCAGGTGGAACTGACTCTTTCAGGTCACCATTCAGTGGCATTTGGGGAATTCTGAGTGCTTTTCTCCTCAGAAGTATGAACCTATGCTATTTATAGAGACCAGTTTTAACACTGGCTAGCCTTTAGTATGCTTTGAGAGTTCATGCTGGTTTTAAATTTATACTACAAATTTAAATTTCCAAACACATCTGTTGCTTTGTTTGTTCGTGATTCAGGAAGTACTACCACCATGGGCACAAATGCTACTTATTAAAACAAAGAGAAGTATTGGCTTGTCTGTATGGTTATTCTAGTTCCCATTTGACTGTCCATTGCAAAATTGCAAAAAAAATTGATTGCAAAATTGTGCTTGTTCGTAGGATAAGCTTAATTGTTGTGGGAAACATTAGAGGCATTAGTTGTGTTTCCAAACAACATAGTTTAGAAAGCATTCACAGTTGTGCTGTCACAATACACGAAGCAGCACTTAGTAATTTCTTTCTGTGTATGTCCCATACAAGAATGAAACAGCTGACTTCAAGTACTTACTGTTGTGGGCAATAGTTTCTAATACAGAAAGAAAAGGTGAAATAATACATTGCTAGCTGAGGATAGCTATTGACTTACTTTTGGGCAGCTAGGCATGCCCATAACCTGCTGCACCATGCTAGGAGCAGCCAGGAAGGGATGGATTTGTTGGTTTATTTATTTATCTTTCTTTCTTGCATATTTTGTTATTTAGATGTCAGATGTATAATTATTAAAAGTTTTGTATCCCGTGCCTCATTAATGTGGCAGTTAAAAATAACTTCAAAAAAATAAACCAGTTGGAATTGCTCCATCATTTTAGTCTTCTAGAAACCACTAGTCTTCTAGTTCAATATCACCCAATTACAAACACCACTTTGGATATTACATGAAAATGAACACAGACTAGACATAATGAAAACCTGTCTTCAAGCTTCATGTAGCATAATTGTATAATTGCACTCTGTGAGAGACAGGGATGGTGCACCAGGTAGAAGTGTTTTTCATCATGAATTCCAGTTTTCTGAATTTGAAACCAGAAGTCTCAGGAAAACGTTTGTACATATAGCACAAAACTTTGCATGCTTTTCATCACTTCTTCCTGACTGTTTTGTAGTACAAACTCTGATTAGTTTTGATAATTTATCACAGAGAGAGAACATAATACTGATGAGACAGGCAGAAATTAAAATTCCCATAGTAATTTGCCAGAGAATTAAAAAGAACAAAACAAATAACCCACAGCAACCCATAAATAGCATCTTAAATGCTTGTTCCAATGCATACTGGAAGCATCACTCAATAATTAAGATTAGAAAAATAGAAATCCAGCTATCTCCCTGCCCCAAATAATGCAGTAAATTAGCAATTTAGAACAGTGCATCTTAAAGAAAGAAAAAAAAAAAAGAAAAGAAATACTGCCCAACTCTAAAAGTAGCATCCACTGCTGCTCTTGCAGAAACCTTTGAGGCCAGATTCCTGAGACCAGATTGATCCTACAGATTCCTTTTTTCCTTTTTGGATTAGGAAACGAGTTCCAAAACAGATGTGGTTCATCTGTGTCCCCATTGTGGCTAACGCAGAGCCCTGACCGCCCTGGGCTGGTGTTGTCCTCTGCAGCATTCCAGCACGTCTGTGGAAGCTGTCATGAATGAGCCTTTGGCAGGCGTCTAATCACCTATTATTCAGCACTTTATTAATCAAGTTTTGTGGTATTTTTTGGCATGTTCTTACCTTAATACAGAGATCTTTAATTCCTTGAACAGTGTTCAGGTTTTTACAGATGTTTTTAAAAAAAGCAAACAAACGCCGAATAAATAAGTGAACAAGATAACTGAAAGCCATAGAAAAGATGTGATTTACTTTCACTCTTTAAGCAGATGTAATCTGTATAGCCTCAGACATTTTTTTTTATCATCAGTAATTTCCTTATGGTATAAACTGAAATACCATGTTTACCTAGGATGAGTTCCATGAGTTATTCAAATATGCAAAAATAAGTGTCACCAAAGCTTAGAACACAATGTCATTTTTACAGCAATTGTTAACTGATTTTTAAATTGGTTGCTTTTGATTCATAAGGATATAACTGAGAGAAAAATTTACCTCCCCATCTCTCTGCACTCAGACTCTGAACTCCAGCCCATGGGTAACTTGTCTGATACTTGCTTTTTGTATAAACATAAGCAGGTTTAATTGCAAACAGACAAATACCATTTTCAGGCCAGGTTTACAAACGAGCTTTGGAAATTCAAATAAAACAACTTTAAATGTTATTTTAGGAATTTTTTGACATAATACATTATATTGAAATAGTTTTATCTGAGAGACAGATCCATCTAATATATTTGTTGGCTTCAGAATATTCTTGAAATTACAAACAAAAAACCAGTAGAAGTCAAAACTGAAAGAATTGTTTGGGGAAGGACTTGAGGGAGAGTCTTTCAGGCTGCATGTGGGACTGATCAAAGGCTGCACGTGCCTTCAAAATTATAACCATGGTCTTCACGACTGGACTTCTGAGTCACTGGTGCTGCAGCTCATTCACGTGCCTCCTCTGTTTCTCCTCTAAGAAAAAACATCAAAAAGCTTTTCTTTGCTTGCATGACAATGCTGTAGTAGAAAGTAAGTGTCTCCTGAAGCTGACTCTGGTGGATGGTGTTTGTGCCACCTTGACTGGTAGGAAATTCTGTCCCTAGTACATTGGGCCAGCTCCTCTTTAGACGTGAAAATCTGCCAGTTTTATCCATGCTTCATGCAACTCCTTGTGGCAAAAGAGAGGACAGTTCAAATCTCGAGGAGAAGTGTTCTATGTCAGGCTGGTTTCACATTCTAGAAACAAGCATTGCAGATGTTCACAAGTCCCCAGGATTTTGTGTAGCATGCCAGGGTTCAGCCATGCTCTGTGATATTGCTGTAGTTTAGAGTTGTGGAGTGTCTTTTATCCAGGCTTTCAGTGCTTACAAGTAATGATGGAGAAAGAATATTATGGGATAAAAGTAGGTAATTGCTTTCTTGCACTGGAAAATAAGATTAACCTAATTATGAAATATTTAGATATTCTGCTTTTGACTTTAGAAAACTACTTTTTCTATTGTGCTTAATGCTGCCTCACCGTACCACTCACTGTGCATCCTACCAAAGCTCTTGTTAGCAAATCTACATGCTGCCTACTGCTCTGGCCACATCTCCTTTACTGTTCAGTGCTAAGACTGGCTTGCTTGAAATTCAGTGGAGTAATTTTCCATTCCTGAAGGTGTAGAAGACCTTTGGATCTCTAAATTCAATTCGCTTTTCTAGTACAATGAGCAAAAGGTGTCAGGGATGAGAAGCAGGTCAAATGCAGGCCAAGTCAATTGAGATTAATGTGCATATTTATATAGGTTAAACTTTGACTGCAAATGAAACTTCTTGTATTTATTAGTTAGGTAGTTGGTTGGGTTTTTTTAATTATTTTAAAGCAAGCTGAAGACAACATTAGCAATGTAGGTAAACACAGAAAGAATGTTGCTGCACCACTGTAAATCCTAGGGATTTCCCTGGGAAGGATAATTAAAGCAACACGCTTTGAATGCAGCTAATTAAGTAGCTGTCTTTTAACCTTTGAAGAAGGAGGGCCTGGCTGCCCCCTGAACTTCATGTGGCCCTCCTCTGCTCCATACTTTCCCCTACCCTCCTCCCCCAAATTATTTTTAACCCTGATATCCTTGTGTATCCAGTTTAGACCCTAGCTTCATGGAGAGGTGTGCTGGCACAGGTAGGGGATAGCATATTGAGAGGTGGGGAGCTGAAACACCTGAGTTGCAAGGGGCAGGGTCACCTCGAGCCACCCAGGAAAACATAAAAAACTGTAGCATAAGGCGTGCTTAACTTAAGTCCTCTAAAGATGATAATTTTGTATGTATTTGACATGTGACCACAACCTCAATCAAATTCTGCATGTTTGTTAACTTTATCGTGTTATGTTTTAACATACATTAACATGTAAATGGACCAAGGAGGGGAAAAACTGTCCCGTATGTTAAAGCAGAACTAATTCTGGTAATGGAGAAAAAAGCAGGATCCTTGAGACTGAATGAGGTGAGAAAAGAAACTGTCAGCATACTTTGGAAATAGTGATTTACAGGTTTTTGTCCCCTATGCCATCCTGTGGCTGATAGAAGCTGTTAAAGTCCTACCAACACAGCCTTCCCTCTACACTTCAATGTGTAGCTTGCTTTTTTTGGAGCACTTACTAGACTGAATGTGTCGCTCTTTTCTCCAGAGCACAGAATCATAGAATAGCCTTGATTGGAAGAGACCTCCAAGATCATCAAGTCTATTAACCTAACACTGCCAATTGACTACTAAACCATATGTCCCTCAGCACCTCAGCGTGTCTCTGACACGTCTAGGTTTTTTTCCATGCTTCTTATGTCCAATCAGTCACAATATGCCTGCTGCACAGTCAGGCCTGGGCTTGTCTGGCATAATTTGTCTCACACTTTCATTGATCCCTAAAATTACTTTTTGGAAATTACAATTAAAAATCTTAAGACAGCCATAGCATTCCCACTATGCCTGTTCTTCATACGTGAAGATAAGTATATGCAATTGTGTTTAATCTAAAATGTTCTTAGTTTTTGACTATAACTATCATAAATCAGGGCTTTTTAAATGCTATTGTTTTCTGTTTAATGGGAGAATGGATGTACAGCTCAATAGAATGTTAAAATTCCTTTTTTGAGAAGCTAGCCAATTTATTTTGACGTGGTCAAGCTGATATTGGTGTATTAATGTGACTTGTGTTATTGCTCCTTATTTAAAATTTAGAGTAGAGTGATTTAGAGATCCCAAGATGAACTGAGGGGAATCATGCAGGGTGTGGTGCGTAATATAAAGATACAATTTGTCCTGGGACTTTATGATCGAAGGTCTGGCACAATTTCATCTTTTCTTCACGTCTCCAGTTACAAATGTCCCCACTGAGATTAGCTGTTGGCTGAGTTTCCTATTCCTTGCTTATGAGTTACAGAGGGCGTTGAGCTGCAGTTCTGTATGGCCAATGTATGGCGGTGGTCTTAAATAGGGTCTGCACTGAGCTGGTGGTGGTGGTAAAGGTCAGGATTTGATGCGAAGAGGAGGAATTCCAGGGGTTTGGACTATGAAAAGGTTTGGCTGTGTGCTGCTATACACAAGATCAGTTGTTCGTATAAACATTTGTAAAATCCAGCAGTTGCCTTGTGTCGATCATCTGGGTTGCCCACCATCGCAGCCTCTGACCCTCCAGCAAAACCCAGGAGGCAGCTGCTTTGGCTCTGATGTTTCTCAGGCTAATCAAACTGCCATAAATCAAGAAGGCTTTTGATGTGCCCTGGGATCAGTAAGAGTTTTCTCTGCTATCTAATGTCACACGGTGTACCAGTGACCGAGGAGGACTCTTGCAGATTACCAGGAGCAGCCCTCATTACTCCAGGTGGTGCTTTCCAGATTGGTGTAGATCCAGTGGGATTTTTAAAAAAAATATTTATATAACAAACTTGATTCTTCTAGTCCCTAGCTCTATGTAGGTCTGCATAAAGAGTGAAACTGTTTTCCCCCTGCATCTGTGCAGTTCGGAGGAAGCCCAAGAAAAAGTCACCAGGGGAAGTTGGAGGCACTGCATTGCAAGAGAGGGAGAGGAAGAGTGTTGCAACATCTGAAAGGTTTTGACTGCAATCAACTTTCCCAGTTACATGTTTTTTCTCACAAATAAGTTCTTAGCTTATGTTGTAGAGGAACCCAGGTTTCATCTTTTTCAAAGGATTTTGGGAGATTTTTCAGCCATAGCTTGGGGGGGGGGGGGGCGGATTTTGTGTTTGTGTACTTTCATAGCTTACTACGGATAAGCACTAACAGAACATAATCTTTTAATTTAGCTCTCTGTTCTCTACTGACTCGTGAAATATTTTTAGGTAACTTAGCCACAAATCATTATGTCAATAAGCAGAGAAGTCTTCAAAGGAAAAACAAACAAACAAACAAAAAACTTTTTATTGTCTTAAGGTTGCAATATTTTGGAAAATATTACCTTACTTTTTCATTAACAACATCCCAGATATCTCTATATCTCTGAAACTAGATGAATTCAAAATACTGTCGTCCTCTTTCTCCCTCCCCGCTACCTGTGTTCTACTCTGTCTCTTCATAGCATGAATTAGAGCTGGGTTGTGAGAACCAAAAGTTGAAGCTGCTTTGGTGGTGCAGCTTTTGCCATTTCATTGAATCCTTAAAACCAAAAAAGACAAGCAGTTATTCCTATTGAAAACTGACATTTATGTCTTCATTTCTGGTTTTAAAATAAAACTGAAAAACACATTTGGGGTTAAAGCTCCCTGATATTATTTTGAGGGGTTCTTTGACTTAAGTGAGGTCAAACGCAATCTAATTTTTTTCTCTTCAAGAATAGTTTACCTGTATCCCATATTGCTACTAACTCTGCAGGATATCAGTTAGTGTTGGGAATGGATAAAGACAGGACATTAATACCCAGTAAGTGCTGACATCACTGATGGATTCTTTGAAATATGTAAATACTTGCTAATAATAATTATGAATTTTCTTCCAAGCATCCAAATGAGTTTGATGTAGGTGGGTAACAAAACAGGATCAGCAAAGGCTGACATGCACTGCCAGTCCAGGAGAGCCCATCAGGGCTGTGTTGACCCACAAGCCAGCTCTGCAAAACAGGCTGTGCTTCTGGGAGCTGCTGCAGAGTTCCTGGACCTTCCTGTGGTCCCATGGCCTGCTGGCACGCTGGAGTTATACATGTGTTCATGTGCTTTCATCATCTAGAACTCTCGGTTAGAGGTGATTTTAATAGGAATGTTCTTAATAAAATTTTAAAAGGGATTAAATTCGGACGCATACTTTATTCTCTCTAATGTCAAAGCTTCAAGGTGGCATTGGGAAAGAGCCAGTGCTTTTATCTTCATTTGGATTTGCCAAAAGGAGCCACTTCCAGAGGAGACTTGATTGATTTCTTGCAGGTCAAGCACTCCTGCTGCCCACGAGCTGGCTGAGGGTGGTCACAAGCAAACGCTGTACCCAAAGCAGTGGCACTGCTGCCATCGCTGTGCTGGCTGGCTCCTCTGCCAGAGGTTTTCTACATTCAGATCCCTGTCCTTTGTAGAAGTACTGAACACTGTAAGGGAATACAGCTTCAGAAAGCTTGCGACTTGAAAATCTGCAGCAATTCATGCTTCTGTGGCCCTTACCAAGTCCTCTGGAGCAGTGCAGGTAGGAGGGGGTTGTTTGCAAGCAGCAGGTCAATTTTTACCCTGGAGCAAAGTGGGAATGAGCAGAAAAATGTTAAAGGGGGTAAATAACTTAATTCCCATTGTTGTCATTCAGTGCAGCTGTGATTTGTGTGAGAGCAGCTTTTTGCGTATGCCACAGGGAGAGGTTTTCTTTTCCCTGGCAGATTGTGTAAGTCTCCTCAGCTTTCTGCTACAGTTCAGGCAAAGGGAAAAAACAAACCAGCATGATACCTGTGCATGGCTGACCTTCTCTTAATGTGCGGTTTTAGTGACACAACCTATTTAAAAATACAAATTAATAGTTCATATTCACTTCCATTATACTGTTACAGATAAGTGCTGTGGCAAACTGTGTTCAGCAGTAAGAGGGGATTTATATTAAATAATTGACATGTGACATGAATCCTCCTTTTCCACTCTGACATCTCAGTGCTGCTGGGGAATGGTGCATCAGTTCACCTCCAAACTCTGAATTCCTCCTCTGTTAACTTCTCTGTAACCTGCTTATTTATGTGACTGGGTTTGTTCTGACTTGAATGTTTTGTGTAAAGAACAGTATAGCTGCAAAACGTTCTTATTGTCTGCACAACCTTAACAATTTGCTAGTAAAACAAGGAAACATCATTCTACAGAGTGAAGCAGGGAAGCCTCTACTCTGCTGACTGTGCAAGGGTCACGCAATGTGGTAGAAACAGCCCAGTTACATGCATCCTTTCCTCAGCACAGGAGGTTCAGTCCTGGACAAGATGGACCTTGGATCTGAACTAGAGGTTGTCCTTTAGAGACAAAAACAGTCTTTTGTAGTCCTTTCTCTGAATGATAGTAACTGCATAACTCTCGCATGAAGGGTCCTTTCCATCATTAAAAACTGTCATGCAGCAGTGAAGGAATACCAAAATGTGAATGATTAAAGTAGTTTTCATCTGCAGGGTTAAGCATACAAGTTCATTTATGAGACTTAACACATGCAAATAGCATTTATAGCCATGTGGTAGAGCATATTGGATACATCATACCATCATTCTAGGCTAGGGTTTTTTTTTCCCCGTGCTGCTTGTGCTGCAAAACATTTGCAGGCTGGCCTGGAAATGTGAAGGTGCAGACTGCACCTGCTACAGGCTGGGTGCATTATAAGGAGCCTTCCTTAACAGAGAAAAAATGTCGCACCTTCAGGTAAAGGTATAGCCCTCGTATTTTGGGTGGCTGTCAGCAACCTACTGTATTATCTCACTTTTTGACAGTGAAGAGTAGCTGGCTCACTTCCAGTTTACACGGAGTAAAGTGTGAGTTGCACAGCTTGAATAGTTTTGTTGACTCTAATATTGCACTATATAATTGGGCGAAAATAATGCTTTGAATTTAACACCAAAACACAAAAACAAGGTCAAATACACTCAAGTCCTTATTTCTTTGAAAAAAAAAAAGAGATACTGCTGCCATGTAGCCTCTTTAATGTGGTGTCTGAAAGGAGATGATGATTATTGCATTAGCTTACTCTGTTTAAAGCAGGAAGTTTAAAATATGCAGCACTGGATTAGAATACTTGATTTGTAACCAGTTTGAGCTGTAGTATGACAAATTGTTTATGCCTGCATTGCTACTGGAAGAAGCAGTGTTAGACACCCCTGTATCATCACTGTCTTTGTTTCAGAATGTACATCTGTGTAGATACACAGTTGACTGGCTGGGGGAACTAATACAGCTGAAAGTAAATCCTGAGAGTAAAGAGTAGTTTCTACTACCTATTCCACCATCTGACCTTACAAACACCTGCTGGCACAAATCTTTAGAGGTGATACAGGGAGAAAGATTTAATGACTGGGAAGGTTGGGAGAAGGTGTGACTGCTGTTTTTAATGCAAATACTACCTTGTGCCATTTTAAGGGTGTAGTTTGACAGTTTGACTTGAGTGCTGGTGTACAGAATCACTGTGTATTAGTAAAATCAGTTAATTTCTATGATTCTATGATAATATAATTTTGAACAAATGCTACCAATCTAGTGTAACAGAAGTATTTTCAGTTCCACAAATTGCATTTAGAAAATGCTAAAGTCTGAACATGCCTCTTTCTTGTCTTACCAGTGTGTCAGGTGAGACTGATAAATGAAACACAAACCCACTGTAATATTAAAACCAAACAAAAATACCTGTCAATGCACTATGTCATGTTTATGGTATTTGATGTCCTCATAAGGAAAATTTAAAATTTAATTTAATTTTGAGGTGTTCACCTGAATAATTTTTTTGCACTAGAACATATGTGATTACTCAATTATATGTCATTCCTAAAATTTATAGGAGAGAGGGTGGACAGTTGACTTTCTAATGCCGGAAGACAGCAATGGTGACCCTCATCTCAGTGTATATTCTCCTACATGTTTTCCTGCCCCTCTTAACCATTCCTTCATATTCCTTAAGCACATTTCTTTCTGCCAGCTTATTAATGTAGCTGACAGTGTTGGCTAGAGCCAAGGCTTTGATTCAAACTGGAACCTGCCTGTTTCATAGGGAGGCTGGAACGGAGATCAAGAGACACCCACTTTGCTTCCAACAAGTCTCCTGGCAGACAGGATACTGGAAGGGGGAAAGAAAGAGCAGAGTGTTCCTTAAAAACAAGCAGGCGAGAAATAGCAAGAGCAGAATAACACAACGTGCTCCTCAAAAAGACATGCTCAGATGCTGTAGAGTCTAGTTCATGTGCTCAGACCTGAAATCAGTCGTACTGGTTAACGATGCGGTGCACACACTGCTGGTTTGCAGTGCTGGAATCTCTCAAACAGATGGATTGCACTGCATAGAGAAAATGGGAATGTCTGAAACCAGCCGTAAAAAATCAACATACGAGGTAGGTTAATGATTTGTTGCTAGGTGATCTAATGATGTGATCCCTTTTCTGTTGCTCTGTCTTTCTCTTATGGTGCTATTTTTTTTTTACGTACATTCTGTACATTATGAAATATGTAAATATATCAACTCAGTGCTTTCTGGGGTGTTCTTTGGCAGGATAATTTTTTCTTGCATTTGGTCTCTTGCTCTTTTCCTTTTTTTTCCTTCAGTACTCCTTGTTTCTCTGACCTCATTATTATTTTTGAGCTGCTTTTGTGATTTGACATTGAAAACAGTTATTCCAACAAAAGCAGCACAGCATGTTACTTAGACTTTACAGAGTGTCAGATGGGGATGCTCAGGATTTAATGTTGTAGTTCCAAGTTCCTGGAATAAATTGGAAGCTTTTATTAAATAAAAGTTACTTATTTAATAAAAGTGGAGAGATTCATACCCTCCTGACAAAGGTGGAATGCTCTACTTTCTCCCTGTAGCCCAGTTACAGTTACAAAATACAGAACAGAACACGGAGGCCAAACCCATGAGCTATTCTAAGGCATCAAAGCATGGGAGGACACGACCTGTTTTCTTTTGCAGCAGTATCAGAGTTCAGTTCAGCGTGATCCAGGAGGGCATAACTAGACAGGGGGAAGCAGAGTTAGATTAACAAGTTCCTGTGTAGCAAGAGCTTTTGAGCTGCTGTGTTTCACAGGTCCCTAAAAGTATTTTCAGTAGAGATGGGGATTCTGTATGAAAAAAAACTTACATATGCTGACCTTCTCTTCTTAGTTTCTTTTGCCCCCCACTGGAGCAGTTGAACCATAGGTGGGAGAACTGCTCTTCTGTATACTTTGAATCTCTTGTTGGCATGACTGCATATGCATGTTAGGCCAGAATGTGGGCTAAAATGTGTGTCGCAGCTGAGCAGGAGTGATGGCTCTCATCAGGACAAAATCAGATCCCTGTTTAGGATTGATTTTTCTGTGTGTGTCCTTTCTGACCAGGCTAGACATAGTATCTTGTTGCTATAGGGGCATATAGTCTCTCATTTCCACCTGTGACTCAGTCTCTGGAATCACACTGATGCAGTATTACATGCATAAGCAACATGAGCTAGCACCGCTCAGGAAGGTGATCGTTCACTTTCATGAACATCATTGAAATCAGTGGCTGCCAAAAGCAGCCTTGCAGCAAAACTGCTTTTTCTTTTAGGCAAAAGAATCTCACCAAAAAATGGGGAGGGGGAGAGAATCTTTTATCACAGTTCATAGCTTTTGAGATCTGAATTTTCTGTAAATACTTAGATGTCGTTGCCAGTCCTGTGCTGAAAAGGAGGCACAGATTTTTAGATCCCCAAAAGCTGAGCATGTTTTTAACAAGTGTCCCTTTTTTAACAAAATCAGTGCAAGATACAAATAAATAATAAAAGAATGGCTGATTTGTTTGAAAATTTTCCAGCCAAACAGTAGGGGTTATATGAGAGTCAGCCTGGGCCCAACAGAGCGGGCATTGAACCAGACCTAATAAGAACAACTGGACCCAATACCCATATTATGCTCAGTAATGGAGGGGGTTTTTGTAGTACAAGGACTTTAATGTTGTAATCTTAATGGCCAGAGGTAACAAACCAGTCTGAAAGGAAAGAGGAAAAGATGAAGTCCAAAGCAATTAGAAAAAAATCTCCTTTGTGGAATTTAGGTATTGCCAGCCGCATTTGTGTCTTTTTACAGATGAATGGGCTTTTCTGTCACTGTAAGAATGAATTGTAAAGTAACAGACTTGAACTAATTATGTCCTGTAAACCTTTAATAACAACAGTAAAAATTTTTTGAAGTTCAGACGTGCGTGTAGTTGGTCCAACCAACCGAGTGTATCGGCAGTTGAGCAAGTTTGCCACTCGGGGTTAGTGGGATTCAGGAGCATTTTAGGAAAAACAGTTGGATAAGGCAGTTCCTGGGAAGAATTGAAGAGCAGGAGTCACAGCTGGTGGCCAATTCAAGCGAAGTTATTGCCATCTGCATTTCTAGACTGCTTTCAGTTCCCAGCAGGTGCTGGCAGGTGTCTGTTCTGACTCAGATGAAGGTATTTACCCCAGTACAGATAGAGAACAGTGTAGGTTAAGAGGTCTGGTCTCAAGCTCTTCATACCTTGTGACATTTGCAGAGTGAGCTCATGATCATCTCATGATGCTTTTTTCTTTTGCTTCTTAAAACCTGCCATTTTTCAGAGAGGGGAGATGTACATGGTTACATTTATAAAGGTATATTTTCTAATCTGAACAGAGTGAAGCTGGGCTGTGATTATATCCCCAAATGCTGTCCCAAGAGGTTTATCCTTCTACTTCAGTGCTCCCAGCTGCAAAAGACAATAGTTCATTCTTTAGAATAACTTAAGCTCCTTTTATATTTCTACTAGATTTTTCCCAACCCCCCACTTTCTTGCCTTGAAGAAGCCCCTTGCCTTCTCCCCAGCATCCCCAAATTGGTCACACGTAGCAGGTTTCCCAGTGGTCAGTCAGCAAATGCTGAATGAACCTGGACTGCACCCACGCAGCAAATGCAAAACTTGCAGGTTTTCTTCCACAGCTTCTGTAATGAAGCCATCCGAGTTCACGGAGCTTGCCTCTGGGATTGTGAATTGCCTGGTACCTCCTGGAAGCTCTGTGCATGCAGCTGAATAATGTTGCATCTCAGAACATGTTTTCTGCCTCAAAAAGAAAAGAGGACATGAACAAAACCAATTACAACTTGTAGCAGTTGTTTTTAGAAGGGTGTTAGTTGTATTTCATCTCAATCCTGAATTTTATTGTAATCTGTAAAATACAAGAAAATTATAGATGTGATTTTCTTGTACCTTATGTGCTAATGCTTTCCCAACCCTGTAGGTGATACCTGTCTTGGTTTTTTTGTCTGGAGGTTCATGTTTGGCAGCAGGGCTGCAATGCTGCAGGACTTCATCCTTGCACTCTCCCTTGCAGCATGCCAGGAAAGCTTCTTGGGCGTCGGTGTGGGAATCTGGCTGAAAACCAATTTGCATCCTCCTGCCAGCCTGGTTCATGGCCTGGCTGCACAGCAGAGGGTGCAGCACAAGGACCAAAAGGGCTTGCTGCAGGCTGGAAGAGGGCTTGGGCTGCTGAAGCTGGTTTTAACAGGGCTTCCAGGTTTTTCATCTGGAAAATACATGAGGTTATAGCTGGAGGAGTTCAGATGCTCCATGTCAATTCACTGTTCACAGAATGTTCCAAAGAGTAGTTGCACTGACCCAAATGAGGGATGGGTGAACTGTGCTACTTTAAACCACTGATACCATCATGTCAAACCACGCTGTTTAATACTGCTCAACAACTCTTATTCCTTCATGTTTGGCTTTTCTCCTCTGAAGAGGTGAATTATTTACATACTAAATACATTTGCATGCAAATATTTTTATATTAGATATATTAAGGAATGTGGATATTTGCATGTTAAAATGTATTATCATAGTACACTATCTCATCCTACAAATCTTGCTTCTCTTTGTTCTTCAAACCTGAGAAAGTGTCCCTCTTCAGTACCCATTTGAGGAACAGTGTTATTGAGTGTGCTTCTGAGCCTGATTCTTTGGATGAAAATTCAGGTGTCTGCTTTTCTGCTTTTGATCCAGTTCTGTTTGTGTTTACAAGTGCTTATCAGGTTTTTTAAATGGAGTGTAGTTTTTTACCAAGACATTAAAGTGTTGGTTTTTCTCCTAATGTAATGAGCTTCAGTGAGAATCTTTGCATACAATTGCACACAAGAAAAGCCAAAAGTCAACTATTTGCAATCCTGCACAACATACGACCTTTTCTGCAGTGGTTTCGGTGTCTCCTGGAAGCGCAGGCACCAGCCGGTGCTCTGCAGAGATCCCCTGGCAGTCTTCGAGTGGCCTGGTGCTGTGTCTTTAAGCTGGGGTTATGAGATGTTTCAGAAATGCTATAATTGAGGAATGTCTTCATTTGAGTTGGGAGAGGAGCTCTGAGGGGATGTACAGCAGGGGCCCTGTTTTCCGGGTGTGCTTGGTTGAACGTGTCAAGACGAGAGTGGTATAAAACCCATGAGCAGGGTGATAAGTGCCATGTAGAATGATACAGGAAAGTTTGTCATAAAATACAGTACAGGCATTTCAAATGTCATAACTCTTAATCTTATGCTGTTGGGTTTTTATTTTAACTTGAATAGAGGTGGTTATGTAGTATCAGAGAACTCATTAATGGTTTTTGAAACACTTTTCTATATTTTTTCCTTAGTTTTCTGCTTATAATTATTCACTTGTTGTCCTTTCATTTTAAATGTTGTTCTGCAAAGATGAAAAAGAATGTTATTTGTGTCCATACTTGGAAGCTAATTTCAATGGCCTCCTTTTAATTGTTAATCATTCTTCCCTGTTTTATTCATTTCAGGTGAAGCCTACCATCCGCAGTGTTGAAGCATGAGTACTGATGCCAGTCAGGTGGTGATCACTACTCCTCCCACGGCCACGATGCCTCACAAAGAGCGGTACTTCGATCGCATCAATGAGAATGACCCAGAGTATATCCGGGAGAGAAACATGTCTCCTGACCTGAGACAGGACTTCAATATGATGGAGCAAAGGAAGAGGGTCACTCAGATACTGCAGAGCCCAGTGAGTGGGATTAAGGGGGGATGAGAATGAAAGAGTGTTATTTTCTGAGATTCCTGATTAACTTTTTGAGACTTGGGGAAAAAAAAAAAACAAACCCTATGTCACAGCTAGCTAGAATAACTCTGGACCATCTTCTAAGAAGAGCCACTAAACAGATTATCCAGCATTTTGCTTGCTTGTTTTTTTGTCTGTGAAAAAGCAGCCTTTATTGTGTTGTTTTTTCTCCTGATGCTTTTATGGTCTTCTGCTTCACTGCAGTATTACAAAATGGCCTGGCTGGCTGCAGGGTACTTAATTAAAACTTAGGGGCAGGGAAGAGAGCGAAGGAGTCACCGGTCAAATAGGAACAAGTTAGGGCATTACGTGGTGTTCTGCTTTTTGGTTTGAATATTAACCTATCATTTGCATCAGAAATGCTTTAATTAACATTGTTAATTGAATTAATTTTGTTTAAAAGCTAGGCTGTGTGTTCTTTTCTTGTCCTTGGGGGTGATCAAACCCATACTTGGCCATATTAGCACTCTTCTGCTGGTTGTATAAGTTCAGTACTTGTGTAGGCTACCTCTAAAACTATTAAATCTGTTGAACCACTCTCATATTAGTTTTAATTTATATTTTAATACATACATTCTTTGCGTTTAACCTGATGAATACATTGGAAAGTAGTACTGTTGCCTTGAGTATTTTGAAGCTATAGAGAGTGAGTAAGGACTGTGCAAGGGTGAGCCTTTGGGGATGTTGGGTGTAATGTGAGGAATGAGGATAATGGGACTGGGAAGGGGTTAAGCAGCTTTGCAGATCCTTCTCTCTTCCTCTGTAAGTTGGGGTGCTTCTTCTGTAATTTTTTGGGTTTTTTTGAAGCTTTTCCATATGTAATGAGATGGCAAACAGCTGTTAGTAATCACTCTATTATAGTCATCCGTGAATAACAGGATTGTTTGCTCAAGTGTTGTTGTGGAGTGTCTCTTGGATCTGCGTGTTGCTCTGAGTATAATATGAACCTGTTGACTAAGGAATTTATTACTTTCAAGTCAATTTGTGCAAGCTTGGTTTTGCAGCCAAGCTCTTTTATAAAGAAAATACTCTCGGGAGGTATTGCATAATGCTTTAATCATGGTAATTTTATGTTAAACACTTGATTGTAAAATTTGATTGGAGTCTGCTCCTTCCTGTCAAAATATTCACATTATGAGTAGCTGGGACTCACAGCAAAGACTAGGTCTTTAGCGTAACAGATAAAAATAAATTACAGAGATCTTGTTTGGGTTTGTATGTGTGTTATTCTTTGGTCCTTTTGATAGCAGTATTGAATCTGATGAGCGTAACTATTTCCTTAACATTTTGGGGGACCTTTTGCCAAGTCTGCCAAATGTAATACATGTCCCTTTGCCTCAGCCTCTGTGGGTTTTTTTTTTTAATAGATGCAGTGTCTGTGTGCAGAGTTTAGGAAGGGGAATGAAGAGGGGCAATCCCTGCGTCTAGGTAACTGTTTTAACAAAAGGCTGTGGGACAAAGAGCCACTGGGCTGATGTTAGTGTTGTGCTGCAAAAGAAGCTGAGCCCAGCACTTTTTGGAAAGTGACTGTTCAGGGCTGCCAATAAGTTGCAAGTTTTTGTTGTGTAAGGGAACAGTTGTCCAAATAAGCCAGGGGCCTGCTGCCTGCTCGGCTCCTGGCATCTGCCAGGGAGAAATGGGAACGTGGGAGCTGAGTGTGTGATCAGGCACAAAGAGGAGGTGTCCGAGCTACCAGTTCCCCTCACTTAAGTATCTCCTTCTACTGTCTCTTTTCTTGAAAAAGAAAATTTAGAGGAACCCTCCTATAATTTCTCATGTGAGGAAATAAAAGCATTTTTAACACAATATCTGTGACTTAATGTCCATCAAGCAAATTTCATAAGTGATCTGGGGATATAAACTGCATTATTTCTTCCAGGTTCCAGCTACAATGTGCCATAGTGTTCTTGAGAGTCAGGACTGAAAAGAATTACCTTGTCTCCTCCTGAATGTAATATTTGTCACAAAAGGGCCAGAAAGCATTTTTCCTGTTACCAGTTTACATAACTCAGATTCAGGATTGAATTAATGAGTATTGTGTGTAATGTGTCTGTTCAGCTCTGCAGAATTGGGTTGCATTGGGAGTTTGCATAGAGCTTTGTTGCTTCTCTGGTTTATTCCAGTCAACAAGGAGGAAATAGTTTGAAGGTGTTTTGGAAAAAGAGGAAGAGAGGTTATTAGACACATTTTAAAGAAGAGCTTGCTCGCTCGTAAATCTTCACCCAGTCTTAGATATATGCGTTCATATCTTCACCCAGTCTTGATGTAGGCTTTCAGATCAGAGAAATAGTCATTGACTCATTTTCTGGCAAACATTTGTAAATATGAGGTGTATGTAGCAAGGATAATACCTTTCTTCAAAATATACAAGCATGTATGGACTCGAGCACTTTCTCTGAGCAAAGAATTATGGCATAAAACTAAAGGGTTAATCCCTGTCATATACAACAAAGTTCAGGTACTGATTTTATCTGCTTTATTAACAAGCTTTTTTCTTTCTTTCAAGTAGGAAAATCTAAGTCCTTTAGCAAGAGAGTAAATTAGAGAACATATTTCAGGAACTACAGTGTAATTTCTGCAGTGCATGTTCCTGTAAGGGCTACAGCCCTGACCAGACATCTTCAGACATCAAACTGCCGCGTCTCTCTGATGGGCCGTTTGATGCACGTATTGATGTGCAATCTGAATACTCCTCTCTGATGTGCAATTTCCCTTTCCTAAATTAAATAATTTAAAAGCTGCTGAAAAGCTGTTCCCATTACCTCTGATGTTTGCTAATATCTTAGAGTCTGTTCATAATAAGTCTTAAACAAATTATAAGAGTTTTATGACTACTGCCCACAAAGAATGTCCTGACGTTATCAGTGAATTCTCAGACATGTTTTCTTAATACTGCATGTAACCCATGAGCATCTGACAACCTGGAGAATCTGACAGGACCTGCGTGTTTGTGTTCTGTGTTTGTTAGAAAGGAGGAAAGAAATTAAAATCAGCTGGGTCTGAGCAGCCTGATAGCATCTGGAAGTAATGCTGGCCAATCTTGCAGTTAAAGCAAATAAGTTTATTTCAGGAATGCCTATAAGTTCAGAAGGTTCAGGTACCGTGTCATTATTTTTAAAGGAAAGGCACTACATTTATGCAGTGGACTATTTTTATTGCTTTACATTGGGTCTGAGATACTTGACCTATAACATAGCCAAAATTTTAAAAGATGTGTTTGAGGAGGGGTTTTTTTAGATTTTTAAGTCTGAAATTAAAAACAGTTTTTTTCTTTTTATATGCTAAACAGTCATATATTGCTTGTTGCACCGAGTAACTATCTCTTTTGAAGAGTAAACATTTAGTTGCTGTATCATCAAAACCATTATTTCAGTTATGGTATACAAGTCATCCTGCTCCTCATTTCCTTCTGGCATTTTTCTGGTGCCCTCACCATGGCAACCAAAAGCTTTAAAAAACACTTTAAATGAAAAAAAACAATGGTTGCACAATCATGGTGTGTGAAGACTGAACAGTCAGTTCAGCTTTGAGGAGCTGCATGAACATACAGCACGGAGAAACTCCCCACAGCCCTCCTAGAACAGCCAGAGAAGGTGTCAGGTGTTTCTGCGGGCAGGCAGCAGTGTCAGGCTGCTTCCAGTGAAGTGAGACCTTGTGAAACAATTACCTAACCAGCAGGAAAGCTAACTGCAGGCTTTAGCTAACAGAACTGTGGGCAGTGGTGGAGTCCCCATGCCTGGAGTTATTTAAGAAATGTGTAGATGAGGTGCTAAGGGACATGGTTTAGTGGGGAATTGGCAGTGTTAGGTTGATGGACCTGATGATCTTGGAGGTCTCTTCCAACCAAGCCTATCCTGTGATTCTGTAACTAGACAGGAAATTAGGATCGCTTCTTAAACTGCATTGGGGAATCCCTTACATACACTTTATATCACTGTGTTTGTGGGAGAGATACAGGTCAGAGTGGAAATGGAAGTGGCTGCATTTATTTATTGAACTTCTACATAAGATACACTGTTATATGAAAGATATTTAATTATTTTACTGATGTAAGAAGCTGGAGCAGTCAAATTTGTGTATAAAGTGATGGGTTGAACAGCTGGAATATGTAAATATAAAAATGCCTGGTTATTGGAATTTAAACACCTGATTTGTGCTTTGGATTTACCAGTGGAAGTTTCCTGTGGCTTGTTGAGAGCCATTAAACGTGCGCTTGCCATTTTTACATACGAAACACACAATTATTTGGAGCTTGTTTCTTTTTAAGCTGAGCAGTTTGCTGCCAGGATCTCATTGTGCTTTACTTTTATTCCATGTTGGATAAAGAGAGCACCTACTGATCCATCACAGCCTTTGGGGTGGTGCTGGCTTGGCACTGCCATTGTGTGAGGGCACTGGTTCAGGTCTTGCCATCCAGATTGCAAAATCAGGTTTGTTTTATGCTGAAGTTAAAAATGTACTTCTCTCCTGTGCCTCTCTTCCTTCCTGCCTTGTACACACACACATGCCTCTGCCTCCCACACTGGCTGGTCTTGCCCAAAAAAGTGGGGAGATAAGTCCTGCTTAGCAGCTCCTCTATTCAGAGGTCTGCCTTAGCATGCAGGCAGATTTTTTTCCTCAAAACCAAGCAAATCCACCCACACTTGAGTTTCTTCTCTGGCTATGTTATTCTCAAACCATCAGGACAGAGATGAAGGACGGTTTGATTTATTTTTTCCCCAGCTTTGGCAGTTATCTAGCTTACTTTATTTTGTACCAAGTGAATGCACAGTATTTTTGCAACACCACTCCCTTTTGGGGCAGTTTATTTTCTTAAAATATCAAGGTCCTTTCAGTTCCTCACATATTTCAGCTTCTACTGCTCTTTCCCCACAAGTTCAAAAGCCTTTCAGTTCCTTCAGGAGAGTCACCCTTAGGCGGGGTAGGGCTCACAGCCTTGTACATCCCCTGAGAACCTCCTCGCTGGGCAGGCCTCTCACATTGCAGCTCCCTTCTCTGGCTTTGGTGTTCTCTGACATCTTCCTGACTTCCTGCTGGGGAGTCATGACCCTCTGCTCAGCATAATAGCTTATTTAATTGCATGCTTTCGTCATACGACCTGTGCAGCATTTTGTTCACCAGGGGAGATGAGCTCAACTTGGCACATCACTTAAGACAGGCCACAAAATGTCCCTTAAAGATCCCCTCTGAGCAATGACAATACTCCGCTGAGCCTGGGGCAGTCTGGAGGGGTGGGCATGTTCAGTATTTTAAGTGAGGGGGAATTTGTGCTCAGGGTAATTCTGTCTTAAATCAAGGCCATCTGCTAGATCTGTATTAGAAACCAAGAAATCCCGTTGCCTAACTTCCACTTCTATAGCTGCGACAGCGTAAGCTCAATTCATATGCGCGTCATGCACCACAAGTGCATTGTGAGTTTTATGCTGTTCCCTGCATCCTTATGTTAAAATGAGTTACCTTTCACTCATCTATTATTTTCATATTGCTGCTTTCAATTTAGTTTGGCATGTGGTTTTCATCAGATATAAATGCCAACAGCTTCCAAATAATTTTTTTTTTTTTTTTCCCATCCATATTTCTAGTCTTCCTGCTGGTTAACTGCTTGGGATTGGGTGTTTGTTGCCTTGGGGGGTGTTTGCAGATCCTGTTATACTTTTGGCACTACATTCTTTAGATTATTCAAATCATTGAACAGTCAGATCCATCCTCCTTTGCCTAATGACCTTCCTATGGTCTTACATGTATTTGAAGTTATTAATTGTAAATAACACTGAATTAATTCTGTAGAAAAGTGATAGGGAGGTATGAAATGCATTGTAAAGAAATCCACTGTTTTTCTTTCACTAGTCTTGTAAATTCTGTCCAATAAAGGCATCAGATTGGCCTTTTGGGAGCAGGAAGAGGGGTTTCCATTGCAGTACGAGTAATGAATAACAATTAAGAGGACTTATCTGTATTCATTTTTAAGTCCTTCCCCCCCCCCCCATTAAATAATCCTTTGGTTTAGTACAAGCCCTTAACAGCACCTGGAAAACCCTGGAAAGTCATGACTGATGCCTTTCCTCCCTGGCTGCATCCCAAACACCCTGCCAGAGCTCTGCCCATTGCCTGTCCTGGTGCATCACCACCACGTGTGTTCCCATCCTCCCTAGTCCCATGCTTCCTGAAAAAAACAGTTAATTATGCTGGGAAACATGTAAGACCCTGAGAAGCTGAAATTTGATTTCTTGTAGCATTTTAAATTTCGGTGGTTAGATTCCATCTAGCAAGATGCTCCACGAGAAAACATGTGGGAGGGACCCAGACCCCCCCACTCACAGCAGCGATTGCGTGAGCATGGAGATGCTGGCACTGGGACTTTGGGAGCTGGGTGTGTGGAAGATGGGCTTTGCAAAGGAGTTCAGTGCTTCAAGTTTTGCTTTAATCATAGGGTATCTTTAGGCTGCTTATCACAGGAGTAAACACATTACTTCAGCTCACGGAGGGAAGCTGGTGTGTACCTGGCTAGAGGAGCCAGAAAAACCTGCGCAGGCTGAGCTCTGTATGGAACCAGCTTGCTGTCGACTGGGACGCTGAATCCAGCCCAGGCACCCACACAAAGAGATAATTATAACTTTACCTAATTCTCTGTATTTATTAGTGAGCCTATTTCTTTCTATCTTAACACCAAAGGCCCCCCCACCCCCTTTTTTTTTTTTTTTCATAACTTTAACAAACACTTTTTGTGACTCTTATCTTCTCCCCACCAGCCTTAACTCACTGGCGGTTTTTTTTGTGGCCAACTCCACCCTTTTCCACTTAGGGCACCGGTTGTTTGTTTCTAAACTCCAGTCTTTGAAACACCCTGTGATGAAGCTGTTTCAGTGAAGGTCTTCCTCTCCACGGGCAGCTGCATTTACAGCACAGGAGTTAAAATTAACATCTCCTCTTCAGAACAAAATACCAGTTAAGTGCTGAAACTTTTTTTCAGTGGTGGTGAGTTGGCTTAGAGGCTCTGTGAGGGTGCATTTATATGTAGATAAGTTGAATGAGACCCTTTTTAAATATGGATTTAAGATATATAAACTCTGATCAAAAATGGGCAAAAGTTAAAATGGGTGAAGGGGTTTCTTGTATTATTCTGCAGCTTTTAGGCTAACAGCAGTGCTGCTATTAAATATAGGGACCTCGTATCTTTTCTAGGTGCTTTCCTGTAGACTGACATATCAAACTGTTTGGACCTTACTGTATTGTCTTGATATGAGCACATGCTTTCTCCTCTTAAAGTTTTGCAATGGTGTGGAGTATTTGCAGATGTATGCCATAGTTTTCTCTATTTACAGGGGGGGGAAAAAATTCTTATTACTTTATTTTTACTTCTTTTTAGTAGATAAAGACTGCATGGAGAAGTCAATGGTGAACAAACAAGAAACAGCATAGAAAAATAGTCAAAATACTTATGAGCCTGCATACTTCGTAACATCCTCAGAGTTGTCTACTTAAGATGAAGAGCTTAATACTAAAATTTTCCAGCAACATTGTTATTTTGTGATATATATATATATATGTATATACATGTAAAATAGGTTATTCTAGTAAGTTGGTTATTCTGGTTTTTCTGTTTATGTTGACTGAAAAATACTAGTTGTCAACTGGTACATGCAAATGTTGGTTGAATTCTTAAAACCCCCAATTTACACTGCCAGCTCACACTTAGATTGTCCTTCTGAAAGAAAATGGAAGTAAATGAGTCAGAACTCAGGCTTGCTTCACTCTAGAGTTTCAGAGAGCCCTTGCAGGTCTAAGTTGAAAGATTTTTTGCATCTAAATCGCTTGAATTTATGATGTGTACTTGGAAGATGATTGCAAATATTTCTGGAGAAGTAATTTTATGGTATGAGAAAGACCTTGACCTAATCATGCAAATAATGACTCTATCAAGAAAAGCTGTGTCTGTTCTGCAGGCTGCAGTACTGTGTAAGGCTGTGTAAGCTGGTGTAAAAGAGCTGTCTGGAGTTTTAGAAACAGAGAGTTTAGAAACAGTGGAGTTCAAAAAACAGTTTTAGAAACAGGCTAAGCTGTCCTGTATATATTTACGGGTGAGTTGTGGGGAAATTGATGTCTCAGTGTAAGGTAGTGGAGTGACATTCAGCAGGTGGGTGAGATGGAGGCAGAGCAGCCAGGCACTGCCAGCTCAGGGCAGTCAGGTCAGCAGGGGATGCTTTGGTTCATGGAGTACATGCAAAACTTTTCCTTGGGTGTAACTTAGTGTAGTTCAGCCCACTGCAGTTTTGAAGAGAACAACCTCAGCTGGCAGCAGTGGAAGGGGAGTTTGCAGCCTGCTGCACACCAAGGTCAGGCTGTTCACCTGGGTGGCTGTCTGCTGCCAGGTGAATAAAAGCTCTGCTCAGCATCCTCCTAACTGTGCATCTTGTCTGAAGTGTTGCTTTGCCTCCTTTCCAATAGCTGTCATGAGCCCAGTTTTCATACCATGGGCTGTTTTCTGTGCAGACTTTCTGCAGGATGCTTGGAGTACTGTTCCAGAATGAGCAAGGGGGGATGTTGGTGCTTGGCTGGCCAGGTGAGCTCACTGGAGGCAGAAGGATGCCCATGCAAGCAGGAAACAATTCTCAGCTATGGTGAGGTGGGTTATCCAGGTGGCAGCCTTGCTGCCAGAAAGTTGCAGAAGTTGCAGCTATGCTGATGGGCGACTGTTGGTGGGCAGCCATGAGGTCCTGTGCTTCTCACTCTGGGACTTGATACCCCACTGTGAAAAGTAATGGCTCTTATTGTATCATTTTATTTCTAAAGTTTTAGTGTTTTCAAACAAACAAACAAACCAAAAAAACCACAGGTACCCAAAGAGCTATTTAAATCCCAGAGCTGAAATGTTCTCTTTTTTAAGCAATGCTGAGCATACAGCTGAATAAAATAATTTTTCATTCATGTGACACTACAGTTTTTCCTTTGTCAGCATTTTCTTGTCAAATACTGCATCTGAAATTACTAGTGACCTTTCCACTTGAAAAATATCTGCTTTGTGCCAGAGCAGAGTGTTTGTTGTCTTTTTTAAGACATCTCTCTCAAGCATGACTTGGTCACTTGTGGGCAGTTGCAGTGTAATGCCATATATATATATATATATATGTTACAGTCTCATGAATTAAAGCAAAACCAAACTGCTTGGTCTCCAGGCTGCAGTTAGGTTTTCAGAGGCAGATTCCTGCTGGTGGATAGGCCAGATCCCAAAATTGAAGCCCTGCACAAAATCGGAGTGGTTTTACAGAAAATAGTGCTAAACAGCTCCAATAAATATCATTAATTTAATAACTAATATTTAAGGTAAATTGTTGTCCAAAAGAAGGTGATGCCCTTCACTTGAACCCATCAGGAATTATCAGAAATGGTGGAAGGTTGTGTGAGCACATGTGGGATGGTTATCTAAGGCCATACGGATCCAAGTTTTAAAGGTCTGTAGCAGTGAACGAAAGGTATTGAAATATTCATGAATATGCTTGGAGGAATGTGAGTCATGTGCGTGACACACTGAAGGCTGCAGTCTGCTAGAAAACATTGTTGTGCACTGGCACGTGGATAAATTGCATACTTTATTTATGCACTTCATCCATATCCTCGCTTCTATTTTACAGCTCATCCCAAACCTCCGTATTTGCTACTTGCTCTGGCTCTTACCTACCTTCTGTTATTTCTAACATTATTTTTAAGGAAAACTGCTTGTTTGGTTTAGTAAAATTGTTGATACAACACTAAATCCTTCTTTGTAGTAGCCTCAGCAAGTGTATAGTATACTACTGTTAGCATCGGAGAGCAAAACTAAGCTCAGAAGAATGAAAATAGCATGATCAGAAAGCAGAAGAATTAAAAATACAATAAGAAATAAATCATCCTTGTCAAAAATTGCCTATAATATACTACACTACTGTTTTTCTGCTATAGAAGTAACATTACTCATACAGGTTTTTAAAAAAAGAAAAAAAAGTCTGAATATGACTAATAAGAGTTTACTGTGAGTGTTTTTGCAGATCCTTTTTTATAGTCCTTGTTGAATTGAAGTGAGAGTGATTTAATATAATACAGATAACTGTTTTTCTCCATTTCCTCCCAAGCAAATACTTCCATAAATTTTGTGAATTCTGTCTTCCACATGGCCCCCAGGAGACTACAAATGTGCACTTTCCCTATATACATATTGTAAACAAGAGTGAAAGAGCATTTCAGCCTTGCAGAGTATGAAACGGCAGAGCTTTCTTGCAGGGGGCCTCTTCTAGGAATATTTGAGAAGAAATCAAATATCTTGGAATGACATAATTTGAAAATAAGTGTTAATATAGCTTGTTTATGAAATATATTGACCAGTCGTCGTCTCTGCAATCTTAACAGACCACAGTAACAGAAGGAGGAAGTGCCATAAAACCATAGACTCATGGTGAACCATTAGCAAAATGAGCTGGTGCTGGGCTGGCTGGTGCTTGAGTCTGTTTTATGTGTTTTGGGGGGTTTTAGAGGGGAGGAAGCCTTCTGTAATGTGACAGATAGGATGTGCAAAGGGCCAAGAAAGTACTCCTCTTGTTATTTTACAATTTTTTTGCACTTTCAAGCAGGTTGGTAGTCCATAAAGGTTGGACCTTGGCTTCTTTTTCTATACACTGTGAGCTGTTTGACCACTAAGGTCCTTTCTTCTAATTGTGTGAAAAATCCTCATGTTTTCTATGGGGGATTGTAGAAATCACATGTCTGAATTTCATTCAAAACCACTTTGGTTGTAGTGAGAGATGGTTAGATTCAGTACTAACCAATCTCAGGAATTTAAACTGGGCTGTTATGGGTGATGCTGAATCATTTGTTTCCTGGTTTTTCAGACTGTGATTTTCTCTGTATCCCTCTTGGTACCCTGAGGTACAGCAGTGCATCAACCCCTCAGTGCTGCACTTGAATTTTCACTGAGAGTTGTGCTTTGAGTATGTAAGAAGCTACTTACTGCCCAGTGCTCTGCAAATGGAGCTCTGGGCCTCTCAGAACGAATGTCCCAAGTTGGTGGAGGCATCTGATGTTGACCTCCTCACTGATGTTCTGTGGAAATGATGACAGGGCCCTGCTGCACCTTAAAGGCATGTTTTGGGGATTAGTAAATTAGTACTTGCAAAGCACTTGGATTTACAGTAATTACCTGCCCAGAGAAAAATCTTGTCAGATAAATAATAATTGTCATCTCAACAGAGTATGAGTAGCATGCAAAAAAGGCACAGGGCCACATGCTGAGCCATGAGAAGAGGAAAAAATACTGCATTTCTTTTCTAGTGAGAACTAGCTACTGTGTGCCAAATGAGGCATGGGGCCGAGACGGCTGTGGTATGCTTAAGGTGTGCAAGGAGGGCAAAGAAACATCCTCTGCGTGTCTGACTTCCAGCAGTCCAGGCTGGCAGCCACGTTCAGGTTCCAGGCTGGGGACAGTGATTGTTATTTTGTCAGGAAGGGTGGCACCCACGTTGCCATTGGAACACATGGAGTCGTGATGATGACAGCCATCCTTGGAGCTGAATCAGATTGAAGGGAGTGGGTTTCACTGTCATCTGCTGATATATGAAGGTTGAAAGTCAGGATGTTTTCTTCAACCACTTGCTGTTTTCTACAAATCTTCCTTTGACTTTCTGGCAATTACCTCCCCATAATTACCTCCCATCAGTTTCTCTTACAGGCTCCCACTGCTGGTGCACCTCCCATACCTCCACTTCTTTTCTCCCAGTCTGGTTCCTTTCCTCACTTGATTCCCTGTTTCTTCTTTCTTTTTCCCCATCTGCTCCCTTCCCCTGCTGCATTGACCTTACCTACAACAGCCACTAAAGAGAAAGATCTGACTTTGCCCATGTATCCTCAGGCTAGCAAGAGGTTGTTGAGCTGTTTGGGGGATGCTGTGTGCATAGCCTGGTCTACGGTGAGAGATCTGTGTGACAGATTGCTGCGTAGTCAGTCCACATGAATTTTAGAGGCTTTACTTGTGGAAATCTGGCACATCTCGGATACACACAATCCTGACCAAATTACTCTAAGGAAGAGCATGGGTGTCTGAAAACTTGGAAATTAAAGTGTAGTTATGGATGCTCAGCTGTCTAACTGAGAGACAATATCAAGAAGTGTCTCGAGAATGGTTTTTGGAGATCTAGCAGCACTTTCTCAGTCTGCTCATCGACAGGTTTTGATTCTATGTCATGAGATTGGTGGATTTGACCCAACAAAGTGGGTGTTTTGGAGGACTGAATTAAAATTCAGTGAAGAAATTACATTTGCCATACAGAACTATATTTTTAATTGAGAGCAAGTACTCCACTAAGGAAGGCAAACTGAAAGGAGCAGTTACATACAGGGAATAGCCTGGAGTTATAGTAGGATCAGCTGCGTGTCACCAAATGGCTTTCTGGAATGAACCAGCAAGAGCTTTGACAGTTCACCTCAGCTCATGTTGAGCAGAAGTCATGTGCAGCTTTGCGTACTGCTGGTTCAGACAAAAGCTGGAAGATGCTGCCAAGAAATGATGAGAGGGTTAGAAAATATAACCTATATGGAAAGTTTGAAGGAAGAGAATTTATGGTCTAGAAATGTCAAGACTGAAGTAGTCCTAAGACAGACATTTGTTGTGGATAGTGGTTAATCTGTCTGTCATCTAGAAGGAGCAGACTTTGTCCACAGTATGTAGTATATTAAATGTGATACTATGAAAACCTTTTTCATTATATATTCTGCAGGTTTTTCTCTTGAGGTTGTGGACATTTTATACTGGAGAAGAGGGGAGGGTTTTTCCCTTTGGGAGAAGGAAAGAAACAGAGAGGAGATGACATGCCGGCATTCCTTCTAGTTTTTGCATGTCTGTGATACTACTTGAGCATGGATGAGCTCCAGTTTTCCAGTTGTTTATAACTTTATCAAATTTGGATGGATTTTCAGGGGGATTACAGAATTAAAAAATATTCAGCACTGAAAGTAACACATCCTGATCAAATTTCAAATGCCTCTTCCAAAATATGGAGAACACTTCAATTATTGTTAAAAATGGTTTTTATTATAAGTTACAAAAATTCATTTTATCTTGTCTTGTTCTGGGAAATAGTAACCCTCTGTGACCAGATTTCTTCCAAATTGCCAATACTTAGCATACAAAGTTTAGGTCAGAGGGTTAAAATTTGGCAAAGTTATAAGCAGCTAAAAACAAGGTCTAAGGGGAAGTGTCATGTGACAATAATAACAGGCAAAGCTACCAGCCCCACCTATAATAATCTTATTTCTATCAAAGCCAGGTTTCCTTGATGATTCTCAAATGTTTCTGCAGGCTTTTAGAGAAGATCTGGAATGCCTTATTCAAGAACAGATGAAGAAGGGCAATAACCCCACTGGACTGCTTGCGTTACAGCAGATTGCTGAATACATTACAGCAAGCTCTTTTGCAGGTTTTTCCTCATCTTCACTCAGTAAGTGAATTATACATACAATTGCACTTCTTCTCTTCCTTTTTTTATTATCACCAGGGCTTAGCAATGCTGGGATCTCCTCTTTCTTTGAATTAAAGTTCTGTCAGAGCTTGCTTCAACTGTGAAGTACTACAGATGGTGGCCTTAACTTTCTGTTTTAGGCTTCTTTCACTCAAATTCTTTGATCTCCAAAATGTTTGGAGTCCTCACACTCAGTTATTCTAGAATTTGCTAATAAAAGTTTGACTGAGAATAGGGAACGAAGTGCTGTGCCTCATTACTATTAGCAGTTTAGCATGAGCATAAACTGAGGTGTGAAATACATAACCACTTAGATTGTTTATTTTTCTACTCTTGCATATAAATTGTTATTAAAAAAAAAGAGGAGGGAGAATAGCCTGGCAAACTGAGTCATTACACAAACAGCTCCCACAGTTAAAAACAGCTTGTAGTATGCGCTCTAGTTATAAAGATGTCACTAGGATCTTTCAGTTAACACCCAAGGTCTTCTTTCCAAATCCTGAAGCACTGAAACATTCTGTGGGTGGGCATCATATGGGAGCTTACAAGCCTGAAATATAGTGGCAGCTGTCAGCATTCAGCATCTTTTGAGAATTGGTCCCAAAATGGCTCTTCAGAGTTGTCTTTAACAAAACAAGTGGAAGAGGACAGAGAGCCCAAATAATCTCATTTCTGTGTCTCTGGTTGGTTAGTGAGACTGTTGTCTCTGCTGCATTTGCCCAGGCACAGGGTGACTAATCTCAAGGTGGATACTGTTTCTGTTGAAGACTAAAATGACTTTTACCTCTTCTGGCCATAACTTTCCCTGTAAGCAAAGGCTATAGCTCTCAAAGGGATATCATGCATTTGTGAAGGGCAGAAAGGTATGTTTGTGTAGTCACAAGTCAAAGAGATAAATTGATCTTTGTCATTTCTCTGTTAAGAGGTGATCTCTTCTGTCTAAGGGTTTGAGAACTCTTGCACTAATCCTAATTTCTTCACTAGGACTAAATTAAAGCGCTAAGACTGAGACATCTCTTCGAATTCGTTATACTGGTGTCAGAAATCCAGCAGGAATGTGGTGTTCTGTAACTTTCAAAGTAAAATGTAAAAATACTTCATTAGTGGCAAATGTCTTGAAGCACTGATCCTATATAGGATCTTGAATCAGGAAATAGCTCAAAATCTGAGTGACACCTCAAAGGAAATACGTATTTCACCTACCTTGTGTTTGAAAAAGAGATGAAAACATAAATTTGGGATGTGGTTCCTACTGTCTTAAGGTAACAGAGGTTTCAGTAAAGACCTTGGAAATCCCACCAGTGTGTTTCCAGTCTAATAATTGCTGGTACTGCTATGCTAACAGTTTAAATACATTGCTTCTGGAAGATCATGGCATAGCTGGAAGTTACTAAATTGTCTGACTGGCCATCATCTTTTTTTATCTCTTTTTCAGGCCATGGAATGATTACACCCATCAATGATCTACCTGGGATAGATACCTCCTCATTTGTTAAGGGAGAAAAGCTTACTCGTTGCAAGTTAGCCAGTTTATATAGATTGGCTGACTTGTTCGGGTGGGCACATTTGCCAAATGCCTATATCACAGTAAGTATTTTAGAGAATAAACATTTTTATTTGGAATCTTACCTATTCATTCAAATCTATTTTTCCCCTGAATAATATAAATTCAAAAATAGATCAGTAATCCATTTTCTTCCTCCTTTGCAGGTAAGAGTAAGCAAAGAACATGACCATATTCTAATCATTCCAAGAGGTCTGTCCTTTTCTGAAGCTTCAGCTTCTAATTTGGTACGTGATTCACCTGCTGTAATAACCAGCAGGGCTCAGCCCATTTTCTAAAGGACTTTTGTGGCTGCTAAAAGGGGCTTGTAACTTTAATCATGCTGTTATTTGTCTTTTAATGCTTACCGACCAGATGAAAAGATGATTAACTGTTTAGACACTAGCATCCTTTGTCCTCAGTATTTCTTTTTGGGTTTAGTTTTGCTTTCTGTTGCTTTGTCTTCAGCTTCAATGTGGAGCAGCAAAGTTTTGTTTTCCTGTCTGATGAAGCTCATCAAATAGCCTCAGTGTAACAGCAACCTTTTATAACCTGACAACATGGTAATACATATGAAATGACTCTGTAGGAGTAGTGTTAGTAGAATCAGCTCTTATATTTTTAAATGGGGAAATTACAGTTGAATAATCTTCCCTAGGACCAATGAAGGAGCTGGGTGAAGTTACAGATTGGCATTTAGGCAATGGTAGCTGCTAAATTGAGCTTCTTTTATTGCAGAATTTGCCATATGTTCTTCGTGTCAGTACGTGTCTGTGAAGAAACTACCTCCAGTTGGAAGAGGTGGCAGATTGAGATTGATAGCATTGCACCAGCCAACACAGAACCAAAATACAAACATGGGAACAAGACCTCATATGACCCTGCTGTTGATTTTTGTTGATCCTGAAATTATGATTTTAATGTTCCCATGAAATTAAATATTCCCTATGCATTTAATTTTCTTATTGGAAATTTCTCAGAGGCTGGATTTTCTTCATATTTAAAATGTAGGAAGTGTTAACAAAATTTAGTTTTGAAAGTCAGAAACAAGGGAAGGTCAGCTAGACCAGTGTGGAATATACATTGTATCAGGGGCTAATCTTTACTTCTTCCATGGCTGGGCTTCCAACGACTATCAAGGGCTTGGACAGCAGGATGGTTTATCAACACACAGATTCATGGCTGCTCTCCTACTGTTTTTTCATACTCTGAGCCCTAAATGTGTTGGGGGAATATTTGATATCAAGTAAGAAAGGGAGGGTAGTTTGTAGATAACAGCAGTTGTTGCAAGCTTTTTGAATATTGTTCCTTTGTTTAACTTTTCCAGGTTAAGGTAAACATCCTAGGAGATGTAGTTGACCAGGGAAGTACAACTCTCAGTATTGACAATGCAGGATTCAGTCCACACGTGGCCATCTACTCCACACGCCCTGACGTCAGATGTGTAATACACATACATACTCCTGCAACAGCAGCTGTAAGTCTTCCTTCTAGCGCAAAGAGTAAAGGAAAACAGGCTTACCTTGTGACCTTAGATCACCTTTCTAAATCTGAATCACTTCTCATGGCAGTTTTATTTTTAACATCTACTCTATACTGGTAAAGAAAGGTGTGAAGCTATTACATAAGCAGAGAAAGAGGGCTGGGCCACTGCAGTGAAATGGGTAGGAATAAATGATGATCAGATACAATTGTACTCAGGCTGAGGAGGCTGTATACAGTTTACACAGGCTTCATTTATAGCATCTTAGACCATACAACGTGCTGTATACATCATCGTTTGCATTATGCAACTCCATTTTTAAGTGGCTTAACTAGCAGTTATGTTCAGTTTCGATTTACCTCACTATTAAATAGTCATAGTTGACATATAAGTTAAAACAGTCTGTATAGCAATGATAAAAATTTAAGGAGAGTTGAAAGAACTTATTTGAGATAAATAAATTCCTATTATTTTATATGTAAATGCATATATACGTGTTCCTTGACTATAGACAAAAAAAAAGAATGGATAACTTATTTTATACTAGCTTTTTGAAGTTATAAATGTGGGAAAGAAGGAAAAGCCATTAAGTAGGCTTATGCTGAGAATTAACGTGGATAAAATTCACTACAATTAACATAGTTGGGATAATTTGTCTGTCTATAATGAATCTGTCTTTAGGTTGGGTAGCAGCAGCTCTGTCACCCTATTGCAAATTGGACTAGGGAACGGAAAAAAGGTATTATTTCTAAGCTTTTGCTATGGTCAGTTTGTATCTCTTCTAGCAAAGATACAAAGTACATCCTGCTAAGGTTTGGATGGTTGAGAATGGGTTTGATTTTTTTCCTAATTATCAGTACCTCATTTTTCTTGAAACAGGTTTCATCTATGAAGTGTGGCATCCTTCCCATATCACAAGAGGCTCTGATTCTGGGTGATGTTGCTTATTACAACTACCAAGGATCTCTTGATGAACAGGAAGAGAGAATTCAGCTTCAGAAAGTTCTTGGACCCAGTTGCAAGGTATTCAACCTCATTCACGCTCTTCATAAACAATTTTCATGTACTGCGCCGGTTTCTACCATTTAACATTAGTGTCTTCATTTACTAGGTATTAGTCTTGAGAAACCATGGTGTAGTAGCACTAGGAGAGACACTGGAAGAAGCATTCCACTATATTTTCAATGTGCAACTGGCCTGTGAAACACAGGTGAGAGAGAATTTATCTGTATTTAATTTCAAACACTTAGGCTGCTGAGTTATAAATTACATACTGGATGGGAAGATCTCTAGTATTACAAAATATTTGGGATTGTGGAATCCACTAATGATATGCCAGGTCAAAGTCAGAGAAATTGGAATAATCAGAAAAATGTGGAAGAAACAGCACAAAAAAACAGTTATCACCCTTCCTAGATTTAGTATCGGTGGTGTTAAACTCTGAAGGGTTCAGATTTTCTTCCATGCTGTGGAGAGTGAGCTTCATGCAGGGAATCTGTCAGATAATGAATGGATTCAGCGGTAGTTGCTGCATGTGGAAGTGTGACTTCAGATCTCTTGACATTCAGGTCATTTATCAAAGCTGAATGTTGTGACAAGGAAAGAAGCTTCTCCCTATGATCACAAAGATTTGTAAAACCAAATAACCAAAAGGTCTTCGGAGCAATGGTAGAGGGTAGCATATTTAATAATAACTCACGTCTCAAAATCAGTTGTTTCTGTCTTGTCTACCTTTATCCACCTAGTTAGGTATCTAGGTATTATCTAAAACCTGTGGAAAGAGACCACTGACAGTGTTCTCATCTTCCATAACTCTTAAGTCCATCCCCAGAAACTTGTTCCCTGGTGATCCTGTCCTCCACAGGTAGGCATTTAGAGGTGCAAATGGCAGCCTCCCACTCATTTCCTTTCCTCCCTTGCCCTGCCATTCATTTTGAGTTTGATCACTCATTCATTTTGAAACAGATATAAAAATCAAGATTTTCTAGTCTTGTGATACAGAAAGACCTATTAAAGGTACTCTGAAAACTAGTGTTTGAGTCAACTCCTTTTAAAATGCATTTAGCAGATATTATCATCCTTTCCATAAGAATCACTTGCTATATATTTTAATACAATAGAAGACTAGCCTGAGAAATAACTGCAGCATGGGTTTAAGTACATTTCTACTGTGAATTCAGAAAAGCAGAGAATCCAAAAGCTTTTCCACAAATTAAATGCACTCATTGATGTCTCTAGGTTCATGCATTAGCTGGAGCAGGTGGGATAGACAATCTCCTGCTACTGGATCTGCAGAAGTTCAAGCCTTCCACGCACGCTGTAGCAGCAGTTGGAGGAGGTGGAGTTAATATGGCTTCACAACAAAAATGGAAAGTTGGGGAGCAAGAATTTGAAGCGCTGATGCGGATGCTGGACAACCTGGTGAGAGCACGTTGGTGGCATTGTCCATATAGTCTCTGCATGCTTCTGAGAGTGTAGGATTAGCTTCTGTAAAGCCAACGATTTTTTTCTGGTTTCTTTGTGAGTTTGCAAATGAAGATGAAGTAACTTTTTTTTGTATAGGAAATCTCTACAGCTTGGTTTAGTTTTTATGATGTCAGTATATTTGACAGTAGTATTCTGTCTTGATAAGAATTTATCATGTTTCGAACGTAAATTTTCCCCAACCCATCTCACAAACCTATTTGTTCTTTATAGTAGCTTAATGGTAAAAAATGTCTTTTAATCAACACCTAGTAAATAGACATAGCAGATTCCCTCTATATTTTGTTATTAACTCTAGTATTAGGAAATAAGATGGCAATTTATTATTTGTTTGAAATGTCCGTTTCACTGCACTATGAATCCTGGAAAAGCCTCTGGCACAAGTAGAGCGAGGAACAGAGGAGTATCATGAACTAGGATGTGCTGTTGTTCAAGGCAGATAAATGTCCTCATGATTGCTACCTCGGTCATAACCTGAGCAGGGGATCATGTGGTGGTGACACGTTCACGAAGGCGGGAGGAGGGTGAAGTGTGAGTGGGGTCCTGTCCAGCTGCTCCTGGACTGTATTTTACATGGGTCTCTTGAGTGTTTGCAGTATGAATGAATGATGGACGGCATCACTAGCCCCTTCTCTGAAGAGCTCAGTGGACCTATTTAATGCGTATAGGGCAGTGCAAAACTTCCATGACTTCTTTGAATACCTCTTTCTCATCTTTTTCTTTAAAACTATTTTTTTTTTCCTCCCTCTGTAGGGTTACAGAACTGGCTATGCCTATAGGCAACCATTAGTCAGGGAGAAACCCAGACATAAGAGCGATGTTGAGATCCCAGCCACTGTGACTGCCTTTTCCTTTGAAGATGATACAGTCCCGCTTTCCCCCCTGAAATTCCTGGCGCAGAGGCAACAGAGGGAAAAGACAAGATGGCTGAACTCTCCAAACACATACTTGAAAGTTAATGTGCCTGAGGAGTCCTGGAATGGCGAAACCAGCCCCAGGACTAAGATCACGGTAGGTAGATATTTTAGGCAGTCACTTAGTTTTTGCACTACTTGTAAGTAAATTATGCACAGTTGAGATGAGGAAATCTTTAGTGGGATTAGAAAATATGTTTATCAAGCAAATAAAAATAGGCTTTGGGGAGACTTAATGACATTAGTACTAAGGGCACACACTGTTTGGGGAAGGGGGATTACCTGTTTGGAAGAGTAAAGGTTTATGATAAAATTTAACAGTGATTTCCTTTTTATTACTAGCTTTTCTGATTCCTGAAGTAGAAAACAGTTTTTATATTGTATATTTTTGTGCTATTGATTATCCACCAAGCATAGTAAGGTTTTAAATGACCTGTAGGTTGTTCTGTTCTCTACACAAGGGAGACACAAGCATTAATTTATCTCTAACTGCCCCTTTCCTGTTTGTGAGCCTGCTGAAAACAGACTTTGAAGAGACTGTTCATGCTGCTGCTTTTAATGATGATCGAGATTTTTCCTTCTCCTTTACCTCCCTAAGACTCTTCCACTGTGTTTCTAGCCTGGAGAGAGCTCTTGTGGGACTCTGAAGCAGGTTATTTGCTATCAGGCTACTCCCAGCCGCATAGTACAATTGTAAAAACTTCAGCTCCTCCTACTGGCAGGCTAGCGAGTTTCTAAACTTAAGTTTGGGAGGAACACCCTCAGCAACTGATTTAAAACCCAGCTTGCAAAGGAAAAATACTACAGACAAAATGTGGGGTTAGCAGAGGTGGAAGTTGATTGCATGAAGAAGGTCTCTGGAGCTGGTGGATCTACATGCCAGTTACTAGGAAGTGTGATCCTTTCTAAAGATTACTTCATTAGTACACAATTAGTACTGCATTTTTCAGGAGCGTATTTCAGTGTTTACAAAGAGTAAGCTTGATCATATGTGTTCAAGTGAACTTAAATCCTCTTGGGAAACATACGGACTTGTAAGGAGTTGGGATTGTTTTGTGGATGACATGCGGAACTGAGAATAAAGTCAAAAAGCCCCTTTTTATATCTCTTCTTTAACAAACAGATAACACAGAATTGTTCTTCCCCATCATGAGGGGGTTTTTAGCTGCTTTTTCTTTTTTTTCTTTAAGTGGATGAAAGCTGATGACTCCTCCAAGACAAGTGGAGGAACGCCAATCAAAATTGAAGATCCAAACCAGTTTGTTCCTCTAAACACAAACCCAAGTGAAGTGTTGGAAAAGAGAAATAAGGTAAAAGAATTGCAATGAAGAAATCTGTAATATTTCCAAACAAAATTATATATTCAAGTAATGATTCAACACAGCAGTGAAATAACTTTTTCAAACGTTATTTCTTATTTTACTAAGAAGTTTCTTACATAGTCTATGATTTTTGGCACTGAAAAGCATGTATTTAAATATGTGATATACATGAAGTCTGTAGATACATATGCAGTATATATAATTTGTGAATGCAATAGTTCAATGAAAGATGAGTATTAACTCTGGAGTGATAGATTGGAAATGGTAGTCCCTGCTATTTAACATTATATTTAGTGGATACTTAGGTGTCAACATGAACAGAATTGCTATATGTCATCTACAGCATGATTCAATCTCAGACTGTAATCTCACTCTGTTCTGGGTTAATTCTCCTAGCATTTCTTAAAATGGGGTTTTTGTGGTCCAGCCCTCTTCCTAATGGCAGTAAAAAAAAGCAAATGAGAGATTATTGTTGGACCTCTCCATAAACACAAATGTCTCACTGCTTTTCCCTTCCAGCACATAAGACAGACTGTCAGACTGACCAAGTACTCCACCCAAGGCATAACTATATTAACAGATATTCAGGACGCTTTCCACTTGATTAAATATTTTTTTCTTTCTTGGAAAGCACCATATCAGTATCTGTAGGGACTGAACTGGAGTCAGAAGAAGCAACTCCCTTCCTTAGAACTGCAAAGGCACCTTCTAATCATCTAGAGATTAATAATACAAGTCCCAGACAATTATTTTTAAATTCATGTCACTGTCTCATTACATAGTTTATTTTCTGCTGTATATTTTTTTTATTACTATCTGTATTTATATTTACATTTATATGTGATCTGTCAATCTCTCAAGTACTGCCACTATGAAGCTAGAGGTGTTGGCTTGGGGAAAATGAGGTATACACAAGAAGGAAAAACTTTTAACAACCATTGTGATCACAGAGATCCCTCCAGTAGCTTAACATGGGTCACTGATTTGGGGTGGGGATAGAGAGGACAGGTTCAGACGCATACTGTTCCTTGGAGCTTATTTCTAAACACTGACTTGCATGAAGTGCAGGAGCTGGAACTGGGGTGGATATTCAGGAGTACTCAAAGGGCTCAACAACATATGCAGTGCGTACAGAGGTGGAAGGAGAGATCTTAATTTTTAGGTGCAACACCATACAGCTTGATCCTCCAGCCATTCGCTGCTGCCTGTGTTACTGGCTTTGCAAAGCTGATGGGCATAGGATTTGTTAAAGAGAAATATCGGTTTCTAACCCAGTTTATTTTCTCTGTATAGATAAGGGAGCAAAACCGATACGACCTGAAGACAGCAGGCCCACAGTCTCAGCTGCTCGCTGGGATTGTTGTGGATAAAAAGCCGAGTCCGGTGAGTAGGACGTAATTAATTGATTTACAAATATTTGGGTTATTTAGCTGCCTGTCTTTCAAACATCAGTTTGGGCCATTTTCTTTCTAAACGTTTTGTTAAAACTGATTATTTTAATGCCAGACTTTGGATGTGTGGTACACTTTGTTCACGTTTCACTTCAGAGGTTTAAAATGTTAGTTTCAAAATGGAGATATGAATGGTAAGTTTGCCTGCCATTAAAATTCATGAAGTAGAACTCCTGTCTAAGACCTTTTAAGCTAAAGAGTGATGAACGTTGCAATACGTGGTGCTAAAAACAATCTTTTCATTAGTCTGTGGAACCACTGCTAAAGGAAATGATTGAGACCCAGAAATAACTGAATTTAAAAGGTGGGATGGGACCATGCAGAAGGCAACTTTCTTTAGAAATGGGCTGCATATTGGGAGGGAGCATTTCCAGTTTCTTACCCATCCACACTGATCTTTTGTTGAATAGAATATAAGGCTGTCTAACAAACTGTGATGAACTGTAATTGGAATTCTGTAGTTCTAAGAGTTTCCAACCATCCATGGGTTAGTACGTCTGTTTCCTCATTTTGGTTTTCAATATTCCTCTGAGATGACACTGAGTTTGCTTATTTGTTTCAGGCAGAAATAATATTTTAGAAATGAGTTTTAAAATTACTCTCGCGCTGAAATAATTTTGTCATTCTAAGATTCATCTCAGCAGAACTCTTTCAGATAGAGTCCTAAACTGGAACATGAGCACAGTTACTTTCCTACAAAAAAAAAATAAATATCCTAGACTTTGGGGCATTTGCAGAAAACATGGGAAACCTCATTTCTGAATCCCTGTTGTTAAAGGACTTCCACTTCTCTGGAAAGAGTATTAGTTCCTGAAGTCTAAGCTGTTGAGGCAGGTCTCTGGTCTGAAGCTGTCCTCCTCGATACAAAAAATCTCCTCAAATAATGATTGTGCTGCTGCACAATGATGGTGATTTACAGCTCAGGAGTCAGTATTCATTACTATGTGAATGCCTGTTAAACAGGGTAATCTTCATCTGGATGCTTCTGTGTTTTTCTTCTGTATTCCCTGCCAATCTGGTGTCACCAAACCTTGGGGAAAAAATAGACATTAACCATGTATATCTTGCTTGTTTCTTTTTTTTTTTTTTTTTAACTGTTAAGTTTTGTGGTTTTCTCTTTTGCAGCCAATGCAATTTGAAGATGATGAGCATGCACCACCGGCACCACCCAACCCGTTCAGCCATCTCACAGAAAAGGAACTGGAAGAGTACAAGAAAACAATTGAGCGCAAGCAGCAGGGGTTGGAAGGTCAGTGGTGCATTTTTAGGGTTTGCATTTTAATAACGAGTTAATTTTTAGTTTGAAAATATCTACTGTAAAAAATGTATACATGTTAATTATTGGCATATACTGCTGGCAGCTACTTTAGAACTCAGTATTCCTTGAGACGGGAAAATTTTTGGTTATGTTTTTTTTTTTCTTTTTTTGACTTTGGTTAGTGCTAAAATTAAAGCAATGAAAGGTTTGAGCAGAAATGGGGAAGAGCCCGTGAAGGTCATCTTAGTCCAGCCTCCTCCTCAAAGCTGATATCAAAGTTAGATCAAGTTGCTCAGGTCTGTGCCCAGCGGAGCAGAAGTTTACTGAGATGTTTGGTCTTGGCTTCTTTAATTTTTCTTCTGTTCTTCCAGTGTGCAAGACTCACCTACTTTCACTTTTTACATCTTCTTCCAATACTGCTATTCCATAGGGAGTTACTAATTCAGGGTTGACTTTCTTTTTAAAACAATAACACTTACTATGCATTCTTTTCACTAATATTGTGTAATAAAACAATTTTGCTATCTATCATATTCAGGGCATAGCATAATAGCTTACTGTAACAGCAAACTGTGTGACTTATGGCTAGATAAAACCATGGGGCATGCTACTTAGAATGCAACCCTGCCACCTTTTTTAATGCTTTCTATTAAAGAACTAATACATAATGATTGTTAGTAGATAAAACATGCAAATCCATAATTCTATAGAGTTTAAACTGTTTTGTAACTTCTTGATGTTGTCGGCTTGAGCAACACAATGCTAGCAGAGCTGTAAACCTTGTAGCACTTGCACTGACACTCTTGCTTCATTTTCACTTTTGCATGGCTACTAATTCAAATCTTGTCCTGCAGATGCTGATCAGGAATTATTCTCAGATGACGGTTCATCTGTGTCACAAATTCAGTCACAAACTCAATCCCCGCAAAGTGTCCCAGAAAAATTAGAAGGTATTCCATGCAATTTCTGTACAATGCCAATGGCTCTGATAACCTGAGTCGTCCACTCTTCTGCTGCACTCTTAGACTTGCATGAAGGCAACTGGGCCAAAAAGAGCCCTCTTTTACCAAGTCTGGGTGGGACTTTGTCCAGAAAACTGTTTCTCCTGATCGTTTTTTTTCTAATACATAATTCTCACAAACAGAAAACCACGCAGAGCATACTGAAACATAGATATTAATAAGGTGGAGGAAATGTATACTAATTTTTATTTTACTGGAAGTGTTAAGGTTAGGATTTTTGCCTAAGACTTTTCCAGCAAAGTCTAAGAAGGCGTTTTTTGAGAGGCTGGTTCTCCAAAGATTTCTGTATGGAATTGGCTGTGTTTTCATAAATTAGTCTCTCACAGCAAAGCCTAACTCTGAGTGTGCTTGAGACTGTATACATCTATGCTGTGTGCACTGTATTCGTACCTACTGTATACAGCTTGATCTGTATATATACCTGGCAGAGATAAGGTTAGCTTTTTCAGCCCATTTTCCTTTAATGTCATTTTCACAGTATTTTTTGCTTACAATAAGTAAGAGTGGAGAAAATAGGGGGGAAAAAAACACATCTAAACACTTCAGGTTTCATTTTGTGAGTCACAATCCGGACTCACAGACTTTGTTTCAATACTGGTTTTTTTGCATGATAGTATATATAAATAATTGCAAAATTGTCTGTTCTTTCAGAAAATCATGAAGATCTCTATACCCAGAATGCTAACCTCATATCTGTGGAGATGCCAGTTGTGGTGGTGAATGGCAAGGAAGATGCACATGACGTGGAAGAAGATCTCACCAAGAGGGTCAGTCAGTTAACCACTAGTACTGTGGAGAGCGTAGAGATTACGATTAAAAGCTCTGAAAAGATAGAAGAAGCCCTGTCCCCTGAAGGGTCCCCTTCCAAATCCCCATCAAAGAAGAAGAAGAAATTCCGCACCCCATCTTTCCTGAAAAAGAGTAAAAAGAAGGAGAAAGTAGAAGCATAAGTGCAGTTCTGCTGTGAGGAGACATTGCACATTTTTAAACATTTAAGTTGACCATTAACAGCGTAGTGTTAGGGTGTGCAGTAACTGGACTTTTAACCTAGACAAAAAGGAACTGGAAGAGGTTTTGCTTTAAAAACAAACAAATAAACAAAAACAAAACAAAACAAAAAAAACCCTTTCATGTTAATTGAAAATTAATTCATCTCTCACTTAACTGTGTCCAAAATTGCTATGAGGGTTGGAAACGCTCATTGGTTTCGTGTAGAACTACACTGGCAGGCGCTCCATTACCGTCATAGCGAGATCGAACACCATCACAGTGTGCAGCAGCAAGTGCTGCTAGGAGGGTTTGGCAGACCTTAACATTTTCAGTGCAGTTGAAGTCGTTATTAAAGTTACTGTTGAGTGATCACACAACTCTATCAAACTGCTGTCTCATTCGGTAGCCAGATCATACAGTTTTGTATTGTGATTCTGACCATATATTTTATGTTTCTGTACCCCTGTTTGAGTGGGTGCATATTAACAGCACACCTTTAAATCTTTTTTAAGATTAGATCATAGAGAAATATTATACACTGGCACATAATATTAGGGGGAAAACTGTGTAAGAGAAAGTTTATTTGGAGTTATACAAAGTGTCTAAAGAATTCCATTCTTCAATAACTTTTTTGCCAAATATTTCATTTTAGTGAAATATAATTTTTGAAGACTTCTTTTTTATTCTATCAGTTGGGGGAGGGAAAACCCTTATTTTTCAAGAAAGGGGATTTTATACACTTTACATTGATAATTTAGTTTAACTGGCAAAACAAAAAGAAGATTTTATATGTTCAAATGTTTGTATACCATTCAGTATAAAGGTATTATAAGCATGTGAACCAAGCATTTAATAGTAGAGTGTATTTAAGAATGCTTGGTTTAGAGTATACTTAAATATAATTCAGGAATCCAGGGACTTAGAAATCAAAGGATAAAAGCATATAAAATTGAACTGGATTCATGTTTAAAAATTACTTGTGGGTTTGTTTTTTTCTCTCATGGTATTGCTAATGAATGAAGAAAAATAATCTCATAACATAACCAAATGAAGGAAACAAAACTGTTAAAAGGGAAAGTGAACTAGTAAGAAAATAGGAGGAGACAAAGAAAGAAAAAGTGTGGTGATTATTTTTTTTAAATATATGATATGGATTGTGGGATATTTTTGTTAAATCAGCAAAGTGACATTTCCATATTAGATGTTTTAAATAATTTGTATGGATTCATACAGAGTGCAACACTTGGATTTTTTTTTTTCTTCGCTTTCATTTGAATTACAAAGGGGTCTCGTGAATCTGTGTTGTCCTTTGGATGAACCCAGAGCAAATCAGAGCCTAGTGCCATGGGTAAGGGTGGTACTGCCACTTACTCGTTTTTACTGATATTGTCATTTTAGTACTTTTACTGTATTGTAAATACAAACTAAGCATAGAAATTAACATAGGGTTTTCTTCGCTGTGTCAAATTGTCTGTAAATCGGTCATCGCAGTAGGAAGTACATTTTAAAGATCCATGTGATTCCCAAATTGCTGGTTGAAATATTAGACAATATCTAACTGTTAAATATGACTGGAGAGTGGTTTGGCATGCAAAAATGTTGATTATAGCATGTTTGGGGGCTGGTTAGCTTTGACCGTGTCAGTGTGATAATGCAATGTTGGAATGGATCCTGGAAACAATTTTCTAGCTATCACTAAATACTGGAATCAGTGTTCTTAATCATAGTGGAACCTTTCAGTTGCTTACTTTGTTTTTTATGTTCTACATTGTTTGTGTTGTATTACAACATATGTAGAAACAGTAACCTGTGAACTACGCTTTTCATAACTTTTTAAAAAATATATCTAAATGAATGCAATGTGCATAAATATTTTTTAAAATGCAACCGTGAACTATTTGCACCTTTTGCTAATGCCTCTATTTACTTGCTTTGGCATAAAGAATGAGCCAGCCAACTCTTGTGTCCTGTGGAAAATATATAAATGTTATCTGAAATTGCTCATAGATGTAATGCTAATTAATGTTAAATCACAAATAAACAGTATTTTAAATAGAAGGGTTTTGTCCAGCAGCCTTTTGTTCATACAGTGCTCTTACATCTCTCACTTGTGGGAAAGATGCTTTGATTATGCACATACCTTCTCAAGAATTTATTCTGAAGATGGCTTCTTGCTTGTGCTTCATCTGAAAGCTATGCAAGAAAACAGTCTGATTTTATTAGAGAACAGTTGTTTTTTCTGTCACAGATCCTGGAGACAAAAGAGGACAGCCCCGTGGTAAAATACATGGCGTTGTGTGGCACTTGTTTGGAACCCTGGTTGAGTTTGTGCTGCAGGCTTTCCTCTCCCAGGACGTGCTGCCCCATCTTCTTGGTCTGTGTCTTCTGCTCTGCAGCATGGGTTTACGTATGACAGTCCTTGACGTAGGACTCGGGTGGTTTAAGTGCTGTGTAAGTACAGAGCAGGGAAATAGCTTGTGGAAATTACCTTTGGTTTTTTTCATTTTATTAGTAAAAACAAAGGGGTTTTTTGTAAGGAGGGCTCTTAGTGCGAAGTTATTTGAAGCCGTGTGTCATGCCCTGCCAGCATATGGTATACCTCGGAGTCTCTGAGCCTGCAGGAGTTGCAGAGTTATGTTTTTATAGCTATATCAACTCTGTGAAATGTCTTTAAGGTCTTCAACAAATGTTTATTTTCATTGTCCTTCCACAAATCAGCCTTTTGTTCCTGTTTACAAGAAAGTCAAAATCCAGCCCTCCAAGTCCGGTGACAGTTCCATGAACTCACTCCCTGTGTGGGAAGATAATTTTTGTTCAGCATTTTAAATAAATCTTAACCAAGATTCAAGTAATTTTCTTGCTGTTGTTTGTTTGTCTCCAGGAGCATCTACAATCTGCTCAGTGCTGCACTAACATGGAAGTGGACACTGTGTCAACAGGGAGGAGTTTACACTGTAAGGCAAAGTGCGTCTAGTCTTTTTTCTTTGAACTCTATTCCCAAGAGTGTACAAACCACAACAGACCTTTCATTTTCATTTAGATCTTACTCTTTCAGTGTTGCAAGAAGGATCTGAGATTCTGCAAGCCAAAGCATTGGAAATAAAGTAGATGTTCGTAACAGGCGTAACATACATTAAGGATTAAATCTTGGGATGTGGTAGCCCATGGAATGACAAGCTTCAAGACAGGTCACTGACAGAACAGGAAGTAATTCGTAGAACCATAGAACATCCTTGGTTGGAAAAGACCTCTAAGATCACCAAGTCCAATCATTAACCCAGCACTGCCAAGTCACCACTACCCCGTGTCCCTCAGCACCTCATCTACACAGCTTTACCCCCTCTAGGGTTGGGGACTTCACTTTTTTCAGTGAACAAATTTTTCCTAATATCCAATCTAAGCCTCCCCTGGCACCCAAGAAAGAGCAATAGGGAGAAGCAGCAGAGTATGCTATGAAGAGTTACGTCCAAACTACCACCTGAGAACTTCATAAAGGAAAACAAGGGATTTCTAAAGTTGTGCATCTTTTTACCCCACTTTTGTCTATGTATGGCCATACTGAAATCTGTATAGTGATCCAGATGGAGATGTGTTACATGGGAAAACAGATTTTGCTTGGGTTTGAAACATCGCAGAACAACGTATACTTTAGATCGGGCTTTAGATGCTGCGAGGAGACAGGCTAATGTCACGGTGAAGGCTGTTCTAAGCCATTTTGATCGATGTGAGTTGTACACTGTTGAGCGTGTAGCACAAATTGCTGTTTTCTCTGCTCAGTAGCTGAGGATTTTCTATTTTCTGGATGTCCAGTTTGCAAAACTGTGGATTTTTCGCTGGTTTAGCCTGTGGAAGCTTCTCAAATACAGCATACTGCTAAGTAGCCAAGGACAGGCAGGAAGGGCCACCGTGTCCCAGACTGGGCACGCGGGTCTGATGGGAACCTCTGACATGAGCACTGATGTTCCTCTTCTCCCTTCCTGCTCGCTGGCAGGGAAATGCATGCCCTCGCCCAGGGGGCTGTGGGGGTTGGTGTTTGTTCTCTCAGTATGTTCAATGAGGTGGAGGACTCACTGAGAAGCACTGATTAGAAGCTGCCTGGCGATGTGCGGGCGGGCGGCTGGAGTGCGGCCAGCCTGTCTGTGGGCAGTGCCTTGTGCACGGTGGGGACGGCCAGGAGGGTGTTCAGTGGAGATGGGCACTTCTGACATTTTAGCTGTCACAGCACCTGTGTAAACTCCTATTTTTAGAGACTTTGCAGATTGGCTCAACTTGCACAGACTCGTAGAGGAGTAGCAGAGAGCACATCCCTAATACAAAAGTTGCTCAGCCCTTTGCCACAATTTCTAACCTCAGTTGCAAAGCCAGCAGCAACTGAAGTTTCTAAGAGAAAAAATTGTCAGCACATAATGTGGAGAACCTTGTATTTCTCTACAGCCTTTGTCTTTGGGAGTGTGTGATTACAACAGCTTTACATGTTAAGTGTGCAGGCAGTATGTGCAAACACACCTCAGCAGTTTTCACTTGGACCAGCACACTGCATGGAAAGTTTCAGTCAAGTTTGTTTGTAAGCAAACAAAGCAAAGCCTCATGATGAGAACTGGAGGGCAAACCTGGCCACAGCTTATGCCTCCAGCCCTGTTTGTGCAGCCTGGCTCGGGTAGTACCCAGGTAGGTATTTAATCAGTTACACACTGCTACCTCACAGTGGTGGGAGCTACATGGGGTAATTGTGCTGAGCCAGGAGGAGAAAATGTTTCCCTGGATGTGTTCTCAAAGTCCCTTTACAACTGGTTGCACCGTTCTTCTTTCTGTGTCTGCAGGGAGCAATGTAAATTCAAGAGATAACACTGAAATTGTGATTGAGAGTCCCGACGTCAAACACAGCCTTTGAAAGTGGAAAATTCAAGCGGCCTTTAGATGGCATCAGACTTTCACGTTTGCTGCCTTCCTTCCCTGCAGTTGGAAAGCCATTGACAAAGAGCTTTCAAGGAAAGTATTTTGGTGGAGATTTTGTGGGCTTTATTCCAGTTCCAGCACAGCGAGATGAAAGCAGACATCTGGCTGTTGGACTCATTTTCTTTATTGATTCATTTCAGAATCCAGCAATGGAGCGGGCTTTGTCCAGGAGGCAACACACCACTCCCCTCCATCCTTTTCCAGCTAGCTAAGAACTATTTTTTTTTTTTTTCTTTTGCACTTGCAAACTCACTCCACTGAGCAGAAAAATATCCTGATGTTCAATTTTTTCTTTCTAGCACGGGCCAGAGGGCTCTCGGCATTTCTGGATGATGGGGGCAGAAGTGAGAGCAGACCCTGGTGGAAGGTGGGGGGGGACGGGGCTGAGAAGCCACAGAGCTTCAGATGTCATGGGATCAGGGCTGAGCCTTGCTGATCCCCCCTTGGGTGAGCTGTGGGGATGTGAATGAGAACCAGACCATGGCAGCGGTGTCTCTAGGAAGGTGAAAGAAGACATTTAAAAGTATTAGGAAAACCTGCTGCTTTGGAAGTTCAACTGTGCCGGTTTGGAAGGTTGTACTAAATTTTCTCAACTCTTTAAAAGGGAACAGCGTGCTTTGCCACTGCCAGCTCGTTTGTGTCTGCTTGTTCTTCAGCAGGTAAATCCTGCCAAAGGCACGCGTGGCATCTCGGTCTCCGATCTGCACGTTGTCAGAGGCTGCGGGCAAGGTCTCGAGAAGCATCCCTGCATGCTCACCCTCTTCTTATGCTTCTCTCCGGGTATGTTCCCTTGCTCCTTATGAGAAACAGTTGGGCAAGTTGGACCTTTGTTCTGATTTGCTGCAGTTGTTTTTCCATATTAGTCAGACTTGAGAAGGTAAAGACTTAGCTGCTTGTGCTGGTAACTTGTGCATGGAAAGTCAGAGAAAGGGTGGAGAGGATGGAGATAGACCTGTATTTTTAAATCTAGGCATATAATACAGATACATTATTATGTTATGTGCTATTATATCTCGCATATATGGTGGTCAAAGGGACAGATGCTCTGAATTGTCTCCAAGAGACAAAAAGTCACGTTTGACTTTACAGTGGAAGGTATTGTCTGTGTGTTTCTTACTTGGGATCTGCCTGTATATGAGACATGTAAGTGAAAACTGATGGCTGGCAGTGTTTGCAGCACATGTTCAGCAGAACTTCCTTTTCAGTCTGTCTTGCCTGACTTTTCTAGTTTCTCTTTCCTATCCCAGGTCAGTGTTTGCACTGGATCAAACTAAGAGAAAATCAAGGGCTTGAGCTCCCAAGAGCAGGTGTTTTCCCCTCTAGGATCTGATGCTTAGTTATGACATAAGTGCATCTGTATCGTGCAGATCCTCAGCTTTAAGCTTTAAATCAAGCAGTGCCATGCCCCAGAGCTGGTGCTGTGGGCTGAACAGGGAAAACACGGGGTGTGATCCTGACAGAGTCCCGGGCTGCATTTCACGCAGGGTCTGACCCTACGGCAGGGTAAGTGCACGAGGTCACTGTCACAGCCTGTGCAGACACGTGACCCAGAGGTGCTGCAGTGGGTGCAGGCACCCTGGGGTGCTCCCAGTGCTGGTGCTGCCCTGGCTGCTCTTGGCTGTTTGATTTCTCCTTTTTTTCCCCTCCTTAAGTGAAAAATGCCTTTTCCTTTTTAGCTGTGTGAGAACGGCTGCGTAGCAACAATGGGAAAAAAAATCAATTAGGGGCTGAATTAGCTGCTGGCTGTACACAAAAGCTTCTCTCCACAGTCGTGCGGGGCCGGCTCTTCCCCTGCAAGTGTCTCTTCAGACTGACTCTGCTTCTTTTTTTCAACATTAAGACGCTGCCGGAGTTTCTGAGGGGAGTTTTGTGATTCAGATGCCGGGGTTGCAGTCAAGGGGTGCTCAGGGCCAGATCCTGCACACCCTCCACCAGCCCGCCGGAGCTGGGGTGCTCGCACTGCTGAGCTGAGCTCGGGCTGCACCGAGCGGTGAAGCTCTTCCTTCAGTCTCATTTTTTAGGACCTCCAAGCTACTCTTGCATTTAAATTTTGCCGTGGAAATGGCTGTGGTCTGCGCTGAGCAATGCTTTGCCAAGCTCCTGGAGGAACGTTTGTTTTGGAGGACTTTGGGACTGGGGAAAGTGAACGTGTTGGCTTTGTCTGCACGCGCCGGGGATGAGCACCGTGCTGGAAATACTTGCTGTAACTGGCACCCGGCTGCTGTCACCACATGGGGAAGTGGACATCCCCCACCGGCATTGTGTCCGCGTTTGGAGGGAGTGTTCCGTGTCGGTCCCAGGCAGGACATCGGAGGGAGGTGAGTGGGGAGTGACTGATTCCAGAGGTTTCATCCCAGCTGTGTCAGAGCTGCCTGGCCCTTTGCCTTCCCCAGCTGGAGGAGTCAGGGGCTGCTGAAGGCCCTTCCCAGGGCTCTCCATCTCTCCAGTATCCACCAGTGCCAAAGGATCCTGCACCTTTCTGTCTCACCTACTTCAGTGCCACAATTTCCAGGCACCTTTCATTTTGCATTTGGTAGTAGCTTGGTACGACCGCACGTCTCTGGACCCTGCCATGGCTTTTGCAAATTTTTAATTTGAAAATGTTATTTTCAAACACAAAACTTGTGCTCTGGGTTATCAGGACAGTGAGTGGTTAAGCTCTGTAAGGAATAACCAAAATGCTCTGGGGTGGCAGCACTGTCCTGGGCACGGCTCTGAGTGGAGCCTTCTGCTCCTTGGCAGAGGCTGCTGTCTGGTGCCGGTTTTGACCTTCAGCAGGTCAGCTGCTCTCTGACCTCCTCACTGGAACGGTGCTCATCCCTCTCCTCCCAAAGGTATGGAAAGTTCAGACATTATCTAAAATGAGGTGCTTCAATTAACAGCCTGATTTTCCCCAAAGGGCTGAGCACACTCGCTGATGCCAGGAGAGCCACTGAAGAGCGAGTTGCTTGTTCAGCCCTTGGCTTGATGCATCAAGAGCCAAGTAATCCCTGAGCTGCAGGGGGGATGCAGCCCCCAAACCCCAGCAGCACGGTGACAGGCTGTCACTCTTGAGGACCCCACAGGGACTCAGTTTCCCAGTGAACATCCTGACAGCTGAGCCCTTTCCCTCTCCTCCATGCCCCTGTGGGGATGGGGAAAGGGAGGTTGCTGCAGGTGGCTGGTTTTCTGTACCCAAGGTGTTGAGAGCAGCTAATTAACCCTTAATGAACATGCCTTTGTGTTAAGGGTCTCTGAGTGTTAACGATGCTGTGGGGACCTGTCCCTGTATGTCTCATAAGCTGGTGCTTGGCACAGCATGGGCCAAATGGGCCACGTGGGGTGACAAAGCAGCTGGTGGGACGTCACCTCCTTCCTTTTCCCTCTGTCATAAGAGCTGAATGACAGAGCTCTACAAACTTTCAAAACTTCTTTAAACTTCCATAAACTCAGTCCCAGGCCGTGTCTGCCTGTGAAGGTAGCTTGCTTTTGAAATACTTTTTATAAAGAAATCTATCTCCAGCCTGAGGCAGTGGGATGGACTTGCTTTGCCTCTGCTCTGTCACCTGTATGTCAGTGGCCATCACTGTGCCCCTCCACGTGCTGAGGTGCTGTTTGCCTGCAGGCTCCTTGGGTGTGAAACCCCACTCTCTTGGACACCAAAGTCTGCACATCACACTTAGTGAAGAGGAATTGCAGCCAGTGCCTTGAGAAAACTGGAAAATGAATACATTTATTTAATACGTGCAGTTGCATGTGCATTGGCCAACAACAAACAGTTGCATGGTATCTGCCCCTCAGCAAGACCAGGCACAAGGACTAATTCTTGCCTTTCCCACACTAAAAACTCCAGCCTGAAGCCCAGATGGGTCATGAAATGGAGGACGTTTACCCTGCTGCTCCTTGTGCACCACCCGCCAGGTGTTTGGGATGGACAAGGGACGGCAGGAGCAGCTGGTAAGTGTTTGTCAGGTGTGGTTATCTGACAGCATCTCCCGGATCTGCAATACAAGAGACCTGGGCAGAGGGATCTGTGGTCAAAGCAAGAGCCTGGCAGAGTGGGGAGGACAAACACAGTCCAGACTCTGCCTGGCCTGGTAGGTGCAGAGCACTCCCCTGTGTCAGCCTGTGCCCAGCAGGTGGATTAAATGGCTTTTGCTGTGTGAAGCCAGCCAGGCTCTTCGAGGCACGTGCACGTGTGTGGGTATGTGCCATTTCTGACAGCTGCTTCTAACTCGAGAGAAGTGATTACAAATTGATTTTAGGATTAGACACTGTAACTCCTCTGGTCCTAAAGGGATGACAGCACCTCTTAGCTCCCGTGTTAACCGAAGTGCTGACAGGGCTGTAAGCAGGGGCTGGGACAGCTGCTCCCATGCTCCAGCTCCAGTGGCTGGGAAGGATGCTCCTCACCTGAGAGCTGGGATGCAGCAATGCCCGGTGCTGTGCTTGCCGGCAGCAGGGATAACGTCAAGTTCCTCATGGCTCCTTCCACCCCTTTGCTCTCCCACTGGCGTGGTGTCTGTCTCTGTGAGTGACCTTGCCGGTTGCTACTCAAATCCATCCTGCTGCAGTCATCGGAGAGAGCATTTAATATGGACAGGAACAATGGGAGTGGGCGTTACGGGGGTGGGTGAGTGGGTGCATACACCTATATGTGGGTATCTGTATGTATGCATCGAAGCTTCTAAAGTTCTCAGCAAGAACATCTTTCCCAGGACTGCTGTCTCCCTCAGCCATCTCTGCTGGGAAAAAAACAATGTTTGTGCAAATGTGGATTTTTTTTAAAAAAGAACACTTTTAAAGCAAGAAGAGTCTGTAGAAGATTTTCCCTGTTACATAGATTTAATCTTTCTGTGGGTATAAAATTGCTCTAGGCAGCAGGGAGCTGCAGTCACAAACGTTGCTTGGGCCGTGCTCTGCAGGTCTCTTACCCCTGCACTCGGCTTCTGCCTGAGGACTCAGGTCTGTCACCTGCTTTGGCTCCTGTCCGAGGGCTGAGCAGCAGCGAGGGGGACAGGGACAGACAACCCCAGCTTACACAGTTGGGGAGGGCGCTTTCCTGAAAAAATTTTGACTGAAAAAGATAATGATGTTCCTTCTGATAAGGAAAGAAAGGGTAAGGCAGGACTGAGAAGATCACAAAATTAATTCACTGTGACTTGTTGGGGTTCTCTTTAATTTCCCATCCACCAAGGCTTAAACTTAGCACAGGAGAGCAGGCTGCGACCCAGGCTGGCCAGCTGCCTCTCCTGGGCTGGTTTTAAAATATCGCAGAGGATGTGCAGAGAGGTGAACGGGCCCTTGGCCAGGAGCACAGCAACAAGAGCTGCTCCAGCAGCTCTGTCCAACCTCTGCCTGCTCCTGCCTCTGCTCCTGCCCTTGGGAAACAACACCCAGGTATGACTCGCTGCTGGCTGTGGCTCACTTGTACACAAGAGCAAACTCATTAGAAATGAGGACGTGCAGGGAGTTACAAACAGCTCCCGGACACCCCATGAACTGGGGTGAGGTTTGCTGCTGCATCGCCCACTCTGAAACGTGCTCAGGGCTGCTGCTGCACGGGAATGGCAGGGACCTACCCCCGAGCCTGCCTGCCAGTGGGTGCTCCCTTCCACCCCGGGGAGGAAACGTGCACCGTGGGTGCTGTGCGGCTTTTTGCCGTTACCAGCGCAGAGCTTTCGGTGTGGTGGAGCTTTGGAGGAAGCCAGCAAGCATCCTGTGCCTGCCCACCGAGGGTACAGCTGCCCCCGGCAGTGGAGCCACATCCTGGGGACCCCCGGGGTCCTGTGGGCTAAGCGCTCAGCCGGGGCTCCCCAGCCTGTCCCCTGTGCCTGTGGCAGTCGGACTCAGGCTCCTTTCCCGTGTCTGGGATAAAAGCCACCCACCCCATTGTTCACAGCCGTCCTCTAGAAGTTTATAAATAAACCCTGTTTCCCTGCTGGCTTTGTGCTTTGCCATTTCGACGCACCCTCAACTTCCTTCTGCTCCAGAGAGCTTCAAATAGCCCCTTTTTGTTGTTGTTTGTTTGCTTCCTCCCAGCTTGTGTCCAAACAGGTGCCAGTGGCATCCCCTGCACCCGGGTGCAGCTGGGGTGCCGGGTACCAGGTACCAGGATGCCAGGCGCCAGGACGGGCTTGAGAGTTTCTCATAAATTACTGCACGTTGTAGGTGTGGACATTAATGTGCAACTTGCTGAGGAAGCAGGTGGTTTCATCGTGTGTGTGCGGCATGTTAGTGATGAGAGGAGGATGCTGAGCAGTCTGGGGATGGGACGCGGGAGGCCAGTGCCATCCCAAACAAGTCTTCCCTCTGCAGGGTGAGGCAGAGCACTTGGGCTCTTGTGGACCCACGGGAGTCACTGCTGTGTGGATCAGATCACACACCCACCGTTCTAAAAATACTCAGGTGATTTCCCAATTAATTTTAATGGCAATACTTAGTTTCTGAGCATTTTAAAGCTCACTGCATGCTGGAAATTTGCAGTCGTTTAAAAGCGACTCTGACTAACAGTGTAGTTTGTGTCAATATTGAAGGAACACTCCAATCCACCCATGATCTGTGTAACTGCCCTTCTGGCTCTATCAATATTGGAGATTGCCTGTTTCTATCTTTTTTAATAATACACAGCTGTATTAGACATGGCCATAAAGGGCAGGGCAAGTCTGTGCCCTGGGCGGGGACAAGGAAGGGCGTTTTGCTTTTTCAGCACTCACATTGCAAGGACAGGCTAATCTTTAACTCTCTCCTTCTCGTTTATTCATAACATCTGGGTGAAATCTCTCTTCCCCAGCCAGAGCTGGGGTGCGGGGGGAGCCGGTGAGGGCAGAGATGCTCTGAGCGTCACAGTGCTGCAGAGCCAGGAAGTTGCAGCTCTGGGCTGAAGCTTTCCCTTTTTTGTTCCTTTTTTACTTGCTTCTGAACACTGAGAAACACCGAGAGCCCAAGCTGGTGTTACAGCAGCCCTTCTGCCTCCGAAGTTAAAGACCTGTTGGGTTTTTAATCTCCAGCTGGGTGATTCCCAAGCAAAAGCGAAGTTGCCATCTCCCATATGTGCTTGCACCACTAAGGTTAAAAGAGAGCAAAGAGAGAAATCTTAAAGTATCTTTACACCTGAAACTCACAAAAAAGAAAAGAAAGCCCAAGAAAAGGGATGTGCTGCAACATGTGGGCAGCCCCTGCGCTGGCACACAGCAGCCCAGCACTGCTGACGGCGGGGGCACTTAGGGCTTCGCCCCGGCTGGCTGCAGCGCAGAAGGGTGCCTCCTGCTCTGTGACATTTTCCTTCCTCCTCCCAAAGGCCGAGCCGTCCGCGGCTTCGCATCCCGCCCATGTCTGGAGCCACCAGCTCAAAGGGGAGCAGAATCAGACGGGCGAAGTTTCCTCGCTCCGCTGCCTTTGTGTGCACACCGGGTTTATCTGTATTGTTTGACCAGCGCAGGCAAATGACACCCTGCCTAATGCGTTGTTAGGGAGAGGCAATTAAGCACCAGCCCAACGAGTACTGCGGCCAACGTGACTGGAGAGGAACAGCTGCAATCTGCACGGCAGCTGGGAGAGATGGGTGGAAAATATTAACCTTTTTGTTTATGTCTTTGCTCTAACCTCTGCTGTGCCTGGCGGCCCGGCTGGGTGAAGCCACGCAGGGCAGGGCTGGGCAGGGATGATGCCCGGGTCCAGCCGGGTCGGCTCACCAGCAGTCACGGGACCCTTTGCTTTCACCTTGCAGCCCCCATCTCTGCCTGTCTCCAGCTGCTTCCCCACCATTGCAGCCCAGCAGCACCAGTGGCCATGTCCTGTAACTCTGTGGTATGATTTAGTGTTTAAGCTCCAGTGCCCAGCAAGTCAGCCCTAGTTTTCTGCAGAGCCTCCTTCAGTGCCCATGAAGCATGAAGCCTATGGAGCCCATGGAGCACTCCTCCAGTGCTGTCCTTCAGCCCGAGCTTGTGCCAGTGCTGCCCCACCGCCAGCCTCCTACACCATCCCCAGGTGAGATTTGCCGTCCCCATCCCACTTCACCAGCCATGCCCTGCAGCGTGTTCATGTCTCCCTCCCTCAGTCCCCAGCACTGAATCACACCAACTGTTTTGAGGACAATGAATCCTGCTGCTAATCCCAGGCACCCCAATAAATCCTCTTTGCTCCGTTCCCTGGAGGCTGTGAGTGTGCTGAGGCATGGGGCCGTCTCGCTGTGGGCTGCAGTGTTTTCTCAGTGTTAGAGAAATAAATTCAGGTAGGTTTGAACCAGGATCTCTGAGATTGTCTTCCTGAAGGTGCTGAGAGCATTTCTTGGTAGGTTTAGAGGGATACCTTTGCAAACAGCATCTCTAAGCACCGCTGAAGTGATGCTCATGGCAAAGTGGTCCAGCAGCTGGAGCAGGCGATGAGAAAATCAGCATCAGAGTCTCATTGGATTTGAACTGACTGGCGTGGACCCAGTCATCTGCCACTGAGTTCAGCAGTCTGAAATATAGAGCAGATAATTTGTGTTCCATTGGCTTTCTGAGAGTTAAGACCTGCAGGTTTGTAGAGTGTTTTGCAAGCCCTGAACGAAGAAGGGTGGCTGTAGGAGTGCCCAGGAAGGGAAATACCCAACACAAGGTGAGTCAGTAACATGGAGTAAACATGTTCCTGCTGAAGGTGCTGCCTGGCCAGCCCTGCCAGGGACCCACAGTCACTCCCTTCTGTCCCACATGTCAGTTTGGGGGCATTTTATTCGGTTTCACTCTGCAAGCAGTTTGTTCTTTGGGGGATCCTACAGCATCTGTGGTCCTGGGGGAAACAAGTCAGAGGCCTGGAGAGGATGGCGAAAGGGTTAACAGTGCAATGAACAGGTCACGCTGGGTTTTTCCTCTACAACCAGCGATTTTTCTAGGCTGGGTGATGCAACAGATCAGATCTCTTCTTCAGACACGTATCTGACAGCCCCATGCAAAAAGTTTTGTGGAACCAGAGCAGGTGAGGATTAGTGAAGGAGCTGCTAAGTGGGTAATGCACTGGCCAGGGTGAGTAGAGGGGGTGGGGATGTCACCCCCTGCTCAGCAGGGCTGGGACCTGCACAGAAAGGGAGTTGGGACCAGCAGGAGTGGGTTTTGCTGTGATATGGTGGGTGTAAGACATGAGGATCTTTTAATTGATTGCAAAGAAATCTGCGTGGTGTGGCTGCGGGCGGCAAACTGGGAGCGGAGATGCCGTGACTGGGGCGAAGGCGGGGATGCCGGGCGGGATCAACCTGGGAGGATGCACGATCCTTCTGCTTAGTTACAGTGAGAGGGGGAAGCCCCAGGGAAATACTGGGCAGAGAGAATAGCTTCTAAACCACAGATAACATTGGCACACGAACAAATGGGTATTAACTGGCGGGGGCTGCCGGGAGGCTGGGAAATTTGTGACGGGGATTATATGACGTGGCTGCTCAGAATAGCAGGAGTTGCACTAAATGACCCAGCAGATCCCCTCTGGTTTTGCCCTCCCCTTACAACACCAGGTGCTCTGAGTAGCAGCAGGGCCAGTCTATTTATATTTGAATATTATGATGTCAAGCAAGTAAAGATGAGCAATACTGCATCCAAACACTGCAGTGCTTTTTCTCTTCTTGGGATGTGCCAGAAGACCCTCATACATCAGCTCCCAGGGTCAAGCCCTGCCTGCCAGTGCCCTGCAGAGGCACAGCAAGCCATGCCACTGGCCACAGAGGTGCTGGAGGGAGATGCTGGTGGGAAATGAAGGAAATCATTAAGCAGCCGTAATTGTCTCTTGATGCATCGCTCCCACAGTAACTCAGCAGAGCTGGTGGCTGGTGGCACTGGCTGCTCCCAAAGTTCCTCCCGAAGCAGAGCTCCTCCCAAAAGCACTGTCACCTCTGAGCCACATGCTCCCTTCCCCAGCCAGCCTCCGTCATTGCTGGGACTGTGGCCGGGGGCTGATTTCCCCTGCCTGCAGTAGGGCCATGAACAGCATCCTTGTGTCCCCCCAGCCCCCAAAACCACTGCAGCAGCCTGTGCCCATCAGGCTCCTCCGGTCTTTCCCTGGGCTCTGACCCCTTCTCCTGTATGCAGACAAGCAATATCACCAGGTCTGGGCATGGCCCCTTTAGCACATGACATTTATTCTAAAATTTAATTAATTTTTAAAATTCAACCTTTAGCCTTTTATCCAGAATAACCAGGGAGCCCCTTTGAAGGGCAGTGGGTAGTTTTTCACTGTTTTGTTGCTGCTGTTATTGGAGTGAAGTATTGGCTGTGCCCTAATGGATTTCCCCATGTCAACATCAGCTCCAGCTACTGCAAAACCCAATTTAGCAGCAAAATCCAAAATAACTTGTCCATGCATATGCCAGGATCTCCTCTTCATACAGACCTTGCAGTGAGACCAAGCTCCAAAAGCCTTGGAAAAGCAGATATAAGGTATTGCTGAAGGGAGAGCCCTTGGAAGAGCCAAACTGAGCCCCCAGCCCCACTGAATGCCTGGGCATCACTTCCACACGCTCTATCATCTTGTGGGAGAGTGGCAGGAAACCTCCCAGGACGTTTCCCCTCATAAAGCTGTTGTCTTTCTCTTCCTATAGTCTTTATTTTCTGCAGCCAGCTCACTGAGACATGACACCCGAGGGGGTAAAAGGGAAAAATGAGGCACCTGAGCAGCTAACCTCTGAGCATGGTCCCTGGGACACATGGCTTCGTACCCGTCAGCATCTCAGGAAGCCTGTCCTGAGCTAACGCATCAGAACACAGAGGGATTGGGAGGTTACTTGCCATTAAATCAGTTAAAAGGCCAGCTGGGGAGAGGGAGACAAGGTATCTGAAAGCAAGAAAAGGCTCAAACTACCAACCATGGGGAGGTGTGTGTCCCTCTTGCCATGCTCTTCCCCCAGTGCACTCTGCAGGGCTTGTCCTGACAGCCCCTCGGCCCCGGCCCAGAAAGCACAAATCTCAGCGATGCGTTGGATGTCACAGACATCAAGTTTAACATAAAAACCCAAAGCCAGAGCATGCAAAATGGCATACTGCGAATATTACAAGTTCTTCCTGCCTGGAGCCATGTCAAACGACCTTCTCCTTATCCACCAGCTTAGACTTGAGGATCAGTCGGTGTATTCCTAGGAGGGGTGTAAAGTTTTCAGTTCAGATCCTCCACTTTGTGGCATTGTAAGGCACGGTCTCTCCACAAAGTTTGAAGTCCTATTCCCACACCACTTGGCCCATGTCACCAGGCCTTTCACCACATCCATCCTCCCACCCACCTCGGCAGATCCCATCCACCCCACACGAAGCCATCCAGACCCGCCGGGAAGATTCAGCAGTGAATCCACCCACCAGGAGATGTGCTTTTGCCTGCTGGCACAGTGCAATTTCAGACCATATGTGTGCTTTCCCTTAAGGGTGGGCAAGAAAAAATTCTTTATTATTTTTATATCAGTACTGTGTAGCAACTACTCTAAAAGGCCAAGCATGAACGGTGAAAAACTAGTAAGAGCCAAGAAGAGCTTCTGCCACCTCACAGTCTTCAAGACAGACAACTTACCATGGCAAAGATGGAGAGCAGGGAGGGCAATTGGGAGACTGGGGGAGGGAAATTAAACAATGTGTGTTGTAAAAGGAGAGATCATAGCTCAGGTTTGCTTAATAAATGTTGGAGGAGATCATGAGGCACCACGCAGGTAGCCTGGAAGGAGGGATTCCAAAGGAAACGAAGTAGAAGCTTTAGAGGTACTAGAAGGATGAAACTGTAGATAATAGCAGCATAAATGGATCCAAGATAAACAGTATGGCTGGACAGGACAGGAGCAGGCAAGAGGGAACACCAACACCATTTCTAGCTGAGTTATTTCCAGCACACACACACAAAAGAGCATCAAATGACAGATCCCAAAGGCGATGCCCCCTCCCTGCTGCCTGCTGTGCCCGCTGCAGCGTCGGGCAGCACGAGAGCCACCAGCAACACCACAGCGCTTCCTCAGGCCCCAGCAAAGAGCTGTCCAGACCCCACACCAGCCTAAAGAGCAATCCCGTACATGAGGGCTGCTGAAGCAGGCACCCCAAACACTGCCAGGTACTTCTTCTCCTGGGGCACCTCTAAGTCATTCTGATCTCTTCTTTAAATTTAGGGAGCAATGGGGGAAGGGATAGGTCATTGTAATGATGGCTTTGTAATGGAGGGCTGGATGCATCCCCCCACTCCGTGTCTGGCCAAGTGAGACTCGGGCTCTGACAGCATCTCTAAGGGAAGATACAACCCTTGGCTGCAAACACGTACCTCCCCTCTGACCAGGGGCTCTTTTTTTTCCAAACCAGGTTGCAAATGCAAAAATGAGCACCTGGATATTTGGAAGCGGAAAGGCTGGTGTCAGAGCAGGGAAAGAAATGCCCAAAACCAAAATGCTGTTCCTCGTAGTCATGCTGCTTAGCATGGATGGAGGCTTTCTGCTTCCCTGCTGCAACCCACAGTGTCCTAGTGAAGGCGATGGGGTGGGAAGATCCCAGCCCACACACAGCAGTTACTGGGGCACTGCTGGGCATCCCACATGAGAGGGCTAACGGTGCCCACCAGCACTGCTGAAATAACCATCCTGGTAACAGCAGCAGCAGCTTCTTGCCTCGGGCCTGAGCTCATAAGCTTCCTGGGACCAACAGCCAAGTTAAGCCTTAAGGAGTCACCCAGGATCTGTCAGAGATCTGCTCCCCCTCCAGGCTACAACTGCTCCAGGCCAGCTCTAGCACATCACCACAACAACTGTGTCCATAAAAATAAATTTAGAAAAAAAAGAGATGTGATAGCCCTCCAAACAATTTTTTAATATCTCAATATCACTCTTGTGCAGTGAGAAATGCCTGCCCTTGGCAGATGGGCAGCGCAATTATCGCTTCGAAAACAGGTTCGTCCTTCCAAAAGGGCAGCGGCAGACTTTTAAAGGCAGGTGAAATTTTATGAAAGGATTACAATGGGATTAGCTGGAGAGAAGAGAGAGCAGGTGCCTCCAGGAGCCTTTGCAGACTGAAACCCAGGGTTGTCCTGGCCCCCGCCCTTTCAAACCCTCTCCAAAGCCTGCCAGGTCAGTCCAGGGGCTGTTCAGCCATGTCCAGCCACGCACGGGCTGACAGGATTCGGGTGGGAGCTGTGATGTGAGGCAGCTACACCAAAGCACAAGGACAGCCAGGCCAGTTCAGGGTCCTGCTACCAGCAGCCAAGGATGGATGCCCAGAGAAAAAATGGTAGAAGAAACAGAGCATCAAAGGGTCTGGGGCACGGTCCCCCTCAGACAGAGGTTCTGGGGCTCAAAGCTGGGCCAGACCCACAAAGGTTCTTGGGGGCATCTGGGACATCCTGCAGCCTGGCCAGCCACAGCAGAGCTGCTCGAACCCTTCCAGGGCAAACTGTCTGGGGAGACTTGTAATTCAGTATGAACTCTAGATGACCACACACATTCCCTTCTTCTGGGAGAGCTGCTGAGATTTTTAAATCACGATTTTTAAGCAATCCGATCCTGTCCGACTCTGTCGTCTTTGATGTGTTTTCAGTAACAAGGTCCTGTGCTCTAAGCTAAGGTCACAGAAAGCCGCCTCCCTGTGGGTGAGCAGGAAGAAAGATGCCCTCAGCACTACAGCGAGCTGGGCACCTGCTTGCGCCCGTGTTTTTGGGTAAACCAGAGTCATGTCCTCGGCTTGGTCTCTGTGCAATTAAAAAGCCATAGACTTTCTGCTTGACATTTTAATGGGAGTGTTTGCCAGCACACACTTGTAAAGCAGGAATCGTGTCTTATCTCAGCTACTTAGTGGAGTTAATAAAAGCCAAGTACATTTTGAGTCCTTTGCTTGCCTGGGTGTACTTTATGGCTTAGCCTGGCCCCCACCTCCACCCCCTGCTCTGCTCAGCCCCTGCTCTTCCAGCTGAAATCCTGCTCTCACGGACAGCCTGGGTGCTGAGCACACCCCAGCCGTGCTGTCCCACTCCACTCCCAGCACACCGGCCTCTCACCTCTGCCTTCCCCACCTATCTCCAGGCCATATCTAAATCCAGCTCATGCTTCGTGCCCCCAGCTTCCTAATTTTCCAGGGACTTCCCACCTCTGGGCACTGCCAGTCCATACTGTGCCATCCGTCAGCCCATCTCGGGTGGTAGCAGGGGCACTCTGCCAAACACGGTGACAGAAGTCATGGCATCTTTGGTGCGGCAGCAGCCATGTGGTGCTGCCAGTGAGGAGGTGCCACATGGGTACTGGAGAAGTTGGGCTGAGTTGCCCAGAGAGCCGGCCCAGCTCCTGCACGTACCCTGGGAAGCGTGTGTGACCGATGGAATCCTGCAGCCATGGCTCCCAGACACAGCCTGCTGGCCCCCAGCAACTGGGAGCCTGAGGGACTTCATTGCACGTGCTGCCATCCAGGGCATCATCCCCTCTTGGATGATTCAGGTCCCCGTGATGCTGTGGGCTCCAGGTACTAATTAACACTTACTAATATGGCATCTTTTAAACGCCACCGCCACCTCTCTCCGTACCTCCAGCTGGTGCTGGCCCCTGCGAGGCCGGTGAGCCCGACCGGGCCCACGGTGCCCCATGGCAGCCAGGGACTAGTAGGTCCCCACGCCCCAGCACATGTCTGGGGTGATGCTTCACCCCGGCCGCTCCCGCAGGGCTCCTCGGCGGATCCAGACCAACCTGACCGGCCGGGCAGCAGCAGGGTTCCATGCTGCCGGCACAGCACCGCCGCCCGGGGGTTGCAGCCGCGAGTGGAAGTGGAGGTGGGAGGGTGTCAGAGGGCACCTGCTGCCAGCGGGGTCACCTCCTGCTGCCCCCCTCAAGACTCACAGACGGTTTGTGGAAGTGCAAAGTCTTGCCTTCCTCCTCCTCCTCCTGAGGCCAGGCCAGGTCCTGCACGCCCTCCCGGCACACAGGTGTTCATTCTCCACCTGCCGGGCTGCAAAACAAAGGGGAAATAAGGATACGCCCCAGCCACGGTGTGCCCAACCCTGTCCCAGGTCTGCAGGGGTGACACGGGGTGGGAGGGGAGGCTGGTGCCCCCCCCGCCTGCTCTCCAGCTTTCATTTGCTTTGGTAAAAAATCACTTATTAATTGCTTTTGGAGTTCGAACCCAGAGGGGGCTTTCGGGGGGGCACTGCTCAAACCCGGATGGATAATTAGATATGAAAGTGTGGGTGCTTCGTGCCGGGGGGGCCCCCTGGAGTTAGGGGCTGTGCCTACAGTGCCGGCCCCCATCGTCCCCAGGGCTGGGCATCGCAGGGCCCCCCAGCCTGCCTGTCCCCGGCTTCCCGAGCAGGGAAGGGCCCTGGGGCAGCGACGGGAGGTGACACGGGGTGACACGGGGTGACAAGGGGCCTGGCTGTGCCTCTGTGTCCTGGGTGTGGGTGCAGCGGGGTCCCCACCGCCACACTGGCACGGCCAGCGCCGTGCCACTCTCCCCGGGGTCGCGGTGCCACCCCCGCTAGCGCCACAGCCCTCCCCATTTTCAGGGGTTCGTTCGCCGCTGAGGAGGTGCCAGACACCCCGGGACTGCCGGGGGTGGATCCCGCCGGTCCCCCCACCCCGGGACAAGCCCTCCCCAGCCCCGCCGGCCGCTCCACCCCGCACCCCGCAGCGCCCGGAGCCGCGCAGCCGCCGGCGCTCGCACTCCGCAGGCGCGGCCGGGCCGGGCCGGGACACGGGGGGGGCGGGACGGCGGCGGCGGCCCGTGGGGCGACACAGCGGCGGCGGCAGCGCTAGGACCGCGGCGGCCGCCGGTCTCGCCGGCAGACGGACGGGCGGAGGGGCGCGCACGCAGCGCCGCACAGGGAGGCGGCGGCGCGGCGGGGCATGGGGAAGCGGTGCCGGCCGCGGAGGGAGCCGCGGGGCGCAGGGGTGGCCGGCGGGGCCCGGTGTCCCCTCGGGGACATCTGCAACACGAGCCCCGCGGCGGGCATGGACACCTTCCTGTACAACGTGCAGGTGCTGCTGGAGGCCGCCAGCTACCTGGAACGGATCGAGAAGGAGAATAAAAGTAAGTGTGGGCTGGTGGCCGTGGCCACGCGTGTGCGTGACCGGCGGGGGGGAGGGGGTAAAGGGGAAAAAAATGATAACCCAAACTTTTGGCCGGCTGCAGGGGCTGGGGGCACAGTGACAAAGGGCGCCGGGGTCAGCCTTCCCCCCCTTCCCCGCGGCAGAGGCACGCGTGGGCCCCCCCCCCCGTCCGCGACTACGGGGGCCAGGCCCGGGGGGGTAAAGTTTGTGATGGAGAGCGGAGCGGGACGGTGCGGGGGGGACGCATCTCCGCCTCTCGGTGGGGGCGGGCTCAGCGGAGCGAGGGTCGCGGAGAGGGGCCGGGGGGGGCCCCGCACGGAGCCGGAGCCGGTGGCGAAGCCGGAGCGGCGGGGGAGGAGGCGGTGACATGTCCCCGCTCCCCCCGCCGGGGCATGGGCAGAGTCACGTAGGCAAGCGGCAGCGCTCGCCAGGTAGCCGGCGGGGAGGGGAGGGCAGGGGAGGGCAGGGCGAGCGGCCGGTGCGAGGCGGTGGCCAGCCGCACTGCCGGCATCCTGCTCCGCGGGCGCGGAGGATGCGCGCAGCCTGCGCCGTTCCCCTGCGGAACAGTCTCCCGAGCGGGCCACGGGCTGCGAGGCATGGCGGCAGCGCCGTAGGGAACAAACGCGTTGGGAACAAAGGGGCCGCCGTGCCCCCCGCGGCGGTGCGCGCCCGCGGAGCCTCACGCGCGGAGCGGACACCCGCGGCCCCCCGGCGCTGCGCCCGCCGCCGCCCCGCCCCCGCGGCCACATGGTTCGCACATGGAGGCAGCCCGCCGCGCTCATTGGTGGCGGTGTCCCGAGGGGCGGGGCCGCGCGTCCCGCTCCGCCAATGCGCGGCGCCGGGGTCCCCCGTGTGACGTCACGCGTTGCCGAGCCGGGCGCGGAGTGGAGCGCGGCGGGGGGGCCGAGCCCGGGGGCTCCGGGTGCCGCTGTTGGCGGGGGTGTCACAGACAGACGTCGCCGGCAGCCCCGGGCTCTGCGCCCCCGCCGGCGCTTTGCCCTTATTTCCTCGTGTTTCTCTGTTACTCTTTCTTTTAGGCTTTATTTTGATTTATTTTCTGTTTCTTTGTTTATTGATTTTTGGTTTTTCTCTTTTATTTTGCCTTGTCCCTCCCCGCTTTTCTTTTTTTGTCCCTTTTTCCCTCCTCTTCATGCAGCACGTACTGCGTTTTCATTTTAGTTTAACTTTACAAAGGGGTCGGCGAGTCCCACTCCGCTCCTCCCCACCGCACCACCCCCCTGCCCGTGCCGCTCCTTCCCGGTGGCAGCTGTAGGTCCCACGCAGGTGATGCTGTGGGGTGCCCCTGTTCTGCGGGAACGGCTGAGGTGCACGCAGGGAAAGGATCCCGCTGCAGAGAAGCAGCTCTAAAGCCGTGGTGGTGATGGGCTGAAAGCCCTTGTTCTCTGCTCCTTCACAACAAATCTGGGCTGCTTTTCTGTTTTCCAGAGTTGAATTAATGGTGACGTGGTTTGTGTGGTTTGGGTTGTTTCTGGTTTTTTTTTTTCCCCTCACGTGCTAATTGCTGTTTCGTAATCAATCTGCAAAGCTGTGCGTCTGAGGAGCTGAGCAGCACCGCGGTTGGCGGCTGCCAGCAGGAAAATGACAGGAGTTACCAGCAAAAATCATGTTTGCGTGTGCGAGCAGCAGCACCGCTGCTTTGGAAATCAAGTGTGAGGCTGCTGGTTTGGTTTTGGTTGTTTTTTTCTTTAAGAGTGCTCTTTGCTTGAAGAGGAACTGTCAAAATCATGGGTTTTTGGGGGGGAGGATATGTAGAATTTTTCTTACCTTTGAGGTGGATAGTATCTGTTCCTATCTCCGTTTAAAATTGCATCATTTTATGCAGTTCCTTGTTTGGAACTGGAAAAAGAGCAAGACAGGAGGATACCGGATTTTTATTGCTAAATTTTGAAGGGATGTGTTTGCATCCAAACAACTCCATTCCTGAGCACTTGTTTTCACCAAAGCTCTCACTAACAATCATCGTGGTCATAGTACTGAAATCCTCACTTTTAAGAGCCAGTTCTGCAATACCTTTCAATGTTTTAATTTGCAATCAGGACATTTTAGGTTGAAAATTCCCATTTAACCGGAGGCTCAATTATTGAACGTGCTGTTTGGAACGTGACCATCGTAAACCAGGCAGCTTTTACATGTTGCTCCCAAACAAAGAAAAATGCTGCTGGGATTGGAAAACAGTCTCTGAGCATCCCGGGCCCTATCTGAACTAAGGAATAGGTGAAGAAGCGGGAGGGCTGTATCCTAACGTGTATACATACGTAGTCTTACAGGGAAGAGATCTGCATGCGGAGCTCAGGTTGTTACTGCACCAAGAGGATACTTTGCCCTTTTTGTCTGCCAGCGCAGGAGTGATTGCTCAGTGCACCCCGTGCTGGCGGCCTGGCAGAGATATTGGTAATGGCTGGTCACTCCTCGTTACAGTCTCTGACCTGGCAATTAGCAATAACAGAGGAGACCAGTGCAAAATAGTTTGGTGATCAACACCGTGGCCAAACTCAGTTGCAGGCAGACTCGGTGCTCACCTGCTTCCTGCAGGATGCCCAGGTCATTTGACCACGGTGTTACGCAGGGCTGTAAGGAGCTATTTTGGTGTTACTCCCATCAGGATGGTGGCTGAGTCACAGCCCTGTTGTGGTAGGTGCTGAACACGTAGGGGAATGACAGTGCCCTGCCCCAAGGAAACAGTCTTAAAAAAACAGAGGTAACAGGTAGGTGTTTGTCTCTTCCTGGCCAGGATGGGTGACAGGGACAGGGCTGGGGGAAGCCCCGGCATGCTGGCTGGGATCAGCAGCACAGCTGTGTGGAAGGTGAAGGGCTTTGGGAGCCAAAGGCAGGAATTTAAGGAAGGGCTGTTATAGCTGGGTGAGCTCAAGTCATTTTAGTAGATTTACACAGTTTCTGGTAAGCCACACTCAATGTCTGCATTCATTCTTCTGAGCCTTTGGTGGCTGTACCAGGTTACTCACCTTTTTAAAACAGTCCCAAGCAGGAGTGGATGCCCTTTAGTAGAGGGCTCCTCCCTCAGAGGGGGAGGCAAGCCTGTCTCTTGTGGATCCAAACTCTTGGATATCCCAGAGCGTGCATGTCACACTTTCTGGTGGTAGAGGAGCAGCTACGAGGCCATTTTCAGCCCCCAAAACACACCAGTTTCCCACCTCTGCCTGCAGGTCAGCGGTGCAAAGTGGACAGTGGAGCCTTCCACGCCTAGGGCAGGACTTTCAGTTGAGGCAGGAGTTTCCTACCTGTTTGATGCGCAGGGAGAAATAAGGAGATGATTTTTTTTTTTTATATTTATAGGTCCCACATCCCATTGTCATGGTTGTGACTAATAGCAGAGGGGCCATGGGTTGGCTGGATGATGTCGAAACAGAACTGCAGGGCTGAGAGCCACAGGATGGAGTAGGATGTACCATCAGGGCTGTGGCAGGGGGGACTATGCTTCAGGAGTGCCCTTTCAGCACCAGTGTGAAACCACCCTTGTAGTATTCACTCACCTTTTAAAAAAAATTGATCTAAAATTATCTGTATTACAGTGTGGTGATGGGGCAGGCTGCAATCCTGTTGGGTAAAGACTGCTTGGGTAAACTGGAGTATTTTAGCTACTGAAATATAACTGAATTATTTTTCCAGTTTAGCCTCTGGAAATGAATAACAGTGCTGCCTGCCTGCTTGCTGCAGTTCTCATGGCGAGACCACAAAACCCAATCCCAACACACCCTGCTAACTGACACGCACGGGTTTCCAAATGACCTGTTTCTAGAAATTTAAGCTTGGTATCTAAGGAATAGAAACGTCACATGAAAAAAAATTACAGCAGCTGTTTTCAGAGATGAAAGTTGTGCTGAGGGCAACTCTGTTGGTGTATCTGTAACCTCTGTAAATGCCACTCCATGAATAAGCATGGCTGGGAATCTGTAGCAGATGAAATGCTGGAGCTTGGAAGATGTTGTTAGAGGCACCTGGAGTAAACTCAGCTGAGGTTTAGTATGTGCCAAGCATCTCCTTTGTGTGCGTGGACTCACGCTTTTGCCATTAGGAGTTGTGTAAACACGTGATGAATTCTTTGGATATGATGACTTATCTGTAATAGACAGGGTATGTAATACATACTGATCTCATGGCAGATACAGACGTATGTTGCCATATCCTCTTCTAAAAGCATGAAGGCACGCAAGCCACTCTAACAGTGGTGTCCTTGTTCACAAGTCTAGTAGAGGTGGGCATGCATGGGACAGTGAACTTTGGTCCCTCACAGAAGGTAGCTAGATCTTCTCCGCAGTCTCACTTGGAAGCGATGGCTCTGTTTTTTGACCTTCTGACCAGGAATAACAAATGAGTGACCTTAGATTTGTCCTTTGCTCCTGAATAATCCTGTCTGAAGGAGAGGAAAACTGAACCTTGAGGGTGAGTCAACAGTATCTTCATCATGTGGCTCTTCCATTGTTTATGCACTGTCTGGGGTCTTTTTTTGACAAGCCAAAGTAAAGATGTATCAGAAACCTATAATTAGTGGAGGGCAGAAGGAGACAAGACTGCCTTCAGTCTGTGCGCAGGACTCCCATTGAATCAATGAGAGCTGAACACGTGGCTCAAGGTCAGTATAGATGGTCTTGGATCTTACAGCGATGTGATGTATGGAGCAGTACAGGGTGCCTTTTTTTATATATTTTTCATCCAGCTCACAATAAACTCCTTTCATTCCTCCTGGTTCGTGACCTGGCCACAGTGATTCATGTGTTAGCCACTTCCAGGTTGGGTTATTTTGACTCACGCTGTTCGGACCTCAGCATAAAATTCAGAAGGAAGCCACAGCAGGCGAAATGGTAGGGCAGAGGTAAAACTGTGGGACTGTGCCAGAAGTGCTGCGGAGAACCGATCACATCCCTTGTCAGCAGAGCATCCTAAGGGCTGGCAGAGAAGCAGCTTCTGCTGTTGGTTATTTAGCTGAGGGACCCCGTCTTGTGTATGATGTATTTTTTTCTTACAGGAGGTCCTCTTAACTATGCAACTGGATCAGCCAAGTGACTTAACCAAAGACACGGAGTAAGTTACTGACTCAGAATAAACGGGGGCACAGCGCAGGTCTGAAAACAGAGCAACACATCTCCCAGAGGAAAGAAGCAAGTAGCCCAAAGAGTTGGTGCACCTGTAGCTTTTGCCTCATTGGTTGGCAGAGCTTGGTCTTTGAATCAGTGAGGTATACAGCATGCGCTTTATTCCTGCTCATACTCTTGGATATCCAGGTGGTTTGGCTCCGAGAAATGTCTGTCCTCACCAGTGGATGGGTTCCAGGCACCAGTGGGAGTGCTGAAAGGGATTATCTGATGCCTTGCGAAAGAATGAGGCTCCTTATGAGAAATGAGGCCATGTCCTATAGGCACTGTAGGTCCTGTACTGAAGGTATTGCAAGCGTTGGAAGGGTGCTGAGTAGGTGGGACTTTGGGTGTTCTCCAGCCCGCTGCTACAAGTCCTCTGATGCTGAGCCATTACAGTCATGAGTACAAGAATAGAGACCTGTTTGTTACAGCATCTGCTGATAGGTGGGATATTCAGGTATGCCAGAGATGTTCTTCCCCTGGCTAGAAAAACACAAGTTTTATGGATCTGCTGTCCCCAGAAATTTAGGGAATCCATGAATCTTTTCACTGCCTTCAGAGCAGCAGAGAATGGTTCCTGCTGGGGACCTCTGTTCATGCCTTGGTTGCAGGAGTGTTAGATTTCAAGGCTTTGAAAGCAGTACTAAGAATTTGCAGGGTGAAGTTGGGCAAAGGAAGCTCTTGCAACTGTTGCCATATTCATGTTCCTCTCAGAGGCTGCAAAGAGTTTGGGATAGGAGCATTTTAGAAAAAGCACAAGAAGGGATGGAAAACTAGACACTTTAGCCAAAGGGGTTACCCTTACTGAAAATAACTTCCACGTTGCAAAGCACTGTGTTATTTCCAAGCCTTGTGTCCAAAGCACAGGGCTGGGCATCTTGATTCGTGAGCTGTGTTCCTGTTCCACCTCTAGCTTAGGGTGTGTCTACATGCGAGTGATTTCGCTGCTTACACCTCAGTTTCCCTTCCTGCAGAGTAGAAAGAAAACAGCTAAAGTCATTGCAGGTTTGAGAAGCTTAAAACATTACTTTCTGGAAAGCTTTTAGATTTCCCTGATGGAAGATGCTGGTTTAATGCAAGTGATGGTGATGCTGGTAAAAAACAGACCACATCTGTTCTACTTGATTAAAATAGTACAGCAGCATTTCAGATGTAAATATTAATTGATTTCTGCACTGCAGTTTTCTTCTTGGATATTTAAATTGTTGCTAAGGAGGAGGGAAAGGCTATCAGGGAGATTAACAAATCCATTATTAAGGCTGGAAATGGAGGGCTGCCGAAGTGCCATTTAATAAAATGTAAAAAGCCCCTTTCTAAAGGGCGAAGCAGCAGAACACACAATGAAAGTGAATCACAGCTGCCAGAAGGGATGCCAAGCAGCAAGCACTTATAATCAGAAAACTGTACTTACAGATCATTCGGAGCCACTAAATTAAATGATCTCATTCTCCCCTAAAATACTCTTCCCTTAGCTCCTCCCCAGCATTGCCTGCGGATGGCTCAACCACATTATAAATGTGACTTTGGGGTTTTTTTTGGTCAGCATTGAATAGCATCGGGCCTCTCCGTGCCATTCACTTTCCACCCACTTCTGTTTCTGTCACATACAACTCTGGCATTTTGCAGGCTGACCTGCCCACATGAGCACTTGGGATGGCAACTGAAAGATTTGGCAGATCTGCTGTGGCTCCGCAGAGGTTGGCTTGCCTGCCTCTTCAGGGCTCCTTCTTTGGGAAGATGTCCTACAGTTGGTTCTCAAATTTGTCTTTGTTTCACGCAGATTTTTTTTTTTATTCTAATTGTATGTTGTTTACTTCAGAAACAAAGACTTGGGAGCTGAGCTGATGTGTAAATGGTAGAGCTGATCCTACATCATTTCATGCAGAACTGATCCTGCTGTTACTTCATTCCAGTGCTGATTTAATTCACCGTGTGTATCAGTGTCCCCCTCCATCATACTCTCTTATTTTGTACCTTGAACTTTAGCTTCAGGAGGCTGACACTTTGATATGCTCCTAAATTACCCCTTCATTTTCCAGCCATGGCTTTCCCTATTTAATCCCTGGAGTGGCACCATGTATCTCTGAATGTGCCACCAGAAAAGCTAGTGGCAGTGGATGCTGACAAGAACCTGTCTGGCTTCATCATGTTTTTTGGGGGAAGGCGGTTGTGGGGTTTTTTTATTGCTAATCCTGAGATGCAGACGGCCCCCTGGTTTTGGAAGCAGGTTAGACAAAGCACAGTTAGAGCCCAGAAATGCTCTTGCGTTTACCTCACTGTTGCGGAGCAATGAGTGCACCTGTGTCCTTTTCCCTTTGTGAATAATCCAAGATCATATAAGTACTGCCTGAGACTGCTCAAATTTGAAACTTTCCGTGTGCCTTTAACAATCTGGTCTATTGGTAATTTCCAGTGTAGAAAAAAGAGATGGGGAGAGAGAGAATACTTCCTTCCCTGAGTTCTCCCCTAGACAAAAGCCAACCTTTACAAGTGCTGTGGTCTGCCTCAGTGCAGTATGTGAATGGAGGCTGTCCGACCTGAGCGAGGGCTGGGGCTTGCTTTTCCGCAGTGCAGGATGAGGGAGGTATGTCCCCAAAGGTAGCCCAGCTTCCTTTATTCTTCAGCTAACCCATCTTAAGAGAAACAAAACAAATCAACCCTTTGAGATTCAGAGATGAAAAGGGCTGTTTAAGAACTGAATAGTGGTATTATTTTTACCTCCATCAGCTGCAAGGCTGCAGTTTTCTGAGGAAACCTCAGATATGGTGAATCAGCATAATGTGTTTAAAGAAAAGAGAGCTACCCTGAATCCACTGTTTTTCAGGCCTTCTCAAGTTGAGTGCTGCCAACTCTGGCAACTTTATCATGAGTCTCCTGATACTTTGTGCACTGCTTAAAGCTCAGGACACAAGCCATCAACTGAGAATCTCGGTTTTTCTAGTTTTTTAAAAGGTACTCTGCCAGCTCCCAGTCTGATGGAGGAATACTTGCATATACAACCAGTCACAGCCTAAAGGTTCAGGTCCCATGAAACATAATCCCAATTAGAACTACAAAACAAACCTTGGAAGGTTTCTAAGTCAGGATCAGTTTGAGATTGAGATTTTTACTCTGGATGTTCTGATTCTGATTTTGAATGTTCTCTAATTATTCCCTTTATGAGTGTAGATCAAATATTTTAGAGACTGGTACCGTACAATTAAATGCTAACTGGTTTTTAAGCTCCGTTCCATCAAATGTTAAAGTAGTTGGCAAAATTCAGAGTCACAGAAGCGATCATGCGGGTTAGTGCCTGTATGAAAATCAGGACGTAAGTGCATTACAAAGATGCTGAGAAGAGTGGAGATTGGACTGTAAGGTGTAGGTGTGACAGTATTTGTTAAACTGCTAAGATATCCGTGGAGCTCTGGCCTGCAGGCCGCTGTGGTGTGACAGCGGCTGCCGCCCGTGGGTGGCTGTCCCAGCCTGCAGTGGCCGTGGCCCTGGAGGAAGCCATGCCTGCTCCTCGCCCTGCCGTTTACAGCTGGGTGTATGGACTGTGAGTGCCACTGGGCTTGTGCTGTGAGGGGGCAGTGAGGGAGGAAGGACAGGGCAAACCAGGGCCTGGGTGGGCACGGAGCCATCTCCTCAGGGCCTGGTCACCATCGCCTCAGGGCCTGGGTGGGCACATAGCTATCTCCTCAGGGCCCGGTCCGCTGTCACCTCAGGGCCTGGCTGGGCACGGAGCCGTCACCTCAGGCACGAGGCCACACAGCCATTGCCCCGGAGGGCGCTCTCGGCTCCGGGCGTGGAGTGGGGCCCGTGACGGGCCCCGCGATGACCCCGGACAGCCACTGTCCCACCGTGCCCGGAGGCAGCCGCGGAACTACATTTCCCAGGCCGCCCCGCGGCGGGGCCCTCCCCCTCCGGTGAGCGCCGGGCAGAGGTAAACAAAGTGGTGCGAGGCGGCGGGGGCGGCGAGCGCGCGGGGCGGGGCCGGGCCCGCCTGAGGGGCCGGTCCCGCCGCGGGGCTGAGGGGCCGAGCCGGGCGGGGGGCGAGGGGGTTGGATCCTGGCGGGGCCCGAAGTGGGGGTAAATCCGAGCCGGGACCGGCGCGGGGGCTGCGGGTGGGGGCAGCAGGGACGGGTCTGGGTGAGGAGTAGCTCTCGACTCGCTGCCTCCCCCGGGGGGAGGATCGCGGCCCCGGTCCCTCCCCCGGCATTTCCTCGCGTGTTCCTTTGCCACCTCCGCGCGCCCACCCCTCGCCTTCCCCGGGGAGCCGCCCCCCGGGACGAGAGTGCTGTCGGTGTGAGGAGGCCCGGGGAGTGGGGAGAGACGGCGGTCCCTCGCTTCTCCCCCCCGCAGCCGCCCCCGTTTCCAGCGGGGGAGCTGGGAGCGTGGGGGCGGAGCGGGGCCCGGGGCTGCGGAGTCCCCCGGCTGCCGGCCTGGGGGCCATGGAGCAGGTCCAGATGATCAACATCCAGCGGCTGCTGGAGGCGGCCGAGTATCTGGAGCGCAGGGAGCGAGGTAATTGGGGAGGAGGGGTGCTGGGATAGCAGCCCCCGTGGGGGGAGCGGGGTTGGGGTCAGCGATCCCCGCGGAGGGGTGAGAGTGGTCCTGGAGAAGGGGGTCGGAGTGAGCGCTGGCTGGTGGTAAATCCGCAAAGGAGGGGGGGCTGGATGGGGGACAGGGCTGAGGGGTCCTCCCGGAGGTGGTGGCTGAGGTGGAAGGGTTTTGCAGAGATGGGGAGATGGAGGTGGATGCGGTTTCTGGAAGGAAAAGAGGGGATCGGCGTGGAAGTTTCCCATCGGGCAGGCAGGATGGTGGTGGGTGGCTCTGGCTTTGCAGGGACCTCGGTGGCACAGTGAAACACGCCTGGTTTGCCCGCTTCATAAAGCTTGGACAGGATGAGAGAGATGAGGCAGTCTGGGCTGTCATGTTTTCTTTTGATGTTTTCAGGTGTTTGAGTGGTGTTGTCCTTCCTCCAAGGTTGGCAGAGCCTTTACACTCCCTTTCCTCTCTTTTCTCCACCTCCCAGTCCACTTCCCCCTGAATACATCATCAGTCATTTCCCTGAGCTGGTGTGGTTAAGGGCCTCCCCAGCTGGGCTGACGGCTTTGGTGGTGAGGCCTGTGTGCTGACTTCTCTTTTTTTTTTTTTTTTTCTTTTTTTTTTTAATGAGCTTTTTTTTTTTTTTTTCTATGCCCTGCCTGTTGATTCTCATGCAGAGTGCGAACATGGCTATGCATCGACCTTCCCCTCAGTTCCAAGTCCGGGACTACAAGACCCAAAGCCCACGCGGAAGCTGAGCCGGGCCAGAAGACACAGCGGCAGTGGCAGCAGTACAAGTATTGCCAACAGGTACGATGCGGGCAGGAAAGCATGGGGTGCAGGGCTGGCCGGGAGGGTGAAGCTGGAGAAGAAGGCTGAAGGCAGAGGAGAGAAACTTACCCTGTGGGGGAAACGGGGAGAGTCTGAGCACAGGGGAATTCAGAGCTGGGACACACAAGTACAGCGTCTGCTATGGATCCTTAGTGCTGAGAGCAGAGGGGACACAGGGGAGCTGTATCTGAAGTGGCACTGCCAGCTGACTCTATGCCAAGGCTCAGATGCTGCAGAGGGAAGGGGAGTAGGGAGATCTGTACATAGGGTTCAGGGAGGAGGTAGGCGATAGCTATTCCCATTATATACAGCTGATGTCTTTCCAACCCAGAAGCCACTGCTTTTAAGGGATGGCGTGCATGCAGCCTGAGTGCTTTGGGATTGTAATGACAGGCATGATTTGAAGCAAGGAAATGATGTTTTGAAATGGATCCCCTACAACAAATGGGAGACAGGGAGATGACTGGCTGCTATGTACAACCTGTTAAAAATTCAGTTCAGGAAAACGAAGCTGTCTTTCACTCTGCCTTTCAGGGCAGTGGGATTTCCCAGCTTTCTGATTGCTTGGTAATTGTAGAACTCCACATTTTTGACACTTCTCTTATTATACAATGCCATATTTCTTGGTTCCTTAAATCTAGAAGAGACAACAGGATTAAGCCTATTACTTGGTGCTGTGGTAGGATCTGCATCTCCCCTCTCATTCCTCTTCTTTTTATTTTCTTTTGTTCCCTTCTGTAGAATTGTTCAGACCTTGTTGAGACCTTCTGGGATAGAGAAACTTCAGAAACATAAAGTGTAATTTTGAAAAGGCAATTGCAAACTTGCTTTTACAGCAGCAAGGCCTGTGCAATCCATAAAATGGTGGCAGGTGGCTCAGGTGATTAAAGCTTTCTTAAGGCCATTGGGAAGGACCTGTAAAGGCCTAGAGGAAAGGTGCCTTTGCTTGCAGTGATTCTGCTTTGGCAGCATTTGATAATAAAGGTTGTTTGAAGTGATGTTAGGACACCTTGCTGTGGGGAAGTTTTCTGCGTCAGGATCAGCATATCTTGAGCTCTTTATATGCTGCATGTTTGTATTTGCTTCCCTCCTTCATCCAGCCATTCCAGATTTCAGGGCAGTTGTAGCCCTTTACTGTTTCCCGTGAAACAAAGTCCCAAATCCCAGTGACTTTGTGTTGGGAAATGATGGCAAATGCTGAACTGAGATCTGTGTTTTTCCCCCTCTAGGTTTCTCACATACTATTTTTCCATCCCACACCTCTTTCTCTCAAAGGCCTTTGTCATGGCAACCTGCCCTTCTCCAGAGGAGGGCTGGAAGCCCATCCCCCTCAGGAGCTCCTTAGCACTGGATCCAGCAGCCTGTGGGCTAGAGAGGGATGCAGAGGACTCCTGTCCCTGGGGCCTGGGTGCTCAGGGTGCCCTGCCAACACAGAGCCCCCAGGCACAGCTCTCATGGGGGCACAGCTCTCTGAGACCAGCCTGCTGGGCTGTTTAGCATGACAGGCTGAATATATTGATGTGAGGGGAAAGGCAACAGAGAAGCAGAAAAGGTACTTTCTAGTCTTATTTTAAACCTTTATTATAAAAGAAGTACTGAGGCCAAATTGAATCTTTAGAGTGCAAATGTTACCCAGTATATTTCCTCCCATGCTTGTTTTGGCCTCAGGCAGTGACCAGCATCAGGTCTGCTCCAAGCAGAGACCAGAGCAGTTCTTTTGGGGAGCTCAGACCTTACACCTCAGTTGGAAATGGAAGTTCCTTTTAGCACAAGTCGTAGCAGCTTGCACTTGCTGTAGGAGATGGGCCTGCCTTCCAGATGGCTGCAGTGCCAGCAAGTGACAACTGTGCAGTTCAGGGTGCCTCCAAATTCACTGCAGTGTGTTTTGTGTGCAGCCTTGTTTAAGGAAGGCTCTGTCATCCCTTCCTGTTAAAATCAAAGGGACAGTCAGTAAGTTCTGTCTAGTGGAGTTTGAATGGACTTTGAATTAAATATCAAGCCCTTGATGAGGGACAAAACTTACATTTCATGTGTGGACAAGAGATTTTTCTTAGATTACTTCTGTCTCAAAATGTTTAGTTAGTGTAGAGAAATTGTGCATTTGGATCTTGGGCAGATTTTGTAATTTAAAAAGCTCCTGTAAAAATGTGTTTCGAGCAACCTTGGCAAAGCATAGTTGTTGGAGTTTTCAAATGTGTTTTACTTATGCACTTTTAGAAATCGACACGTGTACGTTGTTGCTGGTCTTTATTGAAGCAAATGATCCATGACTATGTGGCACAGGGCGTTTACAGAGCCTAGATGCTCTTCAATTTGTAGTTTAAATCCAAGTATTTTCCTTCAGCATTTGCAGCCCAGACATGATGGCTGTTTCTTCCCAGCAGGCTCTGTGCCGTCGTGGCACAAACACCCAGAAAGTTCTGAGGAACAGGCAGCCCAGCTCTGGATGGCAATGGAGGAGCAAATCTTATTCTTACAGAACGAGGAAATGATTTTTTCCTATCCCAAACAGGGGTGTGCAGCTAAGAGGGAAAACATTGCTTCATTATTTCTAATTTACATGATGCATTTTTAAATAAGGATCTTTTGGCTCAGGTTTGCTTTTCCTTCATTTGGCTCAGTTGTGCAACTGACAGCATGCAGAATGCTACAGAGGGGTTCCCCTCTGCAGTCCTCGGGACATTATCTGTATGTATGTGTAGTGTTTTGCATGGCTATTTTAAAGACCTACTATTGCATGCTGTAATTTAAAACCCAAGTATATTTTAAAATGTTCAGTCTTGCTTTAGTCAGGGATATTTAGGTACTGAAAATTACCCACCTGCAAAAATATGTGGAGAATCACAGTCATTGTGACCTGGAGTTTATAATGAACAAGGGAAACTTTATTTTTAAAAAAACCCACTTAACCCATAGCTAAAAGAAAACAAACTCAAGCAAATCAATTAGCCAATCCATATTAAATTCAAATTTAATTTTGTCACTTTTGTCAAGAGCAAATTAGAAAAAGAATCTTCTGGTTTTTGGACTGGGATGAAAAATTAGCTGGGATTTATTGTAATAAATCACTTATTTAATGTTCGTTCCTTCTGAAGATGTTCCTGGGACAGAAGCTGAGTTCCGAATACTTCTTAGAGAAGTAGTCCATGCTGGGAGTACAGTTCTGTGGGTCCATTACCTTGCATTTGATGTCACTGGAAACTCTCACAGACCCTACATATGCAGTTCTAAGTAGGCCCTGTTATTTGAAAGGTTCATTGTAGTTAGTTGGGATCAGACTGGTTTGATACTTAAACCTTTTGGAAAATAATTGAGAAGACTTTTTAATCAATTTAAATTGTTGTGTCAGGAGGAAATAAAAGAAACAGCAGGGATGCTAAATGATTCCCCCCCCCCCCCCCCCCAATCATTTTAATAAAGTTAAGATTTATAACGGAATCTGAGATTACATTACGATATTATATTGTCATTTGTGTTTTGGGGTTTTTTTTTTTAGACTCTCAGGCATGTAGAAAAGCCTGTTATTTTTCAATCTGATCCTGGGGAAATGCCAAGCACCCTCCCAGCAGCGCTAGGAGCCCTCATCTCTCCCAGGAGGCCTGTGTTGTTAAGGGCACTCAAAGAATCTACTGCCCAGTTCCATGGGGGAGGGTTTGATCTCTGTCCAGTTTCTTTTTCCTTTCATTTTCTTCTCTCCCCATTATCCTCCCTCATGTCTGAGGCTGTTTCCCAAGGGCCCTTCAGGCATCTACAGTCCAGTAGCGAGTTGCCTGCAGACCTTCGAATCAGCAGTGGTAATGGGTATGGTAAGGCACTTTGGACATGATATCTTGAAAACACCTGTGTCTGGGTTTATTTGCCCTTCTGGCTATTCTAGTGATGCAGCTCCTCATTGTCTCTGTTGTTATGCTCTCCTCTGCCCCATTTGAAACTTTTTTCCCCCACTTCTGAATCCTGTCACTTGGTTTCGTGCTGTATCTATCTTCTTTGTAGGTCTCTGCTCTCAAAACCTTTAAAGCTGTTTTTTTGAGGGTAGGGATGGGGGCTATTGAAACCCTCAGGTACTCTTGGCTTCAAGCTTGATTTGCTCACTGTATCCATGAGCAAGGATGGGGGCAGGTAGGTGTGTATGAGGTACCTTGTGTGCCTCAGGTGATGGCTTCATATGCCACAGATTCACAAACACAGGCATGGAAGCTAAAAGGATCTGGCATGTGTACCTGTAAGTCAGCCTTGGTTGTCTGGTGCACAAGAAAGCCTGATTAACCAGAACAGCAGTGTTGTGCAGCTGTACCTCGCTGTGCAGGGGAGGAGTAGGGGGGGGTTGGTGAACACTTGCTTAAGGACAGTTTGTAATTACTATAACTTTTCTCTCAGGGGAGCTTCACTGCCCCCCCATTGCATTAATGACTGAATACCCAGCAATTTTCGGTCCTTCCTACAGCCTCTGGAGTTAGGACAGTGCTGTAATTCTGATTTTGTTGAGGGAGAAGGAGGTGCAGGAGGCTGAGTGGTTTGCCTGTCTTGTGTAAGAAATTGCTGAAAGAGTGGATCACTGTGTCAGCCCATGTTCTACTTTTCTACACAAAGCCCCTACCCCTTTCTTCATGTCCCAGAGAGCTGGCCTCTGAAGCTTTTTGTTGACAGCTTTCTGCTTCCTGTCCTCTGTCAGTTGTTATTTCTTTCTGGATGATGCTTTGTTTGTTTGTCTGGGGGCTTGTTTCTTTTTTTTTGCCACTTGCACTCTCACTGGATCACACCTTACTCCACAGCTAGTGGGAGTTGCGTTTTGACTCGCTGTGTGTAGGTGGGTTAGAATCTGGCCCTTCTGTAATACACTAGGGATTGAGACTGCTTTCTGTCTCAAGCCTTGTAGTGCCAGGGAGCTCTATTCATGGCTCAGGACTTGGCTGTGCTTGGTATAGTACAAATCCATGTGTGTAATACAGAGCATGGATGAAATTTGCTGTGCCATGTTTTGATTTATGCCACATTTTGTTAATGTACAAACAGTGAGATTACTATCTGGAATCTTTGTGCAGTTGCTGAAACTTTGTCAAGAAGTAGTTGGAGGTGGGATCTTGCCTTCCAGTAGAGAGTATACATGAATATGCTAGTTAATTTTCCAAGAAAGGAGAACTGGACAAGGCTGAGCTGTTACGAAATGCTTCTCTCTTACAGATGTTGAGAGGGACTGGCCGGCAGGGCTGACTATAGTTATGTGTGAGCGTGACTTCTATTTGAGAAAACATAGTGACAGTTTTGAGTGTTAGACTGGGAAAACGGATTGTTGGTCCATGCACGAGAGGCCAATCACCCCATGTTAAAATCCCATGATCCTCTGTCAGTTTGTACTGGAATATGGTTGATTGGAGCAGGCTGGCAGGTGAGGCTGTGCTCCAATAACTCTGTTCAGCCTCAGCACATCCCATCTGCCCATTTGATGTAATTTGCCCCAGTGCAGCGTGCAAGTGGAGACAAGCCAGTCATAGGGATGCTGGACTTTCTGAACCTGCTGGCATTAAGTTTTGGCTTTCCTTATCTCTGCTGATCTACATCAGAAGCTGAGATCCTGCCAACAATTTGGGCCAAAAAAATTAAAAAATAAAAAAATTACCCCATGCAGGTGAGGTTTTGTATGCAGTGTCTCCTCAGTGTTGCTTGGCTTTGCAGTGCAGCTGGCGGGTTACCAGGCAAAATATAGAAGGCGAGGGTGAACCCAGAAAATGGCTTGAGAAGCATAAACCCCACTCCTTAGTGAGGAATGAGGCCTCCACAAGCACTTGGGCTGATACAGCACTTTCCATGGGGGAACCCACTGTGTTCACCTTTGTCACACTGTTTGTTTTCTAGCCCTCCGAGTGGGATGATCTGCAGAGCTGCAATTCCTGCTTTCCTTTGTGAATTAGTAATATAACTATGCATAGGGACATCTGTGTGGCAGGGAGTCTGTGCAGAAACCCATGATTCTGGGCTGAATTTATACTTTGATACCTTCAGTAGGTGTAAAATGTAATTTGTGGTCTCTTTAGACTGAGTTGTGCGAAGAGGCCTTCGTGTAAACTAGAAGCAGGCTCAGTTGGTGATGTTATCTACAGTTTGGTTAGAATTCACTGCTGCAGCATCTGTCTGCCATGAATTGTCACTCTGTGTGGCTGAAGACTCACGATTCCTTTGTCCTCCCAGATTTGGGGCAAAGCCACTGCAGGAGCATGGTGTTTTTCAGCAGCGGGACTGTTAGTCAGGGCTCGTGCTGTTCGTGTTGCAGCACCCTACCCAGGTAGAGCTGTGCTGCAGCTGCTGTGGGCTGATTTGCATCTCTGATAGCAGTGCTGGCGCAGTGACAAGAAACTTTGGATTTTGGTGCTTAGGGTCTTTAGAAATGTGAAGGTTGTTTAGCCCCAGCTTCTAGAGAGATCTGGTGCCCTGAGATTGAAGGGAGGATATTTGGGCCAAATCTGGTCATCTGTCTGCGGAATTCCTTTAATTTCTCTTCCTGTTATATCCAGTGTACAATCGATCCCCTGGTTTAAGCAGCATTCCTTGTTCATCAGGTGTTTTGGGTTTTTTCCCGTCTTGTCATGTTTGTACCCATTCTATATCTTTTCTGTGTAATGCCTCATCTATAACACGTGCAGGGATTTATCCTTCATGCTTTTGTTTAACCTGACCTGATCACTCACTTGACAGTGAATTGGTTGTCACCTGTAGCGTTGTTTCCATCTGCTCTCCTGTTGTAGGTAAGACTGACTTTTTTCTTTCTCTCTCCTCGTTGAACTGTCAAATCTATTTATCTTCTGACCCAAACAGACCAGTCCATGCCATGCTGCTGAGTTAATTGTCTTCCTTGTTGGAGTTCCTGCTGTTGATCATCTCCTGATCCCTCCTTACAGGCTTCTGCCCAAATTTAAAGACTGGCTTCTGTTTGTTCTCCTCTTGAGAGTGTGGGCTCCTACTCCCTACCCCCTTTGAACCAACAAAGATAGGATTTATTTTTGTTGACTATTTTGGGCTCTCTTGATCAGAGGCTGTGGGTCTCTGGGGCTGTGCACTTGGCTGACCTTTGCCTGGATCTCTTCTCTGTGAGACGCTGCCTTGTTGATCAGCTCAGAGGGAACAGGCCTGCTTTTTTCCATCCTGCTGGATATATTCCCATGTGTCGTTTCTGTGCTCCCTACTGAACTTCCATTCTCTGACATGGAAGTGATTTCACTTCAGTTCTGTTGCTTTGTGAATCTAGTTAGAAGCAGCCTAGGTGATTTCCAACATTATCTTAATTACTTGTTTATACTTTGCTGCTTGCTCTGTGACAAACAGACATGTGGACTGACAGCAGTTCTTTTGCCTCAGTTTTGATTAAAATTCCTCTGCATAAATAAGTCGATTATTTTCTGAACACTTCTTGTTTCTCTCCTTCCATCTGTTACACCATCAAGAAGGGAGATGTTCTGGGAAGGGACAGATGACATTGGGATTGCTGTTGAGACTATTACTCTAGTTGTCATTGCCCAGGTCCTTGGGCAGCCATAAAGCAATGTATAGATATGGTAAGGTAAGATGGCAGCAGTTCTGGTTTGCCTTTAACAGTTAGGCTACAAACTGCAGCAGTTCATGAACTGTTTCACAAGTAGCTTAGCCATCTGGGAGCAGTGGGAGGTAGCCACCTCACTGCCTTCGTGTTAGTTGCTGCAGCTTTTGAGCCAGAACTGTAAAAGCAGAAGAAATCAGAGCTCTTCTGTTTTTCTCAACCTTCCTTTTTCGTGGCTCTCCCAGATGCTAGATGGGTATGTCCCTGCTGACAGAATATTACCCCGGACATCAGGACATCTGGGTTCTCTTCCTGATATTGTTACAGTCTGTGTAAGTCTTTGTGCCTCATTTTCCCCAATACAGTGTGTAGCTAACAGTGATGTTAAGGTATTTTCAAGTATAGTTCCCCTCCCTTCATCTCCAGGCACAGTATTGCAGCAATATAGTTGTAACATGAGAGATAACTAACAAGTCTAAATAGAAGTGGAAAAAGTCTGGCCTGGCTCACAGCCATACAAATGCCATCAGTTTCTTTTCAAACAAAGTGCATTTCAGTCAGGTGGTGTTTACTCAAAAAGCCTCCTTTTCCCCAGTGCATCTGAAGGCAGTTTCTTTAGGTCAGGAGATGCGTGTTGCAGAGAAGTGCATGTTCCCCAAACAGACTGCTGCTCTGCAGATGACATTGCTAAGGCTATTTCTGGATATGACCATCTTCCTAGAAAGGGTAATGTTATGTGTGGGAAGAAGCATGGTATAGGGCAAAGGGCTGGCATGCTGGGCCCTTGGATCATTTCCCAAATCTGCTGCTGAAAGGCTGCAAGATCTGGGCACGTCAGATGACCTACATGGGTTCTGCCATCTGTACATTACATGGTTCCCACCATCTGTACGTTGGGGTAATGCGTACACTTTTCTAATCCTGTTTTTAGGAAGCAGAATTGGAGTTCTGGAGCTTGCAGCTGTTTGAAAGAAGATAAGACTTAGGATCCTAAGTTTTCTAGGCAGATTTGAAAATTGCCTCCTGTGTTTGTTCTCTTTCTGTGAATCACTGGTCTCTGCTGTGCAGGTACCAGCACCTCTGATACTGGTTGTTGTGAGGCATTGGAAGAGACCGAGTCCCCAACAGGCAGTGAGATTCATGGAGTCTGCTGGAAGTCAACGGGGCAGGGACCACACAGAGCCTTCTGCAGTGTCAGGCCTTACCCTGCTCTATAGTACACTTGAATATTCAACAGAAAATTTCATTAACAGACATATTAAGATGTTAGCAGGGCATTAAGTCTGTGCCTCATTCTACTTAAGTAATTCATTTTGCCTTGAACGATCAGTTTATGGTGATCGTGTAGAGGGGTTGTCCTTCCCAGGCAGCACCTGGAGGAGACCTGGGAGACAGCACACACCTCACTTTAGTGTGAGGAAATGTGTATTTTGCTGGTTTCATTCTGTGCCATGCTCTTCTCTGCTCATGGGGGAGCTTGGAGGTACCGTGGTGAAGCCATCTGACATTTCTCTTCACCAGGTCCTGAAAAACATGCTTTTGTTAATGTAACTTTTTTTCTCAAAAAAAAAATAAAGTCAAGAATTTGTCCACAAGAAGCTCAAACTCCTTTGCATCATGGATCATAGATAGGAATCTTGTCTTGGTGAAGGCAAAGAATATACTTTTCCATAACTTGTGAGCAGCTACCTGAATTTGGCTGGGGTTTCTCTACTGAAATGGCAAAGATACCTCCCAAAATGAACATACATCAGCTTTTGTGTCTGATCTGTGTGCACAAGCTCCTTCTGATGTGGTTAACTGTGGGCTGGGAAGGGAAGGAGGTGGTTTCTGTAGGACCTTTGCTCACTTGTCAGAGAAGTTAGAAGGCAGATGAATGGAGCAGTGAATAGCACACTGGAGAACTCGCTTCACTCCTGGCCCTTGTCAGCAGCCCTGTGTACATTCAGCAAGTCCCATTCAGACCAGCTTGTCACAGGAGACTGCCAAATAGCCTATTCCTCGTATTTTGATTTTTTCCAAGATAGGAGCCTGATATCTGAGCTGTGGATGTGCTGATGATGCACAGCTGCAAGGGGCACCAGTGGGATTAGTGTTTTGAACATGTAAAGTGGCCCAGAATACCAAGCCCTTGAGGGGTCTTCGTAGAGGCACCCAGAGGGACAAGAAGCTGCAACTCTGATTTCCTTGTTCCTTAGTTTTTAATTTGGAAAGCAAGGGTGCTTGACAATAAACGTGCTTGTGAACTGCCTAGCGCTGCTCTTGGTGAGCCTGTCAGAAAGCCTGTAAGGAAACCACCGGTTCTGTATTCGGAGCAGGCCTTGGCTTAAGGCCACACGTTGAACAATGAGGAGAAAACAAAATATTGAATGGCTGCTTGTTCAGCAAACTCTGTTCCTCTTGGCCATGCAGGGCCCTGCGTGAGGGAGTGGATGAGATGGGGCAGTTTTCCCCTAGCACATGGGGCTAGGACGAGCCTCTGCACATTGGGTCTCAGGTGGCACAGGAGAAGGCCCACAGCAGCACCCTTGCTTCTGGCCTGTGCAGTGGGGAGGGAAGCCAGCTGGGCACCCCTTTGCTGGCCCCAGATTGCAGCACTGAATGCAAAACAACACTCTTGATGTTGTGTGGCCTGGCTTGGGAAACCCTTCCTCTGCAGAGTGCCACCTTGTGCTGCTTAACGAGGGGTTGCTTTGGTTTGGAGGAGCCCAGCTCTGGGACTGGGAGAGGCTTGGCAAGGAGGAGCTGTCTTCCTGCCCTTTTCTTCCTTGTGCTGAAACAGCAGAACACACAGCAACAGAACAGCATGCTTTGTTTGGGACTGTGGCTGCTGTCCCTTCCCCACCTGAGTGTTATGCCTGATGTGTGTCTCAGATAAATTTTATCGGTAAACTAATATTACCTTGCTCTTGGCTCCCAGTTTAAATTCTTCTCTGGCACCTCATTCGGTGGTATCTGAGAGTAGGTTTAGCTCACTTGGCAGCCAGTGGGCAAGACATGAGGGCTGGTTTAGGTTTCGGTTCTTGGTTGTTTCTACTTTCCCACTTGCAGCTTACAAAGATTATGTCATTTTTTGTCTTTGACACAAGAATCAAATGACACAAATGTCTGTTAGATGTCTCTCTGGGATGCCTGAGGACGGCAACTCATCAATGCAAGCCTTATCCTAGGGTTCAGGGAACTCAAGTTAAGTACCCTGCTCTGCCACAGGGTTCTTGTATGACCTTGGAAAAACTATTTAGAATTTCTGTGGGTTGGCACATCGCCCTGCATCAAGTGTTAGGGAAGAGTTAATTTCTGAAGTGTTGCAAAATGATTATGAGGAGCAGGTACCAAACTGAGAGGGGCTGTATAAATTCTGCAGGTGACTTTGAAGACATTTACTTCTTCAAGGGATGTGTGCAGTGTACCTTTTAAAGTTGTTTTTCACTGAGTGTTGGAGGCTTTCAGACTAGTTTGTAAAAACCCAGTGGTAAGTGACTTTTTGCAGTTGTGAACTGCATGAAGGAGCTCTCTTCTCCTCGTTGAGCTGAGAACAGACTATGGGGCCATTTCTCCTTTTCCAACGATGAACAAACACGAACAGATGCCAGTACGGCTGTGTCCCCTTCTCTGCTGGAGACGGAGAATGTGAACTTTGGAAAGGGTCTGGCTTGATCCTGGGAGAACAGCTTTGATCAGAGCCTTGGGAGGAATCTGATACCATATCCATCTAAGACCGACAGAAAAACTAGCCAGAGTTTAGGGCCAGGTTAATCTGGTGCATCTCCACTGACGTCAGTGAGAAGGTGAAACAGTCTGTTCTGTCTCCTTGCTTCAGCTCCTCATGGAGAAGCATTTGTTCTGAACCTCAAGGCCAGACAGTACAGGGGGACCAAGGGACAGTAATTGCTAAGATAACTCCAGTCTCTAGTATTGCTTGGAAGAAAATGTTTTGTTAGATTCACTGATATACAACACTGAGGTGAGGTTGGACTTGAGGCTGGTACTTGCAAAAGGCTTAAGGATGGCAGGAGTAGGACTTATGCTCCAGCTATGCCATTTCCTATTCAGCTGCGTCCCACTCCTTGTTGTAGGAGCTCTTGGCAGCATTGAGTACCATAAGCTGCTGTGTTCCCGAGGCTCCTGTGCAGCCCTCCAGAGCCAGGCTCCTGGGCCTCCCAGAGGTGAGGTGGGTTCACAGTTCCCTTGGAAACTCAGCCCTTGAGTATCTCCATCTGGGCAGGAAGATGTGACTCTTGCACAGCTATCGTTCATCTTACCATCGGGCTGAAAGCCTCACATGCTGCTACTGCTGGAGCATATCCATAGGCTTCCCAGACTATGGCTTGTGCAGTTGGTTTCACAGTCTGCTAATGGTGTTGATCCACTGCAACTTGAAACCCTGGCAAAACACTGAGGTTTTTCAGCCACTGAGTTTTATTTCGTGGACACGGGTGGATTTAAAATTGAAAAAAGCTGTTGCTCGCCCTTCCTTTTTTGTTTGTTTGCCATTTGGCTGTTTCCAATAGGAGGCATTTCTGAGGAAGAACTTGTGTAAGAGAGAGAGCAGTAATGTAGTTCACTGGTTTGAGAAGGGTGGGTTGATCTTGGCTTGGGGAATGAAAGAAAGCATTTGCTGTGGGGGAATTTGGTGGCCAAGTGAATGGGTGTCAACAGAGCCAGAAGGTGGGGAATGTCTGTAAAATGAAGAAGAATGAGATTGTACATGGTGTGATGATGCATAAGCAGCAGAGGTGGCTGAACCTAAGTGAAGTAAGACAGAAGGCAGTTGGCCTGGTCTGTGGATGGATGTTCTTGATGGTTTTCTAAACACAATTCAGGATACTGTGCTTTAGTTTGCACAAGATGATGGAATGCAGAGTGGGGTGAGTAAATTTGGAGAAGCACTGGGTCTGTGTTGGCATTAAGGACATGTATTGGAAGAGGTGATTTTAATTCCCTTCACACCAGTTACCTGGCAGTACATATGGCCAGCAGCATCTCCTGAGCCACCGGTATCTCTGTTGTGATGGAGATGAAGCTCTTGGAGTCCTGGGCTCCTCTGGTGTCAGGTACAGACCGAAAGGTGACCAAGTACAAGGAGGTGACAGGGTCACTGGGTCTTAATGCCACTTGTGTATCCCGTAGGACAAGGACTCTCAATTGCTCTGTCTTCCCAGTAGAAAATAAGTTACCTCACTAAGAACTCAAACCAAAATGCAGATAGGCATTTGTTGGGCTATTTATCAATATTAAATGTGTAAACCAGAAAGGTCAGCTGTGTTTAATGTCATGTGGCAGCTTTGTGATTTTAATTACAGTAAAAAACCCAATGACAAATGAATTCAGTGCTCTTTAGAGCTTGTTCCTCCCTGACACAGTTTGTTTTGTTGGCTTACCTGTGGAAAAGTTTGGCTGGCTCTATCATGGTAGGAGGGATTTTATTTAAATAAAGAAAATGGGATAAAGTCATAAATTATTTACAATGTCTCGTTCACTAGGGGAATTCAGTGTAGCTTAATGTTTCAGCAACACCTTGTTACAGTGTTGGATAGCAAGGTTGCAGGTGGAATCACAGTATCTGGCACAAAAGGTTGTTGCATCTGACCTTAAATTAGAGTGACTGACAATTGCTGCTTTGCTGTTTCTTCCTGTTTTATATGCAGTTTCAGGTATCTGGGGTAAAGAGGGATAAACTTCAGTTTCTCCTCTTCCAGCTTTTTCATTGTTTAAAATCAGGGACTGCTCTGCTGTTTTTTGTTGTTGTTTGCTTGGCTCCTTCATGTTAAGCTTCTAAAACTCTTTCTTGATCTTTTCCCAAGCTGTTTTCAAAATGCAGTCAGCAGGATCCTCCTCCTTATATAACATTCCTTCAGTGTTTAGGGGTAGGATTCATTTGGATGTTTAAAATTTATTCTTAAAGGCCTCACTGCTATAGAAACCTGACTTTTAAATGAGAACCCTGCAGCCGGTTTGTACTTGAGCTACTTTTAAATTGCAGCTGAGGTTTTGAGCAGTGCTGGTACATGTGCTTGGGCTTTTGTTTTCCTCTCTGAACACGTCTGTACCGGCTGTGGTTTCAGCCTTGTAGGTGGGGGCAAGGTCCTGCTTGCCCTGTCCGCCTGACAGGGGGGATGTGAGCTGCTTAGGTTTGTGGTCCGTGCTCAACATGATGCCCTTATTTCACTGGGTGACACAGGCAGCAAAGCAGCATCACAGTGAATGCACCAGTTCCTTGCTATTGTAAACGCAGAGTGTTTCAAGTATCCCTGAAATGTTCCATGAGGGCTGCAGTAGTTCACAGCTGTGGTGTTCATACTGTACCCATCTAAAAGCTGGCAATGGCATACAAGAATGGAGCTTTGATTTCAGCCTGGTCATACTCTCTAGGTTCTCTCTCTCTCTCAGTTGATTATAAGAGCAGCTTGGTTAAAGGGGTCTAGTTACATTTGTTTCTGTACCTATTTAAAAGATTCTTTTTTTTTTTTTTTTTTTTCTGAATGTAGTATCAATAGAGGTGCCTGTACTTTTTTCCACTTCACTGACAGCATTGTCCTTGTTTAACTCCAAATAAATCATAGTAACATGTAGAGCCTGAAGACGAGGGGAGAAAATCTCTAGATCAGGAGCTACAGAAAATGAAATGAATTATGAACAGAAAAGAGTTTTCTTTCTGTATCTGTAGTCCCAGCAAAGGGAAACTGGCGGTAGTGGGGTGCTGGTTTTTTTTCCTAAATTTAGATGAAAGGAAAAATTAAAACTTTTCCAAATGTCCTCATTAAGACTAAGCAAAGCACAGGCAGGTAAGAGATGTAACATCTCCGTAGGATTCGTTCAGCATTGCTGAGATTCTTTCCTTTGCATTCATCTTCAGTGGGAAAGTGTTAGGGGGGATGGGATTTGTTTTTTAACTCACCACCAATATGGTTAAAAGTCACAGTATAAATTTCCTGACTTGGTGAAAAGCCTGTGACCCCTCTCAGTTGTCTTGTTCATCAGAAGGCAGATAGGTAATAAAGAGTCTCCTGTGTGAGAGGAGTAAGGAGAACCTGCTGTTTTAATTTTGTTCACAGCAGTGGGCCAAACTTTGTTCTTTCAGTGCTGGCCTTGATAATTGGCTCGATATAATATAGGAATTCAAGCCATTGCATATCTCCGGCTTTATAACTGCTAATGTCATAGCCAAGAAGAGTGCAAAGTCTCCTGCAGGAACATACAGTAAATAAGAACAATAAGCATGTTCCAAAGAACATAGGGGCAGTGGTTTTAAAGGGCCTCAGCTCAGCCCTGATGGGTTAATTTGCATCCAAGTTGCCTGGATAAATGGATTTTGCTGGTTTAGACTCTGTGGCGGATATGGGTTTGATCTGGGAGATTTTCTGGACTTAATATTATGTTCATGTCTCTGATTCCTGGGAAACAGACTTAAGGGATCCTCTCTTTTTCAGAGGGAAGGATTTGCTTTGGGAGTTTCTTCCACTTTAGGAGTTTGGCTAGAGTGTGCCTTGCCTTTAGGGTATCCCCTATCCTGCTGCCCAGGGTACCTTGCACAGGCATAGCATAAAGTTTTGTTTTTCCTCTGGCCACCCGCAGCTTTCAACTACGGCTAGCTAAGACTCATTTACCTTGTTTTTCACAGATGCCCACGGTTTATTCGTCCTCTTGAATGAGTTCCTAACACCTGTTAAGCGTTCCTCCTCCCTTTTTTTTGGAGAAGCATTTAATTATGACAGGGTTTCCCTTAGAGCATATCCTCCATTCAGTTCCCTAATTGTAGAATTCTCTGTGGGATTCTCCAGATGGGGGATAGAGGATAATCTTCTCAGAGCTCCGGAAGAAATGTGATGCCAAATTACAGAAAATAGATCCTTTTTATTAAGCTCTTGGGCTCCTTTTACTCTTATTTTAAGGTGACCTTCTGTTAAAGAGAAATGTTGGATAAATGGCTATCCTTTTTAAATAATCCTCAACAACTTTACCTGGGTTACTCATAACATCATTAGATTAGAAATCCTGAAAGGCTTTAAGCTTTTTTTTTTTGCCACTTATGCTGTCATCACAGAGACAGGGGGAATCAACTTGCCTGTTTCCCTTTTGTTTCTAGTTGGTCTCATTTTCAAGCTGCGAGCTCTAAATTAGGGAGTGCTGGCAGCGTGCTTGGTGTGGCGGGCAGGTATAAAGACAAAGCCCCCTCCTTTGTCAAGTGGTCGCAGTGCCACTTTATGGGTCACTTGCTTTGCTGCAAGCTAGTGCTGTGGCTGTGCTGTTTCAGTCCCTGAGGGGTTTCCAGGCATCCTAAAAGTGCTACTCAGCGCCGCTGATGTTTGCAAACATGGCAGTACTGGCCATCCCAATTCGTGCCCAAATGCTGGCCATATCTGGAGTTCTACTGAGTTTGCTAAATCTAGCATGTGACTGCTGAAGGGCTCCAGGGGTTGTCCTTACAGAGTCAGTTCTGCTGGAAGGTTCCCATGTATTTGATGTGCATAAATTAATACTCCATGAGCTCCTCTGTTAGCAGATGATGCCAACATTTTTACAGGAGAAACTAAACCACAAAGAAACGTAACTGCAGTGATTTGATGGCAGACCCAGAAGTAGTCTGGAAATGGCTGACTGGCCCCCTGTTCTAATCATTACCTCTCTTTGGGATTTCTTATGCATTTAAGTCTCTAGAGAACATTTTTTGTAGCACCAGTAAGAATACCAGCTTTGCAGGTAGCAGGCAGATACTGGAGGGGAGGAATCTCTTGTCAGCAGGGAGGCTGAGGTTATAGCTATAGGTTTTAATGTATGTCATTGGTTGGCTTTACGCTGCGATACACCGCTGGGGATGTGTACAGCTTGCAGCGATTGAACTTTGGTGCTGAGAGGTCCAAGGTGGCTAATCCAAATTTTTGTTTATCTTCCAGGTCTACGCACAACGAACTAGAAAAGAACCGGTAAGTAGCTAATGAGCTGAGTTCTAAGAAATGCCAGCCTGGTGAGTGTAATGTGCTTTAACCTTACACATGCAGGTGCCGTTTGATCAGCTTAGACAGCTGTGAATGACCACACTGCATCACGTAGTTTTAAAAGTTGGAGGGGAAGACACAAAAAGATCTGGAAAAGAAGCCTTGTTTTTGGTTGTGGGGTTTTTTTTTCTCTCTCTGAAAAGGCAAGAAGTGACCCAGTTTTGTGACTAATCTGTATGCAGAGTAAATACTGTTCTTCTCCTGACACAGTGAAATCTGATTGGGGCACTTTCCATACATGAGGTTGCTACGGGATCAGGTTTCTTGGGCCCTGGGTAATACGTGTTACCATGAACCGAAGGGCAGAGCCCTGTGCTCTACACCCTCTCGCTCCCACCTCTGCTGGGCTGCGATAATCTCTGCAGTGCAGGAGAAAATACCATTGTCCAGAGGCTGAGAGGTCTGGCTACCAGCGCTCCTGTGGAGACTCTCTCTTGTAACCTGTTTTAGGATTGTGCCTGTTTATCCTTGCATCTGAAGTTTTAGCAAGCCTTGCAGTTTTGTTACTTGGCTAGCTCTGCTATGTGACTCAACCTTTTTGTAACAGGAGTTAAAGTAAGATAAATACCGTTGAGACAAGGGGAGCTAGTTCACACACAGATCAGATTATCGCCTTCCATTCAGGATGCTATAGTTAAGGTTGTGTCAGGGTTTCCATTATAAACTTATCTTGGCTCTTCTGTGGGATTTTAGGGGGGCTGAGGCAGGGTGTCTGCTTTTTGTGGCTGCTGGAACAAAGGCAGTGCTCTGGCCAGCTGCTCCTGTGAAGAAACCCCCAGGGTGGGAAAGCTGAGTCTAAATAGGTTGAGTGCCTCCTCTTCCCTCGTAGCAGCTATCATTTAACAAGGGATGGGAGGACTATAAGGAGGGCCAAAGATACACAGAGGCTTCCAGCCAAGGGTGTATTTCCATTCAGACAAGATCTTCCCATGTAGCTTCAAGGGAATCAGAGCTGAGTACCTCATGCATCATGCTGCCCTTCAGTTTCCCCACATCTGCCTCCCCTGTCAGCAGCAGTGCTGGGAAGCAGCTTGGTCTTTATGTGGTGTGAGTGTTTTTCTTCCAGGCTGTGCTTCTACCTCCTGGTGTCTTTGAGGGTCTAGAGAGTAGTGATGGTCCTGTCTTTCTGGGGTGATGCAGGGAAGCTTTTTATTTGGGTTACGTTGCTCCTCAAGTCTCAGCGTTTCCAGTCCTGGGTTGAGCTGTGTTGAGAAGTGTTGGCTCCTGGCTTTTCCAGTGCTCTTTACAGTTTTGTTTACCAATGAGGGAAAGAAAATGCAGTGCTTGGGTCTGACCCAGAATGGGAGGTGCTTTTTTTCTCCATGACAACAGTAAGTCCTCACTAATTTTCAGTGTGCTTATTTGCATATCTAATTGTTACTGCAAACACTGCTTGCCCTCGGTACAGCTTTAGAGCAGAGCTGCCTCCGTCTCTCCCTGTACCAGCCTGGTGCTCTCACACTGGCCAAATTTGCATGGATATGTGACCATCTTTTTCTGCCTTTAGGCTTGTGGGGCAGGCGGTGAAGCTTCAGACTTTGTGGGTGAGATCTCAGCAGCTAGTGTTGCATACCTACTGTCCAGCTAAGGACTGGCAAGTATTGATGGGTTTAGGATATGCCCGATACCAGCTATCTGTGTGAGTTGAGGAAGTTTCTGCCTTGATTCCCTGTCTTTAACTGAGGGCAGTAATAGTGTACCTGGTGTGGGAATATCATGAAGATTGACTACTGTCCAGCACTTTGTTGTATATCTTACTAGTGAGAGGAGTATTATTTCCTGTGCTTCCCCCTATGCCATCTTTACCTGAACGTTGACAAGCTGTTTGCTTGCTACAGGATTTGTTTTTCCATTCCCAGTTGGTGTAATACCTCTTTCTTCCTCTCCTTCCATCTCAGTTATGCTCCCTAGTCCCCACCTGCTCCAAGTTGAAGACTCCTGACCATCAGCCTTCTCAGCAAGGTCTTCCCTGCAGGGCTTCCCATGCCGAGGCACTGTATTCCAGGTCTGTGTTTCAGACATGGTTTTACAAGCCCTTGGTTTTCATCCTTCTGGGAAGGGCATGCATTTGATTACATTGGGTGGTCTGTACAGGTGAACTCCTGTATCTGGGATCTTGGATCAGGAGCCTGCTGCTTCTGGTTTGGGATTGTCTGTCCTTTAATGCAGATGCTGTGGCCTGATCAGCTACACACATCTGCAAATCCAGCTAGGCCCTGTAGTGGCTCTGCTGTGTTTGCAGTGTTTATTACCAGTTATTTGGTCAGTGAGTTTCATACTGGAAGCATTTATTTTCAAACTCCACAGCAGTTTTCTAAGCGAAGGGGATTGCTTCCCGGTTAGATTTTCACCATGTTTTATTTGCTGTGTTGTTACGTTTGTCAGTGTCTCCAGACTTAACTGTTGCAAAGATAAAAGCCCTGATACTAATGGCTTTGTGCCTGGCAGGTGCTCATTTTCCCTATTATTTGAGATTAGTCCTTTTGAATCTCACTGTTATCTCCATTATTGACACATACTATAATTTTCAAAATTGTCCACTATTAGGTCTCTGACTCTGGTTTTTCCCTTCTTGTCTGTGAACAGCAGCCTTCTTGTGTTCAGTTAAATTTTGTTTTAACCCATTCAACAATTACATAGATTTTCTTTCAAGCAGTAGCAAGAGAATAGTAGAAAAACAAAATGCTCTCCTCCTCCTTTCTGAATATGTGATTTAACTTGGACTCCATATGGCAGAGCTGATGATGTTTCAGTGTATCAGGATTAAGAATTTTGTACCACTTTGATGTGGAAAAGTAACTAAAAATATGTTAAAAAAATAAAGCAATGTTTTAAGCTCTACTCCTTTTCTTAGTCTAGAAATATTTTGTGAACGCTCCAGTGGTTCTGCTAAGGAGCTGTTTGATTTGATACCAAATATTAGCTGTAATATTTAAGTGACTTCTCTTTCTGCTTTGATTTGGATTTTTTATCTGAAAAGATTGCAGTGACATTTATATAAGGGACTTTGTTTGATTTATAAAAGATTAAAGTTAATTTATAGTTATTATCTGTCATTAATCCTCATGTTGGAAAATTGTTTATGTTTTTTTATTTAATGGGCATGTGTTTCAGTTTATCTCTGCCCAGGATGAGTCATAGCTTGCATTTAAACAAGAAACCAGCATTCTGCTTCTTATCTGCTGCGAGGCCTAACTAAAACACTACTTTTGAGTCTTTTAACACACCCACCAAAAAACTGATTTGTAGGCAGCACCCTATCATTTTCTAACAGAAAACGTGATTAAGCGAGTGACTGAAAGATGAACTTGGCTAGTGTCATATTTTCTCAAAAAAGGATAACAAATGAAATTTAGGTTTAAGTTAAATGGTGTGTGTTATACAGAGAGCAGAATTAACTGTTGTCTGTGAACATTTTAGACACGCGCCAGTTTTGGAAGGATGTGGTCAGTGTGGTGTTATGAGAAGGTACACGGTACTGAGATGACTTTCCTGCTGTTCTCTGAAGTGGCAGTTCTGGTAGACCAGCATGGTGGTGGTGTCTGTCAGAAAACTTGCATCTCCTGGTGAAACAAGAAAGATGTTTGTAAAGCTGTTGTTCGGCTTTTTCTGTGTATCCTATATTGAATTTATTTGGTTTTGGTGATGGTTGCATTGTCATACAGCAGAAAGAAGGAAGGAAAACAAAGCCGAGTAACTGGGTAAAGAATGAGTTATCAGGGTAGATTTTTTTTACGGTAACAATAATTTAGTTAAAATAAAAGAGGGAACCAAGGAGGGACAGACACCATGGGAGAATCACTGAAATTAGAATTTTATGAAGATCTGATGGAATTTGTGGCTCCGTAAAAACACCTTGTTGAAAATGAAAAAGGACAAAGTCTAAGGAAGACAGAACTCCTACTAAATGAACTTCTGAAGAGTTGTGTTTAGTGTAAAAGCATGGAGTGAAGTGGTGTAAGATCCTTCCTCTCTGTTATCTTTTGAGATGATCAGAAACAAAGTGAAGAAGACAAACACATAGCAATGATCGAGTACTGTGGTTTGCAGCCTTTCTGACTGTTATCAGGATCACCCTTCTGTCTTCTGTGATTTCCCACCCATTCTCTCTTTAATGTGAGAGACTCTTCATTGCAGAGTGTTTCTCCAAATTGGTTTCTCACGCAGAGCTGGCTGTTATGCTAGGTTGCATATTTGAAGTAGCAGATGAGATAAAGGAAAAACCTCACTGAACATTTAGGAGAAAACCATGACCTGGGTCAGCTTGCACTGAAATGTGGGGCTTTTCGAGGCTCCACAGCAATTGCAGTTTGGTTCTGTTTCTTTAGAACAGGGGCTTGAGTGTGTTTATTAGCAAAATGGAAAAGAAGGAGGGGAAAACATTTAACACAGGGCATTAAAATAGTGCAGACATGCTGTCCAGGCTGGGAAAGACAGAGGGAAGGGAAATTAAAGTATAGTGAATCCTTGCTGTTCTGAATAGATATGGATGGTGGTGCTTTTGTAGTGCTATATATACTTGCCAAGGCAATCTGATCAGTGTTTGTCTTGAACCAACTAATCAATGTGGTGTTGAGTTTAGTGCTATTTATCATGAGAGCTGGAACAAGAAACTAATCCAGTAAATTTCATTTGTTCTCTGGAGTGGGCTTTGTTTTCATGTTAACTTCATGTAGCAAATGTTGACAGCACATATTGTTTTCTTCATTAATAAAACTTGGAACCTGTGACGTTCCCCGCAGCAGTCGACCCATGGCCAACACAGCTGAGCATGCATCTTTCTTTGACACATCCAAAGGTCAGAGCATGCACTGATCCCACTTGCTCCTTGTGGGAACTGTAGCTAAATCCTCCTGTCTCCGTGGCCAGTATGGAACAGGAACTGGAGGTAGCTCGCTGTCTTTGTTGCTTGGATGATGGATGTCTCCATTTTCAGCTTGGGCTAACAACTGTCAGCAGAGCTGAAACACGTTTCTCTAGGTTAGGAGAACTGGATAACTTACTACCTTGCTGTGCCTGTTTTTACTTAACCTGGGGAGAGTGAAGTCTGTAGCTTGTGGAATAAGGCTATCTGAGAGATGTTCTTTCTGGATACGTTTAGGCTCAGTTGTCATTGTTTAGCGTCAGTCTGCCTTTTGCTATACTGTGGTTATTTCTTTGCATTGTTCCTGAAACTCGCCAGTCAGATGCTGTAAAACAGGGATCAGTCTCTTCAGCTGGCCCCCACACTTCTGCATGTGAAGTGCCTTTTTGTGCAGAAGCAGCGTTTCAATGCACTTATAATCAAAATTCTGCAAAGGCTTTGTTTTACTTTGGCTGGGCAGCAGAACATTTTGAACTTGAGTAAAGCCACTGAAAAAGGACAGTCTCCAGGCCAAAAGTTGAAGGAAACAAAATGATCCTCATTCTGTTGGAAGTCATTGAACGCTGCTTATATTGGAATTTCCAGGGGTTTTTATAATTCGAAGTGATATAGTGAAGAATGAATGCCTGCCTGCCTTCCCTTCTGCTCCCAGGTCTCTGCACCTCCCTTATGGATCCAATAGCAGTTGGAGGAAGACGAGGAAAAAGAACAATACTATTTTGGATAAACCATCGCAAAGCAAAATGCTTTTGATTCAGCAGTGTTGCACAATAAAATCACTGTTGTAAGCCAGTTTTCAGAAACAGATATTTATCACAAAGCCCTGCTCAACTAAGATGTGTTTTAGGGACACTTTCTGATGCATTTTTCCTTCCATAGTGTAGAAAGAAGTGTCAGCACAGTCTGCTTAGCCTTGCCATAATGGCCTGATGCTGAGAATCCTTTCGTCATCTTGCCTCCCAGAAGGGAGCCTTTAGAGGAAACCCCCATCTTAGAAAGAAACATGCTCTCCAGTCAGGTCTCCTCACTTACTGCCTGAGTTCTTGCATTCAGCATCCTGTACTTAAGATTTCCAGAGCATTGAATAGAAGAGGTATCAAATGGTGTGTTACTGGTTATTTACTGCTTTTGGGGGGCAGGGTGGGTGCCTGGTAGCTGCTGTGGATGTGTAATGAGAGCAGTCCAGTGTACTTAGATGGTATCTGATTTGGAGTGCATCGTTGCCAGCTTTGGTTCTTGAATCTCTTCCTAAACTCACATCCTCGAATTTCTACTTGGATGTGTTGTTGCAGTTTTCTTTCAGGCTGACCCCTTTCCAGTTAGGTATTTTTATGGCTATCCTGAAAAAAAAAACCCAAAAAACTGGGCAAATCCCCTGTGTAATCAGTGAGCTTGGACCAGGGAAGAGTCTGGCCCCAGGTAGGAAGTCAAGCATTCAGCTTTCCTGGCTCAGTTTTCAGCTGTGTCAGGGCTCTGTACTTGACATTATCTCTCTCAAATGCATCTCTGGAGACTTTCCACGCTTTCCTTATTTCTCTCTCTCTTTTTTTTTTTTTTTTTTTTTTTTTTTTCCCCTGGGGTGCTGTTTGTTGAAGTGACCAGTCAGCCTCACCTCCATCCCTGGAAAGGTGATGGAACAACTTATCCTTGGTGCTGTCTCTAGGCATATCAAGGATAAGAGGATTATTAGGGGCAGTCGACATAGGTTAACCAAGGGGACGTCATGTTTGACCAACCTGATAGCCTTTTATGAGGACATAACCCAGTGGATAGATGATGGTAAGGCAGTGGATGTGGTCTATCTTGATTTCAGTAAAGCATTTGACACAGTCTCCCACAGCATCCTCGCAGCTTGACTGAGGAAGCGTGGTCTGGATGATCGGATAGTGAGGTGGATTGTGAACTGGCTGAAGGAAAGAAGCCAGAGAGTTGTGGTCAGTGGGACAGAGTCTAGTTGGAGGCCTGTGACTAGTGGAGTCCCTCAGGGGTCGGTACTGGGACCAGTACTAATCAATATATTCATTAATGATTTGGATGAGGGAATAGAGTGCTCTGTCAGCAAGTTTGCTGATGACACCAAACTGGGAGGAGTGGCTGACACACCAGAAGGCTGTGCTGCAATTCAGAGAGACTTAGACAGGCTGGAGAGTTGGGCAGGGAGAAATGTGATGAAATATAACAAGGGCAAGTGTAGAGTCTTGCATCTGGGTAAGAACAACCCCATGTGCCGGTATAAGTTGGAGACTGACCTGTTGGAGAGCAGCGTAGGGGAAAGGGATCTAGAGGTCCTGGTGGACAGCAGGATGACCATGAGCCAGCAATGTGCCCTTGTGGCCAAGAAGGCCAATGGCATCCTGGGGTGTATTAGAAGGGGGATGGTTAGTAGGTCGAGAGAGGTTCTCCTCCCCTTCTACTCTGCCCTGGTGAGGCTGCATCTGGAATACTGTGTCCAGTTCTGGGTCCCCCAGTTCAAGAAGGACAGGGAACTGCTTGAGAGAGTCCAGCACAGAGCCACAAAGATTATTAAGGGAGTGGAACATCTCCCTTACGAGGAAAGGCTGAGGGAGCTGGGTCTCTTCAGCTTGGAGAAGAGGAGACTGAGGGGTGACCTCATTAATGTTTATAAATATGTAAAGGGTGAGTGTCATGAGGATGGAGCCAGGCTCTTCTCAGTGACATCCAATGGTAGGACAAGGGGCAATGGGTGTAAGCTGGAACACAGGAGGTTCCACATAAATGTGAGGAAGAACTTCTTCACAGTGAGGGTAACAGAGCACTGGCACAGGCTGCCCAGAGAGGTTGTGCAGTCTCCTTCTCTGGAGACATTCAAAACCTGCCTGAATGCGTTCCTGTGTGACCTGATTTAGGTATTCCTGCTCTGGCAGGGGGATTGGACTAGATGATCTTTTGAGGTCCCTTCCTGACATTCTGTGATTTTGTGAAGTGCTGAGGGACAGAAATTCTGATGCAACAACTTTTCTTATGCAAGTGACTGACATGGCTCATGGGCCTGAAAGCATTAATATCTAAAAGCCACTTGGGGAGATGCTGCCTTAGAGAAGATGAGGTAATAGGAATATAATTTTTGAGACAGATTACCTGTTAACTACAAGTTTCAGGACTTTGTACTCTTGGGGCAGAAGCTGGAGTTGTGTGTGCTCATCTATATATCTGGTACATATGTTGAGGGTACTGTAGCAGCATAGTCTATGCAGGCTTGTGATAACCAAAGGAAATTCAGCATGGGATAGGAAATGTAGGCAAGAAACTTTCATTCTCCTTTCTATATGTGTCCCATTTTTACTAAAGTATCATAACTTTGAGAACCTCTAGTCTTACGATATGTCAAGGGGGAGTGGGAAGAGTCAGACACCTCTGTTAAACAGGTAAGGAGCAGAAACTCATGTGGATTCAGTGCCTGGAGTAATGAGCATCTGGGAACAAGTTTGCATCGACCCACTCCTTTGCTTAATTGATCCACATCTCTAACCAGTTGCTTGCTTGTCCTCTCCTTCACAAAAATTTCCCCTGTCCTACTTCTGCTTCCTTCCAAACTTCATCCTTACTCTGTGTGTCCCCTTCCATGTCTTCCTTGTCAGTGTTGCCCAGGGCCAGGAGGTGCTGCATGATGCTGTCTTGCTGCCCTTGTGCCTTTTCCCATCTGAAAAGAGGGGCATGAAGTGAAGATACCTTTGCTGCTGTGGGTGGCTGGTGGGGCTTGGCACAGCATGGTCTAGTCACTTGTGGGTGCTGTGGTGTGTAGTGCAAGTGTGTAACAGGCATTCATAGCCTTGTCTGCAAAGGACTTCATCTCACAGTTGCTCTGGCTGTTGCCTGGCTGCAAATGATGCTGTTTACCCTGAGCAGTTTGCATAGCTGTGGGCAAACAGACCAGGCAGGTTTCCTCCCATACAGTGCATATGACAACCATAAAACAATTAAATGGGCAACGTGCAACCAAGGATCAGGAATTCTCCTCCCATTAAACCACTGGGTAATGTGGACAGGGCCATGGCAGAACATAGCAGTAAATGGTGTCATCTACCTCCCTCCCTCCCTTTCTATGTGCCTTGGGAGCTGGAATTTGTGTAGAAATACAGATCATCTCTGCCTAGTTGCTCTTTGTGTTTGCTCTTCAGTAAATCCTTACAGTGTCTTTGCAAAATGGGAGTATCCCCTTTTTCAGAGGTAGCACTTGGGTCTGTCAGATGCAGACTGAATCTCATATGAAGGTTTTGGATTTGTCTGAGTCTGGAGGAATGCAGAGGAATCCCTGGATCCCAGAGCAGTGGGGTGAGTCTGGTCTCCTGCCTGATGTTCCATTAAAAAAAATTAAGGGCAGTCTGCTGAAGAGACCCTTTATATGTACACTGCTGCCTGAGCATCACTTCCCATTAGCTGTGTAACAGGATTTTCTGTCCCTCTTGCCTGTTAATTATTTACCTTTGAGTGTGCATTCATAAAGCAACATGACTTACTTAGGGAAAAATGAAAAGCCTCTGCAGAGGTTGGATGCTTTTTGCTCTTTTTTTTTTTTTTTTTTTTCCCCCCCAGAGGTTGAAGTAGAGCACCTTAAGACTCTAGATTACAGAATGGTTTAGGTTGGAAGGGACCTTTAAAGATCATCTAATTCAACTCCAGATGAAGAAGGCATTGCCATGAATGGGAGGTTTTGCAAATGAGCACCTTCAGCATGCAGAAGGTGAGGCAATAAAGGGGATGCAGCAGTTGCATAGTGACCTTGTAACTTGCCTGTACAAGGGTTTCTGCCTAGGAGGGACCAAGGGTAAGAAGGAGGTGTAACAGAAACTGATACAAAAAAGCTTATGCACTGAAACCTCCAGTGGAAACAGGACGTGAGCTGGAAATGCAGTGTTAGTTTCATCAAAATAGACTCTCTGAATGGTATCAGTGGGTTCACACATGGTCCAGGCTGATAACAGTTTGCATGGTAAGGGTGTGGTTTTTATCATGGTAGGTAGTAAACAGCTGCACAAAACTTAGAGCAAGCTGCACTTGACTTTATAAGCATGACTCTCTCAGCTGACTGGTTGCTGAGCTAGGGTGGAATATCTAAAAGCATCTGAATCATTTAGAAGCACAGCTCTTAATGACTCTCAAATGAATACTTGCTCCTTCACTTGGGCACTTGTGGCTCCCCCTTCTTATCTCTACAGTGCTGTAGTTGTGCCTAGTCATTTGGAGAGCAGTGCCAAGGCTTCCTGCACCAAACAGCTTACTGTCCAGGACAGTTCTGGATAACACAACAATGGAAGGAGGACATTTGATAGACACCACTCTTTGTGTGAATAAGTGGGTATATTTTTTTGTAGAGAAAAGGCAAGGACACTTCTACAGGTGTGAAAGCTGGCAAAACCACATGTCCATCAGAGGGGATATGTGGAAAGGAAAAGGAAGTGATGCCAGACTTGATTTTGCTGCTTATTTGTGTATGGGTAGATCTCCCTGCGAGCAGCCCAGGAGTGAAAAGGAACAGAACAGGAGGGTTCAGGGGTGAGATCAGCTGTAAGGAGCTCACCATGCCTTGAAGATAAGCCTGGTCAGCCAAATGTGTCTCAGGACCAGAGAACAGGCCTCAGCTGCCAACATTTCTGTTTGCTACTGCAGTGCATTCCTCTGTGCTTTCCACTCAGAGCTGGATTGTGGAGGATGAATTGCTCTGGCTATCCCAGGCCTTGAGGAAGTTCTGGGTGATGTGTCCTCCACATTTTCCTCCAAGGAGGGACTTTCCAGTGCCTCTTAAAGACACAACATGTTGAATACCTGGGGTAATTCACTGTGATTTCACATGGCCACAGTCCAGCCCTTGGATGGGAAATGTTCTTCTCCTTCTGGAAACTCAGTGAAATTCTTCAAACGAGTTATTCTGAAAGGAGGAGCTGTGTAGAAGGTTTACTGTGGGAATCAGAGGTTAAAAAGATGTTGCCTTGTATCTCCCATGTCCTTCTTTCCCACCTATTTGGCCTTGTTTCATGGAATGGGTTGAGTTGTGGGTTGCCCAGTCAGATTTTGCCCAGGTGTATGGGAATCTTCCACACAGCTTGGAAAATACCATTCACTAGCTACACTTTGGTGATGTCAAGAGGCCAAACATGGGGTGAGTACTCACATTTGCACAGATGCACACAGTTACGTGCAAGAACACAAAGAGCTTGCAGTTAAAATCTACGTGCCTGTCTCTTTTTAACAGGGGAAGGCAGCCCCAGCTGTGTATACAGCTTGGTGTTTCCCTTTGATCTGTGTTTGTTTCCAGTGTTCCTCATAGGCTGGATCCTGGCGCTCCTCAGAGCTGGCTGCTCTTTTCCATGTTTACAGCTGCATAGCTGCATACAGAGAAGCTCACTGGGGTGTAACTGGTTTCAGCGGCTTGGGGTGGGGGTTCCTCTTCCCTGCAACCCCTCCTGTTGTTTGCTTTGCTCCCATCCTTCCTTTGCCGACCCGCACGGCAGGGGATTGTCTCATTCTGTTAATGGAAACTGTGCCTTGCAGGTGCCTCAGGATCCTCCCTTTTACTTTGCGTAACTGCTCCCACACGTGTGGCATTACTGCCCTTTTCCAGATGTACACAGCAGCTACAGCTGCCACTCTGGAGCAAATCTTTTGCTCTGTCACCACGGTCACAGTTCAGAGAGGCAAAATTCCCCTTTGCTTTCCAGAGGCTCGGCACATTGCCCCTGCAGCTGGCTCAGGCCCTGTGCCTGAAGGAGGGCAAGAAACTGCACTCTTCAGACTTACGTGGTGCTTTGTGAAGCTGTCAAAGATGGGGCTGAGAGGGGCCTGCAGCACTCGTTTGGTCTGTCCCCTCGCCCCAAGGCAGGATAAGCTCTATCTGAACCTTTCCTGATAGATGCCGACCTGGCATGGCCTTAAAAGCCTTTGACAGCAGAATTGCCCATGGAGGCAGGGCAACCTATTGCCCTGGTGAACTGTTCTTACCACTTGAGAGTTTTTCCCAATGTCTAGCTAAGAAGAAAATCATTTCAGTGTTGCTGTCCAAAGTTGAGTGCCTGTGGGGGTGTGTGTGTGTAGGGGACAGTCCCAAATGCTGAATATAGTAAGTGGCTTTCATAGCAAGGATCACTCTGTTAGACCTTAGAAGTATGCCGAGGAATTCTGACTGAGATATGGAAATAGGGGGGAAAAAATATTCATCTTTCTGTTTCCCAATGCATGTGTTTGCCACTTCACCTACCCAGAAAAGCAACTTTGATGCCAAAAGAAGTGGGAAACCGGATGGGAACACTTTGTCTCGGGTGGATATTCTATGTAACACAACCCTCTTAGGAAATGCGCAGAGGCTGTTCTCTGTGGTGTGACCTCTTTTAAACTTTTCTTGGCTTGGAAAAGCAGCTTACAGGCTTGGTGATCACTAGAAAAAGTACATGTGAGGATACATTTCAGTGAAGGGGATTGCAAAGGGGGAGAAGAGAAATCTTATATCTGGTGTCATATACTTCAGGAAAACATGCAAAGGCCCTCTGGAGTCATGAGTGTCTCTTGGAATTTGAGTTGTGGGGTTTTTTTCTTACTGATCTCTGAGAAAAATACATGTGGTGGGGAAAGAGTAGAGTGGGAAGGGGGTTATACTGTGGGTTGAGCATGTTGTTAGCAGTAGTCAGTTGGAAAGCTGTGCAGAAGCAGGGGACTCCCATAAGCCCTCCAAGCTGGCGCTCAGCTCTGTGCAGACAGTGCTGCCTTGCACTTCCCCTCAGCCATCCAAGGAAAGCAAATTGCATGAGTTTCTTAAAGGCTTTCTTCTTTTTTTTTTCTTTTTAAAGATGTATTTGTTAAAACTGTTCTGTTATTTAAAGTGAAAAATATTATTAATCTTTCCAGCTCTTGTAATCTCCACTGCAATTCTGGTGATGTTCTGTGATTCTCAAATCCCAGCAGCTGCAGTTATGTATTTGCTATCCCCCACATAAAACCAGTGTATGAGCTAGTGTAACCTATATATTTAAAAAACACAAAGAAGAGGAAGCATCCTATATAGGTGTTCATGTTTACTTTTTTAAATCATATGATGTCTAAGCTATTCTGGTGTATTTTTTTTTTTTAATGGGGCCTAAATGATCATCTTTTGGATGCATGGGATTAACAATAGGACATCAGAAACTAAAGATTTTAAAGAAATGAAAAGTTTTATGACTGGTTGATTGCCAAGTCAACAATACAGCCCTCATCTTGTCATCCTGATTCTGACTAAACTTCTTTGAACTTTGCTTATTCCATATTGGGAATTTCTTGGGAGAGAGGTAAGAGGAGACCTCAGATAGTTTTTGCTGTATATATGTGGGGGAGCAGTGAGGGGTTATTGATCCATTTTAAGAAATGTGGCCATCTTGTACTCTGGTCATTATTAATTAGTAGAGAAAGCTGAATGAATTAGTTTCCCAAAGTGTTCTACTCTCTAGGCACTTCACATACCAGTGTCATTACTGAGCTACATGAGCACCTGAAAACCAAGAGTGGATTTAGCTGTGCAGTACTCCGTGAAGGAATTAGGATTAGCTCCATTTTGTGGATGAGCGGTGCGTGCTTCAGTTCCTCAAGGGATTTACCTGAGGTCATGCAAGCTGTCTGAAGACAGGTCTCCTGACTCTCACTTAAAGGTCTTGCCTGCTGCATAACCCTTTCCTGCTTGTGAATGATTTGAAATGCCAGCTCTGTTTGGTTGCTGCTTTGCCCTTCCTGAAAGTGTATGCAAACTCTGCAAGCTCCTGGATAGCACAGCACCAGGAAAGTCAAGAAATCTGTGCTGCTGGTTTGCCATTTGGCTCTCATGATGAGGAAACCAGATGGAGCCTCAGCCCCAGGTGAATGGTTTGCGGTGAAGATTGAATTTTTGTTGTTTTTCTTGGGGGTTTTATTTATTTTTTTTTAACACCAGTGACTTTTGAAATCAACAAGGAGTGATACCAGGATGGGACACTGTATAGAAAATATCTGACCATGAAGCAGTAATTTATCTTTCCTAAATTCATGAAACCCTGTGAGGGATGTAAGCACTACAGAATAACAGGGAAGGAGGGGTGTGATTGTGATTATAATGCAGTGCCACTGCAGGTATTTCTGTGAGCTCAGGTGGTTATTTTCTTTATGTTGTCCTGATAGTTGGGCAAACAGAAACCAGTTTCCATCAAACCAGAGGACTGGGTCTTTCAGTGTCTGGTTTGTTTTCAGGTGGGATCCTAATCCTTTTCCTGCTGAGAGAATACAGAGCAAGCGAGTGCAAGGCAGCTAATCCTCCCACAAATGTTAGTTTACTCCACTGCAGCTGTTCTTGGTTTGGGGGAATTAAAATAGTATCCCTTTGTGGCATTGCTGACCTGGGCAGGAGTGGTGATGATCTTTTCCAGCTGATCAAGAGTTCACTAGGTGGAATGTCCTCTGCTTAACATGGTGACTTTTTGAGCCCTATTGGAAGCACTAGGAGTTTTGTAGTTGAGCTGAAAAAAAGTTGAGCAATTTTCATGTCTTATGGGTACATTTTGTCTTGCTTCCAGCCCAAGGAAATGGTTTCCAAGTGGCCAGCTTCATGCTTTTTCCCTCTTTGAGCAGTTTTACATCTCTTGGCCTTCATACGTACCCAGAGGGAAGAAAATGCAAGGGGCAGTTAAAGGGAAATGGCAAGGCAAGGGCTTTGTTTTGTTTTTGCTTTTTTTCCCTTAAGTTTACATTGTTTTAATTTTCTAGGTGATAAACCCCACTCCTCATTGGAAGAACTGTATTGACAATGAGTTTGTATTAGAACATCACACCAGTTAAGCAGAAGCAAGGTGTATTTTCACACTCCCTGATACCTGCTTTCAAAAACTCTTTTATTTCCTGGTACCTCTGTATATATGAGATCAGGACATGACCCATCTGCTGTCGTAGTGCTGGGAGCTGTGCTGTTCTGTTCAGGTTCCCCTGCTGAGTAACATCACTTGAGTTAAAACTGTTTGTCACGTGACGTTAGCTTGCTCCTAGACTTTGGAAATACAGTATTACTATTCCTTGTGTGCAAAAGTCCATATCCAATAGGAAAAGTAGTGCTAGGATCTCTTAAGTTCTCCTTCCTAGTGTTTTTTTCCAGATGTACATCTGATAGTGACCTTGTCTGGTAATTCCTTTTTTCTGGGAAGTCTGAGGTTAAATTTAAAATAATTTTACAAGGTGAAATTACACGCACTGCTTCCTCTGTTCCAGATGTATGCCCTCTATACCTGAAAGGTACAGTAGGTATTTGATGACTCCTTAAATATTTCTGACAGTGTGAAGAGGTATTAGATGAAGAGCACATGCTTTACTTCTGGCATAAAAGATTTTGTGTAAACAAGTATTCCAAATGGTCACATTCTTAGAATAGTTTTTAATTAGGAATCATGATTTTATTCCATGAGGTGAGGAAACTGGAATTAGCTTCAGAAAAGAAATGTATGGGGTGGAAAAACTCTGTCCTATCTTAATGAAGAGTAAAAATATCTTTAGTAGCAATAGCTTATCTGTGTAATATTAAAAAATTATGTTAATGAAAAAAATAACTTCCAGTACCTTGATGCATTCTTGATATCAGCATATTCCCACTCATTATTTTGAAACCAGGAAATGTATTTTCCCAAATAACAAGTTGGTAGCATCCTTTCCTCTTTCACTGATTGACAAATGTCTATCTTGCAAAGCAAATGCTTGCTGCTTTCAACTGTTTAGTGGCATTACTGGTTTAAAACCTGAATATATTTGGTAGGCAGCAGATGTCATGCTCTCTTTCAGTAGCGTAATGAAAAAAGAGAGGCTCTGATTTGAGGTACTGCCTATGCCTTTACTGTTGTGATAACCTGTGGACTCTGGGTAGCTTTTCCACTGTATCCAGGAGCATAGTCCAGGGGCACTCTCTGGCTACCTGGTTGGAAGCTGCCTAATATCTCAGGTTCTTCCAGTGTCAGTGGCCTTCAAGGGCCTCTGCAGATCCCTGCTAATTCCTGTTTTCTGGTGTGTACCATCTTTGATTTCTCCTTGAGAGGCTGCAAGGACTCAATGGTAGTAGATCCAAACTGGAGAGCTCTTCCTGTTGCCTGGCAGTTTTAGAGGCAGTTAAGGATTATGGGGTGAGAGCACCCCCGCTTCTCAGTGTCTGACTGCAGAAACATTGCAGGAGCCTCAAATACCTCCTCATTTCTTTTCAAAGGCATGGTGCTTAGCCAGGAAGCCTCTGAACAGAATAATGGAGAATAGCTGGCGAGTTTGGAAAATCTTGGTTATCTTTGCTGGTGACCCAATTCTAGCAGTAAAGCTGAAAATCCGTGGGTTGCAGCAAAGCAGGTTACTGCTTCCTCTTGGGCAAGGCAGGTTTCTGATGAATGGCACAGCTGCTTTGCAGGGATGTTGGTGGCATGGAGGCAGATGCTGTGGTGGTTAGAGCAGTGTCACCAGACTTGGTGGCTGTGGGCACACTGCGTATCCCTAGAAGGATGATTGTAATGGTATTAGTGAGAATGAGGGCACAGGACACCGTTGCCTATTTAAAGAGTAGGTCTATTTTTAACCACCTTTTAATAAAGAAGGAGTTTTTATTAGACTAGGCTAGTTGAGCCTTTGTAATTAACTGGCCTGTGTTGCATGTTGGTGTTTACAGCTTGCTTTACATGTTCCCCAATAGCCAAATGCAGGACTGTAACTGTATCTTACTGCCAGGGTAGCAAAACTGTGTGGTTGGCAGTGTGCATGATTGAAAAGTTGGTGCCAAATGATCTTGTGCAAGAGGTGCCTAGACGTGACCATACCATACCAGTGGTAACTAGGCTGTGTTTTTTAGGTCAGAAAGAGAATGTGATGTAGAGCATTGATGGCCCGTGATGGCTGTAGGGTTTAGCACACTGTTATAAGCACAGCTTAGCCTAAAAGGGGTTTAGCTGGTAACATCATATATTGTGCTACAGTAAAGTTCAGTTGGTTGTATTCACTAGGGATTAAAGTACTCTATGGCTAATGGCCAAGATCAATGATAGTAGATCCTCAATATGTAACTTTAGGGGGAGATGAACTTTGATAAATAATAATAATAGACTCTGCTCCAGAGCATCTGTTGCTATTTGACATTTCTTAACAACTGTCCATATTGCTTTCAAAGAAAGGCAGAAAGCCATAGAGGAGCTGGGAAGAGAGACTGATGAACGGGCACTGAGAGCTCAGTGCTAGATCTGGCTGAAAATGAAGAGGCGAGAGAAAATGCCAGGCATTGATTGACTCCATTCCTCTGCTGGGCAGATGGCCACCTATCCTGCTCTCATCACCTTTTCATTGTGAAGCACAGGCTGTTATATTTGATCTTTCTCTACTGAGTTCAAGTAGTCTGTCTCATTGGTGCCTCTGAAGATCAAAGGGGTTAGGAAAGGATGAGCAGTCATGTTCCCAAACAGCTGAGTTCATTTTGGAGGAGGCACCTTCGAAAATCATGTTGTTTTTATTACTATGAGCATCAGTGTTCAAATTTTTTTTGCCATTCCTTTAAGCATCTTAGTTTTGGAAGTCATGGGATTACAGATGGTCTCCTTTTTTTAAATTATTTTATTCATTTAAATGAAACTTCTGTGTTCTGGCCCTCTAGTTCAAAGATAAAAGCTTCAAGATACGCAACAAATAGAACCCAAAGGCCCAGAAGCTATTGTGTGAATAAAAATAGCCCCAGATAGATCAGTTCAGCTTCAGAATCGTAACATTGCTTTAGTCTAATTGTTTGGGATCTGCTTGATTTAGGATTTCTGAATGCAATCGTGGGATCCTGTTCAGACTCAGACAGAGTGAAAAGGAAGGTAACAGAGACTCAGTGTGAGGTGAGAGCAGTCCTGCTCCCTGAAGTGCCCTCTGAGAGTAGGACCCTAGTCTGCCTTCCAAAAGTGTCCTCTTCACAGCCATGTCTGCAGTGCTGTAGCCTTGAAGCCTGGAAGTAGAAGCTCTCTCCTGTGTCCACATAACTAAAGGTGTTCGTAGGCCGACCCCTGCACTCACTGAACAGAATGGTTGACCCTTAATGTCTGCACAGTGCAGACAGACTGATCAGCCTTTGGGAGATGAAGTGTCTGTTATCCCTCCATATTGCAGCCCAGGAGACACGTGTCATGCAGGAAAGGCAAATCTTTCCACCAGATTCCCCGTTTCTCCCCAAGGGATTGGAGACTGCCTGATTTCCCCTCCCTCCATCCCTCTCTTCCTTTTTTTTTTTTTATTTTTGGAAAGCCTTGAAGTAATTCATTTGCCTTCAAAATCATAACAAAATTAGAGTCCTCTCAGTAATATTCCGTTTTATACCTAGAAGGAACTCATGAGAGGAAGGGACCTTGACAGTTGTGTGCCATGGGGAGAGCACATCTCCCTCCAGACTGCAGTAGTAGGCTAGAAAGACCCATGTTGGAACAGACCAGTGGTGGCAGCAGACCACCTGGCACAGTGTTTGTTGTTCTTGCAGCCTCTGTTTGCCAAGAACCTGAAGCTCTTCCAAAGCTGAAATCTGTGATGAGTCTTCCCATCAGGAAGAGTTGAGGGTTTCAGTTGTTTGGTACAATGCTTCCTTTCCCAGTGTACCTTGTCTTGGTTTTGTCTGAGGTGGCCTTTGGACAAAATGCTGCTGTGGCAGAGTGCATTAATATGTCGCTGTTTGTATTAAATTTCTGCTTATGGGCTTGGATTGGGATGCTGCTTCCTTGAGCACTGTGCCACCAGTTATCTCCCTGTTCTGCAGCTTGTCACCAGGCAGGGGTACATTGATTTGTGTGACTTTGAAAAGCTGCATTGCCTTGGTTTTTTTCTTTTATTACTATTATTGTTCTTACTATTGTTTAATCATAGATCTCTTCATTTGTGGCTTGTTTTTCATCTGCCCTTGATTTGAGAATATGTAGTTGGGTGCATGTTCATCTTTAGATTTTGCAGACAGATCTGGTATGGTTAAGAACAGGCTGAAAATGTTGCCCAAAGAACTTTTTTGTTCCTTTAAATTCCTATTTATAATACATTGTCAAGTCTTTTTATTGTTGGTCTTGAATTTTCATTTCTTTGTTTATTTTAAATGATAAAAAGGCTTAAAAAATGTAAAGGTCTGAAGGGTTGGTTTCCCCCCCCCCCAATTACTTTTTCATGGTACATTTTATTAGCAGTTGCAGTACAAATGCTCCTACATGCCAGGGAGCCATCGGTAGAAATTGGCTGAAAACAAAGAAGCAAGCGATCAAGTGTCTCCTTCAGCGGGGAGCAAAGGCAGGAAAATAAATAATCACGAGAAGAGACCTGTTTTAAATCAGAAAGCAAGGCTTGTTCTGAATGATTTCATAACTCAGGTGGAGAATGTTAACTTGTAACTGCATATTTCTGAGCCAGATTTCTTTCTAAAACCTGTGTCTCGTCTCTGGTGTCCTGTGGAATTGGAGTGAGCGGGTGTGAGTGTGTTTATTGCAGGCTGGCTGGACGCCGCCGCAGCTTTATTGCGCGTGGCTGGAGGGCTCGCAGCAATTGCATAACGCTCTGCAGCAGAGAAAGCACGAGCTCAGCCCCCAGCACTCGGCTGCCTCGCTGTTCCTCATCCAGGTGCTTGGCAAAACCTCCTCTTCCTTCGCTGAAGACAAGTGTTCAGGGACAGATACCATTGCAGAGAGGGCTGGGCTGCGGGTTTAGAGACAAGAGTAAGGAAAAAACATCAAGTCGTATGATGGCTGTTAGAGATAAGCACTCCTCTAACCTGTGAATTGCTTTTAGAAGGAAACCATATTTTTCCCCCAGTTTTCCCTGCCCTGTGGTTTTTGCATGTGTTTCTCATTACTTTTATCTCAAAATCATTCTTGTCTGATGAATAATTGATGTGGGGTCACTTGCGTTTCTCCAGGAATTGCTTTCTTTGACCAGTGATCCCTCCTGAATTTTTTAAGCAATCTATTAGCTCTGAAATCCAAACAAAGTTGGGAGTTTCTAATTTCAGAGTTAAATTAGACTTGACTTTGAAAAGGTGTAGAAGGAAGCGGTGCAGGAGGGCAGAGGGGAAGGATGATGATGTCCTTTTCCATGTTTGGATCTTCCTTCTGCTGGTTCTTTTGGTGGTTCGGGTTTGGTGTGGTTCTGGTTTTTATAACATCTCTTGGAGATCAAGTGTCTGATTTGGCCTCAGTGGGACTTGAGCACACTCTTAATGTTAAGCACATGCTTAAACCCGCTGTTGAATTCAAGTCCTGTAGACCTCCAGGCATAGTACAGAAATATCTGGGAAATGCTTTGCTTTTCCCTCAGATGCTCCCTTCTTTCTGCATTACAAAAATCAGAATTCAGCATTTTGAGATGCTACTGGAGGCGAGTTGGTCATTTCCTGCTGGGAGGGAGGCTTGATCTTTTAAAGATGGGAAGAGTGTGTGTGTGTGTGTGTGTGTGTTCTGCAGATGTTTGGGCCTCGATTCAGCAAAGTCTCTCAGGAGTCTCTGCAGGGATGTTTACATACATTCAGGTATGGCTCCCTGATGGTCATGCAGAAACAATCTGGGCCCTGGGCTGGCCCTCGCAGAGGGCTCCTCGGGTGTTGAAGGTGGCCAGGTTTCTAGCCCCTGTGTAGCCCCTTGGTGACCAGCAGACACAGGACTAGGAGCTGCCACCACAGGTCCCTCAGCTCTCAGGATTTCCCAGGAAGAGAAGAGGCTGGTGGCTTTATGCTCAGCTTGCTGTGGGGCAGAGTGGTGGGGTAGGTTGATTCCTACCCAAACCCCTCAAAAGTGTCCTCGGAGGAGTGAGGGGGGAATTTTTTTGCACCCACCTTTTTCTGCACTGCAGTTTTGATCCAGTTCCTGCAGTGGGATTTGGGTGCATGTTGTACAGTGAGACAGCTGAAGCAATGAGCAAAAAGCACGCATAAATAAAGGCTTCCTCCCCAGGCTTTATATAATCAGAGTGGATGATGTCATTGGGAGCAGAGAGGAGAGCAGGATGTGAAATTACAGCCCTCTGCAGCCAGGCAGAGCCAAGTGCAAGGAGAGGATGCACAGAGCAAGGGCCAGGCTCCTGTCCGATAGAGGCTTGGGGGCTCAGGCTTGGAGGGGAACTGGGAGGGGTTAAAGTCAATAGTCCCAGTACAGTCAGAAGCTCTCACACAGGCTCAAAGTGAAAGGGGAGAGAACAGCAGGTGCCCAGTGGGCAGCAATGGGGCTGCCATTTCAGGGGCCAGCACCCCCTCCTTCCACGTGCAGCACATATAGCTTGTAGATCAGCTGGCAGGGCTGTGGGGCTGCTGGGCTTGCTTATCCCTCTTTTGCTACAGTCTCCTGGCCTGTCTCTTTAGGGGCTGATGGACCTTTTTCCACAGGAGCTCCTGGCAGAGAAGAGCAGGCATCCTCGCTCTGCTTGGACATCCCAGAGGAACTTGCTTCTAGACTCTTCCTGGCCCTGCACAGGGGGGGATGCAGAAGCAGCAGAGGGGCTCTGTCCTAGCTGGAGTTCCCAGTGGAACAGGATAAAAGGTTTGTCCCCAGCTCTTTGGGACAGAGAGGTGTGTGCTAGGTTCTGATTTTTCCAAAGCCTCTCAGGTAGTTTGCTCCTTTTCTGGCCACCCTGATGCCCCACATGGGAATCTCAACCAGGAGTCTTCCCCCCACATCAGGCTGAGCAGGAGGGAGGCACTGAGCCAATCTCTTGGGAAAGAAGAGAACCCCTTCCTTTCAGATCCCCTGTGGATTCCTTGTTCAGCACATCCAGCACCTACTGTGTGCTCAGGATGCTGCTGTGAGAGCCTGATTTTTTCCAAGGCCACTTAAGCAGGAGGAAGGGCTCCAACTTCTCCTGTCTCTCATACTGCTAGTGTGCAAAGGCTTCGGCCTCGACTGAAACTGAAATTCTCCTTCTGACATCCCTGCCTTCCCCAGGATCAAGGCAGTGAGAGGCAGCAGCCCTTTGCGCCAAGCCTGAGTTGTTTCTCTGTTATATAACAATATCGGCATTTAGGCTTGTTTTTCCAGATATTGGCAGATGTGTCAAATATTGGCATAATCCAGTGGGTTACATGGAAGGCTGTCTGGCTCTGTCTGCTGCCTGCACAATGCTGGTATTTTCACTGAATACAAGGGCCTGCAGCATTGTCAAAGCCACGTTGCAACAGAGTCCAGGTAAACAAGGGGAAAAGGCATTGGTATTGTGGCCTGGCCTGTGGGATTACAGCTGTCCAGGTACAGCTCGAGCACTTGATAAGAAAGATTAATAGGTTTGTGATTGCTCTCTCTCTGAAATGGTCTTTTAGCTAAGTTTGCTGTGATGCTTTTGAGCTCTGGAGTTTTATTTCTGGGTTTTACTGAAGCCTCCCATCAGTGTGTCAGATGTGCCTGTGTGCTCTGTGGTTTAAGAGCCCATCGTGGTCCGCTCGGGCTGGCTGTCCCTGGTCTGCACCAGCCTGTGCACTGGGGCTGGCCTGCTGCTGTACGCTGATGTGAAGCCCTGTGCATTTTCCTGGGTGAGGCTGTGGCTGGAGATACAAATGCAGTTACGTTTGCAGTGGCGTTAAAACTCTGTGGTGCAGCTCTGAGTGCAAAATAAGGGGGAAATCCATCAGCAGCACAGAAGTGATTGCTTTGGTTAAACCTCTTCCAAACCTGCTGTGGCTCAACCAATGCCACCTGCCCCTGCAGTGTGCTCATTGCCCAAGCTGTGCTATGTGCTGTCGTGAGCTTATTGGCTCGCACTCACACCCTGTGTCACAGGCAGGTGTCTCCTGCTGATGTCTGGTGTGCTGGCAGAGGCCATCACCCCTGCTGCAGGCCACGGCCTTTGGAGACCAGCCAGCAGAGCCACTGGCAGGAGCAGCTTCTCTGAAAACTGTCTGCATGAGCCTGGGCCAGTCTTCTGGGCTTTGAGAGCTGAGGTGGGGATCCAGAAGTGGGGGAATGTCCTTCTTGGTGCCACACTGGGGAAGTACCTCTACCAGTTGTTCCAGTGTCCTCATGAGGACAGGCCCTCTACTTTGTCCTCTCCCTGCCCTTGTCAGGGCCTGCAGAGTGCAGTAGCCCTCGATCCACCGTGGTCCTGGGGCACAAAGGGAAGTGTTTCAGTGTTGAGAGTTTTATTAAGTGGCTGTATCTTTCCATATAGCTTTCAGGTGCTTAACACGGTTGATCTCATCGAGTCTGCATGTAACCTAGCTTTTGACATGGCAGATCAGTGCCATCCTTTTAACTGCTGTCTCAGCAATCCAGCAAGTGCTCGCTTCTGCCTGAAGCTGATGGCTGGTTCCAGGAATCCCAGTTCCTGGTGCAGCATCTTCTCCAGTTCCTGATAAAACCTCCCGTGTTGAGACTCAGCCCAAAGCTCAGACTGTAGATGTGTTGTCCATTTCTCTGTGTGTTCAGGAGTGGACTGTGATATGTTTGACACTAGTCAGGTGTTGATTCCCCAAACTTTTTGTTTTCTGTTGCACAAAAAATTAGTTTTTCACCATGGGCTGGGAGCTGCCCTTGCCCAGCAGGGCAGGAGGGAATCTGCAGTCCCTTCCTGTAGCACTTGCAGGTGCTATGTAGCAAGTCCCCAGTTAGATGGAACTGGTCCTGTTCCTCGGCCCCCAGATCTGTGCACCCATCTTTACCTCTGCTCAAGCTGCATTTTTAACTTGGGCTGATCCCGTAGGTGAAGTGTATGGCTGGTGCTTGTACTGGTGCTGTGAAGTGACACGTGCTGCTCTGTGCTGCAGCTTGCTGCCTGTGCTCTGACAGCTCTGACTCAGTGACTTGCCTCTGCGGCCTTTCAGGAAATCTGTGGCATAGCCAAAAATGAGTTCAAAACTCAGAAAGTCTTTAACACAAGATCATCTTCCTTTCTCTAGCTGCAAGAAGTCAGTGTCTAGTCTCACATGGGATGACATGGACTATAGTGCCAGCGTGAATCAGCAATGCTTTTTCATTGCTGGCCCTACAGGTCATCATGGGACATTGGGCAAACACCTGTAGTGGGTGCACACAACTCCTGTTGATCAAGCTCTACATTGAAGGTGGGCTTCCAGGTAGAAAAAAATCCTGTGTCAGCCGTATGGGTTTAATGTCAGTGGGGTTTGACATAGAGCAAGCTGAGAAGTAAAAGATGAGATTGATGTGATTACTGCTTTTTCAGTTTGATTTTTGGATTATGATTTCCTTTTCCCCACCCCTCCAGTTGTTAATATTTCATGAAAAATATGTGTTCTTCAAGGCTGTTGCTGGTCATATGCAGCCTTGTGGCTGGTTTTGAGACAGAATGATGGACCCTTTGTAAAGAGATTTATAATAGAAACAGTGAGGAACTCGCAGCTACAGCACTGCTAGTGAATGCTCCCCTGTGCTGACAGTTCATCAGCAAAACCCCTGACCCTTCCACCCTTAATCATCCTTGCTTGTCACTGACATAATTGCCTGATTACAGACTCCTCTCCCCCACCCCTTTCAAACTGGGTGCAATAGTGAATTTGAAAAACAAATGGAAATGAACTGTCCATGCTCCTTTTTTTCCTTCCCCTGCATTGAGATGGATCAGGCGAAGATTTGGTTTCTTTGTGCATGAGCAGGGGCTGGGATAGGCTTTCAGGATTCTTTTGCACCAGTGTTTCTTGTGTGTGAATGGTGGAGCTGATGTCATTGTGTTATTGATTGGGATGACAAGTTTGGACATAAATCATTAATGTCTGGGAAAGAGAGAGGGAGGGGGAAAAAGGCATCCCACACCTGATAGTTTTCAATAAATCTGCTGTTCATTCCTGCGTACGTCATATAGAAGAGGCAACGGCAGGAACAGTTTTCCTGTGCAGCCCAACAGTGATGTGCTTTGCCACTGCTGCCTGAACCATTTTCCCCAGAACGTGTTTCCATATGCTGCAGGAAATGGCTCGTATCATCAGCAACACTGTCGTGCTTGAGCCTGTCTTTGCAGACGTGAGCCAAGGTCAGAAGACTGCCATGGGGAAGGTCTTGGATGCGCTTGTTCCTACAGACCTTCCACCCCCAGCAGCATTTCAGACCTGGGCCCAGGAAGGAGTAAGAGTGCAGTTCTTGGGAACTACTATTCCTCTCACTCCTTTAACTGCCAGCAGGGATTGTTAGGTATTTTGGGGTGACCATTTTTCTCATTGATCATCTGAATTTTGTGCAAAAAAATGATGCTTAGATCAGTTCATAGCAGATGTCCCCATGCCAGCAATGCACAAGCGTGCAGGGGGTAGCAATCATTCGAAACTGCTTTCATAACAGTTCTCAGCAAAACAGCCATCAAATAGCTGAGAGAGAGGAAACCCATGAGATACTTGTACCATTTGCGTGTGAACTTTGCTCACGCACAAAGTTCATCCAGATGAGTCAGATTATCAGTTCAGACAGCAAGAAAATAAACAGTGTCTGTCAGAGGTTAGCAATAATGCAAGTATTGGTGAGCAGCTGATGTTTGCAATGTAAATAGTTTAGTGGCAATCTGTCCTGGTACCTGTGGGGAATCTAGGGATGTATGGAAAGAGGGAAACGTGAAAACTGCCCTGTCGGAGGGAAGTAGAGAAGGAAATGACATTCCCTGTCTGAAAACATAGCTCTGATCCTTCTTTTCTCCCCTTGCAGCCGAGCTCACCTCCGCCTGTGTCTAGAACGCTTAAAAGTTCTGATACCGCTAGGACCAGACTGCACCAGGCACACAACGCTTGGGCTGCTCAACAAAGCCAAAGCACATATCAAGGTAAGAACTGCTTTTCCCACCTGCTTTTAGTCTCAGCTGTTGGGGAGTAAATTCAGTCACTCTCTCTTGCTGCCTAGAGATAACTCTGTTGAAGGAGACTAACACCACCTTTTGGAGAAAAAAAAAAAAAAAAAAAGCTCAAGCCTTGTGCCTTGGTTAATCATTTATCATTGCTACAAGCCACATTGTTAGAAGAGTCCATAATGAACTCTGTTAACGACGGAAATGATTGATTTGGAGAGCAGGGGTCTTGTTCTGTTATTGTGATCGTTTGTTGACAGCTGCATCTGTTGAAAGAAAACATACCTACTGTTGAATGACTGCATTTTGATGGGAAATACTGCTTTTTTATTTTCTGATGTGCTAGTGAGTTTCCACTGCCGGAGCATTAGCACAAACCACAAGAGTGTGAGACAGAGCTGGCTTGCTGGGGTTTCATGTGTGAACCTGCCAGCTAGCCCAGTGCTCTTCTAGATTCACTTTTGGCAAAGCAAAGCCTGAAAAGAAAATGCAGCATTGTCAGTATCTGGAAGAGGCTGAGATGCTTTGTGAAAGGTCCGGATAGAGGGAGGGAGGATGGGTGGTGAAGGAGAAAAAGCACTGCTGAAGGGACAGAGTTAGCCTGAAATGACTTCTCCTTATGCAATGTGCTTGTCATAGGAAACAAAGAACAGTGCCCTGGTAGATTTCCCAGCTGTGATCAAAGAAATCTGTAGTAGGTTATGTAAATCGCTTACTGAATAGAAAACTGTTTCTGAGAAATCCTGCTAAACCATGCAGCAAGGAACACAGAACTCCCAGGGCACGTTTTTATGTTACAGTGGATCATAACATAACCTGAATTGCTTTGGTTAAGGGAATTGAGGCCCCTTCGTGGGCAGATTTGGTAATGCAAGTGGCTGAAGCCATGTGGAATGACCCACAAACTGCTACAGCTCAAGTTGTTTCCCCTGGAGAGGCTCTGTCCTCAGAGACTTTTTATACTAATGTGTATGATTTATCAGGACTTGGGGGGTGGAAAAGATGCGAGGAAATAACGTTGTTCTTGGAGACTGCCTTGGTTCAGGGCTCTGTTGCAGCTTAAATCCTTCTAGGACCCGGGAAGGTCTAAGCAAAGCAGGTGGCTGAGCAGTGGAGGTGGGAGGGAAGGAGAAAAGGATTAACTAATTATTAATATTTGATCATGTCAGAAACTTGAAGAGGCTGAGAGGAGAAGCCAGCACCAGCTTGAGAACCTGGAACGAGAACAAAGATTCCTAAAGAGAAGACTGGAACAACTACAGGGTCCTCAGGAGATAGAGCGAATACGAATGGACAGCATTGGATCTACCATTTCCTCGGATCGCTCGGACTCGGAGCGAGGTGGGTGTTGCTGAACTACCAGTGAATCCCCAGGACTCTGCAAAGTGAGGGCATGAGATTCATCCATTTCTTGTCTCTCAGCTTCCCCTTTCTTAAGGCCTTTGGTATTTAGGCTACTGATTTTGCTCACATGCATGCACATGCACACACACAAACACACGCATATATATGAAGCGTTTAGTATTTTGCATGAGTTCTAATGAAGTCTGGAAGAAGTGTTATTGTCAACTTGAGCTGATTTCTGTGGCATTTGAAGTGATCTGTTTCTCTGGAAAGCTCTCTAAAATGCCAAAGCATTAGTCAGGAAAAATAATGTGGTCACAAGATGGTAGCTAAGTACCTGATGGTAAAGTTGAGGTATTCATTGTGCTCTTTGGTCTATTGAATCTCTTGGCAACACAAAGAGGGAAATCTAATAAGATGTTAGTGGGACTGGAACAGATGTTGCAAAGCAGCACCCAGCTTCTCATTCTGTATTTGGGCCATGGTATAACCCAGCAAACAGAACCAAGCAAATTGCCTCTTAAAATTCCCAGTCATTCTACACGCATAACCGCTTGCTTTTTTTTTCCCCAGACTTGCCATAGAGTTCATCTCCTCAGTTAAAACTGGACAGAAATGATCTGAATGGCTAACTGAATTCAGATAATTTTCCTTTTCTTTTAAATATCTCTGCTGTGGAGAAATATTTAGGCACAATGGATGGACTGATATTTACTGTCAGACCCAAAGATGCTGTATAGTTTAGGTGTGAGTCTGTAGTTTTAAAAAAAAATAAATCCTTTTGGAAAATTCCTAAAGTATATGGGAACCAAGATATCTGATTAACTAGATCTCTGCTTTGTAAATCTTTCTTAAAAATAAGATTGATGTTCTTCTTGCCAGACTGCTGCTTCATCCCTGACTGGGGGAGTCCCAGCAGCACACTGGCTTGAAGGGAGCAGTTGTCTGTGGTGCTAACCTGTGTGCATTTCTCTCATTTTCCTTCTCAGAAGAGATTGAAGTGGACGTTGAAAGCACAGAGTTCTCCCATGGAGAAGTGGACAATATCAGCACAACCAGCATCAGTGACATTGATGATCACAGCAGCTTGCAGAGTATTGGGAGTGACGAGGGTTACTCCAGCGCCAGTGTCAAGCTCTCGTTTGCTTCCTAGAACCAAGTGAGACAACAGTGCAGGGTGAATGATTTCACTGGGGTGATCAAACTGGGTCCTAGATGCCAGTATCCTCTTTCAGAAATGACATATTGACAGCTAGTCCTGGAGAGACCTGTATATAAAGCTTTTTGGGTAAAGGAAGCCTCCACAGAAACCCACATGTGTTCATTTGGTCATGTTACCAATCCCAATTCCTGCTGGCAAAAAGTTAGACCAAACACTAGTCCCTCTGAAGTCAGTGAATCCATTTGTTTCTGTGGGACCTGGATCTAGATCTTAGTGATGAAACACTTTGTTTTGAATTTATTTGTTTGAAAGAGGATACTATAGACTCATCCCTCTCTTTCTGTCATGAGATCTGAGATATGTCAGAACTTCTTATATTGCACAACCTAGTTTAGGCCCTTCTGAAGAGCTTTTGTGGTCCTAAAAGGACCGTGTCCTACAGTTCATCACAATCCAATGCTGTCATAATGTCCTAGGAAATCTAAGAAGGCTTTATGTAGCCTAAGGATAGCAATGATTGTAATGATGAAGGTCTCATTCTGTGCCCAGAGAGAGAGGGGCAGCAAAGAGAGACGTTCAGGAGAGAACACCATTCAGCTCAGCTTTCTGTTGGACATCATTTAAAAAGCAAGTACCTCTGCTGCGTGGCTAAAGCAAGAGGTACGTGCTTGTAATCTACCAGCACACCGTGGGCTGTGTCATGCCTTAGGCTGTGGCACCGACAGCAGATCTCCCGATAGCTGCGTGCTCACACGCAGGCACACAACCAGCTGAGGCCAGAAAGAAACCAGCACATACGAGAGGTGATATGCCAGAAAGTCATGCCCAGATACTGAGCCACTATGACCTTTTTATTTGAAGAGATTTTTTGATAAACATTTGTAAAAGTGTTGGGAGGGAAAACACCCCAAGTCTGATGCGTCTTTTTAGAGCTTGTCCATATGAAACCTTAGATGTCTTTTATATGAATTTATGCCATGAAAAGATCTCTGTTTTGATGAAGCACTTGACCCAATGAAATGCAAAGATGCTTTTTGCCGTGCACACAATGGATGAAGGCTGTGCTAGCTGGAAGAGGCCAGGTTTGGTGGGGGTTTCTTCAGTTTTCTTTTTAGAATCATTCCCTTTGCTGACTTTTGAAGTTCCAGTCCAGTAGTTAACCTAGTTAAGCTCAGCACGTCTCTCATGTTAATGTAACGTTTTGACTGCACGTCCTGTTCCCAAGGGCCTTGCCATCTTATCTGTGCAGGTGCTGTTAAGAGCTATTATAGCGAATGTTTTCTAATTTTCTCGAGATGAGCATTCTAACCTGCACTTTGAGGGCTTTGCTTTTTTTTTTTTTTTTTTTTTTTTTAATTATTATTATTTTTGTCTTTTTAATGGCCAGGATTATTTTGTTTTCCAAGTTTTAAAAACCTTAATAGAGTCCTCACCTATGGCATTATTTGCAACTTTGTATATCCTTAAGTAATTTAACTACCCCTCATTACTAAGGAAAAAAAAAAGAGGAAAAAATGCTTTATAAAATTCGTAACTTATTGCTGATTTGAATGGGTTGTTAATTTCAGTCCTTTAGATTTTATTTTATTCTTTTAGGTAGGGTTGGGCAAAAAGAGGTAAAATAAAATTAAAAAAATAAAGACAACCATATTTAGCAGTGCGGTGGAATTGTGTTTAAATGTTAGCATATGGTCCCCATTAAAGTAGCACTTTAACGCCATTAAACATTTCTGTATCTGAAATGAGTCGTGTTCTTTCCTCTCGCTCATTCGTATCACTTTAGCCGACTCCTGTTCTCCTTGTGCCCTCTGCTCCTGCGGTGAGAAGATCCTGAGCAAGTCTGCTGTAGAGTTTTGCATTATGATTAGTTGCCTGTGTTTAAATATTCTGATGTTTCCCCCACTCTTCTCCAAAATGTGTCATCCCCTGTAAGAGGCACAACACACATGCTTGAGTAGAGAAATAATCTTTCCGTGGCTGTAATGAACGATTTCTGTTTGTTTTGGGTTTGTTTTGTTTTTTTTAAATTAATTTGCTTACTAAGTCTGGATCGAGTTTCTGCTGTTGAATCTGTTTTCACTTGTGTGTCTGTAATCCAGTGGCTCAGTACATCTGTTCTTCTTCCTTCTGGGAGGTGACCTGGCAGGAGCAGGCGTCTGCCACAGACTGGATTGAGCTCTGGGTTAACAAATGGGGCCCGGGGGGTTTCAAAGAAGAAATGCTGCTTGGATTTATGTTTGGCGTCTGTATAATCTCTGGATGACACAAGGTTTCAGACTGTCTTCTGAGTGGTGAAAAGTGGGGAAACTTTAGCTCTAGCAAGGCCTTACTTATTTATTCGTTATTATTCTCCTTGAAAGGGTTGACCACTGGAAACCCTGGTGCTGAGCAGTTGAATACCAGTGGGATTTATTTATTTATGACCCTTTTTCTGTAGCTGTCCCAGCACCTCCTCCTTCTTGTTACTCCTGTTTGTTTTACATGGCCACTGGAGAAAGAAATATCACAGCCACCTGCCTGACTGCTCAGCTGGCAGCAGTAGTTCAGCCAGGAAGAGGACCAGGGATAAAACAAAATTAAGAGCCTTTATAATAACTTCTAAAGACATGGGGTCGGTTGCTCTGGTGCTGGGGGGGTTCTTTGTGGCAGGTCTTGGCAGATTTCAGCTAGAGTTTGGATAGTTTCTTATGTGGTGGAAGCAGTTCTCTGGCTTTTTGAGGTGTCCCACACTGCCTTATTACTGTGTTGTGGCCTCTGGCCTTGTCTCTGTGCTTGCACCTCACACGGCCTGTCACACTCCTCACATCTCCCTTCATTGGTCTGTTTGGGATGACCAATTTGCTCAGAGAAGTTGCTGTTAGTTACTTTTAGATGATTGTACAGGCCAATTCTGATGGTTACGCGGGACATCAGTTAGATGACCGTAATAGTTCCCTCTGCATAAAAATGCCTGGGTCTCCTGAATTGTCCCTGTTGTGGCAAGCCAGAGTAGTCCCATGTGCCAGATCTGCTTTCAGGTCATGTCACTTTTCAAAGTACCATCAAAGTTTGTACTCACCATCCTGAAACCTTGTAAAACAGAGTGAGTATCCAAAGGTGCAGATCCAGACCCTTAAGGGTCAAGTCTGAGATGGTCCCTTACACTGCTGAGCTCTCAGAGATCCAGTAGAGCCAGTCAAATTTACTGGTTTTCCCCAGAAAAGTCCTCACAGAAGCTTACTGTCTGTTTTGTTCAAACTCTCCTTAAAAAATAAATACACTGAAAGGATGTTGCTGTTTAGGTTCCCAGCTCTGATGTTTTTTAACTATGTGGGATTTGTGCTGCTTCTGAGGCCTCATTTTACTTCTCTGCAAGCAGAGAGTAAAGTGAAACACTTCACTCCCAGGCTTTTCCTCTGTGGCCCTCGGTGTCTGCCCACCACATTAACTCGAGTCTTATCCAGAGTGACGCTTATTCTCTCCACATGGTCATTTGAGCATGGAATCTCATTTTCCTTTCATGTTTGCAAAATTGTGTGAGGTTTTTTTTTATGGGTGCTGTTGTTTTTGTGCTTTTGTGTTTGTAGAGTAACAAAAGTCCTAAATCTATTCTCTGGTTAATTTTACAAGAATACGGTGACTTTTCCTGTAAAAACAGAACTGGATGTGCTTTCCTTAGGCAGCTTGCCCAGACAGTGCACACACACGCACGCACAGCTCCCTCGTAAGCTCATTCTGTCAAGTCCTCCCTCTGTAAATTAGATCCCCAGTGCGTCCTTTTGCGATGGACAAACCCATTAAAAAGACCATCCAGCATTTTCCTCCTTTTGACACCAGCATATTACAGTATGTCGCCGTGTGTCTGCAGACAAGGTGGAGATGACTATCTGGCTGCATTTGTCATGGTTACCCTGTGGTGGAGTTGTCACTTGAAGGTCATTTTAATGTCCGTTCCATTAGAGGCATGTCAGTGACAAAGGTGGTCTCAAATCTGTCTGTCTCAAAAAATCTGTAGGTCAACAGAAATGGGCTTAATGATACAGACCTGTCATTTTCCAGGTTTTGTGGCTGTGTTTTCCTTTTGTTTGTTTGTTTGTTTGCTGCCATCTGTTTCTGGCCTGTGAGCTCCAGCCTCCTGCTTTTCTGCTCTTTGTTCTCTTTTACTTGCTGCTGCCTGTTTGTATTCTGTGTTTCTGTGTTGCTCTGCTGAAATGGATGAAACATTTGGCTGCAGTGGAAGTGGGATCAGTCATGTGCCCTAAATGGAGGTAAGTGCGGTGGGTTTTCCCCGCCCCTAGGATTGCAAGCTTTTGTTGTTGCGTATTTTCTGGCACCAGCCATACGTTATTGGAAAGAGAAACTGGGGTCGCTTCCTGGAAGATAATGGTAAAACCCAGGACTTTGTTCTGAGGTTAGGGAGGTGATAATAATGAAAAAAATCCATAAATAACAAAATAAAGTCTGATGGATTTTTCTGGGGCTTTGTCCTGTGGACAGATTCTCTGGTGAGTGATAAATTCTGTGACCTGATAGTGACTGAAGCTCTGCTGTGTCCATGATACGGTCTCTGATACACTCCTCTTCCCCTGTGGGACCCTTGGGGAAGAGGAGTGTGTCCTTCCACTCTGCTCACCAGTCTGCACAAAATACCTAGAAAACACTGATGTGCCATTTCCTTGAAATTGGCCAGCAGGTCCGAGTGATGTTTGGGAACAGGAGAGAGGAGAGTGGTTGACTGCATACAGAATATTTTCCTTTGGAGTGACCTGTTACAGAAGGGCAGGTTGTTTAATTGGGGATAATACATCAGTGCTGACCCCTGCTTCTCTGCTCATTTCCTCCTGAAAAAAGGACTGATGCTTTAATTATTAGGCAGAAGCAGAAATAAGGAGTCTGTGGGTATTGGTTCTGTGGCACTAAGTATGTAGTATTTAGGGTTTCTGTTTGGGGTGGTCCTGTGTTTGACTAAAACTAAAGAGTGCTTCTGTGTAGTAGAGCCTTCAGCTCAAGGCCAGAGCTTTGACATGTCAGTGAAGCTGCTTCATCAGGTTGCTACCTTGGGTCTATGGCATGGATGTTTACCACAGTCCTGGTGCAAATGTCCCTCCTTATCTTGCAATCTAAAAGTGAAGCTTTTTAGAGCTCAAAGATGGGACAAATTGTGATGAAAAGAGCAGCTGATTGGAGCAGTCCCAGATTTGAGTCAGGTTTGTGCTGGTTAACCTCCCCAGCAGGTAACAATTTGTACAAAATTGAAGCTGCACTAGGCAAACTGTTACCTGTAGTAACTTAAGATGCATCCCATACTGGTCATGCACAGAATCTGTATCTGAAAGGAACAAGTCTGTGTTCTCTGACAAATGTTTTCCATGTCTCTAGCTTAGTGGTTCTGCACTCTTTACCTTTACACTTAAATTTCCCTCTGTCACTTCAGTATTTCCAAGTACTGTCTGCTTTATAGGATTTGCTAGCACTGGGCTAGGTATTTGCTCTGCTTGCCAAGAGGCCCAGAAGTCAGTGCAGAGTACGGGTTCTGAAAAATTTGGTTCCTTATTGTTTAGAGCAGCTAATAAAACTGGGAAATAATTAAAAAAAGAAGCAAAAAAACAATACCAAAACACTTTTATCCACACATTTCAGCATTTATAAAATGAGGAACTTGTTTGTTTTAGCAATTACCAGCATTGCTTAACTCACAATTTATTTTTTATGTGTTAATTTCTCAAGACACATTACTAAGGCAGTGTTCCAAAGCCAGACTATACATGAACTGGTCCCATCCTGCAACGAGGAAACAGCATCAAAAAAAAATAAAAATCAAGTGCCACAAGGAAGGGCTGCGTGGCCAAGATGGCAGTTCTGGTGGTTTTACTTGTACAAGTTGACTTCAAAACATTCTCTTCCAGAGCTGAACCCCCCCAGGCGCAGTGGTATTACTGTGGCACTGGCTGGCCCAGGTAAGGCATATCAGAACTTTGTTTCAGCATTTCTTTGCAGTGCCCAACAGAAGAATGACAGCTGAGTTCATGAGGCAACCCATGTTGTAAGAGAGGTGACAGCACGTTACTCAAAGGAAATGTGCCAGTTTTGCTAAACTTTTTTGAAAGGCTGAGCAAAAATGAGAAGCCCATGAGCCCAACTTGTTTTAACTTGTGCTGGACTGACTGTTACCATCAGGGAGGCTCACACAGCCGCTGTGTTCCAGTGACTCACTGTACCTTCAGTTCTCTTCAGGACTAGTGAACAAATAGCCCTGTGACAGACCATTTGTTGTATTTATAACATCAAAAGATGAGCACAGGTAGTGCACGTCAGGTCTGAACTAAGTCTCTTTGGAGAAAGACTTTTTTTAAAAAAAACAAAACGAACAGGTGTAGTTAAGAAAAGGCTCACATGGCTTCCTGAAAACTTGTTTCAGCTCTGACTTCAACATCGACTTCATCCTGCAGTGAATTGTTTCACTTCTGTGCATTACACTCCAGCAGATACCACACTTACTGCTTTCCTGATCAACTACTGTTTGCCCCCCCACCCCACCACGCACACTTTCACTCTGTCAAATGTATCCAGCAGATTTTAAACACTTTATTTAATAAAAGTTAAACATACAAAACTGAAATTAACACACTTTGTATTCATAAAAATCACCTTCTCCCATTATAGGGAGAGCCTTTGTCTATGTATGGATTCTAAACTACCAGTTGTAGAGTTTAGCTTGAGTTGTGACTCAGGTAACTGATGGACATTTCCACCAATCAGTGCATCAACAATTGCTGACGTGACCTGATCTAGTTAACAAATTACAAAATGAGCTACATTAACATAATATACAGGGAAATAATGGTCAGGGTTAATGGACAAGAAACACCCTTTAATTATTTAACGGGGGAAACAGCTGATGTACTCTTGTCCATTAACTCAGCCCTAGATTTTACAAAAATAATATCTACATTGTATACAGGGCTACCCATTAACTTCTTGAAACACATTACGGGTTCAGAGATGGCACCACTACCGTAAGTGAGACGAGTAACAGAGGAAAGCAAATCACATATAGAACACAAGAAAGCAAGAGCTTTTACACGTGGTTTCCTGAATAAAACTGAAGGGGTTCAGCAGCACTGTCATACAGCTGAGGTGACCATGAACACCGGGGCCAATTATTTAGGGACAGAAGCCTCAGCCTAAACCTTTACTCACTCACAACTAAGTGGGCCGTAGGCACTGGCACCCACGGTGCTGCAGTTCTGCTTAGCTGGATAGAGGGGCCCCGGCCCTGTCTGTCACTGTGTGTTCCAGGCCTGTGACCATACCATCAAACCTATAAGAGGGGAGATGATGGCTCCTTTCCAAGCACAACCATTTATGTTCTCCAACTCTCTGATCCTCAGGCAGAGGTGGGTATTTTTAAATACAGTCTTCTACTTTGAAATTGGACTCTAAATACCTTGTCCTATGGTTTTCTGGTTACTTTTCAATAACTTCCTATTAAAATTTGATGAGTATTTAAAGTATCTCCTCTCCTTAACTTCTAGTGCAGGAAATTCAGACTGGAATTAAAGTCAGATTTATTGTTTCTAACACATAAATCATCATTAGTAATAATGATCCTATCGGCCCTGTTCTGCCCTCATTTACAGCTGCACAAATCAATCCTCGGTGGATTTGTAAAGGAGTAATTTAGAACTTCCTTAGCAATTCCATGTGACGTACAAGCTATGATGGAATCTAGCTCTCTCTGCCAGAGCTGCAGCAGCACTGTAACACTGAGCTTGTCACCAAGACAGCAGACAGCACTGTGACTACAGAAACAAGGGAGGCTGTTACGGTGCCATTTTTATACCATCACTTTTCTTAAGGAAAATAAACTTCACTACTAGTATGAATGGAAGATTCCAGAGATCAAAGCTGCAGATAACTACTGCTTTCAGAGTCACAGGTAACAGCAGTTCATGAAAGCATTTACCTGCAGAATGTATTTTAATGCAACTACAAAAAGTTTAATGATTTGGGGGGGGGGGGTCAAATCAATAGCAGGAGACTTAAGGCTCATATCAGCTGAAGCCAAACTGATGGTGACAAAATGGACTACTCCCTATGTGCCAACAAATAATTTACTTTTAGAAAAATATAATGATAAAAAGGTAAGTGTAAAGCCCTGCAGAGATGAAGTTCCACCTTTTTCCCCTGTTACTGAGGCATCAAATGCCTCACATTATATTTAGAGGTATCTTGATACTGTGTCATAGGTTTGTCTGCAATTCCGCATGTTCCAACTCCAACCTTGCCAGTTACGCTCTCAGGGGAAGCAAAAATACTCCTCTTTACCTGCAAATGAAACAGAAAATGCCATTTGAGTAATTACTAACTGGCTCTTAAAAAACCCTAAGTAATCATCACAGGTTACTCTTACTCTACAGACAGGCACACTTACTAAAGGCTAGCTCATCTGTGACATGCTGCCAACAGGTGAGACAACAGAGCTGGGAACTCCTGGCACCCGAGTACTGGATGTGATTGTCGTACTCAGGATCTTAGGTCAGGTCAATAATGAATAAAATTCACCTTCCTCATAAGAGGATCTCTAATAATTGTTTTAAGGAAGACTGAAGTTTTACCACTATGTCCAGCAGCTCTTGGTCAAGCCACGACATAGATGAAATAAGGCTTTAAAAATGTCCTTGCTACCTTTTTACACTACACTTGCTCTTCCAGGATAATTACTTAGCACTGTGTCTGTCAGGTTGTTAACACAGCAAGAAGTCGGGCTTGGGGGTTTAGACAGGCCCTCAGGTTCTAACCTCCAACAAACACTACCTGGCCACTGCCAGCGAGCCCAGCTCTCCAAGCAAAGTGCAAGCTCAGCCTCTTATGAAGAGCACTCCTCCAAAATCATCCAGTACAAAACCTTTTAAGTGTACCAAATACCAGACCCCACACTTCAGAATTCCAAAGATGGACCCCCTTTAAAAAAACACTTCCACCTCTCTCCCAGAGCATTGCACGGAATTCTGTGCCCCATTGTTATTCACATACTGACAAAACCAAACACACCTGGCCTTTTTTGTTTTTAGAATAGGCTCTGTTGTTAAACTGTTGCCACTTGACTTTCTGGTCCTCTCGTTCCTGTTCAAGTTCTTTAATTCTCTGAGCTTTTTTCAAAGCTTTCTTCTTCTTATATTCTCGTTGCTGGGCTATCATCTCTTTTCTGGAGAGAAGGAAAAAAAGACATGTTTGTGCTTTTTTCCTGAAAGACACTAAAAGCCCTGTAAAACAGACATGCACAACAGTTTTCCATAAGGAAATGACAGACAACAAAGCTTGTAAATATTCTACGCTTCTAGGAAAAAAAAACAAAAACCCAAACAAAACTCAAGTCTTTCCATGCATAAGCATTACATTGCTTATTTATATATTTGGGCATAAGAACAACCACCACCACCCTATTACAATCATCCTAAATGCAGCAACCCATTGGGATTGAGTGCAGTTCAGTTCTGAAAGTGAAAATGTACCCATTGGCACTTCTACATTTCAGAAACATCTAGGGTTTGGAAAATTTAAATAGCCCACAGGAGTGAAAAGCCCAAACTTTTCTGGAGGTCTGCAGAACTCTCATATTGGATGGAAGGAAAAGAACAAAGGTAAGTTATTTGGGTAAAGATAAGGAAGTTAAAGGCATTGATCCATGCCACACTGCAGCGTCCCTCAGAGTGATCCCTTAGGGATCCCTATGACAAACTCTGAAACTGTACCACTTTCTTGATTCACCCGAAAAAAAAAAGGTTTCAGCCCTTAAAAATACATTTTGATGTTAGACACGGTAGGATATTGAGTAAAGCACATCTCCCCAGCGATGGGGTCAGCACAGCTCTCCTAACAGAGGGATGGGGCAGAAGTCCTGTGTACCAGTGAGTATATTCTGAGCCGGATCACAGATCCGAGTCTGCACTAGATCTGGGCTGAAACTCATAGGCTCTCTGCTGGTAATGAAAGAGTACTAACATACTTTTTAAAAAAAAAAAATCTACTGCTTACATAGTTGATATCTTGATACAGCAAAATCTGAGTAAAACGAAGTCCATGATGTTATCTTGCCAGGATACATACCAGCCACAATCATCTACTAAACATTATATGCTAGATTTCAGATCCTTTTTCAAGCAAACGTGAAGATATTAAAGATATATAATATAAATTAAAAAATATAAAAAACAAAGCAGCTTTCAGACTGCCTGTATATTACTTACTTGGACATGGGTTTGTTGCCACTGTCCTCTTTTGCTTTTCTTCCCTCTTCCACAGGCTTGAGGTTGAACAGAGGCGTAACTTCAGCATTGCCATATCCAGCAAAGGTGATCGCAGCTGTTCCATTCTCCTCATCTATTTCTTCAATCTCAGCTTCATAACACCTGTAAAGATATCATGGCTGTAAGCATGTGAGTAAAGCTTTAATACTCAGCCCTTCAACACCTACACTGCCAGCTAATGGCATTAAGTTAAAAAACTGCAATTATTTGCCTTCATTTACAGGGACAATACACAAATCAACCCAAGAGATTATTTTCTTAAGACCAAAGGGACACAAGCACAAAGAGTGGAATCTGCTGTATTCAGCTTTTAGCATCAAGAAGCAACTGCCTCACAGTTATCAAAACTAAGAATTAATGCTGGGGCCAATCTAAGCAGATATCCTGATTTGGTTCTAGTCCTGGCAGGTAACAGGATTGAAAAAAAGTACTGCATTTGCAGAACACAGCTTTCAGGGAATTCACTGAGGAGTTTTGGAAAATGTCAGCTCACAAAAGCCAAGCTTTGGTTCTATTTTTCTCCGTATGAAAAAGACTTAAGAAAAACTGAAGCTTTCAAAATATTCCCTTTTCAGCACTTACAAAAAAGTCAGAATGAACCGCCTGGGTTCCCAGAACTTCATAGGCTAATTTAATGGAGACTAAATCCAAAAGGTTGATTAATTCTATAGCAACATTACACAGCTAGTTATTTCATAGCCAAAAAACCCCAGCATTTCCAATTAAAAATTCATTTCCCATTAGAGGCACAAGCTTAGATACAGCAAGGATTTTTCTTGATAGCAATCAATTACATACATATGAATGCAATAACAAATTATGAATTATCCATCCTGAAACCTTTACAAAAGACTGCTCTGAAACATCAATTCATGAAAGTCTCCCATTTATTACATTAGCAAATGGTACTTTACCAAAGCTACCGTATTTTTATACTGTTAGTGACAGATGGGGCATGTTTAGAAAATGACCCCACATCTCTTTGCTTTTTATCTAAAATACTGACCTTTAATAAAGACAGTACAATAATACCTAATATCATATTTATTTCCCAATTTCTTTTTGCTTTTAGTCAGCCTAGGGGCAGTTCAAACTGAATGAAAGTCTCTTACCATTGAACTACTGCATGTAACTGTTAGAGAAGTTTTCTACACTTACTGTCCATCCTCACTCCATATCGCCATACACCTATCCCCAACCTTCCAGGAATGACTGGGCAGAGCAGAAGCAGAACTGTCAGAACTTGTGAGAGCTTCTGAAGGTTGTGTTGAAAGGAGATCTTTGGTTAATTCTATGACTTCCTATAGAAGACAAAAAACCCACAGAGAATAATTTTTCAAACTCTGTTACCATGCATAGTTTTACCCCAAACTTACTGGTTTGGTTTTTTTGAAGTTACTGTATTAAATTCATAGCTGATGTAAAGTGTGCTAAGTTTGGTTTGGTTTGTTCTTAGCCATTTAACTAAAGTCACTCATTGCAACGTAGATAAGAAGATGCATGGTCCTCACTGTATTGCAGCAAAGTTGCCCATGCCCTTCTCAAAATTTCCCAAAGCAGCCCATGCTTTTTATAGCATTTCTTTCTAGATGAATTGTTTATCCATAGGCACAAAGACACAGCTAGACAGTCTCATGAAAAAAAAAGAAAAAGAAAATAATCAGTGGTGTGACTGTACACATGGCTGCAGGTGATGTTTGTTATTCACCAAAAAAACCCCCAAATATCACACACGTGGCAGAGTATTCAGCAGGACAGTGCTCTGAAGACAAAACATGAAAGGACAAAATGCTTCTGTTCTCTCTCTAGCTGGCAGTTTCTTCCATCCCTTCCCATTTGGGACTGGCTGGCTATATTATAACATCTAAAACACACAACAACAGTATAAATGCAGCATTTCTAAGTGATAAAACATTTTTCAGTTTACTCAAAAATATGTGGATTGGCTGAACTGAAGCACTCAGAGCCAGGGTGGAAGAGTGCCTCCCAAGACTGCCACTCTGTAAAGCCCTCTCACTTAGACAAAGCATTCGGGTGCATAATAAAGACACTGACTTCCTTAAGTCATTTTGATGTGTTTGTTTTTCTCTAAATTCCCTGGCCTTAAGATTTCAGGTCAGGCCTTCCCTTGCTAATCTAACAAGACAAATAGAGTAACAGTTTTTTCCAGTTCCTTTAAATATTATTCATTCATAGACAGAAACATGCAAAAGCCCCTCCTCAACTTCCTGTCACCGTTACATCCTTATTCTGCACAATTGAGACCACTGGTTTTCACTACTGGTAAAAGTCAAAGGAGCCAGCACCTAAAAGGCCATTTAAACTTTCTGTGTAAGGCAAAGCAGCTCTGCAGTCCTTAAAGAAGAAAAATTCTTTAGATCTTGGAGTATCTCAGCACGAACCATTGTCACTCTCCTAACTGACTGTAAATATTCAAATTAGGGGTGGTTACAAACAAATACTGTTCAACTGTGGCACAGCAGAACCTGAACTTTCCTTGCAGTTTCACATCCTACTTCAGCTGTGGGGGTATAGCTCAGGAAAAAGTGGTAAAGAAGCTGTTTGCATTCCTCAAGAACCTAAAGGATCGCAAGCAGTTCCCAAATAAGAAGTTAATACAACGTAAAGTTACATGCATTTTTATCTGATAGGCCATACAACTGGCACAGATGGCCTAACAGTTTGTTCCTGTGGCAGCTGTTAATGTCTGAACTTCCAACACCTTCCTAACAAGAGTTCTGCTCTTTGTTTTAGAGGAGCTGCTAGTTAATAAGTGCAACAGTAAGCACAACTAGTAGCAACTGTAAGCAGAGAAACATGCTTACAATTACTTCTACTACTTTGGTCTCTGTTTCCCATAATACTACAGCTGAACCAGAAGACTTTATCAAGTTACCCAATTTCAGAGGGCTCCACAGAACATGCAGCATTAGGCTAATTTTGCCTCCCAGATGCAAAATCCCAAACTATTCCTCAATATACAGACAGCTGTATTCTGCAAATCCAAGAGGCATCATGGTTTGAAGTAGGGATCTTAGCAGGTCAGACACAATACATCAGGCACACGCTTCTGGAAAGAGAGTGTTTCAGCTATGTAGAGCACCGGTGATAGGAAACTCTTGACTTATTCTTGCCACATTCACAGATGGCTTATTGTAGAACTCAAATGTGAATAGTTTCAGGCAACTCTACCAAGGATTACTTGAGTTTGATAAAGTCACTTAAACAGCAGGCTACAAATAACAAACTTTTGGTTTGCTTCATCTGATACCCCCTTATCATAGTGCTAAGCACACAAGGTAGAAACATTGATTTTATTGCAGCCCCTGAGATAATTCTGAAGAAGTCTTTAATGGAACAGCTCATTCAAAGAGCACTTCTGAGCATGAGTTAGACTACCACAGCAGCTCAGTACAGCCAAATGGGCTGAACAATATGGCTTGCTGCCACATCCCCGTGACACGAAGGTGTAACTCACAGAGAATACTAGTTAGTCTGCCAAGATTTTTCCTGACCAACTGGTCTTTACAGAGCCAGAGAGATCTATACTCCAAAACAACACCCACAGATACCACCTCCAATTAGCTGCCATCAATTCTACTTGATACAAAAGGTAAGTTTGGTCCTTGGGTGCATGGACACTGTCCTAGAAAAGCTTCAGCAAAACAAAAGGTGAAAAGCAAAGTATTTCTGAAAGATTAATGTAATATTTATTTTAATATCATTACTTGAGCATAAGCTGAATGCAAGAAATGCAGCAGTGCATCACTATGATAGAAAAAATACTTCAATTACAATGTAACAATCTTTTTGAACTAATCTAAAAGCTATTTAGTTGGGACACTGAAGCATCGAACCCATTTTTACAATTGTTAGGTTGGCATATATCAAGTCTGCAAAACATTATGTCATTTTCAAGGTGGAACATATGGATAGCAAACCTTTTGGGGACGAAAGTGTAAAGATCTTCCCCATTCTGTGCAGAAAGCTTTTATTAAAAAGTTTGCAAGTTGTCCTTTCACATCAATGATCTCTGCATATCAAAGCCGAGGTCGTGTTGGTATCGGAAATATCATCCCATATGGGTTTTGCTGTGCATTTTAAAAATATAAAAATATACACATGCTTTTAACAGTGTACAACAAAGGACATTAAGATGATCTATAAAGTGCCTTGTGGGCACAAAGCCCTTGTAATTTAAAAGGAATTCTAAAGATCACCGATTTGAGGCACTACTTGTATCTCGGTTGAAGCATCATTTTTATTGGTGCTATTTCCATACAGAACAGTGGTTACTGAATCTTGTGCCAAATAGTTTTACATATTTTCAGACCTGATGGCTAAAGCAATCCACACCAGAAATGAAGCAGCATCTTGCACTCATGACAAATTTTAACAGTACTGCTGGTTTTTTTTTTCATATGCCAATGTGTCTTTATATGCACAAGAATCTAAGACCACTTAACTTAAAATTAGGCTGGTGTTCTTCCTATCATCAAATACCCTAAGGACCAGAAATGGTTTTTAGCTCTTAAGAATGCGGTCTGCTCTCAAATGTTTAGAAAACTGCAGGTGGCAAATGAAGAACACAACTTTTCCTTTCTTATTAAAAAACCTTAATACAAGGATGTACAAGGAATATTGAGCTACACTCTAAAGCTTTTATCATTGCAAATGAATGCAATGAATAAACAGACTCTGGATGAAATGATTTGACAACTCAAAAATAAGCAAAAAGGCATAATGTAAGCCCAACCATCAGGCTTCAGCACAGTAAAAGCAACAAAAAATAATTACTTTCTGGGAAATGCTTTAAAAAAAAAAAAGAAAGAAAGAAAAATAGATTATGAAGACAGCACTGTCATATCTTTCATCACTCTTTGGCCAAAGTTTTCAGCAGAAGTGTTTACTAATCTACAAGACAGGTTTAAAACAGGCCACACTTTGGGGTTTTCAAACCAACTCTAATTGCACCGTATTATGCAAAAAGAAAGTAATCAACCCACCAAGCATGTGTTTTTATTGCAATGCAAACATTTAGAAAAGATGAACACTTGCTAAAGACCCTAAAGTTTGAGTTACTCATCCCCTCAAGTTCTCACCTGCAAGTCTTTCTTCAGTTTTAGTAAATCTTCATTTTCTGCATTCCCAGATAAGGCAGCCTCCACTTGCTGAAGCTGAGCTTTGTAGCTAGCCAACTGCTTGGCAAGGTCTTCCGACATCTGCAAGAAACACGCACACATCAAAACAGCGGGCTTGCTGCTATTTAACCACTTCTTGTGGTGCATGTAAAGTGAAATCGATAAACAAACAGCACGATAGCGTTACGAAAGTATTAAAAACACAACTCGCTAAGTTCCAGTAGCGCACTATTTAACTATAGATAGCCGCTCACCTTAGTTTTCGTACTGTTCAACTGCTCCCAAGCAATTTATAAAAAAGAAAGCTTAAATACGCGCCTGTGTGCCTGCACAGGGACGGCACGTCACTTTCAGCAGGGAAGTAGCGGGGTGTTCAGGCAGCCTCGAAATCACCAACGTCGTTAGAAAACTACCGCGCACCACAGCTGTCCCCCCGCTGCCACACGCCACACTCGGCACGTTCACAGCCGCGAAACCCGCCGCGGCACCGGGAAACCGGCCCCTCCCGGGCGCCAACCGCCCGGCCCACGCCACCCCATCCTTGTGGGACCGAGCCGAGCGACTCGAGGCGCGGCTGAACGGCGAAGAAAGGGGCCGAGCCCGTGAAGAAGGGCCCGTGCCGGCGGACAGGCCCAGGCCCAAGCCGAGGCCTAGGCCCAGGCCCAGGCGCCCTCAAAGCGGGAGGGACGAGGCCGCCTGCCGGCGGAGGGGGAGGCGCGGGGGCGGCGAGCAGCCGCCGGTTCTCACCTCGGCGGGCGTGCGGGGCCCGGGCCGAGCCGGGCGGACGAGCGGGGTGTCGCCGCTCTGAGTCCCGTCGGGCCGCAGCCGTTTCCGTCTCCTTCGCTGCAGGCCGGGGGGAGGGGCGGGGCAAAGGCCCAGCGCGCGCCGGCGCTCGCGAGAGCGCCCCGGCCGGTCACGTGCTGCCGGCGCGCGGCGCTGGTCGGCGGAGCAACGCGGGCCTCTCGCGCGGCCGCCGGGTCACGTGCGCGAGGGAGGCGGTGCCCTGTTCGCCTCGCGAGGCCGCGAGCGCGGCGCGGGAGCCCGGCCGGGGGGGGCCGATTGCGCGTGCGCGCGGGGGCGGAGCTGAGGCGGCGGTGGCGGCGGGGGCCGGCGGTGTGCGGCGTGCGGCGTGCGCAGCTCGCAGCGGTGGCCGGGTTCGGGGCTGGCGGGCCCCGTGTCCCCTGGCGGGCCCCGTGTACCCTGGTGGGCCCTGCGTACGAGCGGTCAGCAGCACCTCCTCAGGCGCACAGCCGTGTCCTCCTCTGCCCTGTCTGGCTGCTGCGGCGGTCCTGACAGGACTGACATCGGCGGGAGCTGCTAACGGCCTCGAATTCTTTCACTTCTGGGCAAGACGCAGCTCTCTGTTCAGAGTGATGTCAAATTTGTGCTGTCTGACCGCTCACTGCTGTAGGGACCGCAGCGAACGTGGGGCTGTGTGCACCTGATGGGTACCCTCACTCACAGCGCTGTTCGTGACCGCATCAAACACAACACTGTCTGGCTGCTTAGGTGATAAATGCAAAACTTAATACCCAACGATTTAGAAGAGAGTAAGTTTCGATGTTTGCTCCTGCAGCAGGAGAGGAAAATGGGAGGAGCAGCTCAGTGGCTTCTTCAAGCCTGTCAGAGAAAGAAAATAGTATTTCCTGGTGGAAACGCAGTAATTAATTTGTCCTTGAGCCTGTGAGCCAGACAAATTAAGCAGGCGCCCAAAAAGTTTCTCAGTATTAGAGGAGGATCAGTGTCTCCTGCAAACATCCTGTCCCTCACGGTCCTCAGCGCGCAGGGCTTCACAGGAAGATGACTTCACTTGGGCTCTGTGGGTTTGTTTATGTATTAAGGGGAAAATATATCTACTGTCCTCTGCAACACTTGGTTTATGTCCTCAGAGGATATCCTGACCAAGGATAAAACACATTTCTGCATCTTGGCGCATGATTTGATAATTAAAATACAGAAATTATTGGATGCTGTTCACAGACTGATTGATGAGACTGAGTGTAACAATGAAAACAACAATAACATCTTCTCAGTATTTTTATTAATTATCTAGAAATAGATACAGAAGACGTTTTCTGATAAGACTTTGTGGACAGATCAGCGACTGTTGAAAAGACATAGAAATTTATTTATAGGGAGCAATCCTAATGACTTTGTGAGCGTACCTATGAGTTCAAATGTTCTTCACCCAAAACCAGAGATTTTTTTCCTATGTTTGATTAAAGCTCTTCATACAATATTGAGGAAAACCACGGTGTAAGCAGGACTTCTTCCTGCTATCTTACAGATTACTATTTTTAAACAGTATGTTTTACAGTTCCTGAAATGGTTGGTGCTTGAAGGGATATCTGCATAGTAACACATTAGCACTATTTAAAACAATATATATCCAGTTGTCAAGATTTTATTCTTTCTGTATTTGTTAGGAGATCAAAGCAAGTTCAGGTACATTCATGCCGTATCTGAAAGTTTGCAACTACATCCAGTACTTTCCTCTTATCCATGACAGCAGAGTATCTACCAGAACTGTCTTTCTTCATAAATCCTTATTTTTCATAAGATGTTGATACATTATAGTGCAGTATTACAGTGTATTCATAGAATCGAGCCATATTATTTACAGGCTATAAAGTTATACTGCAGTAATATTATTACAAAGTAATTGATACCATGTTACTGCAATTTATCATATTTTATCACACACGATACACAGAATTTTAGGGTAGGTTATTGCCAAATGAAGGCATGTAAATTTAAGACAATACTTCATCACAAATGCCATAGAATTTGTTTCCCTAACTTAGTAACAGAAAGAAAAGGCAACTCGTTCAGCTTTTATCTAAGCCAAACTCCCTTGTCATTAGCATTGAGGCTTTCCACTATGATTCTTAGTGGGAAACTGTCTGATGGACACTACTGCACTGGGAGAACACTGGTGTGACTGGAGAGAGACTTCCTTGCCGTGCTGGTGCTGTGGGGCAGCAGTTAGTGTAGCGGTAGCAGTGAAGCTCTGTAGTGAGTGGCACAGCTTGCTGGGAAGGTGAGGTTTCCAGCAGCCAGTAGGGCTGGGGAGCCTTGCTGCCGGCCCATAAAGGGGCTGCCTGTCTTCAAGGCAAACGCATCTAAAGTTGGAAGAGACACTGGCGTGTCCTGCAGCCGTGCTTGGCTTGTCCAGGAGGTGGCAGTGGTGCTGCACAGCACGTCTGTCAGCAGCCCTGTTTAACTAGCAACGCAGGAAACTTAACTCTGTTGTAGGTATACAATTAGGTCTCTTTTTTAGTCTGCTGCTTTATTTTTATAGCTAGAGCTAATGGGAACATATATCTGAAGTTATTTTTGAAGATAGCTGGGACTATACATACACTATAATGTGTATGAGGTATGGTGAATAAGTGCACTTAAATCAGCAATACTCTGCATTCCTTACTGTTAAGTCCTGAAGCAGCTCAGGGTGAGAGATCCGAGTCCTCAGCAGCAACTAGTGCCATAGAGACAATTATATCCAAATAGGTTAATATCCCTGGATTTCAACTCTGTCCAGATAGATCATTGTGCTCAGCATGGGGAGCTAGTCACTGGCAAAAAATTGATTTCTCCAAAAACACCCAGTCTGTCCTCATGACAGAAATTGCAACCCAAATCTAGGCCAAATTGGAGACACTGGGTTTTTTTAGGCTTTTCCAGTAGGCTGCCAGCCTGGCAGGCATTGCCTTCTTAGTTAGGGCAGTATGTCAGGCTTGAAAGTCATTGGGTATATTTCTTTGGATCAAATAATCAAGTAAATGTTGTATTAATACTTCAGTGTTGATGGTTGCTTTCCTGAAGATGTTTGTGTTAAGTCAGTTAGGTGAGCACATGCACATTTCTGAACATAATTTAACTCTCTACAAACCTGGTACCCAACACAGATTGTGGTGCTAAACAAAGAAACTGAGAGCTCAAACTTGTGCTCTGAATGATTGCAGTAATTATGGCCCATCAGTGAAAAAGGCATAGTGACTAAAACCGAGGAGGAAAAGTGAATCAGAACTGGATGAGGAATGAGCCAGAGTGGGGAGCATGGAGATAAGGAGGAAATGTCAGAATCGGGAAGAACGGACCAAAAGTTTGCGTCCATGAGGACGTCATCTGCTTCAGAAGGGTCTGAGCCTCCTAGATTTCCATTCCCCTGAAAAAATGCCAGCTTACGTGGGAAATGACAACCTGCCAGTGTGATCATTTACTGGCAGAAGCAGCAGGTCCATTTGATGGGTCTTAATCAGGCCTGCACAACATGCAGTTTGTCAGATGGTATTTTCAGCTCAACGTGAGTCCTCAGTTGAGAGCAGCATGCCAAGTCAAGGTGCAGCTTCTTCCTCTGAGGCATTCTGCCATCTGCATTAGGGAGAATGTCAGTGCTGGAGGACTGGGGACTTCAGATGGTGGCAGCTGGAGAGCTGGTTCTTCTTCTTGGGGTGACGGGAAGTCTGGTGCTGAGACTCCTTATGTCCAGAAAGGGTTGAATGGCAGGAAAGCTGAGAAGATGAGGGGAGTCTGGAATGCAGGGAGCAAGGGCCGTTGCAGTGGGCAGAGGAGCCTGGGAGGATTAGGAGAGGAGCTTGAAGCAGTGAGCCAGCAGTGTGGGAGGTTTGGGAAGCAGGAACTCGAGGTTAATATGGGAACAGCGTGGGGGTATTTTGTGTTTGTGTGTGGGGAGGGACCTGGGAAGTAAGGAACAAGGCAGACTGCTGTGCTGGATTGTGCTATGGGGGAGAGGAGACCTAAGTCCTGCGGTACTGAGGGTAGGCAGAAGGAAGGGCATTGTCTGTGTAGGGAGAGGGAAACTTGTAATAAGTATGTGAAAGGAGAGGGAAGGGTACATTAGGTGGAGCTGGCAGCAGTGATGACTGGTGCATTTTCCCCAGTATGGGGTTTCTGGCAGCTGCATGCCACACACTGACTGGGGTTTGTGGCAGCCGGTTCGCAGTCACCCGCAATGAGCTGGTGAGCCACTCTGGTGTGTCCCACAGCTGCAGCCCAGTGCTGATAGTCAGTCTTTGGTAGTCCACCCACCCACATGGGAGCTGTGTGCTCCTGGTCTAAGTGCTGTGTTCAGAACACAGGATTTACAGCAATCAAGGATGTCTGGTTAAAATAGGCTGTTGTTTGTAGTCCTGTATCTCTGTTTCCTGAGTTTTAAGGGAGCTGAAAGAAGAGGAAGAGAGCTTTGCAAGACGGCTACTGAAGACCACTATAAAGCTCTGGATTTGCTCTCCTGTCTAGGAGTATCTACATAGTATGAGTGAGGTAGACCTATGTATGGAGAAAAAAGAAAGCTCAGAATGTAAACTCAGAGCTAATTGCCCCATGGGACTTGTCACTGAAAACTGACCAAAGCAGCTCTGATTCAGCTGGAGCATGGCTAGATTGCTTTTAGGAACTGTCACACATTCCTAGGGTTTGAAAAATCGTAGCATCTTGGCTTGGGACAGCTGCCACTCCTGATCTGTGTTACTTAGGCCATATGAGTAGTTTTGAGGAGGCAGTCAAAAATAGAAAGAAGCAATTTGAGATAGTAATACTTATTTATAAAGAAGTTCTTATTATTTTCTACCTCTTCTGAAGTTAATGACATCAGAACTTTATTAGTCACTCAGACACCTTTGGACCACTGTATCTCTGTTTCTTTTCTCTTCCATAGAACAAGGGATAATAAAATTACCTTATGTTGTATAAATGAATGCTTTAAAAATGCTACGACATTGTACTGATTAATATCAAATGAAAGACAGTAAGAAAATGAAGAATTCTCTCTTTAAAATAGAATTTGAGGAGTCCATGACAAATAGTGATTTCTACTGGCGTAGAACCAGACTGGGAATGTCTGGCATCAGAGCAATATCAAAGGCTATTGAAGTCTGACTTTGTCATGCCATGTTCTACTTCCATGCTGTGACCCTAGAAGTTGCCCAGTCAACATTTTTAATGACGAACTATGATAAGGTTATTTTTGCTAACTACACTGTACACGAACCTTTAAAAACATTAACTATGCTATAGTAGCTGCAGATTTCACATGCATCAATGTGCTTTCTTTACCAATGTCAACAACATGTACAATTAGCGTAAAATGCAAAATATGTGCATCACTGTTCCAAACTTTTCCATCCTTCAGTGTACTGACAGACTTTCAGACACATTTCCCTGAAGTGAGAGAATTTCTGGAGCATGTACATAGCAGTGGGAGATGGCAGCCACCCATCCTGTTGCATGAACGAACTTGTTAAATGTTCCCTTCTACATCATGTTAGTCACTACTTGAGCAGCGAGACTGCTTTCATGTGGTTTAGCATCCTGTTCCTGGTAATCAGAGCATTGTCTCGTGTCCTACAGCTGATCCAATGCTTAGAGAAACTGAAAGTCCTTCTACAGATGTTTCCTCTGAAAATGAAACTGAAATGTCTCTTACAGTAATTGTCTTGCATGTCATTGCAGCTATCTCCAGATGAAGTCAGTTTGGATCCTTGGGCAGCAAATGGTGCTTTGAAGAGGCTGCTAATTAAAGAAGAGTGTATCAGATGGGCACTTAGATCTCTCTTTACCACTTGAAGGAAAAAAAAATGTGGAGCTACTGGTTGATATTTCTTTAAAAGCTAAATTTCATATTAAAAATATTGTTGTATCCATTTTAATGTGATGGGGAAACCAAGATGACAGGTTACCAAGAGTATGCTAAGATATAGGAGATTTTGAAGCCTAACTACATGATTCTTGCTCACACAAAACTATCAACACCATGTTTGGTCTCTGACATAATTTTTACTCATTGTGTATTGGCTACAAATCTATGGGAGGTTTTTGGATGGTTGTTTTTTTTTTTAATTTTTCTTTCAAGTTTTTTAGCAGTTTTGTCTTATTCTTCTTAAGTTCAGTGCTGTCTACATCCTTTACTTAGGAAGGAGAAAAGGTATAGTTGATAAATTGTGCTGTTTCATATGCTGGATTTTTTTCCGTGAGGATTTTGATTCCCTGTGCTATGCTTCCTTTGTGAGAAGATTTCAGTTCTTCAGTGTAGTTATAGATCCAAAGTCTTTCCAAAGCTTTAGAGCTGCAGGAGTGTTTATAACTTAGGTTGGTACTTTGTTGCCTCAAGGATAGGTGACAGATTCTGATTAGGTCCCCTGAAATTATGGGGATATTTTTCCTTGACTTGGTCAAGCCTATTCACATAATTTGGTGAGAGGGTACGTATGCTGTTCTATGGGATTCAATCCTGTACTGTGACCAGTGGAGAGAGCTTAAAATGAAAAGCAACCAATATCAGCAGGAGCAAGATGATGATCATTGTCAGTGACCATTATAACGGGTATTATTTGATACTATTGCAGTGTCTTTTGAATTAAGCAAACGAGCCTATAATCACACTAATTTATTGAGATGCAGCCTGTTTTTCTCTGAGTTTTTAGCTTCATGCCAGGTCAGTAATGTACTGAACTTTTCCAGAACAGGTGCAGGTAAGAGCACATGTAGACACGCACCTCTTCTTCCTGTGTTCAGCAGGAGGCTTTGATGTGTAGTTTTTTAACTGAATATGGGAAGGCACAGTGTTTTACACAGTAAGTAAGGATGGACAGCTAATCAGCTAAAGTGCAGCTGAGAGCTGAGCTTTCTGAGTTTGAAGGCTTGGTGGGTTTTTATGTTTGGAGGGTTTTTTTAAGCATCAGTCTCAGAATCTCCTTGGGATTTGCCAGTCAAGAAAATAAACATGGAAAGCTAAATATGGATCCAAACTGCTGCAAGTAGTGCTGATCCATAGCTTTTATCTAGATCCACGAAGCAGATGTCTTATGTGTCTAACCTTTTACTTTTTTCTATCCTCCCTCCCACACCTGATGAAACTATTTAGCTTTGAAATGTTGGAGGGCCACATACCTGAACCGACAGTGGGCTTGTTTAAACATCATTTTCTGGTATTAGTTTTATAGATCCAGGTATGACTAATAAGGAAGTTTCTTCATTCAGTGTTCGTGGATGACCAATTTGTACTAGCATGAGGAACAAAGCTGGTATGCAGAGGTCGTGTCGCCCAGGGAGCAATTCAATCCCCGGAGTGAGTCATGACACTGATATCTTAAGCCACAGGAATAAAACATGGCAGCAAAACTCAAACATAGGGGTTCTGTCTTTTTTTTGGGAGATATTTCCAAGCAGGCTTATTTCACTAACACGGTGTTAACATGTCTAGATTTAGGGCATTCATTTGGGCTCCCCGCCTCCCTTTTATTGTAATAGAACGAAGATGGTAACTGCTTGGTAAATCAGAATAGTGAGCATAGGAAATACCATTATTTGCATATCTCTAGATGAGTTTTCACAGTACATTTCTCCTTTTATTTAGTCCCTTTGGGGATTCAAATATACATTGCAGCAGTGCAGAAGGTAGTGGCTTTTGTGGTGTTGAATTATGTTTTTCTTCCAGAGGTGGTGTTTCCTTTGGAGCTAGAGAGCATGCACGACACAGCAAAATTATCATATCAAACTAGGGCACATCCAAAAATCATATTGGTAACCTTAGTGGATCTAAAGGCAGTAAATGCACCCCTAACTCTGATGTACATAGGCAGGCCTGTTCTATATTGCAGACTCATCTACAGCAGAGTTGCTGTGTATGTGGAGAGTAGTTTGCTCCACACTCTCCTCCTGGGATCGCTGCTGAAATTGGAAGGGCAATATTTGTAGTTGACAAATGCTTTCAGTGGCATCTTCAATTAAGCCAGTAGATCTTTCCTAATTCAATTTCCTGCTGCACTGAAAACTCCCTACCAGTAGACGATGATGTTTTTCAAACCATGAAACCATTTTAAAAATTGAATCTGGATAATATGTAAAACCAGTGACAGAATCAGAGTTCAATAAAATATAGACATGGTTGCAGACAGATGTAAAACAAAACCAAGCTAGGCTGTGATATAATTTTAAGGCTAACCTTGAGGGACGTGTTGTTAGGAACTGTGGTGCTGAATGGTTGAAGTATTCTATCAGCTATGTTAATCCTTTTTAGCGAAATCTCTTGGGAAAGAATCTTTCTAGATTTCTTTGCAGCATCTGTATAGATCTGAGCAGGGAAACACTATTGGTTTTGAATCTTTAAATCACTGGATAAAGTCTCTGTGGACTAGGCCTATCATCAGTTGTATTAATAATATAAATTATTTTAGTATGAAGTGTTCTGTACATATTGATTCACTTCTCTTTTGGAGCTAATCGAGTTTTCAGATAGTAGATTTGTGTTTACATGGTATTAAAGTTCTCCGTGTGTCTAATAAGACCAGTTAAGAACCTTCTACAGCAATTTATTGATTGGAGAAATTGTTGAAAGTGAGGAGGAAAATATTGTCATAAGTAGATGTCTGTATCCTTAGCACAGAAGCAGGAAGAGAGGAAGGAGAATATAGAATAACAGAAGGAAGGAAATTAGGGGTGGTTTAACCTACAGACAAGAGTTAACAATTTGAGTTCTGCTGCAGGAAGAAATGCAAAACTGAGTCAATGTATAGCGCATACCACATGGACTGAATTAAGTGTATATTCACCTCACAGGAAACAGAACAGTCTTGTGGAGCTGTTTGATTTCATTAGGCAAATTGGCCTCTGTATTTGTCTTCAAAGCTGCAAACAGTGTAAGCCAGCATAGAGCAGCTAAGGGCCATCATTTAGACTTCACTGTCTGTTTCACCATGATTTGCTTTTCTGTAAAAATTCATTTAACAGAGACTGTAAGTTTATTTAGGGGCTGTTCCTGTAATAACATGCTCTTTAAGTGCATTATTTAAATAATTGTTACTTTACAATTTTCTCTTTTCTAACATTTTTCCATTAAGGTAGCCTTCCATTTGAGGCAACTTCAAGTGTGTCTGTAGTTCACTTGACTGGGGACAAGTCTGTGAGATGTCCCTCAGGCAGAAAGTAAACTGCCCATTGAGAAAGCAGCATTGTTCATACGGGTGATGTAAGGAGCTCAGTGTCTAAATAGTACCATGCTTAAGGTATGTGTAAAAGCTGGATGTAAGGTGCTGAAAAGCTGGGTGCCTTAAGGTTTCAAAGGCTGCCTGCACATTTAAGCCTGGTTTCATACTGTTGTTCATGTAGTCAGGTTTGATCTTCCTTTTGCTTCATGCAAGCTGCTCAAAATAGAGGACATGCAGCTAACTCATGCACACACCCGTGTTCAGACTTTGCCCAAGCTGGTGAGGAAAGGTAACTGAGATAAGGTGCCTGGTGTTCATTTGGTGGTCCAATGTAGGCAGTTATTGACACCTCTCATGGAAGAGACAGGCTTTGCTAGATCAGATCTTCCAGACAGAGGATTTTTAGGGATTACGTGGAGTGAGTGACTTAAAACCTGGAGGCCTGAGGTATTGGTAGAGGTTTTTTTCTGCTGCGGATTTGTAGTTTAACCCTGGGCAAAGTTACTTGCCTCTTGTCCTTGTTCCCCATCTGCAAAGCGGGAATACCAGAGGATAGAATCTAACATCCACAGAAGTACTGCTGGATGCTCAGACTTCTCTGCTGGAGCATAAAATGAAAGGAGGGTGTTTGGTCGTTCATCGAAGTCATTTAGTTTGCCTATTGCTGCTTAAAATAGCGTCGAGTCAGCATGACGCATGCTCTGCTCTGTTGTGGCCCACATAACATATGTTGGTGTATAAGCTGTGAGCCCTCCGTTCCTCTTCCCTAACACAGCCGGCAGACATCGCCGTCCCTCTTGTGTGCTGTCGCAGTCTGACCCTCGTGTTCGAACGGTGCAGGTGGAGTGTGTGGTGACGTGGAGATGACTGAGCCAGGAGCTTCTGAAGCACACAGCTTCAGAGAGTTTCAACTTGCAGAAGAAATGAATATACATCAGGTAAATCCACGGCTGTAAATGAAACCTTGGGACACTTCTACAGCCGTGAGTAATCCTGCGCACACTGTGACTCAGCTAGTGAAGCATTTATCAGGGAAGGACCCAGAGCACTCAATTATAAACTAATAAATAAAACCATCTTGTTTTCTTTAACGAACAAAATCACTGAATCTAATTTCGTTGCTGGTTCCTTGCCCCTTCAAAAATAAGCCACCCAAATGTTTACAGCCATGCAAGAGAGGGAACATCATTTATAGTAAACATGCCTTTTGCCTTAAATTCACATGTGTTTGCCTCCTGATTTGTGCTCTGTTTTCAAGTTCAAAATCTTAAAACGCTGAAACCTGATTGATTCACAATTACTTTGTAAAAACGTGCTTTTGGTCTGCCTTGTGGTTTGTGAGCTGCATGATGATGAAACCAGTTGTTATTCATCAGGTTTATATCATTGGTAAGCTGTGTATGTTGGCTGAGGGGGTGAGGAGAGACCGTAAGACACACAGGTTTTTTTGGATGGACTTCATAACAGGACTTAAAATAAGTACATTATTCATAGTTTGGTTACCCCATAATAAAAAAACCCCACAAAATTCTAGACTGAATACAAACTTAGTTTCTGATTTATTCTCTAACATGAATGAAGGCATGCAGATCCTATTGCAAATTTCTGCAAGGCTATTAGGTTTGTTACACTTTTCTGTATCTTATTATTTCAGTTTTTTAATTGGTGTTTGAAAATAACATTTACAAGACAAAAATGAGTTAGTAAGAAAAGGTTAATGAAAATCACAGTTTCAAAGTGGTTTTGTTGGCTTTTTGGCTGAGTTAACCCCTGAAATAACAAGTGCAAATTTTCTTTCTCCCTCCTTTCAGCTCAGGTTGTCGCGTTTACTGCAAATTGGTATTTAAATCAGCAGCTTGTACTTTGGGGTTGTTTTGTGGCTTATAAACTGCACCTGTCCCAAGATCTTTGCACACAAAATGTAGCAACCTCTGCTCCAGATTAATGTACAGGGAGTATTGCTGTGGGTGCAAGGGCTCTGATCTAACTGAGGATGCTTTTTTGCAATCCTTAAACCACTAAAATGTGGGATTGTCACCTCTCATGTCGACTGATGCTGCCAACTGTTTTTATATAATACTTTATATCCTGCTTGAGTCCAGCACCTTTTCTTCGTATTCATTTTTCATGACATATTTTCTTCTTTAAATACAAGCAATGTCTTCAGAAATTGAGCATGTCCAGTGTTTTAGCCTATATGTTTTGTTCTCTGTGCTGTGACTGGCTTCAAGGAGTTTGTTTAAGGGAACATTGTCCTAGAACAGACCCATGCAGGCAGGCCATGAGTAGCCCTGAGTCAGCTGGGAGACCCAATCAAGGCAGCTGACCCTAGCTGACTCACAGGTATATCCCATACCACTTCGTCATGCTCATTATAAAAGGAGGGAGTGCAGGGAGGGTGGAGTTCCTCTTCCTGAGGCTCCTTCTTTTTGGGCCTTACTGCACCTGCTGTTGATCTCAAGGACCAGGCTGAGTGTAAGCTTGTACATTTTATGTTGGTGATTGTATTAGTTTTGTTATTTCATTAAATCTGTTTCTACTTCAACCCACGGGACTTCTCCCTTTTTTCTCCAATTCCCCTTCTCAGCTTGGGAGGGGGCATTGGGTGGTAGAACAACTGCTACGGTTTAGTCCCAGGTACAGGCTAAATGTAGACAAGCATTTAAACCAAATATGGCCCCAATATCCCATTTTCTCACTGTTTTGAATCAGAAATAGGCAAATATCAGCTGAGTCCAAAGGTTGTGTTTGGCCTTTTATGGCTGCTTTGAAAACAGTGTTACACATGTTCTGTATTTTTTTTTTTTTTGGTTCTTTAGTTATGGGTAGTGTGAATGAATAGAAATAACTTCATTTTATTCAGTCAAAAAATTGGCTGCTGTGAAAATGTAATTACTTGAAGATGTCTCAGCTGTGCTTCTCACTTTCGTTGGAGACACTGAATTAAGCTATTGGGCGAAGTGTGATTAGTTGATCCTGGAAAACAAAACGCTTCAGGGTGTCTGTACATTATTTAGAACATCTATCCTTAGGTAATCTGGATGATTCCATCTGGAACACATAGTAGGTAAAATTTTACAGTGGGAGCATTTTGGTAAACCTGAAACAGGCAGGCACATCCCAGCCTGTATCTTAGGGGGCAGGAATGTGTGTGTAAAAACTGCATCAGTTTTGATAGACCACTTTATGGTAGTAGTTCAGGGGCCAAAGCTGTTCTTATGTAGTGCATGAGTATAATGCACCTCTCTGTGTTTCCTTCTAGCATGCAGCCTGAAATCAGCCTAGTTCTGTCTAGCAAAGATACTCAAGTTCTTAGCTGAGATGATGCAGACTTGTTCTTGGTGTTGATTTGCGTGACCAGCTAAGTGCCTGCCTACTTGGCATGAGAATGCCCTGGCAAATTAGAAATACACCTGCAAATACATTTTAAAGATGCTGAAACGTCTCACTGCATAAAGTTTACACGTATTCAGTCAATTTAGCATGTTTCAAAGCCAGCAAAATGTAATTGCAAGTTCTTTCTTCTTTTTGAGATGTTCCTGCCAAGGAACTCAGCTGGGTGGGTTTTGGAAGATGGTACTTCAACACCTCAGGGTCCTATCTAGAGTCTGGCAGTCATGCAGTCACCTTGCTTGTTGGTTCTTCTCCCCCCACCCCTCAACAGGAGTTGCTGTATTCACAGCTACCCACTTTTCAGCTGTGGTTTGTTACAGGACAAGTAAGCTGGCAGATCTGGCTCAAAGTAAAATTCCTTTGGATAGTGAAGAGGTTAGAGGATATTTGAAAATTAACTGTTTGATTTAATGAGCTTGAGAGGAAGAAAATGCCCTGTTTTTTCCTTTACAACATCATGTCATTCTTGCTGTTTGCTTTTTGAATAGTGTGTCATATGCGAATGGCATCTGCCAAATACCAAGCAGACATTTGAGTTATTTGTGTCGTCATTCTCTATGGAATAAATGGAAGGGGCTTGAGTGAGAGCACACAAGGCAGTCTTCATATAGCAGCCTGTCACTTTGCAAAGCAGCTGTGAATTTAATGGGTGTATAAATGAAAAGCAGCTGATAATTAGGCTGCTGGGTGTTTTAGCATTATTATTGTTAATTTCTGAAAATCAATTAGGTAATCAAGAGAGTGCTATTGAGAAGCATATATTTTTGGGTTTTTTAATATCCTAAGCAGGGTTCCAGCTGGGTGACATGATAACTTACAGCTCCTTGTAGGTCATATAATGATTTAAGCTATCTTAGATTTAGGAAAAAAACTCTTTCCTTGTTAGTTTTATTAGTTTTATTAGTTTTTTGGAAATGGGTTGTGTTTCAGACAAGTACAAAGTGGAATCAGTAGAATTTAGTGCTTAGAAAAACTTCTTACATGGGGAGGAGCCGGGGGTTTTGAAACTTCTGTCTCCCATCTACCTCTCTGATGGTTGCATTATTATTTTAGAACTCTTAACCAAAGCATACAAGCATTGTGGAAGGGAGCAGGTAAGCAACACATCTATTCCTCCCTTTCTGCGGTTACAGGCATAGTAGATACAGCATTTGTCAGTGATTTGAACTTAGAGGTTCATGACAGAAGGCATCATGAAATCTGTTCTTTCAATGTGTGAGTAATTATTCAAGTATCAAAACTCTTCTGTGCAATCTAGAGATGAGATCTCTTGGTATAATTCAAACTGTAAGACATATCTCTATCTGAGTTGAAAACCTTACATCAAAGAGTCTGAACTTGACATAGTTGACAACAAATTAGCACTTCGTTACACTGCTCATTTTACATTGGCATGTGAATTTCCTGAAATTCAGTTTTGAATTTGATTCACATTTGACTTATATGCTTGTATTGAATCATGTGACTTGCACATCTACATGTTAGCAATTAAAGTGAGTGCTTGTGAAAACATGGGCTCCTTCAGCTCCGAAGCCACCTCTTTGCAGTCAGGGACTTCAACCTTCTCCTGCAAACACCATGCTGAATTTTCCCTTTACTCCCTGCAAATCCAGTCATGCAGTACTTGTGTGATGTATTACTCTTTTATGACTGATGTGATTTATATACCTTCTCTAGTGGGCATGAGAGCAGCTATGAAGCGTATTTCTGTGGCCATCCAGTCTTATTTGTGCTTGGAGACAGGTTGTTGCACGGTGGTAGTTTTCTCTCAGCCTTCCCCATTTATCCAGGCAGCCTCTACCGTCTTTCCCTGACTGCTCTCTGGACTGCAGAACAGCATTCCAGATCACGCTCTGCTTCCCATAACCTCCCTCCAAATCCCTTAGCCTTTTCTACAGCATTCACAATTAAACGCTAACAATGAGTTGCATGGGAAAATAGTTCTGCATTACAGCTGAATACTGTGACAGGTCAGCAGGTTTGTGCGTGTCTGCCTGCATACCCTTCCCATGCCAACACAACAGTCATGCTCTCTTTTTCTAGACTGTGAAATACAGAGGTGGCTAAGTGCACTTACCACTGTGGGGTTTTGATTAGGGGAGGGAGACAGCAGTTTGCTGCAGCAAAATTGAAATTGTTTAAGAGGAACAGGAAACTTAATAGGAAGAAAGAATCTTGTGCCTCTTGCACAGTGCATAGGAGGAGCAAATCTTTGTGAACTTTGGTGCTTGTTTTGCTGTTTGGGATGCAGCAGTAGCATCTTGAAGTGCCAGACAAGGAACGCTTCTTCTACAGCATTGCCTGAGGTGAAAGAGTGTGTAAAAATGGAGATTAATTCTTTGAGATTTGCCCTGCTTCCGCTGTGAATATAGCTCATGCATACAGGCATCTCTCTAATGATAGATCTGACTTGGCATGTGAATGTGGCACTGAATGACAGCTCTATACCAAGCACTGTCCAGATGGTGAGCTCTTGTAAAGCTTTGCACTTGTTCCTCTCATAGTTATAAGGATCTTTTGTATCCTCACATGATCAGGCGTGAGAGCAAGTGCTGACTGACAGCAAGGTGAGGGACAGAAGAAAGGGGGAGGCTCCACAAGTGAAGGGGAGAGAGGCTGATTCTTACTGTCTGTCTCAGGTATCTGCAGGTAGTCGCTGTCAAATGCAGGACCCTGGTGTAGTTGATCTTGGTTTGTTGTGGCTGAAGCAGAGATGCTGGCACAAAGAGAGGCATCACATCATGAGTGGGAGAAAGGGAGAGAGTGGTGTGGTGACAGAGTGCTATGGATGGGCAAAATGTAGATCATGGTGAGAAGTGGGAGGAAAGAGAAGATGTGAGAGGCATTACAGGAGTAATACAGAGGTTAGGAGAAGAACGAAGGGACAATAAGGCTAAGGAAGTGACAAATCTAAAGCTTGTTCTGGCAGCAGCCTGTTGTGGCCGGGTAGTAGCAGCACGTCCATTTGGAGCTGAATACTGCCTCAGTCATTGTTTTCGTAATCCTTTTTCTCCTCTAATACTGCAAATTATGCAAATGTGCCAGGTGCATGCTGGGTGCAGGGTGCTATACAGAATTGCTTATGAGCATGCAAGGCTAATAGGCAGCTTTCATTTGAAGCAGAGCTCTTCTGTGTGACTCAGAGTACTGGCTGCGATTGTCAAACGCAGTAGAGTCTGGGACCTGTCAGACTGTTCTGTTTCTCCAATACTTACCTAATAGCTAAAGTAATCTAGTAGTTCTTTGCATTCCAGAACCGATATGGAAATGTGCCCAGCTGAAGAGCCAGGACCTTTTTTACCTTTAATCATCTTCCAGATCCCATGCTGCCTGGTTTGATGTGGCAGGGAAGAGTGCTAGTGCTGGTGCAAGGATGGTGATCCAGGAGGATAAAACCTTAGCTCTGCCATGGATTCTCTTTGGCAAGTCATGACAACCTGTTCAGCTGGTTGTACAGTGGGATCATCCCTTACTGTAGTGGTTTCCTTTCCACCAATGGTTAATTATCCCCAAGAGCATAACAAAACCCTAACACCTCAAATGTTACTTGCTGGTAGCATGACAGATGCTGTTACTGTTGTGGTAATCATGACATGTAGGAGTGGTGCTAGCTCACTAAAATTAGAAAGAACTGAAGGCTCAGCCCAAAGTACAAACATTGCTATTATGTGACTTGCTTGGTTTTGGCTTTAGGTAGCAATTGTCCCATCAGAGTCAGGATAACACACAATGGATGAAGAGCAGTGATTTTAGTGAATTCTCCGTGCCGGTGACTCATGTGTTGTTCTATTTGCTTTTTTTTTATCCATTTAATTTATTGTAAAAGACCAGCTTCTAGCCCAAAACATACACCAGGGAAAGAAACATGAAAGAGCAATGGCACAAAAATCTTCCTTTTGGATTGTTTCAAAATGTTCACTCACAGACAGGTATTCCTGCTGCTTTGGTTTAAAAAGTTGACTTTACCTCCAAACTGATTCACTCTCACCTATGATGAGAGGCATTCAGCTCTTCCATTTTTCTGCTTCTCTGTTCTCAGTGAGTAACTCCAGTGTTTCTTTGGTTAATTAAAGTTTACTGCAAGAGGAGCTGGAGTGGGCTGAGAGAACTGATGAAGAGATGACTAACAAAGTAATCGGCATGTGATTAAAGTGTGGGCTGCCAGGCACAGATTAGCCCTCCCTGGACTCTGCTTTTATCTTAACTCCATGTTTTGAAATAATTCTGTGTAATAATATATAGAATTTCTGTCCCATCTAGCTTATCACATTAGTGCAAACTAGACAAAATGATTCAATTTCAAAAGGCTCTGATTCAGCTCAGGCTGCAGTCACTCATTGCAAATGTGAAGTTAGGTGACTGACTCCTCTTTTGTTTCTTTAAATTCTTCCTCTGTGGGAAGTTTAAGGGGGAGAGAGTTGGTCAGAGTGCAAAATTAAGGTGGCATTATAAAGCCTCATGAGATGCGTTGGTGACAATCACGTTGTGAAACTCCATATGAACTGCAGCTGCTGAAGGTGAGGAGGATGTGGAGGTCTGAGTTGTGGATAAACCATGAAGAGAAAAATAAAAACTTTTCCCAGAGGAAGAGGTGCCACATATGCTTGCACAGAAAGTTGTTTGTTTGCTCCCCATGGTGTTTTTTACAGGTTTTTACCAACAAAAATTTTTTTGCAGTTTTTTTCTTCTTAAATGAGAAATCTTCTTGGGTTACTTACACCTACCTGATGCAAGAGGACAGAAATAACCTGCTTAAACACGCTATATTAACACTTCCTCTTGCTACTCATATCCTTTTTCCCCTATATAATTCTAATATCCCATGAGTCTAATACTGAGGCATTAGTTTAGCTACTGTGTGATTAACAATGTAGTGATTTGAGGGAAGCACCTCCATGCAGAGAGAACAATGAGATGTCTACTCCCCCCAGATGCCTCCATCTGCTGTTATGGCCACAGTGAGGACACTGGAAACTAGAAGAGCGAGTATATAAGCTGAAGGTAATTGAAGATATGGCAGGGAAAGGAAGGAGAAATCCTATGAAGAGATGATGTCCATGGCCCACTAATGACAGAGAGGCTTACTCAGTGGCGACTGCCATAAAGTGTAGTGCTGAGGTACTCATCCTGTCAGAGAGCACAAACAGCATCATCTAAGTTGCCTGAGCATCCGCTGCTGGCAGCGCTCTTCATGAAACAGGATGAAACATAGGTGATTGTGAGAGAGAACTTAAATCACTGAATAAGTTATTCATGGATTATTTGTGGAATCTTAGAATAAGGAAACAAAGAATTTTTAAAAAAAGGAAGCCCCAGGTTCCTGGAGAGTTCAGTAAAGTCTTAGTATGTCGTTTTTCTCGGAGCGTAGCTCAGTGCCCCAGTAGTGCCCATTCTCAGGAGCTTTCTGTCAGAAGGTGCAAAGTTGCCACTTGCACTGGTCAGGACACTGGGGAACCATCAGGAGACTCAGTGTACTGCCATCGTACTCAATGGTAGTAAAATAACTGGAACCCATATAACTCTTATCAAGAAATGAATAGTACTTCTGAATAACTCATTTGTAATCACTGCTTAAGACAGCTGTGACAATCTGCATTTCTTTGTGGAGTGTATGTATATCAAACTAGTCTTAATAGATTGGTAATTTTTTCCTCTTGCAGCTTAGAATTGGTTTACCTCTTTGCTTTTCAAATGTTCTTTTAAAGGAGTTCATTTGTCATCTACTTAAAGCTGTCAATTGAGTGTTCGTTTTAGAAGAACTTACAAGTTAAAGTAGTGTCTTAATCAGGTTTCTTGGCACAGCACTTAATGATGCTCTCTTTAAAGCCAAAACAACGTGGAGAAGAGATTAGATGCATCATGCCATAAAGAAGCATGGGTAAGCTTGCATGTTAGCTAAACAATGCCTACAATTTGCTAAGTTAGTAGTTGTCTCTATACAGAAAAACAAAGTAAATCCCAAAAATACAAGGTCTGCAAAAGTCATTCTTGAGATAGAAATGATCCTTCAGGTGCACCAGGCAGCTAATGGCAACTTTACGAGTGTTGTGTTCAATTCAGTATGAAGCCCTTGAAATTGGTGCAACTGCAACCTAACCTCCCCTTTCTCTTGTTTCAATTCTTACTCATTTTAATATGGGACTTAAGGGAAATTATTAGAAAAACTAGGTGTTAAACACTGTGATGCTTCTCTCTTAGAATTATAGAATAGTTGGGGTTGGAAGGGATCTTTAAAGGTCATCTAGTCCAACCCCCATTATCTTGATAGAAATTGGAGCCCGAATGTGAATAATAGCTTAGGGTGGGAACGTGTTTTGACTGGCTACTTACCCCCTTTACCAGGCATAGGGAGAGAGCAGCCCTAGGTTTTAGAGATTTAGATGTAATGGAGAGGTAACAGGATGTTATGAGCTGTTGTTTGGAAGTCTGAACACAGCAGTGAGAAAGTCTCTAAAAGCCTGTGATATCAGTTAGGGTGTCTGAATTGGTTTGATGGGTTGGGTTGGTTGTTGTTTTTTTTTTTTCCCCTAAGCAGATTTCAAGAGCTTTAGTAGCACTCTCATTTTGATCTGGAAGCCAGATGAGTGTTAAATAAAAAAAAAAAAGTTTGTGAGGGAGGAGATAGTGCCTAATGCAGAGTTTGAATTACAGCTTTAACAATTTCGAAAATGAGCTTTAAAAAAAATACCCAAAACAAAAGAAAAAGAAATACCTTCCTTGTTAAAACAGATGGTTTGGCTGTGGTTTTAGTTTTTACAGTAATGTTGCTGAAGTCATGTTAACCAGCTTTCATGCCAGGTTCCCCATGCTGCTAGCACAGCAAAAAATACCTTTTTGTTTTGCATCTGGATCAGTTGTCTGGTTGCCAGTGTGGGTGTCCAAGCAGCCATGCCAGCTCTGGTGGGAATGATGTGGGATGTGGACTGCTACTAAGGAAATTCTTGGGGAACATCCACAGTAACTTGAACCAGTAACTCACTACTGTAATGGTTCTGGGTCTGGCCACCCTGATGAGTGACTAATTGACCTCCTCGGAACAAAGAAGAGAAGCAGCTCCTGGTGTATGGTTATTGACTGGCAGCTTGAGATAGACAGGTGATGTGAGTTCCTTCTTTGTCTAGGTTTTTATATGGCATCACAGCACCAAGCTATCAAGTAAAACTTGAGTGGCTGGCACTGACCTGCAAACAAAACTCCTTCTGTAACTGACCTGCCAGAAGATTCCTGTGGTCTCTGGGCAAGATGCCTGGGGGCTTAGCTGGTATCTAGGTTTTATTTGTTAGGCTCCCAACTTAATGCTCTGTTGTAATATTTTTTTATTTCTTCAAACCAGGCTCTAAAATCAATGCTGCTTTGATTAATGGCAACAAACATGAAACCATCAATTTGTCTATACAGCTGTCTTCCAAGGTGTTAGTTTTGGTTGTCACTTTGAATGTTGGTGTATATGCTGCTTGGAAAACTGTTGGTCTCTGTGTGTTACATTACACTGTAGTAAAATCCCATTGAGAGTGACCTGGAGATATCACCAAGGGAGTCAATGCAACTGCTCATAAGGACAAATTAAAAGAGCTGAAAGTTGTTTTCGAGCTTCCCCTTTACTTGTCCTGAGTGAGGGGAGGGAGGAGGAAGGACCTGCTTTTTGCAGATGGTGGAATGATTCACCAGTTAATGGGATCTTAATGCCTGGCAAGAAAAGATGTCATTAGCTGTGCTGAATCTTTGTGATACGCACATTTGGTCCAGCATATAGCACGCTTCTGTGCGCTCATTCAGCCTGCTGCTCGCTCAGCTCCTCTCTTACTCCCCTGCCAGCACGTCAAATGTTGCTTTTGATAAGCTCTGATTTATGGGCAAGTCACTTTTTAATGGACAAGCACTCTCATCTGCTAAAATGACGAAGAACTACTCTTTGCCTATTAATAGTGGCTTAAGAGACAAACTGCTGGTTAATCAGTGGCGAGATATGCAATTGGGTTGCATCTTTTCATTTAAATCCTCTTCGTTTGAAATCATGATAATGTGAGATTGTTACAGCAACTACTGTGGTCACAACTTTTTGAAGTGAGTTACAAAATACCATTTTTGTTAGTACCTTCGATGTTCATTAGCCCTTCACAGCTAACTTTCAGATTTCAAGAGTTCAATACTTGCGCAATGGAGATTATTTCTTAATCTTTCTCACTAAAACTGATGTGCAGTGGTCAGGCATTGTAGTACTTTAGCAGCAGCTTTTCCCATGACCACAGTTCATGGGATAGGCTTCTACTTTACTTGTGGGAAGTTGCACAAAGGAGTAAAAAAGGTTTAAACTTTAAATGAACCTGTCACAGAAGATAACATTTACTTTCAGGTTGCAAGTTGGTTGTTGTCCAAGAAGATAATTTAGTTTCTATGTTACAACACTTAGACTACACCATGTTAAAGCTGTTGGTATTCCTAAGAGGAGCAATATGGTGTGGTGTTTTTTTTTTTTTTTAAAAAAAAAAAAAAAAAGAAAGAAAAAAGAAAGGAAGACTGTTTTTAATGGGAAAAGACTCAAGTTTTTCAGCTGGAGAACTTGGTGTGTCTGCGTCAGTCAGCTGAGTGACTCAGTGTTGTGATGCTAGTGTAGGTCTGACTCTGGATTGGAAGCCTAAATTTATATAACAGAAAAAAACTCAGTGTAGTTTAGGTTGAGAGAAGTGAGTAATTTTTGTTTTCTTATGCAGAGCCAAATTTAAAAGCTTTTCTCTTTCTCCATTATATTCCCCTCCTCTTCCATATTTGTTCTGACAGCCTACCTCAGAAATAAATGTTCCTCCCTTTTTCACAGTAAAGAGTTGTTTTTAATGCAGATCTGAGGATTTATCTGTACAATATTCCATGGTAATTTAATTTCTTAGTATTTAATAATAATTTCATATTTTAGAGAAATGGTACCTCCTTCAGTTTAATTTCTTTTACTTGGAAGGCAAATCTTTGAAGAAGATTAAAGGCAGGACTGCTGTGATTTTTCTGGATTAAGTTTGAACACTAAATTGTTCAATGATTACTGCTGTCTTTAAATCTCATCTATTGTAATCTAAATAAACTTAAATAAAGGTAGGTCCTTCCTTTCTTCTGCATTGTTTTAAATGATAAGAGCAAGGATGTGACTAATTACCTTCATTATGGAATTATACTGAGCTAAAATTTGCTTTCTTTGGCCTTACCTGCTCGGTGTGTGTGTTATATCAAGGAAAGCAGCGTGATTCATAATGGGGGAGCAAATAAAGTGTAGAAATGGTAACAGGTGTGGAACAATACCTATTCGTATGGTGCCACTGTCTTACCTCAGAGTTTTATAGCTACTGTTTGACTTCCAGCTATCTACTACCAGTGATTACATATCCAATAGGAGAAATTTGCTGACAAGGTTTCCCTGTAGTGAACTCTGAGATTTGGATGTCCCACTGTAATTTATTTGGTCTTGGCTTACAGCAGGCAATATTATGCTGGCAAGGGACATGTTTTTTTTGCAAGAGACTAAAAAAAGTACTAAAAAACCCACCCTGTTACATTGCAGTCTCTCCTGCTGTAGCATACTGCCAGTAGCAGCCCCTGAAAATGTCTCTACCCGATGCCTCAGACATCCACAGTTGCCAGCTGGCTAGCACAGATAAGGCTAGAAAGATTTCACTAATACTGTCATTCAACAGTCTGGGGTAAATACTACTTTAATTCTGCTCTGGAGAGTGTACTCAAAAGTGGAAGGAAGGGAAACCTCTGGGTTAAACTAGAAAAGATCTAGTTAATTATCTTCTGGGAAAGCACCATCTAGGCAATGAGGCTGGCAGTGATAACATGGTGTAAGTGATACCACGGCTTAATTGACCTACTGTGCTTAATAGGGGAGTACTTTACCAGGGAATAACGGTAAAATATTTCCCTTGTGTTTCTTTTCCCCGATTGTACTAACAAGATTACAAAACCAACTTATTCAACAAATAAGTTACTTTGTACAACACTACTCTTTAGTATTTCATAACAAAAAAGCTTTTTATAAACACGGTCAAATTCTTGCAGGACTGTAGAGATACAACATCACTTTGCACACAGTCTAATGGACCCAAGCAGGGAGTAACGGGTTTAAGGAAGCTGGAAGTGGAAAGGGGGGCTCTCTGTCTTGGCTGTCTTTTGGAACAAACTGCCTGTACTAGCAGTGTGCCTTGAATGTGCCTGGAACTGTCTCGGCTTGCCGGCACAGGCTTGCTCTTGACTCACTTGATCATCTGACAAGTGAAAGGGACCAGAAATACAAACACTGGCTTAGCAAAAGGGAGAGAAGTTAGTATGTGCCAAGACAAGTTGTCAGCCCAGGATATTGGCTTGGAGACCCTGGCCAGAGATGTCAGGAATGCCAGCCTGAAGTCAGACATCAGTTCTTTTCCTGTCCTGGTTTTGGCTGTGATAACTCGTCACCAGTCTGGTACCTTTTGAGACCAGCTGTGAAACACTGCGCACAAGCTGTGGTCAGATCTTTCTGCAACAGGGCATCATCTGATTTCTTTGTTCCTGGCATTCTCAGTTACCTTTCTAAATTGCGTGATTTGAGGGGAGGTGGAGGAAAAAAATGTTGATTTGCTGCAGTGTGGTGTAATATACGTGTTGTTACATGAAATGAAAAAAAAAAAAAAAAGAAAAAAAAAGAAAATCAACTCGCCCAACATCGGAATGTGAGCAATTCTCTCCTATTACCCAGAAGCAGTCACCTCGGGAGCTGGTTATGTGTAATGCACCAGTCATAAAGCAGTGGGAGTATGTTAAAAATCAAGGAATGGAATGGAAGGGGGGGTGCTGGGAGGTAGTCTTGGAAATGAGTAGTCCTCTCCCACTCAGCAAGCTACCTCCATTATCTGAATTAGTGTAAAAATACCCACCCACCCTAAGGAATGCACTAAGTCACTCCCTTTGTGCCAGATATCTCTGATTGAGAGTAATTGCTTGCTTTTGATGGAGCCTGGAGTGGATCTCTGTGGAGTGCTTGAGTAGGAGGTGAAAAATCAGTAGCTAATGGGATGGCTTCTGTTTTTGTTTTATTTATTTTGAAACTGTTTTTCAAGGCCAAACAGCAGCCTGCTAGGGAAGGTGTCTCTGCTTGGGATTCATTATCATTATTATCAGTGGCAACATGCTTCTGGCTAATTGCACTTGGTTTGTGAGTGACAGCCTTTGATTGAACAGTATTGCTTCCACCTCCTGGGGAAGGGGATACTTTTCAGGTCAGATTAAGTCATTGCTAGATGATAATTTCATGGCATGTTATGGCAGCACATGCTTGAACTAAAGACTGCCACTGCTTAACTCTCCCCAGCTAGCTTTTTCACACATCTGCTGGCAACAGGAGACAGGGCTCAGAACTTGAATATCTGCCAGTTTATAGCAGCACAAAGGTCTAAAATTCCCACTTCAAGCTCATCTCTAATAGGAGCTGGATGTAGAGTTCAGTGACTTGATGTAATGATGTCCAAGTTTTCCAACTGGCTGCAGGGGACGATGACGGCAGATGTATGGTTGGGAGCTTGACGATGAGGAATTTCAAAGAGCAACTTCACTGGATAGTCTGAGGGCTTTGAGTACAATTTCAAGAAACTTGGGAACTTTTACAAAAAGTGGCTGCTGTCAATAATAATTAAAGCATCCCCCTTTGTCATTCAGTCTGCTGACAAGTATTGCTGCAGACCCTATACCACCTGTGATACTAGGTGTGGAGCATCATTCAGAGACTCTTCTGCTCATTCATTAGTAGCTTTTGGTCCCCTGGTCTCAGCTGAAGCAAGTGCTTTGGAAATGACTTGAGGAAGGTGTGATTCCTGTAGTGTACTGTTTGCACTTTGAACTGAGCTGCTTAAGGAATGTAGGCAGCATTTTGCTGATGCTAATTACCATCTGCAACCCTGAGGAGCACGATGTCCCTCTGCTTGCCCTGGCATTTTTCATGGCTCTCATTTTGCACTGCTGCTGATGTGGGCAGCCTGCCATCAGTATTACTCTTTCTATTAACTCTGAAAGCCTTTCTTGGCTGTGCAGAATGGTGGGACTGTCCCGACTCATTGCAACACTTGACATGAAAGCATTTTTTTATGAATCAGCTCTGGTTCTGACGTAACACCACTTAAATAACTAAGCAAATGACAAATCTCTAAAGAAGAAAATACTGCTTTTTAGAAACAACTCTAAAATTTCCAACTAAAATCATAGCCCCTTATGTGTAAGGCTCATAGCAGTCGTCACTGGTTTAATGGTCAAAACAGCAGTGTCTGGGCTGTTCCTATGCTGCTCAAATGAAACAGTGAGATTTGAGCAAGGATGATTAGTACTAGCAAGATATATCCTGCAAAACAGATTTCCCTGAACTGCTGTGGGGAAATGCCTCAACTTTGGCATTTAGGAAGGGTTGGGTTTCTCCAGTAGAGGGGAGGTGATGCCCTGAGGCCAGCTGGGTCTCTTCAGCAGCTCAATCACTCCTAAACTTCCTCTTCTGGGTATCTCATTTGTTAGAGATAGACCAGCTGTTCTGAAAAGTCAAAGGAGAGTAAAAGCTTTCTTCCTGGAGGGTATATGAGTCAGGGGGGAGGTGAGAGAGGAAGGAATGAAGAGGAGACAACTGGTCTCTTCATTGCTTTTCTTTATTTCTGTTTTCAATAGGGCTATAAATGTCAGTTCCATCCTGACGTATCTGGAGATTGAGGCACTCCTGCTATTGGAAAGGTTCATATGGCTCTAGCAGCCATGTAAGTTTTCTTTGTGCTTTTCTCTCCTTGAAGGAAGCATCTAAGGGCAGGATAGGTAGGTGTGCATATTCTTTCCCTGTTAGAAAGTTTGCTTTTAAATGCCTCCTGGGGTTTGTTTTGTTTGTTTGTTTTGATTCTTATAATCTAAAATAATTTGGTGCCCTTCATGAAGCCTGTAATAGCAGGGGTCTGCCTCACACTGAGTTTTTATTTTCCTTCCCCCTCCCCAGCTATCTCTCCTTAGCTGGTAGTCTTAGGATGGAAAATGAGTGAATGAATGGGTGCATTCTTTCCTGCCTTTCCTAGAAGGTTCCTCAGGTTGACGTATATTGTGTAGGAGGAAAATTGGCTTTGTGTTTGCCTTTGGACTGCTTTGTAAGTAAATCAGGGAATTCAGCTCATAGAGATGTCATTCAGTTTGGTTCCTTTTGCTTGCACAGAATTTACTTAGCTTTCTTTACAGAAATATTTATGAACCTTTAATTAATTTTTTTTTTTGTGTAGCTTGAAGTACTTTGGTGAGCAGAGCTCTCAATGCAAGGGTTTAAACAGCTGAGGCAAATGATACTACACATGCTTAGAAAAGCATTTGCAAAATGTTTTGTGAAACTGCTTCCCACACACACCTACATCTGATGCATCATTGTAGCATCTTCCTAATGAACTCTTCAGTGGACTGGAGCAGAGCTGTGTCGTTAGAGGGATGCTGCAGAAATAGAGGTAGAGAAAGGAGGGTTTTCTGGCTCTGTCTGTCAGGTGCTGGCTCATTTTAAGGACTTATCTACCTCAATTTATTTGTTGTCAAAGAATCCTGATTTCCTTTCAACTTCAGCATGACAGATAGCAGAGTTTGGCACCAGCTCACATACTCCTGTAGACACAATATAAATAGGTGAGAGATAGGAAACTGAAATGCCTGTAGGCAATACAGGTAAAAATATAGCTGAAGAAATACATACTTCACAGCCTTTTGCCTCCCATGTTTGCAATGGACGTTGGCTATAGACAGTGATGCTATGTCTGCCAGGCTGGTATCTTCATTTGATGCTCTTGTCACTTGAGTAATATTTTTTTTTTTAAAGTAAAATTCTGTATGAGGGCCAAAGGAAAACTTTAGGACTCCTTGTGGCAGAACAGTAGAATCCGTATTGTATCCCATGGTGCACATTGACCCTATCTTTGCAACAGCATACCTGAGTACGAGGTGTGTCCCAGATGTGATATGAACTGTATGGCTTAAACTGAAATGCAGTGGTAGTTGAACCTCCAAAACACACAGATGTTTTGCACATAGAGACTTTGTCATATGCTGATGTTCCAGTATCCATGCATGCTTCTACACACCCATGAATGAAATTCCTCTGCAATCTCTCTTTTATCAGAGGAATGATTTATAATTTAGACACCCACAGTCACAAAGGAAGCCAGGAACAGAATCTGACTCTCAGTTGACTTAGCCACGGAACCATCCTTCCTCCCACATGCTAAGTGGGTTAAGTGCAGGGGGGTTGACCTGGCTGTCTCTCCTGAAGATCAGTATTTCGTTTCTGGCCAAAAGGTCAGACATGGGGAAAAGAAGTTGAAAAGTATAACTGAAATCTACCAATCTGAAAATTATAGAGTCAATATTGCAAGACTGCTTTATTCTCTTGATGACCTGAGTTGCCCCTGGTTAATTAATCTGCCTTATAAATGGGACAATCCCAGGTTTTTGATAGAAATTTTTTGTTTTCATCTCATCTGCCTATAAACTGTTGTTGCTTGAAGACTGAAAGAGGTGAAGTCCTATTTTTTTCCTGAAATGGGAGTCAGCATTTATACCTGTCCTCTAGGACTGTCTTCTGCCTATTAGATGCTGCTCTTCTGTCCTGTCAGGCCTACTTTTATACTAAAACTTTTTGCAGTTCATTGTAGTTGCATGCCTACAAAAATACTCTTTTGTATTTATGTTTAGTATCTTAAGTTAATTGAGAGTTATGCATAAGTGTTCAAGGTCAGCTGTGTTTTCCAGGTGTCTCTACTAGATCAACAGCTTTGTAAGAATAACTGGGGTTAAAGTAGTTGAGTAATACTTGCTATATCCTATTAATCTATGTAATTTCATCAATGTTTCATATTCTTCCTTGTGATGAAAAGAAAGGATTTTGCTAACAGCAGTAATCTGTTAATAGGACTTGGACTATGGCCTATTTTTAAGAACTTTTAAGCTGTTTTTGCAGGTTTCTTCCCTTTCATAGTTGCTCACTGAAGACAGCAGAGAGGGTCTTATGTTCTCATATCTGTGCAGAGAGGAAGGTGACATTGATCATTAATGCACATATGAAATTGTTTTGCCCCCATTGAAGCTAATTTCTTTTGACTCAGGTGAGGGTTTTGCAGAGATGGATTTCAGAGAGGATAACCATGCTGATTGAACCAAACTAGCATTTCTAGTGTTCTTCTAAATGTAAGGTTGCCATTGCAGATAACAATTACTTAGTAGACCAGAACACATCTTGTATTCAGGTTATCTCTGGCTAGAAAATAGGAGAGAATTTACTGGAGAATTGAATTGAGGATAAAAAGATGCAACTAAGCATTTAGTGAAATTCAAGGAGGATTTGGGTTGCAGAATGACTCAATGTTTTCAAGATTTAATGTACTTGGCTGTGACTTCTGATTTTAAAAAACTGTTCTTTGTGCAAATAATGTTTGCTTTAATTTCTTTTAAAACTCAGAATAAATGTGTGGATATTCTGAAAGCATGGGAAAAAGGAAAGGAACAGTTCAGCCAAACCAGTCGGAAAGTGGCTTAGCACAGCACCTTGCCTTGGCAGACCTGAATTATCTCAGGTGTCTTTGGACAAATTATCTAATCCCTCAGCGATTCAGTTAGCTCTGTGATGGGAATGATGTGACTGCTTCCTACCTCAACAGTGCTTGTGGTAATAAGTACTTTTAAAGAGTAAGAGATGACAGAGCTGGGTTGGTGTTGCACAAATGCCCTTACAAGAAGAAACAAGGACATAGTGACAGAGTTTTCAGTAGCAGGTTTTTTTTCTTTTCCCACTGCTCCAATTCCACCATAAGCAGAGGTGGAAAACATTTTCAGAAGTGCCAGTAGAGTATTAGAAACTGAGCAGCAAGTAGGCAGGCTAGTGGAATATTAGTCACGTCAACCAAAGTCTAAGTACGTGACATCATAAAGGGCAGTGTTTCTTTTTTTCCTCTTTTTTTTTTTTTCTTCCCCAATGTGTAGGTTTAGTTTTTAATTTTGACCTTCAGTGTAAATTAAAAATGTGTCTATGCCTTTTCCCTTTCCTTTTTCCCACTTGTACAAGAAAAGCCTGAAAATATTGAATCCAATGAAGCTTCTCCCTCCAGTGAATATCTACAGGGAAATTAGAGACCTGGTTCTGCATAGGTCACTGGTCTCTAAGTTTCTCTGCTGGTGCCCAGTGTAATGAGCAAGCTGTTTCCCGGGGAGCTCTGATTCCAGCCATACTGGAATAACTGCCTTTGTCCACACTTCTTTCTAAATCTTTACCAACACCATGTTTTCTGCAAGTTGTGGTGACAGTGAAAAAATGTTCTCATGTTTCTGGCTCTGCAGCAGAGTGCTGGATTCTCCATGTCACCAGGTTCTAATAAATGCAGACCAGAGGCCATAACCAGCAGTAGAACATCTCATGAGGTGAATCAAGCAGCAATTTGAACTTGTGTTGCATGGCTCCTGCTGCAGCCTGGAAGATGGATGTGCTCTGTAGCCTGTAGAACAGCTCAGGAACAGGTGGAAATCCAAGGGAAGGGAGTTGTCACTGCTAGAGAGGTGCTCGAGAGAGGTTTTGGAGCAGCATAATGGATAGCAGAGTTCTTCCTTGCATTGCTCAACCCACACCACCTACGGAGGTGTAGTATCACATAGTACTGTGCTGCAATCACATACTCATAATTGCCTTATTTGGAGTTTCAGGAACAGAAAAGAGGCTATCTTTTCAGTATAGCTTTTCTTATATTTATAGCAAAGATTACTAGAGTATTCCTTCATCTAACTTCTTTGCAAGCTTTCTGATCATGTCACCAGCATCTTTCTTGTGTTTTAACTGCATATCAAAAATAACCACATTAGGAGTGAAATTGTCACAAAAGCCTCACTGAAATTACTGTAATTTGTTACTGTAAACAGATTATCTGTATGTCTTCAATTACATTTCAGGCAAGCAGTCTCTGAAAATGCAAATATGTGGTTTGGTGCAGCATGGGCTTGCAAGGAGGAGGAAGAGATGCGTAGGAGGGCTTTTTACTACTGCTTGATTTCATGCTGCTGATGGTAATTAGCAGGGGAAAGTATAGTTTATTAAAATTCAGGTTGTAGCAAAAAGTATCAACTAGGGAGGGTGGCTGGCTGAAGAGAGGTTTACAAAATGCAAAAGCTTTCACTGCACAGGTCTTGGGTTCAAATCTAACCCAGGGTGTTTGGATACTCTTGGAATTTGGATTTCATCTTACAGTAGCAATGAGAGACCCTAACCAGGACCAGGACACAAGGTGGTAAGCATGAGAAGAATGTAGTCAACAGTATTTGTGTTCTAAAAAGTTTGCAATCTTAATAAATTATTTTAAAAAAATAATAATAAATTAAACCCACACCAAAACCAGGTTCAGATACCTAAATGCCAGTTTTGGTCTTGTGAAGCTGGGCTCCCGTAGACTTCCCACGTACTCTTGCAGCTCCTCCATTCAGCTCAGAGGATGCTTCTTGGGATTCTCATATTCTCTGTAGACAACCATCCATGTAATCAGCTGGTGTCCTTACAGCATGACAGGTCTGCAAAGTAAACTGCCCTTCTCTCTCAACAGTGGTTCTCATGGCTGGACACTTGCACCCACCCTCTGACTTTTCCTGCTCTTCCTCAGCAGCTCCATTCAGGCATTTTCTGGGCTGACTTGAAAGGCCATGGTGGTTCTCCTCAGCTTAGGTCAGGTCTCCAGGCTCCAATGCCAAGTGCTGTGATCAGGTCAGCATGTTAGCTGCATGTCATTTAGTTACCAGACAGTCTTTCTTTTGGCAGCTATGATCAGTGGTTTGGAGTGACAAAAGCCCCAAGCCTTTCAAAGTAAATATGGTACAATTTCAACAGAAGAATAAAACGTTACAAGAGGAAAGCTTTACAAGTAGAGAAACTAGAAAGTGGCTTCAGCTCCTGTGTCTCTGGAACCTCTGGTTCTTCTGTTCCTCATATGCATCAATGCCTTCAGCCTCTATGCTTTCATCCATTCCAAGTTTTTGTTCCAGATTATTTTCTGCTAGGGATGTTCTCAGAGTGTAGAAGGTGGGAGCTGTTGCCCTTCATTTCTTATTATACCAGTAAATGTGAGGACTATCTTTAGACTGTTCCCCCCTTTACCCCACTAGTTCAGCAAATCCCTGAAACAGGGAAGCAGTCCAATAATAATGGCACAAACAGATGGAGAAACAGCATCTGTGGTATCTACAGTAGTGTAGTATTTCATGCTTCTTCCTCTTGTCTGGAACCTACCTTATCTCATAGATCCTGTTAAAGATAGCATGCTGAAGTCAATGAATTTCAGGTCTAATTCAAAATACAGAAATTTCCCTGTGCATTTCTTCTGCTGTTTTTAGGTTTTGTTTCTTTGTTTTATGGTTTTATTTCACCCTACATCGAAAGAAAAGAACATACAATTCAAGGCAGGTTCAGTAATGAAAATACGTCAATATCAAATACAAACAATATTGTAAAGCTCAAACTGAGTCTTCTCCATATGGTATGTTGATGTTGCCAGCCAAAAACACAACATGCATCTTCCAGAGATGAGTTTGGTGAACTTTAAAATCTGTACAAAAATAACTGGCGACAACTTTCCTCAATGCAAAATCCTTTCTACTCTCTCCCAGAAAGAGCTGTTCCCCTGCTGGTTTTCAGCACCTCCTCCTCCCCGTCTGCTTGTTCCTTCCTCCCTCTGTTCTGTTTTTTCCCATGTTTTTATGAATATCCTCCATCCTCAGTTCTTGTTCTTGTGACAGAGAGAGGGTGCATCAGAGCTCTCTGCCCATCTTGCTTTCCAGAGATGTTACATCATCTGCTGCTGAGCAAAGCTGATTCCCTACAGCTTTCCCTTTCCCAAACATGGTCTGTCTTGGATCAATCCAGTTGTCTGGTTGTATGAATCAGTCTTGCTGACCAGTCTCCAAAGGCTGCTGGTTCCCTTGCCCTCAAATTTCCAAAACAGTGAGCAGCTCCCCAGACCTGAAGCAGAACACAAATGTGTGGCTGAAACTTCAGTTCAGCTCAGGCTGAGGAGAGAGCGAGCTGTGTGGTGGTGCTCACTGACCATGGGCTGTGCAAGATGGGAGATCAGAAACTCCCCCCATCACAGTCCTGCTCTCACGGAGGTCTGCAGCCTATGGGAGAGTGGACTGGATGTTGCCAGTCTTCCTCCCCACGGTAGTCCCTAGCTTTGGGAAACTGCCACCACTGTGCTTCACAGGAAGAGACAAACATGGTGTTAGTGTGCAATAATTTACCTTCCCAGTGTTGCAGGCTGCTGAGAAGTGGGCATGATGCCTTCAGGCTAGCTTTGTAGGTCACCACCATTTTACTTGATTTTTGTCAGGAGTTCTTCCAATATTATATTCATGGGTATGATATCCATGCTATCTTTCACAGATATCCAGGAGAACTGTGAAAGGAGTTGTGATCAGGGCATGAAGTAGTTGTTGCACTGAAGTGGGAAATCAGAAATCAGAGTGCTGAGCTAGCAATAACGCTCATAGCTGCACAGGTCACTGACAATGGCAGTGAGATGAGGCCATAAGGCAATTGCAGGACAACAGTAGGTGACAACATAAAGTGTTTTCCTGTTGGTGTTTCCTGGGCAGGCTATCTGTACTCAGATTGCTGTTAATGGTTTGATTTGTCTCTTTTTTGTGTCCCTAAATAATGCCTTTTTATCACATCCTACTCTCACTACTCATTTCAGGTCTGTTAAGTAGCACCTGTTACCCACTTATCTATCTCATGTAAAGTAACTCCAGTGCTTTGCTGTTGCTTAAGAGAGAACCTATTGGGTTAGGCTGGTTTCTGGTAACAGCTGCACAAGCGTGGGTATTTACATGATTTCTGCCAAAAACATGAAACTATGAAGGACAGTGATTGGCATGGGTAAGTTCAGTCAAACATCTCAGTGTAGCTAGTTGTTGTGTTATTTGATTAGGTCAGTTACCTGTAAAGCTGTCCTGGGTTGCAATGTATTCTATTACCATGAGCCGTTGAGGCCTGGCGCCGGTGTTCCTTGCCTCGCCCCTCGGGACTATTCTTCTGTTAATGCGCCCATCAGTGCCTTGCCCCAGGACTCACCATCCCTTTGTGAGATGCCCCGGCCAGGGGGGGAGGGGTGGAGCCAAGCATTCCCGCCGGAGATAATTTGGGGTTTGGAGCAGCGCTCGGGGCCTTACCCGCTGGAATCCCAGAGGACAGGGACTGCACCGCGGCCGGATTTTCGGAGGAGGACCAGTTTTCTTTTTTCTACAAGATCACCGCTTCAACGGGATCATCTAAAAGAGAACTGCAGCTGCCACCGAAATCGGATTGCTCAGACTTTGTTTTCTTTTCCTACGGACCGCCGCTTTAACAGGACCATTTCGGAGAGAGCTGCAGCTGCCACTGGATCGGACTGGTACCAGCACCCTGCCCGGCAGGGGGCCAGGTTGTATCCCTGACTCTATCGGGCCTGTAACCAGTTTCTCTGTATTATAGTTTTGTTGTATACATTAGTAAAAACTGTTATTCCCATTTTCCTCATATCTTTGCCTGAAAGCCCCTTAATTTCAATTCTATAACAATTCGGAGGGGAGGGGGTTGTATTTCTCTGTTCTAAGGGGGGCTCCTGCCTTCCTTAGCAGACACCTGTCTTTCAAACCGGGACAAAAGCCTACAGCTCTTAGAGAAGGAAGCCACCCTTGGCTACCCTGTCACAGGAGAGCTCAAGGGCCAGAAGGGATGTGTCATGTTTGTGTCTGATCTACATACACCACGTGTGCCAGTGTGGCTAACCCATATACTTGTGGGCATATCTGCATGGTGTGAGCCTTCTGGTAACGGGAACAGAAGTCCTTATGTCAGTAAGACTTATTCCTGACGTATAAGTACCTTTTTAGAGCTTGTGAATTAGAGACATTTCATAGAGAAATGGCTCAACTTTAACTGCTAAAGTTACACAAGTACAAAAATGTGTGTAGAACAGCACTGAGTGGGGATGTAGGGAATTAACAAATGCTGATTAAGGACATCCAGCTAAAGAAAGGCTGATATTTTGAGGGAACAGAGGTATCCTCTGGTTTTGGTGGGGGTTCTGATGAAAAGTGTATCATTGTGGAGTAACCCAGCTGACATGAGATCAGAAGGAAAGCCCTTTATTTTCTATCACTTCTCCCTTTCAAACTGTATCTGTTCATCAGTGTGGAAGGGAAAACATGTCATAATGCTGTAAGGCATGAATTAGAAATGACAGGACAGATAATAGTGGACGTCACAGAGATGAGTCAATGCTGAAAGAGGTGAATGAACAATATGCACACCAGAAGATATTCTGAAAGGCTAGCACCAAAAAGGATGTATTTTTACGCTGTGGAAAGAGTCTGAAGTATCAGTGGGAAAGTAGGTTGAAATGAAGCCTCAAAGACTTGTAAAGTCCAGGGAAAGTCAGGAAGTTAAAGGCACATGTGAGCACTTTAATCAAACTAAAAAGCAAGAGGTAGAAAGATATTGTTAAATTGGCTTGAGTTAGAAAATCACTTCATAAGGAGAGAGAAATTAGAAGATTTGCTTGTTGCAGAAGCTGATATTTTCTCTGTCCCAACAGACATTTTTGACCTTATTTCTATGAAAGCAAAGTATCAGTATCATACTTGTTAATTACTTCTAATTTTATGGACATTTCATAAGAGTATTTCTGTGGAAAAAATAATTATTTTTAAATAGATGTATAAAGTTTCTTTACCAAGATACCGAAGTAATGGAGCTGCAGTACTGTGGAATCAGTGGAGACTTGATTGTAGTTTTACCCCTTATTGTCATTAATAATGCTACAGAATAGCTTTGTTTTGGTTAATCATAGCTAGGTTTTGGTGCAGGAGTTTGACCATTTCTGTAGTTTTGAAGTGCATCTTGGTGGTAATGCTATGCAAGTTGTTTGCATTCTTTTTATTTCTTTCTGTCTTTTCTGTCTTTCTTTCCTTTGCTTTTCTTCCAGAAAGACTGTATCATTATAACACTAAGATTGAAGGAATTAGCAGTTCCTCAACAAAAATCCTACGAAGAAAACTGGAGTAAGTTAAAACAGCAGTATATCATAACCAGTGTTCTTTGGCTGCATCACAGAATATAAAGCACCCAAGGAGCCAAGTAAGAAATGGAACATCATGGCACTGGATAACCTGAGTCAGAGAAAAGGATTGAAAGCTGTGGATAGCAGCATCATTTTCCTTCTGATGCCCTGAAATGTGGATGACTTTGGGTACAAATGAAGAGAACATTTTAGGCCATCATACTTTAACAGCAATATTCAAAATAGGGGTCAGGGGAAGAAATGAAAGGAAGAGCTCAGCTCTGACCTTCTGAGGAGAGAGCAGATTCAAGTTCAGCATGAAGGAAAGAGAATGAAGATTGTAACTAATACATATTGTCTAGCTCATTGAGTCATCTGTGGGGATTCTCCACTGAACAGTGGCAGTACCTACACCGTCAGCACAGGAAAGGTCTCTCTCTTGGGTTACTGGCACTGCTGGAAACTTTCCAAAATGAAGGCCAACTTTAAGTTACTGGACTGAGGGATTTGTGTGATTTGCATTTAAGGCCCTTTCTGGTTTTGAATGCCACATTTTTCCCAACCTGTGTTCTTCTCAAGAAAAAAAGAGGAGGGAAGGAAAACAGTTAGTGGTACAAATTGCAATGTATTTTGTGTAATATTTCTCAGGCTCTTCAATCGTGTTACCTTGCTTCATGCTATGTTAGTCTCTGTCAGGTTAATCAGTGGTGCAACAAAAAAGAAACTGAAAGGATGCTAAGTGGAGCTGACATGATGGAAATGTGAATACCGTGCTGCATACCCACTCCTCACTAGCATTATGGCAGAGACTGAAAATATATCCCATCTACAGAGTTTTATGTGGCTGGTTTTTAGAGTTGAGCCTCAAATTATGTTCTTGGGACACTAAGGGTACTGGATAAGAGTAAGTTTGAGGACAGCTGGACTCCAAGACCAGCATCCCAAGGAGGCATGTACAAGCTCCCAGCCTCAGCTCTGTGGAGGCTGTTCTAGCCCAGAAAACTTTGATCGCAGATGTAGGCCAAGGACAGCTAATAGAAGATCACAGGCTGCATTAATTGAATCCACTTATCACCTTCACAATTTTAGGAAATTAGTGTTTTTAAATTCATATCATCTTTAAGAAGGCTTTCCCTGACTGACTGTTGTCCATACAGAAAGCCTTAATTTTACCTAAGGTGGCTGTATTATAGCCGCATGACTTAAAGCTATCTTGTGTACACTGGCTGTTCAGAAAACGGAGCTATATCTGCCAGCAGATAGGGAAACCTGCAGAAGACAAACCACCCAGTGAATTTCTCTACTTGCAGTCTACAGCATTGTTTTTTTTTAATTGCCTTACTGTTTCTGGAGCAACAAATCTTCATTCGTGTATTTTACTTTTTTTATAGGATCCTATGGGTCTTTTTCTTGATCCTATGAACATCTGCAGAAAATATCCTTTGTTAGCATTTGCTGTGATACCTCGTAAAAGAATAAGTGATAAGTCAATGGTGAAACAAGCTATGAAAACTGAAACCCTGCTCCTAGTCTGGAAGCAACATCTCTAGGTCAGAGATGTAAGCACAGCAGCTGAAGAAGCTATTGCTTGAACCTTTTTCTGTTAAATGCATCTGGGAAGTCTTTCTCAGTGGTGTGGTTTGTTAAGGGTTTAGACATGTAATTATTATGTTGAGTGTCTGTTGTAGATGCAAATCCCTTATGAATCACTAAGAAAACAGTGGGGTCTGTCACATGCAACTTCCACTCTGTTGTCTAGGAATGTCTATAGGGAACATATCTCCTGTGCAATGCATTGGCCCTGAGCAGTGTGCTGAGCTCTTCTGATGCCAAGCTGCAAATTTAAAATGTTTCTCTTCTGCCCTGAGCAAAAAAAGAGATTAACAAAATACTTTAAAGCTGATTATGGTAAGATAGGAGAGGTATTGTGATAACCATTGTTGACAAAAGATGCTACAAATTCATGTAGGAGGATTAAAACCCTGGGCAGAAATCATCACTGAGGTTTGGCTGGAAAGCATGTAATCCAAAACTCATGTTGTGAAAAAGAGAAATCTATGAAATGGTAATTGCTAAAGAGAGGCAGAAGGGACAGGGAGATTAAGCTGGCAATGGTAGGCAAAAGCAAACAGGTAATGTTAAATTGGAAAGTATTTAGAAGAGTGATAGGTCTGGGTCTTGATGGGGAGAAACAGTTGAGTCTAGGTGTGGCTAACACATGGTCACTGCCTTCCTTAGCCAGCACCTGAGGCAATCCAAAGGGATTTACGTGAGCCAAGATTAACAGCAAGTCAATACAAAACATTACACTGCTTTAATTATCAGCAGTAAACTGAGTCTTAGCAGAGTAAACCAGCCTGTAGAGAGTTTACTGGTGTTTAGGGAGATTATTACCTGTGCCCAGACTAATTTCTTTATAACTAGCTAAAGAAAATAAATAAGCATGAAGAGGTCATTCTTATTTCTTTGAAAATTACTTATTTAAGCAAGGATGATGGCAATGTATCTTCACATCTGTAGTTATTTTTTGATAGACTGAGTCATTTTTGATTTTGTCAAACTCTAGGTAGTGAGTTCTCTTGGCTTTTCTTTGGGTTCTTCAGGTTTAGGGGGTTTTGAGGGAAGGAACACAGGTTTTCATGTTTCCTTCCCCTTTCCAATCCTTCAGTGACGTTATGGGCCTGTGCGTGGGAAGCAGTTTCCAATTTTGTTCCTGCAATCATCTGTGGTTGCAGCGAATGCCCTCTGGAGATCCGGCTACCTGATGCTCTCTGCACATTAGGCAGATAATTAACAATTATTATTTGTGACTCTAGTTATTTATATATGCAAAAGAAGATAGTCTCAGTGAGGGTTTCTGGGCCCCTTGGAAAAATGCAACCCTGAAATTGTTAGCATTTGTATTTCCTGTTCATAAAGTGCATTTGAAGTGAATCTGAAGTCAGGATTGAAGATCTAAAATTAGCTCATTGGGCCAATTAACTTGTTGATCCCTTGCAGAATGATTAAATGCACTCTCCAGGAGGGGAGAGGAAATTGCATCTTGCTGAGGACAAGAAAGAAGTGGCCCTGAAGTTTTTCTTGAGAGGCACAATCAAGAACACAGCTTCAGTGAAGGGTATGAATAAAGAGCACTTTGCACAATTATGGCTGCCCCTGCCTCATGCTGGGGACATTGTGATCACTGCGGTGGCATCCTTTTTTTTCAGGAGAGGCTCCTTCCACCACTGTGCACATCCCCAGTCACCTTCTGATGCCTTGATTTCAGCTGGGTGGATTTCCTGCACTGCAGTGCCCATGCAGATGAGTAGCATGTGGAGTCATTTCACCTGAAGCTGTGTGGTGGAAAAAGCCTCCTCTTGCACGTGTGCATGTCTGTCCTGTTTGCTGCATTGTAGGTTTGCCCTGGAAACTTACCTTGGCTCCCAATCCTGTAACCATTTAGACAAGGAGCTCTTTTGCCAGTGTGCACACACTTTTAGTGTTTTTTCTTGTCTGTCTGGTGAGGCAGATTAAGCCCAGGCTGCCTTTGAAGCAGAGCTCTGACCTGCCCGCTTTGCAGTAAGGATGTAGATGAAGTCAGAGGAAGGGAACTCAGCTGTGGTACTGGAACACAGTGGTACTGTTCCAGCATGGTCCTACCAGTTATTTGGTATGCATTTTCCTCAAGCAGCTCTCTTCTTTCTAAGTGAGCATTTTATCCAGGAGGATTTTGAGGACTTTGGATATTTGTTTGGGATTTTGGAATATCTCACAGCCTAGCTGCAAGTGTGGAGTATCAGAATGTCCTGGGCTCTGGGTGAAGAGTAACTATTGTGTATGTAAAATAGAGTTGGCACCATCATGGACATATCAGACTATCCCCTGGTGTTTGTGTTGTCTATTACATACACATCTCTCTCTCTCTGAGATGCTCTGAGCAGAGGTGGAAGTTCTTGGGCCAAAAAGCAGCTCTTGCAGTGTGCCTATCACAGCCAAACCCTTCAATGGGTCCTGGCTTAACTTTTTCAGGAAAGAGTGTGCATGCCTCAAGCCTGTGTTCGTATGGTTGTGAAGTTGGAGATGCTGAGATTGCCTGGACAACCTCTGTCCATTGTCTGGTCAACCTCTGTCCAGACAGACACTCTTACAAGTTAAAAGCTTCCATAGCAAAGCTTTCCATGTTTCTGTAGCTGCTTCAGCACCTTTCAGGACACCAGGAGAAGCTTTCATAGAAGCATCAGACCTCATACAACTGATGGCACATCCAGAACTCCTGTGCATGCTATGTCCAGGTCTCCTTGCCTGGTGTAAGGGAACTAACTGTCCAGGCTCCTTCTCAGTCCTCCAAAAATTTTGCCTAGTCTCACAGGACAGATGTTCTGGGAATGACTGTAGCAAAAAGGCTGGGAAACAAAGAACAAGGCTCTTGGAATCTTCTCTAGAGAACGTGAAGAAAATAATCATCTTCAACAATTCACATTCTTGCTTTTTCCTCATTCTTTGCTTGACAAATTGTTTTCTATTTACAGCTGGCACTTTTTAATGCCTTCTCCCTCCCCTCAGCCTACTGGGTTCCTATTTTCTCCTTCTGACAATGTTACCATATGGTTCCATTATTCAGAGATTCCTAAACATGTATTGCAACAGTCCTGAAAAATAATGAGGTGCTGCTGTGGTGTGAAAGCATATCTGTGATCAATGGCTCCCTCTGGAAATTATGGGATAAAGTGTCCCAAGACATTTTTCTATCTTTCTACTTTCTCCCCACCCTTTTCTGTCCCTCTCCACCCCCCAAAAAGTATTATAGTAAAAGAAAGAAAGTTTGTGGGAACAGTTATTTTAATTTTCTTTCTTAAAAGCAATGCACAGTGTGATTGGTGGGTTTTTTTGAGCTGTGACTAGGAAGAGAGATCTCTGGGGAGAAAAAGGTATATATTTAGGCTCTGTACATTTAGAATAGAACCTAATTCTATGGTGATAACCAGTGATTTACACCCTTTAATCCAAAAGTCCTCCTGTGCCCTGTGGGGAATACAACATATGCCCAGCAAATTGGTAACCATATGCTTTGGTGAACATGCAGTCCCTCAGCCCTTCCCCTGCTCCTTTCTCATTGATGGCTCCCTGCTAAAGTGATCTGGTCTCACAACTACTCTGCCTTTGTTGAAGGCTTTGTCAAGGGAACAGTTATTTTTGGATTCCTTTTAATATTGCACGTTCTGAGTTTTTGAAAGGTTACAGGCAGTTGTTTTTGCTGGAAAATTTCCCAAGTGAATCAGTGAGTAAGTTTTCTTAGGCAGGGGTATCTCCCATACAACTTCTCCCAAGTGTGTATTAACTCTGATTTTCATTTATTTTCCTATCAAAAACAAGTTTCACAGAGGCTTTTCAAAACTGATTTGGTCCTAAACCTTCTGTTTCACCCTATCATGATATCAGCCCTCTGGTACTGCTGCTGAAACTGCAGATACAGTATTCATAATGAAATAAGCCTTCCTTGTTTTCTTGGCATATTGTGAAATAGAAACAAAAGGGACACTGATACATGTTTTTCCCTCTTTGTGGCCACCTTTAAACAGAAATGCTGTAACAGAGCAGCAGCACTGGCTAGAAGATAAAACTAGTTCATGCAAGGGGGGACCAAGTGTGTTAGCCTTCCGCTGCCTTCCTCCAACAGGAAAGATTATCCCAGATAAGCAGCAGCAGGGTAATGTTCAACAAATTAGTTTGACTGATGAACCCTGAACTCTTGTCAGTATTAATGCCTGCTAAGTTAAGCAGGCCCAGGCTTTATTATGAGGAATTATCCTCAGAGGCCAATACAACATAACCTATTTTTTCTTACAGATGCCACACAGGAGGGGATCTGGGTCTTGTCCAAAGATCCCAACAGGCTTTTACAGATGGTTTGGGTTTTGTTGTTTTGTTTTTTTTTTTTCCTAACCTGAACAAGCCAGTGTACTGCCAGCAACTGGAGGTGAGTGGCTTTGGTGGTGCCCTGGGTTGGGGTATCCTCTGCTAAGCACTTTGCATAAGGATGGTCTTTATTCTGTGTTTGCACTGTGTTTGAGGAGCACAGGACAGCTTAGCCCCAGGACCAGTGTTTCTAGGCACTGCTGCAGCGGTGCTAATCCAGGCACATCCTGGACAGTCTTCATCACTCACCTGACAGCATGGTGTCTAACAGTTCACATGCCTTTTCCACATTTAGATATTTGTTTCCTCCCACTGCATACCCTTAGCCTCTCCCAAATTCAGACTTGAAAAACTGGTGTGTTGTCTGTTTCTGTCACTCCTCTGTCTGAGGGTGCTCCTGGGCGAGCAGGGTATTATTAAGGTTTACCAGCCTGCTCTTCCTCTCAGCAGCCAGGTGCAACTTAGTCATTTCATGGAGGTTTTCGCAGAGGAAGATGAAAAAGAAAAATCTTCCAGACTGTGCTATGATGGAGGAGTCAGCCCAGTGCAAAGCAAGATTCCTGGACTGTAGTTGACAGCTGGGTTGTCACAGAAGTGCAGAGCCAGGTGTGCTTTGGCGATGGTGTGCCTTCCTGGGTTTGAAAGGGGGGAAGGCCTGATCATCTGACCTTTCTCATGAAGGTAGCCTCCTCTTTAGCACCAGCCTGTGTCACAGTGGGATACACTGGCTGTGGTGCAAGCAGCAATGAAGGGAAGGTGGCACGGGGAGTCAGTGTGGTGCCACCAGCCAGAGACAATAAGAGAACCTGGGGCGATTGGTGCCAGCTGCTGGGCTTGATAGGCTGGGAGACACGAAGGGACACCACTGGGCAGGTAAAGCCTGGAATCAAGCTTTACTTTAATGTGCTGAAGAATCATTTCACAGTTAAGCCTTGAAGTGGTTTGCAAAGTGTGGTGTGGAAGCAAATCACATACTCCTCTGACTCCTCCATTGGTTTCCTCTCTTAGCCATTCATTACTGGGCATTTCTTTAATCTGCAGAGAAAAGCAGTTGCTAAAAAGGAAAAAATGCACCTTAAATAATTGCTGATACGTATTTGAAAACCATCTGGAGCTTGTGGAGTAATTGGTGTCAGATGTGAACTCTCCTGGGATGTCAGCCGAAGGGATGGGAAATGGTGGTCCTCTGGTTTTATGGTTTGTCTGTGGGCTCCCAGTGCTTCCGAGGTACAAGAACAAAGATCAGCCTTTTCTTTGAGCTCCAGCATCTGCTGGAAGGGGCCTTAGAGATACAGTTCCCATGAGGAAGAGAATATTTGTCCTGTCACAATGTCAAATTCCCTTCCCCTCCTATTCCCAGTTTGGCATGGTGCTTGCTATCTCCCTCCCCAGGATACTTGTTTGGTTTCAGTTGTCTAAAGGGCAGGTTGGGAGAAAAGAAATCAAGATTTTTATTCTTGCCTCTGCCAGAATATTCTTGTGACCTCGGGCAAACGGATTTCTGTGCAAGACTGAAATAATCTTTTATATAATGCAGGCAGTCATTCCCTATTTCACAGCAGTATGGGGAAATTTGTTTGAATCTTATAAATCTGAACCAGACCTGAGCTAAATTTGCTTAGACTGGTTAGGGGAATCTGAGGTTGAGACTTGAGTTCAGTCTGTTCAGTTCATTTTTGAGATTCTTTTGGGGAGGCTGTTCAGACTGAATAGTTTTCCCAGCAGATAGGCTGAAATATAAAATTATCTGTGTTTATTCTGGAGAAGTAACACCAACTATATATATATGTATACATATTTTTTTTTTTCTTCCTCCAGAAAATGTGGACCTCAGTGGAAAAGCTATTTTTGTTACAGAAAAGGCTCATAAAGAAAATATCCCTGGAAAGTGCTGCACTGTGTTCATTGAATAGTGCTGTGTGCCTTTGCTTCTCATCTGCTAGCTGGAAAGGAGTGCCAAACAAAAGCCTTTTTGTCATGAAAATCACCCACCAACCTCTGCCAACTGTCAGTCAGAGAAACAATAAGTTTGAGAGCCAGATGTGCCACCCACCAAAAATGTGTATGTGAGCTTGGGTTAAAGGATGGAGAAAGGAATTTGCTCTCATAATAGTCCAGCACAAGAGTGCAAAAGCAGCTCTGCCAGCACCGCTCCTCTCTCCCATCAAGGGAGTTGATGGGACCATCTGGCTTTCTCCGGGTTCAAGTTTTCATGGGCACAGTTCCCATCAACACCACAAAACGGAAATCATTTGTTCCCAGAACTGATTGCAACACAAGTTGTAATTGAGTCCTCAACTGTTACAGGCTAGATTGGGCCATAGGCTAATTTAGGATGAACCAAGAATATAGATGGGAACAAATATGACAGAGGAGTGTCATAGGTTGAAACTAAATTTGGCCACAGCTCATAAATGAAAAATTGAAATTGCAAATCTCCAGGCAGGCACAAGGGGTTTTATGAGGCTACTCTTGCTCACGTGATGCAATCTCAAGTTCTAGTGCCACCAGGTGTATTGACTTTTCACTACTTCTTTTCTCCTTCCTGATATCAGCTGGTACTTTTGGGAAGGGAGGAGTCCTCAATGTCACTGCACCCTGCACGTGACAAGTGTGCTGGATTGAGTTGAAGGTGCAGTTGAAAGGAACCATCCAAGGAGTCATCTGGTTGCTTTAGGTATACCCTGGAATCATAGGACTAGTATAATTTGATACTGATGCTGCAGTTGTTAGAGACAGGCTTCAGGCTAATTCAATCAGTCTAATTCAAATCAGTCATCTGCTCAGCAAGCCCGAAATTGCAGTACCACACGCTTAGTTTGCTTGAATGGACAAGCAAAGGGACAAAGTGACAGTCAGTTACTGCAGCAGAGCAGGTTTAACAGAGCAGAGCATTAACAGGGACATCTCCAGTGGCTTTTCAGCATTTACTTCAACAGTGGTAATTTCGAAGCAGGAAAAATATTTCACAATAGAAGCAATTCCTTTTTACCCTTAGGTAAACATGTATGCCACAAATAATGCTATAGGTATTGTGTAATGCTGGGGTATTTTTGTCTTTGGTGGCTGGCATATATTGAGCTTACGATTCCTTCTATCCAGTAATTTCCAAATACTTTGGCATGTCAAATCACCAGCCAACCTGCAAGGTGTTCATCTGACCCAGCCTGGTGTCCTCTTGCAGGTGGCAGGGGGATGTTGTACTAGTGTAACTACGCTGATTAGGTGTGTGGGTTGCTTCTGGTTTTAACCAGGAGGGTAGGGCTGTAAAGCTTCTTGCTACTATGCTGCTGTTCTAGTAAGAGGAATTGTTTATATAACACAATGTTTATTCCCTTCCAGCTCTGCAAACTGTGCCTCTGTGTGGCATACAGGTGGGACTCCCCCAGTGGTACTGGGGGGCTGGTTAAGTATTATCTCCCTGTGGAGAGGTGCCCTGGGTACTTTTTAGGATCCTTAGCCATCACAGTTGTACTTTTACCATGCATAGCCAGAGAAGAGTTGCTGATAAAATCCCTGTCTCGAGGGCTGCATTTAGAAGCCACATATGTTGGCTGCAGCTTTAACTGCATCATCTTTGTCTTCCATTGCATTACCTATAGATATCGGATATATTGAAAACCTCTTCTACTTTCCAAAAGACATTGACCAAGACAGTTATGTGAGGCTGAGCTGGCCATTACTCAAAAATATTATATAAGAGCTATACAGCTACTGACAAAAACAGCAGAGCATCTCCATCAAGCCCATAATAAGCTACAGACTTATATTTCCTCCTTCTCTCCCTCTGCAACTCCTCTCTCCCTCAAAAGAAATTTTTCCATTTTCCCAACGATGGAGCAATAATATACTGCTCTTTACAAAGCCAAAAACCTGCTCGTATTCGACTATAGCACACAAAGCTGCAAACCAGGCTTTCAAAAGATAATAATGCTTTAGTGCAGCTACATACACAACAAAAATTGTTTGAGGGAAGCAAGATGCCAGAATTAGAAATTCAATGCTGGAAAACAGCATGCATTTCCTGTCACTCTGATGTTATTGTATAGAAGAGGCTGCTGCTGGGCCAAGTCTTCCATATCTCTGTGAAATAGAATCTACCCAAACATCAGCCCTTCTCTGCCTCAGCTCAGTGATGTTCTTAGTAACTTTCAAATCACTGACCCTAACAGACTTGCTCCGATGTAGCCTACTTGTAAATAAGTGCCTCCTAAACAAACTTCTACCTGATTCATGAAGTGACACCAAATCACTGCTTCATTTGCCATGTTGCTACCTCAAGGGATGTTTTGGGGAGGTTGGCAACTAAATGGGTGACCAGGAGAGATTTCCTGGCTCTCTTGGTGTTGCAGACCAGATTGACTTGATATTCATGACAAAATCAGGGGTATAGCACTTCTCCTCTAATGGCACAAATTTTTCCTTGCACTGAGCTCAATAACTTCTGGTTTGGTTTTTTTTTTTAAAGCACATCCCTCAGACACACATCCTTGTTTTCATTTAGAAAATCCAGAGATGAAGAGTCCAACCCTACCATGGTTAATACAGGATCAGGTGATGCGGGAGTGACACAGAAAGATGTGCAATTCAGCTCTCACCTTCTTTGTGCCTATTGAAGCAGCTGTATCAATGTTTGTGTAACACTGGGGAGGGGGGAAAGTTTGTTGTCAGCATTTAGATCTAAAAAACTGAAAATACTGGGTCCTGTCAGTGGTTTCCTCACCAAGTTCTGGCCTGGAGATGAGCCTGGACTGAAGTTTGAGCCTTTTGCTTTGCCAGTGTTGGGGAAAGCACAGATGCCGAATTGCACTAAAATCCTTTCAAATGAAAATAGTAAACCCAATTTACAAATCAAAAGGTCAGATTCTTAAATGGGTGATGGGTTATAACCCAAGTAAACAGTATCACGCCATTGCTTTCTGCCCATCCAGTGAGCCTTCTGGACAGGGTGGGTCGGACAATGGGTGAAAGTTGAACTGTTACCTTGTCTCTCTGGAGAGAGGTTTGGCGAAAGTAGTCTGGTCCACATGCTGCAGTGAGGAAATTGTGGCCCTAGGGACGAGCACAGCTGGTCATTTCAAGTCATTCTCCCATGACTTGTCAGTTGGGAGCTGCATTTCCACACTGCCAGGAACCGCCTGTGCCCTTTGCACTGACTGGCATCTGTGCTAGAGGCTTGGGGAGAAGTGACTGAATGGCTCCTGCCTAAGCTAAGTCTCTGCTGGGAGAGACCATCCCGTCAGAGTTGAGATATTTGCTAAAAGGGCACCCCATGTTCAACTGGTGCTTATGCTGCCACAGGTAGAGGGGATCAGGCTCAAGTCTCTGAACTGAGTGCTTACAGTGTTTCTTTATGGTTTCAAGAGGCAGGAGAAAGTAGCTGTTGTGTTACCCTTGCAGATTTCCCTTCTAAAGAGGATGAACTGCTCATTTGAGAAGCAAATATGTATCTCATTTTGACATGCAGCGTTAGGCTACAGTCTTCCATGGCCGGTTCCTGGTGACCAGTGAATGGAGGTGGACCAACATGAGGCTGACATCTCCTTTCAGAAGTACAAAAGGCTCATGAGATAAGTTGACATCACTCAGACAAGCAGAATATGGGTAGCACTCCCACATTCTCAAAAATTAGGCATTCACAAATCCATAATGTCAGAAACTCATTGCTGGGATGTTCAGTGCTTCACATCAGCTCAGCTTTACAGAACTGCCTGCACTGACATCCACCATAGTGTTTGGTACAAAGGAAAAATCTGCAGTCATGAAGCTTCACCCACTAAAATTTAGTGCCCTTTATCCACATGAGGCCAGAAGGAATTGTGAAGTGCAGTGATTTGCTTATTTATATATATATAATTAATCCCCAAATAGTATTGGCTCAGTTAATTTTTTAAAAGTAAACCACTCTACCTTGGCTTTTTTTTTTTTAAATTTGTATCATGTCAATGTTCAAGATCCTCAGTATACACAAAGCAGTTCAGTTTGCAGTTGATGAAGCAAACCTCTATTTTTATTTTTCTCTGTGACATTACATGAAAATTCTCATTTTTCATGTAGCATGAACTTTCAGTAAAAAATGTCAGTATTCAGACACATCACTTTACAGGTGGTACTGTTACTACTGCTGTTCAGTTCCTGGTTTCTTCTATGTCATCTTCTAATGTTTCACAGGGAAGTTTCCCTCTGAGGTAAGTGTACTCAGTGGGGACACTGAGCATGTACTCCAGACAGCTGTTACGAATGACACAATTTCTGTAGAGTGCTCGGAGTGTGGATTTATCCTTTGGGTTTGCACTGTTGCCAAAAGAAGCAGTCGTGTCCTCCCCGAGCATCTGGCCACATCTTCCTGCCACGTCCCTTCTTGGTGCTGGCCCGTGGGCTGGGGAGCAGGATTAGTTTCTACCTGTCTGAAGACTTTTCAGGGTTTTGGTTTTCATCTGGATCAGCAGGCCAGTCTGGCACTGCAGCTAACCCTGTGATGATTGGTACTTACACAAGGGAGCTGATGGAAATGTATGGCAGGGAGGAAGCAGATTCAGATTGGCCTAAACTGATCATGAAAACAAATCCTTTAAGAAAAGATGCTAGTCTGTGTTAGCACTGGTTCTCCTTCCATGCATGTCACAGCCATCCTACCTTTGAGCACTGGCTGTAGTTTTTTGCAAAGTCTTTCCTCTTACTAAGGTCCAACTTTGTAGGTCAGGACACGTTATGGAGCTGAACAGAGTCTAGTTTTCATCTAATCAGATATATCTGGGGATTTACACTGCACCCTCACCCTAAGGTTTCACTTCTTGCTTCTTATTCAAAAGGAACTACAAAACCTGAAACGAAAGTTAGTTGAAGCCTTGGTAGCTCCCTTGTTATGTTCTTTCTTTTGGTAGTAAAGGCATATGAAACTCAGTCTCTGCATAGCACTGAACTTATTGGACAATTTAGTTCAGGAGGCCTTTAGCAAACTTACCAAAGCAAGGTGTATGCTGGGACCAGAGCTGGCACTGTGATCTTCGGTGTTGCGTTTAGTGGTGAGAGGTTTGTCCTTTTTGGGACAATTACTGCACTGGGTTCATGCTTCAGGTGGAGCTGTGTGTTTCTAAGGCAAGTTGGCTAGATGGCGCTGGAATATCCTTGTGTCTTGGTGGCAATGAGACTGGTTTAGGATCAAGTCAAAGGATTGTTTTAGGGTGAACTGAGGGAAAAAAAAAAAGCTGATGCTGCTTTTCAGTGCAGACATGACTTCATGAGTCTCCCATGCACAGCTGGAAGGGGAAGCTCTGCTGTTTGCTGTATCCTCCAAGCACTTAGACTTGGGACAAGGCACCTGTGGGTTCAAGATCACTCAAGGTGTCTGTTGAGCTAGGGTAGGGGTCTGTTAGCATGTACAGGATGTCCCTTACAGGGTCACCTGATGGGGAATGGCTCTGCTTCTCTTCTGTGTGAGAAGTTTCAATGATAACGAGCAATATGTCTTTAAGTGATACTACTGTTTTCTCTGAAGAACCAGGAGGCATGATTTAGGGGAATTAGCAGACTTACCTCACTCCTGACATCTAGGGTGTCTCGTAAGCAAAGTCCAAGCTCTGCAATGTTCACAAAGTGGTAACTGAGATGGGAAATATTTCTTCTGTGGTTGCTTTTATGAGAAAAACACTTTTAAGGTTTTCTCACCAATTGGAGCTATACAAAGGTGTAATAACAGTCTTCACTTTTGTTCTGAGGGTGCTAAATGATTATTTTAAAATATGTACATGTTTTGTGTGACCTTTGATTGTCTGATGAAAGTCCCAGTGCTATCTAGCAGTTGAGCTCCAGCATAGGTTAGCTTCATTGGTCTCTGCCACTTAGTGAGGCCTCATGTGGTTTCTGAATGCTTCAGAAACTCCAGTTTTCCACCATCAGGCAGCATCATGTAAGGCAATGTGCTCCATTCAGGATCCTATAAAACCATGCAACATGTGAGAGAGCCTCTAAAGAAAGGGTCCTTGGAATGTGTCTCAGTTTCTCTGCTTGTCACCTGTCATCCATTCTGGATGCTGTCCTGACATGATGCTTGTCCCCAGATACAGATATGTTGGTTGCATGACACTGCATGACAAAGGGAGTTTGTTTCCTTCCTGAGAGCTGGGTGATGTCTGTAGCCTGCTGTGAGGCTCTCTGGGTGACTCGTTTCTCTCCTGAAGGGTTTCCGCTGGTGAATTCCCATTTTGTTCAAATTGACTACAACCAGTATTATTTTTGAGGCCTCTCTCACTCGCTGTGTCCTGCCCCACTCTGTTTTCCAGCAGCTGTGAGCAGACAGCAGAGCTGCTCCAAACTCCCTCCACCAGAAGCTCTTCCTTATACTTGTCTGACATCTCCAAGTTCCTATGGGCAGACACAGCTCTGAGTACAGATTAAATCAACATCTGAAGAACTTTGTCTTCTAAAGTTCTGAAGAGCAGCTGCTTCTCTCTGTTAGAAAGTTGACGGAGGGAGGAACCAAAGGCAGTCAATGAGCTGGTCTGCATCCAGGCCATGACAGCTCTGCTTTGTTTCAAAACAAGTAGTGGCGAGTCTGTAGGGCAAAAGCCAGCATTTCTTTCATTGCTGTTAATAGTTGCTAGTGGATTTGGTACAACATACTTGGGATTTGAAGGCCTGCAGCAATTAAGTGTTCATGTCCTAATGCTGGACTTCTTTTAAGAGCACTTTCCGGCACCTGTCTCTCTTAGGAGCTATGTGTCTTCAAAGGCTAAGTCAGGTAGGAGAACAGCTACTTGGGCATGACTAGGAATAGCACGAAAAGCTTAACAAAAGGCAATGGCATTCCTCATGGGGATATCTGTGAGGCAGCATTGTGAAGGAAGTGGTTGAAACCCATGAAACTTGTGTCACTGCAGGCTGAGTTGAGCAAAGTGCTGAGGCAGGGAATGGTCATGGACTGCTCACAGATGACCTTCAGGATTACAGTGCCTAAATCCAGTGACTGACATCTGCCTTGTCAGAAGGAAAATGGGTGGAAAATCCTGCAGCTGAGCAGCCCTATGAAATCCCCACCTTTTTAGTGGCCTGAGCAAGACTGGCAAACAGGGACATTCTTCAGAGTTTGCGTAGGGCTTAAGTCTATCACTAGGTGACCCTTCTGGACCCGTCAGCAGGAATTTCTGCTGCCTCAGTTCAGCCCACTCCCAGGCAGAAGGGTTAGGGTCAATCGTTAACCTCTGCTGGCCCGCACTCCTCCAGAAGGCTGAGAGGCACTGGCTGCTTTGTATACAAGATTCTCAGTCTCTGAGGGAAAGGCACTGCCCAGACCAACCATTCCAGCTCTCCCACCCCCAGTTATCCCACAGCTTCGTTCCCACGTTGTAGCAGCGAAGAGGAAACGGTGAGCTAGACCAAAGGCATTGCTGATACTTAGTCACTTTGGCCACCAACCTCCTCCTTTGAGACTTTTGTGGAAAGGTGCATTTTTCTGTAAGTCTCCGATTTTTCTTCTAGCCTGGCGCACAGGCTGTGGGACCTGTCTTTTGGGTGGGTGTGCTCTTTCTTTTGTCTGTGGGTCAGAGATTGCTTCGAAAAACAGTACATACAATGAACCAGACAAGTTTTTTTTTCCTTAGGGTTTGTCCACACAGGGAAGTTTACCAGAATAATTATACCTTATGTTACACCAGTATTTCCACCCTATATGAATGTTCTTATTTTGAAATAAGTGTGTCCAAGCAGAGCTGTCCTGGTGGTTTTAGCAGTGCAATTATGCTAGTAAATTCTGAGTGGAGATCAGCTTTTAGCCACTGATGTTATTTTATAGGGTGAAAAGCATTGTTACAGACAACCATTATCTTCTGATTGCTAGCAGTCCTGTGTTGACTTATGCTGTTACTTATTTCCACAATCTCATTTTTTCAAACTCTTTCAGAGTCATTTTTAATTATTTCAGGACCCAAGATCCATTTTCCCTGCCTCTCCCTCACATCTGAAATGCACAACTTTCTTTTACAGGCTGAATTTGATGACAATCACAAGTGCAATTTGAAAACTTGGCAGTTCTGAAAAGCAAGTGCAGAATTTCATTACACACAGGCCCCTTCAGACAGGGCTTGTACAACATGTGGCTCTCCCCACAAGCCCAGCAGCAGTGCACTTAATTTAGGCTCAGCATTATTGTCAATATATTTTTGCAGATGGCAACTGTTTGTGCCACGTGAGAGGGAAGGGAGATTTCCTAGCAGACTGCCCTTATGTACAAGCTTAATAGAGACACCTTTAGAAGGACTCTGTCATTAATTAGAATCACATTTTCCCCCCAGGATATTGATGCAGGCTGTGCCTGTGATGTGTGCAAAACCATGACCCTCATTGTGGCAGAGCAAACAAGAGACACGTGGCATCCTGAAATCCTCCACCTGAGGAAAAATCAATGTTGCCTTCCTTGAAGTGCTTACAAACATCAGCACCCAGCAGCCAGGAAACCTTACAAAAGGAAAGAGTAATAATTTAACAGATCATTATCTGTATTCCATTATGGACATAAGGCCCGTTTAGCTGGGCAGCATATGCACGAATTACTAGCGGCCCCAGTCAAGGGTACGTCTGCACAGTCACGTTCCCTTGCCAAGGCTTAAGTGATACTGAGATGGTCCTTGATAATGCATCTAAATGGCTTCAGGAACCAGCAGCCCCCAGCTCTCCAGCGAGGCTGAGCTACCCTATGACTGTCTGCATCTGACCACGTAGACACTTCCTGTGATATGGGACGGGTTGTGCTGGCATCTGTGTGCATGCACAGGCTGTGATGACTGCAGCCAGAAAAGACAAGCAAAGGACCTTCTTTTTTCATTTTTTTTGGGCCATGAAGGCTTGCACATTGTCTCGAGTTTCTCATTTCCCATCCATCCCCCTCAGCTAGGGGCGTGAGCTACACATCCAGCTGGTTCCCAGTATCGTGCCCATACAGTCGTATCATCCTCGGCATATTTTTAGTGAGAGGAGAGGCAGGTCATAGCAAGCCTGTAGGGTTAGTTCTCTGCTGCTAAAAATCTTGTGAAACAGAGATGTAAAAAAAGCTTCAGTTATCCCAAAGCTTGTCTGCTTTTTTTCCCAGCTACATTCATGGGCCCCTGCAAAAGTTTGTCACTTCTCTCCAAAATCTGAATTCCCAAGGAACAGAGGAAGAGCTCTACTCCTCTAAACTGCATCCACCAAAGCCTACATCAAAGAAAGGAGATTTTTAAGGGAGACATTAGGGAACACCGAGCAGAATTATTTCACTTTTACCCCACTCTGTGCCTCTCGTGGTGTGGGAGGATGCTGCTGGGCTTTATAACACTTGAAGGTCAGTGACAGAACTGAGCAAGAAACATTTCTTTCCAGCAGAAGCCTGGAGAAGTGACTCCAGCAAGAAGCTGTTGCACACTGGGCTCTTCTCAAGAGGGGAGATGCCTGTCTAGAGCCCTTCCTCATCTGCCTGAGGATTGCCCTGACCTCCAGTCTGCTTTGTGGAAGAAGGGGGTGTGCAAGGTGTTGTCTTGATCCATCTAATTGGAAGTGTGTCACACTGAATAAACTAATTGACTGCTTAGCCAGAGATGTGGCCCAGGGGCTCAGGGGCTCGCAGGAGGGACAGAAGTGCTGTTTTCAGTGGCTGCTTCAGGCCCTTAGACAGGTCTGGGAATAGTGGTGGAGCTGGAAAAAAAATCAGATTTTAGTCCAAGTCCATATTGCAAACCCTGGGGTTCTTTTATTTGGCCAATTTGTGTCTCTGCTAAAGTAGAGATGGGCTCAAAATGAAAGACAAGAAGAATTGTGAGGAGAGCCCACCACCTCAGCAATAGAAATGACAAGAAACAATGGTTATTTCTTCCCTGTTACAGGTTTTGCAGGATGTCCTAATTACCTTGACATTATTAGTGCGGAAGTTGTGCTCTATCCACCCACTAAGTACAGGAAACATGCCCAGTGTGTAATTCTATCCTTTACCTCGAATGCCTCTGATGGGCTGGAGTCTGAAAGGAAACTGAATAGCCTGGAAAGGTTAACCAGAGACAGAGAAATTAACCCTTTCATTTTCACTCACCGCCCATTATTTTTGGAAAGTAGAGTTGGTCGGTGGAGCACGGGGTGGTGCCATAGAGAGGTTGTTTACTTCCAGGCTTAGAAAAGTCTTGGAGTATTAGATCAAACGGTTTCAAGCAATCACAAGGGATGCTGTTGTGCAGCCTATATCCTTCAGATAAACTCAGCAAGCATGTGGAAACTGATTATGGATTACTTTTTACGGGTTGTTTATCCTCAGACTGAAATTAAGGTTGGAGGCTCATCATATCAAACTACAAAACTGGGAACAGAGACATTGCACAGAGCAAAGAGTTTGCAATCTAATACTTGACATGTAACACATTAAAGAAGACGAGCTACAGAAGAGGGGGCCGTGGTCATACAGCTTAAGGCTTGTCTTTATTTCCTAAATATGCAAATTTTCAAGAAACACTAATAATCAAAAGAGGCCTTGCCATTGTGGACTGATTGTTTCCTCCCTGTGCCCTGGCTGGGGTGGGTGTACAGCAGAGCAGCAGCTCATGGAGCAAGGATGCTCTTCTGGTTATACTGAGGGGATAGGTACAAGGGTTCAGTGTGTGAGATGCTCAGAGGTGTTTGCACAGTGAAAGGGTGGTGAAGTCTGGGTAGCTGGTAAAAAGCAGACGCAGATGGAGAAGGGAATATGGAGGGGCACAGTACAAGAACAGATGAATGGTATAGGTGCACATCTGATGTTTGAATTTTGGAAAGGGAAGCAATAGGAAGGTTGCAAGGGAAGCCACCAACACCTCAACAAGCAAGGAAACTGTAAGTTAAACACAAAGGTTAAATTGGCTTGTGTGCATTTCAAATTCTGCTCTAATAACTGCTTAGCCAGAGATATGCTTCTACAGCCAGGTGGCTCAGAGGCTTGCAAGAGGGTCAGAGGTGCCTTGCAGGAGGTAATCTATAGGACAAGGATTAAATGGAGATAATCCCTTTCCAGTGGTTTAATCAGTACTGGTGAGTCAGTTAGCATCCATCAGGATTGTATAATTGTAGACATAACTGTTGAAGTAAGTCATGGCAAAGGGATGGGAAGACATACTGGAGAGTGGAGCAAGATACACTCTCAGAAATGTTTATTCTCTATAATAGGTATTTGGCAAGATATAAAGACTGAGTCAGAATAGCAATGCACTGTCTTATTTGCACACCAAGTACATGCATGCAGAAGTGTGCATGAGAATTGGCCATGTTTATATTAATAGAGTGAAAAAGAGCTTTGTCTTTGACCATTCATCCATCCTACATCATCTGTGCCTTCACAGGAATAGACAGGTTTACAAATTTGGTGCATATAGCTATGAAGTGTCTTTTAAAAAGGCATTGCAGTGCTCTGAAGCTTTCCATCTCTGAGGGGTCTGCAGGAGCAGGGATGCTTTTCATATTTCATTCTGAGGACTGCCATAGGAGGGATGTGCTACACAGGAAGCTTGGCTTTTCCTCTCATTTGTTCTGTGTTTCCCATTCACACATAAAAATCATTCTGCTTGAAATTACCCATCTGGTCTTTGTGATTCAGGACAAAGCCACAAAAAAATCAAGATGGATTCTCCTCCCCTCTCTATTCAGTACCGTGTACTTGAAAATTATAGTCAGCACTGAAAGCAGATTTTTACTTGCATTTAAACACTTCCCTGAAATATTTGCTATAGCAAAGTAGGAAGTGAGGGAGGGGTAAAATGCAAATGCCCCAAAGCAGTATGAATCCTGAGAACTTCAGGTCTGAAAATGTTATAATTGAGTTATTTGTGGCTTAAAGCTTTTCTCAGGAGCAATTTCACAAAACTAGACAGTAGGTTTACATGAAATGTTCACTTTGAAACCAGGACTTGGATGGCTTGTGGTGTTACACTTTGTGGATGGCTTCTTCGTTTACTTGTTTCTTAAGAAAAAAATAGGAATTTCTCTTTACCCCACTTGAAAAGACTCATGTTGGAAAATTCAGCATTTGATAGGAAAAATGTAATATTTCTGAGCTTCCTGAATTCCCTCTGTTCGTTTTCTGTACCTCTGCTGATAATGCAAGTAAGGATGCTTCGGAAAGGGGAAGAAGGGGCCAACTTTGTTGTATCTCTCTTCTCCAGCTTTTAAAAATCTCATCCTTCAATATTGTTTCAAGAAACCTGCAGACTAAGCACCTCCAGATGATTCAGCTGACTAATTTATTTCTGAACTTGTTACTAAGGAAAGAAAAAAATGCAGTTTTCTGGTTGCAAACGTAAGGACAACTGACTCTTGCTCATTTCGTAACATTTTTATTTGCATTTGGAATCAATTGCTTCTGTCACCAGGTGGCCGGCAGAACTGGAATAACAGGCTCCTTTCTGCCAGTTCCTTTTACTAATTTGACAGAAAGAGCTGTCTTGGAGAAGCACAGGTCACATTTGTTTTCCTGCTCCTCCCTTCCAGCAAAATGGGAATCGGAGGAATGAATGCCAAGGAAATGGATGAGGAGGTGACAGGGTAGCTTTGTGATGGCATTGTATGAGTGCTCTGGGATCATCCTCTAATTGACGCCTCTGGGCTGGCAGAGGATGATGTGATGCAGGAACAGGAGCATGAAGGAGGAATGCGGGAGGTTTTGAAGGCTGATAATGCTCCCACGAAGCCTGGAGAGCAGGCATAATAGCTTTCAACCAGAGACCAGGGAAATAATATTTTAAAGCCATGCAAAAAACCGACTGACTCAGGAAGAATGATTAGCGAAGCTGGAGAAAAGCAAGGTGCACTGAGGCCCAACTCGCACTACATTTTGACAGACTGGCTTAAATTTCTCCTCTTCAGTGTGTGTTTTTGTTCTCTGCTCTTAGCCCTCTTTATTGTGGGGCCTGTTTGAGATGCCAGATCTGAACACAATTGAGTTAGAACATTTTAGCAGAGATCAAATGAAATTCCCCACTTCCCTCCCGTGAGTATCACTGTGACATTTACAGCATTGAAGTAAATTGTTATTTTGTTTGAGCTTCCTTTTCTTGGAGTTCCCTGGAACCCAGCAAGGCGTGGGGAAGCTCTTTATGCTGGGGGGGGTGATCAGGAGTTAACTTTCCAGTAAAGCCACAGAGTGTCAAATCAGTCCAAGTTGTTATTAGTCACCTCAGGACCAGATCAGCCAGTGGTTGTTTTGGGAATCCACGAGGGATTTTTTTCTGATTTGCTCTGCCCTACAGTGGCTGTCACAGCTTGCTTGTGTCCTGCCGATGGCTGTGCACAGCCCGGGCTCCTCCTGGCTCCTCAAAGCCTTACACATAAACAAGAGCTGCAAGACTTCACTAATTCCTTACCAAGACTAGATCATCCCATCCCTCTTCATAGCTGCTAAGTGCTTGAAAAGGTTGGGAAAACAAACCAAGCCTTGACATATGTGTTGATATGTTTACTAACAATTTACTTCCCAGGAAGAAGCACTTCTGGGCATGCAGAGGCCGTGCCACTTCTCCTGGTTAGAGGGGCAAGGAGAATTCCCCATCACTGGATTTTGTCTCACTGAAAAGTGCTCCCTTATATCATGGCCTCACTCTGTGGACCTCTGATTCTGCAAAAGGTGGAGAATCCTGTTAAATGAACACTTGAGTAAAAGCCTGACCCTGGCCATTGCACAGGGTGGGGGGCAGAGAGTGTTACATAGCAGTGAGAGAGCTGTTTTCTCTCTTTCTGCTGGGGGCTGGTCTGCAGAGCATCAGCTTGGCTTGCATTGCAGCCCAGCAACTGTTTTGGGCTGGTTTGGGTTAAAGTGAGCAGTGTAGAAACAAAAGCTATCACCTTCCATCAAACTACAGTCCCTCACCTGACACTTGTCACTTCTGTGGTGATGAACAGCCCATTCCTCCTGCATCCAGGCTGTCACCTGGGCCAGCCTGTCTACTTATGTGCTGCACCTGCATGTGGACAGCTGATAGTGGAGCTAACTACATGCTCCTAATTGTTTCATATTCATCAGTTCCTGCCTCCTCCCCCATCACCTTTCCCTTTGTTGTCATCACTTTCCCTGCTCACTGTCCACCCCAGTCGCAGCCCTCTATTTTATCAATACTCTGCTATGATTAGGTGGCCCAGAAAGGCGTCCCTGTTTTAGCACTGGTACCACGAGAGCTGTGGGTCCATTCTTCTGTATTACTGACGTCCTTCCCCTCTCTGCTGTGAAAACGTACTGAACCATCACCTTCCCATTCTCTGGCACTTTCAATCTGTAATCTTGATGGGGCAGAAATATTCTCTTTCACCCTGCTTTTGACCAGTCCCTTTTCTTTGCCCTTAGGAGAGGTGGTGCTGGCTTAACAGGGAGGGTGGTGGAAGCAGAAGTGGATTCTCACACCTGGTTTATGATGTCTGGGGTGCATGGACTCAGAGCAGGCTGAACTGGCTTCTGAGTACACTGGCCCCAAAGCAGGCAACTAGAAATAATTGTGTTTGTGTTCGCATGGCATGTTACACTGTCTGCCCTAAAGGTGGTCTAATCCCATAGGGCTCCAGAGTGTGGAGGAGAATTGAGAAGCCTTGATTAAATTGTCACAGAGGCAGAGATATTTTCAGCAGTAGTAGTATTTCTTTTTTTCATAAGAGAGACACGTAATAACATAACCAGCTTCCTTACTAACAGTATTAAGGACAGCTGAGATCAGAATCATTATTTTTAAGTAGAACATATGGTCACTATTATGTCTGAGCATGGTTCCATCACCACTTCTGTTTCACCTACTCTACTGAATTTTGCTCTTGACTTCTCAAACAGTCTGGGCTAGCAGTGCTGGGGCTGTTGTTTAGGTGGGTTAATTCTTGAAATCTTCCCTTCCAGCCTTATCTAGCTGGAAGGATTACTCTCTGCATGAACTTGGCTGCTGGAAGCGGGGCTGCAGGCTGAGGCTTTGCTGCCTGCACAGGCATCACCAGGTTGTTTTGAACTGTTCTTTCATCATGCTTTTCTGATTCTGTTCTGTTTCAAACTACACCTATGGGAAAAGTACTTGCATGTGGAGCTTTCCACACTTAAGGATGTTTCACAGAGCTGGTCATACATTTCCTTCAATTGAAAAGCAGAAAATTGCTTTTCAATTGAAAAGTCCATGGACAGAGCTCTGGAAAGAGGCTTGACAAAACTTCTAACAAATGTTTCTCAGCAAGGTGTATATCTTTCTTCCTTGTTGCTGTTAGACTCCTGCTGTAACCATATGGGCACACAGGTGATTGGATCCCCTATAAATCTGTTCTCCCCCATGCCAGCACTAGTCCTGGTGCAGCATAGTGGCTGTGGGCACACAGGGTACCACTGCAGGGAAGGCAGAAGGAGGGAGCCAGGGAGAGGACAGGCACTGCCTGTCTTGCTTCAGCTTAGATATCTGCACTTTCAAGCAGCTGTTCCCTCAACACAGCCTAAAGGTGTTGCTCTTGCCATGGTGCAAGGCATTTTAGCAGCTACCCATCACGAGAGGGAAATCTTTTTCCCCCACAATGCTGGTCCTTGTCACCCTCTCCCACCTTCTGGTGCTCCTTGAATGATTTGGATGGGCTGGTTAAATTTGCTATGCTAGAAAATATCTGCTCATCTCTTATTTTATATTTTTCTGTATTGTTTATTTTACATTTTTTCTGAGCTGGGTGTTTTGCAGGGCTAGCAAACAGGTTCAGCTGAGCATATGGCTGGGCACTAAGGCCCCACATGATGCTCGTCCCCATGCCTTTCCCCAGCTGGGTGGGTGGCAGGCTCTGTGCTGCTGCAGCTGCGAGGCTGTGGGTCCCTGCATGAGCCAAGTGATGACTGACTTGGATAGGGGGCCCACCAGGTTCTAGTTATGCTTTGCAGATCCTGTCTCTGACAGCAAGGAACAAGTGTGCAGTGTGTGCTGGCATCTGCTCCACCATGTCTGGGGTCTGTGGCCCGCAGAGAGCTCATGGACAGATACTGGCCGGTGCTCTGCTATAAGCCTGTTGACATTGCCTTTGGTCATGGTGAATAAGCACTGGCTGTGACACTGACACCCTTTGTGTAGACCTCTAAGATTCATAGTGACCCAAAATAGTGTCACTTTTCTCAGATGCATGTGTCGCACTCATCTTCCTTCTTACATACATCCCTACAGTCCTCCGAGCATGTGTGGCTTCTCCAGTCCTATGGCCTCTTTCTCTTGCCCTGGTGTGGGCTCAGGTTGGGGAGGCAAGAATGCAGTGCAGCTCTGCGGGACTGTGTCTTCGTGTGGGATCCTCCAAATCATGCACAACAGGAATGGAAAGCTGTCACTTGATCACCAGCTGGAGGAACAAGTCTTACTGAGACAGCTGACTGTGCAGATGGAAGAGGTTAAAAATTAACCTCGCAATAATGTGTGTGGGTAATTGACTTTCTGTTGTTTTTGTAAGTAGTGCCGGTGTCATTCAAAGCGACCTGAAGTGGGGCAGGGCGGGGGGAGAGGGAGGAATGGGGTGGGGATGGGCAGGAACTGGAAATATTTGTCATTTATCACATAAAACAAAGAAGAAAGCCTTTGATTTTTGTAAAGGGGGGGGATGCTTTGCTCATGTTCCTCTGTATAGCTCTGTTGAGAGGGATTTATACATGTTTTCCTCCATTACATGAAAGATACACTTATCTGCTTCTTTTGCAGTGCCAAGAATGTCAAGCCTTCTCTTCACCATTCATGCACTGATCTTCCTCAAAGGACAGAGACATGAAGAGAGGACTCTTTGGAACATCCCTACCATTCAGGGACCACATGACTTCTTCTTTCAAAGACACTTAACTTAGTGAGGCGCTAGCAAAACCGTCAGAGATTTAACACAAAAATCAGTTCCCCCACCAAACTTTGTTTTCACTGCACAGTTAAGAGTGAGCCCGTATTTCTGTGACCTTGCTAATGCTGTACTAATTTGTGTGTATCTTGCCATGGAGCCAGACTTTTCTGGTGCTCAGAGGCTGTAGGATTCTTTCACAACCACTTGGCTGCCACCCTGCTGCTAGAGGAGGTGCACTGGAGAACCAACAGAATTTAAGTGATTTTTATTTAATTATCCTGTCTCTGTCACGGTACAAAACAGGTTCTGCCCTCTACAGCCAACCAGGTAAGCTGGTCTGGACTAGAAGCACACTTTGGCGAGGTCAGAGGTTTCTTCTGTGTGTATGACAAGAGCCACTGATTTTCATTTGAATCAGAACATGAGTTAACTGTGCAGTGGAGAAATATCCCCAGGGTAGCTTCTTGGGATGTCGTCATAAGTCTTCAGTTGCGGAAAAACAGGGTGATGACACCTGAATTCCTAGTGTTAAAATTGGAGAGGAAAGATATTGCAGGTTAGCTTTCTTTAATTCATCAAAAAGAAGTCACCTTTGAAAGGTCACCTTTTAAGAATTCCTTGGCTGATCCTGGCCAGACGGTATATGCAAAGCAATACTGTTTTCTGTGAAAACAGCCGGGTAGAAAGGGAGCACTTTGTTTTCACATTAAAAAAAAAAAAGGGAATACAAGTCCCTGTGCTGAAAGGTATGATTATGCTGGACAAAGCTCAAAATCTATTTCAGAGGTATTAATTGCCTACACTGTTTGTGTAGTCACACTTTACACCTGCTGTTTCCCATAGGAGTCTAACACCAGAAGTGTTTTCCATCCCAAACTGGATATGATGCTGAAATACCACACAGAAAAGAAATTTGTGAGGAACAGGCCTGAGCTGTGTTAAACCACATTATATGACTTAACATGACTTAAAAAGAAAAAAGCCACCCAGGAAAACCAGATGATGACATTTGTCACTATTCAATTAAAGTCATCCTTTCCTGTTGTTCAGTGAGCTCTGGGCTTTCCAAGTTCACCAGTCTTTCCTGGGATGAGTGACTCATGAACCTGATTGATAGGAAAATGCACCTGTTTTTAGCCAGAGGTTGAAGCAGCTTTCCAGTTACCAGAGTAAACAAAGGATTTATTTCTGTCTTTAGCAGTTACCCTGCGAAGTCCAGGAACACAGGAAGGCTGACAGGAGCAATTAGGTTTGAGCCAAGTTTGCTGAAGTTGGTAGAAAGTCTGTGAAGTCCATGGTAAGATGCTCGTAGATGCCAGTAGGATTTTGCCCATGTCTTTTGCTAGAGGGAAAACAGGAAAGAAAAGTTGGTGCAGTGATTCTGCTGGCTGCTGAGGACTCCAAGGAGCTGGAAGGTGTCTGCCATGGTGTAGGACACATACGCTCTTCTCTGGCCCAGAGATGTCCGTCTGTACTCTTGGCAGAAGAGCAGCTATCAGTCACAGCGATGTGATGGGTAAATATGCATTTGTGACTATGCGACTGATCAGAGACTGCAGTAATGGCAACCATGAAAGTGGGTGAAATATTTGGAAATGGATGTATTGGTATCATGGAAGCTGAGAGGTTCAATTAGCTGGGAGTCATTTGTTAATCCTAGCATGAGAAACTGGATGTGTTTGATCTGCACTGCAGCGTGCTGAAAAGTGCAAACACAACATCAGTTTATTTCAGGTCAGCACTCAAGATGGTATAAAGACAAGATGGATTTTCGCCGTTATTTAACTGGATTTAATTACATGCATGAGCTTCAAAGTGCCCGAGGCCTAATGGATGGTGACCTAAGGTCTGACTGAAAAAGCAACAACAACCTAAACCTTAAGCTTGTTTGTTAGACCATATGACATGACTGAACCATGTGATGTTTCAGGGAAGGATGTTAGGAATAAAGCACCTGGAGCATCCAAAGTGTTTACTAAGATTTCCAGCTTCACTCAGAAGAATCTGAAAGACCCCGCCTGTCCTCTGTACCAGGGAAGCTCAGGAGGTTGGCTGGGACAGAGAGGATGCAGAGTTTCCAACCACACCTCCCTGGAAAGTCTCTAGTGCCCTCAGACAGAGCCTGCTGATACTTGATGCAGAAAAGGAACACTTGAATCTTCAGTTTGGAAGATCCATATGGCTAGGAAATTCCAAATAACCAAATTTAAGGAAAAGAAGCAATTGGAAAAGGCTTGTTATCTTCATTTAATTTTGTTTTAATTAGTGTTAGCATGTCAGATACTGTGACAGTCATCTACTTGTATTTCTGGCGGTGCTTGGTTTCAGAGAATCCTATTCTTGGGTCTGGATAAAGTACAAAGCCTCTCTTTTTCCTTCAGATAGCACAACGTGGTTGCAAATAAAGTCTTGGAGAGCTACCATTAAAAAAAATAGAAATGATCATAAAAAAACTTCTCATGGAAGTAAGACCTGCTGAGACATGGCCTAATGTAATTTCTTGTGGCAGATGTTTATGGGAAAACTGAAAGTTTTTAAATTGCTTAATTATTGGATAAGCAGAAATGAAAAAGATACAACTTTAGTATGCCACTACTTTAAATGACTGCAGCATGGTTCTGTCCATTGCTGGAAGTCTGTGCCACGTTGATTCACAGCCTGATCTAGCTTAGATGAAAAAGGTTGGTGTAACAAATCACCAGCTGGAATGATTTGAATTTCCAGTGCCTGTGCGGTGCTTGGCATCTACACAGAGCAGCCACCCCAGGTTCTCCCACTTTGAAGATGATCAGCTCCAGACCCTCGCTTTCATCTTGGTCACATATCCAATTGAAAAGACCTTGACGTAACCGTGTCTGTTTCACATTTAAAAGAGAACTGCTTAAAAGCTGTTTAAATAATTTGTGTGTGCATCTAAGAATCTCAAAGCTTTGGCCATATCAGTTAATTCTTGCAGCAACCTTGTGAGGTGGGTATTATCCTAATTTATGTAGGAGTTCAATGAGGCATGGAGAGTAAATGTTTTGCTTTCTATCAGTTCTGTATCAGGTAAGAGATACCAGCCCTTACCAGCCTCCATGAATCACCTCAGCAGGCTGACTACATCCACCTGCTTTTTCTCTGACCTGTACAGTTCAGAAATGTCATATTCACATCCTCAACACATTGCCCCTCCTTGCCTGCTGAGTGCTACCCAGACACAACGTGGTGAGGGAACCTGATGGGCTGTGCTGGCTCTGTGCTCAGCAGGGTGAGATTTATTGGCTCCTGCACGCAGCAGTGGACCCAGATATGTTTATGGCATAGTCCTGGGGTTCCTCCAACACATGCCCATTTTCTGGTAAGGAGGAGACCCAGCAACATATTTACATTGATGTCCAATGTCCCTGCCCCTCTCACAGCTCCTTCATAATGTCTTTTTGTCGTCGTGTGCTGGGCTGAGCTTCCAGCTGGTGGCTTTTCCCTCTGCATCCCCCAGTCTTGGAAGTCTCTCATCGCACTTCTCCCTGGGTAAGTTGATAGCTCATAACACTGAGGTGGGGAGTCCCTGGCTCTGGAGCCACTCTCTGCTACCTGGCATCCCAGGCTGTGAGCAGTATCACCCATACCCTCAGTGATTTGCTTGGGTGAGGGGTGTGTGTGTGTGTGTGTGTGTACGTGCTTCATTTGGGACTTCTTTTATAAAGATTGGCCATCTCTGTTTTCCACTTATTTCCATTGCCTTCTGTTCTATGCTTTTTCTTAACAGAGAGATTTGAGAGCTTCAATCACACTTTCCCTGAGTCTTTAATTTAAAACTCTCCTGCGACTCTAACTCCATTAAGTCCCAGCTCCTGTCTTGTTTACATAGAACTCATTTTTTTCTACATAGGCTCCACTTTTCTAAATAGCTTTCCCCTTTTTTAATAAACCCAGCGATGTCTGTAACAATAGCCTTGCAAGCTTCAAACATTCATTTTGCATAGATAGAACTATTTAATATCACTTATCATTCATCTCCAGGACTGAAGCGCTCTCCTTTGCCTGCCCGCTTGTGCTCTTCCCTTTGCCACAGTTAATAGCACAATCACTCATGCTGGAAAGTTACACCCAACCAATATTGGGAAATGCTCCCTGCCGCCTCATAACTCCCTGGTGCCACCAGTAACAGCAGAGGAGGAGGAGGAGGAGTCATTCCAGGCATATGGACTCTCAGGCAAGTGAAATGAAGCCGGGTAGGTCACACGCACTGCTTATCACGGTCACATTCGCTCATGGTGAAGTCTTGCCCACTCGACATCGGCTAGGAAGGTCACCATTTGCCATGCTGGTGGGAATTTTGTGCTCCTTGGAGATTCCGTCCTCACGCTGCATTTTGACAATACCTCTGAGGCAACTGAGCAGCCCCCTCCTTCTGCCCCAACTGCACTTTTATTCCCACCCCTCCTTGGTGTGGGCACAGATACTCCTCTGACCCATGAACAGCAAAGAACAAGGTATCACATCAGCCTCGCTGTGTTGTTAAACTACACCTCTTGCACGCTGAGTGTGAGACAGGGTCTTCAGTATACACAGGCTTTGTATTTACAGTGTTTTCCTGCTCTTTAGACAGTTTCCTATCGTAATGCACTGGGACCAATCAAAACTGGGGGTGCACTGTCTCACTGAACAAGATGAGCGCAGGCTGAGGGACAGGAATGTGATATATGCACAAGGAGAACAAGTGTGATGTCTCTCCTGTTTCCCTCTCGGTGCTCCTCGAACCTCAGCACTGCATCTTGCCACCATGCCAGGCTCTCTCTGATCCATGCCCACAACTCTGTGCGTCAGGCGTCACTCCAGAGCAGCACAGCTCTTTCCCATGAGATGTGAGGGGGTTTTTTTGCCTACACAACAGCTCTCCTGAGCTTTCCCATGCTGCGAGGGAGGGTGGGAGGGTGGAGATCCGGCTTCCTCCCTGTCCAAGTGCCAGCCCTGTGGGCCTGCCGTGGCACTGCTGGGAACATCCAGGGGCATTATGCAATTTGCAGAGGCGGTTTTTCATGCAGCCTGGCAAAGCAGTGTCTGATAATGGCTCTCCCTTTGTTTGTAGCACACAATCGAGCTCATGATCTTCTCTCCAGTACAAGCAGCCCACGGTGTTATGTCCTCTACTGCTGTGATGACGAGAGCGGGGCTGTGCACAGGACAGGGAGCCCTGCAGCGCTCTCATCAGTGAATCACCTACCCTGAGTGCTGGTTAGGCACAAATCATTGATAGTCTAAAAGGGCTGGGATAAGGTAGCTCAGCTCCAGTGGAAGAGTGGACTGTGTCTTTTTCAGAAGGCATGGGAAACCCTTCTTAAGTCTGTTTTTAAACTTCTCATCTTTGACTTCTGAGTAATGCCACTGATTTCATTTTCCAAAGGTCACAGGGGAATTCTCTTCTGCCATCTCCAAAGGGCATGATAAATGTTCCTCTAACAAAGTAACGAACTGTTCAATGCAATGCACTTAGCAATTACCTTGCCATAAAGGTATTTACAGCAGGTACAGTAAGATAAACCAGTTTGTTTCCTATTGTTTTTCAAAGGGGGGGGGGGGGGGGGAGAGAAAGGTAAAGGCTGTAGCCATTTTGTGTTAAGTTTGAGGGATAAATATAATTTGATGTCTTTGTTGAATGCTTTCATGAGTCTTAAAAGATATTTTAATAGACTTAAATGTGTATTTATAGACTGTTCTATTTATAGACTGTCCCATCAGAGAACAAGTTCACTTCAGTATTCTGTGTACCTATTTAAATTGCATCCAAATTTAAAGTTGCCTATAACATATTAATTCAGCACCTGAATGTCAAATGCTTCTTCTTGTGTAGTCTTTATTTACAGGATCCTGTGCTGTTTTATTTTTCCCAGTATCATTCTGCCTCCTGCATGATGCTCTTTCACATTTTGGACCTAAATTAGTTTCTAACAAGGTGGCCAAAGGAGTCAGCCATGCACGAAATTAGAAGCAAAGACTCTACAGCATGTTACTGAATGCAAATCTGTTACCAACACGAATCAAGATCTGTTTGGCAGCAGGAAAAACCCTGCACCAGCAGCAAAGTGCTTGCTGGCCTGTGGGCTAGAAACACAGTGTCACTGCAAATCCAGTTTAACAAGTGTGTGCCTGCCTCCCTGACCTCTTCACTTGACAGCCTTTTCTTTGCATTTCTGTCTGAGAGGCCGATGTGGGAGTGAACAATGGAAACCAAACTGCCCCTCCAGCCCTCAAGCTGGTCCCAGTACCTCCTGGTGCACATGAGCTGGCCAGGTGAGGTGAAGGATTTCATCACTCTTGCATGTGGGTAAGTAGAAGCCAAAGCAATCAGCCCAGTGTTTTTCACCAGCATGAAATAAAACCAAGGAGAACAGAGACTCAGCTATACTTGATGTAAAGGCTGTCTGTGGCTAAGTAATAGACAGGTGATCGTGTCTACTTTTGCTGCAGAACAGGAGGCAGTGTAAGATCTCTCTGGAGTGAGTATCCCAGGAGAGCACCTCTTCTCTTGCGGCTGGAGGTTCAGACATAGCCCCAGGCCAGAGAGAGCACATCCACACAAGATTTCCAGCTTCTGTTTAGAAGTCTGGGTGACGTTTAGCACTCCTGCTATACCTGTGCAAGCAAAGCTCCCCACTATGAACTTTCTTTGGTTCACACACCACTAGTAAGAGGGAAGATGTGGGTAAAACATTGAGAAATGGGTGCAAAAGAGAAAGGGTCTGTGGCTCTGCCACCAAGTTCTTGTGCAGCCTTGTGCAAATCACTTCTCAGATCTGTGCATCCCTTTCCAATCTGTGATGTGAAAATAGCAGTACTTTCAAGGAAAAACTGCCTATTACCAAGTTAATATGCACAGTCTACCACCTTAGGGCACTTTTTCTCCTACCTGTTTCCTGTCGTGTCTGGGCTTTGCAATGACTGTCATGTAGGGTAAACCATGACATCTTTGTGTTACGTGCATTTGTGTCCAGCCTCGAAACGTTATTTCATTCCCTGAGGTGTGTGCTGTTATCAGGCGAATGAAATGTCCCAGTCCCCTGGTAATTATTCATTAGGTAAGATTTAATGTGTGTGTGCGTGCAGGGCTGGCAGCTACAAGTGGATCCCACAGGAGAGGTCTGTGAGCCAAGCTTATGTCAGCTTTAGGGTAGGGATGGGTGAGTAACAGGAGTAAAAATAACAAAGCGGTAAGATCAGTTGCAGTTTGACCAAAACCTAACCCAAAACCTTTTCTTTTCATCATAAGGCCAAACTCACCATTCAGATAAGAAGGCTGTGCGACTTGGGCGGATTTGTACCCACATCTAGAACAAATCACAGATCTGGACTGAGGCAAAGCAGTGCTTGGGACCCAAATCCAGCTGCCACCAGACTGTTTGTTCTACCTGTGCTTCCCCGAGGTCTGGAAAATATTGTTAGTTTCTTGTGTTTATTATACGCTTGTTCCCTGCTTGGTACCAGGATTACTGTTTTCCTGCTCAGAAGACTCCCTCTGCAGTATTTCCTGGCTGAGTAAGGGTGGCAGCCTTGGTCGCACCAGTTTTGACTCAAGAGCATCTGGAAGTCTAGGTGAGTATAGGCACAAGCTAAGGAAGAGCACACAAATACATAGTGGACATTATACCAAAGAAATCAAGTGAGTGGAAAGATTATTTGGAAAGATATTATTTGGCTGTCAGTTAAACTGAGTGGGGACTGATGAGACACGTGAATCTCAGACAAAACCCTGTCCAGGGGTCTAAGGCTGGACTGGTTGGTGTCCAGCCGTCCTAAATTGCTTGATGTAAGAACTTGACACTGGTGGGATAGGCATGACTTCGAGGCTTATTTAAAATGAGTCTGATGCAGTAGAGGTGTGGAAAAGAGCTGCTTTAGAGCTGTGGGGAGCAAACCTTTTCTTGCAGGCTGCAGCAGCAGGGACATAATGAAGAAAACGAGCACTGGTGACATCACAGCTCGAGTCTCTGGAAATTCTGCCTGTTTGGCTTTTCCTGGTTTCCACCATGTTGTGTTCTCTCTGTCTCTTGTTGTTCACCCACATAATTACATAAGATATCACCAGCTAAAACTGCATCTGCCTCCTTAATAGGTGGTTCATTATCTAGGGAGGGAAACAGAAAGGGCAAAAGTGTTTATGTGCCAACAGCACTGCTGAGATGTTCATGTGCTTTACAGGAGAAGGAAAGGGCGTAACCCATCTGTCCTAATTTATAGCCAGATGGGCTGAAAGAGTCAAGGTGTAATGAAGGTCAGCGTGTCTGGGAATGGGGTGGAGGCAGTGCAAGGTTACTCTCTTGACATAAAAGCAATTAATTCGCCAACAAAGTCCCTCTCTCATGCAGCAGAAGAGAGTGAGGCCGTTCTCTCTCTATTTAAAAGTACTCCCACAGCTTTGATCTTTTCCTCTTTTCTGGAAATGTAAGGTTGCAAGGAAGGTCTGGCCTTGTCTGGGATGATGTATTGGGCCATGTGGTGCTGGCCTTGCGAAGCGGCGTAGGCAAGCCTGCTGTTCTCCATACTGCGTCATTCTGGAAAAGTCTCCTAATATTCCGGTTACTGCAGTAACGACAGCACACTGCTGCAGTGCCCGGTACCCTGCCTGCTCGGAAATGCCATGACATCACTCCTTCTCATAACAAGGCTTTTCGGTCCAGTTTCGGTCATACACAGGATATTTAGGTATGAGTGAAAATGAAAAAGCAAAAGAGAGAGATCAAGGTCTCCTACCAAACTCCATCTCCAAGGACCTTAAAATGTGGAAGTGTGTAACCAAATTAGCACTAAAGCAACCTTTCAGCCCTGCGTAGTCTTCAGTGTCAGATGTATCCCATTCCAATCAGTATATTGTGGCCACCAACCGTAGCCGGGTTTTTCTTTTACTGATCTTTAAAACAAACACATGTTTTGAGTTCAGGACAGAGCTGTGCTGGCGCCAGGTATCAGGCCTGGTTTCAGCAGAGCTTGTGGCAGATATGTACTGATCTCACCATATGTTGGTGGGTTTTGTGCTGCTGCCTGTGCTGGCAGGAGACCAAAATGTTGCTGTGGGCTCCCCCAGCCATAAAAATCCATGGAGTTTTGCAGCTGTAGTTTCACTTCATTTCACTCACTAACCTCCTGCTTCCTTGATTTTCTTTTATTTCCTCTATATGTTTCCCGCACAGAAAGTCTAAGATTCCAAGTTGCATTTTGAGAAAGTTTTAAAGTTAACTTCTCCATTTATGTGAGGTGACCCTGGGTTTTAGTAATAAAATGTGCCGGGGGTGGGGACAAAGGGAAAGAGAAGACTTCTCAGTAGGGGGTGAGCGCTGATGACTTTAACAAAGTCACGGTGTAATATGCTGTTCTGCTGACTTCTGCCTTTGTTAATTACCTTCTGAATCCTGAGAAGCTGAACCATGCCTCACCAGCTTATTATGTCCCCTGGGTTTGCTCTCCCCAACAAATAGGTGCTTTCCCTGCAGTCTCTGGAGGCTCTTTGTTGCTGCTCTGATATATCAAATGTCTTTGTTTTGCACATTGATGTTTGTGTTTTCCGCACTGTTTGTGTTTTCCAATTCCTTGGAGCAATGAGGATGCTGCTGAATTGTCAGAATCACAGTAGGATGCCGACTTGGGGTTACTGTCAATGGCCTCATTATTTTAACAAGGGATATTTTAAGAAAGACAAAGGATGTGGCATTTACTTTCTTGGGAGAGGGAGAGGAGAGACAGAGAATGTGTGTGGATGAATGGACTTACACTGCAGGTCCTCCCCACTCTTCAGTTAGAAATGACTGACTGGCTCTCTCCACGTCGTTTGCTAGCCAGAGCAATGATGGCTTCTGATTTGTATTCCCAGGCTGCTTGCTGTGTGCTTGGCTCACACATGCATGCAAGGCAATGTGACCCTTCCTCCTGAAGAGCTTCTCATCGCTGTCCTGAGGCATCTGAGTACCTGAAATGTTACAGCCATAACAGACACAGCAATGGGACATGCAGCATCACTGCATCTTCATGCAGATCTAAGTCAGAGCTGCTGTGGTCTTGTTCCCTCCCTCAAGCCAGAACTAGCATTAGTGTGATTGGAAAGCGAGTCAGTTCAGACAACTGAGCTGGGATAGAAGTAATGCTGTGAGAAAAAAAGTAATGAATTCCCTATACACTTGCCTTCTGGAGGAACACAGCTAGGTGTAGCCAGGGCTAATGAGAAGATGGCACCCTTGTCTTCTCTGCTTGGATGGGCTCTCTCCCTCCAGATATTCTTGAGGGAGAATATCAAAGAGAAGGATATTGCCTGCAAACCTTCTGGCTTAAATGGAGAGCTGTGCATGGCCCACACCTCTGAATCAAAGGAAGCAAGTTCATTCCCTTCCTCCCTGCTGTCAGGCTGTTGGGAGGTAGTTGGCATATCCCTTATCAAAGGAAATGTGGTCCTTTCCTTAAGCTTGTCTGCTCAGTAGTGTTGTGTAAACACAGATCAATAAGGTGATACAAATCCTATCCTATTACCAGTATTCAGCAGCAAATGAAGCACCCTTAAACTTAGCATATTATCATTCTATGCATTTACAATTAAAGACTTAGATAAGATTAATTACTTCCAAGGTGACTCTTTACAATTGTCTCTTTACAATGAAGTTTGTAACCAGTCCACTGTGGGTTTGGAACTAGAAGAAATCATAGACAATTTAACAGTTGGATAGAAAAGGTTATTTAACAGGCCTTGTGCTTCTTCTCTTAGATTTCCCTCAAGAGAAAAGTAACTCCCCAGCAAAAAGCACATCCAACACTGACAGTGAACTTGATAGAGAACTGTCTACAACTGGGATTTTACTTTATTTTTGTTGCTCCAAGTATAAATATTTTAGACACTTTCTTCTTCCGAAGCCCCCGAGTAGATGAAATGTAGCAATATTACAACAGAGAAGAGCTGTACATGCTGGGTGGAGTGACCAGATTCCAGTACCTATCTCTTACAGTTTTGCTCCATACAAAATGCTGAGAAGGAGGAGGAAAGGAGACTAAGTTCTACCACAAAACATCAGCTGCGTATTTATTTATTTGTTACTCTGCCTTGTGCTCAGCTGTAAGAGACCAACTGGATCCAACGAAAGTGCTGGTCCCTCAGCTGGTGGAGGGACTGCAAAGCAAAGCCCAGCATGCTGCAAGGAACAGGATACAAGCAGAGCTGAGTGCGATTTCCCCGGAGGAGATGCCTCTGTCTGAGAAAGAGCACTGTGACTCCTGCTCAGGCAAAGTGCTGATCTTAGTATGAGAAGAAGTGGACAGGCTCTCTGGTCTGGTGTCACCTGCATACCTCAACCACAGCTTGACCAGAATGGCTACATGAATTTTATGGTTGTGCCTGGCCCTACAATATACGGACCAGGAAGGATTATCTCTAGAGGTATGTGCTAATTTAGCCCACGTGGGACAATCATTTCTGGTTTTCTTTCCCAAGGCAGCGTGCAGGGAAGTTGATTAGTGCTCACTGTGAACACCACTCACTGTGCTTGGGGGTTAAAGCATAAGCAATAAAAAGCCCTTAGCTACACCCTCCAAAAACAAAAACAAAAAGCCGAGATTTCAGGGTGGGTTGTTTTTGATGGGTGTCCTGTTTCTGAATTTTGAGGCTCCCTGCTGCCCACATTTTTCAGTCCTGTGAATTAGAAACCTGTGCTTTTACTTTTGGTACTAACTCGTGAGGGTCTTAGATATTGCTCTGACTCCCAAGAAGATGGGCTTCCTGAAAAACACCTTATATCACAAGATGTGTGGTAGAAGAATTGTTTAAGATACTGAATTGTAATTCAAAAAAACACAGGAGTTAGGTAGGAAATGTGCAAGTCCCCCCTCAATCCTTTCCCATTTTCTAACGAGCTCTCATTTGCTCCCTAGTTACAAGATCATGATGCAGTTGTCTTCTCATTTCTGATATATCAGCAAACCCTCCTCCATAAAACTGAAAATCATTTGAATGGTAAAATCAAGGGTGAGATTTTGCAAGCTTGGCTGGAGGAGCAGAACAACTCATCCCCACTATGATAAAAAGAGACTGGATCTCTACATTGCCTGGACAGCCCTGCTTAGGACATCCTAGCTGGGACTGTTCAGTCTGTCATGTGCCAAGAAATGACAGCAGCAGAGGATCTCTGCTGTGAATGCTGGCTGTGTACAGATAGAGAAGGATCTGATTCAAAAGCAAATTGCTCCTGAGCTGGTCTTCTATGGGTGTCTGACTGCAGCTTGTTGAAATGTAAGTCAATCACCTTAGTTAACAGCTCTACCCGAGAAGCAGCTGTAGGACTGATCCATAATGGGACTTTGTAATGTATTGGCAGTGTTGTTTTACTGCAGGTTTTATTACACACAGAGCACTCACATCACATCGACTTCCCATAGCATGAGGTGTTTATCTCCTGGGTGAGAATTAGCCCAGCTCTGTACCACGGAGTCTGGTGTAGCTGAGTAAGTGGTTTAGTATAGTCCTCCTGAGAAGAATTGCTGTCCTGAAGGGATTCCTGGGAAGGCTCTATGCTTGTATGAGGCTTTTAGATGACTTTCAATCAGGTTTTCAAGGGAGTTTTTTGGAGTTTGTGCAGCTTTTCTGTGATGCAGTCTGTCTGCAAAACATTTGGGCGGTGGTTGGGTCAACAAAGGCCATCACAGAGCTTAAAGATAATTGGTATTGCTGTATGAAGAAGACCCCACCAAGTCATCACATGATCAAAGTATGACTGACAAGTGGGTACCCCGGTACAGATTTCAAACAAGGTCCTGCCTGGACAGTTGTATTTACTGTTGATGTCTGGCATATATAGATGCTGATCCTCAGCATGCCCTTGTTTCACATTAAGGCACTTTCAGAACAGCAAATCATGTTCAGCACTGCTCCAGGCTCCTGATGTTTAGAATAAAGAGCAAACAGGAGTTCCTCAAATTCAAAGGAATTTGCATCCTATTTAGCCACTTGGTGAAATTTTCTTATCTGGGTTACGTAGGAAATTTGGTCCTAGTTAACGCATCTCAAGTGCAGAAGAGACCTTTAAATTAAAGTTTCTAAACAAAGCTTTCCAAGAGGAAAAGAAAGCAAGCAGTACCACTCTCTCTTAGAGTGACATGTCTAGATTAAGAAGGTCCTACACAATAACAAAATAGAAATGATGGTAGCTGCAACAGGAGCCTTATTGGTGAGGGAGATTTTAAGCAGTCCAGATATAAAACATATCCTTGGGGCTCTGGCAAGGATGCAAACTTCTCTCCCACACAACCTCAGTCACTCTTGAAAAGCCAAGTTCTGGAATTTTAAAAGGCAAAAATATTACAGCAACAACAACAACAAACATGAAAATCAGATGTTAAATGATTACTAATGATCTTATCAATGTGTTGTATGATTGGAAGAGGAAGGAGAAAGAAGCACTCGACATTCTTCAGGTTTATTTTTTTAACTATTCTACAATTATCAATGGGACTAAAGCAAGCTAACACCAAGTTTTTGCAGGGAGGTTTCAACTTTACAATGGAGAAGACATTGTGGTGTTTGGGGGAGGAGGGCCAATGGACTCCTGCAGTACGAAAAGCCAAAGAACCAAGATCTGTGGAAAGATAGGGCTTTTTTGGACAGCTAACTTTAGTGCTTTTTTTCAGAACCCAAATGCCTGGAGGCACCTACAGCAGGTTGAAATGTGTATCGGTGGGCATCCCAGGGTGGTACCCATGGGATGGTCGCATGCAGGTATGTGCTGTGTGCCCTGGTGGGGCAACCACAGATGTGACAACCACGTGAATGTGTTGTAGAGGCTTTGTATGTTTAGCTCTCTGGTTCAGAAATAACCCAGAGAGATGATCAGACAATCGGGAGACATAATTGCTCTGGCAGCCCAGCTGGGCCACAGGATATTTGTAGGGAACAGAACTGCAGCAGGGAAATCAGGGCAGAGAAACAGCCAGGGCACAAACCCCAGCTGTGTGTGTGCAGCACTCCTTTCTCTACTGGAGCAAGCTGGGAAAAGCACTGGGCCTGGTCAGTTATTTAACTGACATGTCATGAACTCTATCCTCGACCTTTCTGAAAACTCTGTACTTTGCTGTTGCATTGGGAACCATGGAAAATGCAGGTCTCCTTTTCTCACAGCATTGCAAGTCTCCCTGTGGATCATCAAATTATTTAACCTCGCTCTCAAGATTTTCAGGCATTTTCTCCATTGACTCTGCTCTTTGGCAGTCTTAGAAGTGAAGAAGAGGTCATTTTTTGGTGAAAATTTGAAGGTTGGCAAAGGTCCTTAGAGTCAAATAGCAAGAGAATCACTGACTTACTGGGAAAGCCACATACAGCGACTGAATGCACATATTTAGGCAGTAATTTAAGTAGTTTTTTAGAAATCAGGCTACTTTGCTATGTTGTCTGTGCTCCTCTAGGTCTGGCTGGTTTTCTTCTGTTAAGAACAAAACACACCTTATTTGCTGCAGAAAACAAAGGCTCTTTGGGGATCATTATGGCTGGTGTTGGGTCCAAGCTGCTGTTTGCCATTGTTTCCTTTGGTTTGAGGGGGTCCCCCCACCCTGGGCCCTGCTCTTCTACCTGCCACCCACTGCTACATACTGTCTCCCCCTGTGCAGGGCAACCATGGGTGGCATGTGATGGGACCCCAACCACTGAAATCACTGGAGCGGTTTTTTTAGGAGGTTACAAAGAGCGGCTTAACCTGGGTTCACAGAACGTCCCAGTGAAAGAAATAACCTAGCAAGTCAAAACAGATGATTTTTACTGGATTAATGAGCTGAAGCAGGTCTTACAAGCCCCAAAGCCAACACAAAGGAGGCAACGGGAACTTCTCCCAGAAGCAGGGATGGGGACAGGGACAAGCAGGGATGGGAAGAGGAAGAGTATTTCCTGCTTTCGGTTGCAGCAGCTCCACCGTGGTATGTCATTTCAGCCTCTGTTGTGCCATTGGAGTTGAAAATAGCCCTGCTAAAAAAAAAACAGGCTGTAGTTTGGGTTTGGATGAATTTTTGTGTGCACGAACCTGATAAGACCCAGAGCACAGCCCCACCACCACTTGCACTGACCCCAGCAGAGGAAGTGACTTGGGCATGGGGGAAGCAAAAGGGGAGGGAGCGAGCTGGCAAGGGAGGTGCTGAGCCAGAGGAGAGAGAGGGGTATTCCACAACCCCCCCACCAATCAATCGTGACATCAGCCATGTCGTACAGACCACTTTCCTGCCACAGAAGCGTGCAGCCTGCCTCGCCCCACTCTCACTGGGGCCGCTCGTGGTTTCTCTCCACGCCGCAGGGTCTGACGCAGTCGGTGCGTTGTGTGCTCCAGCCCCGCTGCGGGATGCTGCGTTCGGGAGCCCTCTGCGCACGCCTGTCTGACAGATCTCCCCTGCTGTTGCCGTGACAAAGACGACGTAGGCGCTGATGTGAGCCAGGCTGCAAAACCCAGTGTACGACTTCCTCTGGAAAGTGGAGGCAATCGCCTCCTCCTCCACCTCCGGTGACAAGTGTGACCTGATCAAGCCCTCCTCCCCACGCGCACAAAGGGGCCCTGACCTTTGGGACAAGTGATAGGGTCTCCTTCAGCCGGTTAAGCAGAGACTTTCTGGAGGCTGTGTTTTAGTCAGTCTCAAGCTGTAAGGCTTGAGGGGAAGCACTGGAAGACACATTAAAGCTTACACCTTACAGGAGGTCAGACTCGGTGATCTGATACTCCACTGGTCTTCAACTCTCACATGGGAGCAAGTTCAGTTTTCATTTCACTGCTAGTTGCCATCATGAACTGTCCCCAAAATGTTTCTGTCACAGCCCTCATTGCAATCCAAGCCATGATGCAACTGAGCTTGAAGAGATTTGGCCTTACTTGTACTGTGGCTTATTTTGCCATTAAAAGTAATTTTAATTTCTCATCTGTGAATCTTGTTACTGCTACCAGTCGCTGGCCCTTTATACACCAGTGCAATATCTGAAGGTGTTTAGCTTTGCCTCATGCCTGTAAGAGAGTGGAGTCCTTTTCACCCCATTTGATAGCTTAGGAAATGAAGGCACAAACAAACCATTTAGAAATAAGCTGGGCATTAACTAGAGCCGTGGGTTTAGGTCCCTGCTTGACCACAGACATGCTTTTTCATCTCACTTACGTGTGTGTTTGGTTTTCAATCTGCTCTTAAGTGACTACATATGGTTTAAGGTACCAGAATCTCACTAAATTAATCTGAGGACCTAGGATTCCAGGCAGTTTTTAGTGCTATGTGGGCACTTTGGACAAAGCATCAGATACTTTTTTGTGTTCTTAGGGTCAAAAATTGAGGTCAGAAACCAAACTTTCTCAAGAAATGTGTGGCCTAAGCAGGAGAGAGGTCTCAGGTTTCCTGAGCTCCAACCATTTAACCTTTCTTCCCCACCCCAGGCCTATCTGCACATGCTTGGAAGGATGCCTGTTTAGATACAGTGCAGACTTTTATTCTTCTCTCCTTGCAAATGTAAACTTCTAGGAGGTCATGTACGTGTGGCAGGAAAGTCACATCATTTAATATACCCACTTTGTGTATGTAGACAAAACGTCAGGACCAGGGCTGAACGTGTGGGTATGGGGAGAGAAATCCCATCTGTGCAGTGGAGCAGGAGCTCAATTTTGGTTATGATTTTCCCCCACCAGCTGGTCTGGATAATTACATAACATATCAAGCCAAGTAATCCCACTTTGTGTGATATGTAAATTCGTTTACAACCATCTCTTAAGGCAAAGAGGATATATACTGTGTGTCCTCCTTTAACTGTACTTCTCTTAAGACTGCAATCAGCAAGCTATTAATTAGCTGGTTACCTTAACAGCCTTAGAAGAAGCTGTGCCTGTTTTTCTTGAGACAAGAAGGTAAGGTGAAAAAGAGTAAAGTCAACCAAGCTCCACTTCCTCACAACAGACATTTTAGTTTGTGAAGACAAAACCCCAGGGAAAGGAGGACTCCATGAGAGAGGGGCATCAGGTGGAGGAAACATGAAACACATCCCAGCAAATCCATTATGGACAAGTATTAGCACTTCATCTGCAGCACATGACATTGTATCACTGATCCAGCTGCTGAGGCTTTAAACCATCCTGTGAAACTCGTTCGGAACCCCAGAGGAGGGTTTAGCTCCTAGAGCTCTCCAACCTGGTTCAGCAGTGGTTTGTGGGGAGTTAATTATTGGCAGGACAAGGCTGATGACCTAATGCCTGTGCTGGCCCGAAGAAGACAGGCTGAAGCTGTGCTTTAGGCCACATTTTAGGAACTGTTAGCAAGGGGGAGCCTGTTTTCCTTTTTCCTTGTAAAATGCAAAGCAAAGATGCAAACCAGCACACACACACACACATTCATGGGTGATGGGCTTGTTTGGCTCTTGATCCCGGGCACCTGTTGTGACACCAGAGGTGCCTTGGGGATTTCATATACTGAAAAGACATACCATGTATTGTGTGCTAAGCAGAGCAAATGCAAAGCTAAAGAGCAAGTGGTGTTAGAAATGAAGAGGCCAATGGGAGAGGAAGAGAAAGGAGAAGAGGAAGGGGAAGGGGAAGAGTAGAGCTTTTGAATGCTATTCAAGATAAGATGGCTGGATAGAGACACTTTGGGAGTATTTCAGAAAAGGGAGAACAGAGCTGGTGAGAGACCAGTAATGCTGTGACAGGAAGTCCAGTGCTGTTTGTGAGCTTGGGGAAGGAAGTATAAGGAGTGTAAGGTCTTGAGCCCAACAGTTTTTCCTTGTGGAAGAGAGTTTCTCTTCCGTAGTGGTACAACATCCTTCCTCCCACTCAGTGCCCCAACTTTAGGTAGTGGCTGTGCAACTGAGTGATCTTTGCAGGGAGAATGATAGATGGTCTTGTCTGATTTGTGCAAAGCAAGAGCAAGGTGTGTCCTAAAGGTAAGGAGCTGGCTGGCCACATTGGGGTTTGACATCTCCTGTGAACCCAAACACTTTGCACTGAAATGAAATGGGAGCTCACCGGTGGGTTGTTGTGAGAGAGGGGAGAGAGGAAGCACCAGTGTCCTGCTCTGGGAGGGAAAGGTCTGGGTAAGCCTATAAGCACCAAGCGTGGATGGTTAGCAGAGCGATGCGATGCTCCATACCACCTGCTGTGAAATTGGAAAACCCCAGAGGATTTCCAGCTGCTGAGAAATGCACTCACAGTAACAACTGGAGTCAGTTAGCCTGTGAATAAAATCTCCAGCTAATCATCCTTCACTGACAGAACTCAGTAAGCATATCATTGGGCGATTCCTGTTTTCATAGATCATCTCAGTTGCTTAATCATGTTTTATTTCCTGTGCTGAGGTGCAACTTAATTTCCTAGAATATGTGCCCGACTGTATTCTGCAGGTAGCTATTCTTGATATGCTTTGCTCCCCTGATGTCTCCCCTGATATCTTCTGATGAGATGCTTTAGAGGAGGCATAAAGAGAAACCAGATTCCATTCCATTGACATCTGCTTTTGTTTTAAACAGCAACAAATTTAATTGCAATCTAATTTAAATTTGCTTGTTATGGAAAAATTAAAAAAAAAAAAAAAAGAGAGAATTATTTTTTTTGTTTTAATAACTGGAAGCATGAAGAGATCAATCACATTAGAAGTATATCAATACAGGACAAAAGTTTTAAACTTAAGAGAAAATTAATCTAAATGAGACTGTTGAAACTTGACTCTTAAACTTCACTGATACTGACACAGTCTTTCTTTTGAGATTGTGTTTTTTTCCACAAAAAATAAATTGGCAGGTTTCAAAGTAAGTATTTTCCCCTATTTTAAAAAGTCAGGAAGGGGTGAGAGGGGTGGAGAGACCTTGAATCAGCGGCCATTCTTCATTCCAGTTTTACTGTTGGCCCCTACTCTGAATTGAACCAAAGTCCCAGTTACTCGTAGTGGAGATTCTTGTTGGAGGCAGATTGGGATTCATCCTTCCCAGCAGAAGCCTATTCTAAAATTACACGGAAACCTGAGGAGAGGAAACAGTCTCTGGTTTCAGCAATGGTCTCCCTTTGCAGGGCAGAGAGAAGAGGTAATGAGCAAAGGCGCTCAGCCAAGGCTCTGAAATGTACTCGTGTAGGTGAGAGAAAGGCCCCTTTGTGTCTCAAATGGACTTGAGCTCCTCAGAAAATCTGTTTGCCTCCTTCAGTGGGAGCTGCCAGCTGCTGAAGCTATTGAAAAGCCATCCTAAGGTGCCAAAACTGCATTTTAACATCTGTAATAGAAGTGACTGCTTTTCACACGTGTTGATTTTGCATGATGAACAAAACCATGGGTTGACATCACCTGGGTTTCTGTCATTGTGGTGGGAGACCTTATATCATCATGTTTGTCACAGGACAGAGCAGGGCATGAGCAGTGAAGCTCCTCAGGGTCTGAGTGAAGAATAGCAAAGGGTTTGTCATTCCCTCTTTGATAGCAGTTGCCTTGTCAGGGCCTGTGCGTCTGGTGGATGCACTGGGTGGCTGGCGAGGCTTGAAGCCGTAGGAGGCAGAACAGCCAAAGGGCAAGGGCTAGCTTACAAACCAACCTCCAAATGCCTCCAAAGAGGGAACATGTGCGTTCTCTCTCTTTCTGTCCAAGCAGGCTCCTTGCTTTAACAGCCCCATGCAGCAGCAGCTCAGCCAGAGCCACTCACCCTCAGAGAGGGTCCATCCTTGGCTGCTCAGGATGCTTCCAGGTCTGTGCAGATAAGACACTAAGTAATCTTGGTCCCCTCTGCAAGCAGTGCTCCAGAGGCAAGAGAGGAATCACATCTTGGGCAGAGAACCAAGCAGTACAGTGCCTATGCCATGAGATAGACATCACCACTTGCTGGAGATTTGCAATGTGGTATTCCCTGGGTCTGGAGAGCAGCACAGGCGATGGACCCATGACCTGTTGTCTGTGTTGTATCTTCTGTGCCTGTTGTACCTTCACTTTTCTCATCCTTTTCCTCCCCACCCATAAAGCTCAGCCCTATACATGTGGGTGCCCCAACTTTGTGTACTGCCACGACACTATCAGCATGGGAAGCAAGTCAGATCCTTCATGCTAGTACAAGCAGAAGCCTCATTCTTCTGGATTTAAATGATTCAGCTGGTGATGTGTTCCTCAGCCATGCAGAGCAGGAGAGAGAGCAGCTAAGTCAGTCTCCGGTGAGCTGAGATTGACTTAGCATACTCTGCTTCCTCATAGCAATATTGGAAAGAAACCATTTAATTTAAGAAAATGCCCACTGTCTTAATAACAGCTGCTCTGGGCTAGTTTAATTTGTGTTGTATTTAACACATGACTTAATGCTACAGCACCCACTGCGCATGGCTATCGCCACAGCAACAGCAGTAGCACGTGCCACATTTTCTGCCTTTTGAAATGCAGAGCTTTGCCTCACAGAAGCTCGGACATGCCCTGGCTGATGGGAACTGCATCCTTTTGCACAATGGTTTAAAATAATCCTTACACACACAGAGCAGGCTCAGCAACAAGACACACTTTCCCCTGTTTCTACAGTTCACTGATAGCACAGCTGGATGGTTTTAGCCCATGTTAGGGAAGTCCCAGAGAAAGGAGCTGTGGAAGGGGTAGCAGAGGTGGGGCTGATCACGAGACGTGGAGGGGGAAATATCTAAGCAGCTATCAGTTGTAGAAGGTGGCTTCAGTATCAATTTATTATTGCACATTTGAACATCTGCTGGAGATTTATTTGTCATCATTCTGGTGCTGAGTGATTGTATCTCCACTCACTAAAAAAAAGACAGCAAGAGGTTATGCTGATTTGAAACCTGACTCGATGTTTTTAAGATGTGACCAAAGTCAGAAGAAATAAAAGATGGTTACCCACGTCTGAATCACGTGTTGCCATGGTTACAACAGGCAGGGCTCTTCTCTTATGGGGGATGCTTGCGGCCATCTAAAATTTCAGACATTGGTGATTTGATGTAACTCTTTCAATCATAATGTTAGAAAATTGGTAGGTCTTTTCAGAGCTTGACCTTCATAAGCATCACTATCAGAGATCTCATTTGCAGTCATCATAGACAAACATTCTCAGTATCCCATGATATATGTGGTAACACAGAATTTGCTGTGCACAGCCATAGCAAAAACTGGTTTGAGATGCATTGATCTATAGCATATTCCCTCCTGCTTTGTGCACCTGGTGCAAGACATTACTGGTCATGGTCTTCCCTTGACTTTCTTGGGGGGACTCTTCCACAATCTACAAGATTTGAGAACACAAAAGGACAAAGAAGCATTTCTCCTGGTCCATCTGCTTGCGGCCTTCTATATTTAAGTCCAGTTTTCTTCTAAGGGTGCTGGTCAGGCCATCCAGGCTCATAACAGAACCAAAGGAGCCCTGGGAAGACACTGTCATCTTGGAGCTGAGACACTCCTGGAGCCATCTCTCCCCTTGCTGTTGAGATACACCACAAGGCTCTTGGCTGTATGAAGGTTTTGGTGTGTCACTTCTTGGCAAAGGTAAGGAGAGTGCTCAGAGCAGCTGCTGTACAAAAGGTCAAGTAGGAAAGATCCAACTAGCTAGGATGGGGCTCCAAGACCTGTCACATCTGGGGTGGCTCAGGGACAACAATGAGGGAGCAGTCATTATACCGGGGGAATCAGATTAAAAGATCAGGTAGCAGTTTTTTAGAACAATAGAAGATGCTTTTTCACACAATTTGTCTTGCACACAGTGGTGAATGAAAAATCCACTGAGAGCTATTAAATACGGAGATAGTATCTTTGGTCCAGGAAGTCTCTGGTATTTCTGGGGAAGTGTCACTACAGGCTTTCCTGGCATTTATCTTCCATAGGCATCTGTTAGGGGCCACTGTCAGAGACAGGATGCCTGGCTACGACGACCAGACAGGTTGGCTGCCCTAGGAACAGCCTGTCCCTGACACAGGTACAACACCCTGCTTCAAAAACCACTCTCTTCCCATAGCTCATTTGCAGTTCCCTGCTCAGGTGGAAGTTTTCAGTGCAGAATTTTGCTCAATGGTTGCAAGAAAGCCCATCCCTCACTGAAATCTTCATACCGTTGGAGTGGGATGGTTGGGGTTTGGGAAAATCTTGCTGGACCACAGCGTGGACTATCTCCGTGTGACCTGGTCCTGAGTAGGTACTAGCCAACTTGCCTGGCCCGTAATGTGTGAATGGAGCAATATTTTGCTAACATGTCACTTTTCATGTGTTCACATAGCCCTTGAGTCTTCAAACAACACAAGAGAAAGACCCTGCCTGTTTTGTCAAGGGCTGCACAAGAGTCTCCAGGACAGTGTTTGGAAATTTGCTAGATTTTCTAGCGAAACGTTTAGGTTGCTCAAAATGGCAACTTGCAACTATCATCAGTGCAACATGTGACCAATACAGATTGGTTTTCAAACTGAGACTGGTGAAGGAATTCAGAGAACTTCAAATGGGTCATTTGAGTTGTCCTCCAACTTTTCTGGCCTTACGTTATAGAAAAGTGTACAGGAAGGGGGAGGAGGTGTAAGAGAAAGCAATGTGCCGGGTTTTGATGTTTCTGTGTATCAAACTGATGTCCAAGAGATGATGATACTCTTCAGCTGCTAGTGTCCATGTCTGGCTCCCCAGAAGTGCTGTTGGATCAAGCTCCAGCCTGTCACCACCAACCTTCAGAGCCTGCTTTTTGGAAGCTGCAGATGAAGGGTTTTCTTGCTGAACAAGAAAACATTTTCTTTTTCATTCCTTTTTCATAAAGAAACAGGTGTTGGTATGGGCAGGAGGTTGTGATAGTGCCACAAGAGTTAGAGGGGATTTCCTACAGGCACTTCTGTTCCCTGAAGAACCTTTGAAATTTGTGGTAGTACCTGTGGGCTAAGGACCATGAAGTCTCCTTGTGCCCTCCTTGGTGTCTTGATTTAAGAGGTGTAAAACAGCACACTCTGTGTAGAGGTGCTGTGGAGCTCTTGCACCTGCTCAGGGCTTCATTACTTGGGTCACACCAATCTTCTCTGTCACTTCTTCCCATGCTGCTTTCTTTACCACATTGAACATAGACTGCTCAGGCTCATTTTTGAGGTGCTTCCCCACCCTCCCTGGTCTCTCTCTCCTGCCTACAGTGTCAGCTCCTACCTTTCTTGGCTGGCAATCCCATTACTCAGTTGTTAAAGCCTTAAATTAGCAGTAGATGACTTTTCTCCCAAGGTGCCTCTAATGCTCTACAACTAGTCTGGTGTTTCTTACTGTCTCCTGGTACTTCCTGGTGCACCTGTCTATCTGCATCCATCTGTCTTTTTGTCCTAAGTTGTATGCCTATTGAGACAGGGGCTTTCTGTTTTTTTTCAGCACCTGGAAAGCCTAAGGATAGAGATTCCCCAGCTGGATTCAGGCCCTATATCTGGTAACAGGTGATTTATATTTCATGGCAGCACAGATGATTGGCTTCTTGGGGAAGTCTCCTCCCTGCAGTAAAGGCCAAGTCCTCGTTACCTCACAGCAAATACTCAGGTGAGTAAAAGAATCTGAAATTTCAGCTTCTGTTCAGAGGATTTCCTGAGGGAGGATAGCTCTGGTTTCCCATGGCCAGAGGTATTTCATTTCTCCTTCCTAAAAAAGAGACAAAAATATTGTGTTAAAGATGGATGGGTTATACAACAATGACAATAAAAAGAATCTTGTGCCTTCTTTCTCCCACTTACATGGAGCAAAAAGGGGGAATCCCTTTGAAAAAGCCTGGGTGAAGAGCAAGGACAGCAGTCCCACACCATTGCTATCAGAGGGTCAGGGAGTTGCCTACACTCAGAGCCATGAAGGCTGGCTCTGCAGCGGATGTTTCACTTCTACCAGGTGAGAGCAACCGGAGCAGTGGGACCACAGCTATGACCTCCTTTGCTTTCAGCTGCCCAGGCTGCTTCCCACTAGCAAAGACCAAACCAAAGGCGCAGCACCACAACATTTACCTGCTCTTGGCATTGCACCATGTCAGCCCTCCCGCGCATCAGGCACATCAGCATGCCCAGCTCACGTGAGTCACCCCCGTCATGGCTCTGTTCTCGGGGTGCTGGTGGGTCCCAACGGGGAATGCAGGCTGCTCTCTGCAGAGCTGACATTGCTAGAAGGGCACTAGCCTGGTTTCAGTGTCCTGGTTCCACCCTGCGCCCCACCCTGACACTGGTTAGCGCGGCGTTAATTACTAGCCATCCCGGTGGGAATTGCGTTAGGCTGAAGGATTTGCAGATCAGATCGGTGTGGGTTACTCTGCCAGGGCAGGTGAGCTGTGGTTAGTAGGACGCCGTGACACACTGCCCGAGCAGCAGCTGGCAGGATTCGGCATGGCTGCAGGTCCTGAGCTGTGCTGGGGTGGTGCTGGCAGAGCCGGGGCACGCAGAGAGCCTGGCTGAGCGCCGGGTACGTGCTCCCCTCACACGGGCTGCAGCACAGTACCAGCACAGCCTGTTATAAAATAACTCTCTGGGATGTGCTTGTCTAAACAAGCCTCAAGGGCATGGTTTTCCTGGAAGCTTCTGAACAAAACCGATCTCCCCTTGCCAAGACAGCCTAACAACGTAACCGTGATGGTTTTGTGGCTAAAGCCCAGGACAGGCGTTCATGTGGTGTAGGTGTGGTACCATCCCTGCCTCTGCCTTCTGCTGCGTGACCTCAGGACAGCCCCTGAGCCTCTCTGTGCATCAGTCCCCACATGGGTCTGGTTGTGAGGGGGTCAGGAGGCCGGGGAGCCTCTGGGGTTCCCTGAGGGGATGGAGCCCCATGTGTACTCAGAGGAGTAGCTAGTAGGTAGTCCTTAGTCCTTATTTGTTTCCTGGCTTGTTTCTTCTGAATACTAGATCTGGCTGCCTGCTCATCACAGCTGGATGCAGCACTGCCCATGTGTGATCTATGCATTCTCAGGGCTTGCCAGCCCACAGCTCCCCATGTCCAGGGCATCATCAGTAAAGCTGAGAGAGAGACTCTGGCTTCACAACCCAATGCAGGGCAACTGCAAAGTTCTTTCTGTTCTTTTGAAAGCTAATGTAAAAAATGATAAGCTAAATCTAGATCTATGCAGCAATTATGTGGGATTCCAGACCTTGCACCTGTAGCTTAATACATAACAGAGCCAGTTAACTACCTCGTCTAATGATTGCTCTGAACAGCACACAAATCACATTATGCAGGGTGAGCTGAAAGCCATTTTTCAGTCAAAGCTGATGAGCTTGCAAAGACTTTTTTTTTTGCCTAGCTCTCTCTGACTGCAGGTTTGTCCTCTTCTCTTTGGAATCCTTCCTGTTATTCTTCTACCTTCCTGTTGCAGGATGCAACATTCATTACAATAATAGATCAAACTTTGAGTGGAAAAACTCTGCTTTACAGTTGTCTTCAAGATTTCCCAGTTTTGTTCCTGTTTACTTATCTGCAGCCCTGACCCCCCAGCTCACCCTGCCAGGTACAACGCTGTAATAACATAGCAAAAACAAACCCAGCGGGCCTGTGTGCATACCCATAATTAGCAGGTAGAGTGTTTCCACAGGATACTGTGATGGGCAAAAGATGGAACATGAAGCTTTTAATCTGCCCAGCAGTCTTGAATTATCATAAGTCTAGGCCTTAACATAATTAGGTTTTTATGCAGAGGGATATGAAATTATCTTATTCAGTAAGCTGATGGTGGCTAAGAATAACCGAGGCAGACCCCTGTGTGTCACGGCAGCCCTCTGGGCAGACGTAGGCATTTCATGCCACACAGGTGGTCAGACACCAGGACAGGGGCCTGGAGAGATTGTGCAATTGGCATCATTGGGGATGCTCAAAACTTAACTGGAAAAGGCCACAAAATGCAAAATTATCCTTGCTTGGAGTGGGATTTGAGACCTCAAGAGACGTCCTGAGGTGTTCTGAGATGCTGTGTGCTCTGTCAAAACTCAGACTTGTAGCATCACCAGCGGTTGCAGCAGGACTCCCTGCAGAAACCTTTCCTAGTGACTACTTGCCACTCTGACAGTGCCTGCGCTAGAGTGAAGGAGCTTAGTGCTGCAGGAGGACATGTAAAAGGTATTGGATGTTCATGCAGTTTGCTGAAACACACACAAAGAGCTCCTGGACAGATCTGGGGAGGAGACGTTGTTCTGCTGCTTCCTGTGGTCATAGCTAAGACATACTTAGAGGAGTATTTCCAAAAGCATCTTAAAACCAGAGTCCTGTTACCTGGAAGCAGACCTGAAGCCCTCAGTACTTAAGTCACATCTAAAACATAAATGTAGGTACCTTGTAATGAAATTCTTCTCACCTAGTATTAAACATCCAAACACAAGCTGTAAACTAGTTGTCTAATTCCTCCTATGGTTAAAGGAGAGAAGCGCCTGTAAAAGTCCGTTCCCCTTATCCTCTTAGCTGCTATCTTACGATGAGATAAGTCATTCTCTGGAGGTACATTTGCTTAGGGACTTGGATAACTGGGAAAGACCAAACTCCTAAATATCAAACAGGCACAGACAGAAGAGGAATCCCACCCTAATGATGTAGCTTCTCTGGGAACTCAACCCAACCTTAAAAATCTCTGTATCAATTTCTTAACCTGAAAGAATCAAGTGCTTTAGAAACCCCTAAACACTTTTGAATCTGGTCAGAGGTGGTCCCAGCAAGTGCTCCAGATTCTTTAGTGAGATGCACAAGAGGAAGTTGGGAGGTGGAACATCAGTGCAAATTTGTTTGGAGAAGTTTTTGTTGACTGAATTTCTGTGGGGTTTTTTTGCTTGTTTGTTTCCTGTTACTCTTACTTTATCAGCATGGAAATATTAAATTATGTGACCAATGCAGCCAGTAAGACTAGCCACAACTATTATATAACGTCTGCTTGCAGTAAACATCTCAATGATTATTTCTGTGATTGCAATGCAAACATATCCTGTGTACAATATGTGGGTTACCAGGTAGAGTTGTGTCATAACTGAGGATGAGCCAACATCATAAGCAACTCTTAATGAAGGGTGGGATTTTCATTAGTTTCTCTGTATTGACCTATTTCAGTTCCTACTGAAGGTAGCAGCTGAAGAGGAAGGCTCTCAGGAAGGGAAATCTTGGATGAATTATTGTTTTTGGGCAGGTGTAAGAGGGGCATTTATCACAGCAGAGACTGAGCAGCATCTCATGGATGGCAGGAGTGGTCCTGCACTCACATGAAAGGTTCACCCTTATGCTCTTTGCTCTCTGCATCTCACATCGCACCAGCCCGGGGCCTGCAGGGATATGGGTAGAGGATAAAAAAATAAAATCGATCAAGGGTGGTTAGACATAATCACAGTGTCTCTGGCTCAGGAAGCCCTTTGGCCAACAAAGGGGAGAGTGTGCTGGGGAAGCTTCACCACCTGTTCAACCTCACAGTCTTCCCTTAGGCATCGGCTGTGGGCAAGCGCTGGAGACAGGATACTGGGTTAGAGGGATCTTTGGTCTCTCCCAGGAAGGCTGTTTTTATGTTGTATTCTGTTAGATAGTCTGAGGCTCCTGGATTAAAAATAAAAACCTTGAACTCGCATATTTCCTTATGGGGAAAAAAAAAAAAGCTATCTTGGGATCCTGCTTATATAACTGGAATAACTTTTGTTCTCCACCCCACCAAAAGAAAAGCAAAAGGCTTTTTATAAGATATTAATGAGCAGGGTTTCCTCTGAACAGAGGATGTTTGGAGCACTGCTAAAATCTCCATTTGGGAGAGGTTTGGTCCCTTGCTTTGGGGACAAGTGATCTTACGCAGCTTCAGCCGTTACAAAACCACATGGTTTTAGTAACAACTTTTACTGACTTATCCTCTCACTGTACCTATTTTGTAATACTGCTTTTTTACAGAAAACAGCACCCAGCTCTCAAAGGAGGAGAACTAAGAGCTTTTATGACATTTTAAAGGGAGCGACATTAAATTGTGCCCCCAGTTCCACTTTTTGCTTGAAAAGGGAAAGCAGCAGAGCAGTTTCCAGGAACCACAGCCCAGCCCTATTATGGAGAAGATAGCATGAGACGATTTAACCCGTCTGAAAAGAAAAATTAGAGAAAGGTGACAGAAACATAGAGGTAAAAAGTGACTTGCTGACCAGGGGATAAAAATTATACCAAGTCACGAGCAGATTCAAGAACAAAGCACTGGTCTCCTGACAGTCAGTTCACCCCCTCTGCAAATATTATTCATAAGGTAAAATAATTATTCTCATGAATCATTGCCTTGTAAGAAATTTTAGAAAGCTCACAGCAGTGATGGAGAGATTGCCTGCATTTTGAGCTTGCCTGCTCAATCCTGGGAAAGCCCCAAGCAACAGAGAGGGAGTCAGTACCCAAATGCCTGAAATGCCCTGCAAGCAACCAGAGAGAATGAGAGGTGGGCAGTACACTGGTTCCAGGGTTTTTTAATAGTCTGACCCATTTTTAAGAGTTCCCTTGCAACTGAGGAGCAGAAGTGGTTTGGATTTTCTTAGTTTGAAGCCTTCTTGTCTATAGTCTAATTTAAGATGTAATTAAGGGATTTTTTTAGGAGAGTACACCAAAAAGAATCTAACAACTGATCTCTGGTGTGTCTAATGCTGGAACAACCCCAGACAATGCCACAGATGAAATAGGAGCTTTCCATCTGTACAGTTTCACTGCCGTACATATTTATTTCTGGTAGGTAGCTGCCTGGTTTACCAGTGTGGCTGACGTACTGCTGGTGTGAACAGGAGCTGGCAGGGGCATGTAGGACACATCTTTGTCCATCTGCTTCGGTTTGTGGGCTAGGAGGAGCTCAGTTCACTCTGCTTCACTTATTGACAGGGGATGTCTCTGAATTTTTGCTGCACTGGGGCTGGGGGGAAGCAGCTGGCTGTTAAATCAGTGCAGCTGCAAAACTGCCCCCTGAGGTGTCTGTCTCCTCCATCAGCAGCCTCTTGGGTGGGAAGGATGGCTCTGTGCTTAGCTCAGGCCTGGCTGGGGCAGTGGGAGATCACCTGGCTGAGCATGTTCTGCGAGAGGTAGATGCTAGCTAGGGTTTACCAAAGGGCAAACTAGTGCTTTATGTTCTGAATACCTTGGGAATCCTGGAGTGCATGGCCCTGGCTTGGGAATGGTGCTGGATCCATCCTACATAGGCATTATGATCTACCATTAGGTTTGTCACCTCAGAATTCTTCACCATAGTATGCAAAGTTGACTTGGCAATAGCCCAGAATATTTTCCACATTTACATTTAACTACTACACCTTCCCTTTGGATTCTCTGCTGCTGTATGTAGATTCCTGTTGGACATCTTAGGTTATAATTGCCTTGAGACAGAAATGGTCTTTTGGGTCTGTGTTTATCCAGAATCTGGCTTCCTGCCAGTCTGGCCAAAAGCTCAAGTCCCTCAGTACCTCCACATCACAGGGAAAGATTAATCATAACAATCCTCAGCCTCTTGCATGTCTAGGTGATGAATCCTTCCCACACCTCTGTAGGACCAGTGCATACAGGAAACCCATCAGCAGGGTGTGACTTTACAGTGTCCCAGTACAAAAAGTCCACATTTTTTGTGCACATCAAGCATTGGGTATCATGTGCCACTTTCAAAGTGCAGTAGGCTGACTCCTATGCTGCGTTCGAGCTTTCCACAAGAAGCACTTTGCCAACACAGTGTGATTTGTGCTCTGAGCATCACTGGCCCCTTCGTACAGATGGGGAAACTGAGATGCAGGGCAAGGAGAAGACTATTGCCAGCAAGTGAGAGAGGCAAAAAAAATTCACTATTTGGACCTTTATGCTCATTCAGCTCATGCTGGCTGCCCTGCAGCTCCCCACCACGGTGTTCTAAGTGCTGGAAGCCTCCCAGGTATAGTTTTGCATGATATCTTGAGTTAGGTGTAACATAGCCCTCTGCTGCTGCTGCAGGTGAGCTGATAGCAGATGTGTCCTGCTGGAGGTGTCTGGATTGACCCCCCTGCAGCTGTGTTGCCCCAGCTGACAGGACCCCATTGGCCACACTGGCAGCAGTAGTGTCAATGCAAAATTTGAGGACTCAAGGAATGAGAGAGGAGGGATGTTGTTGGAAAGGCCCTACACATGGACTGGCTTCCTCGTAGGAGGGAGAGCTTGATGTGGGTGTTGCAGAGGAGATGGGTCTGTTTTGTGTTGCTTGAGTCACAAGGGATCAGTGCTTGCAGGAATAAATGTGCCGGCAGTAGCATGTGTGTGGGAGAGAAAAAATATTTGGGGTTGGTGCCTTCCACCCTCCTGCTCTGGCCCAGCCCTGTCACCTCCCCCCTGTTCCTCCCAGCCACAGCAAAGGCTGCTTGGCTGCTGCCAAGGGAGAGCAGTTGGAGGCTTTACCTCAACACATTGCTCATGTGCAAATTAGGGAGCAGCATAAACAGGGAGGAGGCAGTAAATGTGCTTTATCTGTCAGGACAGAGTCCCACCGAGCAGAGTGGGAGCCGGGTGATAAATGCTCAGTCCTGAGTCGGCCATCTGGCAACTCCTGCCAAGGGACTCGGCCTGGAATGTGCAACTTGCCAGTTTGGGTTAGTAGTGCCGGTGTAATATCTGGTTACAGTCCTGCCATTTACTATTCCCTACACCACCTTCTGGGGTGTGTCTGGACCAAGACAAGCAGCATTGACGACTGTAAGGACTTAGCTGGCTAAACAGGGCTGTAGCTGCATGAAGCCTTTGGTCATCTTGCAGGTCTTGAGAGTAGCTCAGTGCATTCCTGGGCCTATTTTTTTGGCATTTTGCACCATTTTGCTCTAGTTCATCTACCCGCACTTCTCAGTTCCAGGATCCAGGGATTTCTGTAGCATGGGAAGCAGGGCCCATTGTGGGGACATCAACAGGCATTGTGCTCCGGGATGTGGGTAGAAGCCGCAGCCAAACCAGTGTTTGCAGTAGCTCCCTGTCCACCTCAGGAGGAGTGGCTCCTATCTTTATGTAAGGGTGTGGGTGTTGTTGGGAAATCAAAGGTCATCCCCTGTTTTAGGAGGTGGAGGCTTGAATGGAGGAAGGAGAAGCTTACAGCCAACACCTGACTCTGCCTGCATTTAATTATCTAATGTGTCAATGCACAAATATCAGCTCTGCTGACCACAAACATGCAAAAATCCTGAGTCAACCCACTTCCCCTCATCCCCCAGTGTGGGATTTCCATGCAAAGAGAACACACTGGGGCTCTTGTTTCCTTCTTATGCCAAAGCCTTCAGGGGACATGGTTTGCATGTCTTTAATCAGAGCAGTTGCCTTGAAGTGACCTGTGGGACCACAGGAGCTAGGCTTGGAGAGCACCTCACAAGCTAATCCAAAACTCTGAGTCAGGTCCTGCCAACTGGGCTGCTGAGATTTTGTGGTTAAATACAGGGTCCCAGAACCCTGCAGTAACAAGAGGACTGGGGGTAAAGCACTGCACACAAGTGGAGATGAGATGATGAGAGGGTTGGGCAGAGGGGTTCAGTACGGCTCTGAACAACTCTCTGTAAGGCTGCAGCCATGGTCTGGCCACTGCTTCCCTGAGGATCCCATGGGTATGATGGCAGGAAGGCACCTGGATTTGGATGTCTTGGGTTTTTTTTCCTAAACAAAGATTCCTAGCACTTAGGAATGGCTGGTCCTGGTCAGAAACTTATTTCAAATGATCTGAGGATCCTTTTGATAAATAACCAGCAGAAGTTACTGTAATGTGGAGCAATTCTCTGTAGAGCAATCACCTTCACAGGGAGCACCTCAAGTATTTAAATCTGATGTCTTGTGCTTTACAGGGACTCCAGACAAACAAGTCTTAGATAAGAGGTTATAGCATGTGCCATGTCCCATGGCACAGGTGGCAGAAGGACTTGGTTTTGTCCTCGGTTGTTGTCATGGGCACTGAGGGTTTCCAGCTGTACTCCACTGTGGGGATTTCTTTTGTGGGGGTTTTGTACACATAACTTTATTTTTACATTTCCTTTTGTAGGATTGGTGAAATTCCATTTTTGCTCTCACTAGTATTATCTGATGTGGCTCCACTGCACTTAACATTTGCTCTTTGGGACTTTTAAAATAAATATTGTATTGCTTTATCCCTCAGCACCTCAACATATCCATCTCTATTAGCACCTCCAGGCTGGTTTAACATGTTTTATCTGCAAATTCCAGTTTAGTTTGAATTTTGCAGCTGACACTAAGCCATATCACTGGTGATTTCAGAAAGAGCCTTGAGCAGTCTGAATGAGAGGGAACCTGTCAAGATCCAGTCTTTGTGCTCACTGCTTTTACGGCTCTGCTCTGTGTTAACCTGTCTGCACTTGGGCTGCAAGCCTCTTTATTTCCCACAGTCTTTCATTGTGGGATTGCTCGTAATGCTGACGGATCAATAGGGCCTTTGTACCCTTCCATCTTCCCCAGGTGCTTGCCTTTATTTAATGCCAGCTAAAATGTTTTAAACAAAGCACAGAGACTCAGCCCACTTGTACTGGTTGGGTAGGTGCTATGAATTAGTTGACAGGTTTTAATCCAGTAAAGCCTAGTTAACGCTGTCCTTGTGCAGTAAGCTGATTATGATAAATAGGCATGCTGTGTCTTAGCAGATGCCTGAAATCAGATCAACCAAATGCAGTTAGACTGGCCAGACAACTTTTTTTTCCCCCTCTTTTAACTCCCCCAGTGATAACACTGCCTTGGCTTTGCAGTAAGGTCTGCTTAAGATGCAGTGATGGCGATTGGCTGCCGTCCACCTGCAGAGGTCATTGAGATTAGAGGAGCTTCTGGAGGAATGCTCTGAGCTCATGTGAACCCTTAGCAGCTTCTGGCTCCCTCACTCTTTGGCAGCAGGGGCTGTGCATCCCTGGCTGGGAGAAGGCCAAGGGACAGTGGCATGAGGAGCAGGAAAGCAGGGGGGAGGTAGCTGCAGTGAACCCAGGTTCATTCCTGCTGTCCCCGTCGGCAATCTGCCCTCCGCCCCTTGCATGGGACAGGGTACAAGTGGGGTGCTTTGATCTCCAGGAAGCCTCTAGCTTCTGGAACACAGGAAGTTCGATCTCATAAGAAAACACTTCTTCACAGTGAGGGTGACAGAGCATTGGAACAGGCTGCCCAGAGAGGTTGTGGAGTCTCCATCTCTGGAGACATTTAAAACCCGTCTGGATGTGTTCCTGTGTGATCTGCTCTAGGATCGTGCTCTAGGAGGGGGGTTGGACAAGATGATCTTCAGAGGTCCCTTCCAATCCCTACCATTCTGTGATTCTGTGATTCCTAGAGAGCAAAACATCCTGGTACACCAAGGGTCACACTCTTGGGTTTCACCACTGGTGCTGGGAATGGCCATGTGCCACTGTGCCCCTGTGCAGGGGACAATTTGGGACATGAAAGCTGCCCCTGTGAACAGGGAGACTCTTCAGGGTTTGGGAGTCCAGAGCATAAGGACCTCTGAATCCAGCAAGGAGCTTTCTGGTTTGGAGTGTCCCATCCCCCCTGGCCTTTACAGCTCATCAGTGTGAGAGTATTTTCCACAGTTCCTTAGGGTGATCCGGGACATCCCAGGCCTATGGGGAAGGTTTCCAGTCTCCTGAGGGAGTATTTCAGCATTTCATGTCTGAATACAGGCTCTGTTGAGTGGTGCAGAGAATAAAGCTTCCATTTAGGATATTGCTGCTGCCTAAGAGGCTTTAGGGATTGTTAAAACTCTTGTCTCTCAGGAAATAGTCTGGCTTCATCTGTTGCCAGTTAGAGCCATGGGGCAATGCGGAGGCCCCGGGTGAGTGTTTGCTGCCCACTGCCCACCTTCGGGGCCGTGCGTGGGGATAGTGCAGGAGCACAGAAAGGGGTAAAGCCCTCGCTGCAAGGAGAAGCTACCAAAGCCCACCAGCAGCCATGGAGCAATAGGGAAGTGGAGGAAGGACCGGGCATCACTCAGCTCAGCACTGGCCTGAATTAGGACTTTCCATGCATGCATAGATGGGGGCTGAAACATCATCCCACTTTTTAGATCTGTTTGCCTTGGAGGTATTAAAACAGCCTTCAAACAGGAAACAGGGCATGGTCTGGCCAGTGGAAAGAAGCAGACAATGTCCCTCCTGAGGTGCCCATCTGCGGGGGGCCTGCCCACGCATGCTCGCTCCATCAGCACTCCAAAGAATGGGGCCTTTGGGTTAGTTTGGGCAGAAATGAGACCAACTTGTGTTTGGGTTTTGGGCTGCCAGCAGTGGCCGTAACCTCTCAGGGTGAAAGAACGCTGAGAGCTCTCTGAGCCGGAAACATATAACAAATTCAGTCTTCTGCAAGTCTCCAGGGGAAGCCTCCTCTGAAGTGGTTGTAATCCTGCTCTGGGTTATTGCACAGCACATTGCTGGCTGTGTTCCTGCTGAGGGTGAGGAGGGAGCCAGGCAGCCGCATGCTGTACAGCTGGATGTGCAACTGCAGGACGGCTCTTGGAGCCAGAGCTGCATGAAAAGCAGAATATCTTCAAAATCTGGGCTCTGCCTGGCATAGCCCCTCAGGGTTAGGCACCGGTGGGAGCTCCAGCCCAAACTGTTGCACATGCCAGGGCAGTGTCCCCCATACACCCCACGCTGCCCAGGCACCCCAGCATAGTGTGTGCATGGAGGGGCCAGCGTGGGATGCCCCTCTGAGCTTGGCAGACCGAGAGCCACAGCTGTAGGTTCGCTTCCTCCCACTGCAAAGCAGATGGTGGGGTTTGGTTTGTGAAGCCTTTCATTCCCCAGACCCTGTGGTGTTTGCACGGTGCTGACCTAAATTAGCATTCAGCTATCCTGGAATGCCTCTGAGTGTGTTATGAGTTTGTAGACCCAACTGCCTGGAAACCAGGTACCCCCAGGAGCCTGTTGACTTTGCTTTGTGGTTCATTTTGGATACCATGTTTGAAAGACAACCCGTAGCTTTGTACTTATTTCCAGCTTTTGTTGACCTACCACATTATTGCAGCTCCAAGAGACCGTATTCCATCCATCTCAACCTACCAGTCCCCGGCTGACAGACTTGACCCCTGGCAGGCTGCCCCTCGCTCTCCCAAGGCAGTCCTTCCTCTGCAGCCACTCATTTGCCCCGTCATACCAGCTTTCAGGGTCAAGTGCCCAGTTCACCTCTCTGGTGTCCTATTCAGCTACTAAGTATTGATTCATCTGTGGTTTCGCTCCCCTGTTTTAATTCATTCTTTATGAAATCGGGGCACGCAGAAGGCTAGACCACCTGAGGGATATGCAGGCTGCCCTTACTGATTGAAGCGCTGCTGTGGAGAGATATCAGTGCAATGCAAAGGGACCCCAAACTTCTCATTTCTGCACACAGCTTTGTGAAGGAGAGCTCCTTGGAGGGACACGGCTTTTACAGTGCATCACTCTGCCATGTCCACTGTGTTTTACTGAGGAGAGGGAGAAACCAGTGAGAGATCCCACAGCACAGGGAAGGTACTGAGGTGTCAAAGAGACAACAGATGCGCATTAAACTTTGCAGTGCCTGGGTGCTGGTCATGTGGCAGTGTAGGCATGATGAGTTAGGGAAAGACAACCTTTGCAAGACTTTTCTCTGAGCTCAAACACCCTCGGGCAGTCTGGTCATAGGCCAGCAGAAGGGGGGGATCCCATGGTAGATACATAATGCTAGACACCAGAGCTGTGCTTCATCTGGGGTCTCAGTATATAAGGAACGTCCTCTCACGCTGTGCGGCCAGTGAAGTCCACACCGGGCTTCACAAGGGCTTGAATGCAAGAGGACTCAGAAAGTCCTTACAGATGATCTGGCCTAAAGCAATGTCACTCCTCACTCTTGTTTCTAGGTGCATCCATGGAGGATCAGCAGGCAGGGGAAGGAACTGGCAGTGGAGAGTCACACACACAACAGAAAAACACAAATCTCAGCAAAGCCTAATACAGGAATTACTGAAAGGGGACATAAAGCTTATTTGGGCTTTGGGTTCTTCAGTGCTGTGTTTCACCAGCTAATTAATTGCCCTGATGAGAGGGAGGCTCTTATCAGATCCAGGAGGGAGTCCACCTCAGGGAGAGTGGGGGAGAAAATGAAGGGCAGATTAACATATAAAGAGTGGTAGAGAGAGGTAAAGTTTGCTGTTGACCACAAGCAAATTCAATCAGACTGTGTCCTTTCCTCCTCACTTTGATGTTGAGAGCTGTTTGCTTGCTGCAGAGTCGCTGGGAGCATTGCTGAGAGCTGGGGAGGGGAGCAGTGTGCACGGCTCCCTCCCACACTCGCCGTGCTCACCAGGAACACTGTGTCAGCACCAGTGATGCTACTACTTCTCACTGGAAACAGAAGCCAAATCTTCAGAGCTGAGGGACTGGCAGTGCCTGGTAATAGAGAGCTGCAACAGCAAAACCAGTGATGCCCACGCTCATCCTCTGCGTGCATGTGTCCTATATTGTGCACACAACCAGAGCCCAACCCCACGGGTGCTGCGACTCCCTGGTTGAGAGATAGTGAGAACCAATTCTCCTCTGCCCTGAGAGATATAAATCCCAGTTATGAATGGCAATAGAAGATACAAGCTCTTTCGTATTTCTTACAGATCTTTTTTTTTAAAAAGAAAATGCAGTCTGACTGCCTGACTACACATCTGCATAGCGCCAGGGGACACGGCTGTGGGTGTCGAATGCTCCCAAACCTGCTGCTGTTGTCGGTGCTGCAGGTGTGCTGCTCCTCAGTAGGTCAGGGGCAGAAAATGTAGGTGGTGAGTGGGTGTATAATGAAACCTCTGCACCCTCCTGCCGCTGTTGGATTGCATCACACTTGAAATCAGACAAACAAATCGACAGGCTGGGGAGCCCAGCCATTCCACCCGCTGGCTAATCTCCCCTCCCCACACCTCTGGCTGCTGAGCTCTGCCGTAGGCTTTTGGGACAGATGAGCCCTATAGCTGTGTTTGGAAGGAGCTCCAGGTGGTTTGAATGGCAGGAGGAAACCAAAAGCTGAGGACTCTTCACCAAAGCTTTACGGCTACAGTGTTCTGAGCAGAGTGTAGCAGCAGCAAGCGACTCTCTAGAGCGTGTGCTGGTACAGAATAAAAGCGTGGGTGGCAGGGGATGTTAACGTGCTGGCAGTAATTCCCAGCTCTGTGACAATGAACCACTGATATCATCACATATGCTGGGCCAGATCCGGCATTCCTTCTTTTCCCTGACACCCTGATGAAAGCAATGGAATTGCCATCTGAGATAAGGATAGCAGGATCAGGCGCATGATGACACCCTGCTTTTCTTATCTCGTTATCTCTGGCACTGTCTCTCTCTCTGTCTGTCTCTTTCCACTACTTGTGATGTTTCATTCTGTGCTCACAAAACATAAGGAGAGTCTACTAGAGAGTTATAAAATATATATGATCCCTGGAAGCTCCCGGAACTTATAGGGAAAATGCTCTTCTGTTTTGTTTCCAGCAATTAAATTGCATCAGAAGATGCCCAAATCCACGTAATGTCTTGCTGCTGTTACCCTGGGCAAGCAATTGCTGGATGGGCTGTAGTTAGCAGGAGCCGAGGAGGTGGTCTGTGCAGCAGCCCATGGGGAGGAGGTCCAGGGAACCCACTGCAGTAAGATGTGCTGGAGATCACCTTTGTTAACACCTTCGAGACCCCTCTTCTGACAAGGCCTGGGACACATCACATGCTGAAAAAATTTTATCAAGCATGTTCAGCCAATTCAAGTGCCAGTATGATTGCTGCTGTCTCTGCTCTCATGCCATGTTAGGACCTGTATCCACTGTTCAATCTCCAGCCTTCCTGCGAGCTGCAGCCGCAGGGAAAATGAAACATTTCTCCTGCCCAGGAGGGCACCTCTCCCCTAAATTAAAGCAGGGAGGGTTGGTGTTTGCAGACAACCCCAGAGATGGCCTGGGAGGCTAATGAGGTAATACCAAGCACTAAATGAACAATGAAATCTTTCTTAATTTGCTTGAGTGAAATCAAAGGTAACTGAAGTCATGGCCTGAATTGGAAGATGTGCTACCAAAGCTGCTGGTGCAGGAGGACACACACGCTGCTCCCCAGGGGCTGTGTGTCCCCTGCGCTCCTCATGCTCAGTGTGCAGCTGGAGCAAGTCACCAACTCTGCTGCTGATGCAGAACATGGTGGCCTAAGGTGGGGGCCATGCACTGTTCTCCCGGACAGATATGGCATGTGCATTGCCCTTCATGGGAGGCCAGATCCTGGTTCAAAGGTTGTCTGTTGAAGAGGGACGGAGGAGGCAGAGCCTTGGAGGTGTCTTGCTGCAAGCACAGGGGCATGAGTGTGGCCCAGGGCAGCAGGCCACACTGTCCCTCTGATGGAGAGGTCAATGATGGTCCCACCAAGGGTTCACCATGTCCATCCTAGCCAACTGCTCAAGGATCTCCAAGGCACAAGGCATGCTGCTGATCTTTGGGTGGGTATTAGTTAAAGCAAAGTTACCCCTTTATCCCACCTGGCTAAGGATAATTGAGAGTGTGAGCATAACCCTGCTGGGTTTTCTGTTTGTCTCTAGTACCGCAGAAGGAGAGTTTCTCCTGCCCGGTAGAGGAGAACTTGCTGAATGATTTTAGTTTGCATCAACCCAAATGATTAGAAATGGAAAATGAGTTAATTCACATCCAGTTAATAGTTTGTGCATCGGTGCATCGGTGATCTCTCTGCCTATGGGCAGGCAGGACACTTATGTACTCACATTTGAACGTTCTTCACACCAGATGCAAGAGAAGTTGAGAGAAGTTGAAGAGCATGACCACCCTATAAGGGCAAAGTGGTCCCCAGTTTGGGTGAAAGAAGAGCTGTACTTCAGACACTGTTTTAACAGCTGCTAGTCTCAAGTGGGCTGTAGCCACCACAGACAAAAATACTCAGCTTTCTTCCTGGTTTTTTTGTGTTGCCCAAGGATCTGAACTGCACTCCTTGTATTCAGTCCCTGGGGCTGCAGAGCCCCAGGTGTACCTACCACAGTGGACCAAGGGGAACCGCGCCGATGGGGACCCAGCAGGGACATGATGAGGCTGGAAACATTATTCAAGTCTATTGTGTGTGTGCCTTCTCCTTCGAGGTGACAGTGGCCACAGTGAGGTGGATCCTGACCACCATTCCCATGATGAGGGCTGGGGAGGTTGGCTCCCTCCTAGAAGAGGGCTAGTGGCATTGTCCCGCTTCACTGCTCGGAGAATCAGGGGCTGTGGGATCCCTGCCTCCAGCCCCACACACTATGGCACCAGGCAGCTCTGCTCTCCCTTCTCTCTGCAGGACAGCGCCTTTTTCCTTCTGTAGTTCCCTTCTGTAAACACTTTGATCTTTGTGTGGATTCAGTGCAAGAGCTGGGTGTTCCCGTACACCTTTCTTTTTCACTTGCCATTGCAAATATCAGTTGCTTTGATGACATGTTACGAGTTTGACTTAAAAATATTGATTTAGTTTAGGGCTGGTGCTGCAAACATGCAGGAAGATGCCCTTGTCAGCTTTTAAACACTTATAGCTATAAAATAGCTGCTCACCCATGAAGGGATGTGTTCCTCCTGCCTACTCATTTCACAGCAATTAATGGACCTCTCTGAACTATTACAAACACTGCTTATTTGTAGCTACAATACAGCAAGTTGCTCATAGGTTTCAACCAATGTGTCTGAACATGGGACAGCCATGTGATCCCTGTGCCTTCACATCATCTACGCAGTTTCACCGTTTTTAAAGCGTGACGATCTGATCCAGCAATTCCTGAGCTAAACCCTGTAACTCCAACTCGACTAGAGCATTTACTCTGTCACTTCCTTTGGTAGTTTGTTCCAGTGGTTAATCGTCCTCGCTACTAAAAATGTGAGTCTCATTTCTCATATGAACTTGATTGACTTGAGCTTCCCATCACTGTGTTCTTGTACTGGTCTCATCCACCATGTCCAATGGAAGCTGACCAGATGAGTGAGAGCATTTCAAGTTCAAATTCTAGTAATCCTGCAAAATTTTCCGCATAATTGCAACTCATTTTCTCCTGGGAAGTGATGGACAAAATATTCTGCAGCAGCTGGTGAGAGATAACCCTCCTGACTTGAAAGAATTGCCCTCCACACTCTCCTCTCTCTCTGCCTCTGATTCTGTCACAATTTTTCTTCTGCAGCTAATTAAGAGGGAATCCCCTGCTGGAGGAAGAAACAGAAATAGAAAATCCCTTTTCAGGAACAGGCACTACGTAGCTTATCAAGCTGGGATTGCATTGTTAGGAGGAAACTTTCATACATCAGGCCCACAGCAACCCACAGCAAGGGAATCTTTTTTAGTTCTGCAGAATAAGCTGGCTGACAGCTTGCTGTACAGATGCAGTCCAGTCCGTATGTGTGACAGCAAAAGAAAATGCCTCAGTATGAGTTTAATTACAGTTGTTTTTATAAATCCTTTGCAAGGCATATTTCAGCTAAAACAACCTTGCAATTAATCACGTAGACAGAAGCCTGCTGTAATCAAAATCTAATTCTGACACCAAATTTGTCTCTGCTTCCATATCCTTTCTTGAACTCTGATCTAAAAAGAGAAGAAAAAAGTTTAAGGAGCTGAAAGAGAGAATTCCCATATCTGGATGTTTTTGCAGTGTGGTAATGAGGCTGAAGTTATAAGCTGGAGCTATTAGAGTTTAACAGCAAGGAAATATCAATGCAGTTGCTGCTTGCTGATGGGCTTCATCTCCCACTGACCTGTGCTCACTGGAGAATTAATGGGATGGCATTTGATGTGACAGCAATGCACTCGTAATGTCTCGTAATCCCAAATGTCAGGGTCAAAACTCATGTCAATCATCCCTCTTGTTTGTCTCTTACATATCCAGCTGACATGGGTGCCTGAACTGCCTGGAAGGGAGGGAGGGAATCATTTGTGGCAAAGTATTTAATGAGTGTCCACCACAAGACAGGGTTTATTTCTGGCTGTGTAGCCACCTCCTTCTGCACTGAGCTCAGCATGTCACATCACCTCCTGCCTCCCTGGTCCAGATCTGCATGGTAGCCAACGTGACAGACACTCACTGTAGCTTCTCCCAGGGTGTCCAAAATGATAGGATTTAGGCTGACAGCTACAATACACAGCAATAAATATGTATTGTAATGAGCCTGTCAGTCGTGACTGGACTGGAGAAATGCCTTCTAACCAGGCACTGGATCTGCAGACAATGGAAGCTGTATAAATGGATAAAATTGCCCACTGTGAAAAATGGTGGGTGCTAAATCCTGGTTCAAATTAAGTGCTTTGGGGTTTGGGGTTTTTTTTGGTCTGGTTATGGAAGGTTTTTTGCACGTCTGTGTGCTTGTATCTAGATACAGCAGCCTGGAGGATGTCAGGATCAATCTGCCCAAGTCATTATCTGGTGAGATAAAAAACTGCCCCATTTATGTCTGGAAGAAAGCATTTCTCACAGTAGTTTCAATATCCACTCCAGGTCAGATGCCTGTGTGGTCCCACCACTGCCTGCTCTGAGGTCCTCCCTCTGTGAGACGTACAAAGTTCTCTGTAGATCCATGTTCCCACCATCCCTCAGACAGTGCCATGCTTTTTCCCTTATCTTCTTAATTTCAACCCTTTTTTGGCTCTCTTAACTCTGAGGTGGTGGAACAAGGGGTCCTTTCCATCACCTGGGAGGGCAAAGAGTCTTGCTGCTGTCATGGACTGACACAACTTGTCCTGGGAGAGGCAGTCCTGTGTTTGGTCACAGGTCTCTGATGGCTTTGGGTGTGGGATCCCTCCTTTCTCTCTGCATTCAGAGGGACGTTTGAATGTCCCCTGTAATTCCTTTCTTGGTTGTCTTGCTGCATGGTGGGATGCAGGAGTTTCTGGACTCTTTTGAAGTGCAGAAACAATTTGGAAAGAATAACATACTGTACGTCATCTTCTCTAACAGGCAGAGCATTGCCAGAACCAAAGGGCTGGAGGATTACAGGTGGCTTTTCCAAACACCAGGCCCCATTGTTCCTTGTGTGTATTGGGTGGATGCAGGAGGCTTTAACTTCAGTATCAAGTGAAACACAAAATGAGTATGTTCACGTCTGGCTGTGGAGTATCTGGAGTGCTTCTCTTGTTGATGTGTGCTATGGGAAATGGAGAGGATTGGAGCAATATGGCTCCAATGCCTCCCCCTTCTGTGCTGCCCCAGAGCCTGTCCTGCTAGAGGAAGGCAGCCACAGCCCCGCTCACTTCTGCCTGCAGCTGATCACCCCATTGCATCAAAACCCAAAGCTCTTGGACAGGGAGAGCAGGCTTTGGCTGCTTCAGGCTCCTTCCTGGTTTCCAGCTCTTTCACAGGGTAAATCAAGCCTTTGTCCTGCCTAGCATCACGAGGCTGGGCTCCCCGAAGGCAGGGACAATGCTCTCTTGTTAAGGAATAAGGCTGTAGGGAGGAGGCTGAGTCTCGAAACACCTTCCAGCACTGATCTAAACAGTGAAAAGGGGAGTGTTAAATGAGAGAAGGATGCCTACCTACTGCTTCTTGGGGGAGTAATTGCCCCCTTGTATCTGCACCATCTCCCTCTTGTAGGTTTCTTTCCCTGCGGCAAGAGCAGCAGAAGCAGACACATCTACCTTTCACCTGGTATTTTTTTTTTTTACAGGCTGGATATTATCTTAAAATAGAGCCGCCTACGCCACGCCAGGGTGGATGGCCAGCATGCACAGACACAGTGTTTCATCTCTCTGGGCTTACAGCTACAATATGGAAAGGGCAAAGAAGTTCCACGGTGTGTGCTGGTCAAGCTGAGCTGTCTGGAAATGACAGTCTGACCTGTGTCGATCAGAGTAAAATCCCCCAGTGAAATGACTTTCTTGTCCCAAACTTGTTGGAGGTCTGCCCAAGGCAAGGGGGAGCTTGTACCTGCTCATGGCCCCTGCAAGGAGCTCTGTGCAGCTCTGGGCCACCTTGAGGAGGGAGCTTGGGCAGGCAATGGGGAAGGGGAATAGATAATTAACCTGCCTTTGGGAACAACATTGGGGTATTGCCAAAGTGTGCAAATACCTCTCCTGTGGTCTCCGCACTGCCATGAGGGTGGTTTGTCCCCTCTTTAAATACAACAGTAGAAAATGCATGGGCAGTTTTGTCACACTGACCTTGTGACAAAGTAGAGTCACCATATGGTGCCACCATATGGGAAATACATGCCGAGCCATGAGATAGGCTCCAGGCCTATCTCATCCTGCTGCTGCACTTCTCTGGCAGTGATTTCCTTCTCCCTTTACCTTTCCACCACAGGAAGAGAGAAGATGGAGGGAACCCCTGGGAAGCTCCATCCCTTCCACATCCCTGTCTGCCTTCCCTCGCTGTCTATGGAGGTTTGTGTTCAGAGGTGTCACACCATGTGTGTGTCTCTTGGTGGGACACCTATACGGTGTGACGGTATTTCTGGCTGGCTGGTAGCACACGATGCAATGGAGGGTGCTGTGCGTAGGTGTACAAAAGAGTGTCCCTGTCACCATGCATTCAGAGTTCAGTGCAGTGCCCGGCACAGCCCCAGGAGCAGGCTAATGATATCACAAATATGCTTTATTCCCAGAAAAGCTTTAGTTGTTCTTCATGGGTAGTCAGTTCCTGGGCTTGCTAGGATAAAAAAAGGAGCGGCAGCTTCAGCAGCCCGATGTCTGTAGGCTCACGTGGTACAAGGGGAACACCATGGCTGCACAGTGGCCAGTTTCTCTAGGACTGGCCTCCCTTGGTGGAACAGTTCCCAAAGGCACAGCTGTTTCATGTGTCTCTAAGCCCTGTGGGTTCAGGTGCCCAAGATCTTTCCAAATCAGTCCAAACAAATATTTTTTGTCCCTTCCTGGTAGATAAGAGATGTATTGTAAACAAATGAAAACTGTTAGTGATTCAGTCAGTGGAATATGTGTCAGATGTCCTGATTCCCAGAGTAGCACTGGTAAGGTCTGGGTGGTGGCATGTCCCAGTGACCAGCCTTCCCAACTGGGAAGCTGCCCCTCCAGCCACACTGCCACTACAGCACTGCTTCTCAGAGCGCTGCCTCTCAGGGGAGTCCCAAGAGGTCCCAGGGGCGCAGGAAATGAAATTTTCACATCTGTACCATGGTCCTGGAGGGAGGACGGTGGTGGGAATGAGAGCTGAGCACCATTGTGGAAGGTTACTTCTCCACCCCCTCCCAAACTGGTCTTCCAGTGTCACCACAAGCAATGACAGACAAATGTTCTGGCAAGTGACAAATTGTTTCCCAGCTCATCCCTATTCTCTTCCCACCCTTTTTTCCCTGTGAGTCGACTTCTGCCTACACAGATGCTTTCAGACCAGCCTGAAAGCCCTCTTGCGTGCTGGTGGGATGGTGAGTTTGTACTGATGCACACTTTCTTCTCCTGGATTTTGAGATTTTCCTGCAAGTAGGCAGAGAGCAGCATGATGCTGTATGACTGAAGTCCCTGCTCACAGTTCATGAATAATGAAGACTATCAAAGCTCACAGCCTGAAAGACATGTTTTATAAGGCCTCAAGCTCACATTCGTGCAGCAAACATCTGTGGTGGTGTGAAATGTGACAGCCCCGTGCCAGAGGTTACACTCCCCATCCTGGAGGATGGAGGAAGGGATGGTGAAGAATGGTCCAGACCCTCCAGTGTGATGACCTCTGGCTCAGCTGAGACCTTTCTGCAGATAACTTAGCAAAGGAAGGTGAAGCAGAACTCTCTGGGTGCAGAAGGGATGCAGGGAGCAGCAGTTTATAGGTTTAGTGTTTTCCTCCTGCTCTGGAGGACTGACTCTTACTCACTTGATCAGGACTGTAGGATGGGACAATCTGGTAGCCACAGGCTGTAAGGTAGCCTCAGAGATACTTCACCATGAGCAGTCCCTGTCAGAAGAGGTGTTTCCCAGGAGGAACTTGGGAAGGGCCTGACTTTGATATGTTTGGGGATTTTCATTAAACAAGAGAGTGTTAATAAACCTGGAAATCCCCCTTTTAAATTTGATCTACCAGCCTCTTCCAGGCCCCTAAGCCCTCGGGGAGAAAGCAATAGGAACTGAGATTAAATACACTTGAAGTCAAGGGACCAGAGGGATGGGGACCCAAGGCCTGTCTGCACTTGTGTAAGCCAAAGCATCGACTGAAGGAGCTCCTGTGAAAGTAAGCCCATATAGGAACAGCTTCTTTCTCAGAGGAGACCACCCCTTCACAGGAACATGAGCTAAATAAAAGATGACTTTGTCCATACCTACAAGGGCTTGCTGGCGGTACAATTTGCAAACTGAGCATCAAGGCAGTTTCTGTTGCAAGAGTTCCTGTGCAACAGGCTGTTTGCCATATCTGCAGAGGAAATCAGCTGTGTCACCCCACGGGCTCTTTTCTGCCAGTAGAAAACTGTGGCAAAGACTTGTAGTATTAGGAAGAGTTTCCAATACAAAATTCACTCAAGAGAAGCCAAGGCACTGCACTGGTTCAGCTGTGTTTGATAATATCAGTACAAATCGTCACTCAGGTCCTCCTGGTCTCAGATCATGCCCTTCCTACAGGACACAGGTGAGCAAATGCATGGCAGGTATCATCCCATTTTTTTAACTCCCCTGTTTTTAAATGAACAGCTTTTTTAGTATTTATTACTAGATTTACTTCAGCTTAAATATAGTTATATATTTTATAGGGTCACTGTATGATACCCTCTTACTTTGCCTGTGAAATACAGGGGTGAAACATAGTCCTACTGGCACAGAACAGTTTGGTGTACAGAATGAAAACTATAATGGGCTGAAAGTGATGGAGAAGTTTTATTTTATAAAGACGTTCAAGTGGGCTGTGCCATCATAAGGATACAAAGTCGAAGCCACATCCTGCCGACTTGGCTAATCCATAAAAGAGCTTTCAGTGTTTTCCCTTGGAGTAACAGCTTTAAATTTTAATAAGATGTAGTGTACTTTCACCGGATTTCATAAGCTGATACAAAGTTTAAATGGGGTTAAGTAAGTAGGAGCCTAAGAGAGATGAACATAAAGGACGTAAATTATTTCCTCTCTTTTGCAAGTTCATTTCACTAGGTTTATTTTGGGGAAAAAATATCTAATTCAAATTATTTATTTCTTCTGTGGATGATTCAGATGTCAGGGGAGGGAGACAACACTTGAAGTAACCATAGAGCAACTTCAGCAAATAGGACACTTTGTAAAGAGAAAGAAATTAATCAGGTTATTAATTCAGATTACTTTGTCATTTAATAGATTTTAGGACTATTTTAGACTTGTGTGCCTGAACATGATCCACACAAGCCTGTAAAACAAGGACTTTTGAAAAAACTGCTCGAAATGTCATCCAGCCCACCCCTGCCCCAGGGCAGGACCGACTGCATAAGTCCTTCCAGACAGACTTTTGTTCAGCCTGTTCTTGGAGCCCTCCGCGATGGAGAACCACAAGCCTGCCACAGTGAGCAACTCCAGTGCTGGCACACTCTGCCGCTGAGGAGCTTCCCTCCACCTACAGCAGATGTGCTTTCCTTCCCTTTAAGCCCATTACCCCTTGTGTTACCCCCAGTGAAAGGGGAGGTCTGGTTTATCTCCCTCTTCACAGCTCTGGGTGGCATGTTTGCAGCCTGCTGTCACTGCAGGCTCCCCCCGTCCGCCGGCTCCAGCTGCTTCCCCTTTCCCACACACCAGCCCTGCAGCTGCCTTCTAGATACTCTGCAGCAGACCCAAATACCATCCAGATATACCACCTAGGGTGATATCCAGAGGGTAGACCAAAGCCTAGATCTACTTTTTGTCTCTTTCCTCTTTGCAAAGGTGGGATAAAGAGCTTTTCAGGCATATGATGCACAACAGTCTGCACCATGACCCACTGGTCACCCTGCCCTGTGCTGTGCCTGGGGACCCCTGAGAACAAGCAGGAGCTGTGGGGTGAATTTTTTTTCTACTAGTTGCAATGCTACAGAAAACAGAGGTGTAATGGTCTTTACTGAATGTGTTTATTTTGGTGGTTTATAACTCTGTAGCCCACTGAAATTACTCCAAAACATTCTCAGCTAAAAGCATGAGCTGCTCCATTTTGAGCTTAAAAAGTCATTTCTGTACCCAGGAGCTGTACTCATTCTCAGTGGAGTGGGCATTGTAACACGCACTGTGCAGTGGATTATATTTATGAGATTATACCCTCTAGGCAACAACCTGGTGCTTAAGAAATGAGTCAGTCAGAAAGACCAAGGCAGAGGGAATCTGATTCAGTGATGATAAGATTTGCTTCCAAAAGATCTGGACCAAAGTAACCAGCATTTTTCCAAGATATGCTTGTCCTAACAGTCAATTAAATGACACATGTAAGAATATCTTATGTCATTTGATGGCTCCCAACAGTCTAAAGAAGCAGTAGCCACACAGCAGGACTGGGACTCAGTGTGAGAGGCTGGTTGGGTACCGATGGGCAGGAATAGCCAGGACATGTGAGTGAAAACCTGGCCAAGCTCATGATGGCTTTGTTAGTGGGGGGAGATCTGCTGGTGTGGAAGAGGAGCAGGTTCCTGGGAAATACATCCAGGAAAAGGGAAGAGACAGGGAGAGAAGGCAAGAAATGCGTGTGGGGAAACAGTGACAGGAAGAGGAAAGAACAAATGAGAACTGGCAAGTTGATAAAAGAACAAAAGGGCTTTGTCTCACATTAAAGGCAGCTAACTACACAGATCATTTTCCCATGTAAGCAATTACTGCAGCTACCCCAGGGAGATTACATGGTTGCAAATGGGAAGATGGGTTCTTTACATTCATAACTGGCTCTCACAAGTGCTGCATCAATATGGCTCATGATGCTCTGGGCCACGTCAGGCAAGTGGAGAAATTGAAACTTGTTTGTGCAGATAGCTGGAATCCCTGTTTTAAAAATTGCCTGTCCATCTGTACATGGGAGTAAGTCATCAGGTCATGGAAAAGAAAGAATAGTGGCTTCTAAAAGGAGACAAGAGGTTTGGTTTATTCCTCTTTCACTCCTGACAGCAGCTGTTGACAGCAGCTTACAGCAGTCAGTGGAGTCACGTAGGCATGAGTCAGGTAAAAATCAGACATAAGTCTGAGATTCCCTTTCCGCCTGATTTTCAGAAGCGCTGAGCGCAGGCAACTCCCATTCAAGCCAACGCACCATTTAGCTTAATTCTGTTTTACAGCAGCAGAGCTGGGAATATAAACCAGGTCTGAGATACACTGAGGCCACAATAAATTGAAATTCAGTTGGTTCTTCCTAATTGTATAGGTTGTGGCATGCATTTTTTTTTTGTAATCCTTTGTGAGTAGTAATTTATGATTATGGATTTGTTATAGAATGTAGATTTAAAGTGAAAGATGTATGAGCTCTTTTTTATTGAAAATGTGCCAGAAGTCACTAATCCTTGTATTAGTTTTCAGGAGGGGGAAAAAAAAAACCCAGTTCAACATCAAATCACATCTATGGGACCATAAAGTGTGTGTGTGGGGAGGCTGTCCTGACACAGAATCCATGTCTGGTAGTGCTTTTCACCCTGTAGAATCAGCTTTTGACAACGGGTTATTCTGTTGAGGCCAATTCATAACCAGGCTGTGTTAGTTCATGATCTGACCTGTTTTGTTAGAGTTTGTCAAGAGCCACCAAGTCGTGACACCAATGAGGTCTCAGCTTGACAATCTCCTGTTGCCACTTTATGTGTCTTCCAGCTCTCCATTTACCGGCACAAACTTATCTCACTGCTTGTGCTGTAAGTGTTTTGACATCAGCCACTCCAAATTTAGAAACTGATGTTATGGAAAACTTAATAACATTAAAGAAATGCCAACCCATCTTCTCTGCTGTCTTGTGCTATGCTTTGTTCATCTGAGGAATTTCTTGCATTGCACAACTGCCCAGAGGATGCGGGTTCAGGATTGTGCCCCAGCAGGGATATGATGCAGCTCAAGCCCCAGACCAGGACTTCACGGCATTTAGGTTACTCTCTACGCTGCTTTCCTGACTATCTCCTTTGTGACCCTTGATCTGCCTTCCCCTCCATCTCCTTTCCTGCAGTGAGAACTCAATGGCTTTCGCTCACCTTTGGTCGTGCTGAAGTTTGGGGTTCACCCTTTGGAGTGACAAGCACACTTGTAGCACCCAGCACAAGGGCGTCCCTTGTCTCAGCTCAGGCAACTCAAGCCCTAGAAACTTGGCCGATCCTGTCACTTTTACTTCTGAAGAAATGGCATTCATTTATTCACCTAAGCCCCTTTTTAAGGCTCCTTTAGAGTTTTATTCTCTCCAAAAGGCAGCATTTTGTTCTTGAGCAATATTTGTTGGATGCTATCCCATGAATGCTGTGCCTGGGGAGCTTTTACCTGGGGTGGGGGTTCAACTGTGCCCCCCAGGAGCTGGGGCCACCCCTCCCCAGCTGCAGTGAGAAAGTTTCCCTTTGCAGCACTGAGAACAGGCAGAAACAAAGAGCCCAGAGGAGGTGGGGAGGGGAGAAGGGAAGAATGAGCTAGGTTAGGGGAAATACAGCCTGGAAGAAAAGGAAAGGACCAGCTGATCTGAAAGCCCCGATAAAAGCCTGAGACAAAGGACGAAAGAGCCTGGGAGATTATCAAGGGGAAGCGGGAGGAGGAGCAGAAAGATGCAGCAGAACCTAAGTGGGAATGATGTAAAGTGCTGCAGGGAGGAGGGGAGTTTCCTACCTAAAGCAGAGGCTGGGTTAAGTTACTCAACCGCCTCCATTTACAGGAATGGAGCCCCTTTCTCCCTTCTGGCTGGGAGCACCTGACAAAGCAAGGAGCTGCTCCAGCGGGGAGAAGTATCCATGTCCACCCCACAGCCCTGACAGCATCAGCCCCGATTGCTCATCTATTTCCAAGTACAACCGAGTCATATCGCTGGTGGGCAGCGAAGTCAGGTACACGCTGGGTCCAGTACCCTGCAGCGGAGGAAGCATTAGTACTGCTGCTGTTAGCCTTGTTATTTTCTTCTAATAAAAAGGTGGTCATGACTCACTCCATTAAGAAACAAAAGCAGAGCTGTAATCTACTGAAAGGCAGTTGTTTGGATGCTGAGCATTAGGTGTGTAAAAGGAGGAAGGTCAGCTGTGGGTCAGGTCTGGTGACAGACACCCTGCCGCCAGCACAAGCCAAACTTTGGGTACCCGCAAAGGGAAGGGACTTTACTTTCTGGGCTGGTATGATTTGCCCCCTCCTTCAGACTACTGCTTCAGCCAGGAGAGTGGGGGGAAAAAAGCTCTCTTTCCCACCCCCCACTCCCCCACACATTTCACTTGGGTTTCCTGAGAGGAAATGATGCTCTCGTGTGACTGCTCTGGCCCCCTCCTTCCTCCCGGGAGGGAGAAGCGTGCTCACATCTGCCCGCAGCCCCTCTTCCCCTCCCTGTGCCACACTGGAACCAGTTCACCAGCTGGGCTGTTACCGGGGGCCAAGTCCCCAGGGAGTCAGGCTGCTTCTCAGGGAGGAAGAAGCGGGTCCTGAAGCTGGGGGCTGGGAGGCAGGAAAGGCAGGTTGGGTTCAGGCGGTGACGAAGGTTTCCTGTGTGAGGGGAATATTTCATTGCCCCCTGCCCATGTCAGACTCCCACCTAGTGATAAATAAAGGGGAGGAATCGGCCTTCATTCGGTGATGTGAAGGGTTTTGTCACCGCTGTGGCCATGCTTCTCCTGGTGGAGATCCAGTTCTGGCAGGGACCGTTCCAGCACGTGGGGACATCAAACCCAGCCATGCAGCTGCAGCAGTGCCCAGATGCCTCCCAGGGCAGGCGCAGAGGAAGGGAAGGAGCCTGGCTGCCATGACAGCAGTGGCCAGGTGAAGACAAACACCCACGCTAAGACACTCTGTGAACATCTGCCCCTACCCACAACCTATTTCTATTTTTGTTCCGTCTCTTACCCTGAGTGACTCAGAGGAGGGGAGCAAGGGGGGGGTCAGGTTAGAAGGAGCGAGCCGGGGGCTGCAGGGGGTTTGAAAGAGGAAGAGGTGCTTTGAAAACAGGAGTTGCTGTTCTTTCAGTCAGCTTGAACATTTTCCTTGCCCAGTCTCTCTGATGCTCCTCTGCTCTAGCTGCAGGCCATCGGAGGCAGGACAGCACTTCCTGCCTGCTGTTGAGGTGCACATACTTTCAGGGCACCATCAGAATAAATGACACCCTACTCTTAGAGAGCTCCACTGTCATCAGCCCAGGCTGTAATGAGCATGGCTGGAGCTCATCCTTTTGCTGAACTTCTTCCAGGGATTTCCAGTTCTCTTTTGGGTCACTTTGCAAAACTTATGTACAAGGAAAGGGCAAGTGCCAAATTTCCTAATTCCTGTGTGTTTTAGTGTCGTGACTTCTGGACACAGGCGCAGCCTGAGGTCTGTAGTGCAAGTCTTGCAGCCTGTAAGTTTGCCACAAGGAAAGGGACACAAGACCACACACACACACCCCCAAGAGCCATGCCAGCGATTTTTCTGTTGCACGTGGCCCTCCCCATCCCTGACTCCCCCTCCATAGCATTCATTAATTCTGCAGAAATGGCACATCTTGCTTTGTACCATGCTGTTACTCCATGTTTTCTCCTTTTTGCTGAGCCAGGCTGTAAACCGTGGCGCAGGTAACTACATCCTCAGGGATGTTCTCCAGGCAGTCCACGCTTATCACTCGGTTACCGGAGCTGCCTTGACGCGAACTGCCGCCGGGGCAGGGGGTGCAGCCCTTTCCGAGGGGGTGTAGGAGCAGGCAGCTCCCATCCCCTGGGCAGCTGTGCGCTTGCAGGCAAGTGCGGGCAGGCGCTCGGGCTTTGCTGGGGGCGAGGGCACACACAGTGAGGGGGGATAAGGGGAACTGAAACCCCCTTTGCAACCGGGGGTGAGAAACCTGCCCCAGCGCTGCCCTTCCTCCTCCCCCCCCCCGCACGCTTCCCGGCTCCGGGCCGCCTGGGGAGGGGGAGCGGTGATGCCGGGATGAGCCTCGGGCCGATGACTGGAGAATTTTTGCGGCGTTTTTCAGCTTCCTCTGCCTCCCGGCCTGACTAACGCTGCCTGCGCGGCCGCGGGCCCCCGCTGCCCGGCACAGAAGGGAGGGGATCCCCGCCAGGGGGCGAGGCCCGCAGTGCCCAGGGGGCGTGGCCCCGGGGCGGGGCATGCCCATGTTTGGAAGGCGGTCGCGTCACTCCCCTTATATGGGCAGTGATGTCAGGGCCCGGCCTCCCATTCATATAAATGCCCGGTGGCGGCGGCTGGGATTCCCTGCCCCGGTTCGGCGCGGTGCCGCGGTGCCTCCGCTCCTCTCTCCCGTCCCGTCGCCGCCGGCTGAGCCCCCGAGCTCCGGGACTTCCTCAGCGGGCACCCTCCTGCCCCGGCTGCGGCGGGGCGCGACCCACGGCCATGAAAGTCACGTCCCTCGACTGCCGCCAGCTGCGGAAGCTCCTGCGGAAGGAGCCTTCCCGCTGCCTGGTGCTGGACTGCCGGCCCTACCTGTCCTACTCGGCCTCCTGCCTCCGCGGCTCGCTCAACGTCAACCTCAACTCGGTGGTGATGCGGCGGGCCCGCGGCGGGGCCGTGCCGCTCCACTTCGTGGTGCCCGACGCGGCGGCCCGTGCCCGGCTGCTGCTGGGCGGCGAGGGGGAGGCGGGGACCGCCCGCCTGGCAGCCGTGGTGGTGCTGGACCAGGGCACGGGGCACTGGCAGAAGCTGAAGAAGGACAGCACGGCCCAGATCGTCCTCAACGCGCTGCTCTCCAGCCTGCCGGAGGCCGGGGCCAGGGTCTGCTTCCTGAAAGGTGAGAGGGGTGAGGGGCGAAGGGGGGGCGGGGGGTGGAGAGCGGCGTGGATTGACCCTCAAAGTGTGTCCCCCCCGCTCCGGGTGGCAGCAGCCCCGCGGTGCTCCTGTCCCCTCTCCGCCGCCGCCCTGCAGTTAACCTGATTATTGGCGGAGGGCAGGGAGGTAACGCGGGGATTTCGTTTCTCTCCCACCCACCGGAGATAAATCCCGGACAGGCTCTGCGGGCTGAGCCCGAATGCCTTTCCGCTCACCCCCGCCGCGCGTTTAAGAGGCTGGTGAAAAGCAAAGAATATTGGGGAAGAAGGGCAGAAGTTGCAGATTAGCAAAGGGAGAGGTGGACGAGAGAGGTGAGGGCTGCGTGGAAAATAAAATCAGCCCCGTGGGTAAGAAGAGAGCCGAGGCCACCTCTGCCCGGTGATACGGGGCGGCCGGTGTTGGGCACCCGACACCCGGGGATCGGTGCCTGCTCCTCCGCCCGGTGTGGCGAGCTTTATCTCTCCATGGAGCATATCGAGGCAGGTAGGGGAAAACCAGAGCCGAAACTCCGGGGCTTGTCGGGGGACGTAAATACCTCCTCCCCCCACGTGTATTATAGCCCTGTGATTGTGGTTCTTTGTTTTCCTTCGATATAACCCGGGGATAATAAAACAATAAAAAAAGAATAGCAGCCTGCCCTTTCTCTGCCCCTCCGTCCCTCCTGGCAGCGCCTTTGGTGGGGCCACGCTAGAGTAGGAGTTCCTAAACAGCCCCCCCTTGCCATTTCCTGAGGCCATGGGAGGTCACAGATGGAGAAGAAAACCAGGCGATATCTCTTGAATAAACTCTGGCACTATGTCCTCACCGGCCAAGTTTAATTCCCTTTTATTAAGCCTTTTATCATACTATTTTTTTTTGTCCTGATCTGCCCGGTTTGTGCCTCCTATAATGAACAAGTGCCCATGGGCATCCCCACGAGGGTAGGGGGAATTGGCCTGGTACCAAGGGAGAGGGAGACTCTCAGGGCAGTTTGCCCCCATCCTGGCTCTGCCTAGGCACTGCCAGCCTGCCCTGGGGTCTGACAGTCGCCCCAAAAACCCCTGTTCTGCTGCTGCAAGGGATACTTGCACTGTGCTAGGCCAGGCAAATCCTTAGGGACTCCATTAAACTAGAGACAAAGAAGCATCTCCAGGGTCACACTGGGAAGTCTGTGGCACACCAGGTGCTGAATTAAGCTCTGCTGACTCTCAGCCTGCTTGTTTAGCCACAAGATTGTCCTTCCCTCCTTGTGTACCACCCCACGCTTTGAAGTGGTGATTGTGGCTGTGGGCAGTATATCTGGGGTGGGGTTTTGATGTAGGCTCTGTTTTGTACCTTGTGTGTATTGCAAAGTGTCTTTCTTGAGAGTCTGTTGATTTCAAGCTAAAAAGATTCCCCCTTAGTGGGTGAAAGTTTCCTCCTTTTCACACTGCTGTTCCCCTTCACTTCGCTGGAAGTGCTCTGCGCTGCAGGATCAGGCCCGTGAAGTCTGCAGCTCCCTTTCAGATCCGGTGTGGCTCGAGGAGCCAGTGACTCAGTGGGCAGCGCTGCTGATTCACTGGGGCCACGGACCCCCAGGAAGCTGTTGTGGTCCGGGGGAAGATCTCTGGGACAGTGGGGATATAAATCATCCTGAAGCACGAGGCACTGCTCGAAAGAAAAGGTCCCTTGGGGGTCTGTAGCACCAACCTTGCAAACAGTGGGCTGTAAAACCACCAGAAAAAAAATCCTTGAGGGCTCTTCACTTACATTCCTGTTCTCCCTAGGTGTGCGGGAGCTGGGAGGAGGTGTTGGCTGCTTACAGCTAAGGTGGTCTCATCTTGTCACATTGATATGAGCAGGTCACCCCTACTGGGTCATGATGCATACTCAGGATGTGGCTCCAGGCAGGGCAACTAGTGCAGAGCAACTGCACAGCAAGTTTCACGCTGGCCCCATTCCTTCCCTCCCTTTCTGGCTTTCAGGGGCTGTGTCACATCTTTCATCTGTGTAGGTGCAGTTTCATTCTGGGTGAGCTCAGCCCCAGCAGGGTGACAGTGGTTGTGTGGCAGGGGAAGAAGTGCTTGCAGCGAGAGAAAATAACGGATCCACCCCTGGTACTGACAAGGATTCTATTATTTATTGATTAAAACCGAAGGGCAGCCCAGCTCTCTGTGATGAGCAATCTAGTATTTGCAGAAATGACCTCAGGGAAGCTAGGTTGAGTGGGGAGGGGGAAGAGGAGATTGCTGGAGGATGGGATGAGAAGATGACTCACCCTAAGAGCAGCCTGCAAATATCCTGATCCCCAAGGCTTGTAATTAACCATTCACCAGCTGCATGCGTTAGCTCCCCCAGAGACAGGAGACATGCATGTCTGTTCGAACACACACGCTGATTTGGCTCGAGCAGATTTATGTGTTCATTCAAGAGCAGAAACAACAACAAGGAGTGTAAATGGGGATAGTGTCTATTTATATAAACTGGACATATTTTTCCTATGTGATGGCAGTGGTTGGGGGCAGGGGTGAGATAAGGCCAGCTATGCAAAACAAGAGGATTTAAAAGTTCACCCCATGAAGTACAGTTGGAGATCAGGAGAGCAGAGGAATCTGGAGAGCTGCTTGTGTTTGTTGGCTTTTCACACCACCAGTTGTTAGGGATATAATTTTATCACCTCAGTTGTGGTGGATATCATTTTATCAGCCCCCCCCTCATGGTCTCCATGGTCATTTGGCTGCTTAACTCACTGCCTCATGCTGTGAGCTCTGGGGGGAGCTGGCTGAATGTGGCTGGGGAGTAGGAGGAAAGGTGCAGGTGCCCAGTGCCAGTTGACTGCAATGTCACCCTCCTGCCCTCCATCATGGAAAACAGACTTTCATCACATTCAGTGGGCTTTGGATCATGTCGGCCACTTGCAACACGAGGACCCCACAGCAGGACTGAGTGGGCGGTGGTAGCATGTCATGAATTTGAGCACACATCTGCTCAAACATTGCAAACAAATGAGACACCGGCGCTACGGGGCTGAAATGTCAGAGGTAGCTGTACCAGGCAGCCCTGGCAGCGAGGGCGGCGGGGGCCCGGCGGCTGCTCAGATCTTCAGCGCTTCCTTTGTTTCGAAATTCTTCCTTGAACCAGGGCACCCGCACTGACGCCGCTTATCAGGGTGAAACCCTTGCAGATGAATGAATCCCATGGGAGGGTTTGCTTTCTGAGCCTTGTTTACTTGAGGGCCACACTCCGAAGGATGATCGAATCTAGCTGTTCGAGAGCTTTCGCTGCTCATGTTTGCCCTGAAAAAGCACAGGTGGCAAACACGTGGCACACCACTGACATTTCCAGGCTGCTTCTGCTGCTGGACTTGTTCATTTTGGAGATGGTGTACTTCCGTGCAGCCTCTTCCCAGCCTGGAAACAGGCAATGATTTAGCTGACGACAAACTTTGAGTAACAATGTAATAATAGGATTAATTCCTTTTCATTAGCGGTGCACTGAATGAAACTGATGTAGTACTTAACCATGCAGAATAGCTCATGCGGGGCTATTCAGTTGTCAAATGCTGTCACAGGATTTCATTAAGTTTTATAGCTGTTATTTAGTAGATTGGTTTCAGTGGGACTGTCTTCATTACCTCGCTGTCTCGTGCATTGTGGTGATTAATGTCACAGCTGCTAGCATCCCCCTCTTGTGCCTATGTCCATTCAAAAATGCAAATAAAATATTTCTTATGTTGTCACAGCATACATAGTAATGACAGATTTAGAGAGGATAACTCTTGAGTACAGAGTTCTGTCTCAAATGCTGGAAATAGTGCTCATAGGTAAAACCTGGGGGAGGGAGTTCAGTCCCTGCTGTACTGGAGTTAATGGTTGCTAAACTCAACAGAATTACATTTGTTAACAGTTTTAATCTGGATCCACTGGCTCTGAGCAAGTTAATAACTGTCAGGGCATCAGAGGTTTTTCTTCCAGTGCCTGAAGCCTTTTAAACAAACCCCCTTCCACAGGGGAGGGCTATCCCTCATTAACCCCCTGGCACCCATCACTGTGTGGCACTATCCCACTGTATTGCAAGCGTGGAGCTTCACTTCTGCTCTGCCTTAATTAAACCAGTTTTTGGAAGCACAAACATTCATGGTTTTGGTTTTTTTTACCCTTCCCTAGGGGGATACGAATCCTTTAACTCGCAATATCCTGAGTGCTGCGTGGATGGAAAACTCATTTCCCCGGAGAGGACTGAGGTGGAGAAAAACCTCACCAGCCACTGTGAGAAGCAGAGTGCCAACCACAAACCTGCTTATGATCAGGTGTGTGTCACAGCTGTGGCGGCTGACCTTCCCCTTGAGTCTTCTCCTGTCACTGGGCTCTGCTAGAGGCTGGCAGGGTGCTGGGGGCCCTCGTGCTGGCACAGGCTGTGAAGTTGTTGCAGCCCAGGTTGGCAGCCTGCGTGTTGAATAAGATGCCCTGCGTGACCACCTCTGCCTGGCTTCAAAATTAAGCAATGAAAGGAAGAAAAACATCGTGTCTAGCCCCAAAACTGTGTTGTGACCCATCTTTATCACACAACCAGGCTGCATCATGAGCAGCTCTCACCTCCCTAGGAGACTTAAAACGGGCAGGGCTGCCAGGAGCGTAACTTTTTCAGCAGAAGGAGCATGCTTTGGCCATGCCTCCTCTGAGTCCCCAGGAGGGATCCGAGACTGGTGGAGGGGACTGAGGCTGTGGGGATGCTTCTGAGAAGAGGCAGCAGCTCTCAAGAGCTGCCCGTGGGTAGGGGAAGTGGGGTTTCCACAGGGGAAGTCGTTGCACCCCCGCACCCACCCAGCCCGGGGAATACGTGTGCTCCGAGATGTCACCCTGCGGTTGGGGCACTTCTGCCGGTGTGTGTGTTTCCTGGTGCTGGGGGAGCCCCGGGACGATGCCCCCCTGCTCCCCTGGGGGCACTTCTCACTGCAGGCTCTGTCCCTGCCACCCCAGCTACCTCCTGGCTGTCCCCAGTGTGGGGGACCTGACAGGTGGGCAGCTCAGGGGGGTGTTAAGCCAGTTTCTCACAGACCGGGGCTGACAGCAGCTCTTGTGCATCATGGAAAGTTACCTGCTGTCTCTGAAACCCTTGTGTCAGGCGGTGGCTTTTTTTTCTTTCACCGTCTCGTCACCCAGCCTTTGTTTGTGCTGAGGAAGGAGGAACCGAGATGACATCTCGGGGTGGGTGACGTGGTGAGTGCTGTGCCCCAGAGAGGTGCAGGGGGATGGGGCTGCCCCTCCCCAAGACACATGGGGCTGTTGCCGATGAGGAGCCTTGCACTGATTTTTTTTCTTTTTTTTTTTTCTTTTTTTTTTTTCTTTGCATCACCTTTGGAGGTGTGAGCGGAGGGGCTGAGCTCTGGGCTGAGCTAGAGCAGCCTCTTCTTCCATCCTCTTCCTCCCCACTCAGATGTGGCTCCCCACTTCACCCGTGTTTTGGTAAAGCCTTGGCAGGAATGGGTCTCACATATGAAAGTGCTTTGGGTGCATCCCAAGGGGCAGCACTTTAAAGAAAGCTGGAAACATCCAGCACGTGAGTGGGCTGGATCTGACTTTGTACCTTGCAGATGTGGACAAGAAAATGAAAACCTTTTCCCTGCGTGGGCTTTGCCATTGCAGTGATTCACTGGCCGGCAGCACTGGGGTCCAAAGCAACCAGTGAGGGAGGGAGCGGGCACCCACGCAGGCTCCCTTGCCTTTCTCTGGTACCAAGACTCAAATACCCTTGAAAAATAATTACACGTTCCTGCTTCTTTTCTTCCAGGGTGGTCCAGTTGAAATCCTGCCTTTTCTCTACCTTGGTAGTGCCTATCATGCTTCCAAGTGTGAGTTTCTCGCCAACCTGCACATCACGGCCCTGCTCAATGTCTCCAGGAAAAGCTCAGAGTCCTTCAAAGACCAGTATTGCTACAAGTGGATCCCAGTGGAGGACAGTCACACAGCAGACATCAGCTCACACTTCCAGGAAGCCATTGACTTTATCGGTAGGTCCAAATTAAAAAATTTCCAGATCTTCGTATATTTTAAATTCATTTATTTTAAAATACATATTGGTGGGAAGGACACATTCCCAGATGTCGCAGCAAAAGCTTAAGCTCCTCCCTCCCTTCCCCAGCATCTGTCTTGGCAGAGAGATTTCAGTGAGGAAGGAAGAGGGACATTCAGAGCAAGGCCTTTGTCCTTCTTTCCAGCTCTCCAGGCTGGGAGGTTGAGGAAGGAAAATGTTGCTTCTTGACTGCTGTCAGGCAGACAAGGTGGGTGAGCTAGGTAGCTTTATTTTATTTTAAAAGCAAGCGTAGGTGTAACTCCAGGATGACAGGAAGCAAAGAAGTATGGTTGAACAACACCAAAGGCTATTGATTTTTGTGAAGGAAAAACCCACACTGCTTCCTTGGACTTGCATGCCAGACCCTGTAAAAGGCAGGTGAAGCAGAGACAGCTTATTGCCTTGTACTGGGATGTCTCTAAGCTAGGTCTTAGAAATCCAGTGTCTCCCCTTATCGCCGTTTCCATTTCTCCTTTTGATCATGTTGGTGTTTCACCCTTAAATCAAATACAGCAGTGCAAAAATCTTAGAAGGCCTTCAGAAGACTTTGGGCCATCCCCTCTGAAATCTTCCTGTGCTAGGCTGGGAAGGTGAGTGGCACACTGGCCATGCCAGGCAGTACAAAGGGGAGGCTCCTCCCTGAGAGGCACAGGCTGGTTTGGTGGGGTGGAGCAGCCTCAGCCTGGGTGGAGACGGTGTTGAAATCAGTGCCACTGCTCTCCAGGAATGTTTGAGAAACAGAATAAAACCTCAGTTACAGATGTGCTGGGCTCATTGCTCAGCTGAGTTTGAGTCCTTCAAAAGTGCAGACAGAATTACAAAAACCTGATCCAAGGGTGCCCTCTGAGCCCTTGCACTTCCTGGTAAGGGACTTCCACACCTTTCAGAGAAATGCTAATTCATAACACTCTTCTGTCCCATCCCCAACTCCTTCTGATAGTTGTTGAGTCACTTGGAAATTTCCCACATTTTGAGGATGACTTTAGTTATCACTTTCTTTTAAAATTGAGTGTGTGGTGGAGATGCTGGGGATGACTCAAATCTATGTCTTCCTTATTTTGTGCAGTAGTTAAATAAAACCAGTCGTGGTGGCACCAGTCCCCTGGCAGACAATTGAAGACAGGCAAATGATAGCTTGCTCATCTCTGTGTTGTTTTAGTGCCATGCACTGAGCACTACACACAGAGCAGTTCTACATAAATTGGAGCTTGAACATATTGCTCAAGGGAACAGAGGAGAGAACACCTATTTTTGAACTGTATTTTTTTGTGGAAATGGCTTATTTTAAGCACATTCTCTTTAATCTAATAACAATCATTGTGTTGTGTGAGTAACCACAGTGGCTCCTGTTGTGTAAAATGGGTGCTTTGCATAAGCCTTTTATATCCTGACTTAAGTCCAAGCATCTTTTAACCAGGCTCTAATTAGCAACTGCCTACCAGTCCTCGTGTGCTTTGTGGTGAGGCCCCAGGGAGTCAGCTCAGCCTGTCCACCCAAGGGTACCCACTGAGGGCTCAGCTCCTGGTACAGCTGTTTGCTGCTAACCAGACAAGCAGGGAGTTAGGTTTGGATTTTAAAGAAAAGTCCTGTTTTTCTATCAAAGCTGATGAGAGGAAGGCAGCACTGCAGTTCTTGCCTTTGAAAGACCTGATGGTGGGAGAGATGGCCAGGCTGGGCTTGGGTGTCGGCCCTTTGAGCCACAGGCAGAAAAATGCAGGTACAGTGAACACACATTGCCCAGATACCTGATCTCTGTCTTGCAGTACTCTGCAAAGTGAGTTGTTCCAAAAGAGAAATGGGCACATGGGAAGGAGACAGGGAAGGACTTCCCTAAAAACAGAGAAACAACCAAATTGGGATACACAGATCCTGAACCCGTGTGTCATCTGCACCTCAGGCTGGGTTTGTTGCTCTTGGTACTGACAGAAGAGCAAGCCTCTCCTTTCTGGTGGACTGGCTGTGTGCCGTACTCCACCTCCAGTGCTGGGTGTGTTGCAGTGTCCTCTCCATCCACAATGACAACTGACATCTGCAATTGCTTTTTTTTTTTTTCCCCCCTAGATTATGTCAGACGAATCGGGGGCAAGATCCTAGTGCACTGCGAAGCAGGGATTTCGCGCTCTCCCACCATCTGCATGGCATATCTCATGAAGATGAAGAAACTCCGCTTGGAGGAAGCCTTTGACTACATCAAGCAGCGCCGGAGCCTGATCTCGCCAAACTTTGGTTTCATGGGCCAGTTGCTGCAATACGAGTCGGAGATCTTGTCTTCCACTCCCAGCCCCCCCGTCGCATCGTGCAAAAGAGAAGCTGCGTCTTTCTTTGCAGAAGAACTGACGTTAGGCAAAAACTTTGAAGGCTCATGTTTTGCTTTTCCTACCTCAGTGTTGAGTTCTGTGCCCATCCACTCTCCTGTCCACCAGCTGAATCTCAGCCCAATGACGGCATCTTCATCCTGCTGAATGCCCCGGGGAGAACGGAGCTGTCATGGGTCCTCTGATCTGGACTGTGTCCCTAACAAGAACATTTCATGAACGTGCAATAGAGAAACCTCATCAGCTTAGTCTGAGACAGAGCGGCTTTTGTGGGTCATACTTCCTATATGCTGTGACTGTAAGATGGAAGTGCTCTAAGTGTGGCAGGTTTTCTGAACTTTTATTGTCCTTTTTTTAAAAAAAAATGCTTTTTTTTTTTTTTTTAAGGTTTTTATCCAGAGTGTGCACCCACTACTGTATTTCCAAATTCCTGGGGAGAAATGAGAAATCAATTTAGTATGTTCTCAGTTCCTGTCTCCTTCCCTCCTTCTTTTTGAGAAGACCCTTATTTAAAGTTTCAAGCAATAAACAGCAGCAGTGGGGAGGGAAGCAAAATAAAAGCACCACCTTTGCAAGGGCATAGGTGGTAGGAGTGAATACTTATGCTTATTTCTGGCTTTCCTCCTTCCATCTCTTGTGTCATGTTTCAGGGAGCAAAGGGCTGGGGTGTGGGAGGGGAGGGGGGCAGCTCCTTTCCCAGGACACTGTTGCACAACCAGGTGAAAATCCCCTCTCCTGCTCCAGCCTCCCAAATGTCAGGTATTGACCACAGTGTAACTGGACACCAAACCAGACCGTGGATCCCTTCAGGTGTGGCATTTCCTGTACTTCTGCGTCTGCCTTTGTACTGGATGTGCATTTAACTAAAGCAGGGGACTTAACCGAAGCTACCAGGCAACCCTGCTGAGCTATTATCCTCCCATCTGTTACTTAACAACAGCCCTAGAATACTTGAATGTCTCTACAATCCTCATCCGAGTTACTTCCCATCAGATGACACTGTAACTGCTGGATTTTACACCAAAAAAACCCAACCTGACAAACTCAGCTCCAAGCCACCTCTTCTATTCCTCCCAAGCGTTCCCGATATGTATTGTGTGTGGTCAAGTGGTCTTGTTCAGTGTTACATGGCTTGCTTAGTGTGTGTGGTTACCTTCTAGCCAGCCTTCCTTTGTGAAAACTGGTCACATTTGTTTCTGTGTTTGAAGGGAGTTCAGAACGAGTGGCTCTCTTTTTGTCTGTTGACCTTTTTATTTTTTTATATGTAATATGTATGGGAAATGGCAATAATTTCCAGAGTATCTCGTGAATGTGAAAGAAAACCTGCAATGGTTCTTATGGAGTGTAAAAAAATAATAAATTTTTAAAAATGCCATGAAAAGGAAGCTGTTTGTTGTACTTGGAGTGAGCTGCAAAAGTGCTTTGGCAGAGCTTGGTGGCAGAAGAGGTCACCTGAGAAAAATGCTGTGGCCCAGAAGTGGTAGAAGGAGGGAGAAGTGTAAGCACCCCTGGGATCTGTGCTGAAAGCCTTCAAGGTGCATCTGTACCACAGGGGAGAAGCTGAGGGGTAGGATTGTTTTAAACAGAATGACATGAGTCATGATGGCGTCACTTCCCAGCCGCCAGGCAGGCACTTCTGTTTTGATTCACACAAGTTTTATATAAGATTTGCCATCTTGCTGAAGATGAAAATCTGAAGTAGGCATGGCCCCACTTCCTTCCCAAGCACACGCCATGGGATGCTGCGTGCCCTGGTCCTGGTGTGACGTTCACTGTGTCATACCAGGGAACAGAGCATGTGGGTAATGCTCATCTTTTCACTTCTTTTAATGAAAAAAATTAATTTGAAGTGCCAGCACCTCTGAACCATTTCGTACCCCTTTTCAGCTGGAAGTTTTTAGGCTCCTTCTGGCTCATCACTGCAGCACATTTACAATCTGCATTTCCAAGTTATTGAGTAGAAAAATTTATGGTAGATGTCTGAGTTTCAAAGCATCTATGTCCTCTGGGGTTCATCCATCTGTAACATCCTTTAGGAAGCAAATCTCACAGGTGAGAAGCTGTCCTTGGAGGTTAGCCTTGAATTTCTTCCCTGTGTCAGGGGTACATGGCAGCAGCCCTGCCTGGGCTCTGGGAAACCTGAACATGGGCACCAACAGCTGGGGAGGTGAGGCGGGTGATCTAGTAAAAGCAGATCAATTAATTTTCTGAAGGATCTGATTGCTTCCCTTAGGGAGCTCTGGAAAGTGCTCTCTGCCTCTCAACCCCCACAAGCAGAAAGGCTGCTAGGCTTAGTGAGAGCAGCCACATCCTGAGCACAGAGGCCTACAACCTTGAGAGAAACTGAGCAGCCAACAGCTCTCATCAAAACAGCATAAAATCCTTTCCGGGTGAATGACCAGCTTTGTTTCTCAAGGATGAGGAAGCCAAAAACCTCTGCGGAGCCAAGGATGTTTGCCATGGGAACCTGGAGAGCAGGCAGCAGTGGGCTGAAGGGGTTAACAGGGACTGCTGGCCTTGGCAGATTTGCTCACAGCAGCTGGAAAAGATCACAGGCCAGGCAGAGGAGCCAGGTATTTAGCAGAGAGGGAAGGCAGCTGCTTTGGTTTTGGAGAGGGACTCTGATCCTGGCCTTTAGCACAGCATGCTGGTGGATAGTGTTGGCAGAGGGAGATGCTGGGCTAGGATTCAGCAAGGACAGAGGAGGGCCAGAGCCCTACAGGAGCCTGAAGAGGGGTTGTCATGTCTGGGCACAGGAGCCTGAAGAGGGGTTGTCATGTCTGGGCACAGGAGCCTGAGGTTTGTGTTCTTGCCCTGGGCACAGTTCCCCTCTGCTTGACTGGTTCCAAACCATGTCTTCTCCCTGCAGGAGGAAGCCCCAGCATCCAGGGCAGAGTGGGATGTAAATGCTACCTCCCAGAGGAATGTGCTCCTATGCTTTGTTGCCTCCGTGCTAACCTCTGCCCCTAGCTCAGCTCCTTCCTTCACCAGCTTGGCAGATCCCGCCTCTCTGAGGGGACATCACAACTATCTGCCTGCAGGGCTCTGGGGTGAGAGTATGTTCTCTCCTCCCTCCCTGGCTATGCTGCTCCCACAGGCAGGGAGGAGCTGAGGACTCAGGCACCAGTCTGTGAAGGTGAGTGTGACAAATCAGGATGGCATTTACCTGAGAGATGGGATGTGTGAGCTTGAATCCACATGGGCAGGGCAGGAACCCTGGTTCTCTGCTTCCAGACACCAGCACACAATAGCTACCTCCATCTTTAGGGAAAGGGACAGCTCTGACAGTGTTTTGTGGCTTGTGTGCTGAGCAAATTCACCAGACTGGGTAGGACGGAAGATTTAGGGGGCTTTTATAGCCCAGATGGTCTTGGGTTTGGGTAGCTCACTCCTAGGAATGGAAGTTCAGATCAGGCAGGTGCATGGGGAATGTCAGAGCTGAAGGACGGGGGCTGACAGGGATGGGGGCTGAACTGGCTGGTTCAATGTGTCTGTGTCCATCTGCCAGCTAAGCCTGGCAGAGGAATAGGGATCTCAGAAAGTTCTGATGGAAAATAGAGAACTACATAGCTGTAACAGCAAGGGGAAGGCTACAGCAGGATGCTTTCAGACATCAGAAAAAGCAAGCAAGGGAAAGATGCCAGGAATGCTGTACCCTTAGGCAAAGCTTTGATTAGAGCTTGTCCTTTATGATACCTGAATCCAATGAAGCTGAGAGGAAATGTCACAGAAAAGAGGATTTTGCAGGTTCTGCTGCCCATGGAAGTGCTGGTTCAGGGCCCTACTGTGACGTGAGCATCTCTCTCCATTGATGTTCCTGATGGTGTACCCTTATGTCCTGGACAAACCTGGCATCAACCAAGAACTGTTTCAGATCATGCTGTGGGACTGAAAAGGGCTTGTGCCATGAAGCTTTTAGGCTTGCAAAGAGCAGTCATGTTGCAAGCATGAGTGCTGTTGCTCAGCCTGTCTCTGCTTTGTACGGGCTGCCTTTCTGCCTCCAAGACAAACAAACTCCTCAAAAAAAACATGCCACAAATAATAAATGTTTTTATATGGTTGCAAATCAGATTGTGAAGAGATCTGGGGTGGGGGTGGATGGGTGGGTGTTGTCCTTAAGTGTCCCTATCTGTTCTTTTAGACTATACATTTGCTGGCATGATCTGCAGCCTGTGCTAGTTACAAAGGCTTCTCCTGCTTCTCTGATTAAAGGACTTTCCAAAAGGCAGAAATTACATCCTGGCCAGTAAAATCCAAATAAAATTCATCTGCTCCACAGGGAGTTTATACTGAGGTGCCCATCCCTAGACCATGAGCAACATAAGATAGGTAGCTCTACTTAGCTTCTTGCCTTCTGGTGGTGAGCTGCTTTTTTCAGGAGGTAAAGCATGAATGAACAAGGTATTCTGCAGGCTTTGTTATTTGTATACTAAAAACAACACTTGCCTTGCCAGGAAGTAAAAGGTCCAAATGTGCCTGTAACATGGCAAAATTAAGTGAGGCTCCAGGCATGGGGAATTTGACCCTCCATCTCCACTTTTCATGGCTTCGTGCTAATTGGAGAGGAGACATGCTGCCAGCTCACTCTCTGGGGAGAAAAAGGCAGGAACCAATTTGCAGAGCCACATAAATATGGAAGTAGGATTTTTTTTGGCGTGGGAGGTGTTACCAGTACCACACATTTCGGTTCCTTGGCTTTATCACATCATAGGCTTTTACCGAGACATGAGTAAGTTCTCTAAATAAGGAATATGAAAATAGCTTGTGAAATAGGTTGAGTCATCAGAGAAAATCAAATGAAGCTCTGACACCGGGGCCTCAGTTGTAAAGTCCTGCTTTGTTTTACCGTTGCATTATAAATTATGGAGTCATCTCAATCAGTTTATTTCAGCTTCAAATTTCAAAGTACTCCGACATCTAAGTAAGGCTTACCAAATGGGTTCATTTTTCTGTTAGCAGCAGTGCTGCACCGCTATGCATCCCGCCTATGAACACTCACAGGGAACATAAAGGTTACCGAGAGAAATGGCTTCTGTGGTTATAGCTGAAATGCTCAGCACTTCTTCCAGCTTTGTCTAGTTATTAAAGAGGATTTATGGCCCCTAGATGTCCCTTTCAAGTACTAGACTACCCCATGAAGTCACTGACTGTTATTTGTAGCTCCTGAGAATCCTAGCAGGACCTGTTGTGCTAGGAGCTATACAAAGAGCAAACCAACCCAGAAAGCCAGAAGCTCAAGAACAGGAGTGAGCATGGTAGAAAGGGAGAAAGAAGCACAAAGCCCCAAAGGGACAGCATTGCCCTAGGACTCTGATTCCTGTCAGAAATTTTTTCCCTATACCAGAGCAGGACCCATGCTAGGAAGACCATAGGTGGAAAGCACCTCTGGCAGAGAAGCAGGCACGGGATCCATGGGACCCACTGGATGTGTGTACATGAGCAGAAGTGGGAAACACCTGTAGTGTAAATCCTACAGCTACATGACACAGAAGTCCGAGTCCCAGCCCAGGCTTGCTGCAGTCACAGCTAGGGCTTCAGGACAGACACATAAAGGTGTCTGCTGGGACTGTTAAACGCTCAGAAATGACAAACTGATAAAGACCCCAAACCCCTTTGGCATAACCGTTTTCCCAGACTTGATTTTACTGAGCTACTCATGTTAGTAAAGTTACTCACATGAGTAAGAGTTCATTGGACATTGCTTAAGTCTCCCAAATGAAGCAGTAATGTAGTTTTTAATGGGCTGTCTTTTTTGTGTGTGAATAGTGGTTTATTTCTGTCACACAGATACTCAGTTTCTGAGTCTCCTTTGTAAAGCAGACAGCGTTTGATAGTGAGTCATCTCTCGTTATTAAATTGCCCATACATTGCAAGCTGCCTCCAGGCCCTGATCCAAAGCCTATTGCCTTCAGTGGGGAGGATGGCTCCTGAACACAATGGGCTTCGGATCAGGCCCTGGGTGAATCTTTCCGTTAAATCTTTATTTTGAGGAACTGTTTGTTCTAATTGGAACTAAACTTGCTGCTGCACTGAAATGGAATATGAGGTCTACAGGACTCAGTCTGGAATACGGGTATATCCTCTCTGCTCTAATGCCTCCAATCATGTTCAGTCAAGTTAACTGGAAAATCAATTGACACGAATTCCAGCGTGACCATGAACTGCCATCCGGCTGGGCCCCAAGAGGCTGGCCAAGATGAAGCAGATTTCTAACAGGGATGGAGCAGAACCGTGTGTGTCCAATCTCCCAGAGATGCTTTCAACCCGCTGTCTCCTTAGCAATGCCCGTGTTACCCCAAGTAATTAGTGTGGCTAACAAAGAGCCTAGGGGGTCAGTGTGGAAGCTGTGTCGAACATAGGGAGGATGGATTGGGACTGATCAAGGATAACACTGGAATTTGCAATGTGTTCCCAGACAAGCTTCACAGAACAGTAGTTGATGAGAGAATGAGAAGGTCAGGCTGGAAAACAACCTGAGGCAGTGTGTGAAGATGTGACTGAAAACAGACCCAAGTGTGGTGTGCGAAGAAGCATGTGTTATGTCCTGTTTAGCTTGATTGTTTCGGGAACAGAAATGTATAAGACTAACTGGCGAGAGAGCAGAGAGAGAGAGCTGCAGCAGAGCTTGGACAGAGCTTTTCCTTTCTTCTTGTTAGCTACTTGCTTGCCTACTTGCTTACCTGCTTACTTGTTTGCTAATAAACTTGCCTTTCTCAGAAAAGGAGTTCTGAGTCCTTTTCCTCCCATACTTCATTTGCCACAGGTCAGGCAGTCTGGGATCAATTGTGGGCTCTGCCTTTGGCTTTCCAGGGCAAGACATGCAGCTGCTCTGCACCCTCCTGCTGGCACAGTCACATTTATCAAAAAAAAAAAAAGCATAAAGGAAGTGAATGAGACCTGGACTGACCGACCTGACCAGATGGATCCCTTGAGTATATAGAAAAGGATTGTAGCAGCAAAACTGTTTTCCACAGCACAGCTCATTTCTTCTGCAGAGGATGTTTCTGCCCTGTTAGTACAAAGCAGAGCTTTGCTGATGTGGCTTTGCTCAAGCAAGAAGCATTTTGCTGCTCGAGCGGACCTGAATTTCTCTCTAAATGTTTCGTGCAGGATTATCCATATGTCTCTGCATCCTGCCTTGCATCAGGGACAATGATATCAATCTCGTTCTGAGAAAGGCATAAAGCTTTTTCATATGTTTGCAATGTACGTTAGACCGATGGACAAAGGCTCTCCCAAGCACAAAATCTTGTTACCATGATGTATTTATTGTACTGTGCTTGTGAGACCATATGTTCTATATTACAAGAGAGAGTTTGTTGTCTTTTTTTTTTCTTTTCTTTTCCCCCAGGATATAACATTTTACTTAGTTAAAAACAAAACCAATCAGGCGGCGCCTTTAGGCAACCACTGTGGGGTAGAGCAGCCGCTCTGCCAGGAAGCAGGCAATGGGAGCCCTGGGTGGGTGGCAAGAAATCTGTGTGCTACCGAGAGCTAAAGCATTGACATGGCTCAGTTTACTAAATCCAGCTGTGAAGAGCAGCTGGTTTTCTGGCAGTCAGCATGACATACGCAGGCGGATATGCTCAAGAGAATTGATCAGGGGCCACCAGTGGGGAGAAGAGAAAAGAGGGGGGTATGTTGTTCCCTGTGCTGCTAAGTGCTAAAGTGGCTCCTGGCAGTTCTGATTGCCAAACCCAGCTTCGAGGAGCTTTTCTGGACTTGAATGTGACATCTGATGGGGATACGCCTCAGCTGTGCGCATGGGGAGGAAGGGGAAAGCACAAGACTTTTGCATAACTGGCTACTGTCCTGCTCAATGCTCTGGCTTGTGGGCCCCTGGGGAAAAGCCACTGGGACTAGTGGGGGGTGTCTGCAGGCAGCAGGGGAGGCTGCCAAGAGGCTTCAGTGTTCCTATCTTGGTTTCTTGGTTTCTCTTCCCCATATCTTTCTCTTCGGCCCCCCTCCAGGAAGGAGCTGAGGATGCCAGGGGAGGCAGCGGCACAGCGGGCCAAGGCAAGGGGAGATCATGCAGAATCAACAGGGAGACACTTCCTCAGAGGGATGGAAAAGATAAAAAAGATACTCATTATCTGGACTGAAGTGTGAAAAGCTGCACTTGTGAAGCCTGCCAGCTTGGGTGTGATAGGAGAAGGATGTCCTGCTGCCCCTGGGAAGAGCCTGGGAAATGCTGAGCACTAACAGGGAGGGAGGTCCAAGATAATCCCTGGGGTAGTGGTTTTAGTTTCCATGATAAAGCTGGAAGTTATCTTTGCTTTCCTTTGATCTTCAAAGGACAGGAGGAAATTTCACACTCAGGGGAGGCTACCCGGTGTCAGGTGAAGTTGCTGCAGCTTGTGAAAGTTGGTCAGACTCCATAAGGTCAGCAGCTCACCTGCTTTAGTGTGAAAATCCCTCACAGAAAGGAGTCTGCCTTTTCCTGGGGCTGGTTTTGGTGCCCCAGTTAGAAAATCACATTTGTTTGTGGATCCGGAGGCTGCAAACGGATGGCTCAAAAAGAGAACAAAATCCAGGCAATGTGATTCTGATGTGATTCATCAGTTTGGATGGGTATTACTTTGTTAGGTGGATGCAGTCAGCCAAAATCGTGATTTTTGTTCTAATCTAATTACAAATTTACTGCAGCCGCCTCCTTCCAGGGTGCTAATGAGGTGCAGAGGCATGAGGAAAGGGATTTTTTGGTATTTCAGGATGCTCTGTGGAAATCAGATGTCCAGTCTGGCGTCTCTGTCAAATGTAATTTGGTCTGTACTTGCCACAAAGACTGAAAAAGCTGCAGTGAAATGAGGCAGCTTGGGTCACAGGCCCACGTGGGCGCTCTCTGCCCCATGCCCCACAGCCTGGCTAACCACACATGCTGAGCGCAGACATTCAGAGGCTTCTCCGCATGCACTCGCCAGTTCCCCCAGGGAGTCTCTGTGGTCCTCGGTTAGTCTGTGTCCTGGCACTGCTGGGAACAGGTTGCAAAATATCTCTTTGGTCAATGATATCATCCAACAAGCAAGAACTCTGGGGCCGGGACAGGCACCGCTGCTTCCCCTCAGTCCCTCACCCACTCTTTTATAACAGAAAAAAATCAGTCTTTCTGCAGATGCAGCTTCAGAGCAAGCAGCCAGTCCCGCAGATGGGATGCAAATATTTAAGTCTGCGTGGCTCTCTTACTGCCAAGATCGCATTTACTGCTCGCTTGAACATGAGGAGATACTTTAGAAGTAAAATTGACAGTTGTTAATTCACCTCCTGATCTCCCAGGCTCGCGCTGCTGTCTGAGGTGTCGATCTTTCACCTGGAGTGTGGGATTAGGCAGGTCTTCAGACATCACCCTTGCTTATGATTTATTTTGACAAGAACCAGTTGATCCTGTCCTCCCAGGGCTGTCCCTGAGCCCTGCTGGTGGATGGGTAGGTGCCCACCCCATCCCAGGAATGTCACGTAGCCCCCTGAAAGCAGCCACCTCCCTGCCCCAATGCTGATAAGCTGGTGCTGACCTAGCGGGTGCTGCGGGCTGCCACCCTCACTGCTGGGGCAGCCACTGTGTGCAATAGCTCTGTGGGGTCCAAGGTCTCTGATTCGCTTCTCCTTCACACCCAAAACCAGGTCTTGAGGGTGTCCTTCGGTACAGCTGATCCCATAAACAGCCCACTGTGGGGCTCTTATCTTGTCTGGGGTTTAAAAAAGAAAAAAACAGAGAGAAATGGTTTCCTTCACAAAAATTCCAAATGCAAGGAAGCTCTTTGTTGCATCAAAGTAAAGAAAAACATTGCTGGTTTTCATCCTTTGGCAGGATGCAGCCCCTCTCGCCCCGTGGCAGGAGACAGCCCGGCTCACGCCGCCTGCCGGCAGAGCTCCCAGCACGGCCCTGCCACAAGGCTCGGGTCTGTAATTCGTTTCATGTGTATGCAATGGCTTGCTTTATAAAATTAGTGAACCAAGTGAGATTAATTCAACCACAACCACATTTTATTCATAGAGAGGCTCAGCTGAAAGATGACAAGCAGAACACCTCCTTTCCCTTAATAAACCTGCAGCAGATTCATTCATAATAAAATAGTGTATTTAAAAGGAACCTTTTTCTATTGTTCATTTTATGCTGTTGTTTTACCCTGCCATTCTTTTCTTGACAAGCATGTTAGCTTTCTTAAAATGTTGTTGGATGAATGGGTTTATGGATGAGTACTTAACAGTCAACAATAATTATTTACCTTTGCACATTCAAAGGATCATAAAGGGCAAGAGAAACTTTTTTTTTCCCACTTTTAAAAAGAAACTGCCTGACTGTTTTGAGTTGTTTAAAGTGAACAGAAGCAGAGCTGGAAAAGGAAAAAAAAAAGACTGTGATGCTTTTCATGGTTGGCAGAGCACGCACCATGAGGAAATACTGGGAGAGCTTGGCAGGTCTCCTGGGGCCTGGCGGGATGGCCGCCCTTCCACCCCCAGCAGCTTATAAGACACATGGCAGCTGCCTTGAGGAGAGGAGTTAATGATCTACTAATTGTCTACTCTAGGATCCTGCTCTAGCAGGGGGGTTGGACTAGATGATCTTCAGAGGTCCCTTCCAACCTCTACCATTCTGTGATTCTGTGATCTGCACATGGTGCTGGGCAGTGCAGGCACATGGCTGCCCACTGCCCAGCTGCCTCCCAGGGCAGGAGCAACTGAAAGCCAGCAGCACTGGATCACCCCCAAATCACAGGGACAAGTGCCGTTATCACCACTGATTGATTGTGCTTCTGTACTTGGCATATAGGTATATAGATGCCTTATGATGTAGCAGGGAGCAGGGGTGTCCACTGCCTGCTGCAACATCAGCACCAGAGACAATAAAGAGCAAGAAAAGGGTCTGCGGGTGGTGGGAATGGGTGCCCACCTTTGCAACACAGATATCGCTGACTAACACTGTGCAGCGAGCATTTGAAACTAATCACGTCCACCCCTTATCAAATAGAGGGTTTTAATGGTATTGCAGGTTCTGGGGAAGGGTCAGACTCTTACACTGGAAGGCAAAGGGGTGACTACAGGGCTTGAGAGCAAACGAGCTTGGTAACTTCGCTCAAGAGAAAAGAATTTCTTGTAAAGAAAACCTGTGTATGGCTGGCTTGCATGTTTTTCAGAATAAGTGCTCCTCGTTCCTTGAAGGCCTGGTGGGTTGAGCACACCAAGACTGATGTGCATGCCCAGGTCCGTCGAGAAAGGGCAGACTTCACCTGCCAGAATCTCCACTGAATTCAAAGGTGAGAAGAAGATGCGCTATGGCCTCGGTGCCTTAGGATTCGTGCTTGACCTGGGTAGTGTAGGAGGAGAGGTATTCTTGGCTGTCCCACAGTTATCCTGCTTGACCTTGGGCAAGCTACTTTCTCACTGTGTTTGTTTTACAAGCTGAAATTAGAATATCAGAATATCTGGTCGTGTGTTCAAAGTGCCATTAAACACCGATTTCTGCAGGACTTAAGGTGTCTAACCAAAACACCAGTTCCAGATTGTTCCTGAGATTCTGCTGCCACACCAACACAAAGAAGTGTCCCCAGCAGTGCTCTGTCTCCCCTGCCACTTGCTACTTCAAGTGATGAGTGATTTCTACAGTCATTTAAAAATGGCAGTAAATACCTCAGTGATTGCAGCCATTCATGAATGAAAGCAGTGTATAAACGTTGGTTCACAACTGAAAGTGGTAATAGAAGAGGTTAATAATACACTTAGAACACTTCTCCTCCTCCCCCGCCATATGTTTAATATGTTTTTTCTAAGAGAAACTTTAGTATTTGAGAAGAGGAAAAAAAAATACTACAGATTTGAAATCTCATCTATATGTTCCTGTTAAGCTTCATGAAAGAAATGCCTGACATTTTTATGCCAAGGAAGCCTAGATGAATTAGTGTTCCCACTTTCTCCTTTCTAATGCTAATGTTTAGTTCTAGTGTATTTATAGAAAAACACTGCTTATAAAACAGGGCCATAGAAAAAAGCTCTGCAGCACCTGCTGAAGTGAGGTGAACTCCACGCGTAGCAAGCACTGATTATACGTTTGCAGGTTCTGAATGAAGTGTGATGTTTTACTAGCTGCCAGCTTTCTGCACTCCTACAGCCACGGCAGCTTGGCAGAATAAAAATGACACACATCACCCTTGGGCTGGGTCCATATTTTCAGCATGGACTGCACAACAAAAGAATAACAAAAAATGGAATACCTACCCCATCCCACCCCTCTGCTCCCTCTCTAAGCTATGTGACAAAACCTTTATGCAGGGGCCTGCATTTGAAACACTCTTTGAACTAGACAATCATTTGCCACTTAATCCTTAATGAATACAGTTGTTGGTTTTGCAAGCATGTCACACTGGTGGGAGTGTTTGTTGATGAAATATCAGTGAGTCACGATTTTATTCCCACGAATAAATATAACTTGGTGCCTGTGCACTTCTGTACACACACATAAATCATCTCCAAACTGCAGGAGTATGCTGTATATCCAAAGTCCTCAGTAGGGAATGAACACCTGGGGACAAAAAAAGATCCCTGGTCCTTATTTGTGCCTGTTCATGATACAGAGGGTGATGCACCTCGACAACAGCGAGCTGTCTGGGGCACTAGACGTGGACCAGCAGGTTGTGCGATTTCGGCTCTTGGAGCCTTGACTGGAGTCAGGGTTTTCCAGAGGACTCGGTGCATCCAGGCACAATAATGTCAATGCAGCGGTCAAGAGAAAAGGCAAAATTTTCCTCAGGTCATGGCCATGCTGGAGACTCTGAACCCCTTCTTTAAGGGAGGACAATGAAATCCTTATTCTGGGAAAATAAGTTTCTTAACTACAAAGGAAAGCTCAAAAACGTGACTCAAGGCATCCTGTATCTCTAAAAGCAGAGGTCAAAGGCGAATGTATTTCAAACCTGCCAATTTAAAAGCATTTCTATGCCTATTACTGCCCCAAGAAACTAGTTTTGAATAGTTGAGATGAGTAACACAGGATTGTCCTTCCACCCATGCTCTTTAGCAGAAGGCTGTTCGTGAGGAGATATCCCAGCTGCTTGTTGGGACAAAACCTTTGCTGATGTGTTTCAGCAGAGGTCAGCCTGCTGTGTGGTGCGGTGCCAACAGAGTCTCAGATGGGTAAAACATAATGCTGTGTTCTCCTGCCTGTGCTTCACAAGGTAATTTTGAAAATTACAAGTTTATCTAGAATGTGTAAATCTGTGCAGTTTATTTACACGCAAATATGAACACAAAATGGATGTAAATAATTCTTTTAACTGGGTATAGGATTGGTTAAGTGTATTGTGAGGAAAAGTGAGGAACTGGATTTCCTTTTCTGTTCCTCCCTGCCAGTGAGTCCCCTTGGATGGGCCAGGCAGCTGGGACCCAACATACCATTATCTGTGATTCACTTCTCCCCAGAAAAAGTGAAGAGTAAATTCCATTACACAAAACAGTTTTAGAAAGATGTTGTGAGAATCATTTAAGGATTTAAAATTCCCCCAAATCCTAAAATGCACATGATTTTGAAAACACAAATATTTTTCCCAAAAGTGCCACTGAACTGAGCTATTTAAAAGTACATGAAGAACAATTAGAATTTGTTTGTGGAGCAGTCATTAAATGCTTTAGTTTTTTTAAGCACTGTGCTTTCTGAAGAAACAATGAACTGTTTCTCGAAGGTGAAATCTGTTACAATAGCCTCCTGATGGCGCTTTAGTAAAACCATTTCATTACATGGCAGTTAAGAATGGTCGGGACTGGTGACATTCTCCTGTTAAGCAAGGAAAGCAATTCATCCACTTATTATTCTAGGAGAGGTAGGAATTAGACTGTTCTTTTTAAATTTAGTTTTTATTAGTGTTAAGAGATCAGTACAGAGATTCTATTGAAGCATTTTTGAAGTACTGTCAAATTGAAAATTGCATTTTCTCTGAGATGTCTTGCCCCTACTGTTGCCACAATAACACCTGAAATTACCACAACTGAAAGAGATTAGAAGAAAATTAATGTTTCTCCTCCTTAATTTTGCTTAATTTGTGTGTTTGACAGCTCCTTTAGGGATCTGAACAGTGGCTCTCTGGGAGGAGTGGGTACAGACTCAAGCTAATATTTATGTTTTCCTGAGAATATTTTGCACTGTTCCCGTTACCTCACCCTGGGCAGGCGGTTGGCTTCGCCCAGGCTTTCTGGGGTGGACGCGGAGCTCAGCTCCCAGGGGCACGGAGGCCTGCCAGGGTGCCTGGGACCCACGCTCAGCACTGCACACCCAGCGGCTGCTCGGCCTCGTCCAGCACAGCTTCGTGTTGCCTTGCTGGAGGGACTGGAGTCGGCATAGCAGGGACAACGAGTAAAAACAGATGTAAATAAACTAAATATTGGCACCCACACCTCACGGCCCTACGATCCCAGCTGACGAGGGGGCACACTGTGGGCGAGAGGGCAAGCTGAGGCCCAGCCACAGGCCCTAGCACTACTAATTCCTCTTTTTTTCTGTTTAATCCTTTTTTTTTTTTTTTTTTTTTTTTAAGATCATCGAATGAAAGACAGGATTTAAGATCAAGGTTTTATTTCACGTTCTGGGTGAACACGTTCACTGCTCCCCCACCTCGGGAGAGGACCGGGCACGGTGTCCCGCCCGCTGCTCCCGCCGCGCCGCCCCGCCACTCTGCTCCGCTCGGCTCACACTTGCCTTTGGCGCCCAACCCGCCCCTCCGGGGAAGAAACCATTTTTCCCAACTCCCTGGGGGGATCCCTACTGCGAGGGGAGCCAATATCGCCCGCCTTTTCCGCCTCGGATCACCTTCAAAAAGGTCATCAAGGCACTTAAGAAGAGGAAAGAAAAGGGAGGCCCTACTCTCCCTTGCGGTGTCCCTTCTTCGGCTGAGCAGGGGCGCTTTCCTTGCTCCTCACCTCCCCCTCCACGGGGTGCGGAATGGTTTGCGCCGGGTCGGGATGGGGGAGGTTCTGCCGCCATTTTGTTTGCGTGAGGGGTGCGCGGGGTGCTGTGTTGGGAAGTGCGGGGAGGCTGAAGGGGCGGGAGGAGGCGGCGGCGGAGACCTGGGGGTCACGCCGAGCACTTGTGCCGGGAAGAGACGGTGAGGGCGGGCTGAGCGACGGCAGGAGGCACCGGGGCGGGCGCCTCCCCCATCCTTCGCAGACATGTACATCAAGCAGGTGAGCCGGCAGGGTCCGAGCCACCCGCCTGTGCGGTGCGGCCTGGGCCTGGCTGGGTCGGTGTGGCCCGGCCTGCTCTGCCCCGCCCCGGCCCTGGGGGTGTTTCAGAGAGACAGAGCAGTGTTGCAGAGCCCGGTTCCGGCCCGCAGCAAGAGGCCCACTGGATGGTGGCGGGACCGAAGGCCTTTGCTCGGTTCGCCGCTGTCCCGGGGCAGACCGCGGCCCTGGCTGCAGGGGGGCGTCCCCGGCCCAGCCGCGGAGCCAGCCCGCCATGTGGTCTGGGGGTGCCTCTCCTCCCCCCGTTCCCGCGGCTGTTTTCATTCATTGCAGGTGGGAAGTGGCGGTGGGGAGAGGCCCTCTCGGACCCGGGACTTGTTCGCGGGCTCTGTGGGGACCCTTTGCACGGGGCGGCCCTGGCGGCCCGGCCCTACAGGCGACGGCCGAGCCAAGGCCGGGACACAAACGAGGGACTCTCCTCAGCTGCCAGGCACCATTTTTCAGCTGTTAAAGTTGTGGGGTTTTGGTTTTTTTTTAAACTTTTATTTTTTTAATCTGCATGTGGTTTCAGTGGGGAAATGCCACTGTGTTTGGGGTTTCAATTCAAAATAGTTCTGTCTGACCCTTCTCCCGGGAAAAACAACAGTTACTGCTTGTATTGGGGTGATGCCTTAGGCCCCCGGGCATTTAACCTATTATATTTCATCCTTGACAAGCAATTTGCAGCTAATATTCAGTTAAAAAGTAGGGCCTTGTATGGACCTTTTCCAAACAATTTTTAAGATTTAGGTGATCGTTAATATTACTTCTGTAATATATTCCTGCAGCTCTATGCATGGTATATTGCACAGTATGGTTGAATTTTTATGGCTGCTTTCGTATCACTGCCAATGCATGTTCTTACAAAGCCTACTAGGATTCTCATTTCTCAGTGGACTCAAAATTTACTTGGCTTTCTGACAGCCTACGGGTATCTTTATCATGAAGGATACTTTATCACGTTTGAAAGTGCATGTTCTACATAGAAATCAGGTTTTCATCAAATGTTTGACTGACTAGGGAGTGTTTCAAATGCCTTTTGATCGTGTTTTAGTAAATCACTATTGTTGCAGGTGCATGCATTGCTTTAAAGCCTTTGAATAAGAATTATTCTCCAGGTTTGAATTGCACAAAAGTGAACAGTAGTGAAGATATATAGAAAAAACGTATCGAAAATATATATGCAAAAGTAGGAAGTCCAAATTGTCAGAACAGGGGAAATGAGTTTCATCTGGAGAAGAAGAAATTTTTGTGGTCAATAACCAATACTGTTCTAGGAGATATAGAAGATAGCATAACAAGGTGTGAACATGAGAATAAAATGGATGAGAGTGAATTTGGTTCCACCATTATCCCGTATTTTGTTGCTTCCAATAAATCATTCCTGGAGTTTGAAGATGACAATTATTTAAATCTTAATCTGAGGCTGTACAAGGCAATAAAGAAGTTACGGTGTTTCAGAATATATAGGATGGATGCAGTGAGAAGCCATTTAGAAAAAACCTTTGAGAGTGGGGGGAAGATGGTGTTCAGAGTCTGCCTGTACCATACTCTTGTGATGCCTGAATATGTAAGTGGTAAAAGTTTGTGCTTCTATAGTAGTATTCAAGAAATCATGGCGTTGTAGAATAGTTTGGGTTGGAAGGGATCTTAAAGATCATCTAGTTCCAACTTGCCTGCCATGGGCAGGGACACATCCCACTAGACCAGGTTGCTCAAAGCCCCATCCAGCCTGGCCTTGAACACTTTCAGGGAGGGGGCAGCCACAGCTTCTCTGGGCAACCTGTGCAAGTGTCTCACCACCCTCACAGTAAAGAATTTCTTCTTTATGTCTAATCTAAGTCTACCCTCTTTCAGTTTAAAGACCTTGCCTCTTGTCCTGTCACTACATGCTCTCGTAAAAAGTCCTTCTCCAGCTTTCTTGTAGGCCCCTTCAGGTACTGGCAGGTGCTATCAGGTTTTCTTGGAGCCTTCTCTTCTCCAGGCTGAACAATCCCAACTCTCTCAGCCTGTCTTCACAGGAGAGGTGCTCCAGTCCTTCGATCATCTTCGTGGTCCTCCTCTGGATCCGCTCTGACAGGTCCATGACCTTATGTTGGGGGCCCCAGAACTGGATGCAGTACTCCAGATGGGGTCTCAGGAGAGTGAAGTAGAGGGGGAGAATCACTTCCTTCGACCTGCTGGCCACACTTGTTTTGATGCAGCCCAGGACACAATTGGCTTTCTGGGCTGTAAGTGCACGTTGCCAGCTCATGTTGAGCTTCTTAACCAACACCCTCAAGTTCTTCTCCTCAGAGCTGTTCTCTATTCATTCTCTGCTCAGCCTGTACTTGTGCTTGGGATTGCCTTGACCCATGTGCAGGACCTTGCACGTGGCCTTGTTGAACTTCATGTGGTTTGCATGGGCACACCTCTCCAGCTTGCCAGGGCCCCTCTGGACTGCACCCACAGCTTGGTGTTGTTGGCAAACTTGCTGAGGATGATTGGTTGTTTTTACCTTTTTGTAGAGACTTTTGGGTTCTTATGAGAATAAAGTAGATTAATTATTCCAATATGGTTTTAGAATATTATAGGTAAATTGTAAATGTACTAGAGACCACATTTTTTGCCCATTATTTTCATTTTTTTTTCTTGAAATCTGGTGCGTTGGGAAGCAGCATTGTTTGTCAAATGTTGTGGGGTTTTTAAAATTTGTTTATCAAAATCAGATTGAGTGAATGTGGTTGCTGTGGCCTAGAGTAGTGGCAGGAGCTGAGTTTTTCCTGGTTTTCCTTTGAAAGCCAGTGGTACCGAGGCAGAGCATGCTATTACTGCAGAAGCCTTCATCTGGCAGATGAGGCAGACTGTTTTTTTAGGGAAGGTGCAGGTCTGTGTTCACAGCCACAGTGACTGGGTGGTCTTTAGTTAATATGTTAACTTAAACTTGCTTTCTGTAGTTTGGTCCATTGCATTCTGAAGTCCTTAATTACTTCCAGTACAGTCGCTTGGATTTAGATCTGAATACGGTGCAGGTGCTTAGTGAGAACTGTATCTTGCCTGAGGAGGAGCGCAGACAGTTGCAATTCAAAAAAGGTTTAGACAGGCCAAGTATTGGAGGAATTGACAGACTATTGCTTTTCCAAAATATCTGCTGTTGCTTAGATCTGATGTTTCCTGGTCAAGGATTAGTAATTTGCTGCCTACGCATATTCTTACCTTCAGATTCCAGTAAAGAAATAATTTTGCTAAGAGGATTTGACAAGGAAAATGTAGTGCCTGGGAAGAGAATCACTGTGATTTCTGACTAAAAGTTAGTTAATGCTTTTTAAGTTATATTTCATTTCAGTTTTCATAATCTCAAGTGTTTGATTTGCTGTCTGGCATGGCATTTCCATTCAGTATGGGAGATGGTTTTAATCCATTAGTATAAACATGGTAAGAGGAGTTTTCTGTGATAATCTTTGATAATGGGCTGTCACATAGTGGGAGAAAGACTTAAGACTGAACTTGACATGAATAAATCAGGACGCTTTATTCTCCCAGTGGTGGTGGTAAATAGCTCTTTTTCAAACTGGCAACCTGTCACAAGTCAGATCCCCTGGGTATTGATGTTGGGCCCAATGCTGTTTGATATCTCCATGTGATCTAGATAATGGGATTAAGTGTACCGTGGTGAATTTTGCTGATGATACCAAACTGAGTGGGGAAGTAGACACCTTGGAAGGCAGAGCCACTCTGCAGGAAGACCTGGATAGGCTGGAAGAGTGGGCTAATAAGAATCTCATGAAGTTCAACAAGAACAAGTGAAATCCAACAAGAACAAGGGAATCCAGGAGTAATCTAGGAGTGCAGCACAGACTGGGACCTACGTGGCTGGAGAACAGCTCTGTGGAAAGGCACCTGGGAGTCCTGGTGGACAACAAGCTTGGTGTGAGTGAACAGTGTGCTGCTGCAGCAGAAAAAGCCAACAGAATGCAGGGTTGCATCAACAAGGACATCACCAGCAGAGATAAATAAGTCATTATCTCACTCAGTGCTTGTCAGACCACACCTGGAACTCTGGTTCAGTTTTGGTCCCTGCTATGCAAAAAAGACACAAACAGGCTGGAGAGGGTCCAGAGAAGTGCCACAAAGATAATCAAACGGCTGGGAAGCCTGCCATGTGAGGAAAGGCTGAGAGAATTTGGTTTGTTCAGTCTTGAGAAAAGAAAGCTTAGCAGAGACCTCCTCAACATTTTCCAGTACTTAAAGGGTGGCTACAAAGATGGAGACTTCCCTTTTTACAAGGAGTCGCATGGATAGAATGAGGGGTAATGGGTATAAGTTACTCCTGGGGAGATTCCAACTGGACAGAAGAGGAACATTTTTCATTAGGAGAACAATCAGCCATTGGAATAATATTCCCAGGGAAGTGATGGATTCCCTGACATTGGACACTTTCAAGATTCAACTGCACAGGGTGCTGGGCTATCTTCTCTAGACTGTGCTCTTGCCAAGGAATGTTGATCCTCGACGTCCCTTCCAACCTGGCATTCTATGATTGTCATTTGTCTGGTAAATCTTATGGGCAGGATTTTTTTCCCGCTGTATAGAATGCCGCCAAAATATACAACATGTGGTTATGGAGGTAGTTGTTTCTTGAGTTACTCAGGTGTACAGTTAATGTAGGCTTTTGTAGTAGGGGGAAAAGGCTTGCTTTAATGTTTACAGTACTACTTCTAGGCTTTTTCCTGAAATTTTGTATGTGCTTCTCAGATACCAAGTATTATGCTTATCATCTGGAACATGGGCTATTTTAATACTGGAAGGTGTGAGAAAAGGGATGACATGTTCAGAAAAACAGGAAATGGTGATGGGACCATAGACCTTACAAACAAAACAAAGTCTAAATAATTTCACATTCTAAAATTCAGCAGTAGTAATGTTGAGAAATATTTTGTAAGACGTTTTGCTGTTTTCCTATCAAGTAATTCTTAGTTTATGATAGCTATCATGGTGAAACATTGGCATTATTTTAACAACATCTTGCTGCTTCTGGGGAAGAGCTGGGCAAAGGACATAATGATTAAATGTCAGCTCTAGTCCTTTTGTAAGCATTCTTGCTGAAAGATCTGCAAACATCAAACATTTTCAGGTGGCTGCTGTCTTTCTGATGTCCTACCGAGCAGAGCAAAGCTGCTGTATAGTCTTTCAGCACAGCTTTCATGTTTGGAAAAGGTTGCTTGATGCTGAAATGTGCATGCTGAAAGTTGGATCAAATTTGCTGCTTTGTAGAACCGTGGATATTGTCACTCTGTACCTGGTATGTTATTTGGCCTGGCAAACCTCAAATCTCTACTGGAATTGAAGAGTTGAAATGTCACATGCTGCTTCTAGATGGCTGTTTGTGTGGCTTCTGAAATGAATTGTGTAGGTTTGTATTTTTCTATTTAGGAACTGAATTCACTTGAATGAAGATAGCTTTTTTCTTTTTTTTTTTTTTTTACTTTTCCCATTGGGTTGCACAGTAAACCAAAATAAGACTGTAAAATAGGTAGAGTCTGGTATAATTTTTGCAGTCTGCAATTGGTCTACTTGGAGAATTTGTAAATAGAATTCTTATGCTGTATGTGGATTGCATTATAAAAATTAAATCTGTCCCTACTAGGATAAGTGCTTTTTATCTTGGGATTTTCTTCCCTGTATGTAATATTTGACGCAGATACATTTATTTGTGTAGTTTGTTACAAAAACACTCCCTGAACTCTCTTGTTCACTGTGCTTTGGACTAGGTAAGTACCAACATCTCTTGTGAAGTGGAGAGACAAATCAATCCCTGAAGTGATGTTTAGGTGAGGGACAAGTTTTATGGTTTAAGTTGCCAATCTTCAGCTGGATGGCTGAAGTGTGTGTGGGAAGGACAGAGGAAATCAATTGATGTAAATATTCTGTAAAAATCTTACAATTCAAAAACTGTTGAAGAATAGAGAGAACTTTGTTAAAATAACTCATTCTTCTCATCAGGTAATCATTCAGGGGTTTCGAAGCTACAGGGACCAAACCATTGTGGACCCATTCAGCTCAAAACACAATGTCATTGGTAAGTTCTTGTACTTGCCTTTTAACACTAACTAGAGCTGCACTACTGTTTCAGATGATCACACATCCTTTATAGTTTTTAATATTCTTGTTCATGTTTTGAGGATGATTCTGCCTATATTTGATGACTGTCTTCTGTTTCAGAAACTTTTACAGTTGTAGAAGGCATATCCCACTTACAGCCAAGTAATGCTTTAACATTAGTATGTTTGAGTCTTCAGAAACTGAGTGAGGTTTGTAAATCCCTTCATATGTGCAGATCTGTGTATCAGCCAGACCCCCTCTCAAGGCTGTCCTTGCAGGAAGAGCAGCAGAGAATTTCTATGTGTGATCATTTTTGATAAGTAAGCACACTGCTATGGAAAAGAAGATCCTCTTTCCTCCAGCTTTGGAGGAATGAATTTCTGGAATGTGGACTGTCAAAAAGTATAAGTGTCAAAGCATAGTTTCGTAAATAACACCTAATCTAACAGCATGTTATTGTTCACCATTCTCGTGCCTCTTCCTGGTTTTGCCCATGGGCGTCGGGTCCTGCCTTTTCATTTGTATTGATTTTAGTGATTGTGCAGCAACTTTGAGATTGCTGACCCGACAGAAAACAGTCAATTTTGGACATAAAAACTCAGTAGCCAGGATTTACTCTGAGACTGGGAAAAAAGTGCATATGACTTGGATAACGTGTCCTATTATGTAATGTTACTTCAGCGGGAGCTAAAACTTTATCCAGGTATTAGTGTTTTTAAAAGAAAAACTTTAGGATCCTGCTCTAGCAGCGGGGTTGGACTAGGTGATCTTCGGAGGTCCCTTCCAACCCCTATCATTCTGTGATTCTGTGGGGGAAAAATAAAAGTTTGGCTTCACTATTTTTTTTTTTTCATTTTTAAAGACTTTATAGCAATCCCAAGTAGTTTTGGGGATGAGGTGAATTTGCAGGGCATGTAGGCAGGAAGGGGTGAAAAGCTTGGGATGCTCATTGCTGTTGGAAGGCACTGAGGCCTGCTGAAACTCATCAGACTGAACACTGAGGTTACTGTATGTTAATGTAGTGCTGTGTTCTTATACCTTTATTTTTTTTAAATAGACATAGTACTTCTTCCAGTCTTTTTAAAACAAAGCATTGCTGAATTAGCAAGTGGAGTATTAAGAAGTTCATTCAGTCAACCTCAATGTACAGGCAAATGATTTCCTTTGGTTAAATATAAAAAATTTGATGCTGGAACCTGGAGAACTGGATTTAAGTCTACCATTTTTATCCCACCAGGAGATCAGTATTAAAAAGAAAAGGATGAGAGTAAATAGGATTGGTTTAACCATTATTCTCATTGTGAAATAGTGTTGGGAGTCTGTAGGTCATTGTAATGTGTTTAAATAGGGAAAGGACTGCCTTCTTGTTCTCAAACAATGACTGAGTGATCCACCTACTGAGTTTGATTCATTCCCTTGAGATTTTGTTCGACTGTTATGTTTGGGTTCTGTTCTTTAATATTTGTATGCAAAATTTAATGTACATTGCAGTGTTAACTCATGTCAACTTGAGGTTATCCTTTGTCTTTTAATTTTCAGTGGGAAGAAATGGATCTGGAAAAAGCAACTTTTTTTATGGTAAGTATGGATTTCTTAATATAGCATGGGGATGCTGACGATACCAGGTGTCTGTCTGTGTTTTTGCCAGAAGTTGGTTTACTAAATGTTCCTCCTCAACAAGTAGTGTCAGATTGGTCATTATTTGACAGTGATGAAAGGCAAATCTTAATGCTTTTAATTCTTGCCTTCAGTTTTTCCCCAGTGTTTGGCTTTTCTTACTAAGGGTCTTCTAAGATTTATTTTTTTTTCTTAAAAAGGTAAACAAGTATTTACAGGAGGAAAGTGATTCTAAAAGTCTTGAAAGCTGATTGTGGTATTTGCAGTTACTTCAGGCATTCTTAGTGGCTAAATTCTAAGCTGATTCCATAGCAGTATGGCACAGCAGATTAAGGTTTTCAGTGAAGAAAAATTGTAAGATATTAGCAGAAGCATGACTGTAATGTACAACAGTAAAACAGTATGTTCTGAGTTAAACTGCTGCATATCTCCCTAAGGGAAAGAATGAATCTTCTGTTTCTTTACTATTTTATTACAGCAATTCAGTTTGTCCTCAGTGATGAGTTTAGTCATCTTCGCCCAGAGCAGAGACTGGCTTTGTTGCATGTAAGTGAAGGTGTATAACAACACTTAAGAATAAGCTAACGCGTTTGAATGTTAGTACAAAAATGGTAAATTGCTGGGCTGTGGATATTTTAAGCAGATTATTTTTCTCTTTCCCTTTGGCAAAAGATAACTTATTACAAAGTAACACATTATGCTGTCATGCACATTGGTGAATGTGTATCCAACATTTTCCAAAATAAAAATGTGTACTGGGTCTTAACATAGACGCTCTGCTCTTGACTCTCAAATCCTTGTAAGGAAAGGAGAGGTGGGATTGTCAGGGAAAGAGAGAGATGAATGAGTTCAAAATGCTTCTAAGGTGGGAATTATCTAACCAAATCTCTCTTTCCTTAGGAAGGTACAGGTCCTCGTGTTATTTCAGCATTTGTGGAAATTATTTTTGACAATTCGGACAACAGGTTACCGGTAAGTTGTGTACACGACTTCAGAAATAGATGACCACTGCAGACTATAGTATCTCAGTATTGTAGAAGTCTTCAGTATGGTAACTGTTTTTGAATAATTTCTCGTAAAAAGTGCTGTAAACATTCTGCATTAGTTAGTTGTACATACCTACTGCCAGCAGTTAAATTTGCTGTTTTTTTCTTAAGATTGATAAAGAGGAAGTCTCACTTCGCAGAGTCATTGGAGCGAAGAAGGACCAATATTTCTTAGACAAGAAAATGGTGACGTAGGTACTTCTTTTCCATAGCTGAATGACACTTGTAGTATTTCTGTAAAGTTCTCTAGTCACACCAAACACTTGCATCTCTAGCCTGAAATAAATAAATTCTCATGAGTTCCATAAGCAATACTAATTTAGCTGTGTAACACTGAGTACTGGTAGTTTGACAGCAAGAACATCAGTCCCTGTGCGACAGACAGCAGACTTTGAATTTACAGTTTAATCCATTCATTAACATGACGTTTAACTGCTTATATAATATTTCTTTCAGGACTTTTTTAAATAGAAGAGTTACCAGACTTTAGGTTGTTTCATATCCTTTGTTGTGATATCTTTACCTGTATTTGCTTCCTCTTTGCTTCAAGATGCTTCTTTCTTAATCTCTTTCCAACACTATAGTATTTTAGATATTTTCCATTTTTATTCTCTCATTTCCTTTTAGAATTAGTTATTATCAAATAAAGAAGCCTCTTCAAACAGACCATGCATTGAACACAGTAATTATAGTATGTGATGTGTAGCTGTGATACTTTACTGAATTTTTGTAGCTGTCACTTTTACTGTAAGTGGTTTTTAATAGATTCACAATAACATTTCAGGAAAAATGATGTAATGAATCTTCTTGAAAGTGCTGGATTTTCTCGCAGTAATCCCTACTATATTGTGAAACAAGGAAAGGTAAGTGGAAGAAACCACTATCAAGTGTATCATGTTTTGTGGATGCCAAACTTAGTTCAGTTATGGCAGAAGTAAACCAAAACCTAAATCCATTTTAGTTTGAAACAGTTCTTGTAGATGCTGCTTTTGCAAATATTATGTTCTAGTTGTTTGTGTCAATTTTAAGAAAAAAAGTTTAAATGTCTGTAATGTTGATATTTAGAAAAGGGTTTTTTCATGGTCATCTTTACAATCATGTGCTTTTCTGTATACTTCAATACAAAGCAAGCTGAATTCCTATAACTGATTTCCGTGTAAATACATACATTTCTGGGCCTTAAGATGAGGCAGTAAAGTAAACGCCGAGAATTTTAAGAGGCTAAAAATACTGTCAATGGAGGATGAATGGAAACGTGGAAGCACCAAAAGTGAACATACAGCAGGGAAAGGACTCACAGTATGGCCTGTGTTAACTGGTCTTCAAGACCCAAGCACACTTACCAGAGCTTTCAAAGGACACCCAGATCTGGAGACAAATAATCAATTACTTGTAATAGCTCACAGGGTGGGACACCACGGAGACACTGATAACTGTCAGCTGTGCACATGACTTACAGCCAAAATACACATACTGATTTTAATATAACACAAATTAGAAACAGTTACTTTCTTATAAAAGGATGCAACCACTGAAATTCTATTGAAGGAAAGTGAGTTTTACATCTGGTTTAATTGTATAACCGATTTAGTGTTGTATTAATGAGCGTTTCATCACCTGAATTATTCTAAGATTAATAACCTCTGCATTTTGGTATGGTTTTATGGAGTCATTTAAACTATTTGGTGTAGCACCAGGATTTAAAAGCCTAAGCTTGAGTTTCTCTAAACATAATTTTGAGCTGGTGATTTCTTCAGTTTACATAATAACTAGTATCTTGAGTTTTAGTAGTAACTGGTAGCATTTGAAAACCAACAAAATTCATTACAAGCAGAATACTTGCCATTCGGAAGTAGTTGTCTCAAGAGGAAAGCAGTATGGTATATACTAGGTATCTGCATCTTCCTGCCAAAACCTCAGGGAAGCAGTCACAGCAACAAAAGTGCAATCTTTGATCTGTTGTGGTTAGGCATGCATCCAGAGCAGGCTATTGAAATCGTTGATCTTTAATTTTCAGATCAACCAGATGGCCACAGCTCCTGACTCTCAAAGACTGAAGTTACTAAGAGAAGTAGCTGGTACCAGGGTGTACGATGAACGTAAAGAAGAGAGTATTTCACTAATGAAAGAAACAGGTAAAAATAGTTAAAGAAATGAATGTTTTGTGCTGCAGTAATGGTGTTAACTCTAACTCTAAAAGCTGATGGCTTTTTCCATGAACCTAATTGCTAGATAGATTTTGAGGTATGTTAAATGATGCAGAGCATGCCATATTTCCTCCTTGAATTTTAAATATCTCAAAAGGTTTAATAAGTGACTTGCTGTGTGCTTTCAGTAAGAAAACTTTTTAGCTAGGCTAATAGGGACATTTGTACTGTTCAAAACACATGAGTGATGTCAGCTGGCAGTGATACAAATCTGGGATACCTACTACTCTGCAAACACTGAAGTTTATGTAGTCTATAATTATTTTGAGCGTGTGAGCCAGGAGAGTACACACTTGTGTTACCTTATGTAACTAGTATCAACAGTTCTGCTGTTAGAATGTTTTTCTGGGGAACTTGTGAACATGGGTTCTTCTTTTCACATTCATAACTGTTGACAGATAGTTAATCACTGGAGGAGATTCAGTAGCTTTAAAGCTGTGGGAATGTATTGCAGTGTTTAACTGAACTTCAATCTTGTCATCTTTTCTAAAGAGGGCAAGCGAGAGAAGATCAATGAGTTGTTGAAATACATTGAAGAGCGACTGCATACCCTAGAAGAGGAGAAGGAAGAGCTGGCTCAGTACCAGAAATGGGATAAAATGAGGAGAGCTTTAGAATACACTATTTATAATCAGGAGCTTAATGAAACCCGAGCTAAACTTGATGAGGTAAAATATCTTGGCTAGTACAAAATATGACATGAGCTGTTGATTTGCTTTTTGCCAATGTCTCCTTGCATTCCTTGGTAGAATCCTGTCAATGTTCTTCACTAATTTAATAAATTATTTTCATTATGGAACTACTAAACCAGAATCTTGCTACTTAAACTATTGGTGATATTTCCATACAGCTTTCTGCCAAACGAGAGACAAGTGGAGAGAAATCCAGGCAACTGAGAGATGCACAGCAAGATGCTAGAGATAAAATGGAGGTAAAAATACTTTTAACAAGGGCTCTCCAGGGGTGTGTTTTTCTTTGTGTTGTGGTGTTTCGGGGTTTTTTTTGGGTTGTGTTGGTTTTTTTTTTTTTGGTTAGGGTTTTTTTTGTGGGGGGGCGGGGGGGGGAAGCATTGTCTAAAACTGTCCTAAGTTCCATTTTGTCCTTTCATCCTGTTTGGAAATGGGAGAAGTTTTTCACACTTTTAGTGTATCGTAATCTACATAATAACTCTTGTGAGTTTTGATAGATACTGAAATGTGCATGCAGCATTTAACGTAATGCGTACTCAAATTTGCATAGGAAATAGAACGACAAGTTCGAGAACTGAAGACCAAGATTTCGGCAATGAAAGAGGAGAAAGAACAACTTAGTGCTGAAAGACAGGAGCAGATTAAACAGAGGACTAAATTGGAGCTGAAAGCTAAAGACTTGCAGGATGAATTAGCTGGCAACAGTGAACAAAGGGTACGTAACAGCAGTAGAGTCTTAAAATGTCGTTGGCACAAGGTAGTATACTTGAATGTTGAAGTTTTGGTTTTAGACTGTGGCCTTTCATTATTTTCTAAGGTTTGCTGGATGGATACCTTAGTATTTTGTGATGTCTTTAGTGTGCTTCTAGGGGATGGAAACTTTGACTCCTGTGTTAAGATCCTTTATTTATTATCCTGCACATCGCAAAATCAAGCATATATAATTCTCTTGATCTTAATTGCTGCGAGTATTGGGAAGGAGGGTTGTGTTTGTAGCGCCACTCTGGACTTGGTTGTTTGGCCCTTCCTTGCGTAGTTTATCTTCTTGAGAATGCTTCATTTCACCCCTCTTTGCTGTCCTGATTTAACTTCTGTTAAGTGTTGAAACAGCCTGGTATCAGATAAGCCATGGCATCTTGCAGTCTTACAATTAGATTATTCTTTAGAAGTGTGTATTTATCTAATAATACAGTTCCTGATATTACCTAACTTTAAATACTTTGTTTGACTTTCAGAAAAGACTGTTAAAAGAGAGGCAAAAGCTTCTTGAGAAAATTGAGGAGAAGCAGAAAGAATTAGCAGAAACGGAGCCGAAATTCAACAGTGTAAAAGAAAAAGAAGAGAGGGGAATTGCTAGGTCTGTAACATTCTACAACAGGGAGTCAAAGCATTTTAAAAAAAGCTCCAAGATAATATGCATATGTGCAATTAGCTCAGAGTTGTACTTGTTGCCTGAGAATGGGGTGGCTATATGTACTGTAAAAGATGTTCTGTAAAAGCCTTCTTTATTATTGGGGGGTAACAGTATTTTGTAAAATTAATTTAAAGCTTAACCACTTGTGTGGGCTGTTGTTGACTTCTTGTTTTGTGAGATCTTTTGGGTGGTTTTATGGCTTATAAGCTGATTCTTTTTGTTCTGTTTTCTGATTTGGTGCTTCAATTTTAGACCCTGGTTTGATACTTTTTGAAAATTCTTACGGTCGTTCTTAATGCTTGCTCTTAATAAATTCATGATTTCTTTATAATACAGCATGTGTTTCTCTTCTCAAAATAGACTTGCACAGGCTACACAGGAAAGAACAGATCTTTATGCAAAACAAGGTCGAGGAAGCCAGTTTACTTCCAAAGAAGAAAGGGATAAGTGGATAAAGAAAGAACTGAAGTCTTTAGATCAAGCCATCAATGACAAGAAGCGGCAGATTGCAGCTATACACAAGGATTTAGAGGATACAGAGGCAAACAAGGAGAAAAATTTGGAACAGTACAGTGTAAGTTTTCAGCTTTTTTACTTCTCAGTGTTTTTGAGAGAGGTGTTAAACACTCAATCTGATCTTGTCAATTAGACTTTAGTATATGTTTATAAGGAAGATGAGACTTTCTGGTTGAGTGCAGTCTTTTATAAACACATTATTGAAAACGCTGGCAAATAAACTCTAAAATCCCTTTAGTGCTGCATCTAACTTCACTCTGTGTTGACTTTCTAGTACTTTCTCCAAAGTGTTTGGCCTGAGTTTTCAGGAAGAGATGTAGATCTGCCTTGCTCCTGTCTGTGTTGAACATGGCCATTTCATATAGATAACAATTTGCTGTGTTTTTATAGAGGTCTGCAGTGGTTGTTTTCACTCTTGTCTTGTTTTCCCTAAACTGTGCTGCAAGCACTGTACCTTTGCACCACATTTGCAGCTGGTTAGAAGTTGCATCCCTATCCATGTTAGAGAATTAATCTGCCTCAGGATTACCTACATAACTTTTAGATTTTAATTTCCATTCAGAAACTGCACTTACACTGCAAATATAGCAGTACAATCCAAAAATATCACTTCTGCTAGGAACTACAGGAGTGTAAACCCCCACACTTGTGGTAGGAGAGCATCCAGTGCCAATGCTGCTACCTTGCATGTGGTGGCAGACAGTGTTCTTGGTCTGTGTGTGATACATCTACTGAAATCGAGGATCAGTGACAAAATCTAGGAAGGCAGTCGTACAAAGACAATGGTGTTCTGCTAAAATACTGTTTGGATGGGGCCCACATTAGCAAAGTAATGATTCAGAGTTGAAGTACATTTACCATTGACTGACTGTAATTGTGTTGTACTGCTTAGTAGGAATTCTGTAGAATTGAAGAGATTAAATTAGAGGTGGCCTTTGATTCCTTTTATAAACATGTCTTGGTTTTCTTTTTCTCCTTAAGGAAGGTCAGTTTATGCTTTGGCCAAGAGTTGTTCAGCTTTCTGTTGTTCAAAGGGCAGATTTCTTGGGTGAATGTGATAGCTTGCAAAGTTAGGTTGGGAAAACTTGGCTGTGTTTTAGTCCTCCTGTACACAGGTAACTATGAAAAATCTGAGTGGTAGCCCTGAGCTGCTTTGAAAATGGCACGTGTGAAATGAGCAAAGGGAGCATGTCTGTGCATTGTCTTAAGCAGCATACTGTTGACAGCAGCTGTGGTAAAGTACTAGTACTGCTGGAGAGCAGGCTAAGATTTGTGACTAATAGCAGTATGGCATGGTACTCAAGATGAGTATGTATTTTTTTTCAGAGCATGATTACACATAGTTATGTGTGTGATAGTTCTGATTCAGTTCCTTGCCATGACAGTGTGAGACATTTCACTGTAATACCCAAATGCACAGTTCAACTCTGTGCCTGCCTTGCAGTCTTCTTGATAACTTCACCTTGTTACTTCTCCTTTACAAAGATGTATTTATTCATAGTGCTTTTGCAGTTTGTTATAAATTGGTTTAAATATCTGTAGGAATTATTCGTGAATTTTAAGTAGCAATTTAGTATTGAATTAAAAAAAAAAAAGATTTTCTGGAACATAGAAGCTGTGGTTTCATACTGTTCTTTTCTTTGTGTTAGAAACTGGACCAGGATCTTAATGAGGTGAAGGCTCGTGTTGAAGAACTGGACAGAAAATACTATGAAGTGAAAAATAAAAAGGATGAACTACAGAGCGAAAGAAAGTTAGTAATTAATTGAAATATGTGTGAATCTCACTTAATGTGAAGGACCCCAACTGTGTAGTTGTTAACATGGCATGTAGGTATGTGTTTTTTAAAATTTAGCCATGTATGAACTCCTGCACTTCATCTTCCAGTTAGATTAGCAGTCTTTGAGGAGAAAAATTTAAAGAAAAAAAACCTTCAGACCTCATTCACACTTAAAATACTTGTATTGGTTTTGTTCTATAGTTATCTATGGAGAGAAGAGAATGCAGAACAACAAGCTCTGGCTGCAAAGCGGGAGGATTTAGAAAAGAAACAGCAGCTTCTCAGAGCAGCAACAGGAAAGGTAAGATACCTTGTATTTGAGAATTCATTGTGGACGCTGCTCTTCTCATTCTTAAAGGAGAAGTCATAGTCATATCTGAAAGATAAGACAGTAATTTCTTTTGGTTATGGAGTTGCTGTCATAATTAAGATGACCAAGTAATACTTGTAAGCTGACTTTTTCAAATATTTGTAGCTCTAAAACTACTTGAAAATTAGTTTTGTGAGCTCAAGGTAATTGAGGAGAAGTAAGGAGACCAGATAGAAATGGAATACTTCTAAAATTTCTTCTGATATCTTTTTACCTGGGGGGGGGGGAAGACCCTGAAAGTGGCAAATACTCAAGTATCTTCTGTTAGAGCTGTAGGTTAGTTAGCAGGAACTTGGTGAAAAAGAAGGTTACGAGTTTCACAAAGTTAAAATGAATATTACTTCTACGTCTTCCTTTTACTTGCAGTACAATAATGAGTTATATTTTAACAGGCCATCCTGAATGGTATAGACAGCATAAACAAGGTCTTGGAGCACTTCCGTCGGAAAGGCATAAACCAGCATGTTCTAAATGGCTATCATGGCATTGTGATGAATAACTTTGAATGTGAACCAGCTTTCTACACCTGTGTTGAAGTTACTGCCGGGAACAGGTAATTACATATTCTTTAGTGTTACTTAAGTTAAAGCAACTGCAGTGTTACAATGTAGTTGTTGGTGCTGTTTGCTACTGAAAGTTTTATTCTTTTGAACTTGATCTCTGTTTTTTTGTCAAAGTGCCTTCTTTATATCATGATGAAACTGCTATTCCTTTGAGAAGGAACTAAGACAATTCTGTCTATTTAAAAATTAATCCTAACCGCTCTTGGTCTTGTCTAAAAAAACCTAAAACAAAACTACACAAAGACCTCCCCCCCCAAATAGGACCCCAGACCCACACTCCTGACTCCAGAAGGACTGACAGTGAGGCTGAGCTATATTCAATAAAGTGGACAGCATCTTCCAGTGTAGCGAATTCTAGAGTAAGCAATGCTGATGTTTCAGTGGTAACAATTGATAAGAACTACTTCACTTACACTAGAAAATCTCTTGGGTGAAGATGGTCTCTAAACTGTCAAAAACTCTGCTATTTAAAAGCTGTCTGAAAAGATGTCGAGTGTTAATGAACCTGTGTGTGTTCTAGAAGAAGCGTGTGCCTGTTGGGTGAGCTGCCACTGCCTGCAGCATCTGACACTTCAAATTAATTTGTGTTGTCTTTTTGTGTGATCAGTCCCCTGTTGCAGTTCATGAGTAGTCATACGAATCTTTGTTCTAATGAAATGTAGATAGTGGCATAAGAGCAGGAAGGAGGGTAGAGGTGACCTGATCTTGCAAACTATCACACAGAAATGTTGATGCTACCACAATTTAAAATGCAGTCCCTCATCTGAAACATCTGTGGCTGTGTGAACGCAATACAGCTTTATATGGCTATGTTATTCAATGGTACCTGCATGCTTACTGTTCCTGTACCCAATGTGTTAGTGCTTGCAGCACAGTAAAGTTTTGTTTATTTGTTGGGCTTGTTAATTAGGTTGTTTTATCACATTGTGGATTCTGATGAGGTCAGTACAAAGATCTTAATGGAATTTAACAAAATGAACCTTCCTGGAGAAGTTACTTTCCTCCCTCTGAACAAGCTGGATGTTAGAGATACTGCTTATCCTGAGACTAATGTGAGTTAGAGTTCCTTTTGAACCTTCTACGTCATAATTACAAAGCCTCATATTTTGAATTGTTTGTGTATATTGTTTATTGTCCACCACTTGCTTTGCTGTTGAATGTCTGCAGTTAAATACTACTCCTAGTGTATGTTTTTCAACATAAAAAACTCTGTTATAGGAAAATACTTACTTTCTTACCAGGTATTTGCTCTTTAAAGTTTAGCTTCACCTTACAAATAGGTGATAAAAGAAGTAGAATTTTATTGTAACCTGATAATTGATAATTGCCTGAATTACTGAATTCCAATTCTTTAAGCTGAAATGCTGCCATGGACAAAAGCTGAATTTGCCAAAGTTATTGGAAATGTGTTGTGTATATTTAAAAATGCATAAATAAACCTTCAGTGACAGCCATTTAAGAAGTAGTTCTGAAATACATTTCAAAAAAGTATCTACTTCTATTTCAAATTTTAGAAGTGAATTAGTTGTTTGAATGTTAATTGCTTCCTACAATAATCATGGTAGAATAAGTTTTTTAAAAATAGATTGGTTTTTATTTTTTTTTTCTTTCCATCAGATAAACGTAGGAAAAAATAAATAGGAAACAATCAGATTTCTAGTGTGCTTATTTTGGGAGGGCTTTACTAGTAACACTGTGTTAATGTTTGTGTCCTGCTTTCTACGGAAAAGACTAATTTTTTGGAAGAAAGAAATTTTACTGCTGATTTATGATGCTTACTCAACTTGCTCCAGTAGCAATTTAATACTCGAATGAGATTCCTGGCAGACTCTAAGCTGAGTTAAAGCTCAAGCCTAGCTGTTAAAAGCTAAAATTGCAAAATCTGGCACTTGATTTCCATAGTGTTTATATGTTTGTCTTGGGAATGTTCAGTCAGTGTGTCATCCTTTTACTAACTGATGGCTGTTTATTTCCAAAGTATTTCCAATTTCCACAATATTGTGCTTTGAGTTCAGTGTTTGACATCCTGTATGTAAATAATGATATACACAGCTCCAGAAGTCTTCATTCTAGAATTTTAATGATTGCAAATCCAATGTTAATATTCAGTGAATTTGAGATCTGCTAAACTTTTAGAAATTCTTGTTACAAGGCTAGAGTGTATTCTATTTTTACTCTTGAGGGTAGGTGTTTTTCCCCCCAGGCTCTCTTGAATTCTATGTATGAATTAGTTGCAATATACTTGCCATATTTATGTCAATGTGTTCTTATTAAAATCACTGTCACTGCAGGATGCTATTCCTATGATCAGTAAACTAAGATACAATCCAAGATTTGACAAAGCTTTCAAACATGTTTTTGGAAAGACTCTAATTTGTCGTAGCATGGAAGTGTCTACCCAGCTGGCCAGAGCTTTCACTATGGATTGTATTACTCTGGAAGGTAAATAATGCAATTTTATGAATTAGTTAATGTAAAAATGGGATCCTTGGGAAGTGAGGCTCGTTAAATGTGGTCTGTGTTGTCAAAACAAGATTATTTTAAGTAATAGTGTACTTGACTAAGATGTACAGGGTTGCACTTGGTTAAGCACAGTGTTTAAAAACACAGAATTTCTTCACAAGCTGTTGTATTTTCTTATAATGTAAAAGTTAGTAGCTATGTGACTCCACCTTGAGAATTGTAAAGCAGATTAGGTTTGTATTAATCCAATTTGTTTTATCCGATTTAACAGGTGTTTGTTTTCCTGGAGTATTTATGGTGTTTTCCACAAATTTAAACCAGTGTTTAGGGTGTGAATGTATGGCTTTAATTACTGATAAGTGCAAGGTGAATTCTTCTGCGTACCAGACACATTTACATGTTGTGTTCTCTGAAATAATCTCTGTCTCGTGTTAAATGCCTGTTCTTGGAGGGCAGACTCCCTGCAGGCTTATTGTTGTCTTTCTGTCTCTTAAAGTCAATCTGAAAAAACTTCCTAAGGATGTCTGAGGAGGAAATGATTAATTTTTCAGTAACAGCACATTCAACAAGCCACAGATGCTGCTAATCACTCAGCCTCTTTTGTTTTCTCCCTCACAGAAGATTGAAGACTTTTTGGTTGTTGTTGTAAACTAGTAATGCTAGGCATTTGCATTTTTCCCTTAATATAAGTCTTTTTTTCCTTCAAGCAGCATGGTTTCAGAAGTTGATTAAAAGCAACAACAAAATAATTAACTAATGGTAAAAGGAAATCATAGCAATCTGTGTTGGCCTTGAGCAAGGATTGAATTGAATACAGAAATAAACATTTCCCTAATTAATGTAAATACACATGTGCAATTCCTGATACTGTGCTTCTGTAGGTTAGTTGAAATGTTCTAGTTAATCTGTTGTCTTGTAGAAACTGCACTGAAGTTATGGAGAATATACAGCCCAGTTTACAGTCTCATTCTGTTATGCTTTTAGGTGATCAAGTCAGCCACCGTGGTGCTTTGACTGGAGGTTATTATGACACAAGGAAGTCTCGGCTTGAATTGCAAAAAGATGTTAGAAAGGCAGAAGAAGAACTTGGTGAACTTGAAGCAAAGCTCAATGAAAACTTACGCAGAAACATTGAAAATATCCTTTTGTTGTTCTTGGGGAAAGGTTGTGTGATGACAGAGCTTTTGTTTTGTTGTTACAGTAATAGATGAAAAACAGGAGATTAACTTTTGTTCATGTGACACGTTACCTGTGGCATGTTTTGACTGTTGCTCGTGCAACCTGGTTCTGTGTTTTACTGTAGTGATTTTAGTAATAAAGAAATCAATGGTAAAACAGAGGAAAAAAAAAAAAGAAAAACTCTACATGTGAAAACTGGTGTACAGCCAGTAAAAGTAGCACATTTTAAAGCATACCCATTGTGTATGTGCCTGAATTGCTTCCTTTTTTAAAAATAATTTGAAGGTCAACTAGTTAAGAAATAGTTTCTATAGCACTGCTGCTAACTTTTTGATAAAACTTCCTCCATACTGAGGAAACTTGTCTGAAAAATAGTAATTGAAGCACACCATGTCCAATAGTTTGCTTCAGAGAGTGGCTAGCACTGTAGGCTTCAGGAAAAAAGAAGCTTTAGTAATCTGGCCCAGTTAAAATTTGATCTTGATCTTTAAAGTTTAGAGAGGAGGTTAAGCCTAAATTAGGAGGCTTTCTGTTTCTTCTAGAGTTTGTTGTAGTAACTGCTATAACTAGATATTCTCGTTATCTGTGTTAATCTTCACTTCTTCTGACTCATGCTGTATTTTTAGTGCTTGTGTCCTGAATTGGCGTGTTAACGTAGCCCACTTGTGCTGTGGGGAGGAGATGGAGAGCATTATATTATAATTAAACTGAGTTGCTAGACAGTCTTGGTCTTTTCAGTCTCTTTGTACAAAAATTCAAGTAACTGTCAACATTTTTCTCTAACCCCTTTAATGCTACAGTGTCTGTTTGAGATCCAGTATCTAGAATTCAGGGGCAAGGGAGGTTTATACTACTTTCTTCTCCATCATCCAGGTTATTCTGTTCTTTGAACTGAAATCCTTTGGGTTTTGACCTGCAGTAGTGTATTTAAGACATTTTTGGGGCAGCAGGTAAGCAGAACACTAAAGGCTATGCTTAGATTCACAGCTAATTAGCAAAACTTTAAAAGTATGTACTTGTGTCTTGTTAAGTCAGTGGAAGAATGTTGAAATGATCTGTTAAATGTGATGTAGACTGAATTTGCCAACTGGCTTTACATGCAGCAGCGATAATGAATGTCTTTCATCCTTCTTATTGTTACCTGTAAGCAATGCTCAGGACCCAAGTTGTGTATCTATAATTAAGTATTTATTAAGTGTGGCATTTTCTCCTCCCTTGGATCTTTTTTAAACTACAGATATGTAGGCGTATGATTTTAAAAGGATTTGTGCAGAAACTAATTTTAACACTAATCCCAGTGTGCGTTGTACTGGTAGCCTGCATTTTATAACTAGGAATAGAAGCTTGTATTCCCCAATTATTTGTTAGACCCTTTTGTTTCATTATAACTTAACTTTTAACCAGGCCTACTATTATGGAACTGAGAAATTTTTCTTGATATCATTTAAGTCAAAATCTTGAGGCCTGGGTTTTGTTTTGAGGAGGGATCTATAGGGGTTGTATGTAGGATGCTCTGTTGCACTCCCTTCAACTGTGCTAGAGCAGTCACTGTAGTAGGGGCTGTTACTGCAGTCTGACAGTAACTTTTAGAACATAAAACAAACAGACCTGCATTGTTTCAAAAGTAAAATATCCATCCATTCCTGCTAACTTCCTGTTCTATAGCTCATTCAGTTTTCCCAAAATGTTTAAATATGTAGTGAAGCTTTTTCCTGTAACCTCTGTTTAGGGGAATTATTTAATTTTTAGGGCATTTAAGTTGATGTTGTGTTAAAATATACCTTGTAGTAGGAGTAACATGATGCTAGCGATTCAACCTAAAACAATCTTCTGCAAGCTCTGCACCATGACTTAAGCCATTATATCAAAATTAGCACAAACAGATCACACTTTTTGCCTCAGAATTGAGGGGTAATTGTATTAGTCTAATGTTTCTTTTTAAACGTAGGCATCTGCTCTTCTGTGTTTTGAAAGATCTGAGTTTTCTTTACAAGTTTAAATATATCCCTGTGTTCTTTTGAGTCCCATGTTGTAAATTTAACAGCTAAATGAAGCTTTCCTCGTTTGTTCTTGGTGTTGATAAGGGTACTCAAGTTACTTTTGTGGATGGTTCTTCATGTCTCCTGTACAACTGAATATTTTGAGGGGTTTTTTTGTTTTTTATTTTGATGGCAGTGAATATTCCAAGCAATAAAAATTGAAGGTAGTAGTAGATATAAAACACCTTTTAAAACAAGGACAGAATTTTCCTTAGCCCACGGTATGGATTAATAATGAGATTGACCAGCTAATGAACCAAATGCAACAAATTGAGACACAGCAGAGAAAGTTCAAAGCTTCTCGAGACAGTATTTTGTCAGAGATGAAAATGCTGAAGGAGAAGAGGCAGCAGTCCGAAAAGACATTTATGCCTAAGGTATAGTATGGGGATAGTAAAAGCTGTTACTGGTTTTATAGTGTTTCATTAATATTATTGATAGACTTGCATTCCTTTCTGGTTAATGTCATAATACGAAATATGAAAAATGTAAATAGAAAAGTGAAATTCATACAGATCCTCAGATTACTTTGAGGAATGATCCTATCTTAATATCTGTTCCATAGCAACGCAGTTTGCAGAGCTTGGAGGCCAGTTTACATGCTATGGAGTCAACTAGAGAATCATTAAAAGCAGAACTGGGGACTGATTTGTTGTCTCAGCTCAGTCTTGAAGATCAGAAACGTGTGGATGCTCTTAATGATGAAATTCGACAACTACAGCAAGTAAGGAAATGAAAAAGCCTTATGATGAAATGTAACTTTCTTCCCAATAAGCTTATTTTTGTCCTTTTGTATGAAAAGTCACTTACAGTGCAATTAAAGTAGTGTTTCATCAGTAGTAGGTAGGCATGCTTGGAGTTCTCATCTGCAGAGTGAATTGGTATGTTTTTCTCAAATGCTGAGTGACTTTTATTAGCTGTGTTGTGTGAGAATTATGGCTATTTGTGTTGGAATGATCACAGTTTCCTTCCTCCCGCTCCTGGACAAAAAGAAATGCAGATAGATACCATCTGAAAGGAATAATGCACAGTGTGAGGAAAATAAAACAATGCCTTTAAGCACATGGTAGATGAGACAAAAACTAAGGTTTTGTCTTGCACTCATGTTGAAACAATACTACTACTTAGGTATACTCTCTAAAGCTCTTCTGGGTTTAAGAATTGGATTCAGATGCTAATACAGTTTAAGAAACTTACTGATTTGTATGGTTGACTTTCACAGTAGACAGCTGCAAAAATACTTACCATGTGGTTCTTTCTACATGTTACAATTAGAGTAACCATCCAAAGAATTGTGTGATATTTTAATACACAGAATTGTGTGAAGAGTGGGGTTTTTTGTTCGTCTTAATTTTTTAATAAGGAAAAAAATATATTGTTTAGGTCAGTTAAAGCAATTAATATACTTTTTTTTTTTTTTCAGGAAAACAGACAGCTTTTGAATGAGAGGATTAAACTGGAAGGCATTATCACAAGAGTTGAAACATACCTCAATGAGAATCTGAGAAAACGCTTAGACCAAGTGGAACAAGTGAGGATTTTCTCTTAAATGTACTTTTGCAATCTGTTTTTGGTTTATTTCCAGGGCTTTAATGTATTAATAATTTGATAAATAAACATTTATTACCCTGCATTATCTGTGATGTGTTTTGCTTCCCTATATACAAGCTAAGTGTTTTACTTAAATTTTGGCACAGTATTCAGGTATGTGAATTTTTGACAGAAATCCTACTCTAAATACACAGCCTATGTATAAATAGGACCATTGTAATGACAGCTTTGTTTGAAAATTTAACTAAGACTTTACTAAAATATTTAATACAGTTATATGTAGGGTAGCAGAACATAACTTGTTTGGCTTATAGTTTTGTTCCCCTCCATGCTGAAGCTTGGTGGCATTTACTTTGTCCCATAGGAACTGAATGAACTTCGAGAAACAGAAGGTGGCACAGTTCTTACTGCTACAACATCAGAACTTGAAGCTATCAACAAACGAGTGAAAGATACCCTGGCACGGTCAGATGGTTGGTAGCATCACTTTTTTTGGAAGAAAATTCTCCAGAGTTTTGAAAGTTCACACATACTGTATTTTGCTTTAGAAATAGACCATAATATGAGAAGTAATCATGAATTGCAAATATGCTGTCATAGTTAAATAGTGTGTAACAGATTTTTGGAATTTACTGCAAAAGATAAGTGAAACGATACCTTGTATTGTATTTCACACTGTATTACCAATAAGTATGTGTTGGTGATAACAGACGTCTGGCTTCAGGGCGTAGTACTTCTGAAGCAGCCTTCATACAAGCATGATCTTGTATAGTTGTTATTGAACTTTGTCTAACCTATCTAACACTAAGTAGCTGTCATATAGGAAATAGGATTTGTATGGTTCAAACTTATTTTGCTTCTCTTTCTTGACTTCAAAAATATGACCTTAATATGTTTGTTAGTGTTTTTTAAGCCATGTACTCATGGGGAAGAAGAGAGAGGGATTTTTGGCTTTTTGTCTTGAAATTAACTTTCTACTCCTTAATAGGTCTTTTCCTTTAGTTTATCTTTTTGTTTCATAAATACTTGACTGGATAATTGCTGATTTTATGAAGACATGTAAGACTTACCACTTTGGTTTTGTGTTCTCACCCAATATCTCAGATCTGGATAATTCTATTGACAAAACAGAAGCAGGAATTAAAGAGCTTCAAAAGAGCATGGAACGCTGGAAGAACATGGAAAAGGAACATATGGATGCCATTAACCATGATACAAAAGAACTTGAAAAAATGACTAATAGGCAAGGCATGCTCCTCAAGAAGAAAGAGGAATGCATGAAGAAAATCAGAGAGCTGGGTTCACTTCCACAGGAGGCTTTTGAAAAGTATCAGACTTTAAGTTTAAAGCAGGTAATAAGTGTGCTGGGTTTCATGTTTCATGACCTGAAATATTAGTGTCATGTATATCTTGAGCGTCAAACATGGCTAGAATTGCAAGTCACTTTCATGCGTTAATATTTTCCATTCACAGTTGTTCCGCAAACTGGAGCAGTGCAATACAGAACTGAAGAAATACAGTCACGTTAATAAAAAAGCTTTAGATCAGTTTGTGAATTTCTCAGAGCAGAAGGAAAAATTGATAAAAAGACAAGAGGAACTGGACAGGGGCTACAAATCCATCATGGAGCTGATGAATGTCCTTGAGCTCAGGAAATATGAGGCTATTCAGCTGACTTTCAAACAGGTAACAAAATGGCAACATTTGTAAAGACACTGGTGCTGAAATCAAATTGTCCCATCATGTAGCAGCTATATGGGAGGAGGAAGATATTAAGTACAGCTGTTCTATAATAATAGAAGGCAGTATCATGTAACTTAAGGTTTGTGGGGCTTTTAAATACTGAACAAGAAAGAGTTTAGCATTTGAAATAGGTGTGCATCTTGTTTGTATTGCAACTCTAGCTTTTCTTGAAACCTCTTAAGAACTTGCTTTCTGGCGAATGTCTTTGTACAATGTACAACCCTTTCTGTGGAATGTCCAGTAAAATAACCCTGCACCAAATCCTTTTTCCAGATTTAATGAAAGTTAATTCCTAATATTAACAAAGGATCTTAACTATGAAGTGTGTGAAGTCTTCTCTTAAAAGGTCATTTGCTTAACTGAGATCTCATCTGAAGTTTACTGAAACAAATCATACTTGCTTTTGCTGCTGTTCTATGTCTTAATTCTACTATTTTATTGGGGGGGAAAAAAAGTGAAAATTCTCATACTACAAGAACAGTTGGTTTAGATGTTTTTAAACCAAGTTCTGTATAGTGTGTGTTTCTCACTTCTGTTTAAGAATGTGGATCTCTCCTTTGAAGATCATGTGAAAACAGCTGTTGTCTGCGTTTGACTTCACTATGTAAAAGTGACTGTCTTTTTCAGGTGTCAAAAAATTTCAGTGAAGTATTCCAGAAGTTAGTCCCTGGTGGCAAAGCCACGTTAGTGATGAAGAAAGGAGATGTGGAGGGCAGTCAGTCCCAGGATGAAGGTGAAGGCAGCACTGAGAGTGAAAGAGGATCTGGATCTCAGAGCAGTGTTCCATCTGTAGACCAGTTCACTGGAGTTGGCATAAGGGTAAAGAAAAATATTTCTGTTTCAGTACTCTGAATATTTGTTTAGATTGCCTTTTAAGTATATTTTTAAAAGGCATCATTTAATTGGTCCTGGTTACATACTGTAATAGCAAGCGATGTTTGCTATAAAACCAAGTGATGTGGTTTAATATTTTGAAATCCTCATTGTTCTCTTAGGTATCATTCACAGGGAAGCAGGGTGAAATGAGAGAAATGCAGCAACTTTCAGGGGGACAGAAATCCTTAGTGGCCCTAGCCCTGATATTTGCTATCCAGAAATGTGATCCAGCTCCATTTTACTTGTTTGATGAAATCGACCAAGCCTTGGATGCTCAGCACAGAAAAGCTGTTTCAGGTAGCTGTCTACCTTTATTCATGGTTAAAGGTGATAGTCTGTCTTTTTTTGATTAAATATTTTTATCTTAGGCACATTTTTGAGCATCCCAACATGTGTGTTAGAATTTAACTTTAGTGCCTTCTGAAGTTTTCGTGAACTTGGTTTTAGGTGGGAGCTCTGTGTTGTCTACTGCATCTAAAGGGTCTCCTTACTACACTTCAGTGTGGTGGAAATAGCTCTGTTTTGAAGTGTAGTTTGCTTTTTAAAAATGAACTTTTAATTAATTAGATAATACTTAAAATAATAATACTTAAAAACCTGGTATGGATCCTTTCTTGATTTGTGGGGGTTTTTTTTGTTGTTTTCTGTTTCATTGACCAAAAGCTCATTTCAAATAAGGAATAGCAAACTCTGTCTCTCATTTAAGACCTGTCCTGCTTAATTGAAAGATTCAAATAATAGAGATTTTTTGTATTCTTTTCTAGATATGATTATGGAACTAGCTGAACATGCTCAGTTTATTACAACAACTTTTAGGCCTGAACTGCTTGAGTCAGCTGACAAGTTCTATGGTGTAAAATTCAGAAACAAGGTAAGTAATATGTTTTAGTTATGGTGTTTACAGAGAACCTTACTGAGTTACATATTTGAGGCTTGACTTAGGAAGAGTTGAAAGTGGATCAGTCTTATTTCAGTGATGGATTTCTAGTTATATTGCAGTCTTGTGTAAAAGTTCTTTCCTTCCTGAAAAAAAAAATTAAATATCTACAGGTGTCCCTTTTAATCTCCTTTAAAGGAAATTAAAAATTGATTATAGGCCTGTTACTGAGTCCTGGGGCCTTCGGAAATAAGCCTGTCTTATTCTGCAGGAGATACTGTAATAACTGTATACTTCTTATTGTTCCACCAGGTTAGTCATATTGATGTGATCACAGCAGAAATGGCCAAAGACTTTGTAGAAGATGACACCACGCATGGTTAAACGAAATTGTACTTACTGCTTGTTTGGAAGATGTGTATAATGCTATGTTTATGCCAGGGACCTGTAAATTTAAAATATGAAGTATTTAGTCCTTGTTTAAAATAGTTTTTGAACATACATTTTAACCAAGTTGCCAGAAGGCTTAGTTTCAGAGGAGCTTGAGTATCCGTTTTGTCTCTGTTGCTGTATTTTATAAGATAATTGTTAATGTTACCTTTATACAGTACCTGTAGTTTGGAAATTTTATTCTCTTCCCTCAAATCTTTTGTAAAGTGTCTGTTGCTGTTTTAAAGCTTTTCTGAAAGTGCTAGCTATTCCTTCTTAAGTATAATTTTATCATTTATATTGCCTCACATGGTTTTTTAAATGGCTTCAATTAAAATGATTGGTTTTATTGCTGTAACTTGTATACATTAAGTTTTTGGTTTATATTGTCTTTGTTTGGAGGATTCCACTGAGATGGAGTAAATACTACTTGGTCATATTGGAGCTGTGTATTTCAGCAGTATGACACAAAGTAATTCTTTCAAGCCATTCTTACTCTTGCCCCTTTTTTGCACATTGCCATTGCCAGCAGAAAACTGCCTCAGATCTGTGCTTGTCCAAATTCAGAGTGTTCTGGTTATTGAACTGGAAAAAAAATGTATCAGAAGATACTGAGAAGTTTGAAAAGACCCTAGAACTGTACCAAGACAAATCACAGCCCCCTCTTACGCTGGCAAGGCTGCCAGGAAAAAAATTAATTCTTCCATTGTATCCCTTCAGCCTGAGACAGCAGCACAACTTGAGGCAAGTGACAGTCAGCAGTCAAAATGTGAATTTCTTCCTACTGTCTATCCTTTTGGCAAAGGGGTGTTGAATAATATTCTGGAATAATATTTTCCAGTTATTCTGGAAAACTTAAAGTTTTACCATGAACCATATGTTTCTTAGCAAAAGAGTTATAAAACAAAATTGGTGTTGTAATAGTGTGTATATATAAAAATAAAATAACCTTTAACAGTACCTTATGTAACTTTGCATAGTACAGGGAGAAAGACTGAGCTTGTATACTGCATTTACTCTGTAGGGCACATTCAGCAAAGCTGTCTGAAAGGTTTTCCTCTGCAAGTACCCTTCCTCACCACTGAGAACTTCAGAAGGTGGAGGGAAGGAGAGTGTGAGCTGCTTGTAAGTCTTCTGAGCTGAGGAGTGCATGTAGTTGCTGTACAGGCAGGGTAAGAGAAGAATACTAGAGCTGGAGTAACTTTCCCAGGGAATGTCATGTAGGCAATGACTACCTGCAGTAAGTCTTAGCCAGAAGGGTGAGAATGTTGTACCTGACCTAACAGCTTTCAGTAGTTCTAGGGAGTCATTAGTGACACAGTAGACTTCTCTGGGTGAAGAGAGGGTAGGGTCCAAAACGTGAAACAAACTCTTGAAGCCAAAGTAACCCAAACGTCCCCTAAATTTTTAGCATGTGAATAGTCTTTGTATTTGAGGACACTGAAGAATTTGAAATTTGTCCTCTGCATACAGAGCTGTGAATTTAGGGTGGCTACAGAGCAAAACGTTCCTGAATTACAGGTGAAACAAGTGAATTCGAAGTCCAGAGAAGGACCTAAAGAACCTAGTCACAGATTCATACCTAAGGTTAATGATGTCATGTGTTGGATTCAGTGCACATATGGGCACACTTGAAGTGTCTGTAATCTATGACCACTGAATACAGAACTTGCCTGTGATAATAGGCTGCGCTCTCAGCGAACTCATTGGGATTGCCAGTGCTAGGGCATCAGCTTGACAGTTTGAATTTTGCAAGACATAAGCAGTTCATAGGCTACAGAACTAATCACTGTGCTTATTAAGAAGTGTCGTACTAAATCCATCTAAGACTGATCATGCATTTTATCAAATAATCTCATTAAAGTGGAAGTAGATTAGTAGAACAGATTTTTGTACAGTGCTCAGCATGATAGAGCCTAAATGCAGCTGGATAACTCGAGTCATTTCAGCTGTGCTAGGAATTTTCCTCTGGGTTGATTCTAGCATCGAGTTTGTTATCCAGCGCAGTAGGAAAATGGGTAACTTCAGCAAGCTGGTGGAAACACAGCTGAGTACTGGTAAGAATAGACAAGCCTTTAGCTATCACTTCCATTTCTTGTCTGCTAAAGACCAAGGCTTAGAACTACTTGCACAAAACTTGGGGAGATGTATCAAGACGTGCAGAATCCCTTTTGAAGGTAAGTTTGAGGGATGGTGATTTTTAATTTTATTTTTTTTTTAAAACCAAAGCTATCACCTAAACTTTGTTCTGTCCTGTGAAAGTGGCATATCTAGAGAGGCTACTTTCTAAGTTGACACCTTGTTTTCCTGTGAGTGTACTCCTCAGTGCTGTGATGCCTCTCTGGTGTGCAGCCACATACTGCAAGAGTGAAAAAAACTTAACGGTATCAGTTCCTTCGTCTGATTCACTGTGTTACCAGTAATGCTGGTGTACGTGGGACTGGAATGGGAAGTGATGAAATAACACAGATGTCAAAGCACAGCCTTGGTGTGGTGTTGTGAGTGAGATATTAATGCCCTACAGCCAGCTTGGGTTGCTAAATTAGATTCTTTAGTTAGAGGAAACAAACAGGGATCCTTCAAATGGGTGTAGTAAGGTAGGTTATTCAGCAAAATCCATACCAGTTCACTACACTGGAAAATAAAGTGCCTGAGAGAGACATGCATACAAGCAGGAAAACCAGAACCTCATCCCTTGCTGTACGTCTTAAGGAAAGTCCTTGTACAAAGGAGAAACTTTTCTTGATAAATTGCCAGTACATACAACCTAAAGGAGGACTTTTCCCAGCCTGGTTTTGGCTGTGGTTAAGGTCAGGAGTGGCAGAAGTGTTCTTTGCTGTCTGTCCCCTAATGATTTGCTTCAGATGGCTGCATACATCGGAAGAAGTGACATGACACAGCCACTGCAAAATACAGTGAGTGGAGTGGCAGGTTTTCAAGGTGTGTCTGTGTTCTGTTTGTGATGGTGCATATCTGGTCTGCTCTATCCTAGTGCACAAGTTGCCTTTTCTGTTTGCCAGTGCTATAAATTCTTCACATGTCCTGTTTTTTCCACCTTGAAGTTGAAGGCAGGATTCAGTGAAATTATACACTTGCTCTGAATTGTAGGACACCCCAGAAATGGGAGAAATCCTGGGTGCCCCATGGTGCACCTGCTCTTTATGCCCAGAGAGCCTGGGCTTGGACGTACTGCCTGCAGGATCTGTAGAGTGGCTCTGGTACATGTGTCTCAGAAACAGCAGCCCAGGGCTGGTGGTTGTATTCTGGGTGAGTATCAGGTGTACACCTTCTGTTGCCCGAGAGCACTGGTGGTTTGATCCAGAAACATGAAACTTAAGAATGTTACCATTTTATTTTCATATTTCTGGTTATCCTTCTAGTAAAACACAGCTTTTGGATGTCCACCTGGGGCTGTGCTTCCTACTGTGAGCTTGAAAGTCACCTGGGAACTGCTAGTGTTGTAATCAAACTGCTAAATACCTCCTATATAGGTGTTCAGCTGTCTGCTTTCTTAGTCATCAATATATGAAACTTATCAGCTGAATTGCTGATTATTTCTGATATCTTGGGATAGTTTTCATATCTAGCAAATGTTCTTCAAATGCTTTATAAAATTAACGTCTTTGAGCTTCGTGTTGTTAATCTTATGTAAATGTTACAAGATGTAGTTTGTAACCTTGGGCAGCAGATGGAGCCAAACTGGACTAAATGCAAAAGTGAAATTTGTTTTATTGTTAAAGTTGAGGGTAAAATCAAAGCTTTTTTATGAGGTTTTTGGCATTCCAGAGAGTATTACAGTAGTCGTGAGGATCCTGAACAAATTGAGAAATACAAATTATAAATAGTTTTACATGTGCAGGAATGTAAGTAAATGGGAATAAATCATGATTTTGCGTAAAATTATAAAAGCCTTTAAGATTTTAATAATTTTGCTAAAATGTTCTTATTGGCTAGAACTGTGCCATTCCAGAAAAAGTGTATGCATAAATTGATGTAAAAAACACTGTACACTTTAGTGTTAAAAAAAATATCTGAAAAATTGTCACACGAGTATAAGAATCTGGTTCCTTTATGAGAAGTGACTAATAATTCTTCCTAGTGAATGAAGTCATCGCTCTCTTCTTGCAGCTGATCCTGTGAGCGTAGGAGGTAACGATTCCTAAGGCAGGGATGAACAGAGGGGACGAGCTGCTGCTGTTAAAATTCTTCCCTCAGATCGGAGGTATGAAGTGAGTTACCCTGACTGCTGAAGCTGGCAGCTGCTGGAACCCTCTTAGCTGCTCCCATGTGAGTGCATTAATGCACAGGCACAGGAGAGCAGTTCTGAAGAACAGCTGCTCTGCTTTTGGAGCACCAGGTTCTAATAGGTAACAGCTCTTCACCTGGGGGTATATGGCACTTTTTTATTGACTCTTAGTGGAGCCCTGCTGATTTTACAAGCTGAGAGCCTTCAGATATTGTTTCAAAATATTTTCCTAGGGAAAGGTAACCTTAGACCCTGGAAGGGTCTTTATTTCCAGCATCTGCCTTCATTCTTCATTAGACACAATGGATGCTTTTACTATCTCCCTAATAGCCAATAAAAAGCATTCCCAGTAACAAAATCTAAATCTTTTCACAGGTGCACTTAAGTTCCTTTTACTAGTGATACTGTCTTATTTTTCAAAGGGGGTTATAATAAAAGAGTGGATTTGTTTTCATAGAAAAGCAAATACATAACATTTAGTGCACTTACAAGCCTATCTAGGGAATGTTTTAATTGCAGGCTTTTTTCTCCTCGGTCCTGCCATGCTGTCTCTCTTCTCCCTCCTACAGTTGGCTGAAGTGCAGAGAGAAGCTGGTTAGGCTGAGATCCTTGCAGTTATTCTGCCTTGCTCTTCCTTCAGTGTAGTTTTCACTCCGTTTATCTTTCGTTGGCTACCTTTGACTGTAACCACGAGGGGGCATCTCTTGTTAACTTGATTGCCTCAAGTTAAGCTTTTTATTTTTAGTTTTCTGTCTATGAATTTTGCCTTAGACAAACATTTCTTATTTAATGCAGTGACATTGATGGGCGAAGTCAGTGTTCAGTAGTTCTTGGATTCCTCCGTTGCTGCAGTTTGAGCTAAATGGTAGCTGTTCAAAGAGGATACATTTAGCCTAAGAATTTTTGTGACAACGCTGAGCCCAGCATCAATTTTCAGTGCTTCTGAATCAGCAGCTGCTTCATGTTGCACTTCGCTTCTAGGGATTACATTATTCTTGTGAAATACCTCCAAACTTCTATTTGCTAAGGCAAAGAAGAACTTGTGATTTCTTACTATAGTCATGGCTTGTCTTTGGGATAGCTTTATTTCTCTGTGTGGAAATCTAAAGATGATAAATGACATGCACATTCTCAGGTTCTAATGCCTGACAGTTCCCACCATTCTAGAAATGAGATTTACATCGGATAGGCTCAGCATTTAGAATCCACTTCTGCAACTATGCCCGAGAGGATGTATCGGGAAGATGTTTGTGGGGTTACAGGACCTCAGTGCTATAGCGTCTGCATATACTGTGCTTTAGATAGGAGGCATTCCAGACAGAGCATGTTATATGAGTCAGAAGTACAGCATCTACTTGCTGTTGATATCACTAGAGGTTGTAGGCAGATGCTGCTGGGGCTTTGAGCACACTGTAAATCTGCCTCTGTCTCTCCAGAAGAGCTCAAGTTTTTCTACTTAGTTTAAGGATAAAATGCATCCATGACCTTCAGTGTTCAGATCACCCGAACGGCATTTAGCCAGCTGCATGCAGGCCCTCATAGTGCAGGGGAAAACACTTCACCCCCTTGCTTAAACTGGGGGGAAGTCTGAGCTTGTAAATGAATTTCTGGTTGGTTTTAGAATTCAAACTTGTAAATATTGAGTAGCTGAAATCTCTCAAGTACAGCTGTAGTTTGGGACATGGGCTACTTGGGAATAAACTGCATTCCCACTGCTTTGTAATTACCTACAGTGTGACAGATACAGCAGAAACCAAAACTGTGCTAGGATTCCTCTATGTAGCTGCCATAACAGCTAGGAGTGATTTATAAATTTCAGAATATATATGTATATTACAATGTATTTTTAAATAATATAATATATAATCTATAAAATACACTTAGAATGTATTTTGGCTGAATTGGAACTGAATAGCATGGTTTTTGCTTGCTTAGATGATAAAAGCACTGTAATGTAGAGGAGGTATTTATACACTGTTATTACAATGCACAGTGGTGGTATCTAATACCTATTTTAACAGATACCTTTTAATTAACAGATACCTTTTAATTTTTTATTTTTTTTTAAAGGCTCAAAAACCACATTCCCAGACAGTTCTGGAGTTCTAATATTTTTTTCCCTGGTTGCACTTGTCTACAACACTATTCTGTGGACTTTCCACTGGATAACAGTTTGGGGGTATTTGATGGGTTATGGTGTTGATTATTTGTCTCAAAAAGGTACCAAGTAACCCATCACTGTTATGGTTACAGTCCTCTTCAAAAAACCAGTCTTTTGCCAAGCCTTTTTGTTCTATGCATGACAATTCTTTGACAGCTGTTCAGTCAGTGCCCCAGTGTTTTTGGCCCTCGGGATTCTCTGTGGGCCTTACCAGAGGTGACATAGACTGAGGATGAGGTTCAAGCTGATCTTTCTTGATTGGTTCTGGATCCTGGGCATTATTGGGTTTGTTCTCTGCTTCATTCAGACATCAAATTTCCAAGAGAAAAATGCTCTGGAGGACCAGGCAGTGCTCCTGAGCCCAAGTTTTAATTCACTTGGCCTCTTTTTGACTTCATGAATCCTCTCTTACCCCACAAAGATAATTATGCTGAAGCTTGTAAGATGGCTCTGATGCTAAAGAAAGAGCTTGAGATGGGTACCTAGGTAGGTAGGTGGATGCACAACTCGGAAGCATGGCAATTTTCAAATATCTTCTTTGATAAGGGACATTGTAAAAGGTATGTTCACACTGTACTTACAGAGTATATATAAAAGCTTTCATATATAATGAGCTGTGTATCTAGATTAAGTCTGTAAAAAGTGTCTTGCAAATTTCAGGGTAAATAAGAGAAGGGAACTGGGGTTGTACTAGTGTGAGTTGCCTGAACCCCTGGGGGAGACCTCTCTATGTGCTAAATGAGACATCGAGGGTCCAAGCTGGAAGAGAATCACACCTAGATCAGATGCTCAAGGTAGATCACGTAAATATTCCTTCAGTGTTCAGTGTCAAGGTAAAGCAGTGATACCACAAACTGGGTGGAGGAGGAAGACTTTGTTTTAATGAAGTAATAGTCTGGTGGGTAGCTGGAGCAAAGCAGGGAAAACTGGAGAGTGCTTGCTTGCTTTCTGCTCTTTAGTTCCTCCTCTCCTCCCCCTTCCTTAGGAGGCTGGGGCATTCTCTGGATGTGGAGTAGTTCTTCAAACAGTGAGTAAAATGTTCCCTGTCAGAACAGGGACTGGCTAGCAATATTCAGCACAGTGCACTTCTGCTTTGTTGTCTAATTCCTTGGTTTTGAGTCGCTGAGTTGAGGCAGTTTGGGCTGATTGCTGGAATGTGCAGCAAGATGAGGGAAAAGCATGGATGGATACAGCTGGTGTGATAAAACTGGAGAGGAGGTTCCCAGGACAGGCAAGCTTTCAGGGTGTTGTTTTTATCTTTGCTGTGTAAGAGTTCAAGAGAAGTGGCTTCACTGTGGGAGCCCGTGGGGGCTCTGAGGTAGCAGAGGGGTGTGTTGTGCCAGTTCTCTGATGTACCACCAGCTTCTAGGAGAGCAAGTCAGAACCACAAACTCAGAGACTGGCAGTCAGGTAAGCACACTTGGATGGTCAGGTGTGTTTGCTTATCGAACCTACTGGCACAGAACAAGTTCCTTCTCCTGTCTGATCCTTCTGAGGTCGCCTGGCAATAAAAGGACTGCTCAGTGGGTTGCAGTTTCAGATTGGTGACAAGAATTTGCAGAGTGATTCCTACCATACGCTCCTAAGGAATCCCTGAATGCAGCCCTACGATCTACGTGTGGGTTTTTACGTGGGCTGATTGTGGAGGTTGTATTAATAACTCTTTGTTGTGTAAGTGCATAGATGTTGGTCTGCGTAGAAAGAGAGCTAAAGGGCTGGACAAAGGCCGTGATCGAGCTCTCTGGCACTTGCTTTGTGACATTCAGCAACTCAATGACTGCTGTTGTCTGTGGGGAAGCTGTGTTCACAAAACCACTTGGAGCACTCAGCCTGTGTGCTACAGCAGCATTACTGATACCACTCTTGCTCTCTGAGAATTTATAGGTGCCAAAAAATCCAAGGCAAGATCCAGTTCATTCTCTCTGCAGAGAAACCAAAGAACACGGTCTGGGGAAACGTCTGTTTGGTCTGCGTGCCATCCCTCCTGAGCAGTGTCACCAGCACTGCCAGTTCCTATGAGATACCCTGCTTGGTGACTAGAGAACTTTATTTAGCAGGACACGCAATCAAGCAGCTCTGATTTAAGAAACTATTAAGAGCAAAATTTTTAAAAAATGATGTTGAAAGAAGGTCCATAATATGTGGAATCACATCCATGGATAACTCAGCTATGCATTGTTTATGAATAAACTGTTACATCCTGTCAGTCCCTAACCTCTACATGCTTTTCTTTCCACCAGGGTTTGGATAATCATTTTATGAACCAATTTCCTGTGAGCTCAGCACCCTTTATGCTTTGTAGTTTCTCCTGACTTCACCTTTCGGGAGCTATGCACAGTGACTGCAGTATGGACGTGTGTATAATAATGGCTTGGCAGGTCTCCACAGTTGTGGAATTTACAATCATTGCTGTGTGTGTAATGCTCGGAACAGCTTTTTTTTTTTTTTTTTATTTCTGGTGGATGATGAATTAGGCCATCTGTCTCCAATGTCTGCTGACCCTTCCCCCTCACTCTCCTCTTTCCCGGTATGTTGGCACTGCCCCAGTCAGCCAAGGTCAAGGTCTGGTGCCTGGGTCTGTGACCTTCACTGCTGAGACCATGATGGCTCAGTCCTCAATTTCCTAGGGTAATTCTCCAGTATGTTATGCACCCACAGGTCTGAGATGCCATGCAAGGAGGAGAGATCCTTTTACAGCAACATCAAGAATGCAATAATAAGAACTTCCTTCACACATGTAGCTAGTACTTGAAGAGTGCTTTATTTAGGCCTAAAGTTAATGAGTGTGCTAGTTTTTCAAAACATAAATGTGAAACTTCCTGATTTGCATCAAAAATGGCAGAGGACGCTTGAAATCAAATGATTTTAATGTAGGTCTGAAAAAGTTAAATACCGACTCACTTAGACATCACTGAGACAGATGGAAGCTTTGACAAAACAGAAACAGAAAACCAAGTAAATTTGTCTTGGCTCATTTCATTTTGCCCCTTGCCTGAAATAAAAATATATGATAGTGACATAAGTATTAGCAGCCAAACATATACGAAAGCTTACCCCTATAAACCAAGGTAGTATTAGTAACTGTAGAACGTGATCCAAAGCTTTCTGAGATTAATGGGAGTTTTTCTACTGAGTTTATTGGGTTTTGGATTAAGCACACAGATACAAAAGACTTTACGTAACAGCTTGCAGTGGTAAAGATCTCTGCAGGCACTTGGGGAATCTTTGGGAAGCTTTTCTGTAAACAGCTAGATGTTTAGCATGAATGTAAGACTGGAAGGCTTGTTTACTGCTGTTGGCAGTCATCATGGGGATATACTGAGTGCCTGTGCCGCTCCGCAGGGAAGGGACTTCTGCAGTATTGCCAGTGGTGTTACAAAATGATGAGTCAAGTATTTAAAAAAAAAAAAAAAGTGAGTCTGTATGGAAATCATGAGGCCTTGTTTGTTTTTAAGTAGAAGGCAGTAGGTACTTTTTGTTTGATGCTTCCCCCTTTAAAGGTGCATGCAAACCATACTTGAAAGCAGTTGTGTGTACCCAGGAAGACCAGGAACCTCTTTTTATTGAAACCTGAAATTCCTGTGCAGTGATATAACTCTATCACGTAGGACAAAAAGGTGGGATGAGAACAAAAGGTGGAAAAGGAGTACCAATGAGATTTGCATTAATATCTTTGGAAGAGGTGATGCTGAGCTAGTGGAGGGAATGATGGCATGAGATTTAATGGAGTTTAGCAGTGATGAGGAAGAAGGGGAATTTCCTACACATGGAAAGTAATCAAAACACAACATCTAATGATAGAGCAGAGGTAGGATGCCTAGAAAACAGTAACTCTCTTGTGATTCTAGGTCAGGATTGCCTCTGACAAGGAGAAATTATGAGTTGTGCTATGCAAATTCTATGCACAATATTATTTAGCCCAACAAGTCCAGCGGGTTGTTAGTTTTCAGCTATTCTTCACTTGGCTAATTTCAAGTACATGTTTTTGCACCTGTTGTGGCTGCAGTGTTCAGAGGTTTGTCTTGTGGTCCAAGCAGTCCTGTCTGGAGGTGAAGCAGCTGAAGAGGTCAATGCTGAAGGATAACTGCAAATACAAACAGATGCTCTCATCCCTTGAGAAGAGTCTGACCTCTTTTAAAGATCAGAGCCTGCCTAGTCTCAACTGTGGCTGTCCACTGACAGAAGAGATTGCTGCCCTGAGGTGAGGCCCTGCCTGTACTGCACCAAAAGGTTGATCTTGGAGCGATCACAGGTATGTGAGTCCTTGGGCTTCCCTGCCTTGGCACACAAAGCAGCTGCGCTGAGTTGGATGCTGTGCTACCCCCTCACACACAACCTGGAACGTACATTCACAGGCACTTGCAGGACTATAGTGTAGAGAATGAGTAGATCTGCAATGAGGAAGCCTCAGCCCTCCCATTGGGGACAGCAGACATAGCCTCAGTTTTTTCTGCTGGGATTTAACTTAAAAAACCCTTAAGCCTCTCTCTTTGTGACTTGACTGGTTCTTCTTATGGAGTGACCTAGGAAGAGAAAATGAATAGACTGCATGTAAACTCTGAGGAAAAGGGGGGGGGTGGCAGTGGGGCAACTAATAAAAAGTTTAATGTGACTGTTTTCCTGGTGTTTTTATTAGTCTTGAAGTGCTAATGAGCCTTTGAGATTGGACAGCTATTGATCAGTTCTCAGTGTACACCACAGCTAAGGGATTTTGGTTTTAAGAGCAGAGATGGGCTTATGAGTTGATATGAAAATCAAACATTCCCTTCACTGTTGTTATAGTAGTTCCTCTGTCTTAATAATCCCTCAAAGACCAAAGCAGAAAATGGCTTGCTCCTTGTAGGGAAGAAAAGGTTGGAATCATAAAATTCAGATTACTTTGAGGCTTCTATCTCTGGCAGAAAATTAGATGACATCAAAGAATCACTAGAAAGGGGCTTATTTAATTTTGAAATATATTGAAAATTGTCAAATGTGGTTGTAATGCTGCTTTCATGTCACTTTACTGCAAAAGAGAGTGGCCTTATGCCTGGATAAGGGTATAAAAGCTGAAGCTGTGAGCTGTGATAGAAAGGTAAGTTGAACTTTCTGGGATAAACAATCAGTTAACTCCACTCTCTGTACTACACATGTTAAGGGCTCAGAAGTGCAGGAGTTTGATTGATTTAAAATAATGGTACTCTTACAATGAATTAAACTAATTCTTAAAATAAATAACTTTACTTAGAAACCATTCAGATGAGATATGCAAATAACAATCCTGTCCTAACAAAGAGTTGGAAAAAACCTATTTTTTGGGCTTCTTTTTATAAGACCTTAAGAATACTTCTATTCAGTTCGAGTTTTCTCTGTGCAATGATTTTTGCCAATAAAGTATACTTCAGCCTGGTTTATTGGTCCTTCACCACCTGTGATCCGAGTGGCTTACCACACAACTACTGGATGCCTTAAAGATTTTTGGAAAGCAGAGTGAGAAAGTATGCCTCTAATGAAGCAACAAGATTTGAGGCACAGCGTATTTCTGAAGGATTATCAGAGGCCTTGGGCATGCAGTGAGATACATGGCTGCAGGCCAAGTGCTTTCAACCCCTATCAGTGTAATAGTCCATACAAAATGTGCCATCTTACCCATCTAATTGTAGAATTTGCAGAGAAAGAGAGTAAGAAATCAAAGCTAAAACTGTGTAGGGTGTATCAATAACTGGTCTGCAAGGCTAAATTGTTTACAAATGTTCACATCTACTCTATGACCTAAAAGAGCAGCTCCTTAAAAAGTACTTTTAAAGCCCAATAAAACTCATGGGGGTTAACTGTTCTCTACAGCAAGACTTCAACAGTATCCATGACCCATGAATCACGTTCACTGGTGGGATCCCTGTAGGAGTACACCTGAGATGGATTATGGGTTTGGGACTTGGGTGTTCTGTTTGTTTTAACCCTCTCCCACAAAGTTGACATCCTTAGCACCAGAAACTGTGCCCTAATGAAAAATCTTATCCTAGATGATTCAAAAAAATTTTTAAGACTAGACATTTATTGTTCATTTAAAGGAGTCCCATTTATAGCAGCAAAAGTCTGGTAGTCCTTGAGCTGGGATAATGACAGAGGAAAAGATCACTCGCCTGCTGCCTAGCCTGTCAGGAAAACGGTCTGGGAGGTGGGAGGGCAAATATGGGTTGAGAACAGCCTGGGGAAAGACTTCTAGTTGGACACTATGTTTATCATGAGTTTGTAGGCCTGCCCTTCCCTCGCCTTTGTGCTGTTTCCTCTGCAATTCTTCTGGAATATTCAGTGAAGATGCTGAAAAAACAGCTTCCCCGAGTGTATTATGCAATCTATTATGTGGAAGCAGAGCTGCAACAGCCTGTCCAGTGAGAATGTGTTTGTGTTGTGTTATCCTTCCAGCAGGGGTTTATCCATGTGTGCTGGAAATTACAGTATTAGATGCTCCAGCACAGAAATTTTGTGTGAGGATTATCGGACTTAAGTTTTCTCAGTGCTTTGCAGCCCAGGCCTCTTGCTGACACAGGAGTCCTCTGGAGCTTCCACTGCAAAGGTTTTCTAATATTAATGCCTGAAATTAGAAAATCTGAACTCTACTGAGGAATAACAAGAGAATGTTTTCTCTGTTTCACTCCTTCTGCATGACAATGCCTATTAAACACCACTGGTCTTTTTTTACTTCCCTCAAGCAATTTGTTTTAAGCTTCCCAGCTGAAACAGAGCCATAGCATTGTTACAGCATGGTATAGTTGTGTTTCCTTAAATTGTCAGATATAAATCTTGGAAACCAAAAAGTTATATTTCCATTATACTTCCCCCCCCCCCCCTTTTCCAGATTTATGCCTAAAACATACGTATGCAGAAGACTCAGGTATTTCAGATACTGCATGTATTAGCACCCACCCTCTCCTGAGCTGGGTTAAGGGTGGTTATCTGCAAATGAAGTGGAGAGAGCTTCATGGCTGCTGCCTCCTCGAAGTTGAGCTTCAGTTGCTTGCTGTTGTCACCTGTGTTTTGCTGGATACACCTCGGCACACTCAAGGTCAGTCTTTCCCATTCTCACAGTGTGCGTGTGTGGTTTTGAGTGCTTGCATCTGATTCTTTGGGACCAAATCCCCACTCTAGTGCTGAGACCTGTCTGGGGATGGCACGTGTCTAATCTTAAAATAGTTCCATCAGATGTTTAATAGCTGTGTGCAGTGTGATTACTCAGTCAAGATTATATTATTGGCATTTTATATAGCAGCGCAATTGTGCTGGTTTTTTAATTCTGTGGTCATTTCAATGAGTGCACCCAGTGCTGCAGTGGTGGAAGGCAGTTGGTTTGGATCCATGGGATGTATCACTACCACGTGCTTGGTGCTTTGCTACTGGCCTGATCCTGTGAGGTGTTCATCACAGTCCAAAAATAAAACTTGCTCACAGTGTGATGTATGGAATAGTCTTACAGGGGAAGGGGAGAGCTTTATTCCTTGTATCACTTGACATTGGGACTACATGAAAACTGGAAAATATTACAGCATAGTAGTAGCCTTTCAAGTCACCTCTGGGTTTGCCAGCAGTGATTACATTAGCTTTTGTTTGGAGAACTTTCTTCTAGTGAACATCAGGTAGTCCTGAAGGGTCAGGGGGCTGTTTCTGAAACACAGTTGGCGTTTCTGTCTGACTCTCATGGTCTGTAAAAGGTTATATTAATAAACAAATGATTGTTATAAACAAATGAAATTCCATCACTTGGCTACACAGACCTGGCATTTCGCTGCAATCAGTTTGGGCTGCAGCTATGGCTCTTGAGCCTTCCTCTGCTGAGACTGCAATGCTCACGCAGTAAAACAATTGGTCACACCTCATTATTGAGGTTATTCACAATAGTGTACAAAGGACCAAGTAACAGTTTGAAATGGTTAATCAATTGTTATAAATTGAATTAGGTTGATGCCTGCATGTCTTTCCAACGTGCTTTTTTTCCCCAAGCTAGGGAAAAGATCTTAATTACAAATTCAGTCAAGCCTCTGTGAGGCTCAAGCTTCAACTTTAGAGCATAAATATCACTTGCATGCAATTATAATATTCTGTTTTGGCCACTTACACTGGAGTTTTGTGTCTCTGAACTTCACTCTTGGAAAGTTACATTTGGACTTAGATGTATGACACTTGTTGTTTGGAGTGACACACACAAATCCCCATACACCAGAAGGAAAATTCAGCCCTAATCATCAAAGGGAAGTGAGGACTAAATGAATGCATGTCATGCGTATCCAATTTCTCCACTGATCATCCAGAGAAAATAAATCACAGTGGATGCTTTTCCATTTCTTCATTGTTTAAATAGTTAGAAGGGGCTCTGTGTTAAAGTCACCCTGGGTTTCCCCAAGGAATACTAAAATAAATTAATATTTGCTGATTAAGTGTTTTGACCTATATTAAAGCCACTGGAAAATGATAGGCCTAGTTTGTCATGGCAGCACTCCAGTTTTTTTGTGTGCTAGAATCAGAGGATAAAACCGGAGGAGCACATCTCAACTAAACCAATAGCCAATTTCACCCATTTTTAATAAATCCTTTTTCTGTAACTGAGATAGAGATATCTCTGAGATAAATTTCTTGTGCATCAGTCTCTGTGATGTCTAGTGTCCAGCTGTGCTAGGATCTCCTGTCATCTTCCCATTATGCATCAGAAAAGACAGCAAAAGCAATCCATGGAAGAGATAAAAATGGGGAAAGGCATTGTAGAAAGGTCTGGCTTGATTAAGGGGAGAATTTAAAATGGCACAAATTGCAGATATGTATCCAAGTCGCATTGATTTTCAATGAGAATAGGAGAGTTTACAGTCCCTCATCTCTCTGAAATGTTCCCTTACACCCTAAGGCAATTTAATTTGGAAAGAATTGTTGGAGGAAATCTGATAAGTGTATAAAATGAGCTGTATAAAAAGCATGCTGTCACAGCAAGGGCAGTGCCCCGAGACTTGGAACCTGCTCAGAAGTTAATTGAAATCAATTGGAAAGACTTCCATTGACTTAAATAAGCTCTGGAGGAGCCCCTGCGAGAGCTAGTTTCAATACCCAGGTTTACCACAAATTTCTTGAATGGCTCAGGGCCAGATATGGTAAAGGGATGCTTGAAGCAAGGGAGAGTGTGAGAGGTTCTCCACACAGCCTCACACTTTATGCGGCTGTTCCCTCAGAAACGGAGCCTTAGCCATCTGTCCTTGTTTAAAAAACAGGTATATACACATCCCTATGTCTCTCTGTTGGAAATGCCTGTTAGTGCTGAATTCCAGATCCAGGGATCTTTGCTGCAATGCTTCACCACTGCTCAGGCCAGGGGCCTTGGGGGTGAGTGCGGAATGCCTCTCGACCCTATGAATTGCTGAGGTTTCCTGCTTACAGTTTGGTAGGTTGGTTGGTTGCTACTGCTTTGCCAAGAGGTACCCAGGACACCCCATCCTGGAATTCCATCCAGTCCTTGGCTCCCTCCACCCTTTACCTCCTAACTTTCTGGCCAAGTTTAGCCACTGCTACCTCCCCTCTGGCTCTCCATCCTATTGTCCTCCTTCAGCACTTCGGGCAATAAGGTGTGCAAAAGCTGGACCTTTCTACTGCCTCCCCCCATCCTGGTGCAGCATTCTCCCCTCCAGCTGGAAAGCTGTTCCTGACAGCAGGAGATGGGCCCACAGTCCCTGTGCTTTGTGCTGCCTTAACCAGCAGCAGCAGTTGTGATTTGGGAAGCCAGGATGGATGTCAGCAGCTCTCAGCTGAACACACTCACCATAGGCTGGGTGTGGGTCACCACCAGCTAAGTCACTGATGGCTCAGCCAAGTCCTACGTGAAAAAAGCAGAAGATTGTTCAGATGACTCAGAAAAACTTTTTTACACAGCACTAGCAAGGCAGAAGAATTACCAGGAATTTAAGGAAATGCAACACAGATTGCAATTTTTTTTCCAAGCTTTTAGTCAGAGGACAGGGAGAAGGAGCCACCAATTTCTGAACATTTTTGGATCTCCTCTTTAGAGAGGATTTTGTTGCTAGGTAGAAGTTTACTGACATTTTCCTGGCTTGCCTGAGGCTACCTGGTGAGGCTGGTGCCAGTTATACATATCTAACATCTGTTGTCTTCCAGGCTGTGACACAGGCTGCAAACCCTACATATTTAAGTTAATGAAAGTTCACTCAGAAGTTAATTAGGGCTTTTGGCTTCTCCTGCCTACACTAAGAACAGATTTCCTGTAAAACACAGTTGAGGAGGAGGGGATAAATGTACGTTATCAGACTGCAATGTTTAATAGACAATGTGAGCATCACGATCTGTGCCGGTGAAGCAGAATTTCTAGGCAGCTCATTGCCGAACTCTGACATGCCTCTGGTGATGACTCCACTGAACCTCAGGTAGCTGGGCCAGGAAAAGGATTAAGAGTGATTGTATCTCCTTACGTCATTCCCAGCTCCCTGGGATATGAGATGCCTGCAGCTTTGTGCTGCAGCCCGTGTGAGATGAGCAGCCTTAGTTCCAGCCTTAGTTACAAATGTCATATGCCTTTTGCACTTAGGGTCTTCTAGGAAGGGTCTGTGGCTGACTTGTCTGCTTGGTGTTGATGCTGAGGCAGGTGGGGTGTATAATATAAGCCATGCTGAGCAAACTGCTGCCACCCATTTGGACTGAAGAGGGCTGCATGCTTGGTTCTAAGCTGGCAAACTTTTTTTTTCTTCCCGTTGCATCTCCTACTCCATAATGCCCTGGGAAAGCAAATATGAGTAGTTCAATCTCCTGCCTTCCTCATTTCTCTTCTCTACAGTTTGGAGCTGCCAGATTTCTTGATGAAAAGTTTGGAAAGTTGGTTTTCACCATGTGAACCAATGTATTGTCCTCTAATTGTGTCCTAGGAAGGGTCAGACGTTTTAGTTGGACACCTTCAAACAAATCAGCTGGAAGCAAACACTGCAGCCAAAGAACTGCTTCTGGTCATTGCCAAACTCCAGTTTGTTTCAGCTTGACCCAAAACCTAACTTTTATGAGAATATTTTGAGGACTGAAGAAAGTTGTTTTACACTTAGATATTCATTCCAAAACAAAGAGAAAGAAAAATAACCTCTGATTTTGTGGAAGCTTCACCAGAAGACAGACCTAGGGAGAGGCAACGTGCTTGTAACTTGAATTCCTGCTGCTTTGCCCTTTGTGTGTTTATATTGGCTAATGTAGCTTCAATACAAACAAAACAAAACCCAGAGACCAGTCCTAGAAACCTAGTAGGCTGATAATTAAGGTATTGTCAGAGAGACAGGAAACCTGCAGTTCAAACTCATACTCTGAAAAGGCAGAGGAGTCTGAACTTTCCTGACGTTTATCTTTACTATGAACCTATTTTTAGTTGCTTACAATTTTATCAAACTGGAACTATTCAGGATTAAATGTTTCCTTTGGGATCTGTCTTACCTTCCTTCTGTCTGTCCTTATCACTGAGCATCTGTTGATATCACAGAGGTCCTGATCAGTTCCCTTGCTTCTCTCGAGCATGTGACCTCACTTGTAATGGCTGTGATGCTGCTTAAAGTTTTAGTGTCTCTTTGGAAACTGAGAGGGTAAGGACACAACTGTGACTGAGAAAAATGAAGATGAATGATATAATTTTTCAGGAATGTTTCCTTTCTCATAGGCTGAGTTCAACGTGAGCAGATTGGTAAATTTGCCTGAGGCTGCTTTTTTTCAGCAATTGAAGTGCTTGCTGGAAAAAACTGTGAAACATCAAGTTTTCTACAAAAAAAAACCCAAACAAGTGGAAAAGGGAAAAAGAAGAACACTACAATTTTAAAAGCTGCTTTTTCTTTTTTTTATAGCTTTTTGTGCTGCAGGTGCCCAATTAAAGAAAAAATAAATACATTAAAAAGTCTATATATTGTAATTATAACCTGATTAATTTCCTTATAAACTACTAAAGCTAATTCTTTCAGTGCCAAAAATGGATTGTGTGTTGTTTGGTTCAAGAAGACTACTGTGAGTTTTCCCAGTTTTATACCTGAGCATTTCTGTAAATCGGGATTAAAAATTTCAGAAGTGATTTCAGGTAAGGACTTTCCCTGACTGAAAGGTGGTTTTGTTTTTCCTTGAATCCTGAGACTGAGCTAATCCAATGGCTTTGCTTAAGTCTGTTTATGGACTGTATGATAGTTTTTGCATTCCAGATTGTATGTGCGTAATGTTTGGAAGATTAGTAATGATGTGTTATCACAGCCAAGGGCAGTCCAAGTAAAAGCTTTGTGGACTGTGACTGATGGGCGGGTTTTACGCCACTTCTTTCAGACTGGGATTACCAGTCACATTCTCATCATACATCTTTTTTTAACAGTTGAAGCAAAAGGGCCTGGGTTTGGGTGGATTAAAGCATCTGACTCAGTTCAGCCAGGCTTATTTTTAAGCGCAGAGCATTCTGACATGACAGTATTTGTTTTGTACTTTGTATCTGGAGACATGGCTTCTTCAGGGCTCTTGCTTAACTGATACTGCCTATTAGCTGAAATATTTAATAATTTGGATTTAAACAAGTGTGAGTTAAACTAAGCTTTCCTTGGGCTCTGCTTCAGGGCTTTCTGAATGGAGCTGATTTTAAGACTTATTCCATGTGTGACATCTTGCTGTTTGTTGAAGGCCTGTGCCTGCAATGGCTTCTGTGTTTGGGACAGCGATGCATTTCCTAGAGATGCTCTGTGACTTACCTTCTCATTAGGTACAAATACAAATATTTAAAATATTTGTGTGATCTCTGCTTCTGTTTCTCCCCCTGATAAAATAGCCTTTTCTTCTTCCCTACTTGGACTGTACCTATTCATCACCTTCACAGACCCTCTTTAGATGCGTGGTCTTGCCATTTATTAACACAAACTGTTGGCCATCTTAAAACCTCCTGAACCGTGGACTTGTAAGGACTGTGTAGAATTGCTGCAGCTTGCAAGCTACACAAGTTATATCAACTTTTGCACTTCTTGTTTCCCAAGGGATTTTGTGTATTTTATCACCATCCCAGAGCCTGCTCGCTCCTGTAATCATGCAAAATGGGACACCTAGGAGTGACTGAATCTCTCCTCCTGCCCCAAAGGTGGATCATGTTTAAATCATTCCTGGCAGATGTTTTGTGCAACCTATTTTTAAAACTGCTGCTCTCAGAGGTTTCAAAATTTGGCATACTCTCTCACTTGCCATTAGGAGGTTTAATCTCCACTTTTGTTGCTGTAATTTAAGTCTGCTTTCTTCCATCTTCCCCACCCTGGGTATCAAAACCAATTTATTCCATTCTTCTTTAAAGGTTATTTTCTGCCCTCCATCTTCTCCTTTCTAGGCTGAACAATACCCTTTCCACCATCCTTTTTTTGTGGCTCTTAATTAGTCCTATCCTTTCTTCTGAATTGCTCAACCCACTTCCTACTTAAAGTGCAACTGCCAGACTGGATGTAGTATTCTCACTGAGGCCTTACCACCACCAAGAGAAATAAGGGAATTACGTCAGACCAAACTCCTATTTGTACAGCTCAGGTTGATGGATGCCTTCTTTGTGACAGCACGCTATTGTTGACTCATGTTCAGCTCTGATCCTCTGTAATGCTCCCCAAGTCCTACTCAGAACAACTGTTATCCATCTCGTCATTCCACATCCTGTACTTTCCCAGACAATATTTTCCCTTCCTAAGTACAGGACTTAGCACCTGTCCTTGCTCAGCTGAATCCTGTGTTTTTCAGACCGTTTCTCTGATCTCTGCAAATCATTCTGAAAACGCTTTCTCTGTTTCAGTTTGCCTACAGCACCTTACCCCACATGCAGATTTCAAACGTGTGATCTGTTCTGTTGCTCAGACTGTGTCGAATAACAATATAGGAAAAGGACTTAACCCTTACAGATTCCCAAATGATACGCCTTTCTAATTTGACAGCAAACTACTCGTACCAGCTGTGAGTGAAGTTTTCCAAGAAGCTGTGCATCCATCTTCTTATAGCCTGATCTAGTGTGTCAGTAGTTTTCTTTTAAGAGTATTTTCTGAGACAGTGAAGCTTTTGCTGTGTTACCTGTGACCATGAGTTATCGCTCTTCAATTCATGTTTATTTTTATCCCAATATTTGTCCTTGCTGTTCCTTTTCTATGCCCTTTCTCACAAGATGCTGATAAAGAAAGAGATATACTTGCTAATAAAGTGGGAAGTAACAAAGAAGCCCTCCAGAGTTCTAGTCACAGGTTTTTTTATTCTTACTATTCCCTATCCTAGATGTCATATGTTTCAATAAACTAATCTGTTGTCACAGATAATTGTAGTTACTTTTTTCCTTTATGGTTACAATAATGTTGTTGCTGTTTTTACCTCCATAATTGCCTCTCTCTCAAGACTACTTTGTCATTTTTCAGTCCCTGTAACAATTACATACAAAATCTATTTCTACAGTCCAGTGGAGACTCTTCAGATTCCCAGTTGGACTATGACTTTCAGCTTTTCTAAAGTGGAAGGACCTGGTGAAAGGTTAGCAGCTGTGGTAGTTCAGTGAAGCAAGTGAGAACTGTAGGTTCTGAACTGAAAGGTTAATTTTAGAAGATGACCTGAACAGGTGAGCAGATCGTTTCAGGTAACTTCAGAGTCCTTTGCTTCTCTGCATTAAATGTCAATGTGAATTTGTCTGTTGACTCTTACTCTGAGTATATAGGTCGCAGGAGCTGAGTTAAATTCCCGGTCAGCAAGATCATGTTTTCCACTGTAAGCATTCCAGATGATGATAAACATCATCAAATAACTTCAGGCTCACCATGAATGTTGATGAAAGCATACCTCGGACTTCAGGGACATATAGTCTCACCTACCTTATCTAAATGCCATGTGAGTTGTTTGAAATCAGTGTAGTATCTATGCAGCAAATGCTGCATGGATTTAGCACATTTTTGCAAGACATCTCTTTCAACTATAGAATTGGCCTCGCTGCAGTAGGCTGCCTCTTGTTACATGGCTGCGGGTCAGAACGTCAGTGGATTCCCCACTCTTCTTGTTCACTCAGGGCCCATAGTGCCCTCAAGAAGGTTGTCTCAATGTAATGGCTCAGCGCCACTGTCTGGCATGCAGAACATTCCTGGTTTGTCTCTGGAGATCCACAATGCAAGTGCTGACATGTAACACCACAGCTGTGCAATTTGTCAGCAGACAAGGGGGAAGGAGCTCTGCCCTGCTCCGTCGGGAGGCACTGCAGCTCTGGTGTTGGCACTGCACAGGCTCTGCACCTTCCCCGCGTCAGGGCACCCAGGCAGGTCACGCCAGCAGACAGGCTTCGGACAAGTGGCCTGTCAAAAACTCAGTCCTGCAGAACATCTTTTGCAAGTGAGAGGTCCCAGGAATAGATCTGTTTGCCATAGACCAGATCAGTGTGTGTCAGTCATTTTAGTCCTGACCAGCCTTCCTGACAGGGATAGATCTCTCGTCCTTGGCTACTTTCAGTGATACTTACCTTTTCCTATTCCTCATCACACACTGGGCTCTAAGGACAGCAATGCAGAACTTAGGTATGACAACTCCATCAGTTGCCAGATGTTTCCAACATGTGGAGCTGAGAAAATTTTCATCATAAAAATAATAATAAATCTGATTTTGTTTGTGTTGGAGCCAGCATGCCAAGCACAAAACTCGCATGGACCATACTTCATAAGGAAATACAAGGTTTTCTTCATAGCTACCCACTCTTCTTGTTCAAAATCTTTTTTGGTTTAAAACCCAGATGCTTTAAATGCTCAGTTTAGTTCCTGCTGGTGTTCAGCATCAGTAGCTGTGTATAAGAACTACCAATAATCATTTGCATCTCTAAGTGAAGAGGCGTTTTTGGTTTGATACTAAAATGACTTGCAACAAAACTCATGCAGGACTTTTATGATGAAATTAATATTTTGCTTGGTTAATAAGGGCCCAGCTCTACAAGATGACAAAATCCCCATTGCCAAATAATCAGTTATAGGTGAATAAGATGCACAAGTGTTTGGTACTGAACTACTTAAGCATACTTTTAGAAATCAGTGGTCTTCATGTAAAATTTAAAAACGCCCTGCTTTGCATTCTAAATTATGTTCAGTTTGTCCTTGAGCATCAGCAGTATTCACCCCTATCAAATGGTACCCGACAGTTTTGCAAAAATCGGTGTTTTTCCTTGGTGAAAGAAGCTGTTAAGGTTTAGACTTTGCCTCCAGCTATACATGTATCCATAGAACTTGCATTTACATAAAGAAGAATTAGTATTTAAATTAAGATTTTTAAGAGTTGAATATTATTTCTAACCTAATATGCTTAAAAATTAAAAATTACTGAATTAAAATCTGTACTAAACATATTAATTATGCCTATATTCACTAATAGGAAAGGAGTACTAGTTATTATCCACAACTTTGGGGACGAGAGGAAAAAGATCCCAATATAAGCATGCATGCATTAGGAAGGGGTGGGGTAAACAAATAAATAAGCAATTATTGCAGATTCTCTTGTGCTTCTGGGGTCATGAAGGATGAGAACCAGAGGTGAGGATGACTGGAAACAGACCGGTTATGCCATGATATGAACTGAAGTACGTAATAGGGAAGGCATGGAAAGATAAGTTGGGTTATGAACGTGCATGTTTTGGTTATCTCAAGAGCCAAACATCAAGGCTATATTTTTTAAAAGCACAGTTATTCCTCAGAGTGATTTAACATTCATTTTTTACTGTACCCATTATGCTTTCTTTGCTTCCTTTTTTTTTTTTTTTTGCTTTTCTTTAAGCAGTTGGCTAATGTAGTTAAAATGGTAAACATTTGCCATTTCTGAAGCTAGAAAGGAGCATGACACAAGCCATTAATGACATAAGCCAGTATTTTGGGATCAAACAGCATGTGTAAACATCCTAGGTATGATCAGTTGCACATTCCAATCTTTTCTAAATTTACAATATGTGAATTGAGGTTTATACTGTCACCGGCTCGAGGTGCTGAGGTACAGCTTTTCACAGTGAATGCAAAAGGACAACATTAATTTATTCCACATTGTTCTGCATCAGGACTAAATTCTGCAGTATTTACCTTCCATTAGCTGGCTGCCCCAGCATATTTGAAAGTCTTGGCCTTCCATGGGTGAGTGTCTGCTAACTTGTCTCCAAAGGTTATCGTTTTACATCTTGATCTGCTTGAATCTTGAAGGCACATGATCATCACTGCAGCGGTCAGTCCAGCTCCCAGGTTTTATCTTTTTCCTTTTGTGGATCTGGAACAACGATGTCTTTCTCAGTGCATAGTTCATGAAGTTTCATTTTCTGATTATTCATGGGGTGATTATTCTGCTTCCACCTAATGCATTTAGTCAAATTCTTCAGGTGATGCTGTTCCCCTATAAAAACATCAGCTCGATAGCCAAATACTCTTACAGCACTAGATCTCCTCTGTATTTTCCTTTCAAACCATTAGGAAACTTCCTGGTACTTTCAAATGTCAGACAATTTGTTTGTTTGTTTATAAAGCAACCTGCGGCCCTCAGCTAAATTTTACCTGGTCCTTTGTGAATGTACCCTGAGTATTTCTGAACCATCCCACTGACAAGCAATCATGGGCAGCAGAGCCCACACAGGTGCAGGGAAAGGCAAAACAAGAGTAACTGCAAAAGAACCTGCCAGTTGTGGCCCCCTGTTTGCATTCACATCCAGTGAAAAGAAAATCACCAAAAAGGAACAAGTGAAAAGTGGTGCTGACTGAAATATTTTTCAGGAGAAGCTGATAGCAAAAGCTCACAGAAGTTAATAGAGACTTACCCCAAAGGTAGGTTTCATATACCCAGGCACTGGAAATTTCTGCTTTAGTCTTCAGCTTCTCCATCCAAACAATGATCGGAGAGAACAACAAGCAAACATGCACAGCAAGCTCCAGAAACAGGGTTCAGCATAACCTGGGAAAAGCTGATGTGTTACGAATCATGATCTGCCAGGCTTGAAGTGGTTTTCATCCTTTTTCTGGAATTTGCATGTATTTTCCTTCATTGGTTTTAGAAGTCAAGTAAGAGAGTGCTTTCCTGCCTCCCTCCACAGCGTGTGAAGGAGTATGATACTGCCATTCTTCCTAGATGAAGTCTTTTATTCCTGCAACTGGATACTTATGTTACTTCAGTCCTATTTAAGAGCTGACATCTTATTCTTCGTGAAATCTCTTGTATTTTAATTACTATTTTATTGCTGCTTGCTGAACCACCACAACACTATATCTAGATCACACTTTATAAACATGAATTAAAATTCCCGTGCACTGTAGTAACAGTAAAAAACAGAGTTTATTCGCTGCTATTTCTAGGTGCCTTACCCAGTTTAGGAATAAGCCATGTTATGCACGCAGTGGTACCTAAACTGGTTCTGCACTTCGCAGCTTAACCAAGCAGGACGTTTACGCTAGGGCATAACACTTATTAACAGGCCAACCCTGGTCCAGAAGTACTTGTATTCTACATTTTTCACCCTTCAGTTCTTTCAGCCCCCCGTTTCCCCTGATAATGGAGGGTTGATTATACATTAATTTCACAGAGGATTACATTCAGGGTATTGAATTCACAAAAGATTAAATTTCAGGTCATAGAGAATCAGACAGGTTCAGGCATGAAGCAAAGAAAGGTCTCAGTCGGACTAATAGGCATATTGACTTGATATAATCTTTTATTCTTAGATGTGTTTCCTTGTTACTGTGTAACTCTATGGCTAATTGAGCTCTTATGGCAATGAAGTTATAGCTATTTTTGTTATTTGACGCTGAACTATTTGGGGACACAGTATCCCGTGTTTGCCTGGCTCCATCACTTTTCTGCTTTATGGTCACTTCTTTTTCCTGAGTTCTGCCTGTGCCTTTGTTAAACAACAAAAAACCTAAATATTCTGGCTGTGAGTTCATGTATACCAGCAAGCTGCTTCTGATTTATACTCATGCAAGTCAGAACAGCAGGTAGATCAGGATTTCAGTTTTAGCATGCAGATTCCTATAACTGGATAAAAAAAAAAAAAAAAAAGGCATTGTAAAAGCTGGGGGTTGTTTTTAATTGTCTTTGGAGATGCAGTAAGCATATTAATCTCAGCTGAAATTATTAGCTAGGAGTGTTTTTTTGCATGAGGGCTCATTAACACCCATGGCATAAATAGTTTGAAAAAATCAACGGTTTTAATCTAAAATCATAGACAGTCAATAAATTGGACATCAGCAACAGGAAAGTCAGCGTTTTGCCAGGTTCATTGCCAAAACCACTATTAACTGACAGTTATACTAACACAGAATGTGACTCTAGCCAAAAAGACCCCTACAGATATGATTTCTCTACGTGCATAAGTGACCATGTTCCATGTTAGGAGAACAGGAATCACTTGTACAGCAGTTTGCACTTGTTCAATTCTACTGCAAAATCCAGACCCTAAACTATGGGTTTTTGGCCCAGCTACTGTTCTTTCTCTCTCTTATGGCAGCGCTCCAGGAATACTGCAAGGCTTGGACAGAAAACTGTTTATGTTGATTTCCTGAATAAGCATGCCCATGAATCTCAGTCAGTCTGTGCTTGTTCACAAGCAGTAATACACCCACCCATTTATTTCCATGTAGGACAACCAGTGAAATACCTCTGCATCCGAGGAAGCCTTGTGCTGCTGCATTGTGACAAGGCAGGGGCCAGCTCAGGGTGGGGGTGAGGGGACAGTGCTCCTGCCACACTGGGTCATGCCAAGCCAAACACCACAGTATGACAGAAGAAGAGGCAAATCCTTGACAAAAAGCAGATGCTGGAATGAGGACTGTGGTTTAAGAGAGAGTGAAAGGAGAAAATCTTTGCAGGGTTTTAAGACCCCTTGCTGAGCCCGAATGCCAGGTTGTACACTATATGTATTAAATGCAGAAAGAGTAGTGCCTGGTAGAACACATTTGATCCATTTTTACAAGTGATGTAATGTAACTGTCTGTACAAAGTAACACGTTCTTGTGACTATCCACCTTCTAATCCAGGGCTGTGCATTAGTGTCATAGCTGTGCTCTAGCTGCCCCCCGAGCCATGAGTCACCACCTTCCACTTCCTCAAATAATTGCAGGCAGCAGAAAGTGGCTCTCCCTTGGTCTCTTAAGGGCTTTCTCTGCTGCCGGAACAAGAAGGAAATTGACGCAAAGCTACTTTTTCTGTGGATGATCAGTGGACACCTGAGACTCGCTGTGAGACAGCACCTCATGCTGAACTTGTTGGTTCCGTGCATTGCCTCACCTGTCTGCCAGATCTTACATTTCCTTTGCTGGAAGATAAGCCAGCTATTAGCTACACAGTGCTGACCACCCCTTGGCCTTCCCTGAGCTAGGAAACAAATTTTTCGTCCTTGGGGGAAAGGATGTGAAGCTCTGTTGTTTGTATTTCTCAGAACATAGCGTGAGTGGATGTGTATGAACACGTACTGATTGCCATTCATCTTTAGAAGGTGCGTTTGGGGTTACGTTACTGCTAAGTAACTGTGCAACTGACATATGGCCCGATTCTCCACTGCCCTGCACCTGGTTGCTGTTCTCCATCTGCAAAGTGCAAAGTACGTGATAAATGCAAATAACTTAAAATTTTCCAGTCACAGGTGGCAGTGTTTTGTACCCATTTACGAGGCTACAAACTTGTAAATGACTATGCCAGGTGCAGAGGGGAGGAGAACCTGACCGTCTCCAAAATTAATCTTTCTCCCCTGAATTAGGATTAGTTTTTCAAAGAAGCCAGGATGTTTCTGCTTTCCTGGGTGCGTGTGTGTGTGGGTGTGCTGGGGGAGGGCATGGCATACCGAGGCAGTGCAGGAGCACGTATTGCAGCGGGCTTCGACTCGGCCCTCTCTAACCATCGGAGCACGTTAGAAAGGCAGCAAGAAGACCTGCAAGGAACGTTTTCAGCGTTAATTCTTCAGTATGAGCAGCACAATTTCTGCTCCGAAATGTCCACCCTAACTGTGTGCGGGTGAAACCTTCCTGTCACACCGTGTCCCCGTGTGACAATGCTGGTTCTCGATGCTGTGTTCTTACAGCAGCGGGTAAAGCCCGAGACTGACGGTCTGCTATTAAAAGCGAGTTCTTTCGTCGGGCCCAGACGGGGGATTTGCTCCGGGGATGGCTGTCACTCGAGAAGGTTTATGTTGTTGGCCGGGGCATGCTCTGCTCTCCTGTTCTGCACCAGCTGACAAAGCCTATGCCCGATCAATGACTAATGCCATTTCTGCAGATGTGCTACTGGCGAGGGGTTACAACAGTATGCACGCTTTATTCCCCCTGCCCTCGGGGAGGGGAAAGATTCGATGTTTGTAAACTCCCGCCGGAGCCTGCACAGGCCGGTGCTCTGTGCCACACCGCCCCTTCCTTCCCCGCCGCGGGGCCGTGCGGGGCCGTGCGGGGCGGGGGTCCGTCCCGGCGGGCAGGTGCTCAGGTGGGGCCGGCGGGAGCGGCCCGTAAGGGGAAGGCCGGGGGTGCCGCCCGCCCCTCCCGGCCCCGCAGTGCCGCTGAGGCTCCCGGTGGCGGCGGCCCTCCCGCAGGGCGGGCTCACCCGGGCGGCAGCCGCAGGGGGCTGCCTGTCCCGCCGCGGCCAGCCCGGCGGGGGGGCAGGGGGGGAGCGCGGTTGCCGCCAGGGCCGGTCCTCTGCCCCCTCCCTCTCTCCCTCCCTCCCTCCCGCCGCCGCGGCGGAGGGCTGCGCGGCCACCCGCGCCTCCCGCCACAGGGCCCTCCCCGCATGGTCCCCGCCGCTGCCATGAGCCAGGCCCCGGCCCCCCGCGGCGCTGACCCGCCGGAGAGCGATGCCCGCAGCGGGGCCCCCAGCCGCGGCCCGGGCCGAGGGATGCCGCCGCCCAGCCTGCCCCAGCTCCTCCACAAGTAAGAGCCGTTCCGCCGGGCCGCGAGGGCAGGAGGGCGGGCAGGCGCGGGTCGCTCTCCCTCCCCCGCGGGCGGACTGACAGCCGGGCGGGCGGAGGGTCGGCCCGGCACCGGCACCGCCGCGGCCGAGCGGTGTCCCTCGGGGCTGTGCCTCGCCTGCGGCGCGGCGGGGCGGTCCCCGCGGATGCGGGGTGCGGATCCCCCTGAGGACCGGCCCCGGTCCCGCTCGCCGGCAGAAGTTTTCTGCCCGAGGAGCCGCTCGGGGCGGGTTCCTCAGGGCTCGCCCCGGCACCGCGTCTCTCCTCCGGGCGGGGGTCGCCTCGTTCACCTTCTGGCGGTGGCTGCCGTGTGTGGGGCAGTACCGCCGCGCCCGGCAGCCGGCCGGGGTCTCCTGCTCGGGCCCGGAGCTTGGGGGCTCGTCTGGAGCCAGAACCCACCGCACCTCTGCGGAACTGCCCCAGGGAAGGCGACCTGCGCGCGCGGGGAAGGCGTGCTGCTGCGGGCAGCGTGCTGTGCCCGAGGAAGCGACGCTTGAAAAGAGAGGGGACAAGTGCTTTAGCCACAGAGATGCAGCGGTGCGAGCGGTGCTTCTCGGGTCAGACGAGGAGCTCGGAGGCAAACCGAGCGCTCTGGGGTTCGCACGCGAAGTGTGGCAGGGTGGGAGTTGGTCGGCGCTGGTTCCAGGTGGCTGCACGCGCGGTGTCTGATTTTCCCAGCGCTGTAACGCGTTACAAGAGATGGGGGCTTTTAGCAGAGCAGTAAATCTACTAACGGGCGCCCGGTGACGGGGCCCTTAGAATTCCCTTCTATTACTGTAAGATTTGCAGCTCGAGCTGGTGAAAAGGGTGCTGGGCGCTGCGCAGGGCCGTAGGTCGAGGAAAGCTGTTGACATTGTGTCCCAGGGCCACCAACTGGCCTGAGCCCGTGTTCGGGCCTCGAGCGGAACGCGAGTCGGAGAACGCGCGGCGGGCTGGCAGCTGGGCCTGCGCCGCTCGCCTCCAGCACAGCCTCCCGAAAGGAGCGAGCTCAGGCACCTCCTCCGTCAGCCTGTCAACAAAACCCGACAGTGTGACCAGCGGAGGGAACGACCTCGGCACTCCCGCTTGTATTTCCAAAATACAGACCTGCATGTGTATGCATACACCTGTGTACGCACCCTTTACTTCACAGCGAACTTGAACGAGTGCTATTTTAAGTTGAGAGTCATGTTATCTGTTATAAATACGTACAAAACTCTACTTTTAAAGTTGCTGTGGAGCATGGCCCATCAGTTTCTTGATGCATGTTTTTCTTCTTGTCCATTTGCTTTTAAAATCCTGTTTTGTAACGTAGTCATGAAAACGTTAACTGTTCTCATTGCCCGCGTTTTTATCCTGACTGGAAATACAGACCTGGGAGTTTGCATTGGAACGGAAACATTAGCGGTCGCTTCCTGGGTCAGCTGGGCAGCTGCAGTGCTTCGTAGGAATTGTTGTGCGACCAGAAGGTAATTTACACTTACTTAAAATCAGTCCTAAATTTTAAACTGCGGTCTCTAAAGATGGCCCTTATTTTTCTGTGTTTATCCAGTCCCTGTGGAGCTGTGTATTGCAAGTTAGATAGAGGAAGCTGTCAAGACTGCTTCATAATTCTATTTCTTGTGCAGCTCATGTTACGTACAAAGGCATCGGTAGGAAAACTTGAAACGGTTTCTTTTTTAGCCTGTCTTTAATGGAAAGATTTAAGAGAGGTGCCTTGTTCTGACGGCTCTTTGTCATGGTAACGTAACACAGAATGGCGAATGTGGAACGTCTCCATCTAAGGTCCTGCAACTTGAGCATATGGTTTTGTAACTGCGTCATAATTTGGTGTGCGCCTCTGTGTTCACCTGATAATTAATAAATCTCTACCCTGCATTTAATTGGAAACACAGGCAAATTATATTTTGCTTTACTGATAATAACTTGGTGTTTTATAGTCTGAATTGGATATTCAGTGGTTGTTAGGATGTGGGATGCTAGGGAGTATCTTAAATTGTTCTTCTGAATTTATTTCTAATATGCTAGAACAGGTATTGTGACTGGCAAAATAGGATGGAAAGGAAAGCAGTGATTCTTCCACAAAATGAAGTTGTAGTTTTATTACTTGGATAAAAAACATTGACCTGTTTTCATGAGCATTTTGATTGTCCTCATTTTTGTTTTGTTTTATTTTTTAACAATTGCCATCTTTTTGCTCTGTGAGCTTCAGTAAGTAAGTGTGCAGTCACAGACCACTTATTCAGAGCGGTGTAGGTCAGAGCATTCTGTGGTGGTTAACTGGATCTCCTTGTTTCAACACTTCTATTTTTCCGTGTATCATTTAAACTTGAAAAGCTCTCTGGATTCCTTCTTTCACCCCCCCCAGCACTTTTGTTAACTAGATGTTAGGTGAAGGCCAATATAATTTTAAAAAATTACTTCCTACACGGGCAGCAAGTAAACTTTCACTGTGAATGCTGAGCATTAAAACAAGGATTAAAATTTAGCGAAACTGGGGATCTGAAATGGGTTTGGTAGCAGCTACATTGGCTGAACTCATGCAATGCAGGTAGCGTGTACAATATTATTTGTCTATCTGCTTTAACATATATAATGTCATTTTAATATTAAAATATAACCCAATCCCTAGTTTGAAAATCCTTGCTGGTAGTACCTGCATACAATAAGACACAAATTGAAATACGTGTCTACGTGTTGTATTTTTCCCCCGAGTGCCAACGTCATTCCGGTTGATAATAAAGGTCCAATCGTAAGATTTACGGAGCAGTTAAAGCTTTCTATCTGCGCTGTGATGGGAAAATGCTGCTTATTTTCCAAAAGTAAAAACCTTATTGCAGTCAAAGTCTTTAGGTTGTAGAGCTGAGAATGAAAAGCTGGTGGGGAAGGCAAACCTGAATTTACACGCTACGGAGGATGACTTTCTGAGCTATACGCTTGCATCTGAAATAAAGCAGAAGACTGAGAAGGAGGAGGACAGTTGTGATGGTGTTGGTTAGTGCTCGTAACTGGTTTCTACTGTGGTTATGGGGAAGGAGTGGAAATGCAGGGCAGGGCCTGTAGCGTTAGCAAGTGAAACACATATGGGAAGCCTCTGAATCTCTGAAAAGACCTCAAATACCTGGTCTGCACAGAGAGGTTTTAATACATTTTTGGAACCACTGTGGGATTTTTTTCACCCCCCTTCTTTAGGTAAGTCTGCTCTTATGAGAAGGTTTTTGTTTATAATTTGAAGGTGGTATTACAAAATGTGATTTTTAGATGACAGCTCAGTGTGTGACAAACTTTAGCACCTGCTGTTAGACTGAGTGCCTAAGAAGCATGAGGGAGCGGAGACTCCTTTGAGTAACTCCAGGTGTGTGATTCATTGCAGTCTCATGGAGCAACTAGCTGGCAATAACTGAGAAAGAACCAAGTGGTGGCTGTAGGTTGACTGTAAAGATGTTGCATGAAGAGTGCTTTCTGTGAAAGTTCTTGCTTAAAACATGCTGCAAGTAAACTCCATAATTGTAGGAGACCTAATTGTATTGAAATGCAATCTCTTTGTATGTTTTAATGGCTGCTTGCATGCTTTCGGTTCTAATGATTTGTCATGGGTAATATCTGTCCAGTGGAAATGGAGTTTTTAACTCCCTCTGTTGATGTAGGAGTATACGTTTGTTTTGCAAATTGAATAAAACCGTTTTAAAACAATGAGGGGAAAACCAAAGTTAATATTTTTTTTCCTAAGGGGTTGTGCTCTGGAGATTTTGAGCTCCTCTGGAAGGAAGATGGAATTTCCAACATCTGCGCCCGAGTCGTCATCGGTTTGTGCCAGTTCTGGGGGCAGACAGGAGTAAGCAGGCTGGTGCTGAATGCTCCGGGCCCTTTATTTCCTATAGCAGCGGGGAGGAAACGTTGGGAAAAATAAACTCCAACATATTTTATTTTTTTTAACTTACACTCGCTATGTTTAAGCATGTACTTTAAAATTTGCTTCCTTGTATGTTTATTTTGTGTAAAGTGTGGGGTTTTCTTTTTTTTTTTTCTTTCTTTTTTTCCCCCAACTCAAGGTCTCTCAGGAGATATAAAATATGAAATGTATTCCCATTATATACATTAGTCATGGCAAATAGTTTGGCATATATGGCAAAGGCTAAACTGATACGTAACAAGGGGACATTAGGAGAAACACTGTTTTTACTGTTTCTCTTCTTCCTGTTACTGATCCAGGCTTTCCATATTTATTTGCCTTTTAAAGTACATCTCCAAAATCTAAATTGCTTCCCTACCCGACAGAGCCCTGAAAACTCATGAAGTTTGTGTTGTAACAGCTGTAACGGCCCAGAATGCAGATGAAAACAAAACAGAAAGTGCTGTAGATGTCTTAGCTGAGCAGCTTTACCACAATGAGGGACAGAGACTGAAAAAGGAGACTGCACGGTGTGGGACTCGCCAGAGAATGTGGGAACTGAACCCCTGTTACTAAACAACAACTTGTGTTTCCCATTCATTGTCTCTGTATGTTATGAAACACACAGCAAGTTTTCTTGGAATTGTCTGGGTCCTTGCTGTGGAGTTACTGAGACTCTTCTTAAACGTCACCTGAAGTTAAAATCGAGACTTAAAATGTGTGTACATGGGGGAGGCAGGGACAGGGACACCTGGAGGGTGCTTCACATTTAAGTTTTGTTGCTTGCAAACAGTAGCATCAGTGATGATAATTACCCTCAAGTCAGGTAATTAAGATTTCTATTTTAACATTTCCTTTTCTTAACATATCTCATTTAAAATACTTTTTTAAAAAAAAATTTTCTTTTTTGGTGGAAACCAATGACCCCTCCTCTATATGTGACCCAAAGCTTAAAGATGAATTAATGATATGGATGTTCTCTGTTTTAAACAAGAATGACTGAAAGTATGGTTTTCTTTGTCTTGAAATATTTTGTGTTTGGGGTTTTTTGTTTTTGTTTTTGTTTTTTAACTCTCATTTAAAACCCAACAGTTTATTGGGAGAAAAATCACAATTAAATTGAATTTAAGGCTTAAAGAGAGAACACAGAGGTACAAAGTGGAAGGGGTCAGAAAAAAGAATTTAGAATGAATGCCTTGCATGCAAACATCTCGATGTAATCTGGCTTGTGTTACCAGTTATCAGTCAATTCTTAGTTGCCCAGAAATGTAAAAATTCTTGCACATATTTTAGTGGAGAGAGAGATAACTGCACAGTGATAGCAGCTTTAGTAAAAGTTAAATAATATGTACTTTATAAGGAGTAATGTAATCTGTGGGTTTTGGACCACAACACATGGCAATGGGGTCCTCTTTACTGAAACTAAGTTGCCTGGATGTTGCTCTTTTATTGGAGGTGTAATCCTACTGTTCACATCAATGGGAAGACTGGGAAATGTGCTCTTTTTGTTTTCCTCTTAATTCATCCCTTGTCCATTCAAAGCTGGATGCATCTAACAGTGAGCAGTTACATGTCATCTGCTGAGCTACTGCTGCACTGTGATGATGATGCTAAAATCTTTCTGACCCCATTTGGAGGAAAGAAAAATGGAGATGGGTAAAATCCTCAGTACCTTTTAGTTCTGATCCTTTCTGGGGGCTGTCAAAATGGGAGGAACTAGATCTTCAAAGATATACTTCATAGAGGACTACAGAAATTTATTTAGGAGGGTAAAAAATTTGTTTGCATGAAATAATAAGTTTAGTCAATTTAAAATAATCCTTCAGATAGAATCTGCTTTTTCCGAAGAGTAGGCTGTCTTGATTTTTTTTTTTTTTATTTAAATGAACTCCTTTGATCTGATTTGCAGCTAGACACTTTATCAGACTGGCTTTATTCCCCTGAATATACTTTCCCTTTTTTCCCCTCTCTTCATCCTTTGTAACATTTTATAGTTGATTTAAGGATGTAATCGCTCTGTTAGCCTCTGCCCCTCTATGTCCAGCTGCTTTCTCTTTGTCACACTAATGACCCGTCACAGGGAAGCTGTCACTTGACACACTGGGTGAAACCAGAAAACGTGCCCCTTTGGGTTTTAGAAACGTTTAATACCTGTCCTGTTCTGACAGCTCAAGCCTAGCCCTTTTTACAAATGCCTCTTGCCTATTTAGAAAAAATACCAAATAAAAGCATTGGGTATTCTGTTGCATGAAGGGGGCAAGGGCTTGTTTTCTTAAAGGATCAGTATTTATGGAGGCACAGGAAATTACTTTGTTGCAGGCTTACTGCATTTTTTTTGTGTGTGTGTATGTAAAATTGTGAAATGTGAATTTAACTGATACTAATTGTACCACAAGCTGCATATTTACCTTGTGCATTTGAGGAACTACAAGGAGGATGGATTCGTTGTTAGTTTTCTACATGTCCGTCTTGGGAGATGAGCTGAACGGGCGGTGAGCAGGACCAGGGTGGAGTTGTGCTGCATGGCTGTTGTGCTCAGTGGTGCTGTTCAGATTTGTTCATCATCTCCGTTGTTTAAAGACATGCAGGTGTCTCATCAGCCTTTGCAGAATGCTCCAAAGACGCCGTGAGCCCTGCCGGACTCCGGGGATGATGCGAGTCTATAGCTATACTGGTTGTGAAGTGTAGTCCTTCTCCTGCATGGTTTTAACTCAAAAGCCTGTGTTACATGAAATGTGACTGCTTTCAGAGGGATGGGAGAATATTCTGCTTCATCAGTTCTGGATATACTTCTTAACAGGAAAAGACAGGGGCAGGTTAAGGAAGTGTTTAGGTCCTGTTTCCTTGAGTCTTCTGCTGACCAGGACGGACAGAGGTAATGATATTGTGGGCAGGTTATGAACAAGCTCCCTGGCTGATTTCTGATTACCCTGGTCCCTTCCCTGGCTTACTGGCTTTTGAGATACCAAAAGCATTTGATGTTATCTAGTCTTAGCTTTCTTCAACTTGCTATAAATCTCGTGATTTTCTGTACAGTAGGCTGAAGAGTTTTAGAATTCAGGCAATGTAGAATGTCTTGAATTTGGTAGTGTCAAAAGCTATGGTTTTACGGATTGTGGCTTTTTTCTGGAGGGAGGAGATGTGCGAGTTGATGGTGTCTATGAGGAAGGGCCACTTCTTTGGAAATGTGCAGGACTTGTTCTTGCATATTTACTTACATTTGAATATTTTTATTTTTTTTTTTTAAGAAATAAACTTTAAGTATCTCTGCAACAAATGACTTGATGACTGACATTTCCTTTACTGAGATAACTTCTGTTGGCTTTTGCATTTTGTATAACTGAAAAGCAGCAGTAAATTGACCACAGACTCTTTCTGCAGTAAGAACTATTATGTCTGTCTCTGATGATTAACATGTTCTCCTCTTAGGTTTAGATGTGCTAAGCAATTTATTAGGTTATGACACATACAGTTCATTATACTGACCAACTTCTGTTGTTCTCTTTTTGGCCTCAGTTTTTAAAAAAAACTGTAAAATAAAATTGAAAAATACTTACTGAGAACAAAATGCTGTATAATGCTTTAATAATGTCCTTTTCACCCTGCTTTCTGCTCTGCCTAGAACTAGAGTGAGAGCAGATTTACTTCTGGTACAGAGAGGTTTGTTCCAGTCCCCGCAGAGCTGTGTGTAGTTATGGGTGTTTATGTGGTTTGCAGTCTGGATGCCACTCCAGAGATTGTCAGAGATCTCTCTTCCCTCACATACAGTTCTTTGTCAGAGATGATGCATAATTCAGACTGAAGGTGGGATTTGGACAAAAGATGACTCTTGTCTCCTGAAACTGTAGAGAGAAATACTAGCAAACTAGGGTGAGATTTTATTTTTTTTTCAGCCCTAGTCTCCTCTTATCTTCCAAACTCATCCATTAACACATCTTAACATTCACACCCCTGCTATCCATGTGCTCTGCACCATCCATTTGTGCCCCACTCATGGCACATTCTTGTAAGGTCACCTATAGCTTTCCACCATCCTGCCAGTTGACAGCCAAACATTGGGCTCTTTTCTTTATTTACTGCTTCATTCAAGGTCACTGTTCTATCCTGTAGCAACACCTTCTCCTCATGGTGCAGGCAGGGCTTACTCTTTTGCTGGCATCTTTCTGTTGGCTGTCTTTGAGATGGCCCAGGTGGTTTGCCTCAGGTTACTTTGACATGCGTTAGGCTTAGGAAAGTGTCATTGATGTGTCTAGAGGTGAACACGTTTGTAAGTAACACAGACCAATAGTGGTTGACTGGCATGGTGTTTTTAGATACCTATGGCAGGTTGATAAAGTGGTGTAAACAAAAGTTCTGCAGTACTTGAATCCAAGTCAACTCTTGTATTTTCTGAACTGTTTTGGATATTATTTGAACATACCTTCTCATTTCCAGTGCCTGGAGAAGTAAAAAATGCTAACTAACTACTTGAAATTTGACAATAAAATTTAAGTTAATCACATATCAGTGTATCTTTGGTAGATCAGACTTCTAAAAGACAAAGGATCATTACCATTCAGCCTAGGTTTTGTAGGTTTTCTGCATTGCAAATATTAAAGGATTGACTTTCCTTCCAAAAAAAAGAGTAAAATGGAAATTTGCAAGGGCTAGAAGTAATTTAGTCTTTTTGTTTTGATGGTTAAAGTGTTTCTGTGCAGAGTAAAGCAACGTGTCATATATTACATAAATACGTTAGGCAGGCAAGCCCGTTTGCTTGTCAGTGGTAAATAAGACTTAATTCCTCTTTGGATATAGTGTATATTTTATGAGACCAGTATTGGAAAGCTTTATTCATACACATGAAGATTCTTTATGTGTGCAAGGCTTTAGAGGATCCTGTCATCTCAGTCTGCAAGGCTTCATGACTATTTACTGCTTGGGTTTGTGGGGTTTTTCTTGCCAGGTCACTAGGAATCCTGCACAGATAAGAACAGTAATTGCTGATAGGAGAGACCTAATACAGTGGAAGCCAAAGAAAATAATAGAAAGTTACCCTGTGTTCCAGTGTTGAAACTTCTATTTTTAAAGAGTCTATGGAGCTGTGCTGGGAGGAGTATGGACCCATGCTCCGTTCTGCTTCTTAATAGCATATTAATGGTCTGACATGTTTTAAAACCAATACTCTGGAATGTTGAAGCCTCCCTAGCTGTAGGGATTTGTAGAGTTGGGGGTAGAGAGGGGTTTACATCATCTCCTCTGCACAACACTACACTTGCAGGTGGCCATCACTGCTGTCTTCCAATTTGTGCTGAGCATTTGGGAAAAAAAAGGCACCACCTTACATCTCGCATCTAAGTTGGCTGCTTGCTTTGTTTTCAGTGTAAATTCTCAGGATTTTTATTTTTTTGTTGCATTTGGTGCAGTTTTTTTAATAGAATAACACGACAATAACAAATACAATTTTGTGGTATTTCCCCCTATATTCGAAGGAGCTTTTATATATTTTATGAAGATCCCATTTTATCCTAATCCGTATGGCAAGGACATAAAATATCAGCAACTAACTTTCTGCATTGCTGGCATAATTTATGGAGGGAATCTGCTCTAAACTGCAAGGCAGCTGTTTGTAGCCTTTTCTGTACAACATACTGTCTTTTACTGTGCATTTTGGCAGTACTTGGCACAGTTTGTAACCTCCTCCTGCTCTGTAGAGTATAAGACCCTTTTACACAAAGAGGCAAACACAGAAGGCTCTTATTGATCAGTTTAGTATGATAGATTTTTTCTTCTGTGTCCCCTTCTTTGAAGCATTAAAACCTACTGGTTTGCTTTGGTGCTTCTATAGTTTCAAGCTGCATTATGTGAAAATTGGTAGCAGTGTTCCAAAGCCAAAGGCTTGATTGGCAAGTTTTAGCTGTGAGTAAATTTTCACAGCTGATCCATAAATCCCCGACAGACCATTAGGAGCTTCAGAGCAGCTCTGGCAAGCTCCCCTACAATAATTGTAGTTTTAAGTTTGTTATATTTAGTTTTCTCGCCTCTTAGCTGGATGCCAGGGGGACCTCACTAGAAGCAAACCAGCTCTGTATCTCCTTTTTCCTCAGTGTTGGCAGTTTGTACCCAGAGCACAGTGTGTAAGGAGAGCTTGCTGGTTGACTCCCAGTGGACAAGGCAGAGGCTGTCCCAGGGTGGGACTTGTGATGAATGGACCCCAGATCTGGGGTTAGACATTTCAGTAATCCAAGGAGACTTGGAGTACATCATTTCTCACCCCTCACCTCCAGCCCTTGCTCTTCAGAAATAAGAGAATTGTCAAGGGAGGCAGAGAAAAAATGCTTCTTTGAGCTTAATCATGACAGAGTTGTATATAACTCTGTGAGACAGAGAGGCAGCTCTTAATTTAAATTCCCTTCTTAGAGCAAGAAAAGCAGAAATTTCATTCATGTTAAAAGCTCCTTCAAACAAAAAGTTCTTCATGTTAAAGTTTTAATTTAGGAGGATCAGAAGCTTTGTTGATTAGGGTCTTGTTAGGATAATAATAGAGTAAGGAACTATAAATAGTGATACAGTGAGTGATGATCTCGCCCTACAAACTTTGTGTTGAACTTAAGCAGGAGAAAGTAAAAATATCAGCTGACAACCTTCTTGCAGGAGGCATCTCTGATTAAAACAGAGGGATCTTCAGCAAAAGAAATGGAATTGGTCATCTCTTCAATCCTTAGTTTCAAGTCCTTAACTTCATTTGACACAAGAAGTCAAGTGGAAGATGTCATTCCTGTGGTGGGAATAGAGTGCTGTTGATGCCTGGGCCAGTTTTGGTGTCTGACACTTAAACTAGAAATGCTAAGAGTGATAAGAGTAAATGAGCCAATTACATGTGTACAAATGAAATGCAGACCATGCTTCAGCTGGAAGAAAAGACGATGCCCTTCATTTGTATATCATAATGGAAAAAAGTTTTCAGAACAACATGGAACATCTAACATGAATGGGGATTGGGGTAGAATTGTGGGAAAAAGTACAGTAAATAAAAATGCAAAATGGTGTTAAGATTAAAACCAAAAGATATCAGGTTTGTGGGTGTAAGCAAACTACATACATCTTCCTAGGTTCACCTGCCTCAGTGTTGTGCTCTGCCTTCTTTCCTCAAGAACTGAATTGGATGGGAAGCAGGTCACTAAGAGGACAGTGTGGACCTCCTAGGCTTTTGGGCAACTAGTTCACGGAGGTAGTGGGCTATGGGTAAGAATGGCAGGGCACCCTCACCTCGTAACTGCTGACCAGCAGGATGCTAATGCAAACTTCCACTAACTTGCATTTCATCTCCCTGGCAAGTAAATTTGCAAATGCTTATTGACAGAGGTAGCTGGAGTGAATCAGTGACCAGTATTTACACGTGTAAGAAGTTTACAGGTAGAGCCTAAGATGAATCCATAATTAAAGACTAAACAGAAGAGGGAGCGGGTGAATCTAGAGTCCTACTGCTGATTGTTGCTCTAAAATACAAGCAAGGAAATGCAGCTGTGGAAGACAAGGGGAGAGTTCAGCAGGCTTGTTTTTACTGCAGGGTAACTCATACTCCTGCCTAGGTTTTAACCATTACAACTTAGACAAAATTAGTCTTAGTTGAAAAGGTGTTTCTGAGATAGTTCAGAATTTTGGGGAGAATCTGACCTTCACTGGGATAGCTGCCACTTTGGGAAGAATGTGTTGGAAAAATAATCTGCATGTTGGTTATTCTCCATTTCCACCATTCCCCTGAAGGACAGAAACGTTCTCTGTGTAATGCTATTGAGCAGGAAGGGTTTCAGCCCTAACCCCACTGCAAGAATTTGCCAGACTGAAAGAGTATTGGATGGTCTGGGATCTGCTATGAGGAAGCTCCTGCTTGGGTTAGGTTAATCAGGGGTATGTCAGGAAGGTGAAATGTGTGAGGTAGCCATACCCAGAAGAAGAATCAGTCTTTCTTTATATGGGGAAAAGCCTATGTACTTCTCCCCAGCCTCTTTGGGAGAGCATTTGCATTATGCTGACATTGAGTCAAACAACTTTTTTTCCACATTTCTGCAATGTAGTCTTGGTCTAGCTGGTATCAACATTTTCTTTTCCAGCTATTAATTAAAATGAGAATGAAGTGAAACTTATCTCAAGGTGCAAACTCACTGTCATTTGCTTTTCCTTCCTCATGAAAGAAAAAGTGGCATACTTACAGCTTTAGTAATTGTGAGAGGTGACTGAAGGGAAAACTAAATAAGTGTCTTTTCCTGGGTGGATGTTATTTACCTGTGAAGCGGCCGGGGCAGTCGGGAGATTCTCCAACTTGTGTATATGTCTTTGAGAGTACAAGTGATTTGAAGAAACAAAGCAGAACTTTTTCCTGTTTGAAAGGGTGTCTAGACTTATCTAGGGCTACAGCAGGATATTAATAGAGCATACTGCATTTCCTTCGCATAAAAATACGAAGGGCACTTTGCTGAGAAAAAATCCTGCTGTGCCTTTCTGTCTTTGGGACCAGCTCATCACCCAGCTAAAATTAAAAGGTGAAGTCAGACAGTTCTTGCTCTCTATTTTTAAACTGCTTCAGCATATGAATGTGAGTGTGAAATCTTTCTTTAGGCCTCTCTTAACTTAATTATCTACTTATTCAAAATATTCTCTTCTCAAATTGCTGAGCTATAATTATATTCATCATTTCTGTGGACACATTTTAGCTGCTTGATGTTTGTTTAATTACTTTTATGCTTAATTTGTAGTTCTGTAGTTATTTACAGTGATGGAAGCCTTATGGTAAGTGTTTAAAATCTATTTTGAGATATTAAAAAATTAGAAAGTAGATGATGTTTTTGTGTATCATGTTTTTCTTCTGGAAAATATAATGAGTAAGCCCACTTTAAAAAAACAAAACAAAACAAGAAAAAACAGTAAAGAGGATTCAAATGAATAATTTTCATTTGACCTTAATAATAGAAAATGACGTCATAACTGAAAAAGTTTTGTTACAGTTTGATTTCTTCAAATCTTTTGTTGTGTGCAAACTTATTCCGATTTTATTTTGTTTATATGCCTTTTCTTTTGTTTGGCTGGAAATGGTGATGTCGCCCTAGCACAGGAGGTACAGTGGAACTGCTTATAAACCATAGATTTGTCCTTTTTTTCTGCTGATTTAGATATGCTGAATTCTTCTTCCTGCATTTAAGTGAATCTATGAAAAATCTCCGTCAACCACCTTTAATTTCAAAGTGAGTCCTCTTTGCTTGCATAGAGAAATAATGTTTTCCAGTCTCTTAGTCTCAGCCTGCAGAGGGTGTGCTTTCCTCCTCCAAGCCAGTGTCTCCCAGCCCAGTGCCCGTAACACACCGTCCCGTTAACAGTGTATCGAGAACCTGGCAGTGCACCCAGAGGTGCGAAGGGAAAAGGGCGTCTGTCTGTCTCTGTCCCCTGTGACATCTGTCCCTTGATTTCTTTGACTTTCAGCTGTTTGAAGTACAGGCTGTGGGACTTCTTCCCAACTGAAGGGAAAAGGACACTCCTGAGAGAACACGGTGTTTCTTTGCATCCTCTTTCAGGACTGGCTATCGGTCCTAAACATAGTACAAAATAGAGACACAAAATAGAGATACGTGCTCTTTCCTTCTCAGTGTTTTCCTCGTTCCTCTGCTGTTGTCAGTGGGAGCAGCTCTGGTGGTAGAGATCTTGGGAAAGTCTTCCCTGCATTTTCCCATGTCTGGTCAAGCAGTGATCAGGCTCCACTGTGCTAGGTCGTTTCTGTTTGTCAGGTACCTGAAGCTGGGTGAGGTGGTAAGTTTTGAAAGGCATTACCTTCAGCGTCCACATACTCCTGGAGTGTGCATGTGGGAGTCTATATGTAGTCCAGCCTTGGGCAGCTAAATGAGTAAACTGCCTGTTGCAAACCATTTTCAGGGTGGCTGGTACCTGGGAATGGCAGTAAATGTGGTGACATTAATCTCCACGGGCTGTTGATCTGACTGGTGTACTTCCACATACCTCCCTCTCCCACTTACCAGAAATATTGGAGATTTCATAGGCTTAGGTGTTAGATGGGAGCACGTTTGTATTGCTGGTGAGAAACAGGTTGCTGTTCACAGTGTTTAGTGACAGTGTAGTGAGATAGTTAGACAGTGATGTTAAGTAACACAAACCTGGACCCACAGTCTTTTTGGGCACATCTTCCCATGCCAGTCTTGGTGCTTGGAAGAGTTTGCACATTAATTTGTTCCAAGCTCCCACCCCCCTCCCTGCTCCCTCCAGAAAACCCTTGGCAAACTCTCTTCTGTAAATCCTCTTGCCTTGGCTGGCCACTGCCACTCCATTCTCACTGTCCTGTTGCCCGTTTTTGTCTTCAGATTGAAAATTTATTAGCACGGAGATTTATGTGAGCATTTTACATCTCATAAACAAATACACAGACCCCTTATTCTTTCAGAAATGAAAAGCTGCATTTTAAGACTTAAACAGAGACATGATGTTCACCTAGACAATGTGGGTTGATTTTTTTTTTTAATAAGGCTAATTCTATTCATAGATTTTCTTTTTTCCAACTGGAGACTGTAGTCAAATATCAGAAGTGCTACACTAGCAGTACCCGCAGAACTTCTGCATCTTCTGCCTTTGCTTAGCTTTCAAAACTGATTGGTTTTGTATGTTTGTTTTTGTAAATGAACATAGTTCTCATGCATTAGTGAAACATTTGCTTGACAAAAGCATCTTGACAAAATCAGTGGGTTTTAACGGTGTTCACATACTTCGTTGCTTGAAACCGAGCCTGAAGAATTTGTCCACTGGAATCTTACATTATGATTTGGCCATTGGAAATGAAGCACCTGACAGTATTAAGCTATCAGAAGGGTTTCCACTCATGGGCAAGCAGCCATTATGTATATGTTAATCCACAGTAGGAGATTTGGACAGCTTTTGATTTACTAGTGCTCATCTGTTCAATATAAGCTGGAGGTCAGCACAGCAGTTATCTTTAAAATTGATGGAAGAGTACTGAAAGGGAAAGGAGAATTTTATGGGTATAATGCAAATCTAGTAGAATTACTAATTGTACTTCTAGATAATACTTGAAGTGCATTTTTCAAGGCGGCCAGAGGAACTATTTCGTAATTGCTACACCTGTTTAAAAATATCTTATGAGCTTTGTCTCATTTTAAAGCAGACACTTTAAATTCTCTAATGTCCTTTTCAATAGGTTGTATTAAATAACTGGAGAACTAGAAACTATATCTGGTTTTTAGCAGCTTGAGCATTTATACATTTGTTTGAATGCTGCAGCGTTTACATGAACAGATTTATTAGCTGAGCTAAACACATGGTTTTAAAATTAGGCTATTAAAATTCTTATGTTTTCTTCAAATTGTGGCTTTAAATAGTTTTAATGGTAGACTTTATTTGAAGAATTTGAAGCATCCTTGGTTTTATTTCCAAAAATGGTACATGAAATGTGTTTATTTAAGTTGGTAATAAAACTAAAGAGCTGGGTCATAAAGTAATGTTCACTAAAACATGCAAAAATAATACAAAGATTCCTGTCACGTGATAATGAAACCAGAGGAAATAGCTTTCTTGTGCAGCATATCATGCAGGTGGAATAGATAACATCTATCTCAACATTAGTATATACAGTTTAATTTATTTAAGGGACTCCTATTTTAGAGATCATTCACAATTTCAGCTACTAATATTGCTAACCTTTCCCAACATAGAAATACTCCATTGTGGTCTCCCACACAGCTGTTGTGTCCTCCAAAAAGACTTATGTACCTTTAACCAGGGAATGGCATAACAATGGTGTTAGGATGGTGATGTCTATGATAAACCATATTGTCCAAAAGGTCCATTGGTTTCTTACCTCATTTTTGGGGCAGTCTGCGTCAAAGCATGGATATGATGGAAACTTTTCATATTTCCAGGGCATGATTTGAAAAACAGACCTGAACTATTCCAAATCCCTCCCAGCACTTTGACTTTTCTGTCAGTTGAGATTTCAGAACATTGCATGGCTTGTGGCATGACCTAACTTTTACAGCAACTTCTATAAGGTACTCCTTCTATAGTTTTTGCCACATTTGTCTTAAATTTGTGAGGTTAGCCTGACTTGATTGTTTGGAAGGTTGGGGATTGTGGAAGAGTTGAGAATTATGAGCGTGGCTTTGTATAGAGAATGCGTGTGTATGTATGTATACCTATTTACATACATAAATATGTTTTCTTGAGCTGTGGATAATAACTCTCTTGCATATCTCCTTAGGGATACTGAAGTCTTGAAAGTAAAATGGGAATGGCTGCCTGGGAAAGTCAGTCCATTTGCTGAGCTCTCCACAGGTTGCCCTGTCAGGGGCTTGGTTTTGTCTTCTTCAAAAACAATATCTCGGGGAGCATGGTGGTATGTGTCAGCCCAGGCCTATCTGTCAAAGGGATCCACTGTTCAACTAAACTGCTGCATGTTATTGACCCTTGTTGGCTTTCAGCCATGGAACAAGTTTCTCACAAATGGATCTAAGTGCTGTTGTATAAACTTTGCTTTGCATGTCAGAAGTTGTTCTAGTCCCTTGCTGGTAAGGAGCACGTCTGGCTTCTCTTGCAGTGAGAGTGAGCCCTGCAGCACGTGCATCATGGGCCAGAAATAACATGGGATGCTGGGCATCCTTGACGGGAAATGTGGGTGATGCTAAAGGCAACTGTGACTATACAAAATACAACTTTTGCATGCTGAGTTGCTCTCTGGTACATTCTTTGTGCAGCCTTTATCTTCAGCAGCTGTCACCATGAGCAGTTTTTTCTGCCCCTGCCAGCACAGGAATAACATATAGCACAGGAATAACCTATAGCCCCTGTGACTGCAGTGGCTCTGTCCACTGCCAGCCTGTCCCACCCACTCACCGAGCTGTTGGGGCAGTGACCTTCAATTTCTGTGTTGCTCTCAAATACCATCACACTTCTGAATGTCGCTGCATACCTAACAGAAGTTGTTAACCAGTCACTGGGGAATCCTTGAATCACCTTGCTGGTCCTGGAGAGCTGTATCCCACTATGGTTTCTCTGAGCTAACTAATCCACCACAAGAATGGATTTAGCAAGACAATTTATCAGTGAAGATTTGCATTAGGGTAGAATTGGTTAAGGATATAAGCTGAAATTCGAATTTGTACTTGGATATAGTTTTTATTTAAAATAATATTCTGCTTAGGATTTCAGTAACATATTTTACAAATCGCTCTTCAAATGCTCTTTCTGGAGCTCAAACTGTTATGTTATAAATGAAGTACGGATTCAGGAGGCTTCACAGTATTAGTGATTATCTTGTAATGTTTTCCAGATGGCAGAACGTGATGTAATCCATACTGCCCAGTTTGTTTCACTGCACTGTATACTCTGTCATACCCAATAAGTAACCAAGAGACTTCAAGAAGCTCATCAGGCTGTTATGACGATAGCTGGTTAATCCATATGTTCTTTATTATGTTATGAAAACTGCAGATTAACAAATCGCTTCTTGGTGAATGCAGGAAGATTGATTGTTGCTCCAAGCTCAGAGAGAACTAGATATGCAACTTGGATTAGTTTAGCTCAAGCTGCACTTCAGTGAATGAATTACATTTTCCTCAGGGCTATGAAGTAGTTTACATCTGTTCAAGTGTAAATTTCTCTAGCAGCCCTGGGTAATTTTGATTCCTCTTTGGAGAAGTGATGGGAATGTTTATTTGTTGTCGTTTGCCTTGATCTGAAATAAAACCACAGCAGTGGCATCACTGGTTGTGTGGGCATGCTGGCTAAGGTCAAATTAATTGCAGCTTGCAGTTGCTCATAATTCTGCCAGTGTTCATGCAATAATGTTGTTTACTAACTGGTGCTTTTATTAGGCTGACAGACCATCATTTGAATGGCAAACCCATCAAATTTAAGTAGGCACTTAGCTCAGGATTTTCTCAGCATTAATCGAAGGCGCCAGGGGTACTGTGTTGGGACAGGTGCAGTCTTGCTGTGCAGAGGCAGAATTTGAGGAGTACATGGGGAACGAAAGCTCCTTGTGCATCTTGACATCCAGCTGTGTAGGGTTTCTCACTTGGACCCATGTCCAAGAAGTCTTCAAGGCAGATTAGGGCTGGGGTGGAAGGTTTCAATCACTGGCAGTTATCCTGTAGAGCAGGTTTTGTAGGTACATCTTTAGGCTATTTTACCCTTTGGTTAAGCCCAGAAAAGAGAATAACAAAAGAGACATGCATACATGGTATTAACTAGCTTCTGGAAGGGAGGAGAACATTTCCTGAAGTGGGTTTAGTGTCTTGTGATTGTCTCCTCATCCGTGCAGCAGCTGCCCGTAGGTTGCCATTAGTAGGACACATTGCTGGGCTGGTTGATCTGATCTGGCATGGTACTTTCTACCCTGTCTGTATGTGTTTAGGCAAGGAGTGTTGGAACAGGAGCGGAGAAACACTGGAAAGAAGAGCAGTTTCCAGCACAATTGTTGTTTTGATGGTTGTGCCATGTTTGCTTGCACTGCTGTTTTACCCAGTGACTTCCTCATCTGGTTTTCACCATGCGTGGCATTGCTTGGCTGGTAGCTGTTTTTATTTTTCTTTGTCATGTCTCTGGGGAATTCCAGTGTTCAGTGTGAAAACATGCCCTCGTAGGGGAGGAGGGAAAGAGGAGAGGTTTACATGATGCACATTTCTCATTTTACAGTTTCCTCATGATCTTCAGTTTGACTGCTTGTAAGGAGCATTTGTTGCTCATAGTCACTCAGCGCGGGCTCGTTTATTGACTCAAGCTGTCTTTGCTCACTGTGGTTTTGCTGCTGTTTAATGTGCTTTGCTGTTCTGATTTCTACGGTTTGTCCTGTGAAACAAAATTAATGACAGTGGCTTCTGGAAGCTGAAGAGTAGCAGAGAGTTAATTACATTTTTCATTAAACACTCCTCTGGGTCCAAGGGAAGGGCTCTGATGTTCAGTTTTACACAGCATCTTCGCATCTTTGCGTCTTTTGCAAAGAGTATGTGGAAAATGGGCTCACCAGTGAAATAAGGGCTGGGAGAGGGGACAGAGGAGGGGAAAGAGTCCTGAAAGGATGGAATTTTCATGCCCTTCTTCCACAGCTCTTCTCCTATTCCTCCCATACTCCTCAGCAACTTTTCCTTCAGGTTTTCTCCCACACAAACTCTTTCTAGTCTTCCTGAAGTCCTGTCATGTCCTGATCTGCCAGATCCCTAGTTTCTGCTCTACCAAACCTTCTTTGGTTTTAACTTTTTTGAGTAAGAATCGGCTGCTGCTTCCTTAACAGCTAAACCTTGCATATAAAGCACAAAGAGGAAATACCTGTTCCTTTTTTCCTCTTTGCTAGAAATGCCATAGTGAATCACAGCAGATTTGACACCTGCATTTTGCTCTGAAATCCAGCCCACTGACTTGGTTTAAGAGGGTGGGAATGGAAATTCAGCATTTGTTTATCAGAGAGAGGCCAGGGATTTTTCAGAGTTGATAGAAAGAGAAAACTTTTTGTTCTGGAAATGTAACACTTACCAGAGGGCTGAAAATGCTCTGTTAACAGCAGTTTTCTAGCACTATAGGGTCTTTACTCAAAAAAAAAATTGGTTTTGTTGATGGACTTGACTGTAAAAGTTATTACCTTCCTGGGGAGGAGTAGGCATCTCTTTCCTGTATTTTAAAGAGATTATAAAACGAGCCAAAATACTGCCTCGAAGGATTTCTGGCGTGCAGAGCGCTGCTGTAAGCGTAGATTTTGTGTTGGCTCAGCGCACAGACCGCAGGTCTCGTAGCCATAAGCGCAAAGGTCAGGATTGCATTTAGCCCATATCTATCAACTCTATGATATGCTGTTAGTCATAGAAACTTGAGAATTTGTTAAGATATTCTGAGTTTGATTTCGATATATTGGGATGGCTTTTAAAATTCCAGCACAGTTTAAAGTGGTACTGTCAGTAGGAAAAGTTAGTTGATCAAAATACAGTGTTTTTAAAAGATTTTACTCCTCTTTTATGCTTTTTGTGAATTTACAGTCATCTAATTTTAAGTGGAAAAAGTTATCTGTAAATGTAAAAGCTGTCTGTCTAGAAGAAAATTCTTTATGCCTAATATGGTTAAAATACTTTCATATAACTTTTCAGTTGCAGGAGCAGATCATTTTTGCAGCAATAGGTTAAAAATTTATTCAGATGCAACATTAAAAAAATATTACTTGTAAATATTCCTTTAAAATTCTTAACTATGTTTTTCTTCTGACCTCAGCTCCCAATTTCTAAGTAATCCCAATTAGGCAATTTTTGTTAATCAATAGTGTGGTACTGTATTGTGTCGTCATTTCCTACGAGCTGTTTTTATTTAAACCAGCTATGCCAAACTGTTACTTTTATAGGAAAGCAACAGAGCAAAGCATAAACCACCTCAAAAGTCAGGTTGTACACATTAACCTTGCCCTTTTTCTATTTAAAGGTGGTGGCTTTATAAGAAGCAGTCACGTGACATGATCTGTTCAGTCTTTTGTTCTACTTATAGAAAAAAAGAATATTTTTTTCAGAAATCATAGAACATGTTATCAAACTGTATTGCTTATTTTTTTCCCTGTTGATAAAAGATAAGATGAAACTGATAACTATGCACAAGTCTTGTTCTATGGAGAGGCTCTCTTGGGTAGGTTAGGGGGGAGTGATGCGACACTGCTGTGTGGATGGGACTAGTAAAATGGATAGTCAGCCATGTTTCTCCCTCAGTCAACAGTAAGATACTGTGGCACATCAGACTATTTTACTGTAATTAGATATTTTCTATCTAGATATATTAAACAAAATAGCATCTTACATTTTTTTCATGTTATAGCTCATTCTTGCTTACCATATCAGTGCATTTCTGCTCTCAGAGGTAATTGCAAAAATGTCCCATTTTTGTGCTTATTCTCTAGATATGTTGAGCACAGAAATTTAAATCATTATCTTAAGAAGCTAATGATTTATTTCCAAGAGATACTGGCTTATTCTTATTTTAAATTGTTTCACATTCTTGTATATACATGTAGTGCAGAAGGAAAATACATGTTTTTGTCTGCATCCTATCAAAAGGATTGTGTGTCATTGAAAAAACCCTCTTCCAATAGCAGGAGTTTATTTTTCTGGGAAAGGAAGTCCCTTTTGGATTAGAATCCCAGACTGGAGACTAGCAGGTCAAATTCTTTATCACTTTTAAACTAAACATATATGCTGTGAAAGCTATTTAGGCATGTCTTAACCTCTGTGGTACTATTTTGAATTATTTTTCAGAGCACATATAAGAAAAACATTGGAAGGTTTCTTTACATTCACTGATTTATTTATTTTTTTTTAAATCAGGCTAAGAAATAACTCATTTATTTAAATTTATGAATAAAAGTATTTTAAATAAGAGGGAATGTGCATTCAGAGACTAATTTCATGGAATAACACTAATTTCATCTGGTTTAGTAGGGATTTTTGTCCTGCTCTATACGCTGATACTTTTGTCAAATATGACTAGTTAAGTACTACCGAATAACGCTTGTCCTTTCCCCGACTATATCCAGACAATTTTCCTCCTTGATATAATGAAATTTTTGTTCTCTCTGCAACTGTTCAACACCTTAGAATCCCACTATACCTGAAGGTTTTGAAAGTCAAATATTTATTTTCTAAAGCCTTCTGTTAAATATCAAGGTTATTGGTTGGATTTTCTTTTAGTAAAAATTCTGAGTAAAATGCAAATGGAAGATATTTTTCTTGTACAGTTTTAGAAATTATCCTTTGATACTTCTTACAGTGAAAATGTCTTTATGCAATAATGAGATCTAGTAACAATGTAGAATTTCTAAACTCTTACAGCTTTGGAAGGTGTTTTTAAAGCTTGGTTTCTGATCTTGAATTTTAAACAAAATACAGAAATTTGTGTTATTGTATAGTCTTGAAAAAATCTATCAGTACTCAGCTTATAGAATCTAGAATATACTATTTTTAAATAAAAGCAAAGATTTTCCTTAAAAAGGAAAAGGTTTCTCATTCTAGACAGTAGAATAAGCTTTGTTCTGCTGTTTTGCAGAGAAATCTGCATGTCTCAGCTAAAAATCACACTACCTTTTTATTAATTAAATTGCATATCTCCAGAAACTGGTTTATTTAATTTTGTTATGAAATTATAAAACTCTGCGGTGGAGAAAGTGTGGGTCCAATACCTGCCTGTTCGAAATAGGTCAAGTTAATTGATTAGTAATGGGTAACATCTAATGGAAGCTGGCAGATGATCTTGTTGTCAATGCATTTACTTGATCGTCAATCTATAAACATAAAATTAATTTACAGATTGTTCTGGCCTTAAGTTGTTTCAAGCACCCAGTTCCCATTCAAAAGATAAGCACTGGCCTATGGAAAGTTTATCTGCCTGGCTTCCTGGCTGATTGAGACTTAAGCTATACTGGTTTCGACAACGCATGCAGTTGAACCTTGCTAACTTATGTGAGTGCTCAGCAAGACATGGGGAATTACTGAGTTGTTATCAGTATGAGGAAAAGCTCAAAAGCAAAGATAATGAATCAGAAAAGGTAATGTATTCACTTAACTTGATTATATTGTTTTGTTGCAATTACTTAGAATAGCATCTAATAGTTAATGATACTTCTTTCCTATGACCATAGGAAGGAAGAGAGCCCCAAACCTTGACAATAGGGTATCTTACTGCTGTGTGTGGCTATTCAATCTTTTGTTAGAAGCATTTGTGCCTCCACTGTGTAGTGATATTGTATTGGTTAGCAAAGGTGGATGCAGGTCTATGTGTTTTGGTTTTAATTCTTACTGTGAATGGGGTGGTGGTAGCGTTTGTTTTCTGTTGAAAGCGTAATGCACAGACACAAGAGAAAGGACTTTAAGGTAGGATTTATTTTTCTTAACTGTTCCTATTGCCCTTGACAAATGTTTTTTCTCAAACACGATCCAGTGTTGTTGCTCCCAGATGAGTTACAGCAGATAGGGATGCCGTTGCATGAAGTGCTTAATGCGGATTGCAAAACAACCAAGAATGAGATAACCGTGGAAATGCTCTCTGCTGCTTTCAGATGCAGACAGTCTATTTTTGACCTGGAGACCAGTATCAAGCCATGGATTTTGTCAGGTCAGGGGGTGGGCACTGAAGACCTTATCTCTTTTTTTCCTTTGTTGTCAACATATCCTTATCCTCCCTGGGTCCTGGGGTGACTGTGTGATAGTGCTGGTATTTAAAACACTTAAATAGGAGAAGTCACAAACTTTTGTCTATTTTTAAGGATGCTCATTGAAGTTGCTAGCAAGGCTCACTGAGCTTCAGGGGTGTGGGACGAGACTAGGGGAGAACACTGCTAGTGAGACCAGGAAGCCATGGAAAAGCGTGCCACCTTCAACAGTGCTTTGTTAATCAGAGATGTATTTAAAGCATAAACTAGTGTTACATAAACATAAACAATTTGCAAGTATTTACTTATTTATTGGCTTTATTTAATAGGTGTACTTTCAGAAGTCTTTTTCTGGTTCATTTGGGAAACTTTTAATTAAAGAGTTCATTTTTTTTTGTTTGTTTTTAAGGAGGACCACTGCGTTACGTAGTGTTTTATTTAAGGAAAAGTTATTTGTGTGTTAAAACAACAGAATAAATTGTAGCTTAATTATGCCCCCGTTTTTCCTACAGTGACAAAGATCTTCATATCCTTTAGGAAAATGTTGACAGTGTAGCTTATTAATTTCTATTACGGTAAATTGTTTCTGTTGCAATCATCCCCACGAGTGCTGCTCCTCTATTAACTACATACGGTCCTAGTTCTTGTGTTAACTAAAAAAAACCAAATCACACAACTCAGTCACTTCTTGCCTATGAAGTTTGTAATTCTGGCTACTGAGATTTGTTAAATGCTCTTATAAAAATTATAAATTTAGCAGCATAGGCTGCTCCAAAGCACTCTCTAATCCTATGGATTTTAAGTGTAGATTAATCCCCACTGTGTCCCAGGACTAGATGAGTAGATAGGAAAATGTTTACCTGTTAAAAAGTGTGCAATCTGTTTTTCAGTGGGTTGTATGTAGTTCCTGGTTAGAGCTCCGTAGAGTTGCCATATGTAAGTATTTATCTTTCTTAGTATCATTCACTGATCTTGAAACAGTCACCAAAAAAGGAAGAAACCTTAGAGGGGAAAAAAAAGAGGAAAAAAGAACTATAGTACAGAATGATCTGGTTTGGTCCCTTCCGGATCCTCTCTACCTCTCCAGTTAGAGAGCTGGGATAAGCCACCTATCTTCAAGGATTTAACCAGCCAAAATGTTCTATGTGGGTCGTAGAAATGGCTTAACATCTGCAACATACTGATATTTTTTATGTTAAGATTTGTTATGGTGACTTTTTAAATTTCCCAAAACTCAGCTTTCAGACTGTTCATGTATCAAACAGATAGTAGAGGTCAGCAGAGTATTAGAGCTGTGCTGAACATGATTCTTTCAGTGGTGTTTTGCTGTCCTTTCGCTTGGAGTTTGTTTCCTAAAGCAACGACCCATGTTTATTTTAGCTAGAGTGAAAGCTATAGAAGTTTCTCTTTAGCAAATTTTACTGCTGATTTTTGGTGTGGTTTGAGTATAATGTTTCCCAGTAAATGGAGTTGCAGTGAAAATCTAATAATCTTGTTGCTGATGCAGCGTTGTATGTCCGAAGACTGGAGTTGCTAAACTATGAGCTAAAGTTTTCATGCTGGCAGTGACCTGCTGCATACAGCACTATAAGCAAACCCATGAAGGAGTTTAAGTTGCAAATTACTCATTTGCAGTAGATGTATCAAATATCACCTTGATGGGTTTGTTTCTTTTTTAAAAATACTCTGAAGCCATTGTTAAGGTATACTAATAAAATCAGGAAGGAATTATATTCCTCGGAAATAATTAGCTCTTTAATCACTGAGTAAAAAGGTGCATGTATACATTATAGGCATATAACTGCCTATATCATGCAAATCATGCAGTTTTAGAAATCCTATTATACCATTAAATATATTCTATCTTATTACCCCCAAAGAGCAACAGGGAGCATGAACTCTTCCTCTCCAGGAATACATGAATACATTTTATGTTCCTTTCTGTCTCTTCGTCATATAGCACAGTGAGCTTGTACCAAAAATGAATATTTTAGAGACTCTCACTCAGCTCTCTCAGAATTGTATTTCAATGCAAAGTTGCCAAAGGCAGTTGGTTTGGAGTTTTCTGTTTGGTATTCATTAGTACTGCTGGAGCTTTAAAATTTCCTTTTTTAGAATTAGCAGTTCTTTTTCTGAACCTTTGCTTGAGGAAACATGCTAGAGAATCCTCCACATGCTCTCTGGTATCTAAGCAAGATAGATGGCAATGTCCAGCTTTGTTAAACAGCCCACAAAATGAATAAATACTACATTTCCCAATACAATGACTTAAGAGAGAATGGGAATCTTGGCTTAGTTGAGCAGGAAAATAATCTCATTGCATTCAGTTAGTGAGTTGAAGTACTTATTTATGAGTAACTGACGTGAGACAATTCGAACCCCAAGCCCCATTAATTCTCATCAATGGATTTTAAACCTTAGAGCTGTTATATTTCTGGAAATTTGTTCACTTTTATTTTTGGGCTTGAGAGAAAAACAAAACAAAAATGACCGTAAAATAACCTAACCAATGAACCTATGGAGATATTGGTAACCTTGGCCACTCTTATTGGAAAGTGCCTCCTAAAGAGCCTGTGGAATTAGTGATTTTTTTTCCCTTCGTAGCACAACTGGGACACAGAAATCCCATTTTCTTGAGCGAGAATGCTTGGATGCCCTCCAATTGAGTGGGAACAAAGAGTTGTCTGTCAGGGTCTCGGGTGCCCCTACATCTGCTTTTTAAAACAGGATGTGGGGAAGGGTAAAAATCCTCTCCATCTGTGACGCTAACACAGCTTCGAGAACACCTGGAATTACTGGACCCGGCATTTGAAGCTTATCACTGGAGCTGATTTCTGATAGACTGAATGCTTTTAGGGGCTGAGTTTCTGTGTTGCGTGGGAACTTTGTGTTAGGGCAGATTTTCCAGATTTTAGCTTTTATTTAAAAAAAAAAAGTACACCAAAATAACAACAAAAAAATGTTCTTTGTATAATTTTTAGTGCATTTCACTATCCTCTCAGAATTTTGTAAGAAAACGTATCAAATTTATGCCTTTTTGTAAATTGCTTTCTGATTATATTGGTTTCACTCGTGTGAGTGTCCAATGAAGCAGAGAGCATTAAACACACAACCAGGTTGTTTAAGGGAAGTTCCTTCTGTGCTCAAGAGTGTTAAAAAAATACCTGTGCATTTTAGTAGAGACTCAAAAGTGATTCCTCTGATCAGTGTGCAGTGTAAATGGCCCATGTCATATTATCAGAGAGCTTTTAACAGAACATAAATCAACAGTTACTCAGATAATTGGCTAGCTAATAAAAAGATGAAGAAATATTTTGGTGGACAATTTGTGAAAGGAAAATTGTTTCTACACTTCATATTAATTATTCATCTGTCTCCATTTTCAATGAAAGGTGCTGTTGATGAATTCAATCAATTTCAAATGAGTAGTTATGTTTAATTTGATTAAAGCTGTCTTAGGTCTCTGTGTAACATGTCAAAAACATTTGTTGGGTCTCCATTATTTTGTTTCACTTGCAATGGGGAAACAATAATGGGGTACCATGTCCTGGCTCAAACATTTCAAGATTTCATAAATAGCAATAACAAAATTGTCTGGGCAACTTATAAATGCTCTGCTTTCTATTTCAAAGATAATTTGTTTAAATCAGTGGCCTAATTAGCTGCATATTAATAAGTGTAAAAATTCTTAATGTAAAGATAACAAATGATTCAGAATGGGCGTTACAATATATTTTAGAAATTAGTCATAATAAAAAAAAAGTGGTTACAATCATCTTTATTTCTGGAATTCTAAGGTTTGCAGGAGAGCTCTGAAATGGAAAGGTTGACAACCTTAATTATAATTATGTGTTCTTGAAACTAGTATGTGAGTATGTTAATGACTGCTTTTTGTGTTCACTACTCATCATTTATGGTGGCACATAATCTTAAAAGTTCATCAACTTGTGTTTGATGTTCTTAAAATTGAGTAAAAACCCTGCCTTTTGAGGAGGATATGCAGTAGGGATTGAGAGGCAACTGAATACGTTAATTCTTGTGTTTCATTTTTACGGTAAATCCCAAATGTTAAGGATGCTCACGGCTTTTTCAGTCAGCTGAGTTTCTGCTGTTTTTCTCGAGTAGAAGTCTGAATGATGTGCTCAGAGTTTTAAATTTTGATTGTTTTGGAAGTCATCTTCAGCTACTAAGAAAGAACATTCAGTTTCATTTCTTGTATAACTGTCTCCTTAGAAGATCTCTAAATTATCACAGACTACAGTAGGGTTAATGTGTCAGCTGGGTTGGTTACATCCTTTGTCACAGAGAAGTCTGCAAAATACTGAAGCTGTAGCACTGGACATATTTACTTCATAAGTTCAAATAAAGATAACAATAAGATTGTTTGAAGGGTTACTTTTAAATTTAAGAATTAGATAATATTTGAAATGGAAAGAACCTATGAAATTAGGTGGTGGGAGGAAAATCCTTTGTGTTAATCTGGCTCACAGTTTGCCTTCTTTCTTCTGATAGTCTTAACACTGTAATCCTCCATAATCTAAAACTGGGTATGCACTGCTTTTCCTGCAAAATAAAACACCAGCTAGAGAGAGAGAGAGAGAGAGGGGAAAAAAAAAAAAAAAGAGTAACAGATAGATAAAAATTTTACAAACCCCTGTATCTAACAGAGGTTTTTCTAATTACTCGGGAGAAAGTAGCATAGTTGCTATAACTTTTAGAATAATTTTCCCATCTATTAAACATTTAAGAAATTTGTATTACTGTATTGCTGTTCTGAGAGATTCAAGTTGCACATACAGTTAGAAGCTGCTCTGCTGTTGGCTTCTTAGAAAAAAAGTACAATGAAAATTTCCCTATATGTTGGCTGTTATAGTAGAAACATCCTATTTAAAAGCCATCTCATTCTTTGCGAATGCTCTCAAAGTAAATTCTTTATGTTTAAAATTTGTTCTTTGCAAATAGTAACTCCTGGCTTGAATTGATACTTTTTTATCCTTTTCAGTCAAATAGTTTCAAAATATTTTTTTTAGTAATTTAAAGTATATTTCTAAGAGGCACAGTGTAACAAAAGTGTAGCAAAGATGAAGGACCATTGAAAAACAATGATTCTCTTGAACAAGGCATTTCATCAATATGTGAGAGTAGTTAAAATGTTACATAATTTCTGTCTCTTTGAAGTTAATACATTCATGTTAATACTGGCAGTTAAGTAAACGTTGAAATCCTCACTGACCTCAGCAGGTAGTGTTCAGAGCGTAGAGGGAACGAATGCAAAAGCGTTTTGATGTTATAATTAAATGTCAGTATATTACAATGGTTGAACAGTATGAGCTTTTCATGTTAGTCTGACAATTCTTTGTGTTTGGCATTAGATTTTGGGGGGATATATAAAAAGTATATTACATAAATATTGTTAATTACTAATAATCCACATATTATAATACAGAAGTCAACTAAGGATTATGTTTAACTATTATAATGTTTTTTTTGAGGTTGTATTTTAACATTGTAAAGGGTAGAAGCTTTGTTTCCATACAATTAAATATCTTGAAAGGAGTTTAATTTATTTTGAGTTGTATAGCTGTACTTTTCCTTTATGGGAGCCAGTTTTGTTGTTCTGTCGTAGGGGAAAGTGTCTGCCGTACAAAAATACTGTAGTGTGCTACCCGTACCCTTTAAAATGGAATGGAAATACAGAGCTATCACATATATCATGAGTTCCCTGTCTAGACACACAGGCATATTGTACAATCTCTTCTTTCTTCCATAAATGGTGATTAATTTTTTGTTTTTTTCATATGAGTTTAGGAGGGTTGAAGCCAGCTAGCTTTTTTGAAAAATGGAGTTTGTATTAGTTTCCTTTTGATTTTTATATCCAAACCAATGCTTTGTTTGCAAGTACTTTTAAGGAATATGCAAAACAAAAATACCTGGGAGATATCTGGTAACTCCTGTAAGATCTGGGAAGAGTAATGACTGGAATATAGAGAGGATGAAATTACAGACAATGCAATAACCTGCCGTTATACTGCAATAACTAATGAAAAATGTAAGTAACTAAAGTAAAAACTAAGTAAAAGCATGAAGACATTACCTTTCCCACAACATTTAGGGCAGGAACAGTCTGTCAGTGCTAGGAAAAGAGCAGGCAATCGCAGTAAACTCGCTGTATTACCCACCTGGCCATAGGTGTGTGGCGAGGGACTCCAGGCGCACGGACTGCTCGCCTCCCACTCCGCGGTGGCATCGCTGGCGAGGCTGCCAGCAGAGCAGGCTGGCGTCCCACGGCGCGTGGGGCTGCGCCGACAGCCTCAGAGCCGGAGCTCTCGCCCTCGGTGTTGCTCCGGCTGAGATTGCATGGGGGCTGAGAGGTCTCGGCACCATTCCCATAGGAGCTGTGCACACCTAACACAAGTGGTTGCCTCTACCTCAAAGACTTTGTTAAGGATTAGAGGGCTTTAGCAAGGATTGTGTTGTTTCATTGCTCTGAGCGTTGGAAAATGCAATCGTGGCTTAGGCGGGTAGAGGTTACAGTCCAGTTTGAAAGATGAGCTGCAAGAGGTTCCCATAATACCATGAATTAAATAATGCAAGTGGAAGCACAGCAGAGAAGATAATAAACATGGAGAAAACAAAGGAGAAGAATAACACCGGGCATGCAGACTAGTTCTGGGAGTACTTGGGTTGCCTTGAGACAATAGAAAACAATTTAATAATAATTTGCCAATGTATATTTGGCTACTGGTAGCGCTCTACAGTATCTTGCATCCTTTTTCATATACATATTGATTAAAAATAGAACATATTTCTCTCATGTGAATGAACTGGGATACTCCCTGAGTGCAGTTTAAAAGATCAATATTGGAATTTAAACCATAGAAAACACAGGTGCAGAGAGCATAAGATTGCACATGGTTTAAACATTCCATATCATGAACCGCTTAATTATCCTTCTTTGCTTGTAATTGAATATAGCCAAACTAGGCTTGTGTTTATGAACAGCAATGGGTGATATTTCTTTTGAGATTCCTTGATGAGATTGCTGTATCATCTGACACTCCTGACTGAAAGTCATTTTCTTACCTCCTAGACTGCCAAGATAGGCTGCTTTTTTTTTTTTTTTTTTCTCTCCCCTCCACAGCTCGATGACAGATGAGACTAGTGTGCTGCACATGGGAATCTTGTTTGTGCTAAGTTGTAAATGAATGAGTTTATAGCAGAGAGTTAAGAAGGCTTACCCCACTTTTTTTTTTTTTTTTTTCAAATGAGCATGAAGAGCACTGATGTAGCTCATTAATGGTAATAGTCAACTCTAAAGAAAAGGCACCTACCTGGATGCTTCCTGGGAACAGAGAAAGGCCCTGTGTTGAGGCCATGTTTTTGAGTGTAAAGCCCGGTTGGAAGTATCTGAGCTTGGGTGTTTTTGGTGACTCCTGCACAGCAAACTGATAGGTCTCATTTGGATTCCCAGGGAATAAGCACCTGTATTACAAGGCCTGGTTATTGTCTTGGCAAAGGGAGACTGCATTACTTTAAGGTCTAGAAGGAGTCAGCGTTCTCCATTGTGTGGGAGCTGCTTGAGTTTGCTTTATCCATTCCTGGCTGCGTTGCTGCTGTTTGCATCAGTAGGGTACTGGTGGCCAGGCTGGCTGTATTTCCCAGTAGACTGAGGACCTCTCTATTTCACCCTTTCTAGACAGCCAGGATTTACATGTGGGTTTCAGTGGCCTTCTCAAGATGCTAAAATGGCTTCACTTTGCTCTGAGATGTTGTCCATCTCAGCCAGTCGCAACTGGAGGTTCTCTATAACTCATGTAGAAAGTGTTAGATAGACAGGAAATACAAACGAGGGATGAAACCCCTGCTGAAATGAGTGGACTTCTGAAGTCAGCATTAAAACTGTGGTCAACTTGCTTATTAGTGTGCACTAAAGTGCACAATATGCACTGTGTGACATTAGTGTGACATTAAGAGCGACATTTGAGAAGTAACACCCCCAAAACCAGACCTGCCATCTCAAACAAGAAGAAACATCACCTTTTCTGCAAGTTCATTACATGGAAGCAACTTACAGGCTTTTACATACTTTTTTTTTTCAGTTTGGGGATGTTTGTTCAGGCCAGTGCTAGGCTGGGAGAGGTTTGCAGAGGTCACCAAGCTGTTGGGAGAATTGCTGTGACATCCCTGCAGTTAGTAGGTTTGTCACGCTGGGGCACTGGAGTGACAATGTGGCTGGCTGATCTCTTCCAGAAACCTCTGGACTCCAAGAATAAGTTTAAAAGTAATTGTAGTATGTCATATCATTTACATAACTTATCTATCAGTAACACGTCCTGTATTGTCAAATGGGTGTGTGTTTAGATATGTGCCTGCTGAAAGGATCGGGTTCAAAGGATAAACTCTGACAGTGATGTGGACTCAATTTGACCTTGTAAACAGGTAAGTACCTTCTCCTTGGTTGTATTGCTTTTCATAAAAGAAGAAGCAAATGCCTACATGAGCCATTTCTTCTTCCACTACACAGGCTATGCAGGACTTCTTGTAAGAAAAAGGACCAAATCTGATTATAGCCCTTGATCTGAGCTCTTAACAACAATCTGTTTTGGTTTTTATTCGTAAGAATTTTCTGTTGTTAAAGATTTGACTCACGATTAGGATAAATGGCTGGAATAACAAGGATTTGGGTCACTGTTGATAGTCAGCAATGTCTGTAAGTGTGGCCTTTCACCAGGCTTCATGCCATATTAATCACAAAGTTTGAGAGCAGTGGTGGGACTTGTCTCCTCGCTGTCAGTCCCCACGCTGGATGTGTCAGCACAATGCCAATGGCAGATGGAAGAGTCGCAGTAAATATGCACACTTATGGTTTAAGTGAAAAAACTGTGGGAAAGGAAATACATTAATCCACTGCGGCTGTTTTTTCTTTTAAGTAAGCCTCTGTAATAAATTGTGTGTTTTTCCAGGACTTACCCTTTATATTTCTAGATTCCTTTCTTGAGTGAGAGAGTGGAGTAGAAATTGAACTGAAGCATAAAAAAATATTAAAATACAGAAGCAACTGAAAATTAAATTAGGTCGTGCATGTGGAAAGAAATCCTTTTCCATATGGTCTCATTCGTGAACACGCTTCAGGAAATCCTGGTCTAGCAGATCATAAAATATATACTATGCATGTGAGTGTATCGTTTGTTTAGGTGGTGGTGTGGAGGCAATGTTTAGGAAGTGCTTTAAAGCCAGAAAAAAATGGATCCCTGTATCTGGGAAAAGCTAAACTTGATGAGTGGTTGAGTATGGGCTTGCTCTTTGAAAGTATACTAAACAATTGGTCTTTTAACTCTTTGGATTTTACATACTTTCTTCCTACGTAATCAGGAATTCCATGTCTGATCCTATTTCTTTGATTTTTGCAGTTTTAGGAACACTTAGTGTATATTTACTCTGTCCAAAAAGGAAAGAATGTTGGATATTTTACAAAACATTTTTTTAAAATTCAGAACTATTACAATATTTTTGAAAATCCTCTTGTCTCTCAGATGGCTAATTTTCATTTTGGTTCCTATGCCATCATTTTGCTACTTTTCCAGTTGATACAATCTTTATATCCTAGAAGGACCAGGTACCCCAAGAAGGCAATTTCTTGTGCCATACAGATGTGGAGAAAAATCATGTATTTTTCTCCTCCATTTTCCCTTTTCCCTTACTTGTAAATCACCTTTGAGGCACATGAAAACTTTATTCCTTACTTTTAAAAATACCGTGACCCCTGCTCAGTGTGGCAGCGATGCAGGGCACCTGCTGTTCAGTGCAGTGTCTCCATACAGCTGTGTAATGTCTCCATAGGGTTACGAGGAAGGTGTTCAGGCTCCTGCTCACTGTGGATGCCACAGCTGCTATTGCAGTACGTGGCACAGCTAATTTGCCTGTTGGATGTTGATGTGGGTGTTGTTGCAAGGGCTGGTGACAAGTGGTTGTGCACGGAGGACATGGGTAGCAGGAGTCTAAACTTTCTCTGTTGAAGTGCTGTTAAAATTGAGTAAGATGCCTGCTTGAAGGTAGGAGTGACAGAGCCTGCACACGAAGCTGAGCTCAGGGCACTGATCCAAGCCAAATGTATCTGCAAGCTGTGCCAGTTGCTTTTGGTCCTTGTTGGGACAGATGAAGCCATGGCAGAGCTCCGTGCTGTTACATCTAGACCTGTTTCTTGTGCTCCAGCCAGTTTATTTTAAGCTAGCTTGAAATATCTCTATGCTGCACCATAGCGGGTAATGTATGCAAAGTCATGTATTTCAGTGCTATCAGTTGCAAATTACTCTTCTGTCACATGAAAGCCTTACATGGAAAAAAAAAAAAAAAAGATAAATAGAGGCAAATAGTGTAAAATTCTAGCTAAACTGTTGCTGACTCTTAAAAATTGGTCTCTTGCTTTCCAGAAATGTTGTGGAAGCTCAAAATTCTCTAGGAAAAGGTGGCCAGCTAAGGACACTTGGCTGAATTAAGTTATAGCTTATGTGGGTTCTGTCGTGTCAGTAATTTCATATCCTCCTAAGAGCTTGTTGATCTTCTTACAAGGGTTTGATGTGAACAAAGTCAGGGCAGAAGCTGATGCAAAATATGTATTACACAGCCAAGTCATGCACAGCGAAATGGGTAAACCCACACACATTTGTCCTGCAGGCGCCTGCTCGTTGGTTAAATATTATTTTTGTCAGGTCTGTCATGGTACTTATATATACATGATCAATTTTGTTCACCTTGTGGTGGCTTTCCAACATTGCAAACACATTGAAAAAGTGAAAAACTAGCAGAGCTGATTATTTTCCTTTTCTTTTTTTTTTTTTCAATGTCACTGAAGTACATTGTGAGCAGAATAGCTTGAGGTTCAACTCTTAAAGCAGCTTTTGTCCTTAGAGAAAAATCCCTTCCAGAGGAAAACTGTGCGCTGGCTAGTGCTAGCTCTGATGTGGATGGGGCACCTAATTCCCCTGTGAAGGAGAAACTGTAGCCATGTAAACAGGAGGAGATGCAGATGTTTTCGTTGTTCAGATCCGCTCCTCAGATAATGCTTTTCTGTGCCCTCGTTACATTTTGAGATATAAAATGTGAATCTCTTCTACTCCACAAGCTGATGGGTGACTTTTCTTCTTAAGTGTTAAATTTTTCTGTTGGTCGTCAAAGTGAGATGCCCCAGATGTTTCCCCCCTACCAGAGTAGGGGAGAGGTTTTCTAGACCTCAAGAAAATAGACTCCTCTTTCTCCTAGGAAACAGCCTAACGTTTTGTTGGGGCAGTAAGCCATGATCCTAGCCTCTTTTCTGAGCGCTCTGTGAGCAGTGTACCTAATGGAAATAACTGCTGGCTTATGTGGAGACTGAGAGGAATGGATAATACCATGTATCTGAGGCTGTTTCAGTGTCAAGGGAACAACTTCATCAGCTGGGGGAATGAAATCCTCATTCAGTTGTGTTTTGGAAAATAAGCTTCAACTTAATTACTTAAAAACATTTTTAAAGTACCTTTTATTGCATCAATGGAAGAGAACATAGCAGTCTTATACCAGCTGTCTTTTTGATAAATATCCCTACATAGACTAGCAGAGGCTGTGACATTCCTCTTACCCTCTCTTGATAATCTGAAAATCTTCTGTGCTGGAACATCTGCTCCAGGGCAGTAATGTAGGAACGTCAAATAAATTCTGTGTTTCATTCCCTGGTGGATATGTTAGCCAGCAAATTATACAACAAGGCTGTGTGGGAAAAAGGGGCTACACCAAAACCTGATGGGATGCCTTCCCTAGGAATCAGAAATATTAGGAATGTATTAATGGCAGTGCAGAAAGATATTGGTGATTAGAAGAAAAGGGACTGACTCATGACATAATGACATTATCTAAGAAGGAAATCTTATACTAATCTTCAGAAAGAGTATTGTAAGCCCACTGCTTAATCCCTGTATATTATTCTATCAGAGCCCTATCTCTGCTGCACTTGAGCTGGAGAATGCCATTCCACTGGGTGTTCAGTTTTCTGAGGGCTTTAAAATCAGTGGCTTTTCTTGGGCTATGCTGAAATTTGGGGCCTGACAGCATAAACCTTCAAAGTTTGGGGATCTTCTGCTGTGTGTTTCCCAAAATACAGCATCTCTCCACCATAGAAACTTTTCTTTCAGCAGATTTTACTGCTTTTTTTTTTATGTGGGAATAGCACCATTGTTCTGGTCTCCCCCAAAAAGCATCAGGAGCTCTGCATGTTCACCTGCGTAGCGTGGGACCCCTTTCATCTTTAGCAAAGCAAAGCTTGAAAATGAGTTTGGGGGACAACGGAGGCACGAATCTGATGGGCAGGAGATACTGATTACCCTATGTGTGCAGAGATCATACTGGCAAAAAAGGCTTCCACTTTCTCGGACATCACGAGAGCTGGATAGTCTGAGGGGAGGTACAGCAGCCATCATTTTTAACCAGCCAATTTCTTTTCCTTACTATTGGTTGTCTCGGTGTGTTTTAGCATGTTCATCTGAAAGCTGTGAGATTTTTAGCCTTCCTCTGAAGAACTGACTGCTACTGACAAGTATGGCAGAAGGTTTGCTCATCAATAAGTGAATATTCATTGTAATGAATGAAATTATGCTGATTAAATAGTAGTTGCAGCAATCAGTAAGTTCTAACAAAATTAGCACCCAGTGCCCTATTTTTTCTCTTGATGAATCAGATCTCTGAAAGCCTGTTAGCACTCAATCTCTTTCTTACGAGTTCCCTTGCTTTTTTGTAAAGACCTATCTCAAGTCATCAGTGACATCTCGCTCTTGTTCACCTCTCCTGTGTTCTGTTAGTGTTCAGAAGCTCTCCAGAGCCCATGACATTGCTCTTTAGCCTGTTGTTCAAGCGTGCTGGAATGCAAAGTGACCTTCGCTCTTAACTAATGCTATGGAGATCAGTGGAAATGCAGCAGCATATCCCAGCAGTAAATCTGGCATCCTTAATTTCAATTACATGTATTTTTCTAAATCACTTGTGCAACCATCTGAAGTTTGGGCTCTATGTGGCTCAATAGTGTAAGTCAATTCTAGAATTATGAACTAATCTCATTTTTCAAAGTTGTCTTCAGTTCAAGCTGCATTGATAGGAACACCAATTTTGAAGATATTTATCTGTGTCAATAAGCAATTGAAGGCAACAGCCTAAAACTTAGTTGACTCAAAAGATTTTTTTACAAACTTGGCACAAGACCTCCATAGCACAAAAGTATGTGAGAATGATGCATAATTATGTTGTTGCACAATCCAAAGTGCTTGCAAAGGAGTAGACAACTATAATCTTAATAGAAGAGGGAGACAGTAAGCTGTTAATGTATTTATTGTCCCAGCTACTAATATGTGCAAACATCTGATTAAGAGGTACATATGTATGTGAATATATGTAATAAACAATTTCTCCCATGTGCCATTCCAGCACAAGAGTATAATAATGTGCTGGATTTGGCACAGAACATGAAATCACTTAGAAGATAAAGCCAGTGCAGAATGTGTCAGCTTGCTTTTTAAAGCAGTGTCCCTCTATGAAGAAAGGCAGCTTGTATTGTATGAACTGAACTAATGGGCTTTTTCTGTGCTTAGAGAACGGATTCCAGGTGAGGCTGTGTACCTGGTTTAGATGCAAGATGATCTATTTATTTAGTGTGAATTCATTATCTAGAGAACAAAAGCAGAAATCTAACTGTTCTCTCTTGAGAAGCTTAAATTCTGTTCATTAGGCTTATAAAGAAAAGAATCACAGAATCACAGAATGTTAGGGATTGGAAGGGACCTTAAAAGATCATCTAGTCCAATCCCCCTGCCAGAGCAGGAATACCTAGATCAGGTCACACAGGAAAAAGACCAAGCTTGTTTTAATTTCTCTTGGTAATTAATCATAGAGAAATTGTTACATTGTTCCCAATCTAGGTAATTCAAAATCCAAATTATAACGTTCATGTGTCTTCATTTGTTGACCATCAACTTTACCTATCAACTATAAAGGAAACGCAAGGGTGACTGAATGTAGACTTATCATATTTATAGTGGGGTGGTGAAATATAATAATGCAATATTCCTAGGGAGAATTACCTTGATTTGAAAAAGCATGCAATTCCTTCCTCCATCCTTTGTATTATTACTAGATTGAACTGTAGGGCAGCTTTTCTGGGCTGAAATGCAGTCACTGTTTAATAGAGAAGAAAAGACCCACCATTAGGCAACTGAGTCCTGATTGTGTAAATCACTATCTATTATCATATTATTGTGTTTACTCAAAGCTGTTGAATCAAGATCTCGTTACCCTTTACAGCTTCCCTCAGCCTCCTACCCAAAGCAGTCAGCAAGGGAGAGGTGGGCCAGGAGACTTCTTTAGGAAGTTCTTTGTGAGTTTGCAGTAGGGACGTAGAGAGATGATGGACAACAGGATACAAACATAACAGGTAAGAAAGACAGTAGAGGAGATATTTGAAAATCCCGTGCAAAATAAATAGCTTTGCATTTCCTGAGTATTTCACAGGGATGTACAGTTCCGCAGGGTTAATTTGAGATGAAACGATACTGAAACTGATAAAATGTGATGTGGTGGAAATTCAGTAATGTATCCAGGTCTCAGGTCTAGGTTCTTTACTTCTTTCTACTATCTTCTGCAGATGGACTTGATTTATTTTCTGGATAACTTATCTGCTGTCTCTGGGAGGCTTCCTGGGGATTTGGTTCTGTGTGTCTACTTGGCACTTCCCACTTGAAGACCTGAGCAGCATGGGAAGCTTTTGGCTCTGGGGTCAGCAATTCCCCTGTATGTTTCTGTAGGCACAAGGATTAAAAGACGTACTTGAGAGACACCACAAAGGTCACTGCTGTAGGGTTTGCTCAGGAGCTTTACAACTAATAGAGAAGGGTTAAATTTATTTGCCTGTTGGAGAGTAATAAACAGTTGTCACTGATAATAAATTATCTAAACTGCAGGTGGTCTTTGGTAATGACAAATGCAGACTTTGTGACCTATGTTCAAGCTAGTAAACACTTCAGTGCATCTCTGTGCTGGCTGGGCTAAAAATAGCCCCTAACCCCAGTGAAATCTGCTTTAAGGATTTCTGTACTTCACTAACATTGGTGTTTAACTGTCTGCACTGCAAGAGAGAATGAGTAAGAGAGGGAGATCAAACTAGGTAAAACCATTATGGAAAGTAAGAAAAGTCTAGGAGAGGAGTGATTACAGCAGCCGTGTGCGAAGGCTGATGGATAACACTATAAAGATTCATTTATATTTGTATCTTAAAATGGCAGTGCTAGAAGCTAGGGAGCAATTTTCCTGCAACATCTGTAAAATCTCAATCAGCAAGACTGCCATTTGTTTTAATTTTTTTCTCAGTGTTTAGATTATTTTTATGCTGCAGGATAGTTATTTTTATGTGGTCGTGATTCCAGTTAACTATTAGAAATCTTAGAACTTTGGAGTATGGCTATTGTTTGTAGCTGCAAGACAAAGAAATGCCACAAGCCTTAGAATAGACAAGTAATCCTGGGACGTTTCTGGAAGCTGCAGTTATTTGCCTTGTGCATTGTTTCAGTCAGGATCTAGATAAGCTTAAATGAGCAGTGAACACCTTTGCTTCAGAGCACTATTTACTTAACTTGTGGAAGGCTTACTGAAGACGCATGGGAACACCTCCTGCTAATTGAGCACGCATGCTAACCTGTTTTGTTTAAGAAAATGCCAGTGGTGTTGTCCTGCTTATTATGGTAGATTTGCTTGATTTCTCTGCCTTCCCTCTCTTTGCTCACCTGTAAAAAGTACATTACACTCAATGGCTGACAATCCAAAACTGTAAAACAAAATTAAGCAAAATTACTGAAGCACCTTGAAGTTCTTGAACAAAGACAAGACTTTGCAGACGATTGAAACACGGAAGGTTAATTTTGGGGAGGCAAGACCAGCAATACAAATCTTTAATGTGGTAAATCCAGATTGAAGTGATTACTCAGCCTCTCATGAGGTTGCATGTCAGAAAGCAGTGGAACAGCAAGAAGTTAGTTCTGTGTGTGCTTGCATAGTACCTACCAAACCCTCTATGTTTTGCTGTGGCTGCGAGGCACTAAGGCAAAATGAAGTACTTTCCTGGAATCTGTTTTATTATTTCACTGGGAAGTACTATCCCTGTGCAAGCAGGGATGTTTGTGGAAGGGGTGGGATTCAGTTGCATCCTTCTTCAGCAACACACTGAGGCTGTTGCTTCTCCCTGGTGGGAACGGGAAGGAAGAAGGAAAGTTTCTAAAACTCGGTGTGGGGAAGTGCTCAGAGTATTTCCAAACAGTGGTTTTGTTTCATTTGTATTCTCTATTATGAATTGAGATTTACCAAAATGTTTGACCTAGCAGACAGGTTTATTCTGAAGACTCCGTAGCTGCTATATTGACACCGTGTTCATTCCAGTGCCCAGGAGAAGTGTGTCTTTTAATGAATGGTATAGGATGCCAATAGTTGTTGACAGGTATATGGTCCAATGTCCTGTGGATCTCAGTAATTCATGCCTGCCTTTATCCACAGAGCTAAGTCGTTATATTACAAAAGTAGAATGTTAGTTTGTATGGAATTAATTTAATTTATTTTAATGTGGGTTACCTGTGCATCACTGCATCCTGTTCTGAAAGCATGTATGCACATCTGCTCCAACAAGGACCTGTAAGACAGGTGATGGGAATAAAAATATTCCTGTGTTTTAATCTCTGCAGGATCAGGCTCTTGGTGTGGTACTACTCACAAGTGGGTTTAAAATAACCCAAAGGGAAGAGGGGAGGTATACTGTGTCTATTGTAAGGTTGGTTACAGAGAATTTTTGATAAGGGTTACTTTTACTAAACTATAGAGCTCAGAATAATTTATCTGCCAATAACTGCTTTGAATAGGGAAAAGAAAAAGGTTCCTTACATTCTTTCTTGGATTTATGCTTTTCAGTGTACTGAATTAACATCTTTGTTATGCTCTGCAGCTTGTAACAGTCACCTGCTGCCCTTCTTGCAGGAATGTGCAATCCAGTTTTGTTAGGTCTGTCTTGACTTCTGGGAAGCTAAAAGCAGCTTGCCCATCCACACGTAAATGTTGCACACTGATTAGCCCAGGGGCAAGTGAATCCCTTTTTGCATCTGTTTCTGTGAAAGGTTTGATGTTCTAGGTTATTTATATCCTGCAGTTATTGCCAAATATATGATGTAATTTCCTAACTTGTGGCCTCATGACTTCTTGCTGATGTTATTCCATTTCACAAATAGCATGAATGAAATACAAACTTCACACACCTAAAAGAAAACTTGTCTCGTCTGCTTCTCCCACCTGTTGTCTCTGTACCCATAGACGATGCTGCTGCCATTGCTGACTTTAGAGATCATGTGGCGAACTGCTCCTCCAAGGACGTTCTTGTATATACCCATCTGTAAGAAATACACAATACCTTTTCTCTTTTGTGCTTATATATATATTGTAAGTTCAGGGTTTAGATACAACCCAAGATGCTGGTGTACATGGTTTTATGCGTTTACATACATATTTATCTTGGTCCAGTAGTCTTGTGGTTCTTGAATTGACGGGTCAGGCAATTTAAATCCACTGCCCTTGTAAAAACAATAATTTTATGGTTTATAGCTGTGTGGCGTGTGCACAGTAGGCTAAGCTGATTGGTAACACCAGGGTTTCCCGTGAAGCTGGTGGGATTGACAGCCACAGCTTGATGATGAAGACAGATGGAAATCTGCTGTGTCTGCAGGCGGTCATGCCCTGCAGGTTTTAAGGCTGCAGCTATGAGAACACCAGTCACGCAGCGAAGCCAAGGCCCCAAAGCCCTGGTCCCTGGAACTGGTGGGACATGGAGGAATGAAAACAGCTTTCCCTAAATGCCTTTTCTTGTCAGGCTTCTTGGCTTGCTGCTCTGGAGAGCTAATGCAAAGATGCCGATACTAACACAAGCCGCAATTAGTGTATCAATTGTATTGAGGTGAGGAGTGAAGCCTAGATACATTTCTTCTTCTTTCCCCAGTGAAGATCTAATCTACATCTACTTAACTTCTGTTGTTGACTCATTTGGTGAGAACCCATCATGAAAAACTGCTGTCACTTGACATTGCTTGTCTGGGACAACTGTCACCTCCTCCTGTGAGCTGGGCTGGGGCAGGTGACGGCCAAGGTTAGTCAATGGTTGTATTTCATGGTGTATCATGGTTGTCTTTTCTGAGGCACTGGGACCTGAATGCCAGTTTTAATCAACAGGAAGAAATTTTATTCCTCTGTGTCTTTTAAGACAGATAACCAGAAGCAACAATTTTTTTCCAGCCAAGAATAGGAAAAAAATTTTCATACCCAGTTCTCATCTGCAAGAAGATTTAAAAAAAACCAAAACTATTTGTTCTCATTTTCCTTTACATTTCACATATTTTGTTTGATTTTTCCTTTCCACCAGTTTTAAATCAAAGTATGTACCTTGTCAATAGGAAAATGCATGTTTAATTTCTTTATACTTGCCTCCTTTTTTTAATATACAGAAGCAGTCACTCTAAGTGTGTGACAGTATGATAAAATTAAGTTATTTGCCTTTACACATTAACATCCCTCCCTTATTTCTAGTAGACAGCTTTAGTCTTTGCATCATCATCTAATTTTAGGTTTGCAGATTGGACCTTCCTATCTTTCTACTCTTAAATGCACAAGATGTCTCTAGGTGTAGCTAAGAAAAAAACCCTGTTCTTCTTCTTAGTTCTGATCTATAACCAGAGAGAAAGGAGAAATGAAGTAAAACATGCAGCAGTTTATAAGATGTTTCCTTACAAGCCGACAAAATTAATCCTGACAGTAGAGCCCAAGCACAGTTTTGGGCCATGTTCCAGGGAGTTGCAGAGCTCTCTGCATGTGGCAGCCTGTACCTCAGAAACTGGAAGGCAAAGTCTGTCTGGATATTGTAAGAAGCAAATATGAAGGCATTGAATTAAGATTTAATTCACAAGATTGTGTATTATCGCTAAGCCAAATGTACCAACAGAGCTCAGCTTGCTGTGAACAAACTGATCCCCTACTACAGAATATGTGAGTGAGAAATTACTCACGCAGCACTGATGGGCTGGAAGACCAGCAGAAGGGAACTGATATTCTCAGTGATGTTAAGAAATGCGTATTGCTGAAACCATGGGGAACTATTTGTGTGACTAGGGTCATAAAACTCGTGGGATACTTCAACAGATGAACCAGTGCCAATGCAGGTTATCTCAACTGAATAGGGGTTTTGAGCAGTAGATGCAACTCTTGCAAGGAAGCTCACCTAGCCCTGATGGAAGCAAATTTACATCTGCCTAAGCTAGGGATCTGTCATCATGTTTTTTGGCCCTTGCCTTGCTCTATAGTGCCCATTCATTTCCGATACTTTCAAATGCGTTGCTTGTTTATGTGTGTTTGGTGCAATGCACCTCTGCTCATGTGGTCATCCATATTCTTAAAAAGGATGAACTTAAAAAAAAAAAGTAAAATGATGCCATATGTTATAGTATTACAGAATTGATGAGTAGCTCACATCCACTGAGTTTTGACTGCATAAGGGTTAATATGATAACCAAGTGCTGGAGAAGAATCCATTAAATAAAACCAGAAACTGGTGGGAACTAGTCCGTTGTATTGCAATGTGTGGGAGGAGAAGGAAAATGGATATGGACTATTTAAAAACAGGCCACCAATACCAGAGATTTGATGCAGCCAATAGTAGCACACTTAGCATTCCTAAAAAGAGATATTCATCTTTTAATAGAAAAAACACAGCGCACAATACCAGTGAATCCATTTCAGACGTCATGAACAGGGATGCAGATGAATTGATCAAGGGAGTGAGATTTGGTGGTTGCCTAGGAATCAGTGAGCATGACCTACTTCCCAATGAAGAGGCATGTGCTGGTTTGTACAGGTAACACTGATTTGGTCTTTCAGAAAGGCTGAATTTCATCACTCTGGGGAAAATCTTGAGAAGAAAAAATTAAATTAAATTGGGATTTTGTTAAGAAGCACATGCAAAATACCTACTGCTCTTCTTCCACTCAATAACCAAGAACCAACTGGGGTGTTCTGGCTAGCAAGTTAAAAATAAAAGAATAAAATCCATGGTTGATGGAAGAATTCAAATGTTTCAGGAGAATGATGCTAGAAAGGAGGGAGACCCAGTACCAGATAAAGACTGTAAAGGGGCTAGAATTAATGCAAAAAAAAAAAAAAAAAAAAAAAAAAAAAAAAAAAAAAAAAGACAAAACTATTCAATAAATTCTTCACTTTCTAATAAATACTTCATTTTCTATTGGAAAGGAAAAAGAGAAACTAGTTGTATCAAATGAGGCTGATATAGTACTCTGAATTCAATATTTAATGAGGATATGATAATGTTTATCCTAGTAGAACTACACTAAGAATCAGGTTGTCTGGGTAGCTAGACCAAAGAATTCAAAGAGTTGGATCTGGAGGTTCCTTGAGATTTTTGTCCTGAGAATTTAAAAAATCATGGAATATGGAGTTATTCCCAGAACTCCAGACTGGTGAAGAAGGGCTAACCATTGCAAAATGATGACTGGGGTGGTGGGTGCAGCTGTAGTGTGGTTAGTCTGGTACAAGTAAGGGGCAATATTACAGGACTTTTGAAGGTGAATACAATTGACAAAAACTAAAACAGCAAAAGCTTTGAAGGTAGAAGTGTAATTATTTCAGTCAGCATAATCTTCTGTTAAAAGGAATTTGCTGAATATTTTCTTCTTTAAGATTTTCAGTTTTGTTTGATAAAGGTATATAAATAGATAATATGATTTCATGTTTGCAAGATATTTTGCTTCATACATCCCAGTCTTTTGATTTTTAGGGAAAAAAAACACATTATCAGTACAGCAACTCCTAACTTGATTAAAAAATGCCAAACTTAAAAGAAATGTCTGAGAACCATTGTCAGTGCAATACCATAGAGACTTGGAAACAGGCTTAGTCAGCATTCACCAACAGTTCTGAGTAAACCTAGATGCTGTTCACTAGAGGCATAAAGATTACTGCAGTTTTAAATAACAATGGGACTTTAAGCTCAGTTTGTGTAGTGAGCTGAGCCCTTGTTAACGCAACACGTTTTAATGCCAAATCCAAAGTGGCAAGTTCAGAAACAGATATTGGAATAAAATTCCATTCTAGTAGTGAAGGTAATTAGCCACTGCAACTTATGAAAAGGAGACAAACCCAATGAATTCTCCCTCTCTTGACTAACTTAGCTCAAGACTCTGGTGTTTTGCAGGGAGTCTTGCTTTGAGTCAAATGCCTGTTACGGGGAGAGCTGGGTGTGGTGTCCCAGGCTGTGGTACACAGAGTAATGCTCCGTCCAGCCTTGAACTTCACAGAACTGTGGTTTTGTGCAGCATTATGAGAGGAGGAGTGGAAAAGGCAGATGAGGCAGAGGGTTAGGATTGAACCAAAGCTTGAACAAGCAGTTTCCAGGCAGAGACAGGAAACTTGAATTGCATTTATCCAGCAGGGAGGCAGTGAAAGGATTAGAAAGGGAGAAGTAGTAAAAACTCGTATAAACCTCTCATCATCTCCAATTGCTTTGCTCCCTCCTCTACTTTGATTTGACAAGCACTGGGTGAGGAATGCTGAGATATTTGACGGTTCAGGTATGCCAGTCTCCAAGCTCTGAGACAGGGGCTAACTTGCAGTGATTTGTTGTTGCCATAAATAGGGTTGTCCACATGCTAGTGAGCTGCCCACAATGGGGTGTAATTACAAAGGTCACAAGTCTGTGAGTCTGTCTGGATCTTGTGTGTTCGCTGTCACAGTATCGGAGATTTGTCAATAGTTTCCTCTCAGGCCAAAGATCATTAGGTTCTGTAAGGGCATTTGTACTGGACAAGTGGACATCACATAAATACTGTATATGACTCAGCTGTTGTATGTTGTCTTTGATACGGAGGAGGCTCATAACTTAATGGAGTGTGAAGAGATGCTTATCTGGCTCATTTTGCTCATAGTGAAAGATTAGCTCCTCTAAAATGAGAGTTGTGTACATGTCACCGCCAGGATTTTTGCTTTCTTTTCCTGAACACTTTATCCTACAGTAAGGGTGGAGTAAATGTGTAAATGTAATACCACACTACAGAGCTTCATTGACTTGTAGTGACCAGGGCCTAAATCCACCAAAGAATTTCAGTATTGCTTATACTGGAAGCAACAGAAGTGGTTATTTGAGTTATTCCAGTGGCTTAAACCTGTCAGAAGCCCAATGAACGTTGAACACATGCTTCAGTGGCCTGGAAGAATTAGTGGGTAAGCAAATAACCACATGACTTTTAAATTTTTTTAATTAAAACTTTTTCTTTAGCAAGTTTTCAGCTCTAACCATGGGTGGTTAGCCACTTCGAAAAATGTCTTGTGAGGGGATTTTATTAAAAATGTGACAATGAAATCTTAAATTTGTGGCCCTATTGGAGTGTTCAGTTCAGCGTCTGGGAAGGGAGATATGTGTTCATAAGCTGTGAAATATCAGATCACAATTGGCAAGGTTCCTCTGTGCTTTGCCTAAAGGAAGTTACATTGAGCTGAATGGGAGTCTTGGGCTGAAATTGCTCCAGCAGCATAGAGGAGCCTGTGCTTTTACTGAGGCTGTAGATGTTGTGAAGCAGTCTGAAGCCAGTGGGCATTGCCCAGGGGCTGTGAGGTGACCCATTTACTATCAGTAGACCAAACAGGCAAGTTTTAGTTCAGAGCTCTGAGACCTTTCACAGGGACAATCTCTACGTTCTTCCTAGGCTTCTTGCAAACATCGAGATCTTTTGCACAACCCCCGTCTTAATAAGGGCTTAATTTTAGGCTTCAAGCAAGCTCTTCCTCTTTCTTCTTTTGACAATGCTGTGAACATCTAAAGGAAGAAAAGAAGGCATGGGTGTCTAACACAGTTGTAATGAGTGGCTTAGACTGTACGTTGGGCGGGCTTTGATGGTCAAGGTGCAAGTCCCCGGGCCTTCAGAGAACATCACAGTTTTACAGTAAAAGCATTGCCCCTCAAAAATGGTGAAGCTATCTAGGACGACCAAAGTAGCCAGTGCTATGTGATCTGCAGCTACACCAAGTCAGAAACATCATTTGGAGAATGTAGTCTTCTTAATGTATTTTGTGTATATGTCTCTTAATGTGTGTATTGTATCTGTGTTGTTTATATTTGCATAAAGACATCCCTGTATATGTGCACATTTCATCACAGGGACTTTTCATTTCTATTCCATTTCTACAGTTTCTAAGAGGTATTTATCCTAATTTCAGTTGTTCAGTTTTGTGTACATTGAAAAGTATTACCAAAAAACCCATCTCTTAAGACAGCTTCCAGTATTTAAAACTTTGTCTATATAGAACATTTCTAGAGTTCACTTTACCTGCACACATACTACTGATATCAACTTTAAGTGGGCTTAGCCCTTTCACTGCCCCAAAGATAAACTTCTTGTTACAAGAACTTCAGAAGTTATTGCCCTGGCTGATATCAGGTGTGTTGTCAAAACGTACAGTTTTTCTCTGTCACTTAGTAATTTCCTCCTTTTTTCCTGGGTTCAACCAAATATTACATTGCATCCAGCTTATCTGCATAGCAGCTAATATTCTACTATTTATAGTTAGCTTTTTCTTTCCCTTCTTTTTCTGCAGTAAATGGCTGCTAGGTCTCCCTGATGGGTCTTTTAGAAAGTGGAAAAGGTCAAATATGTGTATTGAGTACTTCAAAACGCCAAGAGAAATAAATATACAACATTATTTGGTTGAAGAGAAATTGTGTTGTTTGTAAGCACTTTCACTCATTGCATGAAAGTCCCATGCTGGAACAGAGAGGGCACAAGGGCAGTATTGTTTGTGAGTCCTGGTGTAAATCTCCAGTCCTTGCTGACCCAACACCCTGGAGCAATGCAGAGGCAGTTGCAATGCTGCAGGCAAATTGCTTTTTTTGCAAGCGATTCAACTGCTGCTCATGAGAAACAGAACTGCAGTAGCAGTTTGACTTTCATATAAATGAAGCGTGGGCAGAAGACATTTCTGGTGGGGTCTTTTGTCCCAATGATTTCACACTTCCACACTGCCCTGTGCAGATGCCAAGGTACTGATTTTGAATGCTAGCCCAGAATTCCCAGAGAGCCAGTGCTCAAGTGCTGGATGCAAGTCATGAGACTTCTACAGATGGTTGCAAGGTGGTTTTTAAGGCACTTTTGGGAATGTGAGAGCTGGCACCAAAATTATTTAGGAATGCAGTCCGTCAGAAAGATGTGATATAAAACAGATTTCTGTGTGCTGGTACAAGTTAATGCAATATTAATTTGGTTTAATTAATATCATCCAATGTAAAGAGAGATTGTTTTGTGGTTTCTCACTGCTTTTTTATGAAAGTGTGTGGAACACAACAAGGCATAACAGTATGTTTGGAGATGAGCTTCGTTCATACGCTAGATAGCGTGTGAAGAGAAGGCACTCAAAGGGCTGCCTTCCTCACTGGTGTGAATGGTACAATTTCACTGGAATTATGGCCACTTAACTGACAGTAAACTTGATCAAAAAGCTGGTCTAGCAAACCTTCGTTCATTTTGGGCCTGATCCAAGGACCAGGCAGGGAGCTGGAAATACTTCTGCCAATCAGTGTTCTGGGTCAAACCCTCTATGAAAACCATTTTCTTAGCTCAATCTTTATGGCTTCATGTGTCCTGTAAATTACTAGGAGCTGACATCCATAAGTGTAAAATGATTTAGCAAATGTTCCTTTGAGAACTGGGATGTGGAGCGTTTTAAAGTTTGAAACGGCATCTTTAGTAGGAAAGGTTAAATGATGAGCATTTGAGAACTTAAGTGAGATTTAAAGCTTTGCAAAGGCTTGGCAGGAAGAGGATGCTTTTCTGTGGCAGAAAATCTAAATTGAGATAAAATTCTGTGTCCCCAAGTGTCGTCCAAATCACATGCTGCAGCTTGCTTCTTGTTCTGGTAATGCTATTTGACATACTGTCAGCAACACTGAGTATGTTTTTTCCCTTCCTCACCCTGTATGTGTCAACACATTTACTGCTGTGATTAAGAGTCCTCTGTTTTACGTTTCATACGTTTTTAGATTATATTACACTGAAATAAACAAGTCTTCATCTGATAGTGCTAAACTGCGTGTACATCCCATTGCTTTTCCATAATAAAAGAGCTCTGAGAATGAACCATGTGTAGCCTAATAGAATCATATGTATGTACTCCTAGGGAAAAGGTTGATGAGGAAGCTGAAGACGAATGTAGCTGAGGAAGAGTTTACTCCTACAGTATGTTGAAAAATGCCATAACTGTATTCACAAATTCTTTCAGTTCTGGAGGGAGGCCAGAGGGTCTCTAACGTGGCAAGTGAAGATTTACTGCCATCTACCGTGCAGCTGAACGCCAGTTATGCATAACATGTTTTCAAAAAAAAAAAAAAAAAGGATTATTGTATGTTGTTTTGAAGGGGGATATGGGTTAGGATTTGAGTTATTATCCCAAACAGACAGTGGGGTTTGAAGTTCTCCTTCAGCAATCACAGGGCAATGGCACAGGGCAGAACCTGTGCATTAACTTTTGGACCGTGTGCGTGACCAGGCATCCGGGTACAGCCCTGGGCTCTCCCACGCAGGGTTACAGCTACAGATGCCAGGGTTTTCTTTGAAGATGTTGTCCTTCAAGTGCTGGAAGAACTAGCAGCTGTTTGAAATGGATCTGGCTTTTATTATCTTCATAAGGTAGATAATTAACCTTAAAACACCTCCTGCGGGTGGTATCTCTTAGCAGACTTGTTATTAAATAGGCTCCCAGAGGTAGGGATTCCTTAAAATGCCTGCATGTTTGTTAAGGTAAAAGGCAAAATGCTGAGTGGGAAATAGTTTAAAAGTGTCTCGATGCCATGGCAGGGAGGAGAAACCTAGAAAGCAGATTCTTGTTAGTTACTGCCCTCCTACGTGTAACGAGGAGCCTTTTGAACTTTTCACACACGTTTTGCCATGATATGTGACTTGTTACTGCCACATAAATCTCTACTTAGTACATAACTGAATGAGCTTCTGAGCACTTGCATCCTCCAACTGGGGCTGCAGGTCCCTTCACGCCAGCCAGGAGCACAGCCCTTCGGATTACCGAATTCCTGTGCTGCTCCCAGGCCAGCTGCCTCCCTCCTGAAACCTGCCCTGCCTCCTGTCAATGCAAGCTTGTTCCAACATTTGGAAGGTGCAGTGGGGTGCCTGTGCCAGCTGCCAAATCCACACCAGCCCATTGCAGAGAAGCAAGTGGGTGTTTGGATGCGGGTGTTGCCACTCAGACTTTTTTTTCTGCATCTTTATTGTGCTTCAGACTTTTGCTAGACAGGTGTTTGTAATCTAAGAGAGAGATTAAATGGTCCTCTAGTATTAATGCATCTTTTCTTGACATCAAAACCATGCATTTCTTTTAAGAATTAATTAAGCCTAGAATTGTCTTCGTTCTGGGCAATGGGCAAGTTGCAGTGAAATGATCAAGGAGCTCAGGCTGTTGTGACATCGCTTTCTCTCTCAAGCACAGAAGCCCCTGGTCTTCTTTACACATGTCTTCACCTATTTAGGTGCAATGTTGTTTGGTGTGGTGCCTTGCAGCATTTTGGCAGTGAGGAGTTTTTATTTTCTGCTATTTAATTTTCTTCTGCTGTAGAGTATCTGTGGTGCTGGTCTTACTACAACTGTGTACTACTACAACTCTATTGCATCTAGTTTTATGTCTTTTACTGTAAAGGCGCAGTAAATTCTGATAGAATGCTAATTATATCAGGAAGGAAAACAAACAGTACCAGCATTAGAGAGGAGCCCTTTTTCACACTTCCAAGACACCATTACAGTGAAGTCAAATTTCTTATTAAATTTTCTGCAAAAAACTGCATCTCTCTCCTCTTACCCTTTCTACCAAGTTGTGTGATCTTCTATTTATCATCATTTATTTAGCAGTTTTCTACAATTAGAGAAGATTTCCACAAGGATAAAAATGTCTGGTTTCCAGCTGAGGCAGTTCCCATCTTCTGTAGGATGTCGTACGATGTGGGTGTGCTCTTTGTAGTCTGGGAAAAATCAGTTGCTGAAACTCTGATGGATACTCGTGTGTGAATGTCAGTTGTTAGTTTAATTTCTCCTAATTCATTATGAAGTTTCTTGATAGATCACTCCTGAGGCCTGTTCATAAAGAAATCTCACTGTTCCTAGGAAACAGGTCCTAGGAGACTAATGAAGTATTTGGATTGTCGTGAATGATGGTGTGGATAGATAGATTTTCTGGTTTGCTTTTAAGAGCTCTGCTTAGCTTTACCATACTTAAGGCTTTTTGCTGTGGTATGGGAGCTCAGTGTGAAACTATACAGTAACCATTATGTTATTACTACAGTTTGCTCCTAGTCTGTCAAAGAAACATCTCAGGGTGCCTAATGTGAGTGCCTAAGAAATAGTAGGGCTTGTGCATTTTCAGGTTATAAGTGAACAAGATGTACTAGAAATACTACTGTATAATTCTTGCTTAAACATATAACTGTGCTACTTCAAATTGACAGATATTTTTAATGGCATTTTGGGTTTTCACATTTGAAACACAGTAGTGCGGAATTCAGTCATTTTTGAGGAGGGATCTTACAGCATCTGCTCATCTTATCTCCCTAGCTGAGCACCTTGCTGCTCTGAAATCTGTGGCCCCCTGGAGCATATTGGGGTTGCAAGATCCAGATGTAGAAGAGGGACAAGGATTCTTTCCCCAGTGGAATCTGACTTTTTGGCAGGCGTTATAGGCAGACAGGTGTGGGCAACTTTGGAGCTGGCTTTAGGTCTGTCACTCGATAGGGCTGCTAATGAGCTGTTTTATGCTTCCTTGCTGTAGTGGATGATGTTGTAATTCCGAGGATGGTCTCGGGTTTCCTTTTGGGAGTATTGTCCACAGCTCCTCAAGAGATCTCTGCACGGGATCTTTCATGGAGCTGTAGTTAAAGTATTTTCTGATGCTTACATATAGTTATTCTTTTAATAAACCGGAGTGCCCACCCAGATACTGGTATGCTCACGCATAATGCGATTTTCTTCATGCCTGATGGGAGGGAATTCCACAGTGTAATTGGCTGCACAGAGTGCTGAGCAGGACCAGAGTGCAGAGGCAGGACTGCGCCTTGCAAATGGTGAAATGCCCCTTTACAGTCAGATGCACAGTGTGTGAGAGTCTGTAACCAGCCTGTCTGAACATTTGCCGTGTGAATGTATGGAAGTTTCAGAATTGCAGCCAGTGCCTGTAGTTGAAAACAAGCTAGGGAAGCAATTTAAGGCATCTTAGTTGGGTCTTGATCAGTTTATACAGTGACCTTGTCTTGCAGTTTATTTTGAAAATGTGTTTGACAAGCAGATTAAAATGAGGTCTTTCTTTATGTAAATATATTTTAAATTATATTGAAGAATTTTATTCTATCACTGTGGTGTGACATGTTGATGTGCAAATTTTGGACTAAATCTTGTATTGTAAATGCACTGAGGCTCCCATGTGAACATTAACATAACAACGTTAACAGTGTCTTCTCAGATCTCGAATATGTTACAGCAAATTCCCCATGGAGGCTGAGTCTGTACTGCTGAGATCAATAAATATTTTATCTTTGGCTAAGATGAATGGTAGATCAAGAATACAGCCTGCAGTGCTTTCTGTATTTTAACTTTACTTTCCAGTAAGTTGAAAGCCATGACAAAACATATTGGGCATTACCTATTGCTCTTTTTTTGTTTTCTCAGGCTTTGAAAACCTGGCCAAATATGTGTCATCTCTGAAGTGTTCCTTTCAAAATAAATCCAAGATTTTGCACATTAAGTTGAGGGAAACAGGTTTTTTTATAACCATTTTTCTTATTTTTTTACCATTTTTCGCTCTTACACAATGGGGTTTTAAAAGGAGATGCCCAGCTACTTTCAAAGCAATAAACAGTGGTGTTTTGTTTGTCATCTTTTACCTTGGGACAAAGAAAAACAATCAATGAAAGGTTTAAAAGATTTAACGTCCTTTTTATTGCATACAAATATCAATTAGAAAGTTTTTATGTGAGTAAATAGTTTTCTGCTGGGAAAAAAGGAAGATCCAGTTTATTTGAAACACCCCAAATCTGTCTGTATTTCTAACAGGGTTCTCCATGTGTCTTCTGTAGGTTTTTTCTTAAGCGTACGAAAAGCTGTTGTGAATTTCTCACATGCTCTTTCACAGAAAGTAATGATGTTCAGATGTATATCGCTCCTGCATATGATTGTCTGCATCTATAGGAAGGTGTAATCAGATTCTCCTGCAATTACAAGCTAAGACCAACAATATGTAAAGGTGAACACACAGAAAGAGTCTGACTTTGGTGTGCATCCTTTTCTTGACATATACTTGAATTTTTAAATGATGTATGAAATATTTTAAGTGTCTCTGAGTAGTTTCCCACTGCTTTATTTCTCTGTGGTTATTTGGCCACTTGCTTTTAGGCACTGGGTAGAAGGGAAATATTAGAAGAGAGAATTTGAAGATGGAGGGGAAAAGGGGTTTAGATTTCAAGGCAGAGGGCATTGCACTCATGAAGAGGGACAAGTGAGCAAGTGGGCTCCAAAGCTGATAAAGTGGAAAGGAAAAGAGCATTGCCAGTGCTGAGCAGAGTTTGAAGGTGAGGACTAAGAAAATAGGCTTCATGCCCCAGGACCTACAGAACCATTTGAAAGGGGGAACATATGTGCAGGAGCTCTGTCATGCGTTGAAGGGGTGGGGGCTGTGCAAAATGTTATGAAAAGGTGGGTGTCCCATTAATTGAGATAGGACATGCATGTTAAAATTCTAGCTGTAATCTGAAAGGAGGAAGGCATGGACAGAGAAGCAGTAAAATTTGACCAGCAGATGCTGGAGGAGAGAGGGCTCATAAGATTAGCAGGGTGGTAAAGAGGACAAGCAGACACAAGGAGGACCAAGAGCAGGTGAAGCCACAAAGGATATCTTCTCAGAGAAGAGATATGGTCAGAAGTGTGAGAACCAGCCAGGAGGTCAGGGAACATGCACTAGCAGCTTGGTCTTGTCTGGGTATTTATTGAAACTATTTTGTGGGTCAGTTTGGGAATACGCACATTGACCTGATACCCTTTTCTACCTGTTTTCTCTTGTACTGTCCCGTGCACAATATGAATCAATTCATTGGTCTTTCACTCAATGCAAAGACAAGGAGAAGGCAAGTGTGTGGGCTCTTTCCTCTTTCCCCTCTTTTTCTTCTTTTTTTCCTCTTTCCTTCTTTTTCTTAATACTCCGAATTCAAATTGTTATCTCAGAAGGTATCTGAGGCTCCTCTCGGATTTGTTACGTTCTGAAGCCACAGATCCCCATCTAGTGGTTGTTCCACCTTTGCCACCGAGCACCCGTTTGGGGAGAAGGATGCCTTGTACACACACAGAGCAGTACGACCAGTTGTAGCCCCCCCGTTATCTCAGTGTTATTCTTGAGGGTGTCCTAAACTGCTGTGAATACGGAATAAAATACTTTTCTTTTTTCCCCCAAAAGGAAGAATTTTTTACTACTTATAATTTGCATGTGGAAAACAATTCGCTACTATATTGAAGGGAGTTATTTTACTACTGCTTCTGACATAGCAAATGCATATGAAAATGTCATCATAACAATATGTAGAGTGAGCAAATAAAGTGGGATCGTTTGTTAACAACAAAATGACAAAAAGAATTGGTTACTAGACAGTAATTTCTGAATTAAATTATTATCTTAAAGTAAAATCATTGGGATCTTGTAGCATGTATAATAATGCAGAACCATACTTCTGCTGCACGTAGCCCCTTTGTGGCCTTTCAGAGAAAAACGTAATCCCTTGTTTTTCTTGATGGAGTTCTGGTCCCTACAGGTTTCACCATAACTCACTGGGGTTTGTCCCATGTTGCTGCTGGGTGTTGGTGTTTGGCTGTGAGTCAGGAGCAGTTCAAGGCTGGTGTTTGCCCAAGATTTGTCCTGGTGAGGGCCATGGTGCAGCCGTATGGTCCTCCCTGGCTGCAAGGGAAATACTGCCGACAAACACAGTCAGGTTGTCACAGCGTATGATGGGGAGACATTTTTAGGACCACAGAGAAAAACAAGAAGGGAAGCTCCCCTGTTATGCAAAGGCAAACTCAAGGCATGTGCCAGGTTGGCAGTGACAAACACCTGCTCCTTTGTCACAGGAGTTTTTGTGGTGCTTTCTCCTCCACCCATGGGCAAAGAAATCTCACGTGGACTTGACTGCAAGGATGGAGTCAGAGTTTTCTATTTCTCCTTAATCTTGGCTTTTTAATTCCTTTTGCTCCTCTTCTTGAAGGCTCCTTTGCTTTCTCTACATAGATATATATTCAGAGATCACAAGATGACTGAATTAAAAGCTCTGGAGAGCCAGTCAGTATTTGCTTTATGCCATATAGGACTGAAGTGTAGCCAGGCTTACAGCTGCCTGTGGAGTTTTCGGGAGGTACTATCCACACAGCATCCCCATCTGATACCCAGTGCCTCTCACAGCACCTGGGAATAAGTATTTTCTTGCTATGTAAACTGAGTGCTGAGTTTCTCCCTCAGAAAATCTGGGTTGTTTCTTAAATGTCTGGGAAAAAAATTGCCTGGAGGCAGCTCCTGTTACTGATGAGGGATTGCTTATAGAATCATAGAATCACTATGGTTGGAAAGGACCTCCAGGATCCTCAAGTCCCACCTTTATCCCATCATCTCCCTAACCACTAGACCATTAGACCGTGGCCTCAAGTGCTTCTTCCACTCGTTCTTGAAACATCTTCAGGGACGGCGACTCCACCACCTCCCTGGGCAGCCTGTTCCAGTGCTTATTCAGTGGATTGGGGTCCAAGGGCAGGGAGGAAGCGGCTGTTCATCCCTTCTTCTGCACTGGAGGGACATATTCAGAAGTGCCTGGCTGGGTACTGGGTGCAGGACCTGGTGTCCACGAGGGCTGAATTGCTCACCTGTATTTATTGCTGGAGCTGATAGTAAGAACATTCAGCTGAAATTCTGAGAACTTGCTCCATTTTCACCTTCCTCAAATGAGCATTTTTAGTGGAAGTGAACTGCCTACCCAGGCAGTTTCTGTTCCTATAACTGGTTCCACATCACATTTGGACTTTTTTTTTTTTTTTTTTTTTTTGAGCTGTCAATGACTAAAAAGCCATTGGGTGGCAGTATCGGCCAGCGAACATCTCAATTAGTTACTGAGTTAAATGCAAAAGTCTGGGTAGGAAAGATTAGAAATGAAAAGTTTCTTTAGATGGAAAAAATGCATTGTTTTGTATTTGAAGAGGCAGTGTTTAACTCTGCACTATACATGTTTTGAAAATCTTTTAAAACCCAATTATAACTAATGAAAAAATGTAATGCATTACAACAGGCTTGCAGGTAAGGCTTCTGAACCTGAAGTTCTTTTCTGTGCATATGTTGAATCAGAAAATGAGAAGGCTCCCTCTGATTTTATGGTTTAAATGTAGTGAAATGCCAAAAAAAAACCCAACCCCAAACCAAAAAAAAAAATCCCCACCAACAAGAAAATAATAAACTTTCTGATTGTATCAGATTTAGGAAGGTCATAACTACCTCTGCAACTGCTACCAAGACAGGTGAGGTTTTTTTAAGGACTTGGCAATAAAGAGTCAGCTGGTGTCATTGCTTTGGTGGTGTTAAAGGCATTATTTTGATGCCCAGAGCTGAGTCCTGGTCTTCTGTTTTAACCAGAATGGTGACCTTATGCTCTAATTTCTTCAACAGCATAAGTCTTAATTTGTAATCTCAAGATATATTTTTTTAAGTCCCTATGAATGCAAAAAGAAAATTAATCACATGCTAAAGGTAAGAGAAACTGCCACGCAGGAGCTCTGGGTGATGCACTGTGTGCTGTTAGGGTGTACTTGCACAAGGGCTTAGGTGCTGCTTGAGCTTGGTGTTCCTGAGCTGTGCACACATGTCAGGGTAACAGCATCTGGGCTTCACATCGTACATTTATTTTCATTTTCCTTTTATTCACTTTACAGTTAATACAGAGCTCACTTATGTGTTCAGCTTCACAACTGGAAAATAGTATTTGCGATGACCCGGTATTTAATTCTACATTTGGAAGCAGCAGGCTTTAAATATCAATGTATTTGTAATGATGTAAAACTTGCAACACTGACTTAGAGTGCCTACTTTAGGCTCTATTTCTAGATAAGGGTGTGTTTTCTGTAATAGGAATTGTAGTTATTTTGGTTGTGGTATATGGTGTCAGCTCAATTATAGGCATTTTCACAGAACTACTGTTCTTTACGTTCATGTTGTTAATTCTCAGCACTCTCTTCTAAGTTCAGGCTGGAAAGACTGTGAAACTTGCAGGCAAATTTTAACTTTTTCATAATATCGTTTACTTCACAATTCCATCCAAACAGGAACATTTTGTGTGGTACCAAAAAAAGCCCCAACATTGCATGCGACAGGCAGGGGAAGCGCCCAATATAATCTGGCTTTGTTCCCAACTGTCTCCTGCCTTCATGGTGCTGGTGATAAATGCACCACAAACAGAACCTGGAGATGCTCCAAACTAGGCAGATCGTTGAGCCTTCCCTCCTTAGTATCACTTTTGGATGCTCAAGTGCCTCTCTACTCACCACACCAGCTGTGCAAACCCTAGAGAGCATGAGAGATGAGGAAACAAAAAGGCTGTCGGCACTGAAGTGCTGGGCTGTCTTAAGCTTTGCTATCAGGAGACTTTTATTCAGGACAAAATCTGCTCATCATGTCCAGCTGCCCCAGGGGAAGGTGCTGCCTCTGTTCCCAGGGACTCTGATCCTGTTTCAAGTGTCAGAAATTAATTGGCGTTGCTTCCCAAGGCCCTGAGCATGTGCTTTGTCTGTCCTGTCCCCCCGGTCCCTCCCCTCTGGTGCATACGGAGTTGGACACCCCACATGTGCCCATATAGGGAAGGGTGTAACTCTCTTGTTGACATTGACTAATCCAGCCAGGCATGCACAGAGGCAGCAGAGTGTGATGCTCACATGTAGCGTGGCAGACAGCACTTGGGACTGGCTGTCTCCATCACACCCTCCAAGATCGACATACAAGACAGGGAAAGAGCTTTGTTTGTTTATCTCTGGACACGCAGAGAAAATTAGTGAATCTTTCCTGTGCTGAAAATTAATGACAGCTCTGCAATACTCTTGATAGTACAAAACCTGTACATTATATTAGGTGAAAATAGCTGATCAAGGCAAGAAGTCTTGCAGTAAACACCATCCTGTATTGATGAAAGCTTAGCTACGTCCTCCTTTTCCAGATATATGGCCAAATGGGACAAAACACAACTAAATGCTTTGTTACTGAGTTTTCATCAATGACATCTTTAAGTATCCATATGCTAACGCTGGAGTGGGCAGCAGAGCTTACTGTGTGTATTGTGCTCTTTCAAACTCCAGTGATGAATGGAGGCTTTACCTTCAGTAGAAAAATCAGGGAGCAAAAGCATCTGAAAGTATTACTGACACAGACCACAAGCCAGATCATGGCCAGAGGACCTAACTGAAGGCTTACTAAATCTGATGAGAGAGACTTCAAGACTGATCTGTTGTGCTGGAGGATTTTAGGTGATCCAATCAGGTAATTCAAAAACAGGGCACCTACGTAAACTGCTGAAGATGTCTTTGTAATTGTGCTTAACACACTATCTTCAGCTGCTGTCCCATCCACCAGATTGTTTCCCTGTGTGATAATGAACCACTGCATTCGCTGTGGACTACAATACAGAATTCAGTAGAAATGGCAGAAAAGTAGGAAAAACATCATTAAAGCAGGTAACTGTCCTCTGCCTGGAGATGGGAACCAGCTGGTAGTAGTGCAGGACGGCGTTTCTCTACAGTGAAAGGTCTTCGACCCACATTGCACATGTGGGTGACTGGGGGTTTACTGGTCCTGTTTAAAATCTATTTTCTCTGCTAAATCATATTTTCTACAGAGTAATAGTGATAGGACGAGGGGTAATGGCCTCAAGTTGTGCCAGGGGAGGTTTAGATTGGATATAAGGAAAAAATTCTTCACTAAAGGGGTTATCAGGCACTGGCACAGGCTGCCCAGGGCAGTGGTGGAGTCCCCATCCCTGGAGGGATTTCAGAGCCGTGTAGATGAGGTGCTGAGGGACATGGGGTAGTGGTGACGTGGCAGTGTTAGGTTAATGGTTGAACTTGGTGATCTTAGAGGTCTTTCCCATCCAAGGCTATTCTGTGATTCTATGAGTCTTCTTGTGTTAAAGTACTTGACCAGTGCAGTAGTTGAACCAGCTACAGACAAGCGTGGATGGTGGACACACAAGCAACTCCTGCTTCCTTCTGGGCATTCAGAGGTTCGCACTTGCTTGCCGTCTCAGCTCGGTAGAGGTTTTCTTGACTAGAAAGGACCATTAAACAATTGAGTCTTAGGTATAACGCAGATGTCTCATCCCATGACACTCAGGGGGTACTTTGACCCTCCCCAAACCAGGTTTTACAGCTCATCCAGCAGGCCTGATGCCAGGGAGCCGGATTGACCCTGACCCTGGCAGCAGCACTATGCTCTTGCCTGTATAGTTCATATCAGCAGTTAGATTTGATGCTGCCAGTATCTGAGGCCTTACTCTGTACAGACTCTTGAGTTACTAAAGAAATTCCATTTTAATATCTAACAGCAGATACACCTTCTAGTTAATCCTAGAAGACTATGATAAATTTTGTCCCTGTTTCTTGATGTCATGTTAAAAAGTATTTATGAACTTTGAATGGGTTTGCTAGTGGTCCTCCAAAAATGTCTATGTCCAGGCACCCCAAAATTTTGGAATCACAATTCCATGGAGTATTTCTGGTCTTTAATTTATTAGTTGAGATATAGACATGTAAGACTGATGTTCAGTTTTCCTGTCTGTCATAAAGAAGCTGTAGATTAAGTTGTCTGATTCCAGTCCCAGTATGGAAGCTGGTTTGCTGTCCTGGCTAAATCAGGCTGAAATGCTGGCTGCAAAAAGAATTCTAGCTGGATTCTTTTAATCATTTGTTTGAATATTGCTATACAGAGCAGGATGAGAGATCAGGAGTGACTGGCTGCGAGTAAAGGCAGAAAAAATGCATATGAAGTTTTCTGCATGAACTGCGAAGACAGCTTCTTTATCTCTTCTTTTCTGAAGGAAAAAACCACTGCTCTGTTTTACTGCATACATCATTATAAAAGTTGAGATGGATGTAGTAAACTCCTATAAAAAACTTATTTGATTGTCATAGAAATACTTAAATTCTTACAGCAGATCGAACCACAGTTCTGTCTGTCTGCCAGCATCTCATTTCTTAAGATATTATAGAAAGCATGACTTTAAAGCTAATTTTTGTGGAATATGGAGATATGCCTCTTCCAACCCCCAGCCGGTAGATGGTGGTTTACGCCAGGAGATTTTCAGGCTCATGTTCCATCCAGACATCAGGATGTGTCATTTATTCAATAATCTTCTCTGAGTGGGGATGCTCCCATATCTGGAGATCTCTGTCCTTTTTTTTTATTTCTGCTGTTTAAATATTCAAATTGATCCGTCACATCCCTGTTTGGCTTGCGTTGATGCATCTGACTTTTCAGGATGTTTTCCAAATGACGTACTGATGTTTTTTTGTAACAGTAATACTATGATCCAGAAGCTCCGGAGATAGGGGCAGAATCTGAATTTTGCTGGAATATAAAAAAGATTTTAAAATGCATTAAGAGATATCAGAGTCCAGAGATTATGCTAGGCAATTTCTATGAAAAGACTGACCTCTGAATTAGAAAGTCATGTCTAAACAATCCCCAAGTAGAAGGTTAGAGAGCAAAATTTCCTGAAAAGCTGCACCATGGGACTTACAGGTCCTCATCAGAGATATTATTGCCTTTGACTCAATGAGTTCTTTCCATGTGTGCCAACTGCTCAGTTAAAATTTGTTCTCAGCTGCATTACTTCATCTTTGCTTTTTTTATTTTGGTGATACAAGTGGTCTGAATGATTTTTATTGGTTTTTTTCCCCTTACCCCTACTAATACACAAAGACTGCCAGTGAGCTTTTCTAAGTCTCACCAGCCCCTGGAAGCATCATATTACCTTAGCAGAGGGCGTCAGGTGGTTGGGAGACCTTGCATGTGCCTACACGGTGGGTATTGAGACTAGCACATTGTTCCTATCTGAAAACAATGAAGAGGCTCCCAGCTGAAATGTAACCAGTTGAGAGGCTTCACCTTCTCTCTCTGAAGTGGATTAATTTTCAAATGTAGCATTTCTTTTTGATCATTTTTAATTAAGGTAGCAAAAAAGACTGGAAAGGCGCATTGTAGCAAATGTTAACTGATTTATTCTGAATGGCAGGTCTGTCGTGGGGGGGAACAGGGGAAGGACTAGCTGCTGATTTCTTTCCTTTTTTTATTTTTTTTGGTTTTTCCCCAGCTCAGCAGATAGATGAGGCGAGGACATGCCACAGGGATGAGATTGCCTGGAACACTGTCGGTTTGGGGCAAGTTCTTTCCCTGGGTGTGAAGCGAAACACGAGAATCTGATGATGGATGAAAATGCAGGTTAGGGAAAACCATAGAGCTGAGAGAGTAAATCATTTCCCTCTCTGGAGAGATCAGTGAGAGTGCAGCCTGCACGCTAGATAGCGTTTTCTGAAATCAAATCACCCGTCTTACTTGCCTCGCTTTCCTTCGTCGTTGGCCTACTCCAACTCGGTGGAAAAAATGCAAGTCCATCTGCTGACACAGTCCAGTTGGCCGGCCTTGCCCGTGCCGCTGATTGGGCCGGCAGCTGCAGGCAGGGAGGAACCTGCACCCTTCAGTCACAAGCCATATGCGGGCAGCGGCGAGGATTATCTCTGCTCCTGGCCGGAAAGGTCCCAACGCAGTTCCCAGGCTGAGCTCACCATATGTGTTTCACGTGATTGTCCTGAGAGTGACATGAAATTGAGAGTTCAGATTCAAGGGAAAGTTGGTTTGTGTTTCTTCATCCTGTTTAATGTAATGCAGATGCAGAGGAGAGCGTGAGGGCATCTGTGCCGGAGGGAGATGCAACAGACGGTAAAAAAGCCCCGTAGATTTTGCTAATTCCTTCTCCTTCCCCAGAATTTTCCACTGTTTCCTGATAGGAGCTGCATGTGCGAAGGAACACCCTTGGACCACCTGTTAGGTGCCTTTCCCCTTTCCGTCACAGTCTTTGCCATCTCTTAAAGATAGGGCTTTTTTATTTGGAGAAAAGCCAGAAAATTGCACAGTAGTTTTCTCCTTTGGAGTGGTGGGGAGAGTACTCTGACATGGCAATGGAAGTAAGAAAGAAGGCAAGAAAGAAATTAGAAGACACGGATGGAGACCCCTGAGGGCTCCAGTTGATATGAAGTATTGCAAAATTACGATGGTTTTGTTTAAAGGTAAGAGGTGCGTTAATCACAGGCTGATTTTGTTTGTGGTTTGCCTTAGTGCACGGTAATTGTGGAAACAGCATCTTCCATAGAAGGATCATGTCACATACAGAACGCCAGTGCTACTGCGAAAGATCTCCAGACTAATGCAGTTAATTGCAAAAAGAAAGTTTAACAAGCTCTTGCTGTGTCCCAGGAGGCCAGTGGAGTGGTCAGCTAAACATCTGTAAGGAGGGCGGTCTGATGGGCTGAAGGGGCTAATGTATCCTAGGTAAAAATAGGAATATTTGATCTTTGGATATGGGAGAATGGCTCATTTATTTCTTAATTGACTTATACACTGTTTTAGAAGTATGTTAGGAGCAGGGAGAGGAAAATAGCATTTTTTGTGTCTCTGTCAATTTTTGAGTAATGTGACATATGGGAAAGATCAGTAATTTTGACATCCAGATGTAAAATATAAAATATTTTGGTCTAGGACGGTGCAAAACTTGGTCTTGAAAAGCTTTGGTTAATGGGGATGGATCATCAGCCAGGGGAGAGCTGCTGACATAACTTGTTAAATACCGCTTTAATGATATGCAGGTTTTTTGTCACCTCTTGCCCTTGCTTTAGAGTTCCAGCAGAGCCTGTGGTGCAGATCAGCACTCGTATGTGTTTGAGGCAGTGGATTAGCACTGGACGATGAATTTCCTTTCTATTGATAGTTTCTGAGCAGGCAGACAGCTGACTTGAGCAATACCATCAGCCCAAATAACAGCAGTATCTTTCCTCAAAACCTCAACTGTCCTTGGGAGGCAGCAAGTCTGAACACAGACAAATTGCTCAGGGTTAAAACATAATGTATTTGAGCGCGTGTTTTAAGAAATTGTTAAAACTTTAGCTGAGTAATGCTTGTTTCCTTCCCGAGCAAGTGCTCACTCTGTAAAAGTCAGTCCCTCTCGGTCTTCGTTAGTGTGCCGTATTTGTTCCACAGTTTGCCTAATTAGACTGTGACCCTCTCTGCGGAAGGATCCCGTGGTGTTACACTGTGCAGAAACAGGATTTTGGTGCTGATACGTGAAGAAACCGAGAACATATGGCATAAACATCAACTGATATTGTTTGCCATCCACACTTGCTGCGTGTAATGCAACAAGACCGGCTCCCAGCGGCCACGTGATCCGCCTTCCAGTCCTCCATTTGGGGTGGGGTGGTTTGTTGGTTTTTTTCATTCCTAAAGTTGTGAGTTTCTGGAAGGAAGCTTGTAAATAGCCAGGGCGCAGAGAGCAGGTAGAATGTCAGTGGGATGTTACCAGGAGGCATGTGTGCAACGCTGACATCGGCTCCTGGCCGCGCTTCCTCCGCACCAGCTCGCTGCTCCCGGCAGCCCTTTATGTTGCAAGAAGGTAGGATCGCGTCGTGCCACCCGCGTCCTCCCACCGCCGCGCCGAAACGCCTGTCTCCCCCGTCTCCGGCAAGGAGGGACACTAATCTGCCAAGCGGAGTATCTTAGCGATCTTTAAAATTTAATTTTGAAGTACAGCTCTTTCCGTAGCGAAGGGAAAGGCAGGCGTGCGCAGCTCTGGCTGGAACAGCTAACTGGGATTTCAAATTAACGATACGATCTGGTTTGGGCAGTAGCTTCTTACAGTGCTTAGCTTCTCGTAATACCAGGGCTTTTATACTTTAAAAGACATTCCACACCAAATTGTATCCTATTGATTTGCCATGGTTAACCACCCTGTAATAAGCCTCATAGTCTGGATGAGCAGACACAAAGCAGAATTAAATTAATGTCGTTTACAACCAGTGGGCAAAGAATTATTTGCAAAACGTGAAAGAAGTCAAAATACCAAAATATTCCAAAGACGGTTGAATCTGGAAAGGCTGTCGTTAGGCTCTGAATAGAGTTCCTCAGAATAACAAAAAAAAAGAAAGAATCAGAGCAATTATTAATGTTTTTTTTGTTGTTTTGGCTTTTGTTGGTTTGTTTGTTTTTAATAACTGATACTTTATACTTGAAGACAGCTTTTTATTTTCAAAAGTAAAGCCTGGGAACTAAATAACATAATTTTAAAGAAAATAATGTTTTATATATATATATATATTAAAAAAACAATAGTGGTCACAACTTTCTTAGACATCTTTTCACACAGAAAAATGAATCTGAGTCCCAGAGTGTTTTGCGATTAAAAGGTACATCAGTAACACAAGGTGTAAGATCTACTAGGCAGGCCAGCGGTATGAATTAAAGCCTACTTTTCCTTAGTCGTATAAGCTATTTAGACATGTGGACTACAGCCACTGAGCAAAGCATATGCATTACAGTAAAAAAGGACAAAACCAGAAAGCAAAAATTAAGAGGAAATAATGCACTGCTTAACCAAAAGTAGTGGCCGGCCGCCTGCATTGATGGTTTTGTCAGCAGGACTGGGCAAATGCCCAGCTGGGTGTTGCGGATGGGTTAATATCTTCACACTTTTTCCTTCCTCACAGCTGCCACATGCAGTGCTCTGAAACCTGATATTTTTCATCAAAAACTGATTCTTATTTTCCGTCTTAGTATACTAATCAATTTTACCGTGCAGAGCTTGGAGCATATTAACTGTCAGTTACTCCTAATTAATACTGAAGGCAGACAAAAAGAGGGAATAAAATAATTGACGTTATTTAATATAAAATGCCTCTCCCAATTTTGTTTCCTCTGTAGAAAACTCTTTTGGTCGCTGTTCAGGATTTAAGCACCGGCCTGTTTCATGTTTTGTTTCACAAGGTTGATTGAATGGCAGTTTATTATTCAAGACAATAAATTAAACTTCTTAAAGCCAGAGTTCCAGCAGTTCTGGCACAGGCTATTTGCTGCCAGAAGGAACACACTCAGGTCTGATTCATACCAACCGTGGCCCTTTAACGTAAGGAAAATAAATAAAACCTCCTATATATCTTTCAAGATTCCCATTAAAATGTCTTTAGCGTAGAAATTGGGATACATTAAAGAAAAAGTGAACAACATTCATTGCAAAATAGATAATGAGCGCTTCTAGGCCAAAATACACGGCGTATTACTTCCATGTAACAGTAAGAATATTATGACTTAATATTAAAGGCTGATTTCAAAGAGATCGTGAAAAGAGAGCAATCTTCTTTGATGTTTTATGTTTAAATTAAATATCACCGAAAAGGGATATAGGGGCATTGCTCTGCTACACTGAAATCAGGAGAGGCTTTGCAGCACACTTCAGTAACAGCTGAATTAGATCTGAGCTTCATAAGATTTATGTATAATTTATGTATACCAGTAATGTGTGCAGCAATGTAAACAATAGGAATTTATAACATTTGTGTGCTTTTAAAATATACATAAAAGGAAAACTGAAAAATAGGCCTAAATATATAGTTATGTAATATATGTATCTTAGGAAATCCGCAGAGGTTCTGGTTTTCTAATCAGAAAACTGATTAAAAAACATGTCAAGTTTTCTTTTATTTTTTAATTTCTTACTTTAAATTTTCTACTTTTAAATATTAGTGGTAAAGAGAAAGTAAATCATATTGGCCACTTCAGCTAGGAGCTATTCCAGCATTTCTCTTTGTGCACTCTTGTGCTATGGTGGTTGGTAACACACAGCATTTGAACAGCTTTTAGAGGAGCTGGTGATACTACATTAATTATGAAATGATTGTGATGCTCCTGGGTGACTTTCAGTCACAAGCCATCGCTTTTTGGCTGACCCAGGGCATGAACAGAAGAGCTCAAGTTTGTGCATGATTTCTGTAGCTGGTGCTATTACCATTATGAATGCTGACTAGTGTTCCCCTAGGGACTTAATTTACTAATAAGTTTTTTCGTTAAACTTCTCAAATATATCATTTGGATTAATATTTAAAAACAAAAGGATAAAAAAGAATAATTTATTTTTTTCCCCCACAAATGGCAATCCTTCCTTTGAGCACAAATAAAGCTATTTAGAAATAAAAACCCTTCTTAGCACTTTACTCTTTCCACAGCTATATGTCATTTTCCTGTCTACAAACTGAAGATATTACTTTTGTAAAAGGGCTTTTATATTGTCTTATATTACTTTGAAATAGAAATGGTTTATTCAAATGAGGAATTATCTGCCTACCGCATTATGCTTCCTGCTTTCAACACACAAATGAAAATGGCTGTGCCTCCAGGCAGTGCGAGGTATTGATACGCTCAAACTTACTAGTTTTGTAGTGGTTAACAATACCATGCCAAAAACACATTAGCAGAAGGTGAGGTGAGATATTACTGTAATATCTTCTCTAGTAAGTACTATATGCCAAGGATTATTTTGCAGTTGGGCATTTGTCTTATGTGATCATGTAAAAAGCCTTTGAAGGATTTCTGACTTGTTTGAGTTTTATCTTAAAGGCTGCATTTTCTTTTTTTTTCCTTAAGTTATAATAAGCTTTCCAGATAATTTCTCCCCAGATTTATTTTCAAGGGGAGGCTGGGAGCAGCGCTGGGAGTACCGAGCCATGCGGCGAAGCCGCAGACACGATCCCCAAAGGAGGGGTGGGTTTGCTGGAGCTGCTCGTCCTGTTCCCGAACGGATTAGCCAATGCTAATCCCTGTCCCAGCCTCTTTGCTTACCCTATGGATTTGCATTATTGTCCATACCACCTTTTCTCCTGATTTTCCCCTCCCAAAAGGCCTCCTCTATCCCTTGGGCTCCAGGCAAGCCCAGGGGCTGTGCTGTTCACCGCCTGGAGCAGGAGAGAGCTCAGGGCATGGCTGCACAACACCCTGGCACCATTGTCTGCACAGGGTCTGCAGCTGTTGGGGTAAAAGTTATTGGGGACCCCCAGTCTTACAGGAGCCCTGTTGGGATGCTGGTTGGCAGGGATAATCTGGCCTGGGGGCTTTGCACCGTAAAGGGTATTTGGAGCCTAGATGATAAGAGCTATTGCAGGAGTGGTGCTGAGGAGGCAGGCGCAGGCAGCGTGGCCCTGCCAGACTGTCGCAGATTGCCCAGAAAGCTCCATGAAACTTAAAAAACTTAAACATAAAATCATGACAGGATTTCTCTGCTGATTTTGGTCTTTGCCACATGTTTCAGCAGGCACCTATAGCTATTTCTGACAGTTTTTATAATATATTTAAAATACAGTTTTAAAGATACATTTCTTTAACTTCAGTAAATAAAGAATTATGTTTCCTTGGGAAGGAGTTGCAGATGGATGGTTGCAGTATAGCTGAAGGAATTTGTATGGCTGCCTATTGAAATTTAAAATGTAGACCCGTGTTCCTGTGTGCACACTAATCTGCAGAGACATCCTTGATGTACTGTGGCACATCATCAAAACCAAACAACATTTAAGTGTCACGGAACGAAACGATAACAGTTTTCAGAAGCTGGGAAAGTTACTTATAACCGTGGTTTTAGGTGGTACATTCACAAGGCTGCATCACTTACTTGAAAGGAGTTAACTTTGCCTAATTAAATATTTATGGAGTGATACATTGCATGAGGGAAAGCAAAAATAAGCCCAGTATACAATCTGGAGTTCCATGCAATATAAGAAACATATTTCCAGGCTAAAATGTATGCTGAGTAACAGGGGGAGCAAGTGGGAAGGTCAGTGCAAATGGTGGTGGTACCTGGTTTTGTTGTTCTCCCACTGTAAGTGCCAACTGTTGTTTATAACACTGGATTCAGCATTTGAACTTTGCTAAATCAAATAGAAGCAAATGTTGCTGTAAAGAAACCAGAACATATTGTTGATTTTCAACAACAATCCAAACCAACTCTCCCAGAACTAATAGAGCAAGAGTTGTTCATAAGAAATCAGTCTCACCAGAGATGACTCACCCTTTTATTCTTGCAACTGCAAATAGGACAGTTGGGGTTTTTTTAGCAGAAGTGACTGTTGGGGAGGAAGGAGCATGCTTTCTTCAGCATGCAAAACAGAGCTGCAAGGGGGATAATATGTCCTTGAATTACTGGTGTTTGGAGAGAAAAATGGAAAGGTGCGTTGTGGTTCCCTTCATTGGAACAGTCTTTAGTCTATCTGACACTTTCATTGATGACTTGGGTGAACCTGGGTGAACCATTAAATCTGCAGCTAGTGCCAAGAGGAGAGGATTTACAAGTGCTCTGGACGCAGCATGGGAATCCAGAGTAATCCTGACAAACTGGATCTGACATAACCAGGATGCAATATTGACGAGGGCAATATGAAATGGTGATATGATAAATCCATTGGACAGCCAAAAGGAGAAAGGACTGAGCTAGCCTTTCCTGCGTGGGATGTCAGACTATCTGAGCTCCAGAGATCCCAACCAGCCAACGTCTCTGTGCAATAGCTCTTCAGGAAAGGGACTGGGTGTAACGGGACCATGGGGCTGTGCTGTTATGAAGAAAAGCAGTCATACTGGGCATTACGAACAAATGCAGCACACAAATGTGCAGAGAAAGGAGCTGGGATGGTTGTAGAAAAGATTTGATAGCAGCAGCAGGAAGGTAAGAGAAGCCCTCGGTGTGCATGAGAAGATTGGTTTATGCTGTCAGCAGAAAGCCACCTTAGGCTTCAAGAGGAGCTTTATAAGACTAAGGGGAGTTGAACAATTAATTGTCCCTGGAGATCGTGAAATCACCAAAGGTTCCTAAGAGCAGATTAAATAAATATGCCAAGAGTGGTTGAGTTCAGCTTGATCCCACCTCAGGAGAAGGTCTAACTGTCCTTCTAAGATCACTTCCAATTTTATTTCTGTGAGCACAACTGTTATCCAAGGTATAGCCACCGTGTTTGCCCCTTTATCTTGTCCCTTTCCCAGTGGAAATTGCCTGACTTTCTCTGTTTGTAAACAAAGGCAGAGAACATTTTGTCGGAAGGTTTCAAATGAGCAAAAAGGACTCTTGGCAGATGGCAGGCACTTAACTACTATTAGCTTTGTAAACCTGTGATAACATTTTGCATTTTGTCTTCCAGCTAACTGTTAGGTTGGATGATTGTCGAAATAATAGAGTTTACCATTGCCAAACATACACAAAACTCACTTGGCAAAGCACATGTATACATTGGCTGACGTTTTATTTTACTCCCTCAATAGTATAATGGAGGGCTTTAGAATCATTATTTGGGATAAGAAGGGGTTTACTTGCAGCTTATAAACGTATTAAAGTAGCTTAAGGTTTTTAGGACACCCCATCATTAGCTGAACTTACTGTGAAACATGATCTTTTTTTTAATCATTTCTAAATGGAAGGCAGAAAAAAAATTAAAAATAATTGGTGGCAGATGATTTCGGAGTTTAAATTATAAATGTCGACGTTTTTCCTTCTTTCAGCAGACTTTCCAAGCTTTTCTGACCATGAAAGTCCTTTTACTAAAACCCAAAGAAAATACTTCTTGTGGACCTGAATAGAAAGTAAACAGTCATTTAGTATCAGCCAGATGCAGCCTATAGAGTATAGGAAAAAGTTCCTGTGTCTGTTTCTTAACCAATGCTCCAGTCTTTACTGACATAAGTACCCGGTTTATTCAACAAGCAAAAATGTACATAAACTCTGTATTCTTAATGGGATTAGCAAAGCAGCATAACATATAATATCGTACAGTCATATCATTATAATAATTACTTATTCTAATAATGAATATACGTTGTTGAGGTTGCTGAACTTCATCTTTACTTCTATCAGTGTTTGAAATATGTCTTTGCAATTCCCTTGAATTCAAGAGGCTGAATTCTGTCCTCACATACAAACACATAATCTCGTTGAAGCACTGTCAAATAGTGTATTTTTATTTGAAGACTAAATTTACCCCTAATATCTTATCAACTTCATCTATATAACAATTGTTTTGTTTATTTTTAAGGGTTTTTTATTTGTTCTTTTGGGTGAGTTTAGAGAAGGCAGCCCCATGTGTTATGAATAAATGATATATTAGAGGGAATATATCTTCACACTTCTGCATAACAGAATGTAATTTATTTTGTGTTTGGATAATTAGGAAATGGTTCTATTTGATGTGTTCATGAGTCCTGAATTAAATATTTAAAGTTTGCTAACTGTTAGAAAAATTGATTCAGAAACAGCTTTAGTGGATGGAAAAACAGCCTGCTATTGCAAATACGGTCTCATGTCTACTACTGTAGTAATGCAGAGTAGTCATACATCTAGGACACTTGGGTATTTTTATATCCTTGGCCATTTAAATTCTGAAATCAACACTAATACAGACAGCTTGGAAAAAAAGTCCACATTTTGGAACAAAAAATATTAAAAAATTATCTTTCAAAATTTTGACAGGTAGATGTAATTATATGTAAAGACAAATGTGTCGTAGGGGAGGGAATGCAAAAATCTTAGAAGATGTGCTAGATTCATGGAAAACACAAGAAAACAAATTCTGCACTGCCATTAGTTTGGGGTTTTTTTTTAAGTATTCAAATTCACACCCTGTGCAGCATTTCAAATATTTGTGAGTATAAATACTTCCTAAATAAATAGCTGCAGCTAAGGTCATAACTTTATTTGTTCATATTTTAAATTTTTTTTCTGGGCAGCGTTTTAAAATCCTTAATTTTGTCGTTTGAAAATCAAACTCCAGGTTGTTGGTCTGTTCTAATAGACATGCTTTGTGTTCAGCCTTTTCATCACTCTTGTAGATAGGATTACTCAAATAATCCAGCTATCTAGATCCTTTACCTCAGATGCTGTGTGTTGCTCGCTGTTCTTGGATGCTAAAAGCATAATAAGGACTACAGGGGTAGCAGATGGGCTGAACTGATTTATAGCAATATAGCTGTGCCAGTGTTTGCAGTCTCATTGTGAGTATTGCAATAGTTGATGCGTATCTTAAAACTCCTGTATTTCAGAGCTGTGTGAAAACTTGCCTGTTTTATGGCTTTCATTGTGGAAACTATACAGCAGTGCTCCTGCCTGTCATTATTTTAATAAGGAAAGACCATTTCTAGCTTTCCTAGTTGTGCAAAGAGCCTGCTGGTGTAGCCCAGCTGTACAACTAATGTTAAGTAAATAAATGAAGAGGACTTCTGTTTACTTTTTACATCACTGACCTTATAATCGGGAATGTTTTGCGCGGGACAGAGCTAACTCTGGCTGACGCAGGCTAATTCCCTGGGTGCTCAATGGAGAATGAGAGCTTCATTCAGCTGCTTTGAATCATCTTGCCGCAGAGACCCCCCACGAGCAGGTGGGGGCTGTGCTGTGGTAACCTGAGGAAGAGCTGGGGTGAGAGGTGTGTGTGTACAAGTGGTGGGCGGCCCCCCCAGAATGCCTTAGCTGAGCGGTATCTTCACTTTGTGTTTGCAGTTTTCAATAGTTTAGTAAATCTGTAGTAGGATTATTTGCAAAATTATGTTATCGAGTAGATAAATATTATGATTGTAGAACAGAAAGAGGGAAAGAAATTTTCAAAGCTGTGCATGCCAGTCCTGTGTGTCTCTTATGTCCTATATTTCATAACAGAACAGAAATCCTCAAATTTGGGTGTCATTCTAAATGATGCTTTATACACAGTGCTTCTCCCAACCTCCCATCTGTGTATCTGCTTTTCCCACTGACTCATGAACATGCCCTTCCTTCTTTGCCTTCGTTAGATGATAACATATTCTGTTTCTGTTGTGGAAGGATAACGCATGCAATCTGAAACACCCTGAAATCTGGAAATTCATAACAGACAGCTGGATTTTGAAGCTGTGGCCATTCCCAGACCTATTGTTGCATGGGAGCAACCCTCCTCACTAATTCCATCCCTCCACGAGTGGCTTGGAGGCTGCAGCTTCTCCTTACGGCATTTGTTTTTCTGCAGGTAAGGCGGCTCCCTGCAGCTCCCCAGTACTCCCCACTGCCGGCATGCAGTCCAGGGATGAAGCTGGCAGGCACAGGGAGCAGAGTGCTGCCCTGCTCTGCAGCAGGGCCTGAAAGCTGTTGGCCTGAGCTGGCTGGAGGCAGCCCACCATGCAGCTGTGCCGGGCCCTCCTCCTCTTGCCTTCCCCATACTCAGCTGCACAGCCTAAAGAAGACAGCAGAGCTGGGGGGCAGCAAGCACCCCAGGCATGCTCAGCCAGAGCACCTCTGGCAGGGCACTACTACTTATGTGCTGGGGGATTTCTTGGAGACAGTGCTCCAAAGTTGGTCAAAATATGAGGAGACTGAGAGAGCTTCAGGGCTTGTGGCAGTGTCAAATCAGATGGTTTCACTGGAGAGAGGGAGCCCGTGCCCGTGGTAGCTGTTAGAGTTGGGATGTGCATGCTGCTGCATAGGCTTGCAGCACAGTGGAATCAGATTGCTGGGAACAGGAGCCATCTGCAGCTCCTGAGCCTGAAAACATCATATACTGGCTTCTGGCTTTTCTTTTTATTTTAAGACCACCAGGCAGTTCTTATTTGTGTGCTCTATAAAACTGTTTAAAAGAGTTTTACAGCTTACTTAGTGTACAAAAGGTATAACCAGCTATAAAGTGAAACAATTGTCAGGACTGTGGCAAGTCCCATGCAGCACATCATAAGTCGGGATGCTCCAGGTGCTGGTGTCACTATACAGCCTGGGCACGGAGTTGTGCCACGTCCCCTGGCAGTGTCAACAGTGTGCGCGCCAGTGTGGGATCCTCCACTCGCTGAGCCCCTCACACGCCACGGGGCTCCTTGGTATCTTTTGTGGGTCCTCAGGATCTCACGGGCTGGGGTTTCTGAGAGACTGTGTTGTTTTGACTACTTGCACCCTGACTCTCATCCGTAATGAAATTTACAGCAAACTGCGCTTTAAGTGCAAGTCAGTAAGCGCTGGAAACCACACAGGAAAACAAAAGGCACCTCAGCTCTGAAGCGCACTGGTGTCAGCTTGTGCTGGCAGGGAGTCTTGTCATTACATAATGATGCACTTATCCAAACGGCATTTTGTATTTTGGGAGACAGATGTGCCTTGCAGTTGCTAGTGGAAGTTAAACGTTAAATATGAAACCCATTCATTTTCTCTTAGTCATACTTTGGATTTAAGCAGATGTTTTCCTAATTTGTGGTTTTCAAATGTAGCATGCTGACAAGACATTTATCATTAACTACAACTTCATCCATGCAGTTTAGCAAATTGGCCAATTATTAACAGTGAGGGTTGCGTGGCGGTTGATGCATAGCTCCTGCTGCTTTGAAAAGCCTAAATTGAAACTCAATACATTTTTACAATATAAATTAATTGAGCTTTGGACCACATCCCTGTTACTCCAGTGCTCTCTGCTCTCATTTTCAGAATGAACAGCCATTTGTAATGTGTTGAGTAGCTGTGCAGTCCTTGAGCAAAGGCTCCTGGTGGTGGAAAAAGTGATGGCTAATGTTTTTCTGGTAGGGGCACGAACACGACCGATGGTATCCGAGCGTAGGCAGCATGACGTATGGAGGGAGCATGGCCACGGGATGGTGTATGTACTTGCGGACCAGGCTGTGTCTGCCACAAATGATGCAGGAGGCATGCTGGAAGGGTAGAGGGGGAGCAGTATAAGCAAGGTGGGCGCAGCTGCCTGGAAGCTAATGCTGCCTAGTATTTTCCATTATAACATTTCTCTTGCTTTTAACTTTGCTAGACTTTACGTATTTTGATTTATTTTTTCCTGTTGTATGTTTGCAGGTTTTGATGGTGCAGGGGGAGGAAGGGTTAGTGGTGGTGCTGTGAACTGGTGAGGTATCCCATAGGTGCTTCCCAAAGCCAGGAACCACCACATGCCTGAAAATATCATCTCCTATTTTTGTACCTCTGGAATTCAAGCAGGCAATTTAGTCATCATTTATTCATCCCATGTACAAGACTTGAAGAAGAACACTCAATGCACCTCTAATTTCTAGAAAGTATGAGGACCTTGATTTTTACCAGCTGGCACTGCAAAAATTTTGCCTTACATTCCAGCTGAACTGGGAAAACTCTTCAGGACAGTTTGTTCATAGTCGCTCCAGGTTCTGGCAAAGCATTTACTTTTTTATCTCATCTATATTTGCATCTGCAGAACAGGGAAACTGTGTACTTTGTTACAGAACAGGCTTCCATGCAGATTAATTAAATGAGAACTGTAAACAGAATAAATACATGTGATGTATTTCATCTTGCTTTATGCAGCCAGGTGTGCTAGGTGTGAAGTACCTACAGCACTGGCTTTACAGTCCCATTTGATGTCCTTTTTCTTCATATGCCCCTGCTCTGTGGGAAAAGGGAGTAATGGTAGCGTCACAAAATCAGTCAGGAGCAGTGATGTCTCCACAGGGAGGCAGAAGGTTGCATAAAATGCAGAAAAGAGAGATAAAACATAGATTTGGGATTTGTGTTGTCACTGTTCCTGGTCTGCATTAGAGGTGTGAGTCCTAGGGGTCCTTAAAATGAGCTGAAGGCCTGATTCAGTGGCATGCAATGCAGGTTTTCAAGACAGATCTTTGGCACAGTTGTCTCCCTAGGAACTTTTTGATTGAAAGGGATGCGGCAGCAGATGTTGAAGGGAAGATGACTGGTTATGGCTATGTTGTCAATTGCCACCTTGCTTTCCCTGGGTTTAGATAAGCTAAATCTCCAGAAGCAGCTGTGTATCCCGTGGCAGGCTTTAGCGGGAGGCGAGCGCAGGCAGATGTTAGGTGAATTCAGCTAACCCAGATCCTGGTCTTTGCAGCGCTGCCAAGCTCCTGGAGAAGACTCCGTTCTCTGTCGGCACCCCGAGCCCCCTGCTCCCCTCGCCGGCGAGCCTGCAGCTGGCGCAGCTCCAGGCGCAGCTCACGCTCCACAGGCTGAAGTTGGCTCAGACCGCCGTCACCAACAACCCAGCTGCTGCCACCGTCCTCAACCAGGTGCTCTCCAAAGTGGCCATGTCCCAGCCGCTCTTCAACCAGCTGAGGCACCCCACTGTGATGAACACCCCGCAGGGCCATGCCACAGGGCCGCCGCAGGGGCCCGGCATCGCCGCCGCGAGGTTCCCCTCTGGTGGCATTGCCTTTCCTGCCCAGAGCCCAGCACTGGCCGCACCGGGGGGCAGCCTGGGGCCCGTCCAGGCCCAGACCCCCAATGCCATCGTCATGAGTCCCTTTGGAGGTGTCATGGCTCCCACCTCCGGCCAGCAACCCGTGGTGGTGGGTCTCAACAAGGCGAGTGCCTCCACCTCTGCTGCCGTGGGGGGCTTTTATGAGTACAACAAGCAAAACGCTGCCAACGCCGCCCCTCAGGCATACGCCTCGGAGGGGGACCAGCCCAGCCAGCATGGCTTCCTCACCGGCGGAGCCCACACAGCCTCCTCGGCAGCAGGGCCGCGCTACGAGGGCCCCTTTGGGGCTGCCAGCCAGCTGCAGCACGAGGCGGCAGCCTTTCCCAAGGAGACCTATGGGGCAGCGCTGGCCCAACACGGGGCGGCACGGGCCTTCCCCAGCGACCTGCACGCCGGCTCCCATCCGAAAGGAGATCCCGGCCCTGTCTTGCATGGCAGTGGTACAAGCAACCAGTGGGAAAATATCCCTAATTTCCCCAGCCAAAACAAGCCTGACCTCATGCCCGGCGACAGCCTGTGGCCGTCAGCGAGTCAGCAGCAGTATGAAATAAGAAACGAGCTCTACAACCCCGAAGAGCCGACACCTGACACAAAGTTCAGCACAGCCGCCCCCCCCGCCTTCGGCCGCCTCAACCACAGCAAGCAGAGCTTCGGCAGCCCTCGCATGAGGCAGAAGGAGGAGCGGAGCGGTGGCGCGCCCGACCTGCCCGCCCGCTCCCTGCCGCCGCACCAGCTGGGTGACCTCCATGGGGCAGCCCCCCTCCACTTCCCCCACGTCTGCGCCCTGTGTGACAAGAAGATCTTCGATCTGAAGGTGGGTGGTTTTAAGGTGCCCCCGGGGCCCGGTTTGGACCCTGGAATGGGCCACCTGATGATTGATCTGGCCACTGGCTCCTGCCACCCCTTGCTGCCAGCGTCCATCGCTGCGGAGGTGCCCTGAGGGAGGCGGAAACAAAGGGCCATAGTTTCGCTGAGGGTGTCGTACATCTGTTTCATGGCAATTACCGGGGCTTCAGGATCTGGTTTTGTTTCACATCTCTCTCTGTGAAAGGCAGTGAGATTATAGCACTGGCGTGAGAAATGTGAGGTCTGGGCTGGGGTCGCAGCCCATGTCATGGGCCCAGAGCAAGGGGAGGGGGAGCTTGAAGCTGATCCCCCACTTCTCGAGCTGGTTTTGTAACCACATTTTGTAACGGTTTCACCTGCCTTTCCCTTTCTCTTTGCCTTTCTGATCCCAAAGGCTTCCCCTTAACAGCCTTGTGGAAGCAGCTTGCTTAAACAAAACTGTGCATTTTGATAAAATGATTTTAATCATTCCTCTGTTGGGATCTCTTCCTCCTTCTAGTAGCTCTAAGGAAAATTTAGGGCTCCGGGTCCCCAGCAATTTTGGCCTGGAAGCAAGAAGCTGCTCAGCATGTGTAGTGCAGACCACGCTCCCACTTCTCTGCTCACACTGCCAAGGGAGATCCAAATTCAACCTCACTCTCAAGAAGAAGCTTCCTGGTTGCTCAGAGAGCCTGTGTTCTAGGTCACATTATATAGGTCAGGTCTGGAGAAGCCTCTGAAGCCCTACAGCCGTACATGGGCGCCGGCTAGTGTTGTTGTGGCCTCCTGGTGAGCCCTGCTCAACAAGTCCTCACAGCCTTTTCCATCACATCACAGGAACAGCACCTAACAGCAAAGGCTGTTTTCACACTGATGGTAGCCTGACAAAACTTTATAACAGCGTGTGTATAGGAAGGAAGATGGACAGCAAATAAAAGTGTACCAGATACTTACACACCCCTCGGTTTTGAGATATTTGAATATATTTACTCTTTCATGTTTTCCTTTTACTCTTTGAGCAGCTGCTTGCAAAAAGGTTTGCTGTGGTTACTGCAGCTACAGGACTGGTCTGATGTAGCCCCAGTCTAGGGCATGTTGGGCATTTCTTTTTTACATTAAACATTTTAAAAGGGCAGGGAAAAAATGTCATTATGGTGAGTTGCAGTGGTTCTGTTTGTTGTTGTTTAACACAGTGCTTCATTTGGATCACAGAAGTATAAATAGCTAACCATACTTTGACTAATTTTGTAAATCTGTTGAAAGGAATAAGCGCTGTCCAGGCTGCCCTGTGTGCTAGACACTTTTGTTATGGTCATTGCAGGAGCTAAGGGTGCTCAGTGCCTTGCAGGATTAGCTCTTCAACTAGAGTGAACTAACTGAATTAATAGAAATACACTGGATTTAAAAACTAATACAGAGGAGATCTCCTTTTCTAAAGTAACTGATAATTTAACCTACAAATAACGAATCAGTAAATGCATTGGATGAAGGTGCGCTTGGCTCCAGCATCACAACTGTTTGATCTTCAGCATCTCAGTATTGTTTTTAGAATAAGGTAAACTGAATGGAGAAGCAATCTCTTGTGAATTTGTCTCAGGATTTTTCCTATGCTCATCATCTCTTTGTTTTAATGTAGGACTGGGATCAGCACATTAAGGGAAGTCTTCACATCCAAAAATGTATGGCTTTTTCAGATAAGTAAGTATTATTTTAGAGACACACTACCAACTGAATTTCTAACAGAGCATCACTTACTTCAGTGGCTTTACACCAGGAATTTACTGTCTAATAATTATGCTTTAATATTTATGACACATTATGCATGTTCCTAAAGTTCTTTTCTTTCTTTTCCAGCGCTGGTATCCGGTGTGTGTTAAGCTCAGCAGATGGAACATTGCATTTATCACCAAATAATGCAGCAGTTTTCAATCCGTCTAGTATCGAAGGTGAATGGTTGTATGTGTAGTAGTTAAAAAGACCTTTTTTTTTAATTGAAAGGAAAGTCAGTCTCTGGGGAAAAGTGGACATTTTAAATGAAATGTGACACACATTTCTAAGGAAAGCTTTTTAGAGGTTGTGCACAGAAAGGCTAAAAGCCAGTACTGTGCCCTTCAAACTATGGATTTATTTTTCTTTCAGATAATGACTTGTTTTCACAGTACAACAAAATAGTGTATAATTTGATGTAGAGACTATGAAATTAATTATTATGTAAATGGAACATTGCTTACTGAGCACACTGACGCAATTAATATGAGTCAAGATTTTAATGAAATGTGTGTAATCCATTATTTAGATTATCCACCCAATGTCGGCTCATCTTTTATCACTACATCAGCAAGATCCTTTGGCCAGCCAGGTCCTACATTTTCTTCTCCTCCATCAGGGGTAAGAGTGAGTACCTAAGAAAATTTACCTCCATGTCAAGATTCTTGTAGAAGCCAGTAGTACTTACTGGAATTAAAATCATGAAGGCTTCCTTTTAGACAATAATCTGAATATTCAGTCTGTTATTTCAACTTCTCTGCAGCTCTTTTATGCTTTTGATTTTGCCCAAATTAGAACTTGATAGTAGGGTTTTTTCCCCAGTGCTAAAAGTTGTTTGCTTGTTAGAGAGATTTGGGGAGGGGGGTAAATGGTTTTGTGTGTATCACCTTTTTCCCCCATTTTCTGAGTCTTTTCGACCCAGGAAGTTCAGCTTCATTTTGGAATGAAGATTTGGATTACTTTTTACTTACTCTGAGTATCAATCCCAGCAAGCAGCCTGCCATCTCTCCAGTTATTTGTTTGTAGCAGTTGCTCTCTGCCTCTCCCATGCTGGAGTCCTTCTCTCAGGTAGCAATAGCAACAAAGACAGTGGCTGCAGCTTCTCTAACTGTTACTCACCTGGGGGTCCTAGATCAATTCATTATACTGGACTAGCTTTTTCTTTGTTTATTTTAGTGTACTAGTTGTATCATCTGCTGCCACAGGTAGCCTTTCAGCAAGGTTGCTTTGGTGTACAGGCTTCCTTAGTTTAGGTTTATTAGCCAACCCAGCATTCAGCACAGGTCCCCTGTTACATTGCTGTAATGTGCACTCGAAGTCCTAGCCAAATAATCAAAAAATGCCAGAAAAAAAAGATAAAGTTAAAAGTGGCTCTTACACTGACAAAGCAGAAAGATTTTTAAAGGGAGAGAAACAAAAAAGGTAAATAAAAGCAAATCATATACATAATGGAAATACAAAGTTGTTAGGGTTATGATGCTCAAAATATATTGGAAAGCTACAATTAAAGCTGGAGGCACCAAGGGCATTCATGGAATAGCAGCAGTAATCCAGGGGTTCAAGTTTTCACCTTGTTAACTTTTGTGCATATATCCTGATGTGGTCTCAGGCACTCTGGAAAGCCAGGCTGAGTTGTGTCTCTATGCTACTCCAGATCGCATCAGGCTTGGCTTACAGAAACGTCACCCAGATTCGTTTAATCCTACTAATTTTCTACTGCGTGGTTTTGCTGTGACAGAGGTTATTTGAAGGGGTTTTAGTTTCTGCCTGTCAGACACTGTGTGTGCAGGGGAGAAAAGAGCAGAGCTGCTCATGACGGCTGCCTCCAAGGTCAGAGGTGGAGTAGCAGCGGGCACGGCGGAATGTTCCTTTTCATCATGTCTGTCAACCTCGCAACAAATGAAATTACTGCTAATGCCAGTATCGTTTCTCCTTCCACTCTGTCACTATTTATCATTTAAGCTGCCTACAGAAACCCTCCTTCTGAATGACCTGCAGTACTATGAGAGATAAAAGAAACAATAACTTTGATGTTCCTGGGCACTGTAAATCCTCTTTTTTCTTCAGAAGCTCATGGGGTGGACAGGGAGCTATATTAGAGGTGTTAAGACTGAGTTTGCCAGCTGTCATTCACCCCACAACCCAGGTGGCTTATAATTTATTACACCTTTGCGCGGTAGTATTCACTTTCAGCTAAGCTGCTGCCATTTAACTGAGCAGTAGGAGATTATACTTGACCCTGCATGTAATCATAAACAAAGTGTTCAGATTTCTGGAAGAGCTTGCTCTGTGCTATCCATCTGCAAATAACTCTATCCCCCTTCAAAAGGCAAATACAGTGCTACAAGTCTTCACTCCGGCATGGAGAGTCATGGAGGGATGGGACTGTCACTTTCTTATTATCTTTAGAAAAGATTCATGCGCAGCTCAAGAAAGGGATAAGGAATTTGAAAAGCAAGAAACAAACAAACAAACAAAAAGCTGTAATAAAAAATAATGAAATTGGATTGGTGAAATAATATGGCAAATGGTATGAGGTGCATTTCACTGCTGTGCATCAAATTATTTTAGTTGTAGTTGTCCAACTGCACTGGTAAGCCCCCATAGACATCAGTTGCAAAGAAAGTGAACTTAGAGTCTTAGTGAAAATTATATTCAACACTTGACAGCTCCTCTAACTTCCTGACTGTGGATGTGGAAGATGTATATTCCTTTTCTGGCTGTGATTTACAGCTCTATTTAATGAATGGATCCAATTTAACTTCAATCAGCTGACAAGATTATTGCTTGGTACAGCCCATTGACTTCTGGTATGAGTATGTGACCACTTCTTAATCATGAATTACAGCAGATTTATGGCATAGCATTTTAATTTAAGCCATTGCCAATTGTGGGGGGGTGGTAACGTCTTACACTCATTTGATTTAATGTACTGCTGAGCGCGTGTCCAAACACAGACACTGGAGCCTATGTAGGGAACAGCTAAGTCTTTCTAGTTCCACAGACTATTAACATACTATCTCTTAACAGATCTAACAAAACAAACAGAAAGTGCCAGGTGACCTGGGGTGTTCCTACATTGGGACTGCTTTTGCTGTCAAGAAAGTTTCATTTTCCTCTGCTAGCTGTAGTTGTATTCTTCTGTTGTGCACTACAAGCTGCCTTGCCAGATGCAGACATCACAGACATCACCTCCTTTTCTATTCAAGTGGAGTTGAGTTACTTCATCATTTTCAGGACCAGGTCTTTATTATTTTTCTGCTAGAAAAAATATCTTATTTCTCGACTTTGACACTTCTTTTGCTTACCTTATGCACTTTGGCAAGCTGCAAGCTAAATAGTGGACTACTGTATAATACAGGGTCTTGCTGCAGCAAAAATACACAAATGGTTAAGTGGTAAAGCCTGGAGGGAAAGTGTAGATAAAGGTGTAAATAAGATAACATTAGCTCTGTAACTTGTGAACTTGCTGACAAGCCAACATTTGTGATGGCTCTGGTGAACTTGATCCCACAAGATTACGTGATTTGCATCTTCCCTTGAATGGCACAATTTTAACTGAAGATAGGGTTACTTCTTCAGTAAAATCCTAACAGCAGAGGTTGTAAACAGGGAAGCAGTCTGGGAAGACTTAATCCCGTGAACGATGTTTTTTGTGTTATTAGCTGGAGCAAATTGTATTCTTTGCACAAGCAGTGTAGAGCCTGCTTTCCACATCAGGGAGACAGACAGCTCTTTGGGAACTGCCCCAGCACTCCAAAAGAGAATTCCATCTTTGGGAAGTGATTACCACACCAGTGCCGTGTGCCTGTGCCAGCCTGTGTCTGCCTCCCAACACCAAGGGGCCTCTGAGCTCTTGCTGGTGCTGAGAACAGTGCAGTGGCCTGTGCCCATGACAGCCCAGCCCTCTGCTCTGACATTCCTGGGAATTGAAGCCCTGGTGTCCATAAGTTTTGAGGTGGCAAATTAGGTTTTGCAGTAATATCATTAATCCTGTTGGAAAAAGGGCATCTCTTCTAGAAATCCTCTCTGAACTTTGTTATGTCCAGGGATGGAGAGTCCATTGCAAGCTGCACTGCAGTCAAACATTTCCCTTCCCATTTGTATTTCTAAAGCAGGATGTTAAAATACAAGGTTTTAAAGAAGAGTATTTGTTCTTAATAACAGGTATGCAGAAGAGAATGTTTCATTTTTTGAAGACATGTAAGGTCTTATCTAGTGGATGGAATATCTAAGATAAAAACATTGTTTTGAGTTGTTTTTTTCCCCAGTTTCCTCAGAGGAAATCTACACTGGGTCGAGTTGTTCACATCTGCAACCTCCCTGAAGGAAGCTGCACAGAGAATGATGTCATTAACCTGGGCCTCCCATTTGGGAAGGTCACCAACTATATCCTCATGAAATCCACTAATCAGGTACTGTGCATTTGGGGTCACAGGTATTGATATCTATTGGCATAAAGACATATTGACACAAAGACAGGGTCTTTAGGGAAAATCTTTTTTTTTTTTTTTTTTTCTTTTCGTAATAGAAACTTAAATATATGAAGCCTGCTCTTAAATTAAAAAAAAAAAAAAAGGTGTTTTCAGAATGACATAATGGCATAAACATGACCACGGCCTCATAGCTCTTGTTAAAAAACCCAGAAAATATCAATGAAGAAGTGTTGTAAAATTGTACTTTTAAAAAAATAGGAATAATTTTTAGAAAAGTTAGTATCTTGGCCACCTTCTCTCAGCCATTTTTTAGGGTTATTTTCAGACTTCTCTTGTTCTATTTGGGAGGCTTTTATTGCTTTCTTACCCATAATCATAGAGCTGAACTGGGCATTGAAGAATTACTTGCTCTCTACCCCGGTTTGGCTGTCCTACACTGCTGAACTTTTGTTACAGCAGAGACAGATCATGCAATGGTGTACCTACAGTCACAGGGTGGTGGCAGAGCCCCCAGGGTGTGGCTGCACTGGGTGACCTGGCACACATATGCTGAAGGAAGGCTGTGCCCTTACAGGAGGCACTGACACCTCACTCCCTGTTAGTCTGCAGTGGATGGTAGTAGAGCTCTTTCTTCAAGACAGCTTAAGTCTAGTTTAAGTAGCTTATCTCTACCAGTGGTGGTAGGCTGGGAAGACTAGAAAATCTTCTCTCACGTACCTGCAGCAGACAGTACAGATGGATGTAGAATCCACATCAGTGGGCAATATATATTCCTTGACCAGGTAACCTGCAGTCACATCAAATGCAATCTTCCTGTAAATAAAAGTGCTAGTTAACATAGTTCAGGTTTTTTAAACTCTTTTTTGGCTTTGTTCTGGCTGCTCATGCTCTAATGTTCTGCTATTATCTCGATCTCTTATAATTCTGCAAGACACAGCAGACAATCTTGGGAGCAATGCATGCTGCAGCATTGCAGTTCTGCATCCTGTCAGCAGGTGTAGAAGCACCAGTGAGGAAGCAAGGGAAAGGTGATGTTTTCATATATCAAGAAAGATTAGATTCCAGTCATTTAGTTTTGAAACTGGCTTCTGAAGTTGCATATCAGCTTTAATGGCTGGGCTGAAACCATTATTTGCAGTTAAAAGGAGGCTGAGCAATGGACTGAGTGTTATTATTTCAGCTCCAGGGCTGGAAAGCTACCCACTTCTGCACTCAGTTCTGCACTGTCAAGACATTTTGCATGAGTAGAATCAAAACAAAACTTATTGTGCTGCCTTTTCTCTCTTATACTTTGTATTTTTAATTATATAGTAGATTTTAAAGCTCTCCCCATTTGTGCTAGGCCTTTCTGGAAATGGCTTACAGTGAAGCAGCACAAGCCATGGTGCAGTACTACAAAGAAAAACCTGCTATGATAAATGATGACAAGTTACTTATTAGGATGTCTAAAAGATACAAGGAATTGCAGCTGAAGGTAAGATAGTCATTCCTGATCAGATTTCCTGAGTCTCCATGGCACGTCCTGGAGAATACATCTAAAAATCTTTGCTGATTACTGGTTCCTAATTAATGATTTAATATCATGGAAAAAATAAATTAAGAAAGATAAATTAATGAATGTGTGTTAATAATCTTTTATACTTAGCTGCTTGCTGTTGCTCTAAGTTTTAACTCTTGGAAGAGATCCCATTTTCTCTGGTTCTCTCATACCATTATTTCAAAAATCCCTTCTAATCTTCCTTCTGAGCGGGCTCCCCACATTGCTTGGTCAGCAAAGATCTAAAACACAGCTATGTGTAAGATAAAACATGTCAGCAAAAATAAGACGGTACTATACTTTTAGTCAGGCATTAAGCCTGAAGCAATGCTTTTCACCGCTTGCATGCTTGAGCCCAAGTACAATCTCTATACCAAGCAATGATGGCAGGGCTAAACATCACACTGTTTTCTTTTTATTTCTTTCTTGTGAACGAACTAAATTAAAAAGCACAATTTTTTCATTTTTTACATAGAGTCAGAACAGAGCAATAATCTTTGGACTTTCTGTAGAGTGTGTAATGCTTCTCATGTGAACACCTGAGTGATGTCCAAAAATCAGTGCTCTTGTGAGCGTATTTATGGAAGCTTATGTACTGCTGCCATGTGTAATGCTGAGTGGGTGTTTTTCATGGAGATTGGACTGGAACTGGCAATGGAGAGCTGAAAAGCTCTTAACATAGCACAAAGTTATTTTATAAAATAACTCTGTAATGTTCCAAGTTGACAGAGCCTTTAATGAACCTTGAGGAAAAACAAGTAACTCAGATGGTTTGATCTGACCTTTGGAAAAGTCCCTTTCTCTCCTGTACATGTATAATAGTTTAAGGAGACTTAAAGGAGTTGCCAAAAGTCCAGCCAGGGCAGGTTTTCTTAGTGTGGTACAGTGAAGGAGTTCAGATGTAAGGTGGTGGAGATTGTACATACTAACAAAGGGGGAACAGGAATTACTCAGGAGAATGTGGAAATTTGCCTAGATTTCAGGAAGATTTTCAGCCTTTCCAATGGCAGTTTTTCAGGTCACGGAATTACTTTTCTCTGCACGAGCAAAAGCCCTTTCTCTTTGTTAAAAAACAAACAAACAAACAAAAGCATAACATGGAAGGGGGAATATACATGAGCTATTTACCACTACAAACTGCTCGAGTTCCCGCATGATTATGTTGCTCAGCTGTGCAGGCTCCAAGTGTTTGACGAATTGCATGTACTCCAGCCTGGAGTAGTGCATCTTTTGTAAATGATCTTGAATCTCAAGTAATCAGCACTTCCTGTACACATCTTTCTTGCACTTAGCTTTTCCAGAGCTCTTGTATCTAAACAGTCTGGAGCTATACTCCAGAATGAGCTAAACTCTGAGATGAAGAGAAGGCAGTTCATTCCCTGAGTGTCAGAGATAGGCTGCTATATGTATTTAATTCAGATATTAGAAAAATTATCTGGTTTGTTTCCTCTTACATCCAATTCCTAAAAAATACTGTGTAGTGAATGTGTATCAGGGAAAGACAAGCTAGTTTTCAAAGCCCATTACAGCAGCCAAGTATGAGGAGACAGTGCTACAACGTAATGGAGAAAATTTTCCATTTGTATCATTTTACTACTTTGATCGTGGTATTAAGATACCAGCTGCAAAAAAGACTGTAACCACAACACTGAAACCAAATGTTTCTCTGCAGTAGTATAATTGAATGATGCATGGGTGCTGTTTCTTGAAGGACGAATCACCTATATTGGCTTGGAGGGTAGTGCAACAGGCTAAACAGTGTCTTCCTCTTATTTAGAAACCAGGTAAGAATGTGGCTGCTATCATCCAGGACATCCACTCACAGAGGGAGAGGGACCTGCTGCGTGAAGTGGACAGGTAAAGTTTCTCCACAGTTTGGAATTGGGACGTGGGTAAGTCTGTAAACCTGCAGGTAGAAAAAGCATTATCTGTGTGCTTCCCTCTCTTATCTCATTTGCTTTATTAATTTTGATTTCACTTCAAATCACTGTAAAAATGTAATTGGGTACAATAGTATGTACAGGGCCTATATAATGAGATCAGATTGAAACTGTGCATGTTATGAAAATAAATGAACTCTTTCCTACTGATGATGATGACTCAGAAAATACGCCTGGCATGTGAAGAACACACAAATAAAGTTGTTCCCCTTTCCTCCCCCTTGAGTGAAAAGCATCAAGGCTGGGGGCACTGCAAGACCTAGTGGGAGGGAGCCGGTTCAGATTAAACTGTATTTGGGTGTGTTTCTGATCTGCCTGACTTCTGGACCTTCCAGCAAAAATGGAGAGGAATCACAGTCCTAAAACATCTCTCTTAAACAGATGACCTTTGTCACTTTTGTCTCAGAGATGCCCTAGATGAGCGAGTATTAGGGGTACAGACATTAGGGTCATTGTAAAGGTATTATCATATTATAAGCTTTTAATGCTAAATCCCTATGAGACACTTGGAAGAATGAATTAATATATTCTTGACAGATCTGTGGTGATTTAGTTAAGCTCTGTGGATATGTCACTGCCTTTTCTCCTGTTCCCTGTGTTTGCAGCTGTGCACTGCATGTCTGTGAAAGGCCTGGGGTCTCAGGTTCGCAGGCACTAGGGCAGTCCTCAAGTGTTACCAGTGTACAAGAACTTGACAGACCCCAGTTACAGCTGCCTTTTCCCTTTGCAGCAGGTATGGCACGGAGAGGCCCCGTTCTCGCAGCCCCATAAGCCGCTCCCTGTCGCCCCGATCCCACACTCCCAGCTTTACTTCCTGCAGTTCACCCCACAGCCCAATGGGGACTGGCAGGACCGACTGGGGAAACGGGAGAGAGTCATGGGATCAGTCCCCGTATTCTCGACGGGAAGAGGAAAGAGACAGCAGAGAATGGCGAGAGAATGGGGATGAGAAGAGGGACAGGACTGACATGTGGGTACACGAGAGGAAACATTATTCCCGACAGCTGGACAAATTTGACTTGGATGAACGGATTGAAGGAGGCAGAGGGCACAGAGAAAAATATTTAAGGAGTGGTTCCCCTGGCTCCCTTCACCCTTTATCTGGCTACAAGAGCAGGGAAGATGACTATTACCGAAAAACCTCCAAGTCAAAATCTGACAAGTTTCAGAGGCAGCTGCAGGATTTACCTGGGAGATCTAAGAGAAAGGAAGAGGCAAAGTTAAGGGAACGCAGACATTCTTACAGCGAGGACACTGCCAGGGAGGAGGCAGCTGAACAGAAGCACAGCAAAGCATCTGAGGGCTCCAGGCAAAAACAAAGCGATAAGAATAAGGTGAAGAAAGCTGAAAAAGACCAAGAGGAAGATGCTGCTGCTGAAGGCAGTGATGTGAAGGAAACCAAACCTTCTGAGAATGAGGTAAATAGAGATCGCAAACTGTATACAAGAAGAAAGTAAACGCTGAAGTACTGTATTTTATGAAATATTTTAGATCAGTTGTGGGTGTGGTGCTGGTGACATGCAATGTTTTGCTGTGATAAAATCAGGGAATATAGTCCTAGAAGAGATCTTGGGAGGTCATCTTGTCCCGATCATGCAGATATATTACAACATTGTGGTGTAATACAGACATGAACGTTGTCTTTCTGTGTCAAGCACAGAACCTCTGGGTAACCAGTGAAGGGAAGGGGACAGACAACTCACAACAAAACCAAGTGACAATCTGCTGTTAGCATGCAGGTTGTGTGTGCAGGGGCAATTACCCTACTGCTCTCTTCTAGTCTGTGCAGAATACACCACAGCTGCTCTCTCTGCATCCATTGCCTCCTTCCACTGCCTGTGATGTGGATTGAGTTATCTGGGAATATAGTGGTATTTTACAGGGATGCACAATGTTTGTAGGACAATGCAGGGAAGTGGTTCTTATATGGCTAAAATGGGGAATTGACTTTTAATGAGGAGCATTTTCATTTTGGTCAACTCAGCAGAGCAATTGGTTTCTATTAATCATACGCTACTACCCTCAGCTGTGGCAGGGGTAATTCACACCACTCCCTTCGATGTGCTGGCAGAAATCTTCCCATGGCAGAACCACTGAATCAGCTCACCTGTAAAATTATAGGATCTCTGGAGAAATGCTCCCAGTTGGGGAAGTGGCAGCATTTGTGGGTTTGATTCTCCACTGGGAAAAAGTACAGCCCATGCTCATATCCCCACCCTATGGGGATCTTGTTACTGGCTAGTGGCTACCTTGCCTCCCCCAGCCCCCCCTGGTGATACACCCACCCCTGGGGATGCTGGCATAGGAGGCTGAAGAGCTGCTTTGCTGACTAGAGGTCTATCTCTAGCTTGTGACTTTGTGCTGCCAGGGCCATCTTCGGTTGTTTTCAGTTCACCTTGCATTCGTTCTTCTCATGTGGGGGCAAGGCTGGTGGAAACCTCTACATCTTGAAACTCAGCTAGTCTCTGTAACAGGCTGCAGCACTACCTCATGCCATAGATATGTGTGTCCGTAGCACCTTTTGTCATCTTTCTCCATTGGTTGGTATTTCACTGTGATGGATGGTTCCTTGGGAGGAGATGTCAGAGAGAAATGTCAGACAGCATCCTAAATCACCAGTGTTGCACACTCCTCCGTATGTTTTATAAGTTATTTTAAAGCAGCTTTGTTAAAAGCACACCTCTCCAGGGACTACTGCTAATAAATTATTTTAAAAGAAAGAAATAGGTTTGAATGTCTTGAACTCACACTTTTGCTTTGCCCCTCTTTCACCAGGTGCCAGGTAGTGCTGTGGTTTTGTTCTTCCAAAATATGAACTGTGAAAGTAGTCACATTCTTGACTGATCCTACATCAATAAACAAAACAGTTGAGGTCTTCTGCAGTATTTTAACACTGCTGCTATCCTTACCACGTCTGAGCCAATATAACAGATGTGGGTAGAGAACAGAGGAGTGGAGGCTGGAAATTTTAATGAATTCACATTCTCCCCCACCTGTCTTCTAGCCAATTCTACGATGTAAATTACATCTCTCTAATTTTGTTTAAATTTCCTTTTCTTAATTCTTATTTGTGTAGCTCTGCTAATGGAATCCAGTTCTTGGGTCTTTTCCCACAGCCCAGTTGACTTGCATAAACTTTAGAAATAAAGAATGTGACCTTGTGGTGACTTTGCTTCCCTAAACCCAGAATAGAAACATAATAGAGCACCACTGTGAGTTGCCATACTTGTATATGTTGTATTTATTTTAGCTTGGAAAAGAGGAGCAAGTTCCAGAGAAGAACTCACCTTCAACTAATAAACAAGGAAAAGAATCTGGAGAGATTCTGGAAAATACAAGAAAAGAAAAGGTTGGTGATATGTTGTTGGTGCAACTTCCGCGACAAAATGAGTGAAAACCCGGGTTTGGTAGCACATTTTCCCAATTGCAATATTAAACCCCTATGGAAGGGCTTGCAAAGGGTTTATAGAAGGGGGCTGTCTAAATTAACTTGCCTTATCTTGACCTCTGCTTAAAGGGATAGTTTTTCTTGAAGTCTCCAGAACTCTTTTTTTAGTTGCTCTTTGCCCATGTACGTTGCTTCACATGCGTAGCCCTTGGCACTGGCCACTGTAACATATGCCCAAGTGAACTGTGTAACTTTGTGAACCATGCCCAAAAATAGGAGATGTGGTCAGTCGGTGAAGAAGGAAGAGACTAATGATGAAAACTTTTTACAATATTGGCCTTAGAGGGACTAGGGATAGCAGCCTCTTCTGATTGTTTCTGGTTTTAATTAAATAATGTCTTTATAGCACCCCTACTGCAACATCGCGGTCTGGGACAGCAATGTCCTTGGAATTCCTCCAGCTTCATATCTGTAGGGTCATGGGTTGATGGTCAGATGTGGAAGCTATTGATATCTGTTGCTGTAGAAAACTGATCTCCTGGCAAGAACAGTGTCAACTCCCAGAGTTTTCGTGCTGTTTTAGGATTCTAGGAGGGGAAGTGTGAGAATGGCCCAACAGCAGGAGAATACAGATTATTAATAGATTATGTGTACACGATGAGTCTAGGAGTTGAAACCTGAGCTGCAAGTGTGTCTCAAAAGCAACATATACCATATAATTCTAATACTTCTGAAGTCCAATATTAGTGTCTGAGTCCTACAAGTCTATAACTGCATGTATGAGGTATTTCAGATTATGTACCTTGTACTGTGAAACTGTTTTTTCTTAACATCTAGGCCAATATCTGCCAACACAGTCCCTGGCAGAGGGCTCTTGCTGGTGGAAGGAAATGACTTGAGAAGGTAGCCATGTTTTCTCAGTCACTGTAGGAATTTAAAGGACCTAGTCCAGCAAAGTGAAAGCCACAGTGGCTAGACTGGGGTTCAGTATATTCTCATTGTGTTGCCTATTTCTTGCCAGCCTGGAATGGAGATGGAGGAAGGGGAGAGGTTCATTTCCTTGGAGATCACATAGTAGAGTCAGTTGCATAATAAAGTCTAAGAGGATGTGCCTCATTCCACTGCTTACAGAAAAGTAAGGAGCAGGAGCCCCGAGAGACTGTAATCCCCATGGCAGTTACAGGATCTCTACAAGAAGTTCATGTGGTAATTAAAAAGAGATTGCTTGTCCTTGTGCATAAGGTTTAAAATCACAACACCAAGGCATATAATTCTTTGAAACTAATATACAAGAGGGGTTAGGCATTTACCAGATCAAAGTTCTTCCTAGTTATTGCTATTCAAAGCCCACTTTTTTAAACAGTGGTGATCTGTAATCACTCAAATGTTTTACGTCTTTGTGACAGGATCAAGACTGGGAGAGTGAAAGTGAGATAGAAGGTGAGACCTGGTATCCTGCTAACATGGAGGAATTAGTGACAGTAGATGAAGTGGGAGAAGACGATTTAATTATGGAGCCGGATATAACTGAGCTTGAAGAAATAGTACCAGTTGATCAAAAAAATAAAGCTGCTTCAGAAATGTGTCCCTGTATGTCACCCATGTTAGAACTGAAAAACGATCACAGCCACTTAACTGGGAGCGAAGACAAATTTGCCCATAAAGCTTTAGAAACAAACTTCAGATCAGGAAAGGGCAGTGTAGCTTCTAGCGGCTGTCAGGATGATGATGAGGATGATGATAATGATGATGCTGTAACTGAAGCATCAAGCCTAAATCTGGACCCTGAGCAGAAGCCAGAGGAGTTGCAAGAAGACCAATCTGCTAAGGAGCCTGATCCCCAGCAGAAGGAAAGAAAAATTGATAAGAGCTCTGACACCCGCTTAGAGCCCGAAGATCACCATATACCTTCTGTTCATCTGAAAGAAGAGACTCTCCCGCTCCCTGATACATTTATAGATGATTACAAACAGATGGGATCACAAGGAGCTGAGAGCAGAGATGTTATGGAAATGCTTGTTAAAAACGCTAGTGAAGAAACAAGACACGGAAGCCAACAGTGTCCAGAGGCCAAGGGTAACTACTGCTTTTTTTCTTTTCAGCTCACAGAGAGCCTTGCATGTTTTCTCTGACAGTAGACTGAAATTTATTGCTAACAAGAATAAATGTTGCTAATAGTATCAAGACTTGTCCTTGGAGCTGCTCAGTAAAAGAACGCCAGTGCCTTTCGCCAAGCTAAACCATTAGAGGCTCTTAGCTGAATAGTGTAAAGGAAATATGATAAGCAGCATGCAAGCTTTCTGAAAGGCATAAGCTGCTATAATTGTCATGCCAAGGTTCACATGAGTTTAGCTGAACTCTTTCAGTGCCTTGCTAAATTTATTTTGAATTGTCAATGAAATGAGTGACAGTCTCTGAAGGTCAACAGAAAAGTATCTGTAATGTCTGGCTGGCTCCTGGGCAAGGTGGGTATTCTTACACACTGTACTGAAGCGTTAGTAACATGGAAATCATCCGTAGATTGTTACTTCTCAGTACCTGTTCATGCAAATATGTGCCTTTTGTCAGGACTTGCCTTATCATCTCCTGTTATCTACTTCATGCTGTCTTTAATATAACTGATAGGACATGCTGTGAGATAATGCCAATAAATGTAATCATAGCTGCCTATTAATATTTTAGCTGTCAGGAAAAAAGTATCTTGAGTGTCTGAAAGTGAGTTCAGTTCCCTGTCGCACTTTCAAATGAAACTTGAGCGAATGGGCTACGTATAATGAGGGGAAGTGGAAAACAACACAGAGCGTGTTGGCCAGCAATGCTCTTTTTTTGTTGCTACCAAAGTCCGTGTGATGGAGGAGGGTTTGTAAACAGAAGCTGCTGGAATATTTTTGAGGGTGCAATTTTCCACTAGAAAATGCTGGGACATTTAATGTGAATGTCTGATTTTGAACTACTTCTTCCTCCAGGACAGATTTGAAACTCGCTCGGTTTTCAATACTTTCAATACTTACCTGTTTGGCCTGAAGACACCTTGCCAGGCTTTAAATATTTGGAGATAACATTGCCATGTAAACTCCCTGGGACTGGGAATGCCAAGGTTGGCTCCCCTGGGCTGCCTGCTTCATAGACAGCCAGCTGATGAAAGAGTTGGGTATCCCAAGAGCATAGTTACTTTGGTGTTTTCAGCATCTCAGCTTGCAACTTGCCGGCAGGGAGCCTGGAAGCTCCAGGGGAGCTTGTGCTTCCCAGGTTTCTGCCATGGACTTGGTATCTGGGATCTGCTGTGCAAGGCTCTAGGCTCTCTGCAAATACAGCTGCCAGCTCAGAAGCCCAGAAATCAACTCAAGTGGCACTTAAGTTGCCACAAAGGCCCTAGTTGTCTTCACAAGAGACAACTGAAGCTTGCAGGTTGTCCAGGATCTCTGCTGCAGATTTGGAAACCTGGGATGGGCTTAAAATTAACCTGAAAGCCAACCAGTCAGGATTTTATGTTATTTACTTTTAAATCATGTAATAAATGTATTTAAAACAATGAAGGAAAATTCATTCTCATAGCCAGAAATTGCAGATCTTTGAACTACAGACTTGAAAGACAGGAAAGGTTTGGTTTGGGCAAAAATAGGTTTGTTTTATGAGAAAATATATCCCTTATCAGGGTGAAATTTGCAAAGCAATAGAAATTTTATCAGGGTAAGGGAACTAGTTCTTTGATGTAAGAACTGAAGAATAGGAATCAGACCAGTTTATCTGTAATTCTGTTGCTCTGTGATAACAAATTTATCTATTTTTAAATAAAAGCAATTCGTATGTTGGGAAGGGAGAGCATCTGTTCTTTTGACTGGCTTTATCTCCCTCAGCAAATCAATCCACTGTAATCCACACCTTGAATCTCCTGTCTGTATCCATGAATGTCGGTCAGCAGGGACCAACCATCCCATCCCTACTGGCCAGCAACCAAAATCTTCAAGTAGCCAAGAGCCATAAAGCAGAAACTGTCCCTTGGAGAGCTGAGGAATTGAGAAGAGTGGCTCCAGCGAGAAGATGACAATGGTGCTGCAGGGGTCCTACCAGAGGAAGGTTTGCTGTGCCCATGCAGCTCCTTAGGCAGTTTGTGGATTGGCTCTCAGCAAGTCCTGCTAGCCCCAGCCCTTATCCTGTGTCAGCCCAGCTCCATCGCTGGTGCTGCAACACCATACGTGGTTACAGAGCTGCAGTCAGACCATGCTTATGCCAGAGGCATGTATAAAGTTATAGATCTATTCAGAGATTGAAATATGAAAAGAAAAAACATAATGAAAGTGAAATTAGAAATAGAAAAATGATCTACTGAGAGAAATAGGGGTGAGTGCACAGTGTAGTATAGCTGTTGGAGTTGCACTGAGTAGGCCTCTGATTTGAATGGAAAAGCATTTTTTCCAGATTTTGCTTCATTTATAGATCCACCCAGAAAGTGTTGCCAAGAAGTTTACAACCATCTCTTTAAACTAATAAACTGTTTTCATTCAATACATTTATTCATTTGTTAAGCAAATTCTAGGTACCTGGAAATGAGATCTTTGGAATACCCGGAGGTAGAGTCTAAAAGCAGGCACTCTCCACCAGGCTGGGAACAAGAGGACGTCTTCACCGAACTCAGCATTCCCCTGGGTACGTTCAGACGCCCGGGCCTGCGCTGCCGCCCACTGCAATACCTAGAGCTTACAACAAGATGTCACTTTAAGGCTACTTGCTATATTTATTTTTCAGAACAGATGTGAGGAGAGTGAAGGAACGGGGCATATGACAGAGGGGTAGCTGTTGAAAGAAATGGGCTTTTGGTTATAGATCATTGCTAATTTCACTCCAGATGAAAGGCAAAAGATAGCTGTTAATGTCGCTGATGAGATTAAGTAAATTCTCTTGGACTGTATGTTGAAAAATACTTAGTCATCTAATAGTCTTTGTCATAAAAGTATTGAGTATACTTTCAGCATAAGCAAAAGTATTGGTTCTACTGAGTAAGCACTGATCATGAATAAAACACCTGGAAGAAGTACATCCTAAAGAGCAATCTGTGTAACTTAAGCATACATTTACTGCTAATAAGTACTATTGCTATTCTAGCCCCTGAGGTTACACAGTGAAGTTTCCACTCAATATTATGCACAAGAAAGTACATTTTAAAATATGTATAATATCTAAGTGAAAAGTGGAAGGTGTATTTGCAATGCATAGCATTTTAAACTGCAGCTCAGTACTGCAAAATTAGGGAAACCAGAGAAGTGAATCCGGGATTCAGTCTTCATAGATATGTAATTTAACTGACCAGCACGTTTTTTCTTTGAAAACAAGTTTATTGTAGAGGGGAAGGGTTTCAACTGACACTTTAATGTAACTCAGAATTTTTTTATAGGTGTGGAATTTGTGGTGCCTAGAACTGGGTTTTACTGCAAGCTCTGTGGACTCTTCTACACAAATGAAGAGACAGCAAAGACAAGTCACTGCAGAAGTACTGTTCACTACAAAAATCTTCAGGTAAAAACACACCTGAAGCTAGCTAACAACTAGCTTATGGGGTGGATTGCGCGTAAGGTAGATGACGCTACGAAGAATTAGTTTTCATGCTGTGGACAGAATTAAGACAAAGTGAAATTTAGATAAGCAAAAGATTTCAGTAGTTCCAAATGTTAGCACACTAATTTATCACTCCCAGATCCTTGAAATCAACTTCTGGACTACAAATAAAATGAGGCCAGATGACAATTTTATTTTCTTATCTATATTTGGTCCTTGTCAGTAGCACAGTATGCAACTCAGATCTTTTAATTCTCTGCTCTTGAGGGTCTTGAACATTTATATCACTGGGAGTGAGCCCAGCAGCAGCCTTTGTTATTTCTTAATTTCAGGAGCATTAAACATGCCACTTGTTTAATAATGTTGCCAGACTTATTTTTGCACTAGCGTGAATTTCTGCAGCGTGTTTCAGCACGCAGTACTTTGTGATGCACAGGCTCTCCGAGGCATTTCCTGTGACCTGCTGAAATCACCTCCCTGTGCTACAGAACAGCACGGTGGTTCAGCCACGCGGAACACCACTACTGAATAATTTCTATAAGGATATGCAGAAGCATGTAATTACTTGTATGCTTTCCACAAGCATATACCATAAGCATATCAACACTTGATAACAGCACACAGAGACCAGGGGTGCTTGCAGTTCAATCAAAAAACTTTATTACTTTTCAGATGCAGAGCTGATAGTAATAGTCGGGACAGCATGAGCATTAACTGCCCTGTGCTGAGGACTCCTCAGAGGAGGTAGCCTTGCCTCTCATCTCCTGCCTGTTTGCAGGGTGTGTACACTGCAGGAGACACTTTTATTAGCAGTTGTTGGCATTCGCCTGCTCTTGGCAAAAGGCATGAAAGAGCAAGGCGGCTCCTTCCTTCTCTGTTCTTTCCCTCTGCCCATAGTAAATGCTGGAGCTCTGCTTCTCTCCAAGTAAAACCTATCCTTCCCTAGCTGGCTAGTAGGCACTGGCTTTTCTGGTGACACTGAGTCAAATAATTTCTCTGGGAGAATTTTCTTCTTGACTTTCCTGAAGTTACGTACCTGTAATCATACAAGGGCCTCTGGCTTTTAAAGACTGTGCCTGCAGTTGCAATGCTTGCTAATAATGGATCCTCCAAGTGTAAGCTTGTAAAACAGGTGCCCAGTTTGCATGCCTTTTTTTGCTTCATCCAAAAAAAATCCAGAGGGATTCACCATAAGTGGCACCACTCAGTGCAGGCTGTGTATCCCATGCGAGTCCATCCCAAAGGAGCTTGTGCTAACGCAGAGATTGCAACTCCAGCCCCTGCCCCTGGCAACTGGTCCCATGGGAAGAAGAGGGATTTTTTTCATTTTCTAAATTATTTTGTTAAAAAAATAGAAAAAAAGTTCCAACTAAAACTGAGTCAGTGGAAAAAAACTCTTTTGCTCCCTCTTAAGACATCTCCCATGAGCACTGCGGTAGATATCTAACACTGACTTGAGATAAAAGAACGAAGACCACAAAAGATGTTAAAATTAAACCTGTCAAATATGGTAATGAAAACAGACTGTTCTGTCGAGCCATACCTCTTATCTTACTAAATGGAGGAAGTAAATGTCTTATTCAACTTTTGCCCACTCAAGTGGAAACTCAGCAAATTTAAAATAATTGTCCTGTATTACTAGAACCCTTTTAGCTGCAATAATGCTTATTTATGCAGTCTGCAAGAAATGTCAGTATTTTATGACGATGCAATTTAATGAGTGTACCCACCAACATAAGAACTATGGACTCCAACGTTTACTGTATGTGTAGCTGTGGGGCTGCTGCTGCAGACTGTCTTTCTATTGTCTTGCCTATATGTCAAATACCATTGTCCCATGACAACAACATTGTCCCAAATGCTCTCATGGTTGAGTCTTTTATAGCTGACTTGCTACTTGTCATCTTTCATGTGACGTGATGTCCTTGGAGCTACATCCAAAATATATTAGATTTGAATGCAAAACTAAACAGTTTGTTTGCCAGTTTTCTTCCAAAAGCCTTGCTTAGATGATGACAATTTTGTCCTGAAGTAAAATAGTCAACTTCATCCGAGTGTGGTGCCCCTTGAAGAACAGCAGTCACTGAAAAAAATCCAACTGTTTCCTTGTCAGCTTTGCAGACTTTTTTGTAATTTTCCATTCTCTTCAGCTTAATAAATGATTTTCCCAGGTGGTATTTATGTTTACAGACCCACTGCATTTTCCATGTCCAAAAAATCCATCATTTGGCCATCCCTCCCACCACTACCACAAAAAGCTGTCGGATTCATCTGGTGTAAGCTACCTTGGCAACTCAGTGCAGCATTTTATCCTGTTTTCCACTGGCTTTATGCAATATTCATCAAAACTTGTATTTAAATGAAAAAATATTTTTTCCTTGTCTGTCATTTTGCTATAAATTAATCTGAATGTCTGGTCTGTGGACTTCAAAACTGGTGTTTGTGGTACTCATGATAGCTGACAATGTCAGCTAAAGGTGATGAATAAACCTCAGTATTATTTTGGTGGGTAATCATTAAAAACCAAAACCACATGGGTTATCTGATCCAATGACAAACGTTAGTGATTTATTACAGTTCATGGTGTACGGATCGCTTCTCCCAGCCTTTATGGACCCTATATCTCTCTATACCACTGTAACATTTACTCTGGCTTTCTGCCACATGGAATTTTGTACCCAGGGATCAAGACTGAGAGTTGTGTAATTTTCACAGCTGAATCTCTGTATTCAGAGTAACAAGGGGACGATTGTCATTTTGTCACAGGTATGCCCATTCATTACCATTACTGAGTCCCTTACACCCAAAACTTTTATTTACATGAGGCAACCTGGCAGTCCTAACACAGCCCTTAGGGTTTTTTGTACATCCATTTCTCATTTAACCTCTTCCCCGTGGATGCCAAAGAGTAAACTGTACTGTGGGGGAATCCTGCAAGTAGACAGAAGTTTGCAGTGATGTGAGATGGTCTTTTCAAAACAAATCAGAATGAATAATCAGCTAGAAAAGAGAGTTTTATGATCCTGATAATATGCAGGTCAGTTATTCTTGCATGTGGTGTATGTATGTCATTAATAAGAATATCTCTACATTATTATGTGGAAATTTCCCATGTGTCTCTCTACACTAGCTGCTGCTGAAGAGCTTCTTTCCATCCATTTCTAGGTCTGCTGACCTTGAATAAATACTCTGAGCACCATTTTCAGACCCACATCAGTTCATCATCCATTTTGTGTGCAGTTCTGCCAACTAAGAGCACTGCCAAAAAGCTGAAAGCCTCACTGGCCATGTATTTTTAAATCACACTGAGTGCTTAAAGATCTGAAAGGCTTTATCTTAGAGAAACACAATAAATGTAAATACTCTAGCCAGACTGCTAAATTGTGTTAATTATTACTGAGATTGATTATTCCCTTAAAGCAAATGTTCTTGTGCAGAAGGTCTATCTCTGAACTGGACATGCTGAAAATGTAATATATGTGCTTTAAATTGTGACTTAGAAACTGCATCTATTTTCTGACAGACCAGTCTTATACTAGCATAATTCAGTTTACTCAGTGGAGTTAGTTCCTACCCTATAGCACATGGGAGCAGAGAGTGTGCAAGGAGAAAAGGTGAGGTCTGGTTACACAGACTGATGGGGAGACGTGGTCCTCCTGGTTCTGTCACCGGTTCCCCTTGTGGCACAGAGAAAATCACTGAACTTATGAGGCTCTCCATGTATTAAGGTAGTTTGCTTGACATGGGTCTATTTCCTGGCTTGAATTTTCATCAAAATGGGGCTTCTATGTGTTTGCTTCCCTTTTGAGATGCTGGGCGAGTGTGAGAGCTCTGAAAAGGCATAAAGCATCTCATGTGGAATATGTTCAGTTTGGGTAACAATGCTTTGTTTTTGATGTGATTGCAGAAGTATCTATCCCAGCTCGCAGAAGAGAGCCTGAAAATGAAGGAAGAAGGCAGCCATCTGCCTCAGGATGACACTGGCATTGTTCCTCACTTTGCGAAGAAAAAACTGTGATGCGGATGAACTGGAAAAGCTATAATGAGTGAATGCTGATACTTTATTTTTTTTTATTTCTGTGATATAACTGTCAATTTGCACTGTACAGAGGAGGGGAAATAAAGAGCATGTTCCATGCATCTATGCCCAGAGTGCCATTAAAAACCAAAATGCCTGAAACTGTTTCCCACGGTGAAGCAATGCTGGCATATCTGTAAGAAGTGGAGCAATTCTTTCTCACACTCTGTGTGCTGGGAGTGGTTTCTTAGATTAAATCAGAATTCTCAGGGATTCTTGAAGTTTTAATTCTGATGTGACACATCAGGTCAGGCGGAGTATTTAGAAGCACTCAGCATCCTCCAGTGGACGCTGGAAGGAAAGGGGATGTGACTATAAATAGGCTTTAATGTTGCTTAAAATACCTTCAGCCATTTCACTCATTGCCCCAGTGAGAAGTAGGATTTGCATAGGACATCTAAAGCTATTGTGCTAAACTAGTCAGTAGATGGCATAACATAAACCCCATTAGCATCCACCTCCACGTGTCTTAGAGCTTGGTGACATGATAAACTGTTTGTATTGTTAAGCACTGACTGTACACTGACTGCGTTGTACGAATGCAGAGGGAGCCACAGTCTGTCCCAGGGACCTTACAGCCTGAACCCAGCACAGCAAGAGCAACTCAAATACACGTGCTGAGAGCTCACCTGTTCTGGTTTTCAGCATTTTCCATGGTGTGATCAGGATGTTCTCCAGGTACCGTTGTGTTTGAAACTCTTCTTTTTTGATAATTGTGAAGGGTGCCAACTTTGAGTCTTACAGACTTGAAACTCTCACGAGAGGCTTTTTAAAGTGCCACATGTTTGGACCATGTCTCTTTTAGACATTTTATTCAAGATCCTTGCTTTTGGGGTCTTTTTGTTTTCTTTGAAGTTTGCTTTTCCTCAGCTTGGCAACGTTGAATTTTCCTGGTTTTCGTGGAAAGATGCCAGACTTCTAATATTGTTTTTCTATTTTATTTCCCTGAATTTTTTAAGGCGAATACAACTACTAATGGCTCACAGAGTGCTGCACTGAGAACACAGGATGCACCAGCAGCTCTGGCATTATTACGAGCTATTGTTTCTGCACAGTTGTTGCTTAGTATTTTGCAAAGTCCCTTTGAAATGCACTGTACAAGTTTCTGGTTCATTTCAATAGGGCTTTGTGTAGTAAAGTGAATACGTATGCAAACCATTGCCAGAACTGATCCTGGAGTTATGCTTTTATAAAATGCCCCATGTAATCTAGACAGATGGGGATTTGCAGATGTATTTCCATCACAGTATGTTCTGTAAAAATTACTGGTGCTGGACGTCCTGTTTAGAAGTTGTGCAGAGGAAATAGTTTCCCAGAAGGTTCTAGCCATCCCTAAGAACGACATGGATGTCACATAATATTGCAGAGTGGCTAAATTGCCCAAACTGCTTCCACCAAAGTATTCGTTCCATTATTTCTTGTGCCAGCAGCCACACTCATTCTCTGAAGTACCCTGTAGCCAGGCAGTGTGTCTCAGAGGTGCCTGGTGTTGTTGCCTGAAGCCCTGTTCCATTTCATGGCCTATGCTTTCCACTGTTTTTTACCAGAGGTGGTTTCAGATTTCATATTTGGAATTCCTGCTTCTTGCAAGTTGAAGGATTCTTTGCATCCCAGATTCAGATGTGGCCTATCCAAAAGACAAGGGGAAATTAAAAACATTACAGCCTAAATCCTCCTTTGTCCAGACTTGAAGTATGTTAAGATTTGGGTCCATCTGTCATTTTAAACTGCCTTTTTGGTTTTTTTGTTTTCCCAATGAAAAAAAAAAAAAATAATATTGCAAACCAGGTATTTTTCCTTCAAGGGTTGGGTTTTTCTTTGAATGTTTGTTTTTCACGTTGCAGTGAAATTTGAGCACAGGGCTGTTAGGGTGAGGGCTTGTATTGCAAGCTAGAAGATTATGAAAATGGCAGTAAAGATTGTGCAATTGTCTTCTAAAGCACAGCTCTAAATCTGGTCATGTGTCATCTGAATATGAAGTTCCCTTCATGCCCTTCAGCACAATCTGAGCACAAGGGAAGGAAATCACTACAAATGCAAGCATCAGATCTTTGAAGCTAACCCTGCTATCAAGCTGGGGCTCTCACTGGCCTAATGGGAGCTTGTTAGACCATGTGGTTAAGCTTAATTGGATGTGAGACATAGCTGACTGTATATCAAAGTCATATGCCTCCAGCAACTTTATCCCCAGGTAACCTCAAATGAGAAAAGTATCACTGTTATTAGTCTTTATTTGTATTGCAGTAGAAGCTACGGGTCCACTGCCTTTATTATAAGCACGGCACAAATCCACAACAAAGACTTTCCCAGGCCAAAAAGCTTTAAATCAGGCTTTCTGAAAACAGGCAACAGGTGGATACAGGCAGGCAGGGAAAGCAGTAGGTAATCATGAGATTTTGACTGGCAGCAGAAGAATAATTAAAATGAATGCTCACCCAGGGGCTTATTTTTGGATTTACGGGAGATGATTCAAACTACTTTCCCCCTCCTCTGGTTCTGAACCAGGTTCGCTGCCATTATTCACAGCTTGCATATTTAACCTCCTTTTTTTTTTCCTGGCCAGTCACATTAGACACACAAAATCCCTTCTTGAGAGAGCGGACCTTGGTATCCTTCAGCCCCCTGACTGTTTAAGTTGCAGTCTCCATCCAGGGCTCCAAAAGCTGGAGTCTTGACTGAGGCTCACCAGGAACTGTCCTGGCTCCAGATATCTTGTTTGGGTCATGGGTACAGGTCCTTGCTTGCCACTGAGGAAGGAGGAGGCTCCAGATGGTATCTCTGCCCTATGTAGTTTCCTTTTCTGGAGGTAGATGACTCAGATGAGTGATGCAGGTGCAGTGCCCAGCCCTGCAGATGTGATCAGGCCCAGGCATTTGTAGAGGTGGTTTGGACACCCTGTCCCTTTGGGCTCTGTCCTGACGCAACAGCAATCTGCAAAATACTGGGTACCGCCAAATGGGCACTTCACCTTCTGAGAAGGTCCTTTCCCCCCTAAAACTCAACATCTGAAAGCAGTGAAAAGCAATCCCAAGTCTCAATTAGCTCCTAACGATCCCTGTGATCAGTTTTCAGCCTGATGCACTTTGAGAACTCAGAGATAATCTCCTTCCCTCTCCAACAGGCCATCATACAATGCTGACAGGCACTCAACTCCTCAACTTCTCTCTTCTACCTATTCTGCTGAGGAAGAAGGACGCTGTAGGCAGACGCTTCCCTTTCTCAGCTTGTGTAAAAACGTGTTGTTTCTTTTGGTTTATTATATTTAAAATCTTGACTTTTTTTTAGTTGGCATAATTCATCATCACTATAATCCACGCTGTTTATTAATACGTACGTGTATATATATATATAGCACAAAGCAGGCTCAGGTCTAGCCAAACAAATATTGATATTTTAAAAGGAGGTTCCTTAATATATTCAAACCATTTAAACACATCTCAACCAAAGATTGCACTTTTTGAACAGGGACTATGTTTTTCATCTTTGTGAAATCTGTATTGATCTCAAATAGTCTTTAATGTCAATCTGCAATTTACTTTCTTTGAAGTAAAAAATAAAAGAATTAAACATTTGCCCCATAATATTAGACAAAGTTTCATATTGGCTTTAACACTAAATTAGTGTTAGGCTGGTTATATTCAGGGTTTTTCTATTCTCTAAGGATTAAGGCTGTGATTTGTTGAATTATACTTGAACTGGACCAGATGTACTATTTATTGAGCTTATATAATCTTGTTAATTTAAGTTTTGGCTTGTAAACAGTTGGACTTTGTTAGTACTTGTTTAATTATGTAGGAACTGTCACCAATATTAACTGATCTGTGTAACTGATTGCAAAGTGTTTCAATTTGTGTTTCTTAAAAAGAAAGATTTTAATAAAGAGAATTATAAAGCATATACATTGGTGGGCAGTTGTCCCAGCAACAAGACTCTTCTAGCTTCCCAGGGGCTCTATTAAAACTCAAAATGAATAAAAGATAGTTCGGGAGGTAAGAAGGAAGCAGAAGGCTAAAATGTCTGCTTTTAAATATAATTTCTACAAGTTGTGATTCTTACCAGGTAGCTCCTGCCATGCAGATTGCAAGTGATTGCCATCATCTGGTGCTGAAGTTGAAAGGGAACACATCTCAGCAGTTCATTCTGTAATTATTATTGTTATTACCCACTCCTGTGCCTCGAGAGATGTCCTCACTTCCCTTTTTCTCTTTATTTCTGAATGAACTGGGCAAGCTGCATGTTCCCACTGGCTTTTCTCTGTCTCCATCCAGGTTGTCTTCTCATCCTTTTGAAAGCACCATATAAAATCATCCCCAGCCAAGTACCTTCTCCACCTCATCTCAATCTAAATCCCCCTGTTTGCCATTTCCCGTTTCCTTTGTGCTCTCCCTCTGCCTCTGCCGATTGTTCTTCTTTTCAGCAGACCTCTCTCCCTAGTGTCCTCCCAGCTCCACAGGGACCTTTCCTACTCCCCAGCCTTCTCCTTGGGTCAACTCCGTCACCAGCAACTGGAGCACCTGGGAGGAAATACCCAACCTCAGTCAGGGTGATGTAAAGACATACTTGTACTAAATATTTAAAGAATGCAATGAGAATAAAAGCTGAGGGGAAACTTCATCTCCAGCTTTGATGCATTCACTCAGCAGGAAACACTAAGAGGAAAATGGAGACAAGGTAATGTCCAATGTCCATGTGCAAGGCTGGGTGTGGGGCACCAGCAAAGCACAAGCTGTGCCTCCCACCACCCGCTGAGGGAGGGAAATGGGTCTGTCTGCCCCACTGAATGGTCAGGGAAATGGGTAATGGGCAAAAATATTGGCACACAGGTTTTCTGACTCCCCAGTTCACTAAATCAGCACTTTAGCGTCTTTAAGTAACTGTTTTGCAGCTGGTGCAAACATGTAATGTATTTTAAGCACAAATGGTTTCAGTTCTTCTGTCCTGGATGTACTGAAACCTTTGTACGTGTGATTTTGATACCATCTCGTCGCAGCTAAGAATCTGCCTCGCTCTAGAAATCAGGCACATCAATTTTGTAAGTGTTAACTTGGCATCATAGTTCTGTAACAAAAAGAAATGAAATCCAAACTGTCGTGTACAAAACATAATGAGTTTCCAGGACAGATTTTGTCACACTCAATTTTCTTGGTGGAAAGGGGAACTCAGGTGTGAAAGGCTTTACAAGTCAGTGCCAGCCCTCACCCAAATACCAGCTTGGGCTTTTGACACAAGGCTGTGACCAATTTCTTGGACAGCCAGGCTGTAACCCAGCCGTCCTGCCCCACCGTCCAGGCAGACCAGCTCAAGGCTGTCCCTAAACAGGAGCCCTCCCTGGGAAGCTGACTGGGAGGGCGGGCAGGGGTGTGCGGGGAGCTGGGGATGGTGCTGCCTGCTCTGGATGCGGCCGGTGTGGGGCTCAGCTGGTGAACACACCCCACTGACACAAGCATGGCAGGGCGATCGGCAGCTTGTGGCAGCACGTGCTGGCATCACACGAAGCATCCTCCCTCCGCCTGCTTTGCAGCGCTGGTGCAGTCTGGGGCTCTGCCATGTTTGTGCAGGTGGCAGCGAGGGCAGCCCGAGAGAACAGGTTGGCTTTTGCTCACTTTTCTACATCCGACTGGCAATCTCTGCCTATCTGTGTCAATATGTTGAGTGCTCCTCACGTGCTTGGCTTGCCTGATGCAATGCCACACAAGGAAGCCATGGGAGCACACAGTAAGTATTCCTGGAGGAAACGTTCCCCCTGTTGTGGAGAAGAGAGGAACTGTACAAGGATGGAGGATTCTTCCTACAGCATCTTAGTGGAACTGGGTAATGCAGCAGTGAAAAAAAAAAGTATCTTTTTTCCTTGCACAAAAGAAATATCCATAAGGATCAGCCTTCTCATTGCAGGGCCTCAGCTGGCCTTACCGACTGGTGGCCAGGAATCCCCTCCACCTCCCCTGGCATGTCACACCTCCCCTTTGCTTGCCTTCCACAGAGCTACAGTGCATTACAGTGCTGGCAATCTGGCCCCAATCTTTATGAAATACGCTGTCTTGTGCTAACCTTATATATTCACAGCACCATGGAAACACAATCCCCCAGATGCTGAAGTGACAGCAGAAGAGGTAGTTTCCATGCCTTATTTCCTAGTTGTCCCCTTTTACTGCCAACGTGAGGCTCAGGAGGTCCCTGCCTGGCATCCTGGAGGCTTGGGAGTGGGCAGGGGAGTGGTAGGGCCACTTCACACTGTGAAGATGGTTTTCTTAGGGCTCATCTGCACACAATTACATCAGCCTACTGCAGGGTGAGATTTCTAATCAGATACCCAAGGTGATTAAAGCCAGTGAGCCCTTTCCTTTCAGTTCACATTGGTTTATTCTGGCTACATGGCCATCTGTCAGGAGCAGCATTTAGCTAACTGAAGTAGCTTCATTTAAACTGAAATAGGAGCATACGTCAATTTTTAATTGTGTCAGATCTGAACGAGCGGGCATGTCCAAAAGCTTTTGGTGAACTAGAAAGCTGCATAGGACAGGCTGAATCCAGCCTACTAAACGTTTAAATAATTGCCAGGCAGAGTCTTGGCCAATATTCCTCAAGGTAAGACAGTATCAGCAGCACAGCCCTGGGCTGGGAGGCAGCACCTCCAGCCTGATTTCTTCCCAGTGCCTTAGAAATGAAGGTTCCTGTTTATAAGCTGTCCTCCCCTTGTTCCTGAGCCTTGTTTGAGGACATGTATATTAGATCCACCTTCCTTAAACAGTCTTGGTGCCTTTAGAGGACACAGGAAGCCTGTTTTGTTTGTGGGTTACTTCTCCAGCTGGGCTGTGTTTGCACTGCACCTAGTTTATCTTTGGCAGATAGCAACGTGTTCTTGGCAGCAAACTTTCACCTTGAGCTCAGGGGGTGTAGCCACACTGTGTTTTGCACACCTGTGGTGGGGAACTAGGAAAAAATTGCCTGTTTGTATCACTGCTGAGATGTTAAAACCAGTTTCACAGCAGTGTTCTTAGTGCTTTGCAGAGGTCCCAGCTCCCAAGATGTGGGCACGTTGGAGGGCAGCATGCGTGCGTGCAAGTGCGTGCATGAGCAAGACTCGTGTTGCCTTGCACGGACTTCAGCATTAAGCAGCTGGCAGTCGGATGTACTTCTCCAACATTATGATCACAAGTCACATCGTTTTGGTGTCTGCCTGAGTTGGGTTTCTACCCTCCTTATTTACCCTGTTCACTATTACTTCCCATAACACTCTATCTGCAGGTACGAGCTGTGGTGACGAGCTTGCTGAGCCACTGAGACATGCACGGGGACTGGTGTCTGTGCCACAAGGTGCCCTTGCCACAGAGTGCAAGGTCTCTGGAAACAAGGCAGACCTTAACAGGCACGTTCAGAGCAGATTTGGCTGCATTAAAAGAAGGTACACTGAGACCAATAGGAAGAGCAACCCAGGTCTGTCCTGATGCTAATGGGGATCAGCACCGCTCCAGCTGGGCTATTCCAGTGCCTGTTTCCATCTGATTGCAATTGGGAAAGATTAACTCAGTTAGGCAGGATATGCTAGATCTTAGTCTGCCAAGAGATCAGCAAGGCAGCCAGGATGCTGTAAATGATCCCAGCAGCCTTTTCCTTCCTTTTCTATCACAAATTAGCCTGGTTGGGGGTGAGAGTAGGGGACGAGGGGTATTTTAGTGGGGCAGGGTAGGGACTTGCCATTGGATGTTCCCCTCCTGTGCCAGGCACAGAAGGAAGTCCAGCTGCTGCAGAGGCGCAGAGAGACCTGGCAGTGCCTTGTGTGACTGATGCCAGGCTCTGTATGAAATGGACCCAAGAGGTCTGAAAGAAATTGGTAGGACTGTGTTCATGTGTATTTTCCATCTGCAAGATGATATCCCTGTGACTGCATGTTTGTAGGTTGTGTGCTACCTGCTCCTCTGCTTTTCTCCTCCTGCAAAGGCAGATGCTGACTCATGAGCTGCTTCTCTTCAGGCATCCACATGTTTCTTCCCAAATCCACTCCATGGGTCTGATCCCAAAAAGTCTGGTTGAATCAAGGGCTACTTGAGCCTTAAGGTTAGTCAAGTCCCCGTTTAAAATGGCATCAAAGGCAAGCAGTGCCTAGCAGTGTGGAAAAGCACTTGGCTCTGCCAGCCCAGTGAAATGAGATAAAAAATCTGAAGTTAAAGAATCCTGTCAGAAATATGGTTTGGGTATGTTCCCCCTAGAGCTGCTTCATCTCTCTGCACTCAGTGCTTGTTCTCACCATGGCAAGGAATGGCATGAACTCACTTTTCATGAATTACTTCTTGCCAGCCAAGCAAGGTGGGAAGTAAATGATGTTTGCTGAAACTACCATCTAGGTGGTCTAAGCAAGGGGATGTTAGCTTGGAAGGAGCAGGGGAGGTGTTTGCACCAGGAGTCAGTGTGGGTCAGCTGGTAACTGGTGCTGCTGTGGTATCTTGATTGCTTGTGATTGTGTGAACATGCCTGAAGATGCAGATGGTATAAAGCAGAGCGGTGCTTATGAGTTTTTTGAAGCTCACATCTGCTCTTATTTGGTCCTGGAGGCTTTCAGCAGAGACCACCCACTGAAACAAAGAAGAATCATTTTCCTGAAATGCAAGGGACCAAGATATGTATTCAACCTTGTTCAATGCCCTTCTATGATCTTGTGAAGCCTCTGAATTCCTCTTTACCCACAAGAGGTTTACTAATGCGCAAAATGAGCTCCTGGATCAAAAAGACGCTCCTTTCTAAGGGGATACGGGTTGTTGAGGCTTCAGGTCTTCTGTCTTTAACGATTAATGCTTCAAGGTGAGTTGTCATAGGCTGCTAAAATAATTTTCCCACCACTTTCCTCATGTCAGCATTTCTGGAGCTCCGGTGCATTGTGGCTGCTGTTGTTATGTAAGGATTTATGAATGGCTGCAAAGTTCAAAGGCATATTGGCAACCCCAAGTCCTGAAAAGCCAGGAGTCAGCCCAAGCCCTCCCTCGTTTCCCAAGAAGAAGTTGTTTGCCAACTATTTATTTTCCCAACTTTTTTTATTATTATTAGCCAGCAAAGTTTAGGATCTCTTTATTCACCTCCCAGTTTTTTGAGCATTTAAGTTGCACTAGTTTCATGTTTTCAAATCTTTCATCCACAACCTTGAGGGCTAGGGACATACTTTGTTTATAAATGAAAGCTGCAATTCCCTTGTTTCAAGGAGCTGGGATTTTAGGATATATTCCTCAAAGCATAAAAAAGTTGTGATAAAATCACAGGAGATGCTAGCAAAGCCCAGTCTCCTCTGTTGGGAAGGGAAGGCGTTGGGCTACAGCGAGCTGCAGGCATCCCCAGCTACTGTCGTGTTAGTGAGTCAAGTAAAAATAACATTGTGGTTAAACATCAGCTCTGCAGGCCTGACTACAGAAGATAACCTCATCCCTTTCTAGCTGCAGTGCTTTACAAAAGCGCTGCCTTTGTAATCCTCCGGATTAATGTTCCCACTCAAGCTCTCTGTCCCAGAAGGCCTGGAAGATGCATTTAAAAGCATAAAGCCCTCCCTGGGATGCAGAGGAGGCTGGTGCCAGCCAGGCACCTCCTAGGACACCTGGCTGTGGCTGCTTCCAAACTGGGACCATTTCATCCCAAGTGGTCTTCCTTTCTTCCCTATCATTCCTCTTCACTGTTGCTTTAATTTCAGCTTCCTCTTTCAGGTAGCGCCCCCCCAGCTTGAATCAGATCCCTATTGTCTGTGCTCTCAACACAGCTGTTTAAATCCCTTCCCTCAAACACCCCTGCTTTCCAGAAAGCTCCTGCCTGCAAGGGCCAGGCGCTGTTCTGAGTTTGTGGCTTTTTGTCAGGTCTTGGGCTGAGCTCAGATTCCTGTTTGGACCAGCATGAGGTCAAAATGGAGATGAACTCAGGAAAATCCTCCACTTCAGCAAAGCGTGATGCTTGCTGACTGCGTGCTGGTGGCTCCTGCAGCGCTCTGGCCTGGGACTTACGAGCTATGCAGAGTGAAGCGAATGATTAGCATTATTAAAAATGCTTTGCAATTATACAGTGTCTTTTCATCTAAAGATTTCAAAGCTTCGTAGCACTCACACAAAGTTACTTATTATCCCTGGCGTTTAGCAGAGTCAGGAAATGAAGGAAAGCAGCTAAGTGACTCGCCTTAGGTCATGCAGTACGTCCGCGTCAGAGGTGGGAACTCGGCCCCGAAGTGCTGACTCCACGGCTCATGCCCCAGCGCGAGGACACACCTCACCTTCTCTCATGCCAGGCCAGCTCCTTGCAGGGTGCAGACATGGGGGAAGCACTCAGCCCACCTGGAGGGTCAGCACAGCCCGGGTAGTGCCCAGGAGGTGCCTGGCTGGGAGCAGTACGCTTTGTTCCCAAGCCCTGCTCCTTCCCCCAGGAGCTCTGTGCACATTGCCGAGGGGCTGCTGTGGGATCTGTTGTGCCTGAGGCTGCAGTCCAGCTTGCCACCACACAGGGTCCACGGCAGCCATCATCAACCTGGAAAGCCTGCAGGGCAAGGTGTGGTGTGGTGTGCCCCTGGGCTGAGCATCACAGCTGCAGCCCCCATCTCCAGAATGCTCCCTCCAGCCCGCTGGCTGTATGTATGTGGGAAGACTACAAGGACCTTCCTTGACAAGGGACATCTCTAGAGACACTTCAACCTTGATTCCTCTGAACACGCTATGCAGGAACTGGTGAGGACCAGAGACAGTTTTGCTTGTATCAGCACTGCAGCCAGGCTGCTACTCTCCTGCTAGCCGAGCCCTGGCTATGGTGAAGGTGCGGCAGCACTGACTCCCTCCAGACTTGGCAGTCCAAGCCTGCCAAGGAGCCTGGATATATGTGCAGGCACCCGCCAGGAGATCAGAAATACGTTTCTAAGGTGTTATGCTCTTTGGCTGGCTCAGCCGGCTATGCTGTGAGATGCACTGGGTGCCAAACCTACGTGCCTTGCAGCAAGAGAGCTGAAAGAGTCAAGCCCTTGTACACCGTCACTCCTCTGACTTCAGTCCAGTGATGGGACTTTGGGACAGTGTGTCATCAGGGAGGAGAGCCAGAAGGAGGGACTGAAGAGGAAGAGAGAGAGGAGAGAGACAGAGAAAAAAAGCAGATGTGAAACGGTGAAGAGAGGCAGGTAGACCTCCAGACCTCACTGGCCAGAGGAAGTCTGAGTCTCCTGGGCCTTCTGAGAGAAAACACCTTTTTGATGTTTACCACAAAAGGTGACTTGTACAGCTATATTCTTAAGATGAAAAAAATATTTTAAAAAATACAACTAATCTACTTCTGCTCTTCCATTCTGTCTTGCTTATTTTTACCCTAGAAATACAAGGAAAATCCACCTTGATCAAGTTTTTTCTGGAAGACTTGAGATGCTTCAGTTTTTTCATGATAAATGGTATACAACTTAAATATTATATCCGTGTGATCAAGGCAGGCATTACTGATACAGCTTCAAACTTCCAAGGGGTGTATTTAAATAAATAACAGGAACTAATCCATATAGTCAGCTTTCCTTAGGAGCTCAGAAATTTACATGTCTAAACTTTACTGGGATGAGATTCCAGGGCCGAGGATAAAATTCCAGTTAATTAAGTGTAACATCAGTGGGGATAAAACCCAGGCAAGGGGAAAAAACTTGAAGGCTGGAGTTGAATGAATTTCTGCCTCAGAAATGATACTGAGAATCAGCAGTCATTGCAAGGAACCATTTTAAAAAGCAAAATAACTGATTGAGTATAAAAGTTATTTCTCAAAAGTGGGTCAGAGTTTTGTCTTTTATAAGATATTAATAAAAATGGGAAAATGTTTTTCCCGGTTGCATATGGCTGAAGAAAACAGGGAAGGAAAATGAGTTTACACGGAATAGAGGTTAATGTATATCAGGTATGTGCAAAACTCAAACTCATACTTTGCCTTAACTTTCACTGAGGATGAAGATGTTAATCATGTGGCTGCAGATGAGAAGAATAATGGGATGGGGGTATGGAAATGTTCACAGCCAGGACAGAAGTAAATCTCAGGGCTTCTTCCTGCACTGCAGGCAGGGGAACGGGCTAATCCGCATGCCAGAGCTCCAGAAGAACTGGCCCAATGTCTTTAACAGGTCCCTCAGTCAGGGACAGGAGCACAGTGAGCCTGTACAGAAGAAGTGAACTGATCTGGACAAGAACAGGCATGAAGATTTCAGCTTAATAGTTATGGAAAGCTTCAGAAAAAATGATGAAGGAAAGGCTAGCAGGAGAGGAGGTAAATGGCATGAGATTACATGGGTTTATCAAACCCATTTATCTTTCTCTAGTAAGGCAAGCTGCAAGCCATTTGTTTAGTGAAGGAAATGGAGTGGGTCTCACCTATCTGGTCTTAAATTGCACATTTCATATAGCGCCATGTGGAAAGTTCTTAACAAAAGGGAAAAGTGATTTAGCACAAGTCATAAACCCTGTAAAGACCTGCTGTGAGAGCAGCACACGGCTGTCAGGCTGGAGGGCAGTTACCAGGGGAGTGTTAAACATCACTCCTGGAGATCTGGCAAAGTGCTTTAGTAAATGAGCTTGGCACTAATGTTAATGGAGAACTGGTGAAATTGCTGATGACAGAAAATAGGAAGCAACCTCAGGACAAAGGAAGCTTGAGATATTACACAGAAAAAAAGGAGTCAGCAGCAGAAAGTGGTGGTCATAGGCACAAATGACCAAACCCTTCCCTACAAGCCAGCTGGCAGCTCACAATTCAATCACTGAATGACTTGCTAACATGGTAGAAACATGAAGCGAGAAATGCAACCCTGGAAGGCAGCAGGAAAGGTGCAGCAAAAGCTGCAGTGAAGGCTGGGATGTGCTCAAGGAGAGGCTATCTTGCTTCATTTTGCAAAGGATTTCTCTGGGTAAATACTCCCAGGAAGGGAGAGGGAAGAGCTCATGGTGCTGGTACAGAATGATCGAAAAGAGGCATCAGACATTTTGGTTAGAAGATCGTAACTAACCATTTGACAACGTGGTTCTGGAATAACCACTCCACTGCAGTCATACATACAAAAATATTAAATTGTTTTGAGGACGGAACTTGCTAAGTTTATGAAAAGGATTATATCATACAGTGCCTGTGATAGGAGACCTGGTAGCACAGAAAGTTCTTGCCAGTCCTATGCACAAAGGTAAATATTCTGTAACCTTCTGTCAATATAAATGTGGAACATGTGATTATACACAGACAAAAAGCAGGCACATGATTTTTTAATCACAGGACCTCAGCTTGTCAAATAATAATTACAAGGCAATAACACACCTTGTTTTAATAAATGACTCCCTAAGATTCTCTCCCACAGTAAACCAGTAAAAAAGGGCAATTATTCTGAGGTAAAGGCGGTATTTAGTGTTTCTGGTTGTCAGCTTTTAAATGTACTGGAACTTTAAATGTCTGGAACTCTTAAATCAAGTTTTTCTGCACATTTCACAAGTTCAGCCATTTCCAGTAAAACGTCTTTTCAGATGCGTGATTGCCTTTTGTTAAGGCAAGAATGAACAGATGACAACTGCTGCACAGAGGAGACATGCCTGGAACAGTTTTACAAAGCAAACCCAATTCTAAGTGGCTTCTGCCAGGAGACCATACTCAGAAATGTGAAGAAGGAAAGCTTTTTGTGCAGTGTGAAAAGCAAGTCCTGGAAAGCCAAAATAGAGACAAGAAAGATGTGGTTTGGGAAAGTGTTTACCCAAAGCCATCGAAGTGGGTGACGCTTCAGTTTCACGCTCAGGCAAGCGTGAGCTGATCCCCCTCCACCTCCCAACGGCATCCAGCCTCCACAGGCACTGCGCACACAGGTCTGCAGCACAGCCCCTTTCCCAGCTCATGGATGGAGCTGCAGGAGGATGTTCAAAAGGAACTCTAATTACTGAGCATTAAAAAAAACGAAGGTGTGTTTTAGTATCCTTTCAACCTGGAGCTGATGTTGCCTGATGAAGAGCAGGGTTGCTGCGCTTGCAGTTCATTTTATGAAGGCACCTTTGCAGAAGATGCAAAAATAAAAGTAGGCTGAAGGAAAGGAAAGCAGAAGGCCAAGAGACAGGCAACTGAACAGAGCAGATTGATTTAACAGATACGATACATTTTTGCTGTCTGCATTACGTGTGGAAATTTATATTCCAAGTGACACAGTAACAGACTCGATTGTAATCAAACAGAACTGCCGAGGTGTCAGGAGCACAGATGCTGCCTTTCGAAAATATTTAAAACAGAAAGTAAAACTTTAAAAAATCCACAGTGGAGAGGGCAATGAAAATGCTCTGTGATGTTCCTAACCCAACGCGACTTCTCTCTGCTTTTCACAGCTCTCGCTGGTGCAGGAGGACGGATGACCTACATGAGTCACCCCAGCTACAGCTCAGATAAACCTTGATGAAAAGCAAAGGCCAGGGCAGCCCGGAGACACGCGGTGCCTATTGTGCACTAGACATCGGACGGGGGGAAGGGCTGGTCCACACGTTTTGGGGAACCTCAGCCAATGGATTCCTCCCCTGGGTGTTACGGGAGGGCTTGGCCAGCGTGTGAGAAAGGGAGGGGAGAGTTTGAAAACAACTCAGCAGGCTCTAAGGAAGGAAGGAAGGCGGATAGAAAGTGGCCTGTTTGCCTCCGTGCAAGCATTTTTCTCCAGGTGATCTGCAGCGTCAGGGGTGGAAGCGCAGGAGGGGGCTGGTAGCTGACAGCGGGTCACCCACTTGGCGTGGGTCAGCACGGCAGAGGTCCTGGGCACAGGTAACACTGGGAGGTGAGTGTTGGGGAGTGGGTGTTCAGCTGCGCAGCCTGCACAGGTGCCCTCAAGCTGCAAATTGGCCAGAAATAGTCAAAAGAGGGTTTGTTGGTTTGTTTTTTTTTTTTTTCTCTGCGAGGAGTAATTCTGCTCTTTTGTTTTGATGGTGGTATGTTTGCTATTAATGTGGTTGGGGAGGGGAGGCTGGGAGGGAGCAAGCAGGTCCCTACAGCTCAGAGATCAGCGTGTGATCAGCTGTCTTTTAAATACTGCAGGTGGTTTTGAGGTTAGAAAGGCAAAACAGGCGATATCTTTTAGCAGACTGGTTGATACAATGGAAAAATACAAATAATCTTTCATGCACATCAACCCTTTTTCAGGTCAGTGTTTTAGAAATCAGAAAGTATGTGCAGTTAATTCTAGACAAAACTTTCAGTGATTGATAATCAGCTGCTAATAGAGACATTCAGCAGAAGAAAGAAAGAAAAAACCACACCATTTTCTTATCTGGGAAGTATGCTGGATGGTTCAGGAGTTTTTCATCTTTTTTTGATAATTGACCCAGATTTGGGGTGTCTTCGAAGTGACCCAGTCCTAAATTTTACCAGAAAATCCTCTAGTAGTTTTCCACAGTGCTTTAAAACGTGTAATTGGCATGATGCATTGATGTGGTATTTTGCAGCATCTTCTCTTGTGCAGGTTTTGGTTGCTGTTTCAGACTGGTTTTTCTGCCACCTCTTTCCTCCTCACTGCAAAACCTCTTTAAAGCCCCTCTTCAGTCCCACAGGGGAAGCTGAATTCCAGGATCTATGTTAATAGCTAGGATTTATTTTCCAGATCTCGGTGATGACACTGTAGTGGTTTGCTTGGTATGTGCTAGGCAGTGGAGGTGCAAAGAGCAAACTCGAAAGTATTTTTTGATTGATGGGGAAACAACATGTTTTGAGGCTGCCTCTAGGTTGCATGTGAAAAACAGTCTTGTGTGAGCATGTTGAACTGTCCTGACTTGAAAATGTCTGCAACTTAGTGTCTTCACGAACAAGAAAGATTTTCTTTTTGTCATTTGTTTGATGTAGAAAGTATTTATCATTACAAATAGAGCAATCATGCTGCACAGTCTTTTAACAGATCACTGTTGTTTTAAGTCTTAAACCTAGTTCTGATGATTCACACAGAGCTGGGCCAGTAAATTAATTCAGAGGCTCTTATACAAGGGAAGTTTGGCTCTTATTTCAGTCAAAAGTACACTGATTCAGAGTAGAATTATACTAGAAAAAAAAATATGTAAATATACTACAAAAGTAAAGTCATAATCTATTAACTGAGGAGGATTCTCTTGCTGGCAACTGAAAAATCCTGCAATGCAAAAGCAGTAAAGGAGAAGGGATCTGTAATTTCTTCCCTCATAGCACTGGACTGCTACTGCTTTGAGGAGTGACAAATTACAGAAAGAAAACAAAGGGTTAGCTTGAGTTTTTAGGAGAGACTGAATGGAGGGACAATGAAAGGAAACTATTATCTCTAATAAGGTGTCTGGCCTCAGGCAGCGCACATAGAATAAACAGGGCAAATGTAAACTAAAATAAGGTAGAAAGTTTGGAAGGGTGTGGATGTACATGCATGGTTTAGCTGTCAGTCCTAAAGGTGCACTGTGTTCAGAGTTTCAGCAGTGGAGAAGGTGGCTGCAGCACCTTTTACCTGCTGGATTGCCTGAAAAGCAGGAATCCTGTCTGCCAGCTGTGGGGCGGTTGCGGTGTTTCCCAGTCCCCCTGTCTAACCCCATCCTGTAATGCCCAGTGCTGAAGAGAAGGCAGAGGGGTCTTCTGTGGAGAGGGAGTGAAAGGCCTGAAATCCCCATGTTCATCGAACCATAGAATGGTTTGGGCTGGAAGGGACCTTAAAGAACATCTAGATCCAACCCTTCTGCCATTTTTCTGATGGTTTTGCTTCAGGAAAAAAAAAAAAAAAAAATTGATTTCTAATTAAGGGAGGAGGACACAGTGTTGAAGAGGGGCCAGGCACAGCTGTCAGGGTGTCCGTGCGGGCAGGGCTCTCCTTGTCCCAGCCAGGTTCTGCCACTGGGCCTGTGACACCCGTCTGTCCCCTCACAGGGTACAGCCCTTCTGTTCTCCCACATCCCGGGGTTTGTCCTTTCAATCTAACCTAAAACCCATCACTGGTATTCCTAATTGACGCTAATGATCCTCCTGAACGCTGAGAACTCAGGGGAGGACGGCATGGTGTGCTTTGGCGAGCAGATCGGGTACGTCGGGCAGGGAAATGGAAGTTGCTAGCCTGGTGCGTGTGCAATAGCCCCACAGAACATCTCGTCATGCACCTTTACAGGGGACATAAACCAGCTTTATTCTAACCACCAGGCCAGCCACCCCACGCAGGCTGCTATGTGCCAGAGGGCCTGCGGGATAGGGCTGGAGCAGGAGGGAGCCAAGCCGCAGCCTGTGGCAGCAGGGTGCAGCGCTGCATGGAGGCGTCTCTCTGACTCCCTCACACACCGAGCCATTTCCTTCACCAATCCCCGTGAGCGCTGCCCTGGTCTCTGCGCACAGCCCAACGGGCCGGGGCCAGCAGCCTCTCCACAACGCAGGGCCAGGGGCACAACCGACCGGCCCCCTCCCCTCACGAATGGCTCCTTCCCGCTCCCTCCCGCCGACGCCCCCGAAATGGTTTCACCCTTCCCCTCTCCCCCCCGCTCTTTTCCTGAGGGCTGAACACCCCACCGGCCCCGCCCACCGGCATCCCCGCCTGCCCATTGGCTGCGGAGGCGGGCGGGAGCCAGCCAATCCGCGGCGCCGCTGGCGGCCGTGTCGCTGGGGGGAAGAAAACAAAAACAAGCAGTGCGGGGCGCGCGCGGCCGAGGGGGCGGGGCCGAGCGGCGGACGGCCGCCGGTAACGGTCGCGGGGCGGACTGTGAGGGGAGGCGGCGCGGCAGGGTAGGGGCCCTGTCTCCTCCCCGCGGGCGCGGCGGCACGACCCTGCAAGGTCTGTGGGGGGTGGCCAGGCCGCGGGGCGATCTCTTAGGGGCGTCTGGCGCTGTGAGGAGCAGTTCCCCCTGACTGACCCCCGGCCAGCCTGCCCCGCTCCGGCTCTCCCGCCGCCTCCCTGCGGTCGCTCGGCGGTGACAGCCTCTGGCGGTGGCGTGCCGTGAGGTGCGGGTGCTCCTGGGCCGAGTCTACGGCAGGCAGGCCTGTGCGAGCGTGTGGCGGCGGGGCCCTGCGCCAGCCCTGCTCCCGCCGGCGTTCAGCCCTCGGGCGTTCCTTCTCTTCAAGGCCGGAGTTGCTCCGCCGTGGGTTCCTTCTGGCAGCACGGGTCTTGCAGGGGTAGCTGAATGTTACCTGGGTGTTTCTGCGTGTGGCTGCAGAGTAACAGCTGGCGTTTGCAGATCTCCAGAGCCTTGGGGATGAGTGTTTGCTTTAAAGTTAGTGGGGAGAGGAAAATCCTGTAAGCTGTGTGGAAGTTCTTCAGGGATGTTTTGCATAGATGTAAGATCTTGAGAAGTTTTGGAAGCTTTCTTTTGCAGCGTGTGTTGTTCCTAAACGTTAACCAGCTGCTATTCACCTGCTGAGGTAGAATTGCTTATTTAGAAAAGGCACATGCAGTGGTGGTGAGTACAGAGACAATGTCTGCATGTAGCTGTGCGTATTTTATTGGTGGTTTTCATTGACTTAGAAAATACCCTCAGCTGCTGAACTACTTGAAAAGTACTATTTGTATCACTGATTAATCTTAAGATCTCTCACAGCATTCTTGTTCTGCAGATGTTTAAATTTACTTATCTGCATTTTGTTCTCATATTACCTCTTCTAACATAAAATTTTAGGGTTGTTTATTCTGATGTTTTTAATGCAGGATTTCAAGTTGTGTTCTGTAGTTGATTGGTAACACTATGTGGTATAATTCTGGAAAATATAAAGTGATTTTCTGGATACAGTGATAAATACCAGCATCCTGAAGCTCCAGCAGACCTGTTGGTTTGAGTTGATGAGAGTGTGCATTGCTGAACTGAGATTATGTCTCCTGATCAGTATGACAACATGAATTGTAAACCTCAGTTATTCCATCATCATTGTTAAAAGCAAAGCAGAGTGCTGTACCTCGCCAAGACAGCAGATAAAAGTTCTGTTATTTATTATGTTGCTATAGGTGGAGAATTCCAGCTAGGGTCCTATATGAAAAATTATTTCTCTTGAAATTTGGGACCTGATTACAGATGATGAAAGTCACAATTGTTATTTAATAAAGGTTTTGTCCTTTGTCGTCTTTTTTCAGAGAGGTGGACAACTGATGGAACATTCCACTAGGAAGAATAAAGTTGTTCTTACAAGGTAGTTTGTTCAGATTAGATTGAGATCCATATAAGAAAGCTCTTGACCAACAGTGACTGGGAACACTTGAGAACTGCTGAATGATTGATTGAGGTAACTCAGAATAAACGTTTATCTAAAAAAAAAAAAAAAAAAAAAGTGAGGCAGGGAGGACTTCTTATTTCACAAAGCTGTTAACTGTTTGGGTTGACATTAGGAAATGCAAGATCATGACAGCTTGATACTGTGCCCTAAACCAGAGTTTCTTTATTGCCAACGGTCTGGGATGAATCATGTGCAGTTAATAGGTCTGTGGTAGACAAATGGGCATAAGAGGGGAAAACAAAGAGAAGAAAAGGGGAAGGGAGTGCTGTCGTTTGGTGACACAATCTTGCCATTCAACGGTAAACTGTTTTCAGGGCAGCAAAGGATGAGAAAGGGGAAAAAGGAGGCACTGAATTCTTATGGGGCAGACACAAATAGCAGTAATATTTGCAGGACTACAAAGTGATTTGTGAAAAAGTGTATGGGGAATTATGAGGCTGCTTGATTTTTTTGTGTACATAAAGGAAAGATGGATGATGCCATCTCTTTCACAGTGACATGAGTTGGTTTGTTGTAGAGTAGCAGCTGCTAGGAAGAGGGAGAAAGAGTAACTGAAAAAGAGAAGTGTTTAACTTTATCCCTTGCAAGCTGGATGGTCGTTGTAAGGACTGTTTGAAGGGTGCAGATGCACAGATGTGAAAGCTTGGCAGATGTATGTACACGTATAATAAAACATAAAGATTATGACCTTAAGGGGAGGAACAAAAAATAGCTTGTCTTCTAAGGGCTGGTCTGAACTCGATAAATTGGGACCATTTTATCAGTACAGTTTGCCTGAATTTCTCATGTGGATGCCATTATAACACTGATATTGTATGCTCATATAGATAACCACTTTGCAGAGCAGAACAGTCTAAGTTGATAGAGGTGGCTTTTATCAACTAAAAAAAGCTGCATACAGAGGGCTTTTACCCTTAAAATAACGGGTTTTATCCCAGTACCTCCTTTCTAAGCAACAGAACTGACAACTGCCAAGACATCAAGGCTTGGATAGATGTGTTTGAGGGTGGTTGCTGTCTTGTGTTACACAGTTTACCTTTGCAGGAACTTTTCAGTGGTTACTGATAGTTAATTACAACTTTAAAAAAAGCCTGGTTTTGCATTGCATTTTGTGAGTGAAGCCTTTGCAGCTTTTTACTTTAAGATCTGGTCTGGTGCTTTTGTTCCCCTAAGCTTCTCCCTTTCTGTTTAGGCCTTGGAGGGAAAACGTTAAGACTTAACATTTCACAGTCAGTTCTGTTAAGCAACGATGGAAATAGAAAAGCAGCACATTTATGTTAACCCAACAGGTAAGTAGTACACTCAGTATTTTTTTTACTTAGAATTGCTTAGCTGACCTAAAGTGTTCTCTGTAGAAAAATTTAATTACCTGTTAAGTTTTTAACAGTATTATAAAAAAAAAAATCTTTCATCATAAATTTGCAGAATAATTCTATCAAGTAGATATCATAGTATCCTGTTTGATTACATTTATTTCAAAATTTGTTAAAATCATAAAGTTAACATTTCTTTAACTTACTAAATAATAGTGACTTTGGCTCCTTATCATCTGACTTCCAGTAGTGCTGGTGTGAAAAAACAGAGTAAGTTCAAAAATAAGATGTGTAGGTCCATTTGAGGGGTACAAATTCTGGTTTTATGTAACTGTTTAGCGTAAAATAAGAGGAAATAAACGATGAAAGACTTGACTGGAAGTCGGCTGGCATGGGAAAAACTTATGGAGTATGTGTTAGAGACTGCCCTGAAATTGACTGTTTTGTCCATATCACAAATGTTTTATGATGCTTAGTCAAGTTAAAACAGTTTCATGTATTTTCTGTGTCTTCCAAAGGTTGTGATGATCTGCACTGACCTTTTTATACCAAAGAGTTTTTACAGGTTTTAAATGTTTTTCTGAAAAAAAAATCATATATATATATATATATATGTTAAGATGGTATGTAATGCAGTGGAAGTTGCAACATGCTCCTTATGACCTCCGATTTCCAACCAGAATTAGTTTGATGTAGAAGACGTTGCTTCTCAGCATTTTAGATTTACATTTGGCTAATAGGTGGGAAACTGCTAGATACCTAAATTGACTTAATTTGTTCAAGTGAAATTTGTGTGTCGGTAAGTACTTGCTGTATGTTTTGTTACTTAAGGTAGCAGCATAAAAGCACAGATTTTAAGTGTGCCTGCTAGGCTTAATAGCAGGTTAAAAAGACCAATTTGGATAACTTTTTAATATATAGTAATCAGAGCCTTAAAGTTTTTGCTTATATATGTGTATGTATATTACATGATGGAAAAATGAGAAGCTGAAAGGAAGATCCATGTAATTTTTTCTGTGCTTTTTATAAAACTATTCAATTTAAAAACATTATTTAAAATTAATGTATCTGTTTAGCCTACTTTTTCAGCAGTGAGAAACATTAAGTCTTAATGGGTTGGATGTTTCCTGTGGAGGATTTCCTTCAGTGTCGAACCCAAGATCAGGATTGTGTAAGGAGGTTGTATTGTAGCCTCCCCTTTTATCCTTAGTCGTCAGATTCAGGACTGACTTGTGTTAAGCAATTGTTGGCCATTTTCTTCGGAAATTGAGAAAGAAGTAAGTGGTCATTGAAGAGTGCAGTTCCTGGACAGCTGGATTCAAGGTCTAAACTGGAGAAATCCTTGGTAGAGAAGAATTTAAATTCACTTTTCTGAGATGAGCTGGTTGTGCTGATGGGGTCTCCCTGGGGAATGGGAGGAAGGAAACCTGTTCAGTTTGGTTTTGCTTTTTTCTTCCTCTGCTAGCTTTATGCAAATCTCTCATTGTTTTGTTAAAATATTAGGCAAACAGAGAGAGCTTGTTGTGGGAATCTTTTCCTGGATGCGATGCGTGCTTTTCTTTTTTAGCTTGCTGCAAGCATAAAAGGAATGCTTTTGTGGTAGTAATGAGTGGAAAGATGAAGCTTAGACTGGAAAGGCTGCAGTATTGTTCAGCTAGAGCATTCACATTGCTGAACACTAGTATCTAAATGTTATTTCTTTGATTACAAAGGAGGCAGTTGCATCAAACTGTCTTCATTTTGTAATGTAGTGTCTTGTTTGACATGGGTAAATACTTTGAGGTTGGAAACATTTTATTAGTGCTCTTTGCTTTCAAAACAATTTTTCATGACACTGTTTCTAATTGAAAAAATACAATTCTGACGAGTGTTGCCAAATGAACATTGCTAATTAGAATATATTGGAATGGTGAAGTAATGCACTCAGCTAAGTTCAAATATGAATTTAAAATGCTTTCCATGTTCTGTGTTTAGGGCAGTGGAACTTTTCTGTAAAGCAGGCTTGGCACAGCTGGAAAAGCAAGTTCTTCTATGTGCCTCATCATTGCATTTCCTAGGATTTGGGCTCTAGGTTGTATCTTTGAGACGCCACGGAATCCTCAAGAAAAGATGGGCTGCGTAACAGAGCTGAGGCTCTTCCCTTTGCGTGTGTTTTTTCCAATTTGCAAGAACTCCAAGGGTACTAACTGGAATGTAAAATAGGTCCCCAGAAACTTTTTTCTATCTTGATGGGTTAAGAAGGGCAGGAAGAAATGATGAAGGCTTTTTCTCTTAGTAAGACATTCTGCTGAACCATACAGCTCAGATGGGTGGCATCCTGACTTTGTGAAATAAAAGCCTTCAGATCCAAATTTTAAAAGTGCATTAACTTCCCAAAAGAGTGAAGTTACTGCATTTCTGAGTGTTCATTTACAGATCCTTAAGTTGTGAGAGGGATTTTTGTTGGGTATGAAACAAAGGTAGTTACCTATTGTATATGACTGTGCTGGGGAACAAACCATTTTAGAAGCAGTCTTGACAGAAGCCACAGTAAGAGGCAATCCATAAAGAGAGATCACTGTTTCAAAAGACTATTTATTCTATGAGTCTTCATTACTGAACTCCCCAAACTTTGTATTAAGCTGCTGCTTCCCCACCCCCGTCAACTTTAAAAACAAAAACGTAAGTGTGATGTTGTTTTTGTATTCTTCTAAGTCTAAATCATTGCTTTTCCAGCTACTGAGCTGTTTGAAATTCCTTGAATGAGGGGAATGTTGGTCAATGATTTAGGAAATTAATTTCACTTTGATGACTAGTGATGATTAGTGAGTTCTTACAGGATTCACTATATTGGCAATTTTGTTTGTTTCTAAATCAAGAGATGAGTGGGTGGAGTGAGAACTAAGCACTTAGATCTTATGCACTGAGTTGTTGATATTTTTTGTTTAACAAGGGTGGGGTTTTTTATGGTTTACCTGTTTATAAATGGTTTAATCATTTGCTTTCCAACTCTTGACATATGCTCTGTTTAGGTTGTGGATAGTTTGTGCAGGGGAATAAGGAACTCCTTATTACTGTGGTATATAGACATATTCTAAAGCCAACATAATTTGCCTTAGCACAGTTGGAAGTGAGAGTTACATTTTATGTTGTAATCCTTCTTAAATGCAATGTGCTTTGGTATTTTAACATAAAACTGTTTAAAACTGTAACAGATTTTTTTTCTCTGTCTCCTTTTTAAGAACTTGAGAATCTAAGTGATGCTCCATTTTCTGGTGATGAAGAAAATGGTGGGTCTGAGGAACGAAAGACTGAAATCAATGGAAATTGGATTCCTGCATCTTCAATTACTGAAGCCAAAATAAATGCTAAAGCAAAGAGACGGCTGAGGAAAAATTCTTCTAGAGATTCTGGGAGAGGAGACTCTGTTAGTGAGAATGGAGACACACTGAAGATCGGAGTTGTGGTACCAACAAGCCCAAAGGGGAAACTCCTGGACAGGCGATCCCGATCTGGAAAGGGAAGGGGTCTACCAAAGAAAGGTTGGTGTAGCTTAGTGAAGAGAGTGATAAAGATTCTGTCCAAAAAGGGTTTGTTTTTTGCCACTGGGAATCATTTTCATAAGCCACAGACTCTGTGCATGCATTGGGAACTGCTTGAGAGAGTCCAGCGCAGAGCCACAAAGATGATGAAGGGAGTGGAACATCTCCCTTATGAGGAAAGGCTGAGGGAGCTGGGTCTCTTTAGCTTGGAGAAGAGAAGACTGAGGGGTGACCTCATTAATGTTTATAAATATGTCAAGGGTGAGTGTCATGAGGATGGAGCCAGGCTCTTCTCAGTGACATCCAATGATAGGACAAAGGGCAGTGGGTGTAAGCTGGAACATAGGAGGTTCCACATAAATGTGAGGAAGAATTTCTTCACAGTGAGGGTAACAGAACACTGGAACAGGCTGCCCAGAGAGGTTGTGGAGTCTCCTTCTCTGGAGACATTCAAAACCCACCTGGACATGTTCCTGTGTGACCTGATCTAGCTGTTCCTGCTCTGGCAGGGGGATTGGACTAGATGATCTTTTGAGGTCCCTTCCAATCCCTAACATTCTGTGATTCTGTGATTCTGTGATTCTGTGATTTGGCTCTTTATGCTAGAGAGTAGGTGGCAATAGGACCTAATAGTAGGTAGCATTCTTGCCAGAAAATTTTACATGTATATCGTTAATTAACTTCTGTCTTTAAGTACGTTGTAGTAGCAAATTTAATACACAAATTTGAATTCTTGGTGGTTCACAGGACTGATACTAATACCAACTGAAAGCATGGTTATATTTGAAAGTACAGTTGTTTCAACCTTCAGTAATTCTTGTGCAGTTCTAGTATCTTACTGGAAAGTGATGAAAAGACTGGTTGCTAAAGTGGGAGCATGTCAAACAACCTTTTCAGCGTATGTTGTTAGAGTCAGGAGATGGGCACAAGCAGTGATATGTCACTCTTAAGTGAAAGAATGTTGAATTGAACTCAAGTATTCTTTGTAAACTGGTGGTCCTTGCTTACTGTCCCATATTTTGCCAGGTGGAGCAGGTGGTAAAGGAGTTTGGGGAACACCAGGCCAAGTGTATGATGTAGAAGAAGTAGATATTAAGGATCCGAATTATGATGATGACCAGGTAGGCAAATAATTTCTTTGCAGTGTTGGTTTTTACTGATTTCAGTTGCTGTGATGCTTATATTAATGAAAGTTTGACCTTGTGACTTAAGAGAATGTCAGCCTGGCTGTACAAGATGCTCATTTTTATGTTCAAGAATGGATTATTGGCTAGTTAAAGATGACTGGTGTGGAAGTGTGGCAAGGTGACAGAAATCTTGCCCCACGAACCCTCTTTCTGTGCCTGACTAGGCAGCACCCTTTTCCCACGTGTTCTTTCACTGCTGGTTCTCAAAGAGGTCAATGTTGCAATGCTGCTCTATATTGCAAACAAACACCATGTTAAAAATGCAACACAGACTTTCTCAAGTTGGGAGTTTAGTCTGGGACGGTATCCTTTATGGATTTTTCTCTTCCCTGTTCTCCCAGTCCTCCCAATGTCTTGTATCTACTTGGTATAAACACTTCAAAGTAGTGCAAAGTTGACAGCCTGGATATTTTTTTCTTTAATGTGTATTTATTTAGGATATGTTGTGGAAGATTGTACCTTACAGCCATATTGTTAAGGGAAAAAAAAACCAACATAAAGCTCATTGGGCAAAGGATGCTTCATAACATTAAACCACTGAGGAAAGGAAATACTGATTGCAAACAGATTACTGAAGTCCGTGATCAAAATAATTGTGAGATAATATGGTATAACGTAAGCAGAGCCATGGTGGTGTCCTTTGAGCAGAGGCTGTTTGTTGTAGCCATAGCTGCTGAGAGGATGGTATTTGGGAATAACAAAACCTTCTTCCAGCATCAATTTTCTCTGTACAGTTCAACACTTTTAGCAGAGATAGCTATGAAAGATGAAGCTGATGACTGCATAAAACCAAGTTTAATGAAGAATGAATATTCCATGGAATTTCTGTATGCTTAGCTTTTCTAAGGTTGAAAACAGAGACTGATGTGATGGAAGGACAGCTCTTGGACTTCTGCTATATTTCTTGGTCATGGAAAGCTTCTTTGTTCCGATTTCTGTGATCTGTAGTATTGCTCTGAATGTTACTTCTGTAGTCTGTGAGAAATAGGGAGCTGAATTACATCGGGAGATCTGGTTGTGCTGAAACTCTGCAGGACCAGGTTGTACAGGAGGCAGTTGCTATGTGATTCTTTTTCCCCTTAGGGAATGTCTTTGCTCGCAAATACTCTGAATATGCCTTTTCTGTGATTTGTACATGCTATTGCCAGTCTGGCCATGCAGTCACTAAGGGAGAGGGAAGACAGACAGGCTTGCTGTTAGGGACTGGAGTGCCACTTGCAGGGAAAGATGCTGAAGTTAAATCTTGTGCTATGGCACAGCTAACTGCTGGGCTGGGCAGGAGTTTCTGTCACTCTCCCTTCAGTACAGAGTACATAGGCACTCGATCTCCGTGTTCATGAGGTGTCAGCAGAATCCTAGGAACAGAGTTAGGAGTGTTTACCCTTGTTTAGCAGTAAATTCAGCCTTTTAGTTGAATAGTAAATTCAAAATAGAAGCAGCATGACATTTAGGTAGCACTGTCCACACTTCAGTAGTAGAGACATAATCTGATGTTTTCTGGCAGAATACTTACTGCCAAGACTAAAGCATTAAGGTTTTAGATATCTTTTGATGCTGTTAGCACTACATGAATAAGAGACAGTACTGTTAACAAAAGGATATGTGCTTTTGTTGTATTTCAAAATAGGAGAACTGTGTCTATGAAACAGTGGTTTTACCTCTGGATGAAAGAGCATTTGAAAAAACTTTAACACCGATCATACAGGAGTATTTTGAACACGGAGATACTAACGAAGTTTCGGTATGTCACATGCCTTTTTACTTCTTTATTTTAGGGGGCAAACCTGTAGCATACAAGGGAATCCAACTGCTAGCTGTCATGAGTGTATAGAGATGTTGGCAAGAAATGTGTAGTAAGAATACCTAAGCCTTATATTCATTACATGAACAGAAGCGTATATGTAAATATATAAATATAAACATATAAATATTTGTATATTTGTAATATATTTATAATATATTATCTATATAATAACATTTATGAATTCTTAATCTATTTTGTTTTTCAAATCTTATTTAGGAGATGCTGAAGGATTTAAACCTTGGTGAAATGAAATACAGCGTGCCAGCGCTGGCTGTTTCCTTGGCGCTAGAGGGGAAGGCCAGTCACAGGGAAATGACATCTAAGCTTATCTCTGACCTTTGTGGGACAGTAGTAAGCAAAACTGATGTGGAGAAATCATTTGATAGGCTGCTTAAAGAACTGCCTGAATTGGTGTTGGATTCTCCCAAGGCACCCCAGGTATATTTGTAAAGTTTTATGATAGTAGTCAAAAACTTTTAAATGGTGGCTAAAATTGATCAGGTAAACTGAAATAGACTCTGCATTTTGAAAAAAATGTGGATTGTCTTGCTGCCTGTAATTCTCTACCAATTTCCCAGCTGTGTTTTTACTTTGAGGTGGCTCATTTAAACAAAAATCTGAAAACAAAGCATGATATAAGTGTCTACCTAGAACTTCTTTGAAATTCAACATTTAATGAAAAATGCTTCTGTTCTGTTGCAGTTGGTGGGCCAGTTTATTGCTAGAGCTGTCGGAGATGGAATTCTAAGCAGTACCTACATAGATGGCTACAAAGGCACCGTGGATTGCGTCCAAGCTCGGTAACTTTCTTGCTTTCTATATAACAACAGTTTTTCCGTTCCAAATGCCAAAGATGATAGTCAGGAATTTAGGACTTCAGGATAAATCATGTGGTTCTCTATAACTTACTTTTTAATTTAAAATGATAAGAAACCCACAAAGTCTGCAATGACAGCAACAAAATCCAAAATGACTGGGGTCAGAGGAGAAATACTGAAAGTGCCTGAAGAATGTATTGACACATTTGAGTTCAGTTTGTCAGGTTTGTTATCCAGCTTATGTTTGAGGGTGGAAAAAAATGAGCTGAAACAAGAAGTGATTATAGAAGGTTTTGTCTTTAGAAAAAGCTTTAATGTGATTAATGAGTAAATATAGCATCAGGACAGCTGCTCTAAATATGCTGTGAAAGAGATTAACTCTTTTGCCTTATAAAGGTTTGAAGCTTGTGCAGTGCTTTCCCAGACTTTCTCTGTAATGCTTTATTCATCAAGAAGTGTAATTGTTTTCCTGTCAGGGTGAGAAGTTTGAATGAGCAATCTCTGACAAAGAAGGACATTTTAATAACTAGTAATGTCTTATTACTCTTGTACCTTCTAAAAGCTCCATTTGTAATGATTATAGTTGGGTACTTTTAGAAGGAAGGCACATGCTTAGCTGCCTAACTTGAGGGTTCTCAGTTACACAGATGTCTCCTGTGATTCGAAGGACTGCAGCCTGCAAACTGCACATCTGGGATGCTTTGCTGCCTTTGCTATTTTTTGCCCAGTCTTTTCTGCTTGTTAAGTCTAGGTGAAGAGAGTTCCTGTTATTGGCCAGCCCCCAGTATGAGGACTGGGATAACTGTTCCTTCTTTAGCTGGATGGTGCTTAACTGGGTCTGAGACTTCTTTTTTTCACCTTCCATCCTTTTTCATTTCTTTTCTCAATGAACTGGCAAGCTTTCCCTAGTTCATACCATCTTTTTGCAACAACATGTTTGCCTTCTGAAGTGCTGTTTTGCCTTAAATTCTCAAGGTTTCATAATTCTTTAGACCCAAACAGAAAATAGTATTTCAGTAGAAAAGCTGTTCTTCAGTGTGGAAGCAACCCAAGCCTCTTTTGTTTGAGACACCACATGCCAAGCTGCATTCTTGGAGAGGCCCTGAATACAATCCATCTCTGCATAAGAAAATAATACTAAGTTCTTTCTTGTGAGGATGTTTCAGGTTCTGCATTGAGGATTCGGATCTCCTACCATCAAGGATTGTTACCTGTCTTAACCATGGTATAACCAAAAGTGTACAGGTGGCAGAAAGAGGATGTGGGGAGCTAGCTTGCTGGCTTCTTGATCCAAATGTCCCCATGGAGCTGCTAACCCTGACCTCTTCCCAGGGATCTGGTCACTTTGCCCAAAGAGAAATGGCAGTGGGGGAAGTTACAGATGCCTTTCAATTAAGTTCTGTAATAACTTTTAAAAACATTAACTTTGCTTTCTAGAGCTGCACTGGACCGAGCTACTGTGTTGCTGAGTGTGACAAAGGGTGGAAAGCGTATAGACAACGTGTGGGGGTCAGGAGGTGGCCAGCAGCCTGTGAAACACCTTGTGAAAGAGGTAATTGACCAATACAAAACGCTTCTCTTCTAGAGTTTACTGTTTGTTTAAGCTTATCTTGTTTGGGATGGAGTGAAGAGATACCTATATCCTGTAGCAAAATGGTGTCTTGAGTGTTGGTTTTGGTTTTATTTGGGGTTTATTTTTATATGATTTATTTATACAAAGTTTTTAAAAACTGATGTAGATCATTTCGTTGTAGTACTTGTCAGTGGTGGAAACATGTCAGTACAGTATTCTGTATTGCAAGTATACATTTATTTTTGCTTTAAGCAAAACTTCAAGCACTTAGCTTTTTAAGAGCTTATAATATAAAATGGTGAAGTAAGTAGAAGAGCCAAGGTGAAACTGGCTAAACTAGATAAATTATTGTAGTTTTTTTGGCATCACTGATTAAAAGTACAGCAAAACTCAAAAAAAAAAAAAAAAAAAAAGGAAGAAATAGGAATGTTTAGAGGAAAAAGTCATAATTTCTAGGTTGTGAGTGTAACAGATTAGAGGAGGAGGAGTTCAGGGGAAAAGATAAACATAACCTTTTATAGAGGTACGCATCTTACAAGGTAAAGTTTTTGGTGCTAGTGTGTCTGTATTAACACTATGGCTGGGTATGTGGCTTACACTGTGGTTCAGGTTGCCAATTAATGTCTCAACTTAATTACATTCGTGAAAACACTAGCAGCAAGTTTCAGGAATAATACTGCTGGGTTGATTGCAGGTTATCAAAACACTCTTAAATTTTATATCTAATTAGAGTTGGGCTTTTGTTTTTGTTTTTGTTTTAAAATTCAATAGATTGATATGTTGCTGAAGGAGTATTTGCTTTCCGGAGATGTACTGGAAGCTGAACGTTGCCTTCAGGAACTGGAAGTACCCCATTTTCACCATGAACTTGTATATGAAGTAAGGAGAAATCAGAGTTGCTTTAATAATCAGCAGTAATACCAACAGGTTTGGTTTGGTTTTGATGTGGGCATGCAAATAATATAACTGGAATCTAAAGCTCAGGTTCCAAGTTCTGATGTTATTTGAATAACTAAATTATTCCATGTAAAGTTAATGGTTTGTGTGCTCATTTGTGTGCACATTGTGCAACAAATAGGCTGCTGCTAACTCTGGGAAGACACAGAATTAATTTTGGTTTGTTGGGTAAATAAGCTGAATTCAGATTATTATAGATGCCTGAAAAATAAGAGCTCAGTTTATTTTCTGCTCAGGAATAGCAGCAAGAAACCATGCTTTGTTTTGGTGTTTATTTCCTTTTAGTTTCAGATATTCTAATGGGTGTTACCTGTTTTTGTTAAGTTATAGGGCCTCCTTTTCAGGGTGAAATTTAGGACATTTGTAAAAGCTGTGAGGTATTTCAGCAGCAGACTACATGACAGAAAGATCATCTTTGCTGTATCTGGGAGACTGTTCCCATTTGTACTCTTTTGTCTGCCAAATTGGGAAATGGCTGTTTACCAGTAAAGCTGAACACCCACAATCTACAAAATTTTCTCTTCAGTAAATTGACTCCTTTTAGAAAATTTCTTCATGATAGAAAAACAGAATCCTTTTAGTGCATAAGGGTTGTGGAGATTTGTAGATTTTAAACTTTTAAGATCTCCTAAACCCCATAATAAAAAAAAAAAATAGACACAAAATTAATTTCACAAAATAATTAATTGCCATCTGTACTGCAGCAACCATATGAATCATGTGTCTCTCAAGCCAGAGCCAGAAAGGCAATCCTTTTCACTCTTAGTCCTTTCTGGTTTTCCATACCTTTTATCTTTATCCAAGTAACTTTTCATCAGTTTTTCTTTTCAAATAATATACTGAAATCGTGAGTGCATGAACAAATGGATTTGTCTCTCCAGAAAATGTGTAATAATGCATTCCTTTTTGCACCTCATATGCTTACACAATATGTACTTCAACCACTTGCATGGGTTTTTTATAGGCTGTTGTGATGGTTTTGGAGTCAACTGGAGAAAAGACCTTTAAAATGATACTGGATTTGTTGAAGTCTCTCTGGAAGTCTTCTGTCATTACTGTGGACCAAATGAAAAGAGTAAGTATGGCATTTAGAGAATTTTGGCTAAGGTCTGCTAAAATTTGTATAGTTTTTACCTCCTTTTAAGTAGTATTTGTAGTCTATTGCTGACTGCTACTCTTCTTTAAATTTTACATGGCCATTCTGTATCCCATACAAATAATCTCACTGAGGTATGTACAATACTTGTCAGATACTGGAAGACACACAAATGAATTCTGAGCAGTAGTTCTCTGTAGAATTGCGAGGTCAGAATATTTGAAATCTTCAAAGATTTCCAGCTGCTTTTATGCAATTAAATGGTTAAGACTAATCATTTAAAATGCTGCAATATAGCTTCATTTTCTTAAATACAGTTTGACTTTTTATCCAGTAGTTCTTTGTAATTGAAGAAGTACATTAAGGGCCCACTTAACTACAAATGTCAATTAGAACAGTATATAGAAGTGTAGTATTTTACATAGTTGGGATCATCCCTGGCTTTGCTTCTAGATATGACTGTAGGACAGCTGTTTTGTCCCAGGGCAAACTAGGTACCGACCAAATTGTGTCGAAATTTACCCAGCCATACTGCTGGCGGGCAGCGATGAAGTCATCTCTGGTTGTCACCAGTGTTTCCCTTACTGCATAAACTTGTGGTGGAGATTTGTGGCTACATTTTATTCATTTACATGGAAGAAAAATTAACTTTTCTTCCTTCCATGTGATGGCAGCCAGGCTAACATACACATTCTGTATTGTCTGCATTTCTGGCTTCTAAAGAAGTTTAAAATTCAGCTGTTGTTTTTATGTAATAGGTAGTTGTGTGATACCATGGTATTGGCTGGTCTTATACATTGCTTTTCTACTGACTTGCAGCTCTGCTTTAGGTTTGTTGAAACTGTCTGTAGTATACATGAAACCATATTGAAAAATAAATCCTCTTAAGTGCAAAAGGGCATTGAAAAAATTTGTAATAAAATCATAGAATAACCAGATCATAATTGGAATTCTTACATTGCAGGGCTACGAACGAGTTTACTGTGAAATCCCAGATATTAACCTCGATGTGCCACACTCCTATTCTGTGCTCGAGCGGTTTGTAGAGGAATGCTTTCAGGCTGGAATAATCTCCAAACCGCTGAGAGACCTCTGTCCTTCAAGGTACGTGGTTTATTGTAGATAGGTGAAGGCACTGCTTTTTGTCCCTACTGTAGATAACGGAAAGCAGGATTTTATGATCCAAGTATTACAGACTGGAACTGGAAATTACGGTTCTTGCCTTACTGGTCACAAACTGCAATTCATAAGTTTGATTTCCTGTGAGGAATACATGTAAATTTTTTAATATCATGTTAAAACTATTATTCTGTTTTATGCATCAGGAATACTATTTGTTACAGATCTTTTCCAGCTTGGGTGTCTTGTTAGGCTTCTTAAACCATCTCGACAGCTTGCAATAAATTCAGGTTTTGAAATGTATCTATCAAAACCAGTCTCTACTTGTGGACTTGAGACTTAATGTTGAGTTCGTATTATCTTGGTATCAAATATTTTGTAGGTTTGGGGTGTGGGAGGGTTGAAAGTCATTGCTGCAACAAAAGCTTGATTATACTTCAGATACCATTAATATGTTGAGAGGCATTTTTGGCTTATGTACTTGAGTTTTGGGTAGAAAACCGCCATTTCTAGGCCTTCAAATGAGCATCTATTGCAAGTGTGAACATTAAAAGGTGAGCAAAGTAGAAAGCACTTGAGAATGCAGCTTTTGAAAAGCTTCTTGCAAACAAGCCTAGATGTAAGATTGAGATAGATTTTAAGCAATTTATCAGTGATCAAGAATTTCAGCTAATCTTGCTGAACTTGCACTCATTGTATTTCACTCCAAGACCAAGAGAAGAATCTTCTCGGTGATAAATATCAAAACCCAAGTGATGCTACTTTGAATTACTGAAAAGATACTTTCTACTTTCTTGCAGGGGCAGAAAGCGTTTTGTGAGTGAAGGAGATGGAGGTCGCCTTAAGCTGGAAAGCTACTGAATGTGGCAACCAACTCCTGAAGCCTTAAAAGTTTAAAGGGAAGATAGGTATCTATATATATACAAACACGCATGCGTTTTTGGTGTGTGTATGTATGTATGTATACACATATACGATATACCAAAATTTTAAGAGTTGCTTAGCACAGTTCATATTTTTTTAAAAGCACATGTTCTGGGTACAAATCGTTGGGTTTTTTTAAATAGTTTTATAAATTTCAGAAAGAAAACTTCCTTGTTTTGTTTTTGGGCATATAGTAGAACAACTGGCCACTCCGCTGTGGTGGTGCCTTCAAATAAGCTACCTTTTCAAGTGCCATATGTTTATGACCTAAGCATTCCATGTTTGCGTCAATGTCTGACTGCCGCTCTTTCTTTCAAGGACAGTGTTGTCATCATAAAATCACTTGTTTATACAAAGCTTTATAGAAGGGTCAAGTTAAGCTGCTGTGATCCCATTTCCATTGCTGCTGAAGAAATACTGTGCTTTGGGAGGAAAAATAGCTGCTTCTTTGTTTTAAAGAGTTTAAGAAAACGGAGTTGGGTTGCAAGATTTAATGTATCTGTTTCAGGGGAGAACACTGGTTGGTTTTAGTCCCCATGTACCAAATTTTGTCTTTTTTTTTTCTATGTAACTGGAAAAGTGAAAAGTTCTGGTAAAGCACATTAAAAATATTTTTTGTGAAGCTCTCTGCCTCTTTTTTTTTTTTTTAAACAGAACAAATTTAACTGTGTTTGTATCTCTGAAGTGTGTGCAATTAAACTGTGCATCGAACACCACCCTTTTGTATTACAATCTGCAGAAGAGCACTGAGTAATTAAACTCATGGTAAGTATTTACCGAATATGTTTTTGAAAACAAGTGACTTGTGCAGGAGCATCCAGGCTGGCACAGATTTATTTTGAACGTGTCTGTACAGTGCAGCTCTGCTGAGCCCTTTCTCAAGAACAAGATGGATCTCGGGGAGATACTTCTACAGCAGCGTGGTGGAGCCCCTCCTGCTCCCTTGTGTTTGTCACTCAAGGTTTGAGGTGTTCAGAAATGCTTGGGAATAGCTGTGCCAGAGCCGGGAACAGGACCTGCTCCAACAGACAGCGCTGCAAGTGGAATTTCTACAGAAAAACGCCAGAGAAGGAGCCTCCCCCCCAACTCCCCAGCCCGGCAGCGCTCCCTGCGCGCTCGGCCGGCCTTTAATCCGCAAAGCTCCGTTACAAAGCGGTACCTCCCAGTCACGCTCCCTACCGCCCCTTCCCGGGACTAGGGCCGCGGCGGCGGTGACCCCTCGGGCGGCCGCGTCGCCTCCAGCGCCGCCCGCTGCAGCTGCTCCAGCTTCTCCAGCGACACCGACTTGAGGGGCAGCACCTTCGGTTTGCACAGCACCATGGTGGCCGCGTCCTCCACTGACAGCTGTCCTGCAAGGGGAGAGAAGGGCCGGGCGTGAGCGCCGGGGCCAGGCCGGAGCGGCTGCCGGGGCAAGCCCGCCGCCGGTACCTTGCTTGGGCAGCACCTCCTGGAACGCGGCCTTCCCCTCCGGCATGGCGGCTCCCGCACGGCGGTGCGCAGGCGCCGTGCTGTGGCATCGCCCGCACGGGCACGCGCGGTGCTGAGGGAGAAGGCGCCCTTCCAGGCAGAAAACTACAGTTCCCTGTGTGCACTGCGCGGCGCCTCGCCCACGTACCCGGCGGTCAGACCATCCCCTGTGCCCCGGTGCATGCTGGGAATTGTAGTTATTCGCGAGGAAAGAACGCTGCTGAGCGGCGAAATCCACTGTGGGAATTGTAGTCCTCTGCTTGGCGCAGTGCACGCTGGGAACTGTAGTTGCTGCTGGGGCAACCCCACGGGTGTGCCCCGGGCGGGGCGGGAGCGGCTCCCCGGGCGCTGTCCCTGCAGCGGGGCCGGGCTGCCCACTGTCCACCAGCGGCCACGGGGCCGGTCGGCAGGGCCTCCTGCGTGGGCAGCGGGCAGCAGGATGGGGAGCCCGCCTGTCCGGGGAATCGGTGAGGCGGCCGCGGCCTGGCTCGCTGCACTGACCGCGCAGAACCGAGCCAGGCCCGGCCCAGGCCCCACCGCCGCTCCCACCCCGCCGGGGCTCCTCGGTGGGGCGGCGCCGTTAAACCTGCGCGGGCCTGCCCGCCCCGCGGCGTGCCGCTGCCGGGGCTCTCCCCGCCCCGCCGGGCCTGCGCGCCTCCGCGTCGCGGAACTCGGGCTGTGGGGTTGGTTTGGTTTATTTTTTGTTTTTTTTTTTAAATAAAACCCCCGGCAGACACTGTCCAACAGACGGGCTGGGCCAGGCCGTACCTGTTCCGGCTTTCCTTGTCAGGCAGCGCCTCGGGATTCGCACCGTGAGTCACGCTGCTGTTTGAAGTGTAAACAGTAGGAACCGGTGTCTCTACAGGCTGAGGGTTTAAATGTCGCCCAACCTGATCAGCCAGCGCGCCCGGAGTTCCCCCACCACCAGCGGGCTCGGCTGGCGCTTTTGGAGGATCCTTCGGCACTGCTGGCAGCTTCCCGCAGAATTCCCCCAGCGCGGAGCCCTGGGGTGGCCCGGGGTCAGTGGGGAACGATGCACCTGGCTGTCCCCTGTGTGTGCCGTGTCCCGGCACCGCCCCAGTTCCGGGAGGTGGTGTGGTTCTAGGTTTTGCTGATGAGCTTGCCTGAGCGCCCTGCACACGTCTGCCTTGGCTTTTGCTGGGGGATTGACAGTTCCAGCTGGTAACCCGGCTAACCTGGCCTCAAGCAGGTGACAACTCCTTTAATCGTTTGGAGATGGAGAGCTCGCTTCATACTACCACACAGGGACTGGCCACGGATGAATAAAATGAGGGAGAAAAGTATTTTTGCTAATCATTATTTTCCATTCTTCTTTGCTGTAGCTGGCTGTGTGCGTCCCTCCCCGAGCTCGGGCGCTGTGCCATGGACCTGTCAGCTGTGGGATCCAAGGCTTAGGTTTGCTGGGAGACCTGTGATAAAACTTCTAACTTCCAGTAAGCGGCACCTCTCTGATAGTTACTTAAAGCTGCTGCCTGCATTGTTCCAGAACTATTTCCTTTTTCCTCTAAGGCAACCTAGAGTAGGAAACTGATGGTCTCTCAGGTAGCCCACTTCCACCTCACTTGAAGCCTCGCTTGCTTGTTGGGTTGGAGGCCAGCAGAGGACCTGTGGAGGGTGAGCACGCGTCGCCTGCTTCCTGCCGTTGGTGGCATCTGCCAAAGGTAACACTTCTGGTTTGGTCTGGGGCAGCACAGAAGCGGGCCTGTTTCTGTTGTGATTCACATATTCCACTTTCAGGTCAGGAGATTGGCATTGATGAGGCTACAAAATGGATGTGCTTGCTTGGGACATCCTTCTCTACCCTTTGAAGTGCACAGAAGCATTCCCACTGATTTCAATAGGAAAAGCTGCCTCTTTTGTCTGGTGTGCTAGTCCATGTGCCAATTAGTGTTTCCTATTGATTGGAAGGAAAAGGGCTAGGGAGTGATTTATGAAGACTATGGCTATTTGTAGACCAGGACATTTTAAACAGTACATGCAATTAGCAGATCAGTAGTTTGGTAGTTGTTTGCTTGTTTGTTTCTTAAAAAATCCCACCAGATCCAGCTAGCACCTTAGCTATAGCTGAAATCGGATGCAAAAGACAGCCAGTTATGACTGAAAATCTTGCACTGTGAAACCAACAGTTACTCCTGTGGTAACGAATATGGCCTGCAGAGCAACAGGAGATGAACTCAAAGCAAGACATTGCGATCAAATCGCAAGCTAGGTTTTTTGACAGTGTCCGTCAGAGTGCCGATGACCACCTGGAGTCCGGCACTATGTGAGGCATTTCTAACAACCACAGCCCAGCTCAGTCATGTAGGGAATCACTTTCCAAACGCAGTTTTCCTGCCAACGGGGTTTGTTTACTTGGTGATGAGAAACAATGGTCAGCGCAGTTTGTTACTTGAGCATTTTAGTGACTGAGAAGTGGAATCTGGCATCCTGTGCTAAATCCATTTTCTTAGCTAGTCAAATACCAACTTGGCCACCCATCTCGAAAGCTGATAGCGCTGGGTCAGGCGTGATTTTGGAGATTGTTTTTGACAGTCTCTAGTAAGTCTGCTTTTAAGGTACTCTTTCCTTTGGGAAAAAACACAGTTACCACCTTCAGGACTGGATGAGAGAGAGGAGAGTGGCATAGGCATTGTCTGCAGCTTAATGTTGTACTTTTCAAAGTGCCTTAAAAACAGGAATGGGTTTAGCTTTGAGTAAAGCTAGTATTTATTCACTAGAATGATATTAGCTGTGGTTGACAGGAGGGGAAAGCGTGGCACAGAGGACCAAATTCTTCTCGTTTTGTTGGAAGAGGAAAAACAAAGAGAAGGTGTGACTTTTCCAATTACAGATGAGAGACCAGATCTTTTCTTCTGCTATGGGAAGTGTAGTTATTCCCCATTTTTTGCCATTTTCTGCCTCTGGGATCAACATGTGCTCTCATATACGTTCATTTCTCTTATGGGCCTTTCCAGCTGCCAGAAGTAGCTAGAAAGCTGAAGTACTTTGCCAAACCCCTGCAATCTGGGAAAAGCACCATGCACTTGCAGCAGGACTGTGCTGAGTCTGTGTTGTCTTGGTGCCACTCTAGACGGCTGGGGAAGTCAGAACAAGGCTGTCCTCATGCATGGCATCATGATGGCCAGGTCTCAAGTTGTGCCCCCATAGCATGCAGCTTCCTAAAGTCCCGAGACTCGACCTTCAGATGAAACCCAGCATTATTTGACAAAGCATGAGAGTGGTATCTGCAGAGAGGACAATGCACTCCAGGTTGCATATCCTTATTTTCCTGATGTCACAAACAAGTTATTCTTGTACACTGCAGAAAGCTTGACAACCACAAAACCAGCAATGATTTTATAAATGATAAGCTTGTTTTCCTCCTCCTCTTCCCAGATACTCTGAGTGCAGCACACAGCAGAGATGTGCATTACTGGAATCCAGAGTTTTGTAACATGGCAGCCACTTGCTGAAAGCCCTGCAGATACAAAACAACACTTACTTTAAGTCTTGGGAAACATCTCCTACTAAGTAGAAGAAAAAAGCATTTAGGTGAAGCAATGTTGCCAGTCCCATTTGTTTATGAGGCTTGTTTTTTGTCTTTACACATTTTAAATGCTTTGTATTTTCATTCTGCTTTTTGAGCCTTTCAAGTTCATGTTTTCCATTTTTTCCATATGACGAGAAAGTCTGGAATCAAGTCCTTACTTTAAAAGCAGAAATCTGGTTGAGAGTCCCATATAGCTCCAGATATGAGATAGTTAAAAACAAAGCCACTTTCATGAGAATTACACATCCTGAAGGTGATTTTCTGTTTAAGTTTAAGTAAATACTTTGTTGACAGTTAAGAAGCTTTTAACAACACCTGATCTGTGTTTCTTTCTCTCTTTTCTTCTTTTCTAAAAATCCAGACCTTGTTTCACCTTTCTATGTGCTGATGAGGTCAGAAATGTAGTGTACCAGCGTGACTGTGACGTGTGTTGAATAATGTATACCAATGCTTTCAAAAATACACGTGGAGATTTTGTGCAATTGTTCCTTAAGCTGCTGAGTGGTACGATGGGATACAGAGCCTATCTTCTTCAGAGACAGGAGGAAGAAGGTGGTTGGGATTTACTGGGTGGGGTAAGGCAGGGAACAGAAAGCCTTGTGTGACTCCCTGAAGGGATCACAAATGCCTTCAGAGCCTGAAGCTCCATAGCTTAATGTTTAACCCAGTCCTTGTTTTGGGAAAGGAGTTGACAGATGAGTGATCTGAGTTGAACTTTCTGAATGTACTCATTTTAAATCTGTTGTTATTTGATGCAGTGGTATCCTCAAGCTGCATGCACAAGACAAGAAGGGAATGTCCTTATTCAGGGTGAAGGTTTGTCTTTCACTGCTACGTACGTAGAAGTGCCTGGAAATGTATCATCCAAGGGACACAGAAACAGCTTTTTGACAGGCTGCTCTTCCTGCTCTATCTCTAGCAGTAGTGTCTGGTAAATGCAGAGACCTGGCTGCCTGTTTTATTGCTATGTCTAAGTCCCGTTCTGGGCTCCCCAGCCACATACTCTAAACTGGCATTTCTAGGAGATTTCTGCTCTACTTGTGTGGTTTGAATCTCTTAAGTCTTTGGCCTTGTGCCTTAAAGTGCTAGCAGAGGCATGCTGTAATTGCCCGTAAATGCACCGTCTGTCATATTATTGTTTAATTATTCCAGCTTCTCACCGCCATGCACTGCTCAGTGTCTCTCTTGCTATCTTTATTTAATTGAGTGGAAAAAATCTGGGACTTGTGCTTCATTTACATCACTTTGTATTTACCCAGCATTGCTCGATCCTGCTATGAAGTCCCAGCTTTTGTACGCAGAAGTCAGTCTTCTATATAGAAAAAATAATGTCAATATCTAAAGCATATGTTAGAAAGAGAATCAATATTTTAACACATGGTAAAGTCAGACCATAAATCTCTTAACACAGTCAAATGATTGTATTATTCTCCCTTGAAACACCGCTCCTCCCCCTGAGAAACAAGAGAGGCAAAGAAAACTCTTGAATAACCAAGCCCTTGTCCTCACAATGCAGGACTGTTCTTAGCCCGTCACTCTGTGTCGCTTCTTTCTTTTCTGTCTACTAACTCTCTCTTTTCCTGTGTGTCAAACGCCGGCCTCTTCAAGACCCGTCTTTCCCTAGTCCATCCCTGTCGATCTGTTTCAGAGTATTACTGGGATGTCAGCTCTTTCCTGAGATCAGCTTGTGGTGACCAGTTCCACTGCCTACTTGTTACCATTGCAAACATCTCTACGCTTCCTCCCAGCCTTGCAACCAACCCCTTATTAATGTGTGTTGAAAAAAATCATCTTTCAGAGCTCTCTCCAACGCTCTCCTTGTCCGTATGGCCTATAAAAAAACTTGGCAGCACACTGACTGCTTTTCTTTCCTCATGCTCCCTGCGTCTGTGACAAAATGCATGTCATTTTTCTGGTCTTACATTTAGCTTTCTGTCTCTGAATCGGAACACTCGTTTGTGTACAGCACCCTGCACACAAGATCAAGATCAAGGCTCCTGTGCTCTACCACAATAAGAATAAATATTAGGGCTGCTCGTACTCACTCTGCTTTAGTTTTCATGGCTCTGGGCAGAATGAGTTTCATGATGTCCTTTTGGAAGATCATTCTGCACCTGAATGATCTAGTTTTCATGTTTTTTTTTTTGAAATCCTCAACTGAGATTTTCCTTTACCAGTGTACTCCCTATAACCCCTGCCTCCCTGACTGAGTCAGCTTTGTTCTTGGGGTTATTCTTTTCTCTTCCCATAACTGAACTGTAAGATTAATCATTTACTATCTTCTGATTTGTTTTATTTTTCATCCATCTCTTTCCTACAGGAAAGAGCAATTCATATAATGATTTCACTGTGGAATTGACTTCAGGCTTTACTGCTATTTGTCACCATTCAGGAAATCCATCTTTGGCACCAGGAGAACACTCAATCCCTGCTGACAGTCTGGAAGAGGGAGAGAAAATAGATAGCAGACCTGCAGCTATTAAGACCAACATGCAAATATTTTATTCCAACTCAATTTTCCCTTCCCAAATTGTTTTTAAAGATTTTTTTTTTTTCTTTGTGAGAATGTAAGTGAAGGTGGTTGGTTGGTTGGTTGGTTGGTTGGTTGGTTTGTTTTCCTGGGGATTCTCCTGTTCAACTGATTTTCATCTTCCACATTTCAGACAGCAGAGTTTGCAGCAGTGACAAGATGTAATCCCGAGTAAAACTGCTTTGGCCTGTGGCCTTAGTTAACCTGCTGGCAATGATACTTGCCTGGGCATGGGGCAGCTGGCTGTTTTACACAGCTCAGCATAGATGTGCTGCCACTCCCAGTCACTTTTAGGGCACAGTTGAGTTGTTTACAGTAATCTTAAGAAAAACTTGTAATAAAGTTGCTCTGCCTTCCTGGGGCCACCACTCCCAGAGACCTTTCCCCTTTCTTGGCTACTTCGGGAGCCTCTTTCCCTCGGCTTCACACCTTTATCAGCTAAAACTGATAACAGTACAGAACTAGTTGTCTTCAGGCTCTCTTGTTGAAGGACAGGCTACACTGCTACCCTGTTGTGGCTGTTGAGGACTGGAAGATCAGAGAAGACAATGGGAAAATGGAAGCCTGCTCCCTCTTTTGTGTGGAACGGAGGCAGGATATGCCCTTGTATGAAGTTCAGCAGAGAAAACCTCTCATTCCTACATACCGTGCCATACCAGTCAGCCTGGTACTAATCTTCACAGACCTTTGAAGGCATGAAACGACATGCAGTGTAAATCTAAGCCACACCGTACCAGATTATTGGTGCCAGCCAGTTTTAGAAGGCTGACATGAGAGCCAAGTGAAACAGGTACAATGGTAGGAGATGCCTTGTACCACCTGCAGGCATGCAGATCCACAGTGCTCATGCAGCATTGGAGTCCAACAGCTGTGTGTGGAATGTAAAAAGCTGGTGAACCCACAGCCACTTAGGCTTGAATGCACTTTCCTGGGGAGGAAGTGGCTTTTCCCTTGGAAAGCTCTACTCCCCAGGGTCCATGTGAGGTCAATGGAAAAAGTGATTTTTTCAGAATATGATTCAGAGTGCCTAAGCACAGGCTTATCTTGTTGACTATGGAGGAAGCTTAATCTTTGTAGATTTAATCTATTTTTTGTGAGTACCCATCCCCTCTTGCCCCTTAGTTCTGGGAGTTATGCTAGTCCTGGACATGGTTAGTCCTTGGTAGGCATGCTGCCTACTGAAATTCAGGTGCTGCAGACCCAAGCTAAGAGAAGCTTGTCCATCAGAGCACAGAATGTCCTGTTCGATCCTGCTTTGTCCTTCTGAGTTACTCTGGGATGTCAGAAATGGATTTGCAAGAACTAGAAGAATGAAATGAAGTCAGTAAAGATTGGTTTCTTTAGGGATGGCCTGACTGGAGCTGGAATAATCTACATCTGTTTCAGTTTAACTGATTTTTTTAACTGAAGCCTTTAATTTGCCGTCTTTCACTGCAGAGAAAAGTAGGAGTTTCTAGCAGCTGATACTATCCTGTCTAGAATATCTACACTAAAAAAATACAGTTTATTGTCTGTTGTGAGTGAAAAAGCTCTTGCTTGTTTCTACTGTTTGTAGTGTTGACTTTGAAAGATAAATTGTTTGAACTGGTTGACTCTCCGTTTGTATACTTGAAGATTAGCTTGCTTGATAGCCTGCTGGATTCGCAGTTTTCCCTTGCACTAAATAAACTGAAGAACTGCTGGCCCTGGGGCAATTAGGACACAGCGCATACGTGAAAGTTTGTATGCATACAAGTAAATAAGAAAATGATTTTATGCATGACATTCTGGATGTGCTGTTTCAGCACTGATATGTCCTGTCTTTCCACCTGGAAGAGCTCCTGTAAGACCTAGGAAGTCTGTTTAAAAAATTTCTAACAGCCTCACAGACACAGATAGGTGGCTAATGATTTGAAAGCTAAAGCTGGCAGGACCAGAATTGTTTATTATACAATATTTTAAAGCCCTAAGTCATGCTGCTTGTTTTTGAGTACATAGGTACCTTAATCAAACTCTGTCCTTTTATTTTATCACACATTTGCTTTGTAGAACCAACTGAAGGAAAAAGCAAAAATAATTTCTTTTTACTCAAGTAACCAGACCTGACTCTGAACATATAAAAGGAACAGACAGTAAAAATAGCAACATCTTACTGTACTGTAGTCCAACACAGAACCACATTTTGAGGTTCCCCTTCTTTGTGCCCTTCTTTGTATTGCAACAGCATCTCGCACCAAGCAGAAGCTTTCGCTCTGGTGAGGCAGTCTCTGTTGTCAGTGTGACAGATCTTGTTGTCAGCCACTCCACTGGAGTATTAGCTTCTAGACATTGACAAGGGCTCTGAATATGTGCATCCTCCAGGTACAGTTTCTGTGCCTAGCACCCTTCCTCTCTCCCTTTCAGCTTCTGAGTTGTGCCAACTCTTCCAGCCTTCCCAGTTTTTGTATACTCATGGTAAAGGCAGTGGAGCCAAGGTGATGTTCAAAGGGAAGATAGAAAAGCAATGACAAGGGCATACTCTATTTTTCTGATCATTATGATGCTCAAAAAACGCAATGGGCTTTGTCGTGCCATCAGCCTTCTCTCCTGCAGAATAACTAAACCCATTGCAACCCTTGGCTAAGAGACTGAACACAAACTTCTGGTAAAACAATGATTCAAGAGAAGGGAAAAGGACAGAGCAGGAAGGTCTGGGTAGATTGAGGTGTAGATGAGAGGAAGATAAAATGTAGGACTGGGAATTTGAAGGTCTGAGACATGATGGAGATTGAGATTCACAATGAAAGTGAAACTGGGAATGAGAGGAGTTTTATGTTGAGACTGGCTGGCAAGGAACTAGCAGCAGGAGAGACAAGAGACACAGGAGAATCCACTTTGCCAGTACAAGGAGATGAGAAGGAAGAGATGGGAATGTCAGGGGGTTAGGCAGTGAGATAAAGAACCAGATAAGAGACTGGACTAGCATGTGGTGTGGGAACCAAAGTTGGAGGCCCTGTTGGAAGTTAAGAAAGGAGAGACAGCCTAGGGAAGGAACAGGTGATCAATAACTGAAAGTGGAGGTCAGGCACAGGCAGACGGAAAGGGAATGGAGTACCAGAGGAGAGCTGCAGGAGACAGCCCCACACAGAGCAGAGAGGCACGCAGGTGGAAAGGGGCACGACAGGATGTGCTCGCTGGGACATCCTGATTTCCAGAGCTGGAAGTGGAACAGAGCTTCCTTAGGCTGGCCTTGACGTTGGCTCAGCCAGCAAAGAATTTGCCTCTTGTGCTGTCTGCCCCAGCCCACAGTGCAGAAACTATGAGAATTGAGTGTCCTTGGACAAGGCAGCGGCAGCTGCCTGCCTCGGGGAGGACAGCAGGATTTCTTGTAGTTAGATGACAAAACTTTTACAGTTGGGAGGAGGTAGTGAAAAGGGTACATGACCAAGAGAGAAAGGGTCAATTCATTATTCTGGCAGCCACTAAATTAAGAAAAGGCAAGTGGGGGTATTATATCAGAAGTATCTGAATTCAGTCAAAGATGATTCTAAAGTTGCTAGATTGATCTTGCGGTCAGCTTAAGCAAGCTTAACTAATTAATTGCTTTATTTTAGTTCATTGTGCAAGAGCTAGCTGCTAATAAATCACACTGCTTTGTAGAAACATGCTTGAAACAACTGTGTAAATACTAAATAGCCTTAGGAATGGTCTTATGAATCCACGGAATAATCCAGATTCCAACACTCACCCCCTCTGCTGCTGGTCTAGATGGAGGATAACAGTCCACTGTTGCTATCTGTTTCTGTCTGAGTAAAAGGGCAGAGGTCTGTGTTGGGCACACATGGGTACCAGCATGGCTGATGACCCATGGAGGTGCTGTGATGCTTCATGGCCCTGCACCGACAGTTGTCCTTTTCAGGAACACAGGAAATGCTGCAGGTGTCAAAGGAACATTATGAAGGTTGCAAAGCCAAATGTTTAAAAGTTAGGCAATTTCCAAATGAAATTGCCAGTGAAGCCTTAATTCAGAACCTGTTCGCATGTAGGTTATGAAATGCTTATTAATTATATTTCCCCTCCTGTCCATTTCAGTGTGAATGGCAGTAATTCCAGATCCTCACACAGTTCTGTGGATTCCTGGGGCAAGAGGGAATGTGAAACCTCTGACTTACTGTCTGTTGGTCTGTCTTGAGGTACTCAGTCACAGTTCCACAAGGTTCAATATATAGGCCTGTCAGTGTAGTCTCCTGATCCGGAGAGACCCTTAACTAATACTTCTAAGGTTTATACTCTTATACTCATCTTCTAGACTGGACCAGGTCTGTGTTGATGAAGATCTGGGGACAAACAGTGCTGACGGAGGCTAAGAGTAGGTTGGAGCTGAGCTCTCCAGCATCCAGTAGGAGGGTATAAAATTAACTACTCCATTTGTGCAGATTAAAAACAAATCTTGCGTGTATGAATTCTGCCTTTTCAAAATGCCTGTTAGTTCTGATTGTTGGCACAAGTATTACTGTAGTAATACTAGTAATACTAGGTCTAGTCTCATAGGACATATTTAAGGAATTGCACCAAAAGGGTGGAGTTATCAGTGTAAGTTTCTTGGCTGATTCCTTGTCTAGTGGCAATTGTCCTGCTCTGCCTTGTATCAGCTTTTCAGTTTTATGTTTCGTCATGAAAAGAGCAAACCATTTTTTTTAAGTATAATTTTTTTTTTAGATTTCAAATCCTAATTTTGAAAACAAAGTGAGTAGAAACAAGCAAAATCTCTTAACAGAGACAGAGTCACATGTAGCATATATCCTTTGTGTATACTGCTCCAATGCTGAAGCAACTGGGCAGTGGCACTTTGCACACAAGGAGCCTGAGAAATGTAAAAGTACAGGACGTGGTCAGCAGAGCATTCGGATCCTCCCTGCACGTGGTGAATGCACGCTATGGTCTTTAATACAGAGGATGTAGTTATATGTAGACATCTGTGTGTGTTCAAATAAGCTACACAGGAAAAAATTCTTTCAGACTTCAAGCTTTTCAGGGCAAAGCATGCATTTCTATGTCTTGTAGGGGACTGGTGCACAGTCCACACTGGACATTTTGCTGAGTAATAACAAATAAACATCCAGTCATTGTAAGAAATATTGTCACGTGGAAACTTCCCCTGGTTTCTGCCCTGTGATCCATTATGCTAAAAAGCCAATTCTGCTTTTAACGCTGCCCACCATTTGTTAGTAAAAAAGTGTATAACCACATTGAACTGTCTGGTTTGCCAAAGAATCATGCAAAGGAAACTGGCAGAACTCGGATAATCAAGTGTGAATAGCCTTGTTTCTCTGAAATAAGTGACATGGCTCTCCACGGCTGCCAGAAGTTGTAAAAAACTGATGGAAATAGCAGACACTTAGAGAGATGCGTTATAACAAGTCATCCAAGAACTTCCTTTTAAATCCCATTCCAAATCAAATGACAACTGATCCCAGATGCTCTGTCACACTTGAGTGTATTTATCTACACAGGGGCACGGTTGCCACCTCCCGAATGGCTATTGCCACTTGTTGTGGCTCCCCCGTACGCCTTGCCAGGGCAGCCTGGTGGTGCTTAGCTTGTGAGGGCTCCTGCAGAAAGAAGTCAGGACGTCGGTGCGAGGTTATAGTAGGTGCCAACTGGGGATGGTCCCGATTTTGTAGAATTTTGTAGATTTTGTGCATCTCCTCCGTGATGTCCGAGTAGCCCGCAGAGCGGGGTAGCTGTGCGATGCCCCTACAGCAGCGAGAGGAGCTCCTGCGTGCTCACTCGTTATGTTAGAATTCCCCATCCAGTCTGTGCTGGGGGTCAGCTCTCCAGTTTAACAGCTGCACTGGTGGGAAACAGTTCCCAGTTCTTGCAGCACTTTAATGAGCCGCAGTCAGTGACGGGCGCAGCAACGGGCTGTCCTCCTCGCTCAGGGACATTAGCCAGCAGTTTCTCCTCGGTGTGGCAGCGGTGACAGGACGGCAGGTTTCACCGGGGCGTGCGGCCCCGGTGTGAGGCGGCGGAGGGCTGTTACTGCTCCGGCTGGAGCGCGGCGTACAGCCGGTGCCGAGCCGGTACAGCTCCCCCCCGTCCTCCTCCTCGTCCTCCCCCCCCGCCGCCTCGCCGTCTCCAGGAGCAACCGGGCACTTCCGCCCGCCACCAAGATGGCGGAGGCGCCGTAACCTGGAAGCGGTCGGTCGCCCCGCGCCTCGGCGGGCCCGCCCCCGTGGTGCCGCGGGAGGTCTGTGGGCGGGGAGTCCCGTGACGGCTCGGTGCGCAGAGACGGTGGCCGGCAGGGAAGGGGGGGGGCAGAGCGCGCCTCGGGAGGATGGCGGAGCCGCACGGTACGAGGCGGCCGGGCTCGGGGCCGCGGCGGCGGGGCTCGGCTCCGCCGGGGGCGGCGGGGCGCCCTGAGGCGGCGGCTGACAGCGGGCGGGGTGGGCCTGGCGGCGGCCGGGGGCGGCGGCGGGGGAGGCGGGAGGCCGCGGGCACAAAGGCGGGGAGGGCCCGGGCGGCAGGTAACCGTGCGGGGGGCGCTCCCCGTGCCGCCGCGGCGCGGGGGGTCGGCGGCGGGAGGCGGCGGGGCCAGCCCGGCAGCCCGCCCGGGCTCCGCGCCCCGGCACCCGGCGAGTGTGTGTGTGTGCGTGTGTGTGTGTGTGTGTGTGTGTGCGTGCGTGTGTGTGTGTGCCCCGGCGGGGGGCAGCCCCGCCCGGCAGCCGCGGGGCCCGGGGCAGGTGGGGCGGGCCGGGGGCCGCCCGGCCGCTGCGTGTGGTGGGGCGGGGGCGGCCGATCGCCCCGCTGGGCTCGGCGGCAGGGCTGCCCCGCTCCCCCGCGCTGCCGGGCGATGGCAGCGACCAGCCACCGCCACAACAACAAGGGAAAAAAAAGAAAGAAAGGAGGAAGCTCCGTTTCACAGCCTCACCTCTCCTCCTCCCCTCCAGCTCCCGGTACCGAGCGCTGGCGAAGAGAGATTTCAGGGGCTTGGCGTGTGTGTGGTGGCACCGAGGCTCGGGGTAATGATTACCGGCGCTCGGGGTAATGATTACATCTGCTCCCCTGTGCGTGAGTGCTGTCCCCCACCCTCTCGCAGAGGCGTGAGGCTCTTTTCCTGTTCCACCCCAGGGATTTATCGGGGCAGCTCGGGGGGAACTGGAGAAGCAGAATCTCCTCTCCAAAGTCGTCGCCTGCCTGTCTGGCCAGGTGGTTTTCCCAGTATTTCAAACAGAGTTGCTGGGGAGAAGGCGGTGTGACAGCTCCCCGCCTGTGTTTGGGGCTGTAGAAGGTGTTTTCGCCGAGCTGAACGTGTCTTTCTGGAGGAGACGGTTACAAAGCTGTAGTGACCCTAGGGAAGGTGAAGGGCCGTGTGTGTGTTGACTAAAATTGTGACTGGGCGTGAGCTGTACAGAAATCCAGCAGACCTGAAGCTTCGTGGAACTGTGTTGGTGCTCGACTTCACCGGCTTGTCTGGGAGCAGGTACGGAGACGGAATGAAAAGTTGTAATGTGTGCGGGAACGATGACAAAGTACTGACACAGTACTCGTAATTTTAACTCACATATGTGAGATGGGACTGTGGAAGCATGCGTTTTATTCCGTTCTGCACATGTGCAGACATTTTCAGGCAGAATATTCATGCTCGAGGAGTTGTAATTGTGTGTATTGTCGTTGCTGCAGTACTTGGTCTGGATTTTTTTGGACTATCGAAATAGAAATGAAGATGGTTTTAGTAATTACCTTCAGGGTCTTGATTTTCTGCTGTTACTTGTTTGCATGTTTGACTTTCTGCTTATTGTTTCTTCTCTTTATCTTCTAAACTGTGTTTTTTTTAATTCACTAGTTATTATTGGATGCCTCTATTTATAAAATCAAGGGCTTAAAGTAGGTGGTGGTCAAATTAAGTCACACTTATTTACAGCCATATTTCAGGCATATGTTGCAGGGTGATCTTGATATAATCCTAGCCTGGTTTTAGGAAAGATTTACTGTATCCTATGAATTTGTTATTACACTGTTGTGCATACATTTTAATTTTAGTAACACTCTTATCCTCTTAATTCCTGTTGAATGATTTGGGTTTGACTATTTTTGTTTTCTATGTAATTATTCTTTGCTCTGGATGAGTGAAATGGGAGATTATTTCAGTAATTTGAAGCTGGATTCCTTTTAATTTAGACTAATGTTTGCCAGCTGTCAGGATTTCTGTACGTGTGGCAAGGCAAAATATGTACATCAGGCAAAACTAATTTTACATATAATCTTGTAATACAGAAAGATGATTCCAGACAAAGCTCTCCTTGTGTCCACAGCCTGCCTTTGAGGGATACTGAGGAATCCTCAAAGAGGATGCTGTCTTCTGCCACATCCCTCTATTCTGCTTTTTCTAGAAATGTTAAACAACCCTCAGCATTTTTTCTTAGGGGTGATGGCAAGGGTAGGGTTGATAAACAATGCTGATGGCGAATAGCTGCTGTTCCTGGTCTAGTTTTTCCTTTCCAGCGTGACATATCTGTAAGGCAGAAGGTGCTGGGAGGGGCGTTCCTTTGTTATGTTGACACTTAAATCTCACTGACGGGTGTATTCTCCTCCAGGAATTTTGTGCGACTGAAGGGATTCCTTCAGACGATGACCAATATTTTCTCCAGCTGTCTTCCTGCACTCTTAGCCTCTCTACAGAAATTAATTGCTCTGAAGATCACTGTGCGTGTGCCTTTTAGGAAACCCTTGGATTGATTGTTACTTGGCTGTGGCTTTCTAGAAAAGAATGTTTCTGCACAAGTGGTGTGTGTGTGACAGTCCTGGTGTGTCAGTGCGCGAGCTGGCTGCTGCTGACCTGTATATAGCACCCGAGGAATAGGTGGATGTATGTGCTTGCGTGTGTGCATGCTGCTCATGCATGTTAATTGAATTAAGGCTGTAAAAGTATCTTCTGTTTGTTACGAATGAGAAGGATCACGTTTTGTGATCCCTTCTGACAAGGCTGAGGAAACCCTGCAAATAACTGAGCTCTCTTTCGGGAAGGTTTAATATTGTGAGAAGGAAACAAAACTGCATCAAGAGAACTTGGATGTTTCCGAGATGCTGTTGTGGAAAATTTGGGTGGGTGCTAAAAAGGAGCTGTTTCTTGCTAGCAGTGGGATCTCCTTTGTGTCTGAAGGAAGATGAAAACTTGAGTGTGTGGAGGGAGGAGAGGCAGTGCTCACCCCTTCATCGCCCGCCACAACTCCTGGGACAGATGGCTCACCCTGACACCCGTGCCCTCCTCAGCGGGTGGGTTTTGGGTGGCTCCTGCTCTGCCTGGGTGCAGGGTAGCTCCCATCCCACAGCCGGTAACGTGTACCCACGTTCAGCCCGCCGTACCCTCTCATTCAGCTTGGCTAGCAACATTTCCCACCCAAAATGCTTCAAGACTCGTTGCTTTTTATTTTATTGGTTTTGTGTGGCAGCTTTGTGGATGCTCTTTTAATTGATGTGAGGCTTGCTTTCCTCCCTGTCATTGTAATACCTTGTGTTTATTGGTACTGCATGCAACTGCATCTCTGAGGAGGTATTTCTGTCTCTTTCTGGTGGGTTTGTGTGTGTGTGTGTGAGAGAGAGGGCTGGGGAGGACACAGTAGTAAAGATTAAAGAGCCAGTTGTAACTAGATTGTAGAGATAAAAAGAACCCTTGTTTACATTAGAATTGTACCGGCTGACATAGTCTGGTCTGTCTGATATAGTATGTCTTGCTGTGTTACAAAATGTACGGCATAAAATGTAACAGGCTGTATAATGAGCAGGTAATGTTTGTGGTATTAGCCATTGACCTTAATTTGCTTGGTTTTTGCTGCGTTGCTTGGGCTTGACTGTGTTGTGAAATACACACCACGTACTATTAAATCTGGGCATTGTCTGACACCAAATTTGGTTCAATAAATGCATTTTCAGTATAACCAAACAGTCTCTGGATAAAAAGGGAATTTTAATTGCTAAGAATTTTTCCATCGTTAACCTCTAGGTAATGGATGTATTTTGTACAGAAATTATGCAGTGTTTATAATTGATTTTAAAAAAAGTAATTCTATACGATGTAGTTAATTTTAGACTGTTTTTAAGATCGTTGCAGTTTAAGGTGCTTCGTCTGTGTGGCTTTACAAGAGAAATACATGAAAGAACAGAGCCTATGGTATAATTGTAGACATGTTGATTAGCGTGAGAATATGTTAAGAGGCTGTCAATTGGTGTAGATAAATAACTAGGATACATGGTCAAAGAAGTTCTTAAAACAATCTGGCATGCTTAGTTCTTTTACTGTTTTACTGTTAAGGTGTACATGTGAAAAAAAAAAAAGATAGGAGAGACTTGAACTACTTGTTTGCCTTTTGGTTTCTCTACAAAAGTGTGGTCTGTACTTTCAGAGTACGTTAGATCCTAATTTGTTACGAAAAGTGCTGGAGAGTGTTTTTTTGCCACGGGAAAGTATGTAGCTGTTTCTTTATGATTTATTTTTTAGCATAGTTGAAAGTTTGCTCCTTGTCTGCGAGTGGTGTTGGGGTTTTGCAGGGAGGAGCAGCCCTGGGGATGTGAGCTGTGCTCTGGCTCAGTTGTTCGTCTTGAGAAACATGCAATGTGCTCACAGTAAATTGGTTGTAGCTTGCTCTTACCTTTGCCATACTAATCCTCTATGGGCTTCTTTGACTTAAAGTGCTTCGTATTCTACGTGTGAGCGAGATGCATGGGGTGATCCAGCAGACGGTATTTCCAGGGAGCCCTGATGATCCCACAGATATTGTATCCGGTTCAGTGGACCTGCCTTCCCTGTGGTCGGAGGCTTGTTGTTCTGCATGCATCCTAATTGTTCTTTCTCTTGGCATTGTACATAGACTGAAGGGGCTGTGCACCAATGCAAATAGCCTTTCTAATACCTTATGCATTTGCATTATAATGGCTGCATAAATACAGCAGCACATCTCAGTTCACTCTCTCACTGCTTTCACTACTGGGGTTTAAAATAGTTTCTTTCTGCAGCACAAATCTTGTGCATGGTTTGTATTGCTTTGGAGAGGGGTTCTGAAGTGCATCTTTATTAAATAGTGTCGCCTGTTTGCGATGAGGTGCAATTTTAACTTATCCATGTTCTAGTCTCCCACTCCTTTCAGCCCACAGGTTGATACAGGCGCTTGGAGGAAAAAAAATTAAAGCTTGAGCAGTTTTCCACCAACTATTTCTGAACTCACTATATTTGGGGTTGCAAAAACATGTTTGCTTGAGACTTGGTTTTGCATTTATTTCCAGAAATCCTATAGATGTCTGTGGGAATATTTTACGCGTAAGGAATGTGAGATATTGTGCCGCCATTGTTTTGGTGCTGAAACGTTTGATGACTTATGACTAACCAGAAGTACCCTGAATTTCCTTTGAAAGTGTTGATACAGTGATGTGACTGAAAGCAGACATTCTTTTTGGGAGCTGGTGGCAGATTGCCATCACCTATCTGTCAAAAGTTTGCTTTACAGAGTTGTTAAACAGAACAGCGATTAGTATCACTTACTTGACTCTTAGTGACTAGTAGATGCATAGAGACTTTTAAAAATCATCCTAGAATGCTATCTTTTAAAGGTTTGAATTCATTTCTAGTAGCTACATCCTTGTTACTAGTGTATTGTGTCAAATTTCAGGAAGGGTAATACATTAAACTATTATATATATTTTTCGGCTAATCAGTTGTAATCCTAGGGTTCACTCTTACACGGTTCAGTTTGTGAAAACTGCAGAAAGAAAAGTATGTGTAAAACAAATGTTCATTTTTGTTTTATATATGGTGTTAGTATCTTGTCACTCTTAGCTTGTTTGCACGTATGGAAGTGGCAGTAGTTGTTGAGGTTAATAATATGATGAATGACCGTGTCGTTGGAACTAAAGTTATGAAAACAGTTTTCTGAAACAGTAAGTGATAGTATTGCAAGAAACCATAAATTTGCTGAAAACTTATGTATGATGATTGATGATTCAGTTATATATAGAGTATTCTGCATAGTGCTGCAAACAACATGCATATTACTATAGTACAGTATTTTTAACACTTATTCTACGTTGTCTAGTTGACACAATAAGTATTTATAGTGACGAGTATGGAAATACAAGGTTAAATAATGTTAAGTGAAAGAATAAAAACAATCTTGAAACCTGACAGCTGAGAACCTTAAGGTGTTATTGTATCTATACTTTACATGTACTTAGATTTTAATTCAACATTATCTGTAATATCTAATGGATATTTAATACCTCAAAGACTATGGCAAAACCACTTTAGGATTTGTTTTTGTGTTTAGGTCTATGCTTTTGGTGTTTCCATCCTAATAGGAATGAATTAGTGTTAAATCAGAAATTGAAGAGGTGGTTCATGTCAGTTTGAATGGTCAGAACAATCCATTGGTCTGTCACATTGTGTTGACTGGGAAGAAAAATAAACATATTTATTATTTTTATGAAGAAATACCTGACTGGCAGCCAGAAAGACCAGGGCCTGATATTTATTCATAGCCGAGGTGTAGCAATGATTCTGGGGAGTCAGACTTGTCTCTTTTCCTTTCTATCATCTGTCTCAGTCATCTCTATCTTGGCAAATCGGGGATTGCTCTCTGTTCGGTGTGAGGCTGCTCTCCTGTGAGTGGTAGCATGTAATTGTAGCGTGTGAACTGTCCAGTCTTCTGTAAAACAAGATTTCACACTGTTGTATTTTTTTTGATGCTGAAAGTTAGGTTATAATCTGTTCTGTAATACACAGCATAAATCGTGTTTATTGACAGTTGTCCTGGGAGGAAATGCTCATGTTGTGTCAAAATGCTTACAGCAAAAAATACTCTCTTCTCCTGTTTTAACTGTTGCATAGGTTTTTATTTTTTTCAAACAAAAGAAAGCATTTCAGTACATTTTGTAACTTAAAGCTTGTATAGCACAGCAGTGTAGGTCCTAGTAAACGTGCAGATATTTGGCTATAGCTATACATACAGTGGAACTGCAGATGCTGAGTACAGTGCTTTGTGCTGTGAAAAGTTCAGGTTCTTAGCTTCAGTCTTATTTTTCCTTCATGTTTATGCATAATCCAGGAAAATACTGGAGTTTTTTCCATCCTCATTAAAAAAATAATAAACCCTCCCTGTAATCTCTCTCAATACCTCCCCCCCACTCAACAAAAAGCCCCCAACTCAACTCTCAGCTGTTCAAGGCAAGGAAATAATGGAATAATTATTATTCTCTTCATTAGATGAACTGTTGTATTTCTGAAATTATGATGGTAGAGTTTCTGCTCTCTAATGTTCCCCTTCCCCCTCCTCCTTGAGTCAGCCACTGCAGAAAAGCAGAACTGTGCGTTTCTTTTAATTCTAAGGGATAACCGCGCAGAGCGGAATCGTCTTGAGATTTCCGTAAATGCCAAGTCCTGTTCAGAAGCATTTAGTTACATGGAGTCACTATGTGTAGCAGAGAGAAAATGACTTCACTAACAAACTATATGGCTCCTGGAGGCATCAGGTGGCTTAATATGTAAACAAAAGTCCACAGCAGTCAAAAATAGATCTTTATAAAAAGAAATAGTGCAAAAAAAAGTGACCTCCTAAACAAGGAAGTGAAGGGCTACCAGAGAATCCATCTATGTAGTCCTGCAAGATGCTGATCATAGCGGAATATGAAGGACTTACAATGAAAACCCATTTTGCTGTTACTTCTGACGTAGCACTTAGAGTACACGACTTTTTAAAATGTTTCTTGTAGAGAAATGATTGTACAATCAAAGGGTTTAAAGCTGAGAAAAATCCTATAAAATATGCATAATTTGGAGTGATTTGCAGTTTTCTTACTGAAGAGATGGATGGGTTAAATGAAGCCTCAATTCAAATGTTCTTTTTAACTTACTAAATCTGTGACAAATACTTTTCTAATAGATTTTAGAATCTAATGGCTATTGTACAGTTCTTGCAAAACCTAAAATATTTCTTATTAAAGAGAATTTTATAATACTGGCACTTACATGAGCTATATTGAATTTAAGATTATAGGTGATTTATTTTCATGAAAAGGGAAATTTATGTTAATAAATACAGTGAATTAAGATACCTGGGAACTTGTCTTTGTGCAGCTAATTTTGTTCTGGTGTCCCTTTAACTCTTTTGAACTCTTGAACAGTGTGCAGATGATGGCAGATTTCAGGTTATCATATTTAGTTTCCATAGTGGGCTGCATATTTGCTTTTCAGAATATTCAGACAATTGTTTGGCAGCTTTCTTAAGAGCATATTGTGTGTGGCAGGCCTAGTTAGGAAGGAAACAAAAGTTTAATATTATAGCCATAAGTTGTAATTCACATAATAAATAGAGCAACCTGGTTTGGTTTTTTTTTTTCCATGACTTCATCCATAAATATATTTTCTATGTTTTAGTTCATCATTAGGCACATTTTTGCACTAGTAATTTTTCTTCTCTCTTCCATAAGAAGTGTTCAGAGAAACGTTGGTAGTTATTTCTTGCATTTAAACTGCGTACTGTTTTGTCTTATAAAGCTGTCTCTTTGCAGTCCAGCTCTTTTGAGAAGCCCTAAGTCATACTCAAACAGACATCAAGGTTTCAGTTACATGCACTCACTGTAGTATCATGTTTTCTTCTTCTTCTGAACCGAGATGCTGTTTATTGAACCAATTAGCTGTTGGGTGCAAGCCAGAACTTTCTCCTGAAATCAGAATTAATGAATAAACAAATTACCCTGGAAGGATTTCTGTTCTCGACGGGCAGTGACAGTTAACGTGTGGCAAGGACGCGGTTCGTATCCTGCAGCCTCGGTGCCCATGTGCGTCCGTGTCCATGCTCAGTCCTGCCAAAAGTCGTGGGGTAAACTTTTGAGCATGGATCACATGTTCACATCGTATATTTGATGGTATGTCTGTCTCGGAATGTATTTGAAACCGTTCCAGCTCTTCTGTAGCCAGCAGATGGGATGCATACGCCTTCATTAACAAGCAGTTAACTCTGCTGGTACGACTGAATTTTCATCACGCTCCGGGTCTCTGACTTGGCTGTTTCTGCGTTCCAGCTCCCACTGTTTGTTCTGCTCTCTCCAAGAAGAAATCGGCACTAGCACTACATGCTCCTGCCCTCCTGTGGTAATGAAAATCTAAATGTTTTTCATAAAATCAGGTTGTGTAAAAATAAAAGAGAAAGAGAGGAGAATAAGGAACTAGTTTTTCTCTTCTGGAGCAGCTGCTCGAGTCTCTCAAGATGTCTGCTTCAAAAGCCCTGGGAAAATCAAAGTCATTTCTAAACTTGCTGTTACAGTATCAAAAAGACCTTGTAGCCTTTGATAGCTTTGAATTAACCTTCTGATCTTTTTACTTGATAGACACTATCCCTTTTGCATTAGCGTAGAGAAATTACGGCATGGAAATCACAGGGAAGGTTTTTTAACAGCAGCAGTGGCAATGGGATTGCTCTGCCTTCCTTGCTGGGAGTCAGGGGGAACTGAAGCCCGGTTCCAGCATGTGCCTTGGAGAGCCTGCCCGGCTGGGTGACCCACACCAAGCTCACCAGGAGTAAGGAGTGGAGGTGGATCCCAACCTCAGTCTCCTCACACTGTCCAGACAAGGGAAAGGCAAAGCAAAGCAAAACTGTTACTGCCGTGAAAATTCTTGTGGGTAATGAAAGCCATGCAGAGCAGCGTGTTAGATATTTGAACGTGCGGTGTGATAACAGCAGTTGCCTGAAAGGCTCCTTACGTGGTTGTAGTCTGTATGTGACCTCTCATTTTTTTAATGATCCTCTGTATTAATAATACTAAAAGAAGACTGCTCTTATCTTAGTTTCAAAGCTGACAGTGTATATAAACTATGGACATACAACTTCAGTCTCTTTAGGCAAACGTTTATGCGTTATTCTCAACATGTGAAGTCTTGGAATGAGAAATCTGTGTTTGTCACAGCTTTCACTCCTGTGACTTTCCAGTGTCTACTGAAACTACTTAAACCTGCTTCACGTTAGCAGGAACACATTCACAGTTTGCACACCGTTGATTCTTTGGGCCATCTTGTTTGGCTGTCTTTCAGATATATTTAAGATAAACTGATCAGTCGTGTACCATGGTAATCTAAAAGTGGGCTTTAAGGCTGCATCTACTGATTTTTTCCCATCGTTGTGTACTATTACAATGTCCTTTTCGGTCCTTCTTCATCTATGAAGCTCCTTAGTGAAAATACACTACCCAGAGTTCCAACAAAAACAAGTGCTCCAGAGTAAGTTTCTGTAATCTTTGCTATAAATTTCTTATTTTGTGGCACAGAAACAACTTAACACAAGGTAAAATGGTGTGTGGAGCATGAAAGCTATTCATTGCACCTGCTTGTCTGTGTTCCCTTATCCCAGGGTAACGTGATTTATACTGCTAAGTAACTGCTATGCTGGAGCGTTTGGCTATTGAGTTATTCTGTTTGTGAATCTATGTAGAGATTTATGTTTTCAAACAAAGGAGAGGAAGGGAGCATGGAAGGTTTGTATGTGAGTGCTACTTTCAAAACCTGCTGATTGTTATGCTTTTTCTAAATAGGAATCTAAAAATGGTTTGAACTTTTCTCCTGCGCTTTTTTCAATGACAAAGCCATGACTTGTTTGTCATGTGTGGAGATGATGAGCTGCAGAAAGAGTTCTGCAGTTGTGTGTGGCTGTAAAAGCTCATGGACTGAATTTCAGGTTCTGCTTAAGTGCAGAGTGTAAAATGACTGCTCAGACCCTGATGTCCCTATGAAGAGCAAGTTTTCTTTCCTCTTTAAGCAGCTTTCTCAAGCGGTGGAGGGTGAGATGGGTGACAGCCTTGGCTGTCTATTTTAATTATGATTTTTATATAAATTCAGAGTTGTATAACTTGGTTTATGAACTAAATGACAGACTCTGGAACTAGTTGACAACTTTACATTTGTGGGGTTGTACTTCGATGGCTCTTCCACATGTACTGCAGGTGTGTGTATGTATTCATCCAGTACAAACACATGCTGCTTTTCAGTTACCAAAAGTAAATGGGCAGAACTTGATTAATAGAATGGAATAGAATTAATACTGGCAATGTTACTTTTCATCCAGTTCTTGACCACTTTTCGGATAGCAGCTCTAATATGAGGTTTACATTGATCCATTATAGAGATGATAATTCCAGAACCCAAACACTTAGGATTCATTTGGATTCTGATTTTCCTTGCTGCCAGAACTCTAATTACCAGCTAGCAAGCACTGTAAGTTGTGTTATCAGTCAGATGGGGGTGACTGGTTGTATGGTCCTTTTTCTTCATCTAATGTGACCGTGGGCACTTTACGTGTGAGAGTACTGTTTGATTTTGATTATCATTAATATGCAGCTTTTAGCACTGCCTAGTGCTTGCAGCCTAATGTAAATAAAATATCCCAGATTGAAAAGCAGTGACAAAGATAAATGAGTTTTTCTGATATGAAAGCTTAAACATGTGATCACAGAGCAGACTAATTAGCCAGTGCTAGGAATTTGGTTCTTTTAAGTCAAGCTTTTCATTTGCTTGTAATGTTCACTGTTCAGTACAAGGTGTTCTGATACGCTGACACTGCTGTAATTGTGCCATTATAGGTGAGCACTCTCTCTATATATTAACAAAAAACAAAAAGAGAAGGGCAAATTACTTTGCACTGTTTGAGAAATTCACCAAATTCACTTGTGGATCACTCCCAGCTTTATTTTGGTACTTCTGATGGCATGTAGTGGTTCTTGAAGTAATGTGGCTTTTATGCAAGTCTTTTAATATTTGAAGCAATGTCTAATAAATAAGAAATTGAAAGCTCTTGATGATAATATAGGTGAGAAAGAAATTCTAACTGGAACAGATGGTATTTTTTCAGCTCAATTTAGATTTGCTGTTTTATCTCTTTTATTTTTTATTTATTTTAAATAAGACTTCAAGACTTAAGCATGCTCATTGTAACAGTCTTGCTCTCTAGAAAGGTCTGTGTGGGTTTGTTTTTTTTCCCTGTATTTAGGGAAATTACTTTCTTTGGGCTTTATATATCCCTTAAGCAAAGCAGTGCTCTGTTGGTTAAGTGTTCGAAAAACTATTTAGAAGGAAAATCCAGGAGATGTTGGGTTGCTGTTGGGATATGGCTGTAGCTTCTACTTTTTGTTAAAGTGTTTGTGTTAGTTCTCCTAAGAAGACATTTTAGTTGCTAGGTTCTTAATAGTTAAATTGCAGTGAAAGCACAGATTTTAATGGCTCAAAAAACCCTACTTAACCAACCATGATCGTATTTTCTTGCAGTAGTCACTAACTTTAATGTTTTTCTTAAGATACCTTTGGTGAAGAGCTGGTCTTACTACTGTAGTTTCTTTAGTGGAAAGATTCAGGTGTCCTCCCTTGGCTTCATGCAACAGTTCTGATTTTACAGTATACTGGATTTATCAACCAATCTAAATTCTACTATAACTGAATTCCAAATTCAGAGAAATACCAAACTCTGATTAACTGATGCTTTTCTTTTTCATAGATGTTAGGTTTTCTTTTTGCTGATCCAGTGTAGTGTGGAGAGTAAAACAGCCAGTTCCTTCTTGCTTTTTCTGGTCTGTCCCAGACGTTGAAAATACTGCATTTGTGCTGCCATGTGGTGATATCCAAAGTCTGATTTATGGTCGTGTGAACTCTGTAAGGCTTAAACACAACCCCAAGCCTTTTAAGCTTAGTTTTAAAAATGATAGTTTTTCAGTTTCATTTCTGCTCAAATTCTTTTCACGGGTATCTTGCATTTCTTTGTCTTGTTCTCATTCTCATGAAAAAATGTCATTACTAAGTGGTGAATAGGTAAGTTCTGTTGCATTCTAGAGATTTTTGTTTCTGTTTAATGTTCAAGCTTTCATATCTCTACTAGCAGTTTTATATGCTGTACATGCAAGCATGAATACTATACTGGAGCAGGCAGTGCAACATAGCTTGGTAGTAGTGCACAGGCCAGAATTGCCTTGGAGGTCAATGATTTGCTTCCTTTTTGTCTGAAGGAGGGGTGGAAGGACTGTTTGGGCAACAAATACTTCAAGCACTGAACATTTTCTTAGGTACCACTTTGTAGCCTCATCTAGCTTGCTGGATGTACTAGTACTATGGCCAAAGGATGGAGGGGATAGGCAGTTTTCTGGTAGATTACTGCAGAATTATGGTGTGATTGTAAATATAAGAGTGGAAGTGGACCCACAAAAGCTCTCCTTAAAAATATCGCATTCTTCTGGGGAGAGATGAAGAACTCTTGAATTAAAATGATAGTTTATTAATAAATGCTAGATATTGGAAAGAGATGGTACTGCATAAGATCAAGTATGCCGAGTACAGCCTGCAGTAATGAGCCTGACCATGGCAGGGATCATCTGGCCTGGATTTAGTGGTAATGTTATTTGTTCTGTAAAATAAGCTAGAGGCTGACTGTGAGAGAAGTGAGCAATGAAACGGTATCATCTGCACAGATCTGACATGAGGAATTTAGGAGTTGGAGCACAGCACACAATGTGTCAGAGACTGCAATTAAAACCTCTTTCTCTCAGTTGTGTTTCCAACTGGTGGTCTTCACAGCCACAGATCAAATTTAGCCTTAGCAAGCAAGAATAATTTTAAATTAAAATTTCCATGTTTGCATCATGTCTGAATTTGGTCCCCATAGGATGCTAATTTAATAAAAAGTGATTTTATGTGTATTTTCTTTTTTAAAAAAAAGAAATTTAAAATGCATGTTTATAGCATTTGATTATACTTCAATACTAATCCAATACTGACAATTGTCAGACCAGTTGTTTTTCACAGTCTGTATAAGAATTACAGGGGCTTTTGGTTTGGTAGGAATTCGTGTGATACAGGCAAGCGATATTCAGCTCTTCAGATTGCAGCTTCTTCTCCACCACCTTCTGTTTGAAGAACTATTGTCAGAGAATGGAAGGAGGGGAGGAAGGAGGAATCGTGGGGGAGAGAAGCTGCCCCCATTTGCACAACCTTATGTCCAAGAATCACGGGAGCTGGAGGCTGGTAGGGAGGAGAAGGTTTCATCAGACACATGCTAATCCTTCAGCCTCGCATAGAAATAAAAGACTTGATGTCATTTGTCTGTTTCTTGCCTTGCAGCAAAGGGAGGAATGGCGAAAGGCTTGTGACAGGGTGGAGGAATGCAGCACTGGCATGTTGTGCCTTGTTGCAAAGGGGATGTACGCTGTGAAGGTGGTGTTGGCCATGCCCTGTTGCAGGGGACAGACCAGTTTAGGCCCTACTCCCCACCTTGTCTCTAGTTTCGTTGTCCTGCCTGTCTGTCTTCTACTGCTCTCTGGTCATTATTCTTCTACGTGGTCATACTTATAGTTCCTTGCAGTCCATACCCAGTACTTCTGCTCTTACTTCAGGTAGATGCTGGTGGTTGTCATCTGTCTTCTGCCTGTACCTGTGCTCACGTTCCCTTTCTGGTCCTTTCTGATTTCCTTGCAAGTGTCATTCTGTGTGGGTTTGTTTTGTTTTGTTTTTTTTTTTCCCTTCCTTTCCCACTATTTTGGGAATGGTTGAGTAAAAAAGGAACAACTATGTAGCAAGTATTTGTTAAAGTTAGTTAATCAATTTCCTTGTTAAGCTAATTTTTATTTATTTACTTTTTGAGGTTCAGATACCTCTCCAATGTTTCAATTTCTTCTTTTCCCTTCTGTTCAGGAGCTCTTTTCTCACTTCCTCAGGTATTCTCCTTGTATCCTCATAGCATTTGTATATAAATATAGTACTTTGATTTTGAACACATATTCTGGAGCACGTTGTCAAACTAAAATTTGTTCAGTCCTTCTAGTTGGTTTGTGAGCATATACCTTTTCTGAGTACTTTCTGCATATGTCTAATAGTCTTTTTGGATTATACTTGTTTTGGAAAGGGCTAATTCTCTTTTAATCTGGATTACTTCAACCTGTACTACATGTGTGAATGTCACATAGGTGGTTAAAATACTCATCTCCTGCCCTGTGCATCAAAGGCAAAATCCAGGCTCCATCACTTTGGTGAGCTGTATGGTGGAGAACGAGTGTGGTACAGCAGTGTGCTGCAAGAAGCCGAGAGCAGTCCTCACCTCTGTGTAAATCAGAGAGGAGCCAATGCAGGCAAGCCAAATGCAGTGAATCACCTGTTCTGAGCTTTTACAATCTAATGCAATCCTCTGGTCCATTTCTTTAATATGTACAGATTTTGCAAGGTACAAGTGTCTGGAGACCAGCAGGTTTGGTGAGGCACTATGTTGTGCCTGAGCTAGTGTAAAGGTTGCATTTTTCTTAGTCATTTGTCTTACGATAGCTTTTAAATGTTCACAAACAGAGCAGATGATTCCTTGCTGAGTTACTTGAACGTTTATAAATGACATCTGTTTTTTGTCTGAAACGAAGGGCAATAAGGTGCAACAATGTCATTTGTTGTAAGGAGGCACACAGTACATTTATTTATATATTTTATTTTGCTAGAGTAGTGGTATGAACTTTTATGTAGCTTTAAGGTAGCCTCCTTTTAAATTTTTTTTTTTTTTTTTTCCCTTTTCAGATTTCTGTTACCTTATTTCATTTATTAGAAAGGGGTAAGGTAAAAGGCTTATTATTGCATGATATTTGTACAGTGTTGTTTAATTCAGTTTGCCTGTTTTTTCCACTACTTTTTTGAGGTTAATGTTGCTGCTACTTTCTACTTTTACAATACACAAGGCTTTCAAGCTTGCTTTAGAGTATATCATCCAGTTGGTTTCTGGCAAGCAGAAATCATATTTTTCACTATTTCTAGTAAAAATGTCATTGAAGACCTTTTGTTTTTTTTAGGGAAAAAAAAAGGATGCCTCATCTGAACAGATTTTTGAAGAATCTGCTTGGAAGGGATCACAGTGGTTTTCTTTTTTTTTTTTTTTTTTTTTTTTTTCTTTTGAAGGAAAACATCTTGTTCCTGTGAAGATACTCAATTTATCATGCATTTTTCAGATTTGCTAGTATATGTGAAGTAGTCTTTTAATCAGGCTCCTAGTTACAAGGAGAATAGTATTCAGTGCTTTTGGGTGTCAGGCTGGAGCTTAAGATGTTATGTGGTTAAGGCTCCTCCACAGCAGGAATGCATATGAGGAGTATTTGTGTCAGGTCTCTACTCTGGGTGATTCTTCACAGGAGGATGAACAGAGCTTGCTTTCTCTTCCATGTTTGTTTCAGTTTTATCTTCTGTCCTGGGAAAGGTAGCTCTGGTATCATCTCTAGAATCTGTAAGAATGTGGATGAACTTGCAAGAAATTCAAATGTTGTCATCCTTGGGGTTTTTTTGGTAATGCTAATGCATTAAATGTTGATTGGGGAAAAAAAGTAAAAAACTGTATAAAAGTACTCTAAGAAGTTATGAAAATTAAGTTTGCAATATAAAGCAGTCAAAATTAGACAGGTGTGAATGAGATGACTGCTAGTGCTTTAGGTGACCACGCTTGTAAGAATGTGTTTAATAAATTTCCAATTACTACATACATTACCTTCTTTAAAACCCCTTCTCCTTGCAGTGTGTAGGAGCAGGAGTGGTGTTTATTGACTGATTACTGTCTCAGTATTTTTATATCTGTGATATTCTCTTGCGTGGAGTTTCTTACCAGCTGCCTCTTGCCTGCCACCCATGCTCGCCAGCCTCCCATCCCTGTTCTTGTTCCAGCTCCTGCACGTTTCTCTCTTCCCCATGTTTCTAAGCTTGCCTCTGCTCCAGGCAGAAGCTTTTCTCCTTTGAGTGGCTGCTGTGACCCGATGGAAGGTGGGGAGGATGGTAGGAGGGTGTCCCAGCAGGATAGGAAAGGCCTGTTCAGCCACTGGGCGTTTGACTTGCTCTGTGGGAATGCCTTATATCAAAAGAAGTTGGTGTGTAGGAGTCAAGGAGGTGAAACAGGCTCAGGGTTTATGAAATACTTGTCTCTTTGTTACCAAAGGAATTCCTCACAGTTTTCTTATTAGATGTTTCAAAGTGGCCAGGAGTGAGTATGTGGTGAAATTCACTGTGGCACCAGACATCTGGGTAGATTTCAAGTTCCTAATCTAACGCTGTAGTTATGAAATGAATGTTAAGATTACCTTTGACATGAACAAAGCAACATGCTTTTACCAGCTCTCAGTCTTATAAACAGCTGAACAAAATGAATTATCTTACCTTTTCCCTCTGTTCTCATGTCCCCTCAAGGCCCCTCTCCCCAGCCCCAAAACAACCCCAAAAAAGGGTTGGCAGGCAGCTGCTGGTAAACACCACCTTTGAAGAGTGAGGTCTGAAAAAGTTCAACATGATTGAAGAAGCCTTTGCCACAGAGCATTGGCTGTATATAGCTGTATACAGTGCTACCTGAATCGCCTATAGTATGCAACTATTTGCTTAAATAATATTTCACCACTTTGTCATGTTTAATTCTGTTTTGCTTTTCGGGGGAAAACAGTTGAAAGCTTTGAAAAAGTCTTGGGAGCAATTTTATTCTTCCTCACCTTATCAGAGTGTATAATGAGGCTACATTTCTATGGTGCAGTTAATTTACAAAGTTCCCCAAGGCATTTTGAAGTTGGTTTGACTTCTCTGGCTGTGGCTGAGCATAATTTCAAGCAGTGGTGCAGGACGGTGGTCTGTCTGGTGGGACACAGAAGCTATACAGCACAAGAGGGTAAGGACAGGGAAGGAATAATGCAAAATCTAGTTGAAACTGCAGGGAAAATCTGGGTAGGCAGAATGCAATTTACCTTAGAAATATATATAGTGGTTAATAATGAGAATCTTGCTGGAGTGGACACACTACAGGAAAAATACCATTTCTCTTAAACAATTTGTAGTTCTTGCATCTGAATAAGGATACCTGGGAGAAGTGGTCCATCACAGCATGTTTAAGCAAATATTTTCTGGGAAAAAAGAGATGAGAGTGTTGTAACTTACATCCAGTTACCTGAAACATAGCTGTTTCTTTGTAGTCTCGTTCCAGCTATATTCTAGTTGGCCTGAATAAATTTGAATTCATCAGGTTAAATGCATTTATCTGAAAGGGTCAGATTACAAAGCCAACCAAAAAACTTCCCTGGAAAAACATTAGTTAAGCAGTAATGAGGGAAGATGTGTAGATCTTTATTTTTTCATTCAGATTTTTCTAAATTTGTTTTGTTTTCCTGTAATTTTAAAAATATATAATGTAAACTTTTGGAAAAATATGCCATCCCGAAGAAAACAACTCCAGCTGATCATTGTGCAGTTTTCAAATAAGTTTTCTTTTTATTTAATTTAGTTGTAATGAAGCGGAAATGTACACTTAAATTGGAGCAAATTTGATTCCGATTATGGTTGTTATCTTTTCTCTGTGAAGAATGCTGATCTGTTCAAGGAAATAGTTATTTTCTGAGAGCAGGTTAAATGCAAAACATATTAATGACTTCTAGAAGTGAGGAGATCTATAATTGGAAACGTGGGTAAATATGGTTTGTTTTGTTGTTTGTTTTTTTTTTTTTTTTACTTTACCAGACACTTGTATATCTTCCAAACTCAGGTGTGTTAGTTGAAAAGTAAATGTTATTGCATATATCTTTTTCTGTACATTAGATATATTTCAACTAGGTGTTCAATAAAACAAATATATCCAAGCTTTTCTCATCTCAGCTGAAGATGAAGAACTGCAAATAATCTTAGATAGAAAAAAAATTAAACAAGGGCCAGATAATATGCAGGGACGAGCTGCCATATGTAGTTATTCTGGCTTTGTCTGCTAGAACATAGAAGGTAAAGAGCCATCACTCCTTTTCAGGTTCAGAATTGAGTTAAAAGTACGTTTTAAGTTGATTTTCAGATAGGCTTTTTTCCTAGCATAGTAACTCTCTGCAAAGGGATCTTGTGACTTACGTAGTCACTCATTATGGTCAGAAAATTCAAGGGATTGAGAGTCATCCAGCACTGAACTTTGCAAAATGGTCATAATTATTACATTAAAGCATGTTGAAGGCAACAAGGAAACTTACTGCATCAAATTTAGAGACAAAGTATCAAAGAGAAATGCTACAATCAACAATATTTTTGCTTTGTTGCTAGATAATTCCATGTTGCTGGCAGAAGTTAGGGTAGGATGCTACCCTAGATAGTAATAGAGCAATGTTTTATTTGGCTGAGTTGGGATTTAGCATGTGGTTTGTCCCAATTTCTGTAGGATCAAGTAAGGCAAGTTGTTGATAAAACAGATAATCGATACTTAGTAGATAACACATTACTCTGTTGTTGTCTTGTGTGTTTACTTTCTCTCCTGCCCATCATTCTTGTTTTTGTCTCCTGCTTGGTTGGTTTTGTTTTGATCTGTTGTTTTTATTGCTCACAGGTGATGATGAAATAAATGATGAATAAAAGAAAAATATTTGATGCTGCTTTAAAGCTTGCATCATCGCCTTTGGTGGGATCAATGCCATTTTCTATCAAATTTGTAACAAAGGCTTGTGTGGCAGGCTGCTTCCTTTGTTTATAGGAATTGTTGAGGGATGGGAATGGTAGTGCCTGGGTGCTGCGTGGTGGTAATAGTGAAGTTTTTTTTATACTGGAAAGTACATTTTTGCTACAGCAGACTGATCTTTGTTCAAAGGAGGGTATTGAGTAGATTGGGAGCACTTGCTTTTGAGGAAGGCTGAATGCCACTATAGATGCAGAATAGTCACAAAAATGGGATAACTAGATACACTTAAAAAAAAAGTTATTCTAAAAGGACTTACTAGTCTAGGAAAATCCAGTTATTAGATCCTGTACTAAGACTAGGAAATTTGTTCGTTTAGCGAGTTACGATTTTCAAATTTCATGTATTATGCAGGATTACACAGCCTGCTGGTACAACGAGTTACTATGGGAACGGAGACATACAGCCCAAAAGGTACATGCTGGGGGACCACACATGCAGAAAGTACCTTTTTACATATTAAAATAAGCTGCCTCATGGAGTTAGAAGAATTCTTTGTACTTGCTCTTAGATTCTATTTCTACAAAAACATGAAATGGTATTTTATAACTTAGCCAAAGACTGGGTTTTTTCTCTTATAAAGAAGAAAGAGAAAATGCTTCATAAAAATAATGTTGGAGTGCGTAGAATGAATCACAGTATGTATATTTTTGTACTTGCCAGATGAGTTCAAAGGCAGGGCACAAAAGATTATTTCTATCCCCTAGGAACTTAAGGCGTAGGTGACTTTCTGTCTGTTAGCGTGGAGCCTCTTTGTTGTGACAGATCTGGACTTTGGTATGTGACCTGGCATTTAGTGCCGTGATGTACTTCCAGAGAGCAGCATATCTGGTGGCCAGTGAATGAAAAGATGGATTCGAAAGCTTCAAAACCAGCAGTAACATCCATGTACCTGTGTGTTTGCTGTGGAAGGGCATGGTTATGTTAGAAGCCAGGATGGGATGTCCTGAGAGATATGCTTGGTTCTGCAGGTACGGAGTGGTCCACCTCCAAGCACATCTTGAAACTGATTCACTTATTTATAGTAACTTCAGTTTTAATTGCACCTAGGTTTGTATTTAGGTGCCTACAGTCAAAGATGTGTCTGCAGACTGAAGAAACCACAAGTAAAGTGTAAGTAAGCCTTCAAAAATGGTCTTGTCCTCTTGGTCTGATGTTTGTGCAGTCATTCCCTTGACCGCCAGGTTTCACTCGAATGTGAGATCTGGTTATGCTCAGCTCTTCTGCAGCTGTGGAAGCAGCATGCAGGTAGGGAATGATCTTGGCTGCTGCCCTTTGGCAGATGAAGATATCCTAAAGGGCTTAGTGGGCTGTCAGGGTCCAGGCCTTCTCAGTGACCCACATCCACAGGCTCGGGCTGTGTGTGTAGGGAGGCTACAAGCTGCTCCCTCAGTGTGAGAGGGGATTAGGGGAGCAGAGTCACATCCAAATATATTGAAATCAGGCTAGATTGGTAGTCGGTAAACTACCTTCTGCTGGCTGATGGTTTGCAGGATCGAGATGAATTTAACGGTCAGCCTTCTCTGTTGAACAAGCCAACCGTCACAATTGGCACTAAGAACCATTACAGTATTATGCTGCTGCTATCCATCCTGTTCTCTGAAATAAAGTTTCTTTCCAAAGAAGAGAAAGTGTCTAGCTGGCATATTTCAGGAGCACTATCGAGATATATTGAACGACACTTTTGATCTACGGTGGTGTGATGGCTGGTTGTTCCCATACCTCTGAATGAGGTTTTGTGTTCAGAGGAGCTGTGCAACCGCCTGGTGACTGAGTCAGCGGTTTGCTCCCAGCTGGTCTGTGGTGGCTGCAGTGGCAGAAGCTCAAATGCACTTACGCAGATGAAAACTCTGTAGGTCAGATGTTTGAAGCTAGTAAATTGTAGGAGAGAATGTGCTTTGTTTGCAAGTGGCTCGTTGGCTTAAGCTGTTTGGGTTTTGAAATGAAAGTAGCGAACATCTTTTTTTTGCATGTGTGGTATCGAGAATGGAAAGTCATTGTAGCTGCTTGGGCTAAACTTTAAATTTCATCCATTGCTTATTGATGTGTTCATGTTTGTGGTGTAGTGGAATATGAAATGTTTTTCATATATCCCATGTTATTCTAAATAAAAGGTAAAAATACTTTAAGAAGGTAGATTTTTTTTTCTGTTTGTTGTTTGTGAATAGGTGTTGCCGCAGTTACTAGATAGCATTTGAACTCTGCCTCGTTGTTAAAAGCTGCTTAGGTCTGACTAATCACAATTTCCTAGGTCAGAATTTCCATCTCAAAACATTTTCTTTTTTATTATGTAGTGGAATCATTGTCTGCTTACTCCAGAGTGTCAAGTGCGAGCTGATTCCTTATTTCTTTGACATGTTTGATATTTGAAGTGATCCTCTTCTGTTCTTTGGGTTGAAAAGACACTGTGTGTGCCCTTTGGGTTAAGTTTAGTAGAAACACAGAATGAAGAGAAAAATCATTCCTATTCCATGATATAAAATTATATGCATAGTGATGAATTTTCCTTTCAAATGCAGGCCTGTAGGTTTTCTGCTATGTTACAGAAGTAGTAAAATTCTGTTTTAGTTGAGTGTAATCTATTAGGCTTTAGTGAAAATGATGCCTTAGATATCACATGCTCAGAACATTAGAAATGTTTATGATTTAAAGTGCCTGCTTTGTCTACTGAAATACAGAACAGAAACCAGTAAGTACTTCAGTGGAGCTGTCAAGTGACCGTTTTGTAAGATGATGTGCCACAGTCACAGAATCACAGAGTGTTAGGGATTGGAAGGGACCTCAAAAGATCATCTAGTCCAGTCCCCCTGCCGCAGCAGGGACACATCCAGCTGGGTTTTGAATGTCTCCAGAGAAGGAGACTCCACGACCTCTCTGGGCAGCCTGTGCCAGTGCTCTGTCACCCTCACTGTGAAGAAGTTCTTCCTTGTATTTATGCGGAACCTCCTATGTTCCAGCTTACACCCATTGCCCCTTGTCCTATCATTGGGTGTCACTGAGAAGAGCCTGGCTCCATCCTCATGACACTCACCCTTTACATATTTATAGACATTAATGAGGTCACCCCTCAGTCTCCTCCAAGGTAAAGAGACCCAGCTCCCTCAGCCTTTCCTCATAAGGGAGATGTTCCACTCCCATCATCTTTGTGGCTCTGTGCTGGACTCTCAAGCAGTTCCCTGTCCTTCTTAAACTGGGGGGCCCAGAACTGGACACAGTATTCCAGATGCGGCCTCACCAGGGCAGAGTAGAAGGGGAGGAGAACCTCTCTCAACCTACTAACCATCCCCCTTCTAATACACCCCAGGATGCCATTGGCCTTCTTGGCCGCAAGGGCACATTGCTGGCTCATGGTCATCCTACATTACCATGCTTTTTATAGAACGTTTGTTGCATAAATTTTTTGCATTCTACTGTTCAGAGTAACTGAAATCTATTTTTAATTACTTGTACATATTAAAAAAAAAAAAAAAATCAGTAAAATATCCACGGCCGATGGGTTATTCTTTTTCAGGCGGCTAAGGAAAGCGATGCAGTTTAGGCTGAAGTTTTTCAAGTTTCTGAAGTTTCATCAGTTGACAGAAGGAAAAAACAAAACGTCTGGGCTATGTTCACCAGACATTAAGAGGAGTGAATCAAAACTCTGATGCTGGCTATTTATATCTGTTTACAAATATTTTACTTTAAAAAAAAATAATATTCTGAACAGGGAAGAGATTATTTTCCTTAACTTCTCTAAAAGTTTTATTTTCCTTCATATGCTGTGCCAAGCGAGAGTCTTAGTCAGTTTTCCAAGTTCTCCAGCACATAATAGTTAAATGGCTTTATGTCAATTAATATTGACAGGAAGTCAGTTTGAACAGCATTGGAAAATGGAAGTAGTTGGCAGAACTGTCTAATTTCACTGAATTTCCTTTTGCTAAAAATATCTCTAAAAGAAGCTCTCCTTTTGAGATACAATGAATGCTTGTTTGACTGTAATTTAGAATTGATGGTGACTCTTGTCCTTTAACCAAAAGGGCTTGAAAAATATGAATAACCTTTTGAAACATATTTAGCTTCCTCTGTAGTATATGTAATCATGCTGATGTCCTTCAAAAGTTTACATACATATCTTGAAGTGAGTAACCCCATCAGCTTGAATGATCTGCAATAGAAAGGAAAGTTCCGTAGAGCTGCTTATGTGAAATTGAGCATTTCATTTGTATATGTGTTGGTAGGATTAAGGAGTTCTGAGCGTATTTGCCCTGTTGAGTTTTGTCTCAAATCTCAGTTATTAATATACGAAAAGGCAAGATTTTAGTCCTGATAACTGAAAGCATGCAGCATCAAATGTGTATTCTCATTTATATTGCATGCAAGTATGGTAAAAATAATTTTAGAGAGGTTGCAATGGTAAGTATTAAAGTCATAAAATACTAGAAATGGGATGAGTTTCATATAGTTGTTTTAGGTCCTGTGCTGCCTCTGTTACGATACAAGATCATCATAGTGTACTTACAGGACAGCCTGGAAAGTCGTTCGAGGGAGCCCTGTGCTGTTGGGAATCCCAGCCCTGATGAGTGGGCAGAGGAAGGGAGAGATGCTGGTCAGTGTCTTGGGGGGGTCTCGGACTCTGCAGGGGTGAGGCTGTTCCAGTTGAGGCATTTTCTTCAATGCACTTCCCCCAGTGTTGGCTTTTATTGCGTATTATCTGGAGAAGTTCTTGTCATAGTCTTTTTCTTGTTAGAAGTGCTGGTTATAGTTATTCTACATATTAGGGAATTACTTTACTTGGAAAGAAAGAGGTTAAACCTTCCCCAACTGTTTTAAATACATTTTGCAGTCTCAGGCAGTAATTAAAATCCTGACGTAGGGTGCAGTACATTTAACTGCTAGCCTTTCGTCACTCTGAGCAGGGAGTGTGTTTTGAAGGCCTGCTGCGGTGCCAGCTTGGCTCCAGTTGCCGTGTGTTAGAAAACCACGGCTGCCTGTGGCTTGCCTGCACACTGACTGCCTCCTGACATCTCTAACTCTGAGGAGAGGTTGAAGTCCCTGGTCATGACCCTTTGTATTGCTCTGAATTTTCTTTCTGTTTCAGATGATGTTTTTAATGACTTTTCAATTTTTATCGTTTTGTACGGGCAAAAGATTTTTGTTCCTTACCAGAAAATGAAATGTTAAACTGACATATTGAAACAGCACCACCCCCCCCCCCCCTTTTTTTTTTTTAGGTACAGTTAAAGTAATTGCTAATGAAGACAGTGAAATGCATGAATGCATGCAGCTTATTTGGAGCATTTGTACTATGGAGCTGCTTTCAGCAGCACTAATCTCCAGCCGTCTTTGCTTTCTGAGGCTCCTTCAAAGCCTCCTTCAGCTGCACTGCATGTAAGAAATGAACCTAATCTCTTAGTGGGTCCTGAATTTGATTAAATTGAAAGCTCATGAGAGCAGCAGCCCTGTGAGTATTTTGCACTGTAGCAGTTGGATGTGGAGCAGTACCTGTCTGGCACTGCTACATGGGTGATTTTTATCAAAAATTATTATCAAAAGTATTATCAAAATTTAGAAACTATATTCTTAATTCTTTGTGTTACCTTTTGTACTTGAAAACAAGTCAGGTATTTCGGTCTTCAATGTGCCCTTGTTGCCAAGAAGGCCAATGCCACCCTGGGCTGCACAGGGCAGTGTGTGGCCAGGAGGGTGAGGGAGGTCATTCTCCCCCTCTACTCTGCCCTGGTGAGGCCACAACTGGAATACTGTGTCCAGTTCTGGGCTCCCCAGTTGGAGAGAGACAGGGACCTACTGGAGAGAGTCCAGAGGAGGGCAATGAGGATGATTGGGGGATTGGAGCATCTCCCCTATGAGGAAAGGCTGGGAGAGCTGGGACTTTTTGGCCTGGAGAGGAGAAGGCTGAGGGGTGATTTAATTATTGTTTATAAATATCTAAAGTGTGGGTTGAGGGAGGATGGAGCCAGACTCTTTTCAGTGGTTCCCAGTGATAGGATGAGGGGTAACAGGCACAAGCTGGAACACAGGAGGTTCCATTTAAATATGAGAAAACCTTCTTTTGGGTGAGGGTGCCAGAGCACTGGCACAGGCTGCCCAGAGAGGTTGTGGAGTCTCCTTCTCTGGAGATTTTCAAGACTCACCTGGATGCAGTCCTGAGTGATGTGCTCTAGGGGATCCTGCTTTGAAGCAGGGGAGTTGGACTAGATGATCTCTGGAGGTCCCTTCCAACTCTGAATATTCTGTGACTCCATGATTTCAGGCTCCCACCCCTTTAGTCAGCTAGATTTTTTCCATTTGGAGTCATTGTGTTTCTTATTGACAGAGTTTTACAAGCATGTAGATTATACACTGCTGAGAACAAGCTTTAAAATATGATGTAGTGAGGTTGGTAATCTTGAGAATAGGTGACGTTAATGGGTGGTGTAAAAGTTGGGTGGAAATCTTAAGGATGCAGTAAGGAACCAGCTTGTGCTGCTTTAGAGAACCCTTCTTTACTTTTTTATTTTAATGTGAACAAATATATTGAGTGAAGTGTGCTCTTGTGTGTGTGTTCTCCAAGCACATGTTTATACTTGAAGGCAAGCATACATAGCATAACTGTGCAATTAAAAATAGTTACTTGAGCTTTGCTAAAAATGTTTGAATTTCTAGTACTTGCTGATGGATTAAGTATGCAAAATATTATTTAGTTGATTTTGATTATGAGCTTTATGAACTTGTGCAGGAGATGGAAGGCCAGGACAGGGACACAACTCTTGTGGAGGTTTTATGGGTATTTTAACATAGCTCATGTGGCTGGGGAAATGAGGGACTCTTCTGAGATACAAACAAACTTTCTTCATCAGTGAAAGCTGCGTAAGAAATACAAGTTGATTCTGGGCTAAAAGGTGGACTAGCATGGGGACGTGAAGTTATTGTTGCTATTGATTGACCATTTATTTTAATCAATTCAAAAACCTTTCCAGAGTATTCAGAATAGTGAAGTTCTCAGGCATGTCATGTATTTTGCATTGCAACATGAAGCAAAGCTACTTTCTATGTTAAATGATGATTTTTGTAAAAATGTAAATGTCACTTTTTAGGTTTCACCTATTAGGCTGCATTGTAGTCACTGAGGGGAGAAAATTCCAGATACTTTTAAAAGATATGTTATATGCTACTCTCACAAGAATTTCTTAATAATTTTGCTGGTCTTGAAGCATAATATATTATTTTTTCTGAGCTTTCAGTTGACTTTTTGATAGGTTTATTTTAAAAATCCTCGTGTTTGCGTCTTCAAAGCGTGTGAAGCTGGCGACAGTGTCCTGCTCCATGTTAAAAGCAGAGGCCTGCAGTTGAGAGCCAGTCAGATGGGAGATCTCGAGGAGAAGTGTTCATGCTACAGTAGCGTATTAGATTTTACTGCAGATGGAATTGAGGCTCTTTTGTGCTGAAAGAATAAGCCTGTACAGGTTTGTTCGAAGAGACTTAAAATTCTAGCAGATCTTTATTGACTGATGGGGCATGGAGGGGCGAGAGAATATTCGTGTTGATGACCAGGGTGTTATGCTAAGACATAATATGATGGCAAGATGTTACTGAAGGCAGTTTTATGTTTAAGAATTGTAATTTTTTCTTTCCTCACGTGTAGTAATTAGTATAGCTCTTCTACCACAGTGGGTCTTCTGAGCAATATGTGTAGTATTTCTGTTTTAGCGCTGGGTTTTTCGTTGACATTTGAAGGGAAGGACAAATCATTAACTTGAGTTAGTGAGCACACGCTTGGTGTAGAAACATTCAACATTTAACTGGAAGTTAAATTTTATATTTACACTAACTTTGGCTTCTCTTCTCTCTGTGTTACAGAAATACTAATAGGGAGCATTTGACCTTCTAATCTCTACAGTTGAATCTCCTGGTACCAGGATTAGGAAAGAGTGCCTTCAGAACCAATATGTAGCAAATGGGTATCACACCTCCGAAGCTCCTCCCTTGGTTCAACACTTGCATGTTTTAAGGATCCTTGTCGCCTCAGCAGTGAATTGTTCTTGTGAACTTCAGAAACAGATTTCATGTGGTGCTTGCTAAACATTGAGTCACCATGAGTAGTAATCTAGGAAAAGAAAAGGACTGTAAAGAGAAGGATCCAAAAGTCCCATCGTCAAAAGAAAGGGAGAAGGAGGCCAAAGCCTCTGGAGGATTTGGGAAAGACAGCAAAGAAAAGGAGCCTAAGACCAAAGGGAAAGATGCCAAAGACGGGAAGAAGGACTCCAGTAGCACGCAGCCTGGGGTAGCTTTTTCAGTGGACAATACGATAAAAAGACCTAATCCAGCCACAGGTACCCGCAAAAAGTCCAGCAATGCTGAAGTGATCAAAGAGCTAAATAAATGCCGGGAAGAGAATTCAATGCGCTTGGACTTGTCCAAGAGGTCTATACACATGCTTCCATCAGCTGTCAAAGAGCTAACGCAGTTAACAGAACTTTATTTATACAGTAACAAACTGCAGTCCCTACCGGCAGAGGTGGGCTGTCTTGTGAACCTGATGACACTGGCCCTGAGTGAAAACTCACTTACCAGTTTGCCTGACTCTCTTGATAACTTGAAGAAACTGCGCATGCTTGACCTGCGGCATAACAAACTTAGAGAAATCCCTTCGGTGGTGTACAGGCTAAGCTCTCTCGCCACTCTTTATCTACGCTTTAATCGTATAACTACTGTGGAAAAGGATATCAAAAACTTGTCAAAACTCACCATGCTTAGCATACGAGAGAACAAAATCAAGCAACTACCTGCTGAAATTGGTAAGCGATTACACTGATGGAAAGTTTAATTCTATGTTTAGGTTAATTTTGCAGTTCAGTTAAGTATACATAAACTGCCACTTTTCCAGGTGCCCTTCTTCATTTAAAGCTTCAGAAAATTACGCTCTTGTTCATACTGTTCCAATATTAGCTTATATTGAGAGTAATCAATACCATGGATATATCTTTTTTTAAAAAACAGCACAAGTCCTTTTTCTTCATCTTAAAATCAGATGTATCTTGTTTTCATCTTTGCCTTGTGCTTTCACATATTGTGTCTTCAGAGCCCAGATGGTTTTAAAAAAAAAAAAAAGATACGGGGGCATATTTCATTTTGAGATTTCTTTATAAATAATTTATGAAGTGTTGCAAGTTATAAACACATTATGGGCATGTTACAGAGGGGTGTGGCCATGGTAATACACCGTAGAATAGGTAGCTACATGCTATTACCATGAGCAAGCTCTTGGATGCCTGAACAGTTAATAATGTAGGTTAATGATTCGTGAAAGCCTTTACCTTTTATAAGTCATGAATATATTAATACATGGACTCTTAACATAAAGTGACCAAATGTTGTATGCATGGTTGATGGTTCTTATGACTTTTTAATGAATACTATTTGTTTTTCCAAACACTGTTAGAAAAGTTTGAAAGATGGTGAAATAGTATGAAAGTGGTTTATTGATTTAAATAGTTCATTACAAAAAGTGTGCTGGAACAGTTGTATATCAAGAACTCATAAGTTGTTCATAATAGGTTTTGATTCATGGAAAACATCTCCTTATCAGACTGTTCTCAAGCAGTATTTGAAAAATGCATGTGCCTCATAAAAGGATATTCTGTCATCAGTGTTTTTTTTCTATGTATCACCAATTTTAAAAATGTAAACGTAGCTTAGTCCCTTTAGGGGGTGGGGGGACATAAACTTCATGCAGTTAAGAAATTGCTTTGACTTTTTTCAAGTGGGGGAAAAAAACTTGTAAAAGCTGTTCTAACACGAGGCGTAATAATTCTTGTGCCCTGTTTTTAAATGCTGATGTGGGACTTTCTCCTGTTAACTCAGTCAGTGTGTGAGTACGTTGTTACTGAAGTTAGCCCTTACACTCCCTAATTTTGCAAAGCTTGGGAAATGGCTCTTGTTTGGATCCCTGATAGATCTTTTTCAAACCAGCAGTGTTTGCCTCTTTCTCCTGCATCTTGATATGTAAGATACATCAGATAACATGTTCTTGATGGCAGGAACTCCTGGGCACATCTGAAACTGCTAATCACGTTACCAGCAATGTCCGGTACAAACAGCTTCTGTACCTGATAACAGGAGTGAAGAAATGTAGTGAGGCTGTCAGTCGTTGGTCCCAGTCTTTGGCTCCATATAGCTGCTGTTGGAATGGGTTTTGCTATAAGCCACAGTAACCATCTAATTTTTCCCTAGTGTTTACGTGATATGTTTTCTGATCAACATGATTTTTGTCTGGGCACTAATATTTCAGCAGTCCTGGGGATCTCCCCTGGGAGAACTAAGGAATTATAATTTTGCCCTGTTTTGACACTTCAGGTTAAGTGCAACAGCCTCATTGAATCTTTTACTAATCAGAGACTCACGCTGGAAAGTATGGGGCTGATGTTTGCAAAAATACCCCATACGTTGAAGTTGTGACCGATGTAACTGGTTGAGCTGTATTACACAATTGTCAGTACTGTACTCACGTCTGTTTGTGGCTTAGTTATTAAATGTCATCTAGAAAAAAGTCAGCTTCTGAGCTTCATCTGAGGCTAGTACTGCATAAATTTATATTCGTACTGGTGTGTGAAGAAAAAACTTTTGTGAGGTGTTGCATTTCAGTGTTTGGTGTTGCCATTTAGAAACTTTTTGTTTGATACTGCAGACATTATGGTTGCTGCTGGAACCTCTTTGTTTCTTAATTATTTTGTTGAATTCTTATGGTTAAGTTTACATTGAAGTACGTAATTTCTGTATGTGTTTGTACACAACAGTCTTGAAAGAGATCATGTGTAACAGTTTTGTGGAGAAATTTAGTAGATAAATCCTTCATTATATATATATATATGTGACTTGCTTCTTTATTTTGTATATTTTTTTTTATCTTGTCTTAATAGGCATACAAGCAGTGTTCTCAGTTCTTTATCAAGCTCTAGCTTGAGAACATTAACTACTTTATTTCTGGCTTTGTTTCCAGCAGTTAGCTGTGCCTTTATTTGTATTGTGATAATGCCCATGTTCCTTGTTATGGGTCAGCACCTCATTGTGGAAGGCGTTTTAGAAGCACAAATGCAAGAGAACTGTCACCCTTATGAAGAATTTCAAAGGGAAATCACTATGCATCCTTTTTTTATTCAAAGTGAATTTCTCTGACTAGGTTGCCTGCAATTGAATTAGTTGAAAAATAAATTAATTAAAGGATTTCTGAGTTTAAGCAACACAAATAATTTTAACTGCCAAACATACAGAACAGATGTTTTAAAACCTTTTTCCTCAAATAGTAAAAACAGACAAGATAGTTTCACTTTTGTAACTGGTTTCTGCTCACTTTCCTATAGCTTTGTTCTAATAAAAGGATGAAATGTTTGAGTTGGAAACACAGCTGAAAAGTGAAACTACCGAGAAAATTATTTCTTACTTTCCAATGGATTTCTCTGTTTCTTTAAACACTTATTTCTCTACATTTTACATGTGCACTTGAAAAAAACCTGGCCTGTTAATCTCAATGATTTTAATCCCTTGTATGTTTATAATACAGTTCCTAAATACTATATAGAAGCAAACGCTCTTAGATTATCAGTTTGTAAATAACACAGAAATTTTTGTTGCTTCAAAGCGGGAAGTAAAATGAGGCCATTATCTTTTATAAAGCAATATCATGCAGAGCATTTCAAATTCTTTTTAAAAATACCCCATTGTTCTAAGGCCTAAGGCTCACATATCTGATGGTAAGCTAGTGTGCTTGTTCATATGTTTAAAAATCCAAAGCTTATGTAACCCACTGATTTATCTAGCAAGGAAGAGTCTTGCAGCAGTTAGCTATGATGCGTTCATGTCACTAATCTGGTACACAACTGCAAAGAATCATGGGTTTTCTTTGTCTTCTGGAGGTAGATGTTCTACAAAAGGTTGTCCTGGACAGAAAAAAAATAATTGAAACCTCAGACTTCAGCTTGAAAGGATGTTGCTACTGTTCCCTCAAAAAGCCAGCATTGAGTGTGATGGAATTGAAGTCTTACCCTGGTGCTGGGGACTTGTGATGGCTTTTGCTACCACTGAACACAAACTATCAGTTCTGTATAATTATAAAAGGTTTCATAACTTTTGGGCCTTGCTGCCTTAAAATTGTCACCTGATTTGTAAGCAATCATCCCATTTAACTACTTTTCTAGGAATCTTTAGTCTTCAGCCTTATAAAATAAAGTTTATTTTCTGTCTACTCTCATTGAAAGAAACTGAAAGTAGGTCCTGGGGTCTTAAGTGCTCTGATATTTGAGACCTTTCTTCTAATACCCAGTATGTGTATGACTAGTTGATTTTTGTGCCAGTGATGTTTCACTGTTCTTGGATGGAGCAGTTTCCCTCTGTTGCTTACATTTGCTCTCCCACTGTATGTGCTGACAGCAGTCATATCTTCTCCCAGCCATTATTCAGACCACAATTTTTAGTCTTGCATAAAATCTCCAGTACTCTTGTCACCTTGCTATCATGAATTCTCTGTGTTGTCTTATGTTTTGAGTGCTGAGCATGCTTGAGTAGTTCAAATATACCAGAGAGAGTTTCCCTTTTTGTGCTGGCGATAACTCTGTCCATGCATCTGGATTGTACTGTAACTGTACTGTAACTAGATTTATCATACAAACACTTTTGTGACCACCTAAGACACCTGCATTCTTTGCGTTCTCTTTTCTCCTCCACCAGAGATCGACCCTGAGACCCTAGTAGAAACCTACTCTTTTTTTACACTACTAAATTTCATACAGTTTCCATTATTTTTAGTTCCCTGTTTCTTCCAGTGCCTCTAGCTTGCTCGAAAACCCTCTCTTTCTGACTAAGTCATTGCTGAAGACACTGTACAAGATCGGTCTTGAGGTGAATTCTCAAGAGTCCTGGAGAGGTAACCTCTACTTAAGTTGATATGTTACTTTCAGTCCTGTTAAATTTGTAGCAAGTTGTAGTAAATTCCTCAAGTATCTTGACATCTTCTACTAGTCACCTGAGTCTGCTAGTTATTTTCTGCATGCTACTACATGGGACACCTTTGTGGAATCTAGGTTGACCAGGATGAACAAACTAGATCTTCCATATTTTTGTAGAAAACTGTTAACTCTTTATGTCAAAGTAATTTAATATTTTACTGATATTTTTTTCAAATCACTTTTTATTTGTCTCTGTTTTCATGTCTTTTAATTTCATGCCTTTTGTTAATGTTTCCTGCAAATTCTGTTGGTCTGTGTAGTGTTCAGATGACTGTAAGGTCGTCAGAGTCTCCCCTTGTTGTTTCTGCTATTTTAACTTTTGAATTGACAGTCTCCAGTCCTATGGTAGTGTTCCTTGTTTGATGGATGACATGTAGAAACTATACTGCTGGTCATGTGATTTCTAAATAAGCTTCTAGAAATGCGTATCTAGAACACTCTGCTCACTGTGCAAGTATGCAGTATTAATACTGGTTAGAAATAGATTCCTTTTAGGGAAACCTGAAACTACCTCTAAAACATTTCTTAAAAGCCTGAGTGAGTGTAAAACATTTAAGAATGTTGTTTGCAAAACACATAGTTGATGAGATTTTAAGTGGTCTTGGAAAATGCTTTAAAACAACTGAGCTGTTACGGTGTCTATTGTCTTCAGGAAAACCTAGAAGAAGTGAACCTGCCAGTACTGAGCTGCTGGGAAGTAATCTAAAGTTTAGTTCTATTTTGGGCTTTAAACTCTCTTTAGTAGTTAAACAGCACAAACTTAAATGAGGTGACTACATTGGGGGAAAATTTGCTTTGCATTTAAAAGAAATGTTTTGGTGAGAAAGAGGAAGTGTTATCTATAGTTAATAAACAGATGTGTGTGTTTCTGGTCTTTTTCCCCCACAGAATGCAGTACCTTGCATTGCCTTTCATCTACTTTATTACAAGTGGGATGATGACAGTAAAGTTTCCTTTTTTTTTTCAATATTCAGAAGGTTTCTTAATTTTTAAGTTTACTCAATTGAACTCAGTAAACAAAAAAATTAATAAAAAATAATCTGTACTTTGGAAGCAGATAGTCATTTAGTAACTCAGCCAATTCAGGCTCTAGGTACCTAGCAAGTCTTTGCTGCTAGTCATTTAGTGGCCTTCTGTTAACGCTTTTCTAGTAACATATATATTGATTCTACATTTTAAATGCAATTGAAATGATTTTAATAGACTGCATAGTAAGGTGAGGTCTTGATATGCATTGTATTTTCAATATAAATAGATTTGTTTGAATAAGATCTAAAAGTACTTTAAAATCCATTTAACTGAAAACATATTCCATCGTTTGTGTGGGTTTTGGTAGGTTTTTTTTTAAATCAGTTTTTTAAATGTTTAGCCAAAAGCTCTGTTCAAGAGCAGCTGAATTAGGGGGAGTTTTCATGAAATGGTGGTGCTGATGTGTGTAACAGCTTCATGATGCTGAAAGGGGCAGTATCCACTCCCCTCCTCACAGCTTCCCAGCTGCTCATTCCAGCCTCCTTCATCTGACCTGGTCCTCAGTGAGCTGATGTATCTCACTAAACTAACAGAAAACTATTAATAGTTTTGCTACTTTTGTTGTCTATTACTTTAGTTAGTTGAAATCGGTGAAGTTTCAGATAAGATTGGAACTAGTGTAGGAGGAGGAGTGGGAGAGCGTGAACTGGAACAGAGGGAGCAGGATCGCTGCTTTTGCCCGCACTGAGCTGTTAAATCAGCTTGGCTCGCTGCAGGTCACTTGAGCAGTCCTACCTGTGAGGTTTCACATGTTATATAAAAGCATGTCAAGTGCACTACAAGTGGTTTGAAGAAGGATGGATTATTGTCTGCAGTAAGCCATTGAAAATGCATCAGATCATATTTTCAGAATCTCTTTTTCTTCCTTTCCCCCCCCACTTTCCAAATTTTGTTCCAGAAAACCCTTTGTAGCTTATTGGAGTCCTGGTAGCATCAGCTCAGCCCCGCCTTCCTGAAGCAATTTTTTGTTATGTTTTTATGTCTAGTGGTGAGAAGTCACTGATACAAGTTTTGTGATGGCAAAGCTACTCTACGTTGCTCTTTGTGAACCTAGTCGTTCTTATAAATAGCATCCTACTTAACAGAGGTGATAGATTTTTCAGAGTCCATCTTGCCCTGTATCCTGCTTCTGACTGTAGCCCTAAGCAAATATCTGCCTAAAAACATGGTAAGTGTATATATGAGACTTAACCTAACTCCTTTCCCAGATCCAGCTATTTTCATATCAGAGATTTCCTGAGTTGGGTGCAGCTTGTCTCTTTAGTAATTCTCAGTAGACTCCTCTTCCAAAGGCTTGACCATTTTTTTTTTTCCTTTAAACTCCTATAAACACTTTGCACCCTTAGCAAGGGTCCACAAGTTTGCTTTGAACATTGTTCTTGACTAAAAGGTCTCTGTTATGAAGATGTTGAATATATATATACACACATATATACATACTGAGTGCAGAAGCAGAACTTACCTGTTCACTTGGCTGTTGAATCTCTCATGGCATCCATGAAATAAAACCTTAACCAAAAGGTTTCCATGTGGAAGCTTTGCCAAAACACAATATGGAGGGATAATGGTGGAAATGACTTCACAAGGTGGACTCTAGCTTCATCACCATATCTGGTAAATTGTCCATTCCACTGAGATCAAAAAGTTGAAGATTAGAATGGAAGAATGTGAATGCTTTGGTGAGTCAGACAGTCAGCATGAGAAGGATGAAAACCAGAGGAACTGTCTTGGGATGAGGCCAAGCAAATGCTTCGATTTGCAGGCTGTTACTTAAGCAAGCCCTTTGCACTTCTTGTATTGAGAGTTTTATTGCATTCTTCCATGTTGATTGTGCAAAACAATTCCTTCAACACAAGCTGATAATATTTTCTTTACAAAGACATCTTATACTGATTCTGGATGTTTTTGTCATCTTAGCTCACACAGCTCAAATAGAACTAATATTGTCAACATGGCTGAAATTATATTTACATAGTTTCTGCAAGTTTCTTAAGACTCCAAATATTGTGTTTTCTGTCTGTGAATGCAACTCTTATTCTATGGAGAATCTGGTCAGGGCTGTTCTGCAAGGGAAATATTTTTAGATTGTAATTCAGGGAATCTGCCTACACCAGACTTGGAATGTCTCTGAGACTCTATTCTATTCTTCCCTTCCCCCATCTACCCAATATTTAGATCATTTGTGATTTCTCTACTTTGAAACTCTTTTTCATGACACTTGCACCTGTTTGGTTTTCAGTAGCATAGACAGCAAACCAGATGTGTGCAGCTGCATTAGTTCATGTCTACTCACTCCTTGCTCCATATAGTGCCTCCTTATTAAATGCCTTGTGAGCTGCAAAGGTTTTCAGTGATGCTCTGAATTTCATTTCCCCCTTTTTTTAGCAGACCTGACAATATAGAGAAATATTTCTTTACATGATTTCTATCTAAGGACTCTTTTTTTTCTGTTTTGGCAGTTAGAAGGAAACCAAGTTGCGTTCCTGGGCTTAGTTGGCATGCTGGTGTCTGCAAACACAGTGGTTGGGAATATTTTTATATTTTGTATTCTGATGTGATAAAAGCATGAAGTTGTGAACAGAAGTGGAATAAATACTGCATTGATATGTGTATGCTGCTCCCTACAAGTCAGAGAAAATGACTGCTTATTTGTTCCAGTTCTGCTTGCTTTCTTGAGCTGCAGGAAGGGTGAAGAACTTGATGCTGGCCGGCTTCAGCTTTGGTGTCTGGGTTCTGATTCCTGTGAAGGCTCTTGTGGGGACACAGTTTCATCTTGTCAGCTAGTCAAATTCCTCCTGATTACATTTTCTTCAGACTGGCTTTAGGATAATGATTAAGTAGTTCTGCCTTTTTGATCTACTTGCAGAGCTTATTGGGATGATGCCCCAAGTGTAATTCCAGTAAATACTGACAGCTTGTTAGAAGCCCAGATTTTTTTTTTTTTTTTTTTTTTTAAGTTGGTATCAATGCTGCAGTTATTTTAAGTGTTTGAATACTTTCATAAGTGCTGAACAGAAGGAAATAATCGCTTCCCTCAGGCTGCCCTTGCTAATGCAGCCTGGTAGGTGGTTAGACTTTATTATTTGAGAGTGAGCACACTTGTTCCACACTCAAAATGGACAGGATCCAAGATGTGACTCCAGGTTCAGCTTCACCAGGACACCACTCCCCCCCGCAGTCCTTCCCACCAGAGCTGTTTCCTCACTGGCTGGTGCAAGGCTGTACCGCTTTATAGGGTTATTCCATGCTAGGTGCAAAACTTTGCCTTTGTCTTGGCACCTTGTGAGGTTCCTGTTTATTCTGGTTTATTCTACTGTCCAACTCAATTCCTGCCTTGAGCCCTGGCTAAGACTGTTTCTTTTGCATGTTTCACACATTTAAAATGTTGTTTGAACACGTTTTTAATTTTATTTACATTTGTTAATTTCGGTTATAAACAATAAATAAAGTGTTTTGCTGTTGTGTCTTGTTGAAGCTTGTTCTAGACCAGATTTTGAATCTTTCTCCTCAGTTGAACTGAGCTTCTGTGTCTCTGAGTGGTTCCCATAACTAGGTCCTGTTGCACATTCTGCAAATTCTGAATGTTTTCCTGTGCTGATTTCTTACTTAGATGAATATTTTAACTTTGGTACATAAGGCACTTGTGACTGTATTAAAAATGTGTTCTTTCTACTTGGTAACTCCTCTGTGTAAGTTATAGTTGTGCAGTAATAATTCACAGTAGCTTTGACTGCTTAACTGTTCTTTTGGGCAGTTGGTAATGCACAGTGAAAAGTTCAGGCTGTCTGTTACAGTGATGTACTCAAATCTCATAGACAAGGCAAAGATTCTGAAACTGTAAAATTGTTTTTATTTTTTTTCTAAAATCAGGAGACTTATCCCAAAGAGTTTTATTGCCAGACTGAAAATTGTTTTGCCTTTTTAAATTACTTTTTTTAATTTCTTCCAGCAGAGAACCTATTGACAGATGAATAACTACCAAAGTTGTGGGAACTATTTATTACTTGTTCCCAGCATTGCTGATTTTGGATATTTATTCTTTACAAATTGGCTTACAACTAGAGTTTTGACACACCAGCCTATTTGCATTCTCCTCTTCCTTGTACTTTCCATAAGAGTCTTGATCCTCTTGCTTTGTCATCTGGCCCAGGATTTATCATGTCAGGGAGGATTTCATAATTTTCAATCTGTTTAAGCATGGGCAGGCACGGAGTCAATCCAGTGGAAATCAGGCTGTATTACAAATTGTGCCACCCTTGAGTGTTGCCCACTGAGTGAATTAGTGGTAGGCGACACTGAAGCCTCTCTGCTATTGATCTAGACTCTCTCCCTACACAACTGTTAATTTGTGTGTACTTTTATATATTTTTTTAAATGAAGCAGTATTTTGTTTTTTAAATGGCCAAGAAGAATTTTCAGAGTTATGTAAGTCAGGGCATGTACCTTGGTCCTCTTGTCATAACAGGCTTGCAAGGTTGGCCATGTAATGGGGCTATAATTCTGCCTCATTATGCAGAAAGTATTAGTCATGTCATAATGTTGGGGTTTTTCAGCAGGTATATTTGGCTTTGTCATACTATAACATTTAGTCTCCGTGCATATGAGAACAACAGTGAGGTGATTGCTCACACTAGCTTTTTTTAAGGGTTGTTGAGATGTATACTTAGCTGTATTTTTAACAACGTTTTTAACTGGAAGGTGGTTGGGAGTCTTCACAAACTATTTTCTCTGGAAAATGCATGTGAATCATCTGAATGTTTTATCTTGTTAAACCTTTTAAAATATAAGTTTTTAAAAACTACATTATAGGGTGTAACTAACCGTTTTCTGAAGGTTATTTGTAGAGAAACTGCTTTATGTCTTTCATATGGGCATTACTTCTACTTTAAAATCTTTTATAGTCGAGCCAGCTAGTACATGCAATTTCTGTCTGCTTTCTTGGCACGCTTTAAACTTCAATTGTTTTTTTTTTGTTGTGTTTTTTTTTTTTTTCCCTTTGCAATTTACAGTGCAATATAGTATTTAAAAAAAAAAAAGAAAAGTCAACCAACCCCCAACCCAATTAACCCCAAACCTCAGCATCTTCCTGGTTTATTTTTTAATTGTCCTGAGCATGCTTGTGCCTTCAATGCAGTTGCAAGTAGTCTGTAGAGAACCCTTTGTTCACCACTGTGAGCTTAAGATTTGTCTATTTTGGACATTACTTGTGGCAAAAAGAGTTAATTCATTTAAGCTGTGATGAGTATTTCGCTAAAGTAGTGCTTGCCTTACTCTAGTGATTTCAGGTGTTCGACCAGCACTTTGGTGAAGTGATGCTGGAGTTGTCCACGTGGTGAACAGGAATGGTTTTTCTTTAATAAACTGCTTTCTGGGTAAGGCTGATTTCGAGCTGCAGCATGTTTCTAGCTGGCGTGTTTCTGCTAAATTGATTAAGATATGAACATGTTTCAGCAAAGTTTATGTACACCAGAAAAGAGCAAATTTTGATTCTTGTAATATGAATAAGATCATGGGCTGCTTATTAGCTGATTGGGTTGGTTGGGGTGGGGTTTTTTTGGTGTTGGTTGGGGTGGGGTTTTTTTGGTTTTGGTTGTTGGTTTTTTTCTTGTTATTGCACTGGAGCAAATCTTTCTTTTAGGAAAACTTTCTTTTTGATTTTGACATATGCATCTGGCTAAGCAAAAATACCAGGCTTGAATTGTATCTTGTGAAACTTATTTACACCTTTTTTTTTTTTTGAGAAGCATTTCCTTCAGTACAGTTGCTACTGTTCAGACAATAAAAAGGACACTTTCCATCACTGAAACAAGCTGGCTTTACATCAGCTTCTAGGAATAGCATTGTGCAGATGGCCTTAAGTTTGGCCTCTTTGTTCTTGCAGATCATTATTTGTTGTATCGATTGTTTATGCCGTATGTTTATCCTGGCATAATGTTTGAAAGAGCTGCTGTTGTGCAGCAGTGCAGTGCACAGTGGGTCCATTCATGGGGTAAATCACTGCTGTCAGTCGGATGGTGGAAGAGCTGCCCCTGTTCTTTAGCTACTGGCCTGGCACTCCTGCCCAGAGTGGTTCTGGTTCCATACACTGGGATGTTTTCAGTAGCTTTGGTGATGTTAACTGCAGTGTTGTTGGTACTCAGACCTCTATGCACGCAGAACAGAGAGCCTCTCACCCAGGAAAATAGTTTGAAATAGAGTTTAAGGAGAAGACAGGGCAGATGGTGCTGATGGGTCACAGGGTGTGATCAGGATTGGTTTATAAGGGACTGGACCCTTTTATTTCCTTATCCTTCTGTTTTGCCATACTTGTCCTTCCCAAACCACATTGATTCCTCCCTTTCCCCTTCCCTTTGATCTTTGATCTCATAGAAACTCTTACCATCCCAAGTTGCTCTTCCTTGCACTCCATAGTAGGTGTTCAAGCCCCATATGCAGTAACAGTCCTCAGTCTGTGAGGTGCCCTGGTGATCCTTTCCTCGCTGTGATGGGTCTCACGCTGGCCATGGGTCTGATGGCTCTCCTGAAACAGCCAGTATGTGGGTTCTTCCACTCACTGCTAATCCCCTCTGTGCCTTTCCATGTGGAGATGAGCCTCTACCACATCACCTAAACATTTTTCACCTTGTTAAGTGTACTGGATGTAATCATTTTCTTCTATATGTCATGGAGAACAACAGGAGAAATGCACATTAAGTGCAGGTCAACAAAGACTTGCACACTCTGTGTTGTGTCTCAGCAATCCAAGTGAAAGTATTGAAAGAATTTCAGTGCCAACAGCACTTCACCTGCCCTCTCCTTCTGCCCTTAGGGGAAAAAAGAACTTTTTGGTGAGATGCTGTCAAACCGTAAGTATTATTACATCCAAAAGCAAGATTACTTACTGAGCAATGTGAACTAAAAGCTGAATATTACATCTCTTGAAATTGCTTTCCTTAATTCATTGTACTTTATGATAGGGCTTTAAATTTTGCTTGATTTCTCTAGAGTCTGAAATTTGTTGGACAGTCCTCAATCTATTTTAACATTCAAATTTTTAATTAAATGCTTACTAGTGTCGCTTTTAAAAATAATGCTTGCATCTTTAATATAACAACGTTAAGTATGGCTATCCAAATTAAACCAAAGTGTTAGCTTACCCTTAGTGGGTTAAATAAACATGAGGATCTCTCTTCTTTTTTTTCCTTCCCCAGAATTAGCTAGAGAGATGTTTGTTTCAAACACGTAGCTTGCTGTTGTCAAAGTTTTCAGCAGGTGCAAAAATGAAGTGCAGCAAATGTTGCTGCAAAAATCCAAGTCTTTCTTCGACTTCAGCAGATGTAGAGTGGGAAGAGTCAAGTAAATGAGAAATCAGTGTGATGAAATGTAATTTATGCCACATTTCAAATTTGACATCATTGGTTTAGGTCTGAAGTGAAAACAAATGAAAACAGCAATCATGAAGTGAAAACTATGGCCCCAAAGTGTGTGAAGGTTCTTGAGTGATCTTAGTAAAGACTTGTGGAGTTCTTTGTTTATTTGTTTAAAGGAAGGGATTTTGAAGTCTTCCTCAAGCTTTTCTTCCTCCTTCTATTGCCTTCTACACTTTGCCCACTTGTTTTCATGAATAACAAAAAGGCATTCCTACCACAGAACATTAGCTTTTACTCCTTTTTTTCTAAGATTTGTTTTCTTCTGCATATTAATGGCATTGAAGTATGTGGTTTATGCAGTGCTGGATACAGCATGTTTGACTGTTGACTCTTGTTGCCTGGAATACACTTGAATGCTGACTTAAGAGAGGGGACACACACACAGAGTGATGGAGGAGCTGCTTAAGCACCACCTTTACATTTCCATCTGCCTAGTTTCTAGAAGCACATCCCAATTTGGGTAATAAATGGAGGAAATAAGATCAGTTATAGTTAACAAGCTAAGAAAAACAGAATAATGAAGCTGTTGTGGTTGGCTTTTTTTTTTTTTCCTGGCCTTTCACAACTGTCTCATGATATGTAGTAAGTATTGTGGCTACATGACACCTGCAACTCAATACAGAGTCTGAATTAATTAATATTTTACTATTTATTAAGTTATCATTTGTAGTTATCTGCTGATCTAACAGGTAGACAGTCTACATATCAAACTTGTCCAAGCTAGTCCTGCAGGCCTGTGGGAAAATCCTTAAAGGATTGCGTCAAAGATACAACACTGAAGCTTAAAAATAGACAATCGCTCCTCAAAAGGAATTTGCTACTCTTCCAAATTTGTTACTCACTGAGTCATGTTCTTATACACAAATACAGTGACCTCATCTTTACTGGACAGAGTTGAAGCTGTTCAAATCATTTGCATTAATTTCACCTCCATCAGATGCAAAAATATGTGAATGTGTACACCTGTATTCATGCATGCACACATCTTTTTTTTTAAAAAAAAAACAATCTGTTGCTCAGAATACAGTGTGTTTACCATTAAAATAGGTGAAATTACTGTACAAAGAGTTGTGCCTAGCTGTATGTTTAAATTCATGTGTAAGCATCAGGAATGAAGCAGATCTAAGCAAATCCAATGTTTTTTAAGGCTCAACAGATAAGCCTTTTATTTTAAACTTTTATTTGCTATAGCTCTGCTTGCATATATAAAATACAATAATCTGTGTAAATAGGTTTGCAGTTTACTTATCATAAGTTGCTTTTTTTGTGATGGCTTAAAAATTGTTAAAAATAGCACTCTGGGTAAATGATCTAAGTTGTCAGCCAGATAATTTTGATGTCTCTTAATTGTTGATTTTGTGCCTGAAAGTAATTCATGCTCTAAAAGCAGATCTCAGTTTCTCAAAATTCAATACAATTCACTTACTCCATGATATTTTAAACTGCCGGTCAGCCTGAAACAAGTGTGAGGTATAGGTTTTGTATTCTTATTCCACAGTTTGAACTGTCAGAAGAAAACCATTAGATTCTCCGAAGAAATCTTATTTATTTATAAAAGCTTTATCTGAGGTTTTAAAAATTGTTGACAGGTTTTAGATCTGACTGATGAAATTATGATCCTGTAATGCATTATTTTATATGTATAACTTTATGGTAGCAATAACGTTTTTTAGACTATCCCCAAATCGGTCTGATTCTGTTAATCTCTGTGTGGAAGTCCTTGTCTAGAGCTGTACATTAAAGAACTTGATGTTTTGGTTTTCTTGTTTGCTTTTAGGTGAGTTGTGTAACCTCATAACGTTGGATGTAGCGCACAATCAGCTTGAACATCTTCCAGAAGAAATTGGGAGCTGCACGCAGATCACCAACCTTGACTTGCAGCACAATGAGCTCCTGGACCTGCCAGAAACCATAGGTATGTGAAGAGGCTGGAGAAGAGAAAATAAATCGCTATTTCAAAATGTTCAGGAAGAGAAACAAATTTAAGAATGAGCTTTTGGTTGGTGACTGTAGGACAACTGGTGTTCAGCTCAAGGTAGCGTCACACTTGAGATCAAAAGCAAGGTCTGTGTGTTACCTTAAATGTAATTTCTAGCTTTCTGAATTACAATATTAAATCTAGCTGTGCTGCAGAGTGCAGCATCGTCTAAGAATGAGAGTTATAAGGAAAAAAATCCATCACTTCTAACTCTGATTTAAGGCGTTCTGCGGGTTTGAATAAAAATCTACAGCTTGTCTGTCTGTTCTGTAATGAAACTGAGCATATAAAGGAGTAAAAGGCTAAAAGACTCTTAGTTGAAGTGTAATGCTTTGGCAGATAGTTAAAACTAACATCCTTGGCTAAAGAAAAATAGAACTAAAAAGGTAAATGTTTTAAATGAATCCTGTATATTTTATGCTTTTCCATAGAATGACTGAAAAAACCTTTGAAGTCCACGAAGTCCATATTCTAATGCAATAAAATACAGAGGGTTTGCGACTTAGATTGGGAATAAGACTGAAATAAACACTGTCCTGGTTGGTTTCAGAATCCCATACAGGATGCAACAACAAAATATGACTTTTCCTAGTTAATTAAATCAGTGTTAAACAGATGGCAGAGAAAGATGCATGCTGTGATTTAAAAAGACAAAAACCAAGGCCATCATGATTTTAGGTTCTTATTTGTCACCAGAGCATACTTGGAAGAATGAATGTTATCACTTGAACAGTATTTATATTGAACATTTTGTTAATGTACTTTAACACATAGTAAAGTGAGCGAGCAGAAGAGTGAGGAACCGCTTAACAACACTCCAGCGTTTCTTCTAGGAGTAAATTGTTGAGTGTGGAGCTACTGTGGCTTTTTGTTTACAAAGTTTGATCTGAACAGAGTTTACATTGATGAAGTATCCACTGGAATTAAACTTCCTTCCTGGATTGATGATATTTTTAAACTCTGGAGATCCTGTTCCATCTGAAATTTGCATCTAACTGACACAATTCATAAGCATAGCCTTTATTTTTGTAGCTGTTTCGTCATTCTTATTGAAAGTTGTTTTAAATAAAATTTGTGTAGTGTATATGTCATATTTAGGAAGTGAGTTCTCTGGATAAACCGCTAATTATGGGAAAAAAATCTCTAAGCAAGTGTGAGATTTCCGTTGTCAGGGCTTATAGACCACTATTGTTGATTCTTGTGCAGAATAGTTGTATGATTTATTGAGTTGTTTAGTGACTGGCAGTCACTGAACTTCTCAGAGGACCACAGAAATCTTACTTAAAATATGCTGCAAGGTTGTGCTTACAGGGAAAGGTCTTTGGGTAGGAGAGGCACAAATTAACTTACATAGTTAAGTCATTTGTGATAGACAGGCAATTGCTGACTATGCAATCAAGATAGCTTGGACTCATCTATTTCTTCAGAAAGTTATTGTAAGCTTAGGTGGTTTGTACTGACTCAGGTTCATGCCTGGTTGGACTGGATTTCAGCCTGTTTTCTGTTTTGTTTTTCCATTGCATTGTCCTTATAGTTTTTTGAAGCTACTTATTTTTAAATGTATATAGCTGTCTCTTTACATGCTTATCTGAGCTGGATATCAATGCTGTGTAGCTCAACAAACCACCAAAATCAGATGAACAATGGTAAGAGACAGCAGTGCACCGTCACATCTTTAACCTTATGCTTTAACCTTAACTGAACCTAAACTAAATCAGTTTTTTGCTCTGCTCTTGGTTTGTATTGACCAATGTGTAGTAGCTGAGCATTTCTATTTAGAGTAAAAACTTAAAATCAGAAATTGGTACACTTCACAAGCAGCCACAATTGAATAATGAAGGGGAAAATTTTAAACTCCAGCTTAAATGATAATGATCAACCTACATTTATACATGTTACAGAAAAGGCAGCCGTAGCCAGTTCAGCAGCATTGGCTTTATTTCTTAGTCATCGCAGTTTTGGTTCAACATGAAAGCAAGTTGTGGCTTGATTTTTAGATTACAGCTTGCTTTGTGGTTAGGATTGTTCAGCAAGAGACTCTTACTGAGAAAAACCCAGCGAGTAAATGGTGCGTGGCTGCAGGACGGCCTTCCCAGCCTCTCCATCTCTCCCTCCAGATTCTTTTTCCTCCCTACTCACAGATATCTACCTGGTGTTTGGCACAACTGGCTTTTCTGGCAACATTTACACACTGCCGGGTTTCAGTACACTTAATATAAAAATGCTGTTAATGGTTCCCTAGTTCAGTCAAACTGGACTGGGGGTTGCACACTGGGTACAAAAGACCAAGCACACTTGCTTATTATAAATATTTAATGTACTATGAGCCTGCTGTTACAGAACAGACTTTCCATTACTGCCAGGTCTGTCCCCTTCTCCCCCACTGACACCCTTTTGATGGACGCCTGTTGTTTTTTTTTCTTGAGGGAGATGTTTTTGTCAAGCTGCTTTGAAAAACAAACAGCTCCCTTCCTTTTCTATTCCTCCCCTCAAAAAGGACTCCTTCCCTCACCCAAAATCCTTGCAAAATGCTTCTTAAATTGACTACTGGACTTTCTAACCAAGTTTTAGTTTTACCACAGAAAGATTTCTGGTCCTGCCAAGCCAATTAAAAAAAAAAAGGAGGGGGGAGGCATGAAAGAAATAACACTCATTTGCTAACCATCAGTGCTGTACTGAAATGTGGCTGAGCTGTGAGGAAGGGATGTTGAAGGGTGACATGCAGGGGAGTGGCAGGGAAGGGATTATGCATCAGCAATGATTAGAGGTGGCAGAGCCAATATACCCACTCTGTAAAAATACAAAGTTCTTGTTTCAACTGATGCTTTACAAGCACACTTTCGTGCAGTAACAAACGTCGATTTTAGATATTAGTTGTCAGGAAGTGACCTAATGTCTTGCTTTATAGATATTGGCTTAATACATTCATATCTGTATTTCTGTTGACTGAAAATTGTAAAGTACTTTGTATATTAGATCACTTCCTGTAAGAAAAATGAGCTTTGTGGAATAGCTTAGCACATTCCAAGAGTCTCAAGTCTAGAATCAAAATCATAGCGGGATCTTAGCTGCTTTGTGTTTTAATTGCAGATTTTTTCCCCCCCACCCCCATGTTGTGGGGCTTTCTTTTTTTTTTTTTTTTTTTTTTTTTTGGCCAGCAGGGGTAGAATTATGATCTACTTTTATTTACACAGTCTTATCTCTGTATACTTAGCTGGCACACTAATACATCCAAAAGATATCCAAAAGAAGGTGAAGAACATACCATTTATATTAAAAATAACAATTAGACTTTTGAGACAGAAAGCAAATTTTGGGTGGAGTAAACTGTTTCTTTGGATTACAAGCTAGTTTAGAAAATTTTGTGCTGCAAATGCCACATTGTGAGTGCTCCCTCTTTGAACTGTTCATTTTAGCATTCTGTACAAATGTGTTCACAATTTCTTATTTAAAAGCACAGAAACACTTCCTTGAGAAAGAAATTCAACGAAACAGAATTGCAGCTTTTTAAAAAAAAAATCAGATTCTTCATGTGTTTTGTAATTTTCTAGTTTTGTGTTTTACATGTTCAGTTTGATTATAGTCAAATGTGCCATATTCATGGACATTTAAGGCAACAGACATTTTAATAAGAAAAGAATAGTCAGTTGTAAATGTTCCAAAATTATGCTTTAAAAGCACAAAAAATTCCGTCACTGGACACACTTTCCAGTGTCTGACATGGCACTGTTCCTAAGAGATGGTTAGGAAAATGAGAGGCATATTCAGAGCCTTGTGCTATGCTCCTGCCCTTCAATGCAACACATTAGCTCAGAAGCTGAAATCAGAACTCTCATGAAAGCAAATATTATGTGGAGTAGTTTTGCTGTTTTTCCTGGTTAAAACTGTGCTACAAACTAGGCTTCTAACCCATTTAGCCCCAGGGTACCTCGTGAGAGTACTATTGTGCTTTTAAAACATATAGTTGATAAAACACGAAGCATTGTGACCTACAGCCGGGCATATGAGCTTTAAGTCCCTAGAAGTCCTAGTAAAGAGATTTCTGTAGAGAAGTGGAACTGCTTTAAGATGGTATTTTAAGTTCAGCTGGCTTAGCAAAAACTGGAGAAGTCGTCTTCTGAAATGTCTGACAAACGCTCTGGTCCTCGTGTGGCTCAGCAGAGGACCTGCAGTTCCCTTGATGCTCAGGGGTGATGTCTGTATCTGACTGATGGGTTTGATGCTGCTAATTACTCGTCACTCTGATGGAGCAAAGTGCATAGGCTCCTGCTCCAGCTTTGATGGCAATATTCATATTGTTAAAATTTAAGCACATGATCTAGTGCTTTGGTCTGTGAGCATTCAGTACTTTGCAGGATCAAACCCATCAGATCAGCATTCAGTGCTTTGTCTAAGGTTTTGTTCTTGGACTGTGCTGATAATGAAATGTTTTAAATTAGATTCTGCTAGTATTGGACAATCGCAGTAAACTCGGTCTTTATCTGGTGGAAAGCAGTGGCTCCCACTCTTTTATTCTCATTTTTGGGCCATTATAAGCCTTTGCTAGTTCTCATGGTGGTCTCGTAAAGGGAATGAAACTTCTGGTTCTTGTTGGTTTCAGTTCTAGACTTAGTAAATATAAAAGCAGTGAAATTAGCTAGAATATAGTGAGTGGTAGGAGAGGGTAAGTGGGAAGTGACTGTTCACTGCCTTCTCTAATGGCAGAGCGGGAGGGATGAAGCAAAGCTGTGAGGTGTCGGACTCAAACGAGTAAAAAGCAGATTGTACTGCATGCAATGGGTAGGGAGCACTTGGGTGTCAGTGTTTGCACAGGTTGCGGTAGATGCTGAAAGCTCACAGGGCAACGTGACAATTATGCAGGAGAAAAATGTATCAGTTGCTGCTAAATTGAGGAAGTCACTGAGCCACACGCTGTTGAATCTCCCCCAGCTCTTGAGCAAGTTTCAGGGGGTGCTTTCCTTTTTCTTAGGTTCTTCTCTTGGTATCTGCTGTTGGGCAATTTTTTCCAGAGGGAAAATAGTAGGTGGATCTCTAGTCCGAGTGCAATAATTCTCACATTCCTTAATTAGCTAAAATTATAAATATTTTTGCATTACACGTTTTTTGTTTATTCCATATAGTGGGGCAGACTTAAAAAATTAAACACATCTATCACTTAAGGAAGGTTAATGCTTTTTCTGCATTGCCAGTTAGGTGTAAACTGTTCTTATAACTTGATTTACGTTTATATAAATCTTTAATTTCACAGAAATTTTTTAAATAGTCAATTGAAAAGGAAAATAAGACTATTGATGAAAAATTAAATGAAATAAATTTCAGTAGCCTTGTGTTATTGTATGAAGTATGAATTAAGTAAAATGCAACACTTTCACTGATAGCCCCAAATAAGTCCCAACTGTTGCTCTTGACTCTGTTAGCATGGCGTGGTTTTCTATGTCTGTATAATTTTCAGCTAGTTATAACTTCCTTTTTATTTTAATAAAGAAAATTCCAGTGCAAGCTTAATATAGTTAAATACATTTGTACTGTTTTTCTGTAAAAGTTAGACTAGCTTCTATTGACTTATTAATTCTTAGTTTATTGATTTGATGTGAATTAATGAAAATATTTTTTAGTTTGTATTTTGGTTGGATATTCTTCCTGGTAAGATTAGGATGGGAAGAGTTTATTTTAGTGAATGTATATCCCATCATACAGTAAGTAGATGCAGAGACCAATATGTACAGCTATATTATAACTGCAGCTCAGCATTTTTGGAATGATTTGTGTGCTGCAGGAAGAAGCAGCCCATAATCCTATTTTCTTTAAGTAACAAGCAGGCAGGAGGGAAGAGAGATTCAAAGGAACACATCAGAATCAAGACAAGCAGGTCTGTTAGTTACATGCCTTTTGATGAACACATGTTAAATGAAGTTGAATTTTCATAGCTTAGGCAGTTTGAGGAACATGTCACTAAGAGTTTGTGCTCTGTAGCCTTATGCAGGTGTTGTGTATGGTGCTTGTTGGATACTTGAGCCTCTGTCAGTCAATTTTTGCCAGCATCTTGCGTGCATCTTTCACACATATGCAGTTGGCAATGACTATGGTCTTGAATCAGAGTTGAAAAACAAATAACTGCTGACATGGTCATGCCTTAGCCTTAATTTTGAAATAATGAGGGAAAACCTGTCTTTGGTTGACACTGTTAGACTGCAAATAGATAGGAATCTCTTTGCTCTCCTCAAAGGGCATTTAAACCAGTAAGGGTGGTAGAGATTAATTTTAAATTTATGTTAAATACTTTCTAATAGATAACATCTTTTAGGAGAGTTCCTAGACTTTGTGCAAGGAGGATAATGTACTTTGGTTTGAGCAGGACAGAAGATGATGGACCCTGCTGACCTTGTAATTTGTGAGTCTGAATCTGCCTCCTACACTGGCTGGATATATCAGGAGGTACTGGTGACTGGAAAGAAAAATTAAAATACACTAAAAATCACTTTACTGTTCAACCAGTAAAATTCAGAGTTCATAAGTCAAACTTTGTGTTGTGTTCAGCTACACCTTTGTATTTGGAAGAGTATAATTACATTTCATGCTTTGGCTTTGGTAGTCGGTAGTGATGATCAGGAGGGATTCTCTTCTCTTCTACAGTTTTCCTGAGTGGTTGCCCTCCCACCCCTATCACCTTGCTGTCTCCATTCCCAGTTTTCCTAAAACATCAGCCTTTAGCCAGAGCATATTAAACAGCAGGGATGTTCCAGCCCTGTAGGTTGTAGAAAGGATTTGACATCTTCCAGATGACTGATTGATTGATCGATGACACTAGTTTACATTCATACAAATCTATAGGCTTTGGTTTAGGAAGGAGTTGCTCCCAGATGAGTAATGACTGTGGGATTTTGTTGTGATTTCCTCTGCAACATACTCGCCATGATCACCTTCAGCATGTCTTGCTGGACCGGTCACTTCATGCTGTCACGGTGCTGGACATTGGCAGACACTGTCTTTGCTCGTGGAATGCAATTAGAAGGTTAAAACGGTTTATCTGAAGCCTTTCATTTTATTCAGCAGCTATCAGGGGAAATGGTTTGCTCTCTGACAAGCAATTAGATTAAACATGTCAACAGCTCCTTTCACCTAAAAATCTGTGAAACTGTTGAGCAATTCGGAGTATGACCGACATCTGGAAAAACTAATATATAAAGAGTACAAAGTGTGATACAGGCATCTTCTGACTTACGGCTATTTTAAGCTAGGAGCACTGTTGAAATATTTGAATGCAGTGTTTAATGTCTATCATAGCTGGCCATCTCTAGCTTCTCTAGTCTCTTATAGTTTTCAACTTTTTTAAGGCCCTTAGGTCCCACCTGCTTTGTAACATACTCATTGAACCTCTTCTGGTTTTATCTTCCATATTGTCATCTTTGTTAATCTCACTATGAGATTAATGCAGTGTGGTGTATTAAGCTTAATTCATGTGTGGTTTTTTTAAAAAAAAAAGTGAATTAAAATTTGATGCTTATTTTTTTTAATTAATTTTGATTGTACCTTCTGCTTTCCATTTGTTAAAAATGAAGAACCCTTAGTGAATTAAGTGAACTGCGCTCTATGAAATAGTGCGTGATCATGTAAAACATGTTCTTTAATAGGTGGCTACCCGTTGTGTGCAAAGTTTAGTTAAAATCTAAGAATATTTATAGAAGTTAAACCATCAGAAGTACTTAACAGTGCCATGTTGTCTGTAGCAAGTTCTTGCAATTATCTGTTGTGTGCTGAGGTTCCTGTTTACTTTTGATTACAATCTTAGGGGGTTTTGATGTGCACAGCTCTTGTAAGTCCAATTTGTATTTTTAATATTATCTGCAAAAGAGTTTTCTCTAGTGAATAGATTTTAAATAGATCTGATGCTTCTGGTTTATTTAGGAGAAAGCAACTGATCCTGATAGCAGACTAGCTTGATGAACCAGGTTATATAAAACAGACTGACTATACCAAGTTTTAAGTAACGATGCAGTAATATTTCACACTAAGTAATGACCCTTCATCTAAGGATAGGGAATTTCAAGGATTATTTTAACTAAGGGAGGGAAAGGAAGAGGTGTGGTAAGTCTCAGAAGATGGTGGGAGCATTTGTCACTCACTTTAGAAAGCACTGATGGGACTTTGAATTAGGAATTTTGATTTCTTTATGTTATTCAACATACCAGATCCTGTTTCTCTTGATTTTGAAATATTCAAGAAAGAGATCTATTGCTCCTACTTGGAGAACCACTTCAGATGGTCTTTTTAAAAAGTGTATTTTTGTAAGCATCTTTTTCTACTTTATTTCCAGTCTTCCCTTCATTTTTGGATTGGCAAACACCTGTTTTTTCTTTGACTAATATTTTTGAGGTACCTTTATTAAAGAATTCAATTCAAACCATCTATTTAGAGTCCCATTTATAGTAAGAGTTTAAATTAATGTTTCTGGATTTGCATGGTTCCAAGTAATTTTTAATTCATTTTAATTCATTTCCAGTGAAGTGATTATGAATTCTGCACTTACATTGCTTCAAACCTGAGAGCTGGGCTAAGTGCAGCCTCTGACGGGTGTTGGTACACTTTGCTGGTGAGAAAATGGACCTGAAACGAGGTGGCTGTGTGAAACCTGATTCCCAAGAGTGACTGTTCATGCCAGAAGTTGAACTAAAACAATTTTTCAGTAACTTTTTTAGGCCTGGCATAAGTTTAGGGCTTAGTCAGACTTTAGCATCGTATTTTTTAAAGTACCAATGGATGGAGCAGTTGAGTTTACAAGTTTTTTTGTAGTGGGCTCCCCAAGAAAACAAGTTGGAAGGGATTTATTGTGTTGCTTTTCCTACTAGTAGCTGCTTTTCAGTTGTGGTTATCAAACTGTCATGTTCATGAACATCTAGTGCTGCATTTTCTGAGTCACTCTACCTGCAAGGGACTCTTAGAGGAACTGCTGAGGGATGGTTTCAGTGGCAAAAGTACAACCGCAAATGATCCTGATGACTGTCTGAGTTAATTATGATCACTTGTTACCTTCCTTGCCTTATTTCTTAGACTTAACCTGACAGCCCGTTACTGTGGTACCTAATATGGTGCCCTCTCAGAAACCCGTAGCTGAACTGGAGAAGATGGAGAGGAGTGCAGGCTCTGTAAAGCAGCTCCAAATACGAGTATCAGCTAAATAATCCTGAGCTCAGGGAGGTGTAAATGGGATCACTTTTGATCGTGCAATGCACGAAGTGTGTTATATTGCAACTTATAACAGTTTCTGTTTTAAACCAGTTTGTTATAAACCCGCCAGTGGCTGGCCATGGACCATGGAGGCAAATATTAACATTATTGTACTGAACATTCACTTTTTTTGTGAAGAGGAGGCTAAGGTCTGGCTTGTCCAACATGTGAAGATAAAAGCTGATCAGGGTTTCTCACCGTCATGCGTTTACAATGAGGTGTGAATATGAACTGTGATGAGGATGAAAAGATACCAGAGTCATGTTGACAGAAGACTAAATGGCAATAAATTGGCCATAAATAAATTCTGGCTTGAAATGAGAAGGCAGCCCCATGCTGCCTGCATCAGCTGGATGCAGGATATCCCTTCCATGAGCAGTGGGAGAGGTGCTACTGATGAAGCTCCAACTGAAGTCTTGCTGCTTTTATTGTCAGGAATAACTGTATTTAGTGCTGTGGTGTGTAAAACAGTCACAGTGAATGTGATACACACAAGATGTGTGTTCTGTGCTTTTGCATGCTATTCCCATGGAGTAGAAAGATGACTGGGAGAGAAACAGTGGTAAAGTTTTATTGAGAAATGCTACTTATGTTAAAAAAAATAATATTGAGAGCTGCTGTTTATGCCTCTTTTCTGGTAATGCCATGAGGACAGCAAATGCGTCTCATTCTCTCCTGGAAAATTATGGTACAGTTTGACTCTCTCTAATGGCTGACTTATTTCATTTTTCTGAAATGCCACATTACTGGTAGGAAAAGAGCCACATACATACAACCTGTGCTCACAGTCTGGGAATTGGCATAGCGACATTGTATTGCTAAGCAACAGCTGGCATCATGCTGTCTGCTAGAGCTGTTCCCTGTTTGTCCAATTTGCCTGAAAAATCCAGATCCCCATCTGATCTTTTCAACCTTAATGATTCCATGATTCTAGCTCAAGGTTTAAGTAATACAAAAGAATAGTAGGTTGATATTTTGTGTAAAGTTTGTCAGTCATTTTGTTAGTAAAGCATTAAATAACTCTGAGAAATGCGGTCAAGATGTGCTTTGTTCATCCCTAGAACGGTGAATCCTAATGATCTGGTGCCTTGCAATAGGATGTCTACTATGTGAAGTGAGGCCAGTCTCCTATACAGCCAGCAATACCAGATCTCACCAAAACCAGCATCGAACAGCTATGTTATATACAGATGTGCGTCTTTATACTAGTGGATTGTAGGCTCAAAATAGGTCTTAACTATTTTCTTTAGTGTGTACACGCACTAAAGGATTTAACCTCAAAATATGAAGACTTGTGCACTGGAGACAATATGATGGCTCTGGATTTTAAATGCCTTTTTTGGTTAGGGGAAGACTTTCTTTGCTGTTTCTGCAAAAGCTAATTGTGTACTGCTCAGAAAGAAAGCACTTAAAAAGTATAACTAAAAAACCCAACGGGAGATACTATAGTTAAGCAGTTCCGGGTGACTACCTGTTTTTTAACTTTTCTTTTGTTACTGACAATACTAAGTGAAATTTGTTACTAAGCTTGTTAGCTAAATATCAGGTGTGCACTGAAAATTCATGCTCTCTTCTGGTTATTCTGGTTATTTCTGGTTATTCTTGCTGCCATTTGTTAAATCTGATGTTTCTTTTCTAATGTGTCTTTCTGGTACTTCAATTTGCAGAAGAAATGTTGTGCCATGAGTGGCTGTAAAAATGAGTATAAAATAGTGAACATTTTGCAAGGAACTGATTGCCTGAATCTGTTGATAAGCTCCACTGCTGTGATGTATGCACACGCACAGATGTGTTTTCTGATGACAGGAATGAGCCAGGAGACTAAGCACTGTTCTTTGTACTATTTGCCAGTTGACTCTTCGGTGGAGTTCAAGGTCTTACTACCTGTAGGAGAGTCTAAATGCCCCAGCACCATCTAGATCAAAGACATCTTTAAGCAGTAGATTTTGGTCTTGAGTACTTGTTAGAGAGTAAAGGTTGGAGCTAAAGGGAGCTTCAGATGGGAAATTTTCAATTTGCAAGTTTCTCAAGATTTTGTCTCTGGACAGAAATACTTATCAACCAGGACTGTTGGCCTGGCAATATTCAATGAGATTTTTGCATGCACTGTTGTCCAGATTTTTGTGGACTTCTTACAGACTTGTCCTTCAATATCATCCAGAAAACTTGGAATTTTTTTCTTCTATCCCTTTTTTAAAGACTTTGTTGATTTTAGAGGATGGTAAAGGGTTTTTTTTGCCTGTAGAGGAAATTGTTTTGCCAGGACCAAAGCTGTGTGATGCATGCCCAAGTTCTGGTAACATGAGTCATGGCACTGAATGATGCTATCTGTAATTTTAAAAAGTCATTTTGGGGACATCTGGAAAATGATAGAGTTTTTTGTTGGTAGAAAGATCAGGATAGAAGGACTTCTACAATAGGACATAAGCCTTGCTTGCTTACTGTGTTATGCACAACTTTAAGAAGAATATTTAATATGCACAGTCAACTTCCACATGGTTGACTTCAGCATTGGAAAGCACTGTAATCTATTTATCTCCTATTTCGGGATGATAGCTTCATTAAGTATAGGGTGTGAGACAACAGAAGAATCAGAAGTCAAGCCTTGTTCTGTGCCTTTGTGTTAATCTAATGATATACATGTTTCCTACCTGTAGGAAATCTGTCCAGTCTAAGTCGCCTTGGCCTGAGGTACAATAGGCTGTCGGCAATTCCGAAGTCTTTAGCAAAATGCAGTGAACTTGATGAACTGAACCTGGAGAACAACAACATTTCTACTTTACCAGAGGTGAGAATTAGAGAGAGTGGATTTGGGAGGGAATGCTCTTGTAAGGCATTGGTGTTTTGCAGAGGGATTGGAACACTTGAAATTATTTCGTCTTGCATCATAACGCTAAGGGAATTACCCTTTGTTTTAATCTACATGTGTGTAATGTGAAATATTGCAATTCTGTATATATTAGGTGTGTCTAACTAATATCGAAGAACTCATGTCATACAACTTCAGCCAAAAGCAGGAGCGATACATGTGATTGTATATGCTGTCCTTAGTCTCTTTAGAAAAACTTAAATAAGGAGTCCAGGTTCCCACTGTTCAAGCTAGATATGAGCTTCTCAGTGTTTCTGTTTCATGGAGGTAGTGAAGAAGAAGAAAAATGAAAAATGGGATATCTCTTTCCCATCTGGTTGGGAATGACCTTTAGGTAAAAAATCTTAATTACCTTTAAGAGAACGGGTAAAGTTTTTCACAGCTACTTGGCCTTAGCATTCTTGTTTTAATGTGGAAAAGTGTGCTGTTGACATCAATGAGATCGCCTGGCAAGTCATTGACACACCTTCCATCAGTTATGAAAAATAAAAATTTGCATAATTTATCAGTTTCCAGTGACTGAGGATCATGGGAGAGAGAGGAAGAGAAATCTGTTTTCTTTTCACAGCTGCTGCACTTGATTGTCTTATCTTGGTCTCTCTTGCTTCAAGCTTAGTGTGGGACCAAGGAAAATGTCCACAGTTGGAGCCACCTTCTCTTCAAATAACACGTTCCCTTAACAGAGCGCTTTGCTAGCTCTGGGGTGGGGACGCAGAAAGTGTCCTAGTGTCTGAAAGGTGCCCCTTCAGACTCCAGCTGCACAGTCCTGGATAGCTAGAGTTGCTGGTTGCAGACCATTTTTTAAATACAGGTTTGATGTCTTCAGATGTTGAAATGGTTTGAACCTTTGGTTGTACCTTTCATCCTGATTTTCCTTTTCTCGGTTTCTTGAGATTGATTTATGAGGGCAGCAGAGTGTGAGGTGCTTGGCTGCATACTGCATACTTTTGGTGCTAGTAAACATTTAGAGAAAATGACTTGAAGCATTAGTGCCTGGGCAGAATTGCTCCGATGACAGGAAAAAAATCTAATGATTGATTCTTATTTTGGATATTTCTTCCATTGCTTTAGAATGGTTTGGAGATGAAGATTTCAGGACACAACACTGAGTTTTATTCTGTTCTGTTTTAATGATGGTCCAAACTGCTTTCTGAAGCTGTTTAAAAAAAAATAATTATAAATTATTAGTATCAAATAATTCAAAATGTATTTAAAGAGGTATATAGGAAACTACACATAGAAGAAAAAACCAAAATGCAATTGGAGTCAGGCAAAGTATTCACAGTAACAAAGTGCAATAGCTAATTATGTTCCTTCAGATAAATTTCTAAACTCAGCAATGATAGACTGAAAACAGAGAATTTAACAAATGTTTGGGTAAAACTATCTTTTAAGCAAACACTACTTGATGGAAAGCCACCAGGCTGCTTTTAAGATGAGAGCTAAGCTAGCCCATCCCACCCAGACATATTATAAAAGCAACCATGGCAGAATTACAGAAAGCTAATGTGAGGGATGATTACTTGCTTTACAATATTTTCAGTCATAATACAAAACTCTTTGTGACTGTTTTGCCACCTTCATGTATATTTGCCAACAATATGTTAACGCTTAAGCTGCTACCTTCCAAAAGTGTATAGTTTATACTGTGATCTGTTTCAAGTAAAACACTCTGTGCTATAATACAAAGAACTGTGTTTGTAGAAGAAACTTCTGAATTTCAAAACATAGCTGAAGCTGCTGACACAATGCCTAATAAATATTTTATCTTAAAAGGATGGGCTGGGAGAAGGCAGTGCTGCCACAGCTCTCGTAGATATAAGAGCATTGTTCTCTTTGTACTGCCAAAGCTCTCTTGCTTCCCTTCAGATGTGTTTAATTACTCTAGGCTATTAGAGTGTATTAGCTAACATATTTTTAATATTTTTTGTATGGAAAGAGTCTTAAGAAATGGCTTTTTGAAATGCCAAGATCCATTTGAAGTAATAAAGTATGTTTGTAACAGAGCTCAGGGACTGCCTAACCCTAGGACAAAGAGTATCTGTTAATTAAAGTATGGCTAGAAGCAGTATTTCCTAATCAAAGATTATACTAGTTAATGATTAGGTTAAATTAATACTGATTTGAAGATCCATTATTTTATCTTTTTGGGGAAAATTGCTTCATTGATATTTGCCAAGATGCCCCCAGAACTGTATTTCAGTGCTTAAAGTTTTAGCCATAACATGTAGACAAGTCCTTATTTAATCCTGTTTTATTTACAATAAATTGTTCAACTCCTTAGAAAAGTAGCCAAAGCTTTCCTGGTGAAACAGCAAAGCCATATTCTTAAAGGTTTTACAATTCATATAAGACTGAAATTGCAATCCAGAAATACTGACATTAGGAAAATGGTTGGAATCATTATCTTGTTACGGGCTCCTTCCTGATTGCAGATGTTGCATTATTTATGGTATGTAATGCCACACATAAGTCTCTAATTTCTGTAATACTTAAGCAAACAGCACTGAATTCAAGTTGGCATAGTAATAAGCAAAGGTGACACTTCAGCAGTTATTTAGATCTCATTATTCATCCCCACAGTTCCAGCAACATGCTTGGCAAGTTACTAACAGATAAACTCTGAGATCTGCGCTGCTCAGATTTTAGAATCGAATTAGTTTGCAAAGTGAAATGAGACTGGATTTAATGGCCAACCATTGCTACCCAGTTTAACTTCAGGGGAATAAAAAATTACAAAGAGATGTGGAGTAATAACTATTTAGGAGTATTTTGAAAAAGGGATTTCCAGAACCTTGCCTTCCCATTCTTTTTCTCTGTCCTGACTGGTTATCTGGAATTCTTACAGCCTAAAAAGGAAACTTCTACCAGATCTGTTCACCTCATGGATTGTTATTACATTAACAAAGATTTGTACTGGAAGTATCAAACACCAGTTTGAAAACCGGTGCATGCAGTTGATACTTTTTTGGGCCCCACTCTCAGCTGTGAGCAGGCATCAAAATGGAGGGAGCTGCAGCTGGGTGGCATTGGCTGAAGCCAGGACTGCTGTTGAGGGTGGATGTGCTGCTAACTGCACCAGCCAGCCACTGCCCCTGTGCTCATCAGAGCTGCCCAAGGCAATGTGTTATTAAAAAAATTCCTTTTGGAGAAGAAAAGAGTTACAAAACCTCCTAAACTTGTGCTTTTAAGTGTGATGTGTTTGCTTTTTGTGTATCTGGCAGTATGTGAGGAGAAAGGGGAGAGTAAGGTAAAGTGTGATGACTGTGAGCAGAGATTGTTGCTGATGGAAGTTTTATCAAATTTAACACTGGTTTATGTGTTGCAACACTTATTTAGGGGATGGACTTGACGGGGGGGCGGGGGGGAACATTTCTAATTAGACCCATGAGGGAAAAGAGATGTATTCAAATAAATCTGTCCTAAGTTCCTGGGTGGTTTTCTTCTCTCTACAGGGTCTTTTATCCAGCCTTGTCAAACTGACTAGTTTAACACTGGCCAGGAACTGCTTCCAGTCCTATCCTGTGGGTGGCCCGTCCCAGTTCTCCACAATCTACTCTCTCAACATGGAGCACAACCGCATCAATAAAATCCCCTTTGGAATTTTCTCTAGAGCTAAAGTATTAAGTAAGCTGAACATGAAGGTGAGGCACAGAAACATGCTACTGTGTGTAAAATCAATGAGGAGCAGTGTTTGCTGCTCCATGAATTCTGGCAAACTTAATGACACAAGGAATGAATTTATCACGCTGAGGTGGACACTGCTGCTGTCACATATACAAACAATTCTGTCTTAGTTTAAAAACGTACTATCAAGATGTTGTTGATTTTTCTTTATTTTTGTTAGTTAAACTTTTGTCACATTTGTTCAAGTTTGAACAATGAAAACAAAGTTGCTCACAAAGTTCTGGAATTACCAAATGAGACACAAGCATGTCAAGTAGCTTATTTCTTCCCTTCCCTTCCCCCTCCCCCCCCCCCCCCCCCCGTTACAGTTTAGATTAAAACCAAAATTATGTAGAATATACTTTTTTAATCTTTCAAAATTTAAGTTTGGAGACTTTTGGCAGTAGTTGTGAAGCACACAGAAAAAAGACCTTTAAGCCTGTGCTATGTGCACTTAAGAGTGAAGAGAACTAGGGAAGATAGATGACATTTTTCTATGACTGAGTTTGTTTCAAGTTCTTGAATTATTAAAAAAAATATGTATGAGCAGTAGCTAAGCTCAGCAACTGTTTTAGAATATCTTTTGGCACAAATGGTTTCTCAGTTTGCATTAAGACCATTTTTATCACGTACCCATTTGTAACTTTGCATGCTTACCAGGACTTTGTATGCCCTGTTAGTTTGTGGGGTTTTTTTTGATTTTGCAATGTCTAGTCTAGATCAAATTTTGTGGCAACATTTTGAGCAGTAAAATGTTCAGATTAATTTCAGATGCTTTTACTCTGACCCATTAAGGTATATTTCCTTTGTGATGTGTGTGTTGTTGTGGTTTTTATTTTCCCTTTTTTTGGGCGGTGTGGTTGGTTTGTCTGTTTATTTTCCCCTCCCCTGAACCATGTGTACCTGTTGTTTTCACAGTTGAGCTGTTCGTTGTGTCCCAGCTCAGCCAAGTAGCCAGAATCTTGAGGAATGTCTTTGCTTATGTTGTTTTGTAGCATCACCTTTTTTTAATGGTTGGGAGAGGAGAGGTTGGAGTTTTTTCTTTTGTATTTTCTTTTTTGTAGCAAACTCTGTGTATTTTTAGGATTCCAGTGTTGCTAATAGCACCTTTGTAACTTTGATTTATTTTTTTTTTGTTCTCCCCACCTCACTGTATTCAGCAAAGAAAGGGCAAAAAAATATTTTAACTACTGGGATGTATGAAATCTTGAGATTTAGAGACTTCTAATTTTTCCACTTCAATTTGTATTAGTAACACAGAGTCAATTCTGTAACTCTAGGTTGGGACTGCTTATTATGTTTTGAGGAAAATATTTGGCCAGTTATCAGCATTTTATTCTTTTGATTTAATTATCTACTATTTTGTATGAAGTACTTTGTAAGCAATTTGTTTAATCTCTCGGATGACTTGCCGACTTCTTGCAAGCACAGATCCTAAATGTTTGATATATTAAATCACAGGACAATCAGCTGACCTCTCTCCCCTTGGACTTTGGGACTTGGACGAGTATGGTAGAACTGAACTTAGCGACTAATCAGCTCACAAAAATCCCTGAGGATGTCTCTGGGCTTGTTTCTCTTGAGGTAAGAGGAGTATAAATGAACAGCTAAGTGAATGCCTGCAAATAGGCATTCTCTACTTCAGGTTTAAGTAATATTATTTTTGGGTCAAATAAAGCCAAATAAATGTGTGTTGCATCTCTTTATGGTTGTTGTCAACAGCTTTTTGAATGTTGCTCTTTAGGCTCTTGATGAGTGTCTGTGCACAAAGGGCTAAGTATATATATATTTATATTTAACTATGTAGAAGGAAAGTTTTTGTCACAGAAGAAGTTACTTTTGTAAATGAAATGGCACTGAACTCAGTTTGATTCCTGGAGAAATCAGCATGGAAACAGCAGGGATGAGAAAAACGTAATGAAAGGGTCCACAGACAGAGGCTTGAATGTAGCACTGTGAACCCTGTAGGCAGCCAGTGGGAATTCTCAGCCTTTGAGGGGGAAGAACTCGTAGGTTGAAACCATGAGCCAAACCTGTTGTGTCCCCTAGTCCTGTTTCCATCAGGAGAGACAAACTTGATTGATTGTCTTGGAGGGACAAAGGTAAAGGTGCTTGTTCGGGCAGCTGAGGGGACTTCGTAGCCCCTGTGAGCTGCTGGGAAAAGTGTGTTAAAGTACAATAGGAAATGGCATATTTGAAGTTGCAGATTTCCAGTGTGACTGCTGCTCTGAATAATTAATAATTCCTGTAGTTTGGGGCAAAAATGATATGGCAGAATAATAGCTATGTAGTAGCCCAGGTCCCTTTAAGTTAAGGCTGTTGGGAAGTCAGTAACCTCCAACAACTGGATTTGCCAGTGGTCTGCCAGCTGCCAAAGCTAGAGAGCTGCACAGCCCACAGACCTGTTAGCGCTATTTTTCTCTGTAATTAAAGAATCAAACACAAAGAACTATTTGGGCAGTGTTTACACAAAAGTGAAGGTTCCCACAGCAGTGCTAAGTCAGCTGCGTTGCGTGTAGGTAATATTTTCTGTTCCTGCTTTTGTTTCTTGGTACGCGATTAAAATGTTACTATTCTTATCAGTCTGTGTATATCATAGCACGTAAAGGAAGGCCACCAAAATACTGCTTGTGCTAATGCTAAGATTTTGGCTTTTATTCATTTTGATTTTCGCTTTGATTTTTAGCTTTGTTTTTCTGTTCTGTTCCACATTACATGAAAGTAGTGAGAGTGGGGAGTGGTAGAAGCCAGGCATTTGCAACCTTGGCTGGCTTAGCCCGGAGCTGTGCGTGGCCAGGATGAGGGTCCGCGCTGGGTGCTCTTTCACATCCTTGTGTTTCAATGTGCCTTGTTAAATAACTAGATAATAGCATTGTTTAATTGGTAATTAATTACCTTAGTGCTCACTGCATTGTTATGAGGCATGATTACTTCTAAGGACTGTTAAGACTTCTCTGGAGGAGAAATGGTGTGCTATTCTAACCCCTGTTAACTTGCTTGTGGTATAATGAATAACTATGTTACATGATGTTGAAAATATGGATACGTTTCTTGAACCTAGGATATTTCTAATTCAACTTAGAAAGGAGAAAACCAAGAGGATAGCACTCTAGTAAAGGCAGGTACGTGGTAGGAGACCATTTTGAAAAGCCAGTGGCTACCTATGCAGTGTTCTGCTTAGGTGTTCTGATCTGTATGTTTACTTGCTGCTGCTCCTAACCAAAGGGACATAGAGGGAAGAGGAAGTATTAAGCTTTTTAAGGAGGACTTGGCAAGCACAGCAAATAATGTAAAACATGGCTATGAGATAGCTATAAGGAAGGATAATAAAATGACAGGCAAGTCCAGAAAGAAATTGTTTTTCTTTGATCATTCAAAGAGATAAGATGTTCTTTGTTTTTTGCTCTGCATTTATTCTTATGCAAATTAATGTTTGAAAGAATTCAATCATAAATCTATGTATTTGTATCATTAAAGACTTTTTTAAAAGATGATGTTAATCACTTTCTAAAAAAAAAAATCTTTTTGGTTTGCTTCTGTCATTTGAATGTAGGCTAATCTTGGACTTCATTGCTTGAAAACATAAAAGATCCTGTTTTCATTGTTATTAATTGCGTTGCTGAAATCCTGTCTGTATGTTTTGCCTTTTTTTTTTTGAGGTTCTTATCTTGTCAAACAATCTACTCAAGAAACTTCCCCATGGAATTGGAAACCTACGGAAACTCCGAGAGCTAGATCTAGAGGAAAACAAACTGGAATCCTTGCCAAATGAAATAGCTTACCTGAAGGATCTGCAGGTGAAACAATAGTGGGCTGAGATAAACATCTTACGTCCTGTATTTACACTATGCTGATTTAATTACAGCTGGTTTGATGAGACAAACTATTTGGGACTGGACATAGAAACAAAAGTTAAGAATCTTGCGCAACTTCATCCACAGTCTGTCCCCACTAATTCTTCCCCAGTTCTATCGGTTAATATTGAAGAAATTTTGAAAAGTTCAACTGTTGTACCATGAGTACAGTACTGCCGTAGGAGTAGCCTGTGATTTCAGTAATGTTCACATATTTTTACTATGCACTATTCTAATTTTATGTCAGTGACACTTAATAGAGGTCTGATATGTTGTTGAAGGGTAGAAATTTTTTTGTTCAAATGTTGGAGAGTGGCACCCATCAATTTATCAGCTATTTATCCTGTTACTTGCAAAAGTCATTAATTTTTAAAAATGTGGTTTTTCCCCTTAGAAATTGGTTCTGACAAATAATCAATTGACCACCCTTCCCAGAGGTATCGGTCACCTTACCAATCTGACGCACCTTGGGCTTGGAGAGAATCTTCTCACACACCTTCCTGAGGAAATTGGTAAGATCCCTTTTTGTGGTTTTATGCAGTGTGCCTGAGCCAAAGCAGTTACTGACACATAAGATAGGCATCTACTGTGCTTCTAAGCAGAAGCCACAAAATTCATGTGAAACCTCTAGATATACACAACCTGCTGTGAAGCATGTGCCACAGGAACAGCGCCGTAGTGTATGACGTTTATCTTGCTGAACTGCAGTGAGATGAATGCTTTAGCTTTTTTCAGTTCTTCTGCAGAAATCTGCTGAACACACATTAACTTGGAATGGTGAGATTCCTTTTCTCTCCAAATTCTCTCACAATTTGTGTATTATCGATCACTCAACTTCATAAACCTGTTCTTGGAAAGAGAAAGGAAACACCCTGATCCTATTCTAATTCCATGGTGTAGATAAGCTTGTGTAAGGTGTAGACAGCTGAAGCAAATGTTTCTGCTGATAGTCCCTTTGCACACACTTCTATTTATAGACCATCATATTGTTTTTCCCCTTGATGAGAGAAGAAAAGGAAGTGAAGAGGAGGAGCTCTACAGAAAGAAGGGGAGGAATAGGATTCTTTTTGTCTATTTGAGGCATCCAGAGAAAATGGGAATCAGAGCATCTGAAGCGGAGAGTCCCATTTCTTTCATAGTCTGTCACAAGTACCTCCAGAGCATGATTCTGAGCACTTCAGTTAAAATCTTAAAATTAGAGCTCATTATGGAGGAAAAAATTATGCGAGAAGCTACACAAAGCAAAATGTGGTCAGAAACAGTTATGTCCACATGGAGAAGGCTGGGACGTGATTGGTCTCTCCCAGAATCTTTTACAGCTTCTGCTTATCTTGTAATGTGCCTCGGTGTGAGAACAGCCTAAACCAATCTGAATCTAGATCTTTGTAATTTAGTTCATAAGTTAGTGGAGAGAGTTTGGATGCTGTGGAAACGAGCTGCAGAATTCATGTATGCAAGTAAAGTTGAAATACTATTGTAGGAGTACAAGTTAGTTATTAAGGCTGGTTGTTTTAACGGATTAGAGAATAGTTAACTATTTTCAGATGTGACTGCTTCATCTGAAGTTGTCAGCTATTTCCCATTAGTTCTTAATCTTTCCTTTTTGTTGATTTTCCATGTCTTGAGCCCTGGTTACTGCTTTCTCTCATGAAAGATGAAATACTGTTTTAGGTTATAGGAGACATTTATGGTATATAAGATTGGAAAATGGAGAATTTTTTGAGGGGACTTGTATGTTTGGAGTTTATTTCAAAGGTAGGGATTAATTTAGATATTTGATTGCTGTGGAGGAATGGAAGTCTTCAGAAAGAAGAAATTAGTATGTTTTCCATCTTCTGGTTAATCTATATTGCAGTATCTGTAGTAGAGGCAGATTGTAAAATTTGAATTGGGGAGAAATTTTTCACATGGGTTTGTTCCATTTAATAAATTCACTGCTGTGCAGAGATCTCTTCTTCTTTCTTCCTGTGGTGCATTGCAGTTACAGCTTCAGGTCTTTAATGTATAGGTTCTAATTCAATAAAAGGTATAGCATAGATATTTTTATAGAGATAAAAACTCTATGTGACTCTAGATTCTAAATAGTAAAGAATCTTCAAGTGGACTTAGAGCTTCTGTCTAAAAGTTATAAACTGCATGAATAAAAAAAAAAAAAACCAAGTCTGTATTATTTTATTTTAACCAGGTACACTGGAGAATCTGGAAGAACTGTATTTGAATGACAACCCCAATCTGCACAGCCTTCCCTTTGAGCTGGCTCTTTGCAGCAAACTGTCAATAATGAGTATTGAGAACTGCCCGCTCAGCCACCTTCCACCTCAGATTGTTGCAGGAGGACCCTCCTTCATCATTCAGTTCCTAAAAATGCAGGGACCATATCGTGCCATGGTCTGATGCTAATCGGATTGTCCAATACACTGTACAAAATACAAACTGCATTAATGTTGTAATTGTCTGTATATGTATATATAATATAATATATGTGGTTTATATTATATTATATATATATAAATATATAAATAATATAAAAAGGCAAATTTAAGACTGCATTATGTGTTTCTGCTAATAGAGGAATCATAGCCATTTAGATTTTTTTTATTCTGTAAAAATGCTTGTCTAAGTTTTCTTTGCTGAATTTGATGGAAGTTGTCTGAATAATCTGGAAATGCCAGTTCATTTAAAGCAATTGCCAATGAACTCAAAGTTTAAATTTAAGGGACAAAAATAGTTTTGCTTAGATTTACTTTCAGTTAAGAGATATGTGTAACCTTTATATAATGAACTTTTCTGTTTTCTTCCCTCCCCCTCCCCCCCCCCCCCTTTTTTTTTGTGTCAAAACCTGAAAGGGTCATATGTCCTGAGGTTGGGATTTTCTTTTAACTTATTTTGAGATTTGAAGCAAATGGTGTTTTTATATTGTTTACAGTCAGAGTAAATCACTGGATTTTGTTTTATTCTGATTTGCTCTGTTTTAATCAATCATATCTAGAATTTATATGCCTCTGCTGATGAATTTTTATCAACCGGTTTGTATACTAAAAACACACACTCATCAAAACACCTGGCAGGTGAAAAGGATGCAGTCAAAAGAAAAGAAAAGAAAAAAAAAAAAGAAAAAAAGCTTGAATTCCTTTAAGTCTTGCTTCCCTGAGTTATCAGTTGCAGGCATAACATATCTGAACTGAGCCTTTTGCGGTTGGTCTTTTCTAGCACAAGTGAACCTTCTCCGACTGGTGAAACGTTGAGTATACTCAGTGAAGAGCGGTTTTCATTTTGTGAAGTAACAATTCCATGAGGTCTAACAGTACAGTTAAGTGGCAAGGAAATAATATATATGTACATTTTTATTACAATGTTGAGTCATAAACTACAACGGGCAATTTTAAGGATTCCTTATAGTCCTTGTACAATAAATGAATGTGTCTTACTTTTAAACACTGCAATATATGTAAGTTTTAAGGTTGGTTAACAATGTACTATGGTTTTATATCTTGACTTGCCTTGTACCTCCTTCCATTATGGAACTTCTGTGTCCAAGCACAATATCTTCACACTGTGCTGTTTTGCTGCTGAACTAAATGCACTTTTCCCCACAGCTGGGGCACTTGCTTCAAAATATTCAGTTCAGTATCTTGATTATTCTTTTTTTAACTTCATCCTATCTGTTTCAGTATTAAACCGATCTATTAAAAAAGAGGCACCTTTTTCATTTGTGCATAGATGTTGGTAGCTCAAGAGAAACACTGTAAGTAGTGGACATTCAGGTTTATCATGACTTCCTTGGCTGTTTAAAAGGCAGAAGATGCTTCAGGGAGATTTACACTATTGCTGCACTTGTAGGGCCAGTTGTCCTTTTTCAGGAGGGTAGGAACTTGAGGCGGTTGCATTCCACGGTTACTCAAGAACTGTCCAGTTTATGCTCATTGCAATTGCTGCTGGGGTAGCGTGACTTAGAGGACTGTACCTTGTGAACAAAATCAACTCAACCGATGCCATGGGAAATCTATTTCACATGCACAAGTTTGGGAAATATTATTTCTGTCTTTCAGGCATGCTTACTTGATCTATTTGCATTCTTTTTTGTCGTACGTCTTTTCATTAACAAGGAGTAAGTTTAAATGGAAGGCAGGTGGAGATATAAAACCTTAGAGGGCTTAAACATGCTGTAAAACTATTGTAGATGTCACTGGATTTTACTAAGTAATGCTCTTTTCTTTCTCACATGCTCTGTCTCTCTGTCGTGTGTCGTCCCCCCCCCCACGCTTTTTTTTTTTTTTTTAAACATCTACTGTAGCTTTTCAGTTTCAACTTCAGTTTATAAAAGGCTAATTCCTTACAGTTCTGCCTGAAGTTAATTTTTCTCAGCATTAAGGTGTTAAAATATGAAGATGTTGAAATGCTTAGTGTCAAGACTGTAAGCTACCTTCTGAATATACTGCTAAATCCATATTTGTGCCCTCAGGTCCCTAGAGGAAACTGGTTTGATTAATATGGTTCCTTAAAACAAAAGTGGCGACCCCTTGTGTTTTCAAGCATCTTGGTCTCATTCCCTGTCTGCTCCTCAGTCCGGTTTTTATAAGAGTTGATGGGATTGAATTTGTTCAGTTTGTAAATATGTTGATTATTCACCACCTTAAGGTACATGGTTAATGACTGTATGATTGGAGCTGACCCTCTCACATAAATTCTTGTGGAGAAGTTGGCTACCAAAATAGTACTTGTTACACTCGCTTAAAAACAAACTCTTCTTTTCATTACACTTATAGGAATAAATAAATTCATTACTATATTAAGAACAGGATATTTTTCCAAGCTATCTTTGTACTAGTATGGTGGTTGCAACACCAGATAATCCTGAGCCCAGTTTTAGGAGTTTAATTTTACACATTCTGAGGAGAAGGTGTATTTTTTCAGTGTTACCAGAGAGATTTGAATAAAAGCAGTGTGAGAGAAGTTCTGGTACAGGAGAAATCAACTGGGAAGAATTCGAAAAATTCTTTAAAACTGTCCAAAAGTTTAAGTATTAAATGTGTGGCATGGATTGGGAATAGATGCATATAAATTCTTGTAAGTACCTATGTGGATTTATATCTAAATCTATGCACAAATCCATATAAATCTAGTTGTTTTGATCACTCGTAACAGTCTTGCATCCTGACACAACAGACTTTTGCACTTCCCAGGATGCTGGATTGTTAACTGTTTCTAAGTTTTATTTAATACCTGATGATATTCAGTTGGACAGTATGCTGGCTTAGACATGTTTAAGAATTTTGTTTGGCCTAATCAATTAAAATATGAGTGGAAAGAACTTCATCCTGACAAGTGTATGTATACATACATACGTATATGTATATATGTATCTATATACATATGAAAGCATAGGCAAGGTGAAGAAATTAATTCTTTATGATGTCTTTGAAATCAAAATGGAGAAACAGGTGATTCCCAGATACTTATATTAAATATTTATCCTCCTTGCCATACTGGATAAATAATTTAGAAGGGTTATTGAAAAGTGTGACAATCTTTACTTTGGGTGAAAATCATAACCTTAGACAAAATATCAATTTTATATGTGTCTGTGCCTATGTACATAAGAATATGTCCATACACACATGCCCCATAAAGAGACTATTCTGAATCATGCCTCAATTTAACAAGTTAAATTACTGTCCTATAGACTATATAGTAGTATGGAATTCTGGTAAGGTGTAAAGCAGACTAGGGATTTGTCAAGAAAAGAAAGAATAGTTGCTGTTGTGACTCATATTGGTCACTTACTGCAGTTAAATTTATTAAACGGAAACTTGTTTGGTAGCTCTTTGCAAAAATGTTTTCTTTTCGTATAAACCCATTAAAATTCTGTCTCTGGCTGTCCCATATTTAAGTTCGTCAACGAAGTTATCCAATATAAATGCAGTGGAAATGCTACATGTAAGGTTGGGTCACGTGGCTGTGTAATTGGCACTTTTCTGTTTGCTACTGGAAATTTTTAAATTCGTACACCCTGTTTGGAAAGATACTTGGGTTGTAGAATGTTTGCTTCAGTGCCTCTCTTGGATTTAGGTTTTCTCTACAGTTTTGTCCATCTTTCTGTTTATGTTGTGTGAGAAAGTGCATGTTCAGGCTTCTTGAAGGACATACTTGCTCGTGTACATGATTAGTAAATTAGTACTCAAACGGTCTAAATGCTTAGCGCTTAAACCCAGTGTGTCACCTGGAACTCAAGTATCATCTTTAATCCTGGGAGTATGAAAAATACCTTTTATTTAACAATTAGAAAACTTTGAGAGGTTTTCTTTTTTCTTTTGTTTATTTGTTCTTTTTTTTTTTTTTTTTTTTTCTTTTTTAATTTTTTTTTTTTCTTTTTTATTTTCTTTTTCAACCCCCCCCGAATAAATTCATCGTCATATCTGGCTGCAACTAAGAATTTTCATATAGTCACTATCACACCTTGGTTGTATCAAATTAGTATGCCAGAATAGCTTCTAATTAGTAATTAGAAATGTGCAGTTGGCAGTAATTTGTGCAACACAAACTTCAAGGCACAGCAAGGACAATTACAAACGACCGATAGCATCTGCAAATGGTTTTTGGTTTTACGTTAATAAAGATTAGAAAAATATGTTTATTATTCTGATGTTTAGGTCTCAACCAGGACTGCACAGGACTTTTGCTGTGGAAAAATACCAGACCACACTAATTTTGTGGTTAAAAGCTAAACAAGAGTGTAAACAGTCTACAAAAATGTACTTTTAATCTGAATTATTGTAATGTTGATTGTTATGTCTATATAAAAGATTGCCTTGCTTTTTTATAAGAGTCATTCTGTATCAATGCATTCATTATAAATAGTATATTTGTAAATAAGCTGCCACTGAGTCTTTTGAAAGTTTTCTAGTATTTCTAGTCTAACATTAACTTGGATGTAAGTTGTACTTTTGCAGTGCCCCAAATTATCAAGAACTGCTTTCTCGTTATATACTTGTCACTCTTTAAATATTTTTTTTCCAAGTAAAATACAGATTTTCATGTATAGCAATTACAGGAAACTTCAAAAGTTGCATGACAGTAACTGCTTTACTCAGTCATGTAGATTGGACACCTTTTATAATGCAAATGTTGGTAAAGTATTTTATTTTTATTTGTTATAGTACAGTAGGGCATGTAGTAAAAACAGAAACAACCAACCCTTTCTCTCTGAAAGGGAAAATAAATTTGGATTTTAGTGCAAAATGCATTTCAACAACAACAAAGTTAAAGTAGAGGCAGAATTCTGGTGCCTATAAGACAGACACCTGCATTTAAACTCCTGGTTTAATAAAAGATGGTATTGCCAAGCTGGCATGACATAGCTCTAAACCGATGTCTTTTAACTCTGTAAAGCTCATTACAACACTGTTTCAAGAGGCTCATGTCCCACAAACAAAAAAAAAAATGCTAGTATCCTTTGTAGTCAGAATAGAAGGGCCTTGGCAGTTTGGACACAACGATGAGGAGGGCACTGGTGTACTTGCTGTGGCTGATTGCTTTAAAAACTGGAACGGGTTCTCGTAGTGTGCACTCACTGCTGCAGTAATCTGATTACCTCTGTCCTTTGACCAGGTTCTGCTGATTAAAATCAGTAGAGGGTGTGATCAAACTGCCTAAAGCTCTCTGAGTCAAGTCAGTCCTTGTAACTGTAAGTGAACCAGCAATCAGAACCCAAGCTAAGGAGTTGGCCAGCCTCATCACAAGAGTGAAGTTGGACCACGGCCCATCCCTCCCCTGTCCGACAGGGCTGAGTGGCAGATGTACATGGAACATAACAGGGACATGTGGCTCTTCTGGCCATACTGCTCCAGACCATACTAGCCAGAGTTTGAAGGGCTTGTGAAAATGGAAGCAGCATCTGCATCACTTTATTTAGTAGCCCTTGATAGATGAGGCAAATTCACAGAAGAAAGGGCTTTTTCTTTTTTTCTTAAAAAAATTCTAAATCTATTTGTATTTCTGACCTCTGCAGCATCCTGTGTCTAACAATTCTACAATATAATTATGTGCTGGGTGAAAAAGTACTTCCTTTTGTTTCTTTCACAGCATACCACCTTATTTCATTTGGTGACTCCTAGTTCTTGTATTCTGAGAAATTTATGAACAGTCTTTTTCCTGTTCATCAGCTTTTTACTACCCTTGAGGGTTTTTTACATAAATGGCAGCGTTTGTTTTTTTTTCTCCAAGTCATAGAATTCTAATTTTTTAGCTTCTCTTCAAACAAAACCTCTTCCATTCTGTGATAATTCTTGTTGCCTTTCTCCATAGTTTTCTAGTCCTGGCTCTGATTCTTTTTCCTAATTCATGGCCTTTAGCAAGCCATTTTGTTCTTTGGATACTTGCAGTTTGTGAAATGAAAGTACAGCTCTGTTATGAAGATGAAAGTTGAGTGGGTGATAAAGTTTAGTGCTAAATAATAATAATAATTCCACTAGGCAATGATCAGATTGGGGTTTAGACTTCAGATGTAAGCCACCCACTGCAATAATGAACCGTTTCCTCTGATTAGCTATAACTGACTTTCATCATCTCTTGCAACTAGGTATGAGACACAAAATTAATTTTAAATTTTACATAAGTATGCTGATTTAAATAATGCCAGGATTGAAAATACTCTGTTCATGCTAGCAAGAGTGCATGGTTTTAGAAGATGTGACTTTTGAATATTTCAGCTGGGCTTTTTAAACTGTCGGAACTCAACATTTTCTGAAAATATTAAGACATTTCTAGTGGTGGTGTTTCTTTGGAAGAGAAATTGAAGACTGTCAGTGCACTGGTTGGGTTCTGTTTTCCTCCTTGAAGCCATTGCAGAAAGTAAAGAAAGTTTGTGGTGTTAATCCAGCCGAAGTGCTTCAGGATACTGAGTCTCCCAACACTGCTCTCCAGTGACAGGCCCTACTTTACACTGGTGGGAAGCTGTGGGCTTAGGTACTTTCTGTATGTTGAACCATTTAGTGTGCAAATACTGTTTAAAATCTGGACACTGGGCAGCTTTGTAGAGTATAGCTGGTGCTTTGAACTGTGTATGGTGGCAACGGCAGGAAAAAGGTGTTGAAGGGCTGGAGATGGTTAGCTGTGATACCATTAGAAGAGGCTGAGTGCTTTGAAAGCTAATTTGTTTTGTTGTTGCAAGCCATCTCAGTCAAATGAAATACATCATCTCTTCCTACAAGCCTTGCCTCACTTAGGATTGTAAGAGTGGGAGATAATTTGATTACCAAGATCAAATGATGATGTTTTAGAGGAGGAGCCATCTGGAGTATCTGAGTGAGCAGCTGGCAGCCTGGGCTGCACGGTTAATGATCTGACTCTATGCCTTGCAACTATTTTTTTCCACTGCAAAACCTTTTAAGAGTCTTTAGAGATCAATCTACCCCACTGCCTCTGAGTAAGATGCTATCTGCGGAATTGCACACAAGTGTTCCCTTTTAAGAGCTCTTTCCACAACACCCTCTTTTTCCTTTCTATTGGTAAAGTATTTCTTTGTTAAGACTCATAATGAATCCTTAATTTGCTGTAGTTTGGCAGTTGCTTCTCTTGACCTAGTAGTAGCTGGTTTGCTTTTTGTCCTGCATTATTATAGCTGTGCTGCCTGAAGAGATTTCCAAACTTCATGTGGACAATTTTAATCGAAATACAGTTTTTCCATGAAAATCTTGAAATGTTGCTTGAGAACAGCCGTGGTAAGAATAACACAGTAAAACTCCCTCCTCTCTATATGGCCCAAGATTTTTGGATGCCCTTCAGCTTTTTTTTGGTCCTTGCCAAGTATGTTAGCTGAGTGGGAAGTTACAACTGAGAAGTCTGAAATCATCTGTCCTTGCCAGCGTAGCAGAGGGCAAGAAATTCAGCTAGCAGCTCTGACTTCAGGTTTTTTAATCTCCAAGTGAAGTACTTCTTTTTAGGTCTGCCAGGCACTTCCAGCCTCCAAGGGGCCGTATGGTTCTGGTGTGGGGGACCAGGAGAGATTCGCAGCAGCACCAGGGAGCCAGAGGTTCGCCTGGAGGGGGTGAAAGGCACTGGAGGAGCTTCCTTAAAAGCAAGTTAGCAAAGTGGTAAGCGGCTCCCCTGCGGCCAGCGTCTCCTGGTTGGTGCCATTGATAGCCCACACCCAGCCGCAACTCCTGCCAGGCAGGAGAGAGCAGAGCCAACATTCTTGGGTCTGTGGCTCCACCAGATGGATGGTCCTGGAGCCAGGCCACCGCTTCTTGAGAAGAAGCTTTTGAAAGTTGTGGGGAGTTGATGTCACATTAAAACAGAACTGTATTTGGAAGTAGCAGAATCCTCCATGAGAAGGAGGGGCTTTTCCAGCAGTGCCTGTTTTCTTCGCTGTGAGCTCTTGCAGTGTCACATCTGATCTCATCCTCTCCACTTGTGCTCTCACCTCCCATCTCTCCTACTTCAGATTTTCCTCTTTTTGCAAACAGCCATTTATCTCACCCCGGTGCTTCCCACACTGTGCTGAGATGAAGCAAGTGGAGAAGGGCAGGGAGAGCAAAAATATAATGTGGGACCAGTGGCTTCCGATTCATATACCTGTTGGCACACCCAGTTCCTCTTCTGAGCTTGCTTTGTATTGGTTACAAGCCCCTTTTCTTTATTTCTGTTCTGAGTGGAGACACCAGGAGAAAAACAGGGTTTGGGAAAAGATGACTGGGAGAGAGAACTACAAAAGATGGATCTGCTGCACGTGGCACAGCTGTGTGTTGCTCTGCAGCTCCTTTGTTGGCTCCTTGGACACTTGGTTTATAGGGAGCAAATGGCATTTTACATGGTGTCTCAGAGTCCCTGTGAAGGGTTTTGATGTCTGAGTGCTTACCAGATAAATGATTTGGCTTAGGGTACATGTCAAGACTTGGATAGGAATGAATTTTGATATAATAACACTTCTGTGGCAAATCTTTACTCAAAACCATTTAGGAATAGGGATGAATGTCTTAGTTATTGAAGTGACACAGAGCACTTAGCCTGTAAAGGGTTCTGAAATATGTGATGTTTAACAATATTCATCACTTTTGCTGTAGGAAAACCGACATGCTCCCACAATTAAATTGTTAGTGAAATATTAATGAGAAAATGACACTCTCATTTCATACAGACATTTAATTCCCCAGAAATGTTAAAAAAAAAAATTAGATTTTCTTTAGATATTTGTTAAAGTTCAAGAAGGACAGGGAACTGCTTGAGAGAGTCCAGCACAGAGCCACAAAGATGATGAAGGGAGTGGAACATCTCCCTTATGAGGGAAGGCTGAGGGAGCTGGGTCTCTTTAGCTTGGAGAAGAGGAGACTGAGGGGTGACCTCATTAATGTTTATAAATATGTAAAGGGTGAGTGTCATGAGGATGGAGCCAGGCTCTTCTCAGTGACAACCAATGATAGGACAAGGGGCAATGGGTGCAAGCTGGAACATAGGAAGAATTTCTTCACAGTGAGGGTGACAGAGCACTGGAACAGGCTGCCCAGAGAGGGTGTGGAGTCTCCTTCTCTGGAGACATTCAAAACCCACCTGGATGCATTCCTGTGTGACCTGACCTAGGTGTTCCTGCTCTGGCAGGGGGATTGGACTAGATGATCTTTTGAGGTCCCTTCCAATCCCTGACATTCTGTGATTCTGTGAAAGTTGCCATGACTGCTTTTTACCACTCTTGCCTCTAGCTCTGCTTGAGGAAAATTGAGACTGGATTGTAGCGAGGTGATCTTCAGTGACTTTAACTCCAGAAGACTTTGCTGGCTTGGTGAGGTGTCCCAGTGCTCAGAGGCACTGGGAACCCTCCTCGGTAGCACCTGAGCCTGGTTCCTGGGTGGTTGATCCCATACACACTGGCTGCTGGAGACCAAGGAAGGTCTCCTCAACAAAACAGTTTTGAGGGGCTGTCAATCAAAGCCAGCTGAAATATGCAACGAGCTGCCTTTCTGAGGATTTAGGGGATATTTTTAGCCTAGCTGAACTGAAAGTGTGCTGTTAAGTCTTTCGATTTCGATTGTGTTGTTTTCCTCTCGATGTGTCTGATTGCACTGGGACCACGCCTCCGGTAGCGCTTGGATGCTGTACGGCGATTTCCAGTTCTTTGTGGTTGTGACCCAGCAAATGGCTTAGCCTTGACAAGTGGAAAGAAGAGTTCAGAGCAGGTTCAACTCTCCCTGTCTTTAGGGCAGCTCCAGTGTTTCTCACAAAGTTTGCTTTCCCTTTCAGTCCTGCCCTTGCATTTAACTGGTGCTGACAGGCTGAATATCAGAATTGTACATGAAATAGTAGAGATTTCTCCTTTCCCTCCCTCCCATCGGTTGCTCTCAGAGTAGCAGAGGGTGTTAAAAGACATCAAGCTCTATGAGGATGGGGATGGCATCCTGTGATGAGAGCTCTGACCTCCTCATCTCTGAGTGCAAAGACAGAACTGTGGCACCAGAACTTGCTGGCGTTGCTCTGTGCAGGGTTGAAAATGAGTTCCCAGGGAAAAAAAAAAGGAAGAGTGTTTTGTTTGTAGAAGCAGAAGATTAATGCTTGTTGGTATGTGCTTAGTTTTCTGTGGCACTTCAGGGAAAGACATGGATTATTTTGCTGTTGAATTTTGTATGGCAGGAATTCCGCTTGCTACCTAGGATGTTTCCAGGGAAAAGGAAAATCTGAGTTGAAAAAGCACAAGTGGAGATGTATTATGTTCTCTCAGCATCTAATGTAGCATCCTGCCTTCTGTAAGTGCTCTGTCCTGATTAAACATTACCACTCTTGGTATAGGACTCCCAGATAGGATAAATGTTTCTTGGGGAGTAAGCTATTTTGTATTGCTGAAAACCAACTGATGGTGCTGAATAAGCAAATAAAGCAAAAGCTGGTGTTTAAACTTAATTTGAGCCTCCTGGGGGGCAAAAAAAAAAAAATGTACCTTGCAATCTGCATAGGGGTAATTGTAACAAGGGAGTGAGTGCAGTAACGATGATGGATCTCCCTCTGTGGCACGTTGCTTGCAGGATCTGCAAACCACTGCAAGGATGGAAACCCTGGCTCTGGGGAGCAGAACCCTCCCTCCCATGCCCACCAGATGATGAATGTTTCTGTCTGCTTTCTGCTCGCCTGGCTGTTATCACACAAGCCGGGAAGGTGTTGGACCATCTGCCAGCTGGAGTTCAAACGCCAGGCAGCTCCTGGCACACTCCCCCACAGAGGCAGGTCCCTGCTCCTTCCCCCCTGCAGAGCACATCCATGTGCAAACCTTTCTTCCGTGCCCAGGTGGGCAGATGGTGGCCAGGGTGTGAGAAGAGGGCCTGGCCATGGGGATGGTGGCCACTGGTGCCTGGGGGGAGAAGTTACAGGAGCCTGTGGGTTACAGCTGGGGTGGAAGACAGCAGGGACACAGCGGCAGGGGGTGGGCAGCGGGTCCTGTCTTTATACAGGGCCATGATTTAGGCCTTGGGGGACTTGCAGGGCTCTGGATGCTCCCTTGTGTCCCCCTCTGTGTGCCCAGCCCAGGTAGCTGTGAGGGTAACCAGGAGAAGCTGGTGCAAAGACAGGTCTCCTTCCTGAGCCGGCTGCAGCTCCTGGATGGCTTCTTAGTGTTATTTGCTTTTGCCACTAGATGGTGAAATAAGTAATAAGGGAAAACATTGCAGCCTTCCCTGGTGGCCTCCCTCCCCGTGAAACCACACTGACTGCTCTGCTTTCTGAGAACCGGGCAATTTCAGGCAATTATCCCCTGGACCTTTTACATGGCTCAGCCTTCAGGAACTGCTGCTGCCACCCTGGCTCTTTGATCTTTTTAACTCTAGTGCTGCCACCCTGGATTCGTGTAGACACAGCAGGCTGGGTTAAACGCAGACAGCAAACTCGCCTGTGCATGGAAAGCTGTCTCCTGCTACAGCAGCTCGCTGTGGTCTGGTTTTTGAAGGGGGTGTACCACCATCTGCTTTCCCATGATGATCTGAACCTGCTGTGAGACCCACACCTTGCTAGGTGGGAACTGCAACCTTCAGTCCCTGCTTGGCTGCTCTCTGTTTTACTGTCTTTTTTCAGAGCTGTTTGCTTTGCTGGGGACGTGCAACGAACCGGAGAGCTACAGCTCACCTGGGGCACTTCTGCCTTCGCAAGAGGGACTGAATGAATACTGCTGACTGCAGCCCCTGGCCCAGAGGTAGCGTCGGTGTGTCAGTCTCAGATGGGGATGGTGAAGAACGGGGAGGGAAAGGGCAGAGACACGTACTCGGGCCTTAGGGAGTGAAACTTGAATGAACGAGTTACTTCTCAGCTGAGTAATTGAATGTTAACCTCTCCCAGTTGGGAAATTAAACACTTTAAAGTGAGGCAGCCTCAATTTTGCCATAAATCTGGGCTGGCTCTGATGATGACAGGTAACTTGTTGAGCTGCATTGGTTTCATTTAGGGAAGGTTACAAGCAAAGTGAGTGGTGCCTAACCTTTCTCCTCTCTGACCACTGGCCTGGGTGCCCTCTCCCCATGCCCAGGACTGCCTGCTTTTCCTTCTGGCCATTTCTGTACTGCCCCTGCCTGTGGTGCAGGCTTGCACAGCCCTTCCCTGTGCGGCTGGCTGGAGGGGCTGATGGCCATGCCCTGCCTGCCCCAGCCCCGGGAGCACACCAATGCTCCTGGCTCCGTTATTGCTTGCGGGGGCATCGCTGCAGGGGGAGACAGCTGGCTTTGTGCTGGAGCAGAGCGGGGAGTGCCCACAGGAGCAGGGCTGTGTGTGGGTGACCTCTGGGACGGTGGGGGGTATTGCCTTCCCTTGCTCTGGCCCAGGCTGGGAGGACTTGGCTGTGTTTTTGCTGTGTTTTGGCTATATGGTCCCATATGTGTGGAAAAGCCCATTGCTGTCTGTTAAAGGTTTTTATGGGAGGCAATGATTCAGTCCCCTGAGTGAGGGACTGACGGTGAGTGATACAGAACATCTGTGTAATATATCAGGGATGGTCCATGCTCTGTTTGGTTTGTTTTTTATCATGTTTCTGCCCTTACTAGCTAATTTCAGGGGAGCCCATCTTGTGAGCCAGCAGGAGGGAAGCCTGGGGAGGGGGATTTTGCTCCCCCCCCTGCACTGAAGGATGGCCCCACAGGTGTTTAGTTCTGGCCACGTTGCAGTGAGGAGGGAGGATTCCCATCCAGGAAACTGGATAAAGAAAATTGAACTGTGTGAAAACACGCTTGCCTGTGCTCAGCACGGAAGCACACGTTTGTGAATGTACCTGTGGGTGTTACAGGGAGAAAATGCACATTTCTCTCTCCCCTTCTGCCCTAGGCATGAAGTGCCCGAGAGGCACAAGGACAGTGACAGCAGACAGCTGGGGAGGTTTCTTCTTGTGCATCACTCCTGCAGAGCTGAAATGTCACGGGGGGCACCGCGACACCAGGCAGATGTGAAAGAGGGAAAACAATGAATAAATAAACGAGAGACTTGCATGAGTGCAGTCTCTGTCTCTCACCTCACCCCCAACTCTGCCACGCCATAATCTGTAATGTGGAAATGTTTCTCTTGGCTGTTGGTTTAGGGCTGTGCAATCAAACCCGGTAGTTAAAATCCTGCCGAACAGGGCAGGCAACCTGAACGCCAGCTCATGAGGAAAGGCAAGCAGAGCTTTCAAGCTGTTTGCAGAAAAAACACCAGAGGAGCAGGTGGTCACATAGGATCCAACTTCACCAGTTTGAGCCAGCTCTCTGGGGGATAGTAAAAAAAAAAACACTGTAGGTAATATTCAGAGTGCACCTTTTCCTTCCCCTCTAAAAGCTGATACTGTGGCAGTGTCCCTGCTCACACGGGGATTAGGTGCTAGCACAGACCATTGTTGCAGCAATCCATTTCCCATTGGTTTATTCAAATATCTTGGAAAAGTACACCCAGCAGCTGAGACCAGACAAACTCTCTTGAAAAACGTGGCTCTGCAGAAGCCATTGCTGTGACATCTATGAAAAAGGCAAAACTCAAACCCACGCGCAGACAGGGAAAGGAAGGGCTGTGGGTTTGAATGTGTGTGCAGGAGGAAAAGGGCCTGGGGTCCCAAAGCAGCTGGAGGGGTGGCCAGACCAGCCACACTTCTGATGATCTTTTCTTCTTTTATTTTAAAAGTTATTTTCTTAAAAAAACCCCATGAATCGCAGCATTTGAGACGCCTCCCTGGAAATGGCTGGTGTGCTTGCTGTGTTACTTACTTTTTATTACTCTGCAGTGGCATCATGATATACCCAGCAATGCCAGGTTTGCCTGCAGAAGGTATGTGCCTCTTCCCCTGATAGCTCCTACAGTGTTATTCCTCCTGGGATTGACACAGCAAAGGGGAAAAGAGTCTTTTTGTGTGACCTGGGTGCATTCTGCTGGCTTGACCTAGGCTTGGAGGAAAATTTGCCAACTTGAAGCTGCCATGAAGGGCTATTCAGTCATTAGTCCACGGGGTGTCACAAGCCATGGGATTTCAGTGTGTTACCTCCAACAGAGCCCAGTTACTACAGCAAATATTCCCGAAAGACACCCTGCTTCATTTTATTCAGTAGCAGGATCACAATCCACAGCTACAACAAGGGTTTCCTGCTACGGATATGCAAATATTGAGATCAGTGCAAAGGAGCAAACCAGAGCTCTCCTAACACAAAGCAAACTGCGGCTGCTGTTTACCTCCAGTCACGCAGCACCCACAGCTCCAGCCTAAGGCTCCCCTCTTTGATGGCCTGTGTCGAGTCAGGACAGAGCTGCTCTGCCGAGAAATCATTTCTATGCTTTGTTCTAGTGGGTGCCCCTTTGGTGTGGGTCCCCCCAGGAGCCTGTGCTGACATGCCTTGAGCTCACCTTGGGTTTGCCCAGCTTCAAAACCTTGAACCAGACTGGCCAAAAAGCAAGTCTTGGCCCTTCAGCAGCTCTTGTTACTTTTTTTTCCCTGCAAGAATCTCACTGTTCTGGAAATAATTCTGTGGCTGCTTGTTCAAAACACACACTTTGCTGCCTTATTACCATATAAATTCTTTCCAGAGATTATCTCCCTGTGATTCACTCTGTGTGGTAAGCAGCCCTAAGACCCCACGAACACTTCTCAGCTCCCTCTCCCCAAGAGGCGGCAGGGAAGGGTGGTCCCAGCTGCCCCCACACCATGGGAAGCGATGCTGAAAGTGAGGATGGAGCTGACAGGTGGAAGACATGTATAAACATGGAAGCAGCGTGCCTAATTAATTACCTGAAACCAGCTGTAAAGGTCAGCTTGTTTGCGAGGGACGCGCCGGAGGTGCACGTACTGCACGCGAACTTTGTGCCTGGGAAAGGGCATCGCCGCCCGCCCGGGTGGGCAGCTGGCGGAGGGGGAGCTGTCAGAGGAGGATCGATAGCCCTCAGCCTCGCTCATTAACGCACACCCAGGCTGTCCCCCCTTGCCTGGCGAGCCCAGCTCCTCCTGTGGCTCTGCTGAGAAACCAGGCTGTGTTCCGGGGAAAGGGCAGGCGCCCGCAGCTCTCCCGCGTGCGATGCCGCCGGGGAACAGGCTGTTTTCTGGGCTGTCTCGCCAGGCACTTGTTGACTGAGCTCAAACTGCAGAGTCCTTATAACTCATACCAATGCTGTCAGCAGCATGCATTCCGAGGTTGAGCATCTGGATGCAAATAGCAGGGGATTGATATAAAAATTTTATTTACTAGCTCTTTTTTTTCCCCCCTGAAGCTTTTCTCTACAGTCTTCCAGGAGCTACAAATTCAAGTTTCTTGCCTGATCTAGGACTCTGGGAGTTGAGGCTTTATGAATATTCCAAATTATCATCAAACATGGTATAGATTAGTATAGCTGGCTGTCCTGTAGGACAGGGTGTGCCAGGGGTTGTCATGGGAGAGAGACCTTAAGGGTCCTTGCCACCCTGGTGGTTTCTGACCGCCTTTTACCTCAAGAATTGGGCAAAGCCGTGAGATGACCTGCAAAGAAAATAAAAGGGAGGCTTGGCCTTACCGAGTCACGTTGCAGACAGTGCTGAGTGTTGCTGGTGTCAGTAACATCACAGAGATGTCATGTGCACAACGATGGTGGCAGTGTGAGGAAAGTGCCTTTCAGGCAGGTTTTGTCCCTCTCTGAGATGAATTCAATGCCATCCCAGCTGTCCCCTGCTTGCAGAGAGCTCTCTGTCCAGTGGTGTTCCTGAAACAAACCCTTTTCTCCAGGCTTTTGGCCTCCTGTGTTCCCCTCGCGCTCTCTGTCCCAACAGAGAGTCCCGATCAAAGCTCTGCGTTTGCGACGTGGTGGCTCAGGAGGGATGTTGGTGGCTGGGTTTAGCTTCAGGCGGACTGAGGGTGTCCAGCCACAAAATGGGACAGAAAATCAAGGCAGCTGGTCATGTTTTGTTATTTAAATCTGCTCTCTGCCTGCATTGGGGAACACAGCTTGGCTTTGCAGGGAGCGCAGGGTGCTTCCAGGGTGGCACCAGCCCAGGTCTGCAGCAAAGCATCTGTCTGTGATGGCCTCAGTGCACTGTTAGAACTGAGGTCAGACTGGTCAGAGGAGGGGTTATCCACATCAGGCAGGGCATGGCCTGCACCCCTCCCTCTCTCTGGGTCTTTCCATACAAGCAGTGACCGAGGAGGCCTCTGCTAGGGGTGATCTCAAGCCCCTGCAGATCCCACACCTGAGGGAGAGGAAGACCCACTGCTGGGCAGAGCTATGCGTCCTCCTGCAGAGCACACAGGGTCCCTGCACAGAGCAGAAGGCAGAAGGTGCTCACAGAGTCCAGCATCTCCTCTGTCTCCTGTCTGGCCTTGCCATAGGCTTAGGTGAGTCCCTTCTTCCTTTGTGTTTCCACTTGCCCCCTGCAGTGGAGTCTGTGGTTGTACGTCACATTTACTCTCACACTGAGATCTTTTGTGCGTGCATGTCAGTCATCCTGGGTTCAACTTACAGTTTTTAAGTCGCTCCCTGCAGATTGCCCTTTTTCCCAGGCAAACCGGCACACTGGGTCCTGCGCTCCCTTGGTCAAACAGTGGGATTCCCCCTCGTTTTTCCTCCCTCAGCCCATGCCAGCCCCAGAGGCTGTGCTCTCTGGCTCCCAGACCCCGCATCTCCCTCTCTCCTGGGCGTCATCACTCCTGGGCCTGGCTTATAACATGGTGTGTGGCGCAGGGACGAAGATGACAGGGCTTCCTCCATCTCGCAGAGGAAATACGTTCATTGGCCCCAGCGTTCAGCACGGCGATTAATTGAGAGCTGCCTGAACCTGGAGCACCAAGTGAGCATCATTAGAGCCACCTGAAAATGAGGGAGAAGAGATGGTGAGCGAGAGGATCAGGGCTGGAGTCCGTGGACTGTACGGGTGAGTGATCTGTACCTGCTGAGAGCTGACACCTTGGGGGCCGGGTGAGCTACCAGGTACATCAGTATTGCTGTTAAAAAGGTCCCGTGTTGCTGTTGTGGCCACGCAGGTGGGTGGTGCCAGCCCCTGTGCTCCTGGGGGAGCACCTGAGGACGCACCCCACGGGGCAGGGTGTGGGGCAGCTGCTGCCTGGGCCTGCTGCCCTCCTCCTTTCCTCCTGCCGTGGGGCTGGGGAGAGCCAGGGGGAGCAGGAGGGGGGTCTGGGGGGGAGTCTGCTGGGTCTGGTGCTGTGGGGTGGGATGGGAGCCCTCGCAGGTGCTGCAGGAGGGAGGAGGTATGCAGCTGGGCTGGGGCTGAGCCAGCCAGGGGGGCTGACCCCATCTCTGATTGCTCTGCCCCATATCCGTCCCTTTTTAGGGGTGCCCCCCCCGGCCCCCCCCCGGCAGGAGCGTTCTCCTGCCTGCGGAGCGGGGTGCTGGACCCCTTCGGGGGATGCCCAACCCTGCGGCGGGGGGTAAGGCTGGGGGCTGAGCCCCGGGCCGGTGAGTGCAGTGAGGCGCCGCGGCCGGCAGGTGCCACTGCCCCCCCGCGCTGCCCGGGGCCGCCACGGCGGCAGCACGGAGCGGGCAGCGCCCTGCCCGGGGGTCCCGCTGCCACCGGCACGGCCCTGTCCCTCCCCGCGGGACCGGCACCCAGCACCCGGAGCGGAGACCGTCGGGGCTCCCACGCACACGCGGGACAAGGCAGCCCCCAGCCCCGCCGCGGCGGCTGCCCGGAGCCTCACGGGCTGCGCAGTGCCCGCACGGCGAATGCGCCCCTCCCCGCGCACGCCCACCCCCAGGAACGCGCACTGTGTCCCCCGCTACCTCTGCCCCCGCTCCCACGCGCGTATCCCCACGGGTGGGACCCGCTCCGCGGGGCTGCTCTTCTCTCTGGGCGGGACGAAGCCGCTCCCGCCGCGGGCGGGGGTGCGTGTGTAAGGGCGGGGATGCCGGGGGGCGAGCAGTGAGTGTGTGCGGGCCGGGAGCAGCGAGCGAGGTGGGTGTGCGGGGCGGGGGGTGTGCGGGGTGTGTGTATTTGTGTGATGTGTGTGTGTGTGCGCGATGTGTGTGTGCGCGCACCGGGGGCAGCTCCCCACGTGGGGCTGACGCGGCAGCCCCGGCCCGATCCGGGGCTATAAAGCGCCTGGGCGGCGAGCGAGGCAGAGCAGCCGCCGCCGGCTGCAGCCCCGGCCCCGCTCCGCTCCGCGCCCCGCTAAGCGGCTGCTCGGCATGAGCCGCGGGCACCGCCGCGCAGCCCCGCCCCGGCCAGCGGCGCGGTAGGAGCTCGGAGCCCCGCGGAGCCGGGCGCGGTGCGGGTGGGGCAGGGGACGAAGGGCGGGGGTGTCCACGCAGCCGGGGTTGATGTTTAACCTGGAGCACTCGTTCACGGAGAGGGGCCACTTCTTCTCCTCCATGGAGTACCAGCGGCAGCTGGAGGAGGAGGAGGGCTACCCGCCTCCCGGCACCAACGGGACCTTCAACGACAGCGGTGCTGGGGCGGGCTGGGCCACGCCGTACTCCCTGCACACCACCGTCGCCCTCATCAGCCTGGCGGGCTTGCTCATGCTCTTCACCGTATTCGGCAATGTCCTGGTCATCATCGCCGTCTTCACCAGCCGGGCGCTCAAGGCCCCTCAGAACCTCTTCCTGGTCTCCTTAGCCTCGGCCGACATCCTGGTGGCCACACTGGTCATCCCCTTCTCCCTGGCGAACGAGGTGATGGGGTACTGGTACTTTGGCAAAGTCTGGTGTGAGATCTACCTGGCCTTGGATGTGCTGTTCTGCACCTCCTCCATTGTGCACCTGTGTGCCATCAGCCTGGACCGATACTGGTCCATCACGCAAGCCATTGAGTACAACCTCAAGCGTACCCCGCGCCGCATCAAGTGCATCATCTTCATCGTCTGGGTCATCTCGGCCGTCATCTCCTTCCCGCCACTCATCTCCATTGAGAAGAAGAGCGGGCAGCAGGCTGACCAGGGGGTGGCAGAGTGCAAGATCAACGATGAGAAGTGGTACATCATCTCTTCCAGCATCGGCTCTTTCTTTGCCCCCTGCCTCATCATGATCCTGGTCTACATGCGCATCTACCAGATAGCCAAGAGGCGAACCAGGGTACCGCCAAACAAGCGGGCAGAGCGCCCTGAGAAGAGGCAGAACGGCTTGACTGATAAGGAGGACCTGCCAGCCACAGCTCAGCTCAATGGGGAGAAGGCGGCAGGAGGTGGTGACGGGCATGAGGGAGAGGTCAATGGCATAGACATGGAGGAGACCTCTTCCTCTGAGCACCAGGAGAACAACCAGTGTAAGAAGTCAGAGAGACCCTCAAGGGGAAAGACCAAGACTAAACTGAGCCAGATTAAGCCTGGGGACAGTTTGCCCAGGAAGGCAGAGGAGGAGAGGAACACCAAAGGGTCCCGGTGGAGGGGCAGGCAGAACCGGGAGAAGCGCTTCACCTTTGTGCTGGCGGTGGTGATCGGGGTCTTTGTCATCTGCTGGTTCCCCTTCTTTTTCACCTACACGCTGATGGCTGTCTGCAAGAGCTGCTCTGTGCCCGACACCCTCTTCAAGTTCTTCTTCTGGTTTGGTTACTGCAATAGCTCCTTGAACCCCGTCATCTATACCATTTTCAACCACGACTTCAGACGGGCCTTCAAAAGGATCCTCTGCAGAATAGAGAGGAAAAGGATTGTCTGAAGGACCCTTTGCTGTGGGAGGACTAATTAATGCAAGACTTTGTACGAGAGTCAGGCATGCCTCTCTTGGGCTGTGCTTGCATGGGATGGTCTCCTTCAGCTCACGAGCAGGAAGCCTTTAAAACCTGAGACGAGCCTGTGGAAACGCTGGGCAGCAGCAGCAAGGAGCAGCAGGCAAGTGGAAGCCCGAGCCGTGGTGTTTGGCTTTCCAGGGGAGGATGGCTTCCTTGGGTTTTGTTAGGGTTTTTTTTTGTCTTTTGCCAGAATCTCTCAGTGGATATTTTCATGACTGCTCAGTTTGACTCTTTAATGACAAGCAACGGTGCAGCTCCATGAGATAAACAACAAAGAGGGAGTGTGCCACCCCAGAGGTGCTGGGATTTTATTTTGTGGTATCTGTTTTTCCCTGTTGTACATGTAATTAGTTTTAACCCCGTTGTAAAATACAGTATTGTATCCCCGAATCTGAATGTCTTAATTTTTGTAAGGCAAGCAGCTTTGAAACTGTGAATGCTTTAAATATCTTTGACACCTTGAAAGTCCCTCTCTTCCCACCGCTGAAACCCCCTCACTCAAAACTGCTGAACAACTACAGCCATTCCCCCTACCTGACAATCTGATAATACTACAAATAATTTCCAATATCCTGTCATTTTATTTTTGGCTATATAGCTTAGGATCACAGACCTCACCAGACTGGCTGTTTTTGTTGTTCTTTTTCATATCATACCTGTTTCTGTTGAATTTGTGTGTTGTCTGTGCTGTAGCACAGCTGAGGTGGTAACTGCTCTCTCATTCATTAAAGCAGACCCTGGTGGAGCCGTGGTGCAGGCAGGGACGTCCCCAGGCGATGGAGTGACGGGCTATTTCCCGTGCAACGAGAGGCTTGGGACTCATCCAAGCTCCCCACCAGTTCATCTCGGTTGATATTATACCACGCTGCAGCACCAAAATGTGTTCGATGCTAACTCACTTCCCCTGCCTCCAACTGTAAATAGATAACGTTTCAAAGCAAATAGCAGGGCTCCGTATATCATGTTATCCCATTTGCATTGATTTGCGATGATTTAAGTCCTGCGGGATTTCCTGCAGAAGAGGAGGGGGTTGAGGAGGGGGGTTTGTGTGCAGGGGCTGCTCCATCTTTCTGAATTAAGGGAGAAGAGTTTACTTTTTTATCTGCCAGTCTCATCTTTCCTAGGAAATAGGAAAGCATCCCTCTTTCAGTCTCATACAGGACAGAACTCCAAAATGGGAAACTTAAATGACAGTTTCTCCAGTATTTTGTAGTGTAATTAAGCTTTTTTTTTTTTTTTTTAAAAAAAAGAAATGTGTAAATATTGTGAGATTGGAGTAGGAGAGTTAATACTGCTTTTACACTCCTTTCCTGAAATGTCTTTCAGCTCTTTCTGCTAAAACAAATACAAAAATGGACAGAACAAATCTAACATCTGAGTGCCATGGAGAAATTTCTGGAGGACATTAAAAGGAAAAACTTTTGATTGATCACAGTGTGTGAGTCGGCAAGCCTTTTCGTGGTATGAAATCAGCTTTATCAAATACTGACAAGTCACAGAAACTGTTTGGAGAAAGCAAAGTTTGTATAAGTCTCGTGTTTAAGATGAATTTGCCTTCTCTGGAGTCCTATGGTGCACAGGAAGAGACTTTAAAAAAAAATACGTTTTTACTTTTGGGAAGTGTTTTGTTGATTTTGCTCTCTCTTTTGACTTTGTAATTAACTCCAAGGGTCCCTGGATGCATCTTGGCACCTGGAGAGCAATGTTTACATTCACTTGCATTTTCAGAATTGAAACCTCAAGAGATGAGGAAAGCAAATAAACTGTGCTTTACTGTAAAAAAAAAACCCAACACCATGAGCAGAAGTTGCCATAATGGATGATTATTTTTATTAAATAAAAGAGCGTTTCCAGATCAAGTGTGAAAACCCTCTGCATAATCTGTTACCTGTTTTATTTATTTTTTCAGCTATACACCGGTCCTCCAGCAGCTTTGGCATTTTTTAAAGAACACACTGGGAAAAGCACTTGTGTTTTGTGAAAGGCGTTGTTACCCCAGGTAGGGAACAATGGCTCAGTTCATTGTGCAGTGACATAATAACAAATGAGTCCTTGATGTTTCTTGGTTGTTTTTTTTTTTTTTCCCCCCCTCTCTTTCATGCCACAGTAAAAGCATTCATGTGTTTCTTAAAGAAAAGAGCTTAGGCTTTCAGGGTGTGAGTTGCTCCCTGGAAATGCAGCCTGGCACTATTGCTGGGAACACTTGGCTGGGGCAGCATTTTGCAGCTATTAAGTTGAGAAGGTTTTTAATAATTAGGTTGCAGGTGGTATTAGAAATGATTAGGCTGGAAGGCAATATTTCTTGATATATGCAGGAGCATCCATCTGAGTGGGGCTTTGTTTCCAGCCTCCGAGAGCCAGCTGGGCTTGCTTGCCCTTACCCCAGCGCTGCTGAGACCTCCCTGCAGGAGAGCGATGGGGGATCGTTGTCCTGCCAAATGAAGCACTGCTGCCGTGTGGCTGCCTGCCTCCCCGAGGATGCTGGGTCCACCTTGCCATCAGCTCCAGCTGGGCTGCTTCTTTGCCACAAATGCCAGCTAGCTCCAAAGGTGGGGGGGGGGTCACGAGACACTGATCATGTGAATGCTTTAGTGGGTGCTTTGTTTTGCCCAGGAACACATGTAACTGGGAGCTCTGGCTCCTGGTCTTCTCAGTGTTGGGGTGCCTGGAGCCACCCTGCTTCCCTGCTCTGCTTCTTGTTTGGTGAGAAAATACATGACCAGAGCCCAGTGCTGGAGCTGCTGGTCTCATGGCTGCACTCTGCCACTGCCACCAAGGTCACAGTTGGAGGTGCTGGGAGGTGGACCAGGGCTGGCAAGCAGCGTTGCTGCTGGGCATAGGGAACTTGGTGATGGCCCAGAGATGAACCTTTTGGTCACCTCACGGTGGCCTTTGCAGGCCAGGAGGGCTTGATCTGGGCAGATTGTCCTGCTGTCCATCTGGTCTAAGCTGGCCCTGTAGGGTTTTACAAAGCAGACCTTGTGGGAGGCATAGGGGCCAGTGCCTGGGGCAGGAGGTAATCCAGCAGCCATCGGTTACACTTGCCCCATCCTTCTGGCTGTCTGATGTCCTTGTCGCCAAATCTCTAGTACAGCCAGTAGAGCATTTTGGGGCTGGGGGACCAGGGCTTTGGTGGGCTTTCAGTTAGTGAAGCTTTGCACAGCTGAAATGTGTCTGATTGCTTCCAATTTTCCATCAAAAGTGAAAGTAAGGTGCAAAAACCTGAAATTATGCCTCCAGGGTTGTGTCCTTCCCAAAACTGTGTGCTCAGCCCAGTCAAACAAAATACTTAAGGGGCTGTTTTATGTGGGGGAAATGACTCCTGGCATCTGCCTGTCCCTGTGGCCAGTGTCTGAACTTCCACCGTCCTGCTGCCTTTGCCACCTTCTGACTCGGGCTTTTATTTCATTTCCCCTGAGCTGTTGGTCATTCTGGTTTCAGCTGTGTCCGCCACTCCTGCTGGGGATTGAAGTGCTGGGGTCTGAACCCCGAGCCCTGAATTAAGGTTGACATATGGGTGGTCCCCATGGTCCTTTAAGAGGAGGGGATGAGTTTGCCTTTTGGCTTTCCTCCAAGGTGCGGCTGGCCATGCAGGGAAAACCCTTGAGTAAATGAGTGCCAGGTGTCCTGCTTTGGGGATAAAAGCTGGGACCACTTGCAGGAAGGGTGGAGTGTCTGTCTGTGAGGTGGATGCACTTTACAGAGTTTCCTGTTGGGGAAGGACCTCCTGACTCTCCCTGCAACTGGATCTCAGTCAGGTCTGGCACTTAAAAATGCGGGCTTTGTGGGGGGACAATATGGGGCTACTTCTATCATATGTGATCACCCTATTGACTTGGTTGTCTCCCATTTTTTCTATGGGTTACCTTGTATCTTTGTTTATTCCATCTATTATGGGTCGTGCTGTGTCATTCCTGGGGTCGCTGGGGTTGATGTCTGTTATGTGTGATCTGACTTGTTTGTACCCCCAGCGATCCCCTATATACTGACTCCTCTACATGCAACAGAATCTGCTTACTGGATTGTTTTTCTGCTGGCTGTGTCCTTTGTACTAGGCCTAGTAATTGGCAAAACAGGGATGGACATGTCCAAGCCACAGTGGTTTGCAGGCACCATGGGCTGCAGGGTGGAGGTGCTGGGGTGAAACCACCATCACATTCCCTTTGGTAGGTGAGGACCAGCCCCGCTGCCTCTGAGACAGAGGTGGTGTTGCAGTGGGCTCTGCTGGGACCCTCCCTCCAGCTCTGCCATAATCGTGTCCAGCTCTGCTCGCCTCCATGCCTGCCCCATCTTGCTGTGGGGCTGAGTCCCTCCACCCTTGCTGGGTCCCGATGCCTGGCTCTTCCCCTTCCCCCTCCCAAATCCCTCCTCGACAGGCAAAAGCTGCCTCATTGCTCCCAGCTCATTCCCATGCAAATGACACATTAGGGGATGTAATGAACTTTGCTTGTTTTTTATAACCTTTTATTTCGGGGCTGAAAGGTTAATGGTGCGAGGGTGGGGAGAAGGACCTGCCTCCCTGGTGGGGTGGGAGCCAACCGGGCTGGCACAGCAAAGAACAGGCAGAGGTGCCACTGCCAGCTTTTTCCCCAGGAGGGGTTTCTCCACAGCTTTCCTGTGTGGGGTGACCCTGCACCCCACCCCATGTGTGGGAACCCCCAAGGTCAGCCCAAAGGAGTCGGCTCAGGGAGATGCAGGAGAGTGCACCAAGCGAGGTGGTCTGATGTGGTAAGTGTCCTAAAATGTCCCCAGAGGCAAGCTGCATGAGCAGCAAGGTTGCCCTTGCAGAGACTTGTGACTGCCTGCCCAGGGCTTGTCCCTGACTCCCTCAGCCTGCAGACACATGCATTTATTTCTGTGGGGTTTTGGTCCCTGTTCGCTGGGGGTCAAGGAGCTGGTCGTACAGAGGAGCCTCTCTAAGATGTTCCAGTGAGGGATGGACTTGGCCCCAATCATCCTGCTCACACAAAATGAGTTTCCCAGACCTGCAGGAGCCTCTGGGCATTTCAGCCCATGTCCATCAGCTGTCCCATACTGTACGTACCCCCAATCCCACCCAGCACCCCCTCGCCAGGGCTGCTGGACCTGGTGCCCTGGGATTCCCCTCTGGGTTGGGTGGCTGGACCTGCTGCCTGTGTGGCTCTCATCAGCTGAAGCTCTTTGTTTTATTTTATTTCTTCATAACATTCCCTGTTCTTTCACCACTGGAAAAGTTCAAAGTCTGCTGAGATTGCTCCTTTATTACAGCCAGTGCCCTGGCAGACAGCTGCACTTGGCGCTGTCTCACAGTTTCTGCTATGAACCACTCTTTGCAGCTGGTTTGCAGTAACATCTCTGTGACTTGTTAAATATTTGTAGCTGTGATTGCTGTGCCTCATCCCAAGCTGTAGAAATGAAGAGAGAACAGTGTTAGCATGGAGCATACCCCCTGCATTAGGCACTAGTAGTCAGTCAGCTCACAAATGCTCCAGGACTGGATCCTGACCTCTCTGGGAACAGAAAGGGTCATAGTCTGTGCCCTGGGAAGTCCAGGTGAAATTCCAGCTGACAGTCATGCTGCAGTAATGCTGCAGAGGCCACAGCACCCTCCTGAATGTCCTCAGGGCAGAGCAGAGAGGGATGAGCAGGGCTGTTTGGGGGACCGTAAAACACACCTTCCTTGGGCTTGGACCATGGCTGATCCCAGGAGGGAGATTTGTTGCAGAGGAGAAGACCTGCTGTCCTGTGGCAGGAGATGTTGGGAGGTGTTGAATGGAGATGCTGATGCTTGATCTGGTCATTCAGCATCCCTTCCTTCTCAGTGGACCCTCTTGGCCATTTGACTTGTCCCCTAGGCGTGCTCATTTCCCAAAGAGGACCACCAATGTGTGATGACAACATGTTACAGCCAGGTCTATAGGGACCCGAGATGGGTCCCAGCACCCAAATCCAACAGAGGCATGAGGACAAACCATAAAAGTGTGCAGGAAGGCATCTCCCTTACTTGAGCATAGGTGTCTATCAGTAAAGGTGTGAACTTGCTGGCTTAAACTGGTTTAGAACTGTTGGCTGGCTCTAGTTTAGTCTGTTAGTGTGATGGTCAACTCTGTATTGGCTAAGTTAGGAGAGACCATCCGTGCTGGCTTGGATCTGAGGTCCTGCTCTCCCTCTGTGGCTCTGAGAGTGGCCTGTAGCAGATTTTAGGGAACAGGGAGGTGCAAGGACCCTTCCCAGGAGTCTCAGGGTTCGTTAGGCACTTGGGGATTTCCTGGGGCCAGTGATGCCTTTTGCACTAATGGAGAAATTCCACTGACATGTGTTTCCCTTCAGTGATGCTCTGCAGCGGGAGATCTGGATGGCTTTCAAAAATGTGAGGGGTTTTTTGAGTGAAAAGCCAGCAACTGGGTCTGTGTGAGAGTAATGGGGCAAATGGGTTCTATCAGGAGGTGAGATGAGCTGATGTGAGCATCCCTGCTGTCCCGTGTGCAATGCTTGCAGTGTTTGGCCCGTATTGGTTTGGGCACAGCCCAAGGCATTGCGTTTGCAGGAACAGCCTTGAGGTCTTCCAGAGCAGTGTGACCTGCTGCAAGGTTCGCTTCCAGAGATGAGAAACATTTGTTTTAAATTAGCTGCTACATGAAAAAATTGATTGCTCCTTTGCTGATTGAAACAGTTGTGTTTTACTGGACCATGACTTCCTGGCCTTTTTGCTGTTTGTTTTTCAATTGCTCTCCACAGAAAAAAAAAGAGTGAGCTTCCCACCACTGGGCATCCCTGATAAAATAATTCTTGCTGAAGGCTGCTTTGCCTTCCTCTGCACGCATGGAGTTGCTGCAAAGCATTAATCCTAAGATCAAAACATTAAGGTGTTACTGAAAAATTCCCCCAGTAAAAAAATAAAATAGATATATAGATAAGTATTTAAGACACTGCATCCAACCTTCTGCTTTTCTGAATTGACTGAACTTCTTTTAAGAGTGAAATGCTCAATTCTGGCCTTTTGTTACCAGGATAACCAGGAAAATTTGGACAAACTCTTCCTATTCGAGACCAAAACCTGCAGAGTTAGACTCTGAGTGTGGCAGACCTGTGCAGCTCAGCTGCTGTGATGCTGATTTACACTCTGGTGGAGCTTCCCCTCTCCTAGCAATTATCCCTGCAATCATGATCCCTGGGTAATCGAGTGATAAGGCATCTCTCTGTAAAGCTGAGTTAGTTCTTGGTTTCGTGATGCAGTTATTTGACCTGAAATGTCTCCTGAGCAAGGTTTAACAGAATGAGCTTCCTGTTAATTTAGGAATGGCTGTGCCTGGCGCAGTGCAGCCCTGCCACAGCACAAACACAGCTCTCTCTGTTCATCAGCTCTGCTGTGCTATCACCCAGACAGAGCACATTTTTACAGGGGATCCCAAATGCATTACTAAGTTTTTTCTGTTCCCTAGGGGAGTGCTCAAAATACAGAGCAGTGACATGACCCAAGTCAGCCAAATGGCCAATGTGAGAAGAGAGTGGAGTCCCCTTGTTTCTCTTGGTTACAGGTTTGACCTGTAAAGTAAGCATAATCCAAAGATTTAAACTTCAGGGATGTTAGTTAAAAGTAATCCTGCATTTATTATTTTCAAAATGTCTTGTAGCTTTTAAGCCAGCCTCAAAATGTTGTGGGGCCAGAAGAGTTAAAATGGCCAGTTTAAACTGAATAATCTGACTTGCTTACTTTGAAAGATTTACTGTCATAGGGCCTTTGGCATTGTTGTCTCAGGATAATGAAGATGCATCCAATACATTTTGAACCGCAGTGTAATTACTTTCATCAACACCGGTCGGCGTTTGGATGAGATGGCTTTAAAACAGTTCAGCAGAGAGGAAAAGAAAAGCTAAATGCTGCTCTGCTAAATCAGGCACGCACCGAGGAGTGCAAGGTAAGTAGTGTTGCATGTAGGGCAATCTCTCACCATTGTTGGCTCTTCTGGGGCTAATTAGAACATGTGTTCTGGTTGGTATGACTGGGATGAATGGGGTTTGGTCCAGATAGGTTTTCCTGTAGTAAAACAAGACGGTCGTAGTGGCAGATGCAATGGTGGCAGCTGCCTTTTTAAGCCAGTGTTAACTGGCTTAAATCCATTGCAGTGGAAATGATTTTCTCCTATTGTAGCTGTTGTTCATCATCCCCAGAAATGCCTTTTCCCGGCCGTGCACACTCCGAGATGTGCAGCTGGGTCGGGAAGGTGAGTCAGGCACCAGGAAAGGATTCACACCGGCCACATCCACCTATGAGGAGCCTAGGTTGTATTTCCCTGTGGTGAAATAGCTTTTCTAATCACCTTTGCTTCTTGGATTTCTACTGCTGAGGGTGTAAGAGTGTCTAGGAGCAGAATAAGGGCACGCACTTGTGGGGGTTACAAATGAAGTCCATGGAAAATGAGGGACAGTGAAGCAGGGTGTGGAAATGGTTGGTGTAAACCACATGATGCTACTGTACATCCAGCTGGAAAAAGATTTAGCCTAAAAGGCTAGAGGAGGCCAACAACCCACCACATCAACTCTGGAAACTGGGAATATAAAGATAGGATCCCTCTTTTATTAATTACTGTCTCAATTGGGATGACATAAACTGGCATGTTCAAGTTATCAAATGTTTGGAGGAAGAGGTGAATTTTTTTGCTGTTGTTTATTCAGACCAAGATGTAATTAATATTAAATAGATTAAATATTTGATGAAATATACTGAAATTAAATATTCAGCTCCCTCTTTGCCCCCTTATAGCACCCGCAGTGGATGTTCATGTGGGTGGTAAAGCTAGAATATCTTCCGAACACCAGAGCTACATGGGAGCATCATCATTGGTGGATGGGAATTAAGTGTCTCTGGGCCCTTTGTCAGCCTGCACGGGATTGTAATCCTCCTTCCTCTGGGTTTATTCAGCCACGACCACTGGGACTTCAGGTACTGCTTCAGTGTGGGTTGTCACCCCAGCTTTCCTGCCACATTCATCTTCAACTGGGAAAGAGGCTTCATGGGGAAGAGTTTTCTCCCAGGCTTCACGTTTCTCAGGGCAGTGGGCAGCCAAACATGAAATGGGAAGCAAACAGTGTTGCTTTATACAAAGTGATCACATCCTGCCTCCTGAAGAGGGAGAAAACTTGTATAGAAATGGCATCTTGCCTGAAGGAAGACAGCTAATTCCCCACCACTTGTGCAGACTGGTGTCCCCATGCATCCCTCACCAGAGCTGGGGTGGGACTGCTGTCCCCAAGCCCTGCTGGGGGCTGAGTCTGGTCTGCCAAGTGTCCACCGGTGCTTTGGGTACAGTAACTGTGTGAGCTGTGTGCTGGAGAAGAGCACAGGTCTTGTCACATGCTCGGGAATTCCATGTTTGTCTTGCTCATTAAAACTGAATTGTTTGAGGATTTAGAACTTAAATCCCTTTATGTTAGTATCTGTGCTGGTGTCTTTCAACCTGTGTCTCTGTCATGAAGCATTTGCCTTTGCAGTGAGGAAGGAGAGTCTGTGCCTGGCTCAGTGTGCCCCGTGGCTGAAGCCCAGCTGCAGGGAGCACAGTTACTGTAGAAACGCGAAGTATTTTGTCAGCCACATGAGCAGCTGTGAACTGGAGCCATTGGGAGGCAACCCTGACTTCCCCAGGGAAAAGCAGAGAGCTCTGAGCTGTGAGAGAAGCAGCAAGAGGAGAAAGGCGATCAGTGGCAATGTATGAGACATGGAAGTACAGTCACAAGTAGCAAAAGACATGAGAAAACATGTTCTCTGCGTGTAGGAGACGTACCCTAAGCATGTGCTGAGTCAGATCTTCTGACATTAGCAATGCTGAGAGGCAATGGCTCCTCCCAGTGCTGTTAGGGGAGCAGGGCTGTGATGCTCAGCTGGTCCATAGAGCACCAGCGGTGCTGCTGACCAGAATGGAGGCAGATGCTGTTGCAATAAGTAGGTGAAATCCTGTCTGAACTTTGGCAGGGAGGAAGCAACTTGCCCGTGGGCACTGCAGGTGCTCAGCTTGGTGCCTCTGCTGAGCTTATGCCCTGCATGGGTGGTGGTAGCTTAACTGCAGAAGAAAACAGACAATAAAAGTTAATGAAGCTGACATTTCCCTTTTTGCCAGACCTGAGAAAGAAAGCCACAGCAAAACCAGGCTCTCAGCCCTCGGATGGGTGCTTGCAGCACAGTTTGAATAGGACAGAAATAAACCAGGATATCTGGAATTTCATTATGAACTTCAGGTACAGTCTTGTAAATGAGACATGGGCCACTTGGAGCCCTGTCACTTACCACACTGGCTGGTTTGTGCTGGTTGCATTATTTATCATCTATTCTTTCTCTGCCAAAATGGGCTCTGCCTCTTCCTCTGTGGTTCTCTACAATGCTCCTTTGGATAGGGCTTGCCTTGTTTTGAAGGCAATTTATCAACTTTGGAAGTATTTAGACCTTGCTCTCTGCCTTCGTCACACCTTCCCCCTGTCCCAGCCTCTGTATGTAGCTGTCAGAAATCAGCTGCACGGCCCTGGAGGGAGGTACTTAACTAGAGGCAGTCTCATTTGCTGAAATCCACCTGCCAGTGAGTGGAAACTGAAAAAAGGGTCCTTGATTTGGCCAAACCAAAGATCTACTTGGAGCTGAAGGCCCTGCCCTCCTGTGTGCTGGCAGCATTTGACCTATTTCCCTATAGAAGAGGGAAGAATTTATGTTGCATTTATAAACCAAATCCAGATAGCCTATCAATATTGCACTGTCTTGCTTTATCTGTAAGAGCCTGACATTGCTTTATAACCTAGAATGACAAATAAATCCAGTCTGTTCCTGCAGGAGTAGATACAGTTTAATTTGTTAGCACAAGGTTACTTACTTAGTTAAATTATTTAGAATTTTCATGCAAATTAAAGCATGATGGGTTTGCAGGCATGGCCAGTCATGGTCTCTCTTCACCACTTAAAGCACGAGGGGGATAGACAGGTTTATTGTCCCAAGGGTACCAGTGATGAGGGACACTGGGAGGGGCTGGGCTTGGGGATATGTTCCCTTCAGTGCCCAATTTTTAGTGCTGGTGTATGGGCCGTGTGCTGGCACTGGCAGTATTTTAGCCAGTGTTTGCTTGGTTTTGGGTACACTAAGCTTGTTTTGAAAGTATGTACAATATCCTAGCAGGAGACCTCCCGTTAAGTATGTGGTTAAATACAGTGCTCTAGTTATCTGGCAGACCACTTTGGTCTGCTGGCATCTGAAACATTTCAGAAGTAGTAGCAGAGCAGTGGCTTGTGCCTCTCATCACCTTCAGCATCATCACGTGGGGATGAAGTTAGTGCGATTCATTCAGAGCAGTTAAGTGACTTGCTAGAAGTTGAGTGAAAAAAAGCTGTGGTAGATTAATAAAAGATGATTTTTAATAATTCAGCATAGGCCAGTTGATGAAGCTTAGCAGGACCAGAAAGCTGATCTCATTCAGCTTGGTATAAAGCAGTGCGTGGCCAGCCTTTTCGCAGAGGGTATGCCAGACCTGTGCTGAGGACCTCTTAAGGGGTCTGGTGCTGCACGGGCATGTTTATCCACACCCTTGCTAGTCCCACTGTGGTTCTCAGGAACTGGTTGGGGATGGGGGGTTTTCTGCTTGCCTTTGGGTTTGGTGTGGTAACAATTGATCTATGTGTCCTCTGGTATCTTTAGGATCAGCCATGGTTTTCATTTTGATTTCCTGGTCTTCCCTTTGGTTCCTGCCAGCAGGAACACAGCCCCAGTGCTGGGCAAGGGCATCCTTGGTCTGGGTAGGCTTGTGGGGCCATGCTGCCCATGACTGCCCAGGAAAGGCAGGTCTGCACCCCACTGGCAGTGGGAAAGGGAGATGGGGACGGTCCTTGCTAGGGGAGGGGGAGCACCAATGCTTGCAACATCACCAGAGGGGCACCTGCAGACACCTGGGGAAGGAGCCAGCCCCAGGGCTCCCTGCCTTACTCTGCTCCCCCATTCTTGTGGCTGCATGTTGCCTGCAGCTCAGTGCCAGCCCATATACAGACACCAGCACCCCATGCTCATCTTGCCTCTGGATGCTACTGCAACACCTCCTTAAACCCAGGTCCTTTTCCTACAAATCTGCTAAGAAACCCCAAACAAACCTGTCTTTATTTCTATGGCTCACCTTTGCACTGCTGAATTGTCTCAAGCTTCATTACCAACAGGCAGCAGAGCCCCCACAGCCATCAGGGATGTCTGTGCCCTCACCCTGCCAGGCTCTTAGCAGAGCTGAAAATGTAACCAAGCAGAGAAGACCATTCCCCAAGCAGATTTCTGATAGGTCCCACAGTAATGCAGCCAGGCAGGCAGGTCAGCACCTGGCAAAGCCAGCCCATGCTAGTGGCTCTCCTTTCCATTTGCTGGATTGCACCAGGCTGTCGGTCTGCATTTTTTAACTGCAGGGACTTGTAAGGGTAGGCTCCCCATGCTGGTGGGCAGATCTTGGGAAGCTTCTGCTGGTGCACGGGCATCAGTGGCACCATGCAAATGCTGAATGAATCTGCTGTCACCCATATATGGCCCTCAGACTGGGGCTTCCTCTACTGAGGAAGAGAATTAGGTTATGGCTGAGCTGATTGTATTTTTGCCTTGTGACGCAGAGAAGAGCATATGCAGTAGGAGCCCAAAGAGAGTCTGATTAATACGCCTCTGGAATCGGATTGTCTAATGCAAACAGCTTTAGAGATATGACTAAAGTAGGAAAAGAAACTTGGAAAAGACCCCATTTGGGATAAAAGCAAAGAAGGCTATTTTTTCCAAATACCAGTATAGCTTCTTCTAAAAATATTATCTTGGATGTGTGTTGGAAAATGAGAACCAAATGTGATCCTGAACAGTCTAATGCGGCCTGTCATTTCAAAGGAGGAGGGATGGGAACCTCTCACTGGGGGCAGGAGATGTGCTTGCAAGGCTCCCAGAGGCATGGCAGAAACCAGGCTGTGCAGAATCCAAAGCTGCCAGCTTTGGAGGGAAGTGTGTATGCAAACGAGCAGCATTTGCCCACGGGCTGCTGAATCGTGGGTTCACACTTTGCCCTGTTGGCAACCATCTTCAGTCGTAGTTCTGGGAAGATTTTTGAGAGCATGTAAGAGCTTTTAAGAATCAGGAGAATGGCATGCAGATAGCCATGATTTCCCATAAGCAATGGTGTTTACAAACTCAAGAAAAGGACTCACATGCTGTTAACTTCTGTTATTTTAAAATTTATTTTATTTTTGAAACAGAAGCAGGAACAAGATCTAGAGATGGGGAGAAGAAGGAATGATCCTTGCGAGAGAGGCCATATCAGAGCTGTTTTTCTTTTCGACTGTTTAAGGCCCTTTCCTGCTGCCCTTGCCTCTCTGGTGTGCTGTTCCTGAGAATCTCGTAGAAGCGACGAGGTGGGTTTCTCTCCTTTCCACACGTGTCTTTGCCTCAGCCTCTCAAACAGTTTCTTTGCTAAGCCTGTGGCTGCAGCACTGCTGGGAACAGTGTGTTCAAAGTGAGTTCAAGTTGCAAACATCGATGCTGGTGCCAAAGCCCTGCAAATGACTGAAAACTGCAGAGTACCCTTTGGTACTAACTCAGCATACAAGTGGTCTTGGAGTGTTTTCTATCTAAACTTCTCACTAATCTAATATTAAGTCCTTCTCTAACTTTGCCCTTTCCAAGCAGTGATCCAGCACTCCTCTGGATTCTTTCTTTTTTCCTTTGGAGCTGACAAGCATGAGCGTGTTTTATTTGAAATGTACTTATCAGAGCACTCCTCTTTGGGCAGAAATACAGGAAAATGCACACTACGGAGTGCACGCTTCTCCTGCCTGATGGTTTCACCTCATGTTTGCAGTGTGTGTCAGGCAAAGTCCTGCCTGTTACCTTCCTGACCAGAGGCTGTGGAGAACCCAGTGACAAGAAGGCCACTAACCTGCAAAGTGTTTATATCAGGTAGCAGTGGAAGCCTTCCTAAGTATGAAACAGAGTACGTCTGTGGAGGGGAAATTTTATCTTGGACCTGCTTAATGGGATCCAGTTCATCTGCCTCTGCCTGTGTGAAAACGTAGATGATGTCATGATGGGACCGAGAGGTCAAAATCACATCAGGAGTCAGCAATGCATGATGTAATGGAGAAGGTCAGTAGGTGTCAGCTGCGTTTCCCGAGGGGATTTCTAGGGGCCTCAGCTATTATGACCTTTGTTAGCCTATTACACAGATCCTTTGATATGATGCCTACAACCAAGAGAGCTGTGAGGTTGCACAGGAAGGGCCAGGCAGTCAGGTCTACCAAATCCCTTGGGTTGAGGGCAAACTTCACCTTGCAAGCTCAGAGCATCCTCTTTGCTGCTGCCTGGTAGACTGGTCTCCATGATGACTTGCCCAGGAACACATTAACCTTCACAGAACTTAAATAGACCCTGTAAGATGGCATGTCCCACATCCTGCATGCTGGATGGCTTCAAGAGAAGTCCTCAATACTGAAGAGAAGAGCTGTTTCAGCCAAAACCATATCTAATCATCATCATAAGGAGAAAGCTGCAATATTTCTTTGAGCTATTTTAAACTGATGGGAGTGCTGGGAGCTTTTCAGAACCCAACTGGGATGTCCCCCACAAAAACAGCTAAGCAACACCAGAAGGCATTGTTCTTGTGACATGATTTGGTTCTGTCACTGTGTATAATTTTTGTGATCGCTTTGTTTTGTCCAACTGTGTTGCTCTACGCATGACAGGGAAGAAGATCCATCTTTCACTAAATACTCCTCAAGCCACCTGCTGTCACAGCAGATTGCTGTGTGTGTCTGTGATCCTAGAGAGCAAAATCATTAAAAGTCTGACGTTTCAGGCCATGTTGCATACCTGCTGCTGGCCTGATCCACCTCACAGCACAAACTTTGCTGCATGTTTTGAATACAACCCTTATAGCATCAAACAGCTTTAATACAGGATGTGAACTGCACATGCGAAGACTTATGAGGATCTGGATTTCTAGATTGGAGGAAGAGGAACATCCTCCAGCAAAAACACTTCTGCAAGGCCTTGCTTTTGCCTCTCAGATGCTGCTAGCAGGAGGAGAGACTTTTGCACTGGGAAGATCTCAGGCGTTGTGCACTAAGTGCTCAGACATGCACTGACATCTTTTTGCCATGGGACATGAAATGTGTGTGTTTCACATAAAGAGCCTTTGAAGGTTTTTTATTTGAACTCTGGTTTCCCCCCTTCTGGGTCCCTGCTGTCTAGCCTTGCTCTGCAAAGACAGGGACTAGAAACACGTGCCTGAGCTGCTCAGTGACTGTATCTATGTATGAAGCAGCTGGCTTTGTAGGCAAACGTTTTGCCATCTTCATGCTTGTCACACCTTTTAATGTGTGACATGACCACGATGCATCTGGAAATGGCCCAGCACTAACTGCTTGCTTCCTGGCCTTGTCACCCAATCCTTCTGCCAGGCTGTGTCCACTTCATATGTGCTTTCTCTTGGATGCAATTTTCTTTAGAAGTGACATTGCCCTCCAGGATTTTGGCAAAAGAAAATGAAGATGGAAAAATCTTCCTGGCAGAACCTATTCTTCTGATGCAGCAGCAGCTGCTGTGGAGGAGAGCCAACAGTAGGGATCCTCTTTGGAGGAGTTTACAGGCTGAGGATCAGAGCTTGTGCTTCTCTCCTTGCTTAGTAGCACAAGCTGCCTCCCTGCAGAGAGTGGTAATGGCCAAATCAAGCCTGAAATGTGACTTTCACAGCTCTAAATCAGACATATGCAGTTTTACTTTGTCTCCAGAATCCAGGCCAAGCAGGTAATGGTCTTCCAAGGCTTCCCAAAAGGTGGTCTAGGAAACTCCTAGGTGATGTGTCCAGCCAATCCAGGACTTCATGGATTCAACCTGGTTTAGATGCCTGCAATTAAGGCAAGTTGAATCATCACTTTCTCTTGATTGAGGGTGAAGGGAACCTCCCGGCTAGCTCTGAGAGGGATGCTTGCTCTGTAGAGCTGCAAAGTTGACAGACCGAAATCCAGTCAAGGAGGCAACAACCTGCTTTTCTCTACCGATTGTCCTGGTGGGCTCCATCCAAATCTACTGCAATAGGATGACCATTTGCAGCTCTTCGTAAGTTATTAAGTGTTTACTGAATATTTTAATAAGCACAACCACAATGGAAAAAGAGAAAAGCTTGGCAGGTATTTCTTATGCACCTAATGTTTGGAGTGGAGCTCCAGACAGGGACTGAAATAAGATTGTCTGGATTTCATGAGCTGAGGAAGCTGACAGCTGCAAGTGCAGAATGCTCTCAAGGTTTTGCTTGCTTGCTCTGATAAGCCAAAAGCCATGTCTAAGTTTTAAGGAAGGGTCTTTTTCCTTCATCTTCCCATCTCCTTCCCTTCCCCATTTCACACTCTTAATCACACTGGCAGGATGCCCTCCAGGCTGAGACTATTCTGAGAGCAGGGTGAGAGGAGGGTGCTGAGGGGGAACAGCAGGCTGTGCTTTTTCCTGCGCTAGCACGATTTGGCCATGATTAATGCACGTGGAAAATAATCAGCACATTCAGCCTAGTTCTGCAGAGTTATTAAAGGGATGATAGCAAGGGGAGAGGAGAGCTTTTGCTGCTTTTATTCCATTTTTAGGAAGGAGGTCAGGTGTTGTGTGAAAATGGTCAAGTGACATCAGGCATCTCAAAATTAAGGCAGGGAGTAAAATCTATCTATCTTTTTTGTTGTTGTTGTTGTTGTTTGTTTTTCTTTTTTTTTTTTTTTCCCCTGGAAAAGGCAGTGTTAGTGTGAGCTTTGGAGATCTCCTGTTACTTCCCTAAGCAAGATTGAAAGAAGCTCATGCATCACTAAACCAACACAGTCTGTATTAAAGGGAAGAGGAATTGTAAATGAGGAATCTTTGGAAAAATGGGATTGTTATTCCGTACCCTGAGCTGGTGATCACCTCTCAGTCCTTCACCCCTCTTTTCCACGTGCTGTTCAGCCACTAATGCTGATGGGGATGGACGCAACAAATTGCGGCTGGTTCCTGGGGAAAATGCAGCTAGTTCAGACAGATGGTTGGGAGCTGAGTGTATTGCAACAGCATGGTGCCCATCTTCCTTACACTCATCACCAAAGCTATTTTGTTTAAACCTAGGTCAGATATAGCTACTTATAGTTTGTGTCCACGTGTTTGGCAAGAGCATCTTGCTGACCATTTCTGATGCTGGGAAGTTCACCACCTATGGGTATGATCTTTCTTTATCCCATTCGAAAGGAAAACATGATTTGTTTTATAAGCTGGAGGTTTTGTCAGTCTTTCTTCCTGTTGTGTCTTTAAAACTAAATAACAAGGCATTGGCTTACTGGAGAGACTGTAATATTTCTCCAGATTTTATAAAGCATTGAATAAAACACAAAAATGACTGATACAAAAAATATTAGAAAAGCCTATTTTGTGATTATAATTGCATTCCTTTCTGATATGGGAAAGGATGTCATCTACTTCTTTTAATTGAGCTTTTTTCTGACTTTGAATTTGCATTTTTATTTATTTTCCATTTTCTTGTAATTCCTATTTACCAACACAAAATTAACACTTCTTGTCCCTGCTGAGCTTACTGCTGTTAATTTTTTCTTTAGTCTTTTAATTTTGCAAACATTGACTAAGGTTTTTTCGCCCAGTAGGTTTCTACAGGTGTCCATGCCTGATCAGAGCAATTATTGCCTGCAAGTGCTTAATTCCAGAGTCCACAGATATCATTTAAGACAGAGACAGGAATCTTTTGATCTCTGAATCAAACTGTAAACTGTAATTGGGTGCCATGTCATTTGCCAGTCAGGCTCTTGGATATTGCTTATCACAGCTGAGTGCCAGGTTGAAGATGCCTCCTGCTTTGCTGGAGAGCTGGTGGTTGCGTGGTTGTCCTGCTGCCTTCTGGGGCCATTGGAAGCAGCGGGTGCATGAGACTGCAGTGCACAGCAATGCTGTGGGAATAGAATGTTGAGGGAATACCCCCCACTGCCTTCCTGCCTGCTGTGGCACTGGCAGGGCTCCTTGGAGGGCTTTGAGCATGCAGCTGGGAACTGGAGGTGGCACTGATGTTGCTGCCTGAGGATGTGGCAGCCCCCAGGGGGCTGGAGCACAGTGCAAACTCTGCTGGGGTTGGGTTTCTGGGGGCAGCCTGACTGTGTGACACAACCTGTCACATCAGGGTTGGGTTTCTTCTTTCAGATGCTCTGCAATGATCCCTTCTGAGTAGAGGGTAGAATTTTGCCTTTGCTGTTGACCTATCCTTGCTGACCGAGGTGCCCAGGCTTGGCTGGAAGGGCACAAAGGGTTTGACACCCTCTGTGAGAGAGCTGGGTGCTCTGTCCCAGCGAAGCGAGGGGATGGGGGGTCTGGACAAGCCTGCATGTGCTGGTGTGCACTGCCAGGGCCTGGCTGTGCAGCTCTGTGGTGCTTACTCAAGGAGCAGCTCCTCCCCAGGCTGCTGTCCCTTGGCTTGTTCCCAAGTTGCAGGGAGCTAAGGAGAAAGCAGTAGCTGTGTTATCTCTCTGCTTAACAGTAGGAACTGGCCTGGAGCTCTCATATTTCATTCCCATAGGCTTGTTCCCTTCATGATCTCCATGCTGGATGGGCAGCAACTCGAGTCCTGCCTCCATGACTGCAACACCAGAGACAGGGTTTCCCTGTGTGCCGAAGGAAGTGGAGGCAGTTCCCAGCCACAACTAAAACCTCAGGGCTGGTGGCCCATGTCCTGCAGGAAGATTGAAAGAGCTGCAAGGTCACAAGGACTTTCAGAGAGGTACCAGGGCAGGAATCATATTCCATTGATAGTTTAGATATTGGCTGAATATTTTTCTCCTGTCAGGTCGACTTCAAGGACGTGCTGTAGGTATGGGAACTGAAATGGAGATTATAGCTAATCACATAAAGCTTTAGGATGTAAGAACTAAACCTATGCTGGCCAGACCTGAATAGCCAGGTCTAAGTGAACAGGACAATCCCATGGGCTCTGCCACATGATGAGACTTCCTCAGGAAGTCAAAAATGCTCAACAGCTCAGGAAAGAGGAGAGAGACGTTTTCAGGGGCTCTGTGTTTGGAGCTATTTTGCCCAGACTGGCCATGATGAGCTGCCAGGTGGTCCTTGTGTGGCCCGAATTAAATAGCTCAGTGCTCCTTGCTGGAGAAGTGTCCAGCCAGTGGTGAGAGCATTCAGGTGATCCCTGCAAAGAGGCTGCACGGAGAGAGAAGTGGCCTCCCACTGCAGACTTAGTGCCTTGACACATGAGAACAAGCACAGAGGTTGTTCGTGCAGCTGTTTTCCAAATGGGTGAATGTCAACTGTCCCTGCAGGGCATGTTAGTCTGGTACTTGCCCAATGTATTTGAAGGGAGATTTGTTTTTTATTGATGTAACCTGCCCTTGCAGAATAAACCTGCTGACTTCTTTTTTTTTTTTCTCTTTCATGATAAGCACAAGAGCCTGCGGTGGTTACAAGATCACTTCAGCAACATCCTGACTCAAGCAGCTTCTTGCATTGTTTGTAAAGGTCCAATTTTCTTTTTGAGGAAAATCAATACAGCTCATTACTTATCTGAGAAAAGATCCCTGTGTCAAGCAGCTACTCGTTCCACTGAAAAGCAGCCATCAAGGAGGCTCAGCCACTTTTCCTAAGCTGGACAACAGGCTGATAGCCTTTGTCTTAAATCATCCCTTCTGAACTAAAACCACCCCACTGAGAAGACCGATCAACTCCCTGCAGATCACCAAAATGCTGCTCAACAAGTGAACACCACTGGCCTTGGACAAAATGTGCACCGGAAAAAAACCAAAAAACCAGCAACACAAAAGACACTTTTTTTTACAGCTGATGTAATGACTGTAAGTTCTCGTGCTGCTTCTATGTTTCTTCTAGGCTCTGGCTGCATCATCAGGTTTTTTTGTTTCAGTACTAGGATGTGAGATTTAATATTATGAGGCTGATTGATAACCAAATATTCTTTGTATAGCCTGTCTTCAGTGGTAAGATGGAGTTCAGGTGCTTGGTGCAAACTTATGATGAGTTTAAGATCTTTCTGCAAGTGCACAAGAGGTGTTAAAGCATTTTTGGAGTCTGAGAGGGGTTGAGACTGTTGGGTGGACAGTGCCTTTGCCTACTGTGTGTGTGTATGGCCTCAGGGACAGCACTAGCGGTCACTGTGTTTGTGCAGGACCTGACCTGGGGGCATTCTCACCTGCCTTCCCCAGTAAATACATACTTTGATTACTCATATGAGTATAAAGCTAGTGAAACTTGCTCCTTGTTGCAGCCCAGCTTCAGGATCCAGTACTTCAATCCCTTGTCAGAAGCTGCTAATTTAGAAAGTTGGAGGAGAAATTGCTCCTGTATGGGATGAAGAATGGGAAAACCCACACACTGTGGCTTCTGGGGAGTAATATCTGGGAGTAAATAGTAATTTCTTCATTTTTTGGCTTGAGATCTGAGTAAGGCTAACGGAAAATTTAGCAGACATATTTCACTGCAGTAAGTTGAGTGACAAGGTCAGCGAGATAAGAGGGCCAGTGCATGGAGAATTACTGAGAAGGTTATCTAAGTGTTAGGGTACGCACTCAGCTAACCAGGAAGAGGAATAAAGAAGGATGCAAATCCAGTACATTCTGATAAACAAAGTCTCTGCCCTGACTGTTCATGGGCTGCTCCAAAACCAGAGCGGATATCAAAAGGAATAGTAAGATGTGTTTTAAGAGACACATTGCCTCAACAATCTGTCTTCTCTCCAGATCACTGCTCCAGCCCTTTGCAGTGCATGCTCTTGAGTGTAGGTTTTGGATGCATGGAGTGTTGATGAGCTTGGCTCTCTCCCCATCTCTTCTTTATAAGAAGGTAAGGGGCTGCTCCCTCCTCGCACTCTGGGGTGAGCAGGATGCTCAGGGTTGGGGGATGTGTTCTGCCAGCAGGGAGCAGGGTAATGCTTATGACAACGTTTCGCAGTGCCCCGGCCTCAAGACCAGCTCCTGTCTACACACATGAGGCACCGGGTCAGGAAAACCGCAAATGAAAGTGATTTACATCCTTGTCACCACATGCTGTCTGTAAAACCTCTTTTGTTTTGAAGTCCATTACTAGTCTCTTTCCAGTTTTTCTCTGTACTGAGACCTTGATCTCATGAACTGTCTTTAAGGACTTATTCCAGAGTACAGATAATTTTGGGTTGTGGAGACTCAAGAGATGACATTGCTTGTATTACCAGACTCCTCCGGTGTTTGACGACAGACAGGATTGCAGTGCATACAACATTATTATTTGACTGCAATTACAATAGCATGGATGGTGTTATGCCTGACTAGCTGGTTAATCATCTGGAGCAATGAGTAAATCTCCCCCTGTTTTGCGATAATTAATATATAGAGCTGGATCGCACTCGGCTGCGTGACTGTGGAAGTGATCAAGGCAAACAGAGAGGTGTTTGGCAGCTTTAGCCTGCAGGAAGGATAAATACATGGAGCCCTTGGGGCAATTATTCCCTCCCTGGTAGGAGCTCTGGCTTGAGTCAGCTCTGATCTGTCTGAGGGAGCTGCATTTCAGTGGCAGGTGGTTGAACTGCTAAAGACAAGTTGGTCCAGTCAGAGTCCTCCCTTCAGGATCCTGCTAGGTGCTGCCTCTGGCTTTCTCCCTTCACAACAAATGTATGGCCCGTTTTTGGGGGGCCAGACACCAGAATTAGGAGGCAGTGGAGACTGTGTGGATTTACTGGGATTTGGTGTGCTTTCTTGGAGGATTTGCAAGGGATGGGCTGCCTTGTGTATGCATATGCCCTTAGTATCCTTGTTTCTAGTTACATCTTGTTTTTCTCTTTGACCTTGGTCCAGAGCCTTTGCTTACCTTCCCATCTTTCCTTTCAACACTATAAACTTTCTCGAGCAGTAGCTCTCTCTTCCCATGTGTGTGCACATTGCTTATGCCAGTCAAAATCAAAACCTGTGCTGTTCTGTTTAAAGGGTCTGGCTTTGAGGATGGAGCCAGTTCAGATTGTGGGATGTAGAGCTCTTTCCTCCTTGCAGTGGTTATCCAGAAAGCCCTGTGCCAGTACATCTGTAGCTACTCAGGAGTGAAGGGAGAAGAGAAATTCATTAGTACAATTGGATTAAATACCTGCTGTGCTGGGGACCTGCTATGATGGCTTAGTGCCACTGTTGTCTCCAAGCAGGTGGAGTGGCTTTCTGGTTCTCCCTGCAATCTGGGTCACACACATTCAGGCAACAGCAGTACAGATTGTCTGCAAGTTAACTCATGGTTTTGCTTGTGGGGATTTACAATTCAAATCAAGAGAATCTGCAGCCTCTCTCTCCCTTGTATGGTGATTTTCTTTACTCTTCTGGTACAGCAAAGATCAAGATGAAATATTAAATGTCCTCCACAATGTAATTTTATCGGGCTGGTTGCAATCAGTTCCCCCTGCCCCATTTAGTTTGCTACTGCTTCTCCCTTTGCTTCCTTTCCTGTAAAGGACATGGTACTGATTCTCATCTCCCCATGGGCTGGAAAGGAGACACTGTCAGCTCATAGATGGACCCACTAGCTTAACAGGAACAAATAATGGAAATTAATTCTCATCAAAAGCCTCAGGCAGTGCAAAGTTTGTTGCAGAGAGACTGGACTCCAGTTTTCATAAAGCCTAAAGTGATGCTGCAGTTGACAATGGTTTCCAAAGCTCAGTGTATTCCAGGCAAGTGCCTCTTTAAGAGTACAATATATTTGAAAACAGTCTTTTCTCTTTTCCTGAGCATAGATTTGAAAAGGCTTGTTGAGGCAGAAAGCTTCATATGAACTTCTTCCTCCCTCAGTGAAGAGATCAAGGTAATTTACTCATGAAGCAATATCCAAGCAAATCCCTATTATCAGGTGTACAAGCTGGTATTATTGTTAGCAGGTTTCTTTGGGAAATCAAGGACATTATTCAAGACACCAGTGATCAAGCATTAGAGTCTGCCACTCTTGTTCAAGGGAGCAGGGAGAGGGGCGGAGAACCGGCCCTACTCTTGCTGGTGTGACCATGGGCAGGCATGCAGTCCCAGGAGATGCTTCTGCACCTCCACAGCTATTAGTGGGGAGGGGAAATCTTGAGCACAGGCAGAACTGACCACCTGCTTATGGCCAGATACACACTTTTGTTGCTGTGTCAAGTCCTCAGTGCTGTTGAGCAGTGGATTCACAGAAAAATCCAGAGGCCGTTTTTTGGAAGACATTTCTTGGTGCTTCTTGAGTGACAATGTGATCTGGGGGTTAAATCTGAGACGTGTTTTTTTTGCCTTCACCACCAACCCACAATATTTAAGCTTCATTTTGCAGCACTTTATTTAAAACACCTCATTGCCTAAGTGCTATTTAGAGTTCATTTAATATATATGGAGAATCAGGCACCCAGTTTTGGGGAAATCCCCAGGAAAAAGGGTGAAGTATAAGAACCCGTCTGCCTTCTGTAGTTTAGAAACTCTTCTTCATTGGGTTTCAGTGCTTTGAACCTTTTTCTGGTGTGGGATGCTAGTCTTTTCTTCCCATGCAAAAACATAATCAGTGCCTTCATTTGCACCCAACAGCTCATCATTGAGAGAAACTGAACTTTGATTTCCACCTCTGCTCAAGAAGAGTTGAGCTCCCAAATCTCAGTTTGCACAGAAAAATTAAAGGTGATGAAGGCAAGAAAACTGAGTGGAAACACAACCCTGCATCTTAGTGGATACTGCAGGATAAGGAGGAGAGGATAGAGGTGGATGCCTGCTACAATGGCTGTTATACCACTTGATGAAAGGAGTGAATGAGCAGCTCTGGACCTCTTCTGCCAGGGACACGGTTTAACTGTGCAGGATACAGCTGTGTTCCCATCTGTGTCAGTGTAACTCTGGTTACATTAATCTTAGCTTAATAGTTTCATCACCATGGGCTGAACGCAAGATCATTCCTCTGTGAGTGGAGAGTGTTTGCATCCCATCGGGCAGGAGTGGGAGAAAACCTAGAGCACAGCAGGAGTGAGGCACCAATCAACCCCCCAGCCCACAGCTCTTTCCTTCTCGGCTTCTGTGCAGGAGACGTTTCGCCTCTCCTGTGATATAGGTGTGTTAAGACTACAACACATTTCTTCAGAAGTACATCAGACCTTTCACTACACTTCAGTCTCTGCCTTATCTGTTGGAGCCTTACAGGTTGCTGTGTTTACAGCTGCTCCCACTGCTAATGTGGCTTTGTTTATAATACAGAAGAAAGCATGTCATTTTTAATGTTCTGATTACTAGTAGTGCTTCTCCCGTTTTACATTTTATCCACATCAATCTAGAAGACCAGAGATAACTCAGATGAAAGGGAGTCAATTATGTGGTGCCTAGGATACTAGAAGTCTGGACTTTATGACCCAGGAAGTTTCTCTCTGCACCATGCTCTCAATTTGTGGGATTTTTTTTTTCTTTAATATCAACAAGTAAAATAACATATCCTGGATACTCTGCAGTCAGCAGCACTCGCTTTACTGGCAGTAACTGACTTGGAAGCTACTATATCTCTGTGACTTTTCATATACATATATATAATTTTAATTTTTTTTCACATCAGCTAGGAATATTTTTTTTGCTCTTCATCAGAACTTGAAAGCTTGATGATACTATATTTTTGGACAACTTCTGAAATGAACCCAAGCTAGAAATTTTCTTTTTTTTTTTTTTTTTTTTTTTTTCATTTACAAAGAGTGTGATGGTATTTTCCAAAGCTTTCCTTCCTTCTCACTTCATCCTTGATTGGCATTCTACCACTGATATGGAGAGGAAAAGAACTGGGTCAGTGCTGGGTCCTTGGGAACTCTCTGCCAGTGGCTGGTAGGAATGTCAAACTAGCGATGCAATGGATTAACTTTACCAATGATGTATTGCTGTTATCTTCAGGGAGATCTATGCCTTTGATAAATATCTCCTTTTAGTGTGACTTGCAATGCTCAAGTCTTCCCTTCTGAACAGCTTTCTCTCTGAAATGGCAAGCAGCCAAGCTTAGGAGACTTTCAAGTTTTTATTAGTTTTCTTTTAAAAAGATGAACAGAAGCTTAAAAATTTCATTATCAGAATGTATTGAGAAGCACAAGGTTTCAAGAAAAGTCACCATCCTTTTTGTCTGAGTCTTAGGATGCTAGGTGTGGACAACTTATAGGGGCAAGAACGTGCCTCACTGGGAAGTACTGGAAAACTGTTCTCCTGTTTAAATTTTGTTTCCAGACACTGAAACCCCATTGAAATGTCCTATATATCATACAGCATCAGACTATATATTGTATCATTTCAGTACCAGACAACACTATACACATATATTCTTCACTCTCTTGTATTTGAGAGAGGATTGTTATTCCTTGTTCTTTATAATGTTTTATCAGGCAAAGGGCTCATTTTGAATTTCCCTGCCTGTGTTGAAATGCCTGTGTATCTCTGCCCAAGCCTGACACTGCTGGCAGGGTTGGGACCCAGTCCTGGACCTGGAGGAAACACCTCACCTTCAGCAGTTGCCCTTCCTAGGGAACACTTTTGGAGTACTAGTTGAGGGAGGGCTGGACAGCAGATGTGAGCCTGCAGTCTTCAGGGCTGTTACTCAGCAGACTTGACCAGAAGGAAAAATTACTCAAGAAAAAAAAATATAAGTAATGCGAACACAGGACACAACAGGAGGAGTAGCCTTAAGTACCTTAGCTTAAGGGAACTGAAAGTCCCCTCACTGCACCATGACATTTTAAGCAGTGTCATTATAATTAATCTTCTTTTAATATATAATAATAGTCAAAGAAAACACAACCCAACCCATACTTCTCTTGCTGACATGTATCCAGGAGACAGAGTGGATTTAAAGTAAGGTGATCTTTGTAATCTGGTAGAAGTGAAATCCTGAAAGCAGGAATTGATCAATATGAAGAGTGGCAGGTAAAATAGTACAAATACCTGCTCTAAAAGAATTGGATACAGTAATTCCCACAGGCACCAGGAAGCTGTTAGCTAATCAGACAGCCATGCACCATATGCTTCACTGTCTAGTAAAACAAACAAAATAAAAAGCAAGAAAGAGAGAAAATCTCTAAGCACACGGTCAGCAAATGACAAATGTGTGTGCTGGGGCTCTCTGGAAGAGGGGAAAGCCATGCCCAAGACTGTGACTCATTCCCAAATGAGCAGGGCTAATGGCACCGAGGAAGCTGCTGGCTGGGTTTCATGATGCGACTGGCCACGTGGCCATGGCATCCACCCTGGGCCAGCCCGGCGCTGCTGGAGAGCCTGCTCAGCAGTGAGAGCACGTAGAGCAGGTTTTGAAGAGCCACCCTGTTCTATGTGCATCTTTGAGGCAGCTCTCTCCCACTGTGAGTAAGTACAGTAAGTACAGGAGAGTGTTTGCAGAGGACTGTGCCAGCCAGTCTCCCTGGCAGACAGAACTCTGACCTTAGCACGATCCTGCCAGGTGCTCAGAGGGTCTCAGGCCAAGCGTCCTCTCTGAAGGCCGAAGAAACTCCATGTCCAGCAGACTTGACTGTAACCAAAGCAGCAGGAAATGGCAATAGTTTGTACTTCAGCTAGAGACACCCCACCAGATGTTAACAGACTTCTGGGGGAAGCCATGTGCAATCCACAGCAAGGGTCACTGATCCTGCAGGAATCAGGAACTCCAGTACCTACCTTTGTTCTCCACTTTTCACACACATATATATGACCAATATATTGTATAGATTATATTATGCTCCTAAATAGAGACTCTGTTGTATAGATCATAGGTTATACTTTATTCCAGCTGTATCATAATTTTTGTTTTCTACAGATGTAGAAGTAGATCAAGATGTAGATGTAGATCAGGAAGTGCATGGAAGTGCTGCAGTACAATCCCTGTCTCACAAGTTTTATGGGCTAAGAGTACCATAAGATGAGATAAGATCACCTCCTTGCTGACTCCTGCTCACTGAGGTTCTTTCTTCTTCAGTCCAACATTTAAGGTCCTGCCATTTATCTGTGCAAGCACTGACACCTGGAGGACCCTCTCTGTGCTGATTCAACTCACTAATCTGGCAGAAAAGTTACTATAGCAGGGAAGTGGTTTGCTTTATGCTGAGTTAATGAGTTGAACTGACCTCTGGCTTTGTTTGCATAGGTGAGCACAATGGGGCTAATCCTTGTCTCAAATTTTATCTCAGCTCCTGCATTATTCTCTTCTAGATTTCCTTTTAACCTGCAAAATGGACCTCATGCCTTTTGCCTCCTCTGCCTGGAAATGTTTTGTTGTCATTGCAGGTGGAGCCAGGACCGAACATTTCTTCCCCAGCACTGTGCAGAACCGAGCTACAGAGATGCAGGCTGCTTAGAAGGTGGATGAAATGCATAGCACAGTAAGTGTTGGGAAGGGCAAACCAATGGTTAAATAAATAAATATTTTTATTTTGTGCATCTGGTAGCAGGGGACTGCCTGCTTGTCAGGCTGGGCACCAGTGGGTTATTTGTTCTTCCTTAGATGTGTCTCTTGGAGCTGGTTTGTTAATTTTTTTTCTTTATGCAATTATTTTTCAGTGCAGTGTTTTAAATTGGCTTTCTGTGTATGAGTTCTGGTCTTGTCCAGTAGTGCAAAGAAAAGCCTTCCCTGTAGGGCAGGTACTCTACTCCATCCTCCGGGCTGTCCCGGCCTTGTCGCAGGGCTTAGCCCCTGCTGAGTGGTCAGGGCTTGGCATGCTCAGTCAGGACCCCAGCAAGGAAACAGCTCTGTCAGTGCACAGCTACAGCTGCTCCTTTCAGGAGTGTCTTGAGATCACGGCAAAAGGGACTGGAGCTTGATGCTAGAAGGATGCCTGACTTCTGGACTGTGGAAATGTTCCTGGCAGCCCTCAGCTGTTCCTCTTCTCTGCTACCAAACCTTTTTCTTCCTTCTGGCTGAAGCCCCCCTGAAAACCGTCCCAGAATTATATGCCCCTTTTCCCATATTCAGCCTCCATCTCCCTGCAGAGATGCCTGGAGCAAACTGTTTCTCTTGGACTTCAGCCCATGAACCCACCTACAATCTGATTGAAGTGCAATCACTAAAGGCTAATGATGCTCTATTGTCTTGAATTATATCTATATTGCATGATCTAGTGGAAAGCTATCAAACTAGCTGTAAATGAATTTAGTCAGCACAATAAGTAGTTTAGCCAAGCTACTATGGGGCTCCTAAAGGTCTAATTTACTCCCTCTAGAAGGGGATCAGCAGAGACAAATCTTAATCTGGTGAGTGCAATTATGACATTCATCAAAAACTCAAGCTGAGTTGTATTTTCCAGAAGAAACAAAAAAACCCCAAAACACCAAGCTGGGTAAATCTATAGAGTAGGGGAAAAAAAGAAAAGGGTGAAGTGAAGGCTCTTGTTTTCTAATTTCAATTTTATTAATCCCAGTGCTAAAAGGAGAATTTGCATCTATGTTTAATCAGCAGGTGCTATCCACTGTGGGCACACAGATGTTCTATTTAGAGCCATTGGCAGTGAATGTGTCCAGTCTGACACTGGAAATAGGAATCTCACTTTTAGGGGAGGGGACACCTGAAGCAGCTTTACCCAAGGAAAGTGTGTGAGAAACCCTGAGCAGGACAGGAGTCAGTGCATGGCCAGATTGTGGAAGGAGCTGAACGTGATCATGGCTCCAAAAGCAAGCAACTCCTGTTCAGCAGCCTGAGAGGTACCTGGGGTGAAAGACAACTGGGCAGTCAGGCGTTCTCTGCAGTGAAGGCTCTCATCTCTTCCTGTCCCATTTTATTAGTATTCCCCATGGTTCCTCCATCTGTCATAGTCTGCATTAGACATGGAGGGATGAAAGCACCCTCATTTCCCCTCCCAATCTAACTGAGAACTCTTTGTGCTTTCTTTGATTAAATCATGCTGTGATTGTTTTCAAGACTCACTAATACCAGGATTAATCTGAAGCTGCTGTACAAAGTATGCATTCTGGCACCTCTAACAATAGGCTTACTGGAATGCTGGTCTCAGTTAGGTGTGACATCTGGCCTGGAGGACAACATGGTAGAACTCCACCCCTGTGTATTATCTTCTCAGCAGGTAAAACAGTGGCTTGTCTTCATTTAAATGGTCCCTGGAAGAAAGCAAAGCTGAAGCACTGAGCATCTTATGGCTCAGCTTGCAATAAGCATATATAGTTTTTAGGAAAGGTTCATGCAAGCCCAGAAGAGTTGGGAAGGAGAGAACCACAAAACGAAAGGCTGACTCGCTGCTGCCTAAGAAGCTGAAAGGAGAAGAGCAGAAATACCACAAATAAATCTCCCTTGCCAGGCAGCTTGGCATCATGAGCGGCAGACAACACAACTTTTCTCCAAATAGATACAAATGGACAGTGTGACGAAAGCAGTAGATAAGTGACCATGAGTTCATGCTGTTAGAGCCTCTTCTACTCTTGAGCAATGGCGACGACTATGTTTGGTCATGAAACGTGAAGACGTCACCACATTCCAAGTGCTGAGTGCAATTATGGATGCAGTAGATCTCTTGCTAGGACATGTGCATGGTGAAATGTTTCCCATAGCTGGAGAGATTTCCATGTAACGATTCCTTCTTGTCTTACATGCTGCGCCAAGGAAAACATAGGTCTGGGGCAAGTGAATCTCACAGCAGAAGTAAGTGAGTCCACGAATGAGTTCAGTGTAGCACCCATAATAGGCATGAGTTGCATGCATGGCAGGGGTGAACTGGAAATGGCTTTGGACATAGCCCTGCCCTACTGCTGGCTGATGTTGATCCTATCTTAAAATAGAAGATGGAGAAAACTGTAACAACCTGCCAGTTTTGCAATACTGGAAGAAAGAAGGGAAAGAAAGGGAGGGTGGAGAGATGAAAGGAGGCAAGGAAGGATGTAAGGAGAACACTCTTTAAAGAAAAGCTTACATCAGTCCCTGTGTTGCTGAACCAAGACAGTCAAGGGAGAAAGTCATGATTAGAGTTCATTACCCCTAGCAACCCGTGGCCATTAATTCTCTCTGGCAGCAACATCTAAGCTTGCAGCAATGTCCAGTCTATGGCTGGGGCTCTGTGTTCTGGAACGTAGAGACACAATAGGATATAAATACTTGCCTCATAGATGTTAAAGAAGTTGAAGAAGATAAAAACAGTGCTATGGGAAAAAGAGCAGTTAAGTGAGCAAGGTGAACAACAAATCATTGTCAGTCTTTGCTCCTCCTGGCACCAAAGTTCAGTGGTGCATCCACAGGAGAAAACACCTCTTCCAAGGATGACAGATTCTCTCCATCTATTGTTTCATAGCTCTTCATCTTCCCTACATTGCCACATGAATTTTCAGTCATAAAGCACTTCATTAGCGTAGTCTTTAAGTACTCCAGGAAGGAAATCAATCTGGCTGAGCTCTCTTTCCTATGCTGAAATGGCCCAAGAATTGCTGAGTCAGATTTAGACCAACAACTCTCTAAGCTTATCCTCATCACTGCGAAGCGGGATGGTGGTACTTATGTAACAGCCCAAAAAGCGGATTTTTCTCATGAGTTTTCTCCTCCTTTGCTTTCAAGGCCATTCCAGCTGTCTTCCTGGGAAAATAATATATCCTGCCACCCACAGATAGTAACCCCAGTCTTTTAACCTTTACCCCTAGTAGACCCTACTGTTTGTCTTGTGATTCAGGGTTTTCAGACAAAATTGGGGATCAGAATCTAGATTTCAATAATAAAGGATCTTCAAAGTGAATGCCTGATCTTTCCCCCATGGTAATCCACTTAAAGCCCCTGCTACTCTCAGCTCTGGCTATGGAGTTCTGAGAGAGGGGAATATTCTCTCACAGAGTGCATCCTTTAGCAACTCTTGATCAAAGCCTGGATCAAAGCCTGGCAGCTGGTATCCATCCAGAAGCAAACAAACAAATGCATAGGTGAAGAAATGAGGCTCTCAAATTTGCCCTGGGGTAGCCAGCCTTCTGTATCAACACTGTGAGTATTCTCAGCTGTTAAATAAAAGCTGAGAAGATAAATCCCAAATATAAGAAATTAAAATCAATAAACTCACTGAGATGTCCATGTCACAGTTCAGACTCATAAAGAGATACAACCACTAAATCCCTACAGTGCTGCTCTTTCACAATTGCACACATTAAGTAAAGGGAGGAAAGAGTTATATGAAACATTTGGCTGGGTACAGGAATCAGTTATCTTAATGACACTGTATCAAAAGGAAATATTGTCTCATTTAGAGATCTACCAGCTACAGTCACCACAGTACTCCCAAAAGGATGGTAACTATTCTTGCAGATGCCCAGAAATTAAGAATTATGCTCTCACTATGTTTAATATCCTAGCTGTACTTTCAAGGATCATATATCTTAGTAAAGCTTTGGGGATCTAATTCAATTGCTTTTTGTCTGCCATTGCTTATTTATAAAACATGTGTCCTTCTGGTGATACTGTATTCCAGTGGATCTCCCAGAAACTGGAGGAAGAACTGATGAACGAGAAAGATCTAATCTGCTCACCATGCCTCTAGGACTGCCTCCTGTCCTCAGCTGTCTTGTTTTGCAAACCAAAGGACATAGCTAAAAAATGCATCTGCCTCATGCTGATCAAACCACATGTTAGGACAGAGACCTATCTGCCTTTTGATACTTTGTGCTGATTGTTCTGCTAAAATCAACAGCTAGCTGTTGATTTTTCAGCTCAGCTAGCAAAATCTACAATGTGTGAGACATTTGTTTTCCTGTGTGCAGATGTAGAATAAATTATAATGGATTATTTACAAGCTCACACCATTATAGAACAACTTTACCTGGAGCCTCAGAGTAACACCAAAACTGATAAGCTATGCAAAAACAGCTGGAATACAGCCATTCCTCAAGTGAGACGTTGTAGTGCTTGGGGATGTCACATGCATGAGCTTACGATAAAATATCAGTGTAATGTTTGAGGATGAGAAAAAAAGGACTCAAAATAAAACTTCCCAGCCAAATTTCTGAGGCTTAGTGGCCGCTATGCTTTTTTGAGGGTTACCAACAACTCACCCAATTTGTGTTTCAGTTGTCTCCGGGCAGGCTTCACTAGCTTTGTGGTCAGTATGCCCAAGGTTCACTATGCCTCTGAGTGGTAGTCAACTGAATCCTCTGGGTGATGTCACCCAGGTTTGTGCTTAGTAAATTTACTGTTGGGTGAGGTGTGTGTGCAGCGTTGATTTTGAGGTGTGAGTAGAGCATAAAAAGCTAACGTGGGCACTTTCACTTGGGCTTTACACATATCCAGTGTCTAACAGTAAGGAAGCAGTGCCAGGAGCAAGCCCAAGGACACAGTGCTACGAGGAGACTGCAATGTGGGAAGGTAGAATCTTGGAAAGTACTGCAAAGTGGATGGCAGGAACCCAAGAGAAGATGGCTTGTTGGTTATCCCAGGGTTGGACTGAGTGAGATGCAGAGCAAGGAGGTGGTGGGAAGAACAGAGACGCTGAACCCACTTCTGCTCTTAAACTTGTAAGCACATTGTTACTTCTGTGAGCTGTGTTCCAACACAGCAATTAAAAATATTAAAAGTATTAAAAATGGACTCAACTTGAAGGTTATAAATACTCATCTTGAATTTTATGCCACTCCTCATATGCATAAAATTAAGTTTATGCTTAAGCGCTCTCTGGATGGGAATGTTAACTGATAGACAGCATCAAATGTCAGGCTAACAAATGTGTGTAGGGACTTATCAGCCTCCTATAGAAAATAACTGGCAGTGCCTTTCAGCCTTGAAAGCTACCTCTATCAATAGTCTAGAATATATTCTTCTTCTGATTAACAAACCACAAGATGGATTTCCTTCCAAACATCTAATGCCTTGTGAACAATTTTCTTAATCAAAATGAATAAGCAGGAAGCACATATTTTACCTTTGTTGCTATGATACTGTGAATTATTGCATTTTTTACTCAACTGCTCTTGTGGTTTTGTACAGTTCTAGGAAATACATGAAGAAAACATTCTGGAGAAGGATTTAATGTGATGCTATAGAAGTTTGGATTCAGCTGTCTACCAGATGCTGAGTCATAAAGAGAGAAAGGGGTGTTTCAGAGGTAATGGATTATGGATAGAGTTTTTAGGATTCAGTATTTATTCTTATTAAAAATCAGTGATTTAAATCAACAGTGATTCTTGCTTGTCCAAGATCACTGTCAGTTACAATTTCTGGTTGATATAGGAGAGTATCTGCCCCTGGCACAGCACCAGCAGTACAGCTGCTCGTGCAGGTCTCAGGGCAAGAGGGAGACCAGCTGGAAAACCAGCCAGTGCATGTAGGGGAAAAAGATGTGCTATGAACCTTGAGAGTGAATAAAGGAAAAAATGGACAATTTTTTAACATTTCTTGATTAAATCCTGCCCAGTCTCTTCACAGAGAACTGCTATCTGCGATAAAAGTTAAAAGGCAGCACAGATCAACAGCAGAACTGTGCAGGAGAAGTGCAGCTGTACGGCTTCAACAAATCCAGTGGTAAATGTGCATGTCAAAGCACAGAGCTCTGGGCCCTTTCAGGTGCTCCTGAGGCTATGAGCTTGGTCTTTGCCACCATGCTACAGCCATTGATCCTCAGAGGAGCAGCTGCTGCAAGGGAAGATGGAGTGTTTCACTCCAGCTCTAATTAGTGTAGGAGTCAAGCCATGTTGCTGGGCTGGCTGGATTTCTCTCTCTCACACACACATGCATGCACACCAACAAAATGATGATGATGGCAAAACACAAAATGGGAAGTGCAGCTGTCAGGAATCTCTTGGCTTACATGAGAAGACGGGGAGCGGCCAAGAGAATTGAGAGGAGGAGGGCAAATCCCTCGTAAAGGAAAACAAAGTAGACAGAAAAACATAAAACAGGAGGTCTTTTAAGGCTTGAGAAAGTGGGAGGAAAACAATGTGGAGAGAGAGGAGAAAAAAGAGAGAAAAGACAAAGAAAAGCCAGGGAGTTGTTGCTGCAGGATCACTGGGAAAGGTTGTGTGCTAATTGTGCTAGGTTTATAATAAGTACCAAACTTCAGCCCCAGCTGGGTTCAGATGAGCAGAGAGCACATTCCTTAGCACTTTTCAGGGAATGTTGCTTTCCTACCAAGACGTTTAGTGATAGATGGAAAATGAGCTAGTGGCCTCTGTGCCCGTCTCCTAACAGAAGTGAGCTGCCGCAAAACCAGAAGTTGTGAGGTTCCCCACTGAACTGCTCTGCTCAAGCTCGGTTTTAATTTCTGCTGGAGAGTTGTGAAACCAAGCCCTCAGACTGATAAAGGTAGGAGTGGATGTGGGTGAAGCTGCTCACTGTTGTAGTGACCTCTAAAATATATGTCTGACAAGAAGCCTATGTAAAATAAAAGGCATTTGGTAGTTCTGCTGCCTTGGAGGAAGCCCCACAGGTTCTCAGTGCGGGGCTGGAAAAACCTGATCCTTGGCTATGGGGTTGAGCCTGAAGACCAGTCGGCTGCTGGATGATGCTGAGTTCCCCTTGTAGCCTGACAGCAGAGAAGTGCCTCAGAGACCCCCAAAGCAGGACCACAGGACAGAGAGGTCAATGCCATGCACGTGCTTTTATGTGTGCCTCACTTTCTGTTTTGTAACTTCAATTTGGCAGCTGAGAACTTAATTAACCCTTCACAGTGCTAGAGTACTTTTTGTCTCTAAGCTTGTAGAGGCACATGCCTGAGCCCAGGTCAGTCCAAGGCTTGCTGCTCCTCTGGAAGCAATTAATCCGTGTAAGACAGTGTGTGCAGACTGCACACAGACAGAAATTCCTCAGGTTTACCCACCTGCCTATCTTGAGCTGGGGATAGGCTGTTGGGAGATAGCTCAGTATGCCTTTTCATCCCAAAATATCTTGCCTAACAGTGACAAGCTCACAGACTAAAGCAAATGGCACCACTGTTAGGAGAAAAAGAGGGAGATTTTGAAATGGGATCTGACTCCAGCCTGGCACTTCAAGATCAGTTTTGAAGAGTAAAATGTGTGCAAATATGTCCTCTACAAGGTGAGCTACCTCTGTCCCTGCCTTTTGCATGTGTATGATAATTTCAGCTCCTTATCTGTACTGAAATGCACCTGTCTGCCTCCTGTCCGCCCTCCCTCTCCCTGACTTAGCAGAGTTCTTTCAGTCACTTATCTGGCAGGTATGTATGAAATGCAGTGTTAGTTCAAGGACATGTACTAATAAAATAAACATATCACAAAAGGCACCACCTGGTCAATATGTTTAACATTTCATGCAACAGATAAACCCAGAAGGAACTGATGAAGCGACAATTGTTATGTTTGCGGAGTAGTTACACGTTACCGAGCAACTCAAAGGAACAGGATTCATCCCTGGTCAGTCCTCCCTTGCTCTTATATCACTCCAGGGAAGTGTGTTTTATTCAACTGCCCGTGGAGCCTGGCTATTAATAGGGGTCTAAAGTGCACTGAATTGGACATTGGCAGTCCCATTAAGATGCATAAGTGCATATTACTCACTTTATAGTTTATGTGTAATTTAAGCCTTTCAAATTTCCCTTGAAAGTCTTAGCTTAGTTACACATCCTCACCTTAAGCAAAGGTGATGAACTTCAGGGAAATATTGCTGTTGGCTCCCTGCTGTAAGGTGTTGGGGCTGAAAGTCTATGTGTGTTCAGGACTTAAACTAGCAGAGATCTTTTCTTGGAGCTGTCTCGAATAGGAAAGTAGTAGTAGTATTAAGTAGATTTAGTGCAGAAACAAAGCCAGAGTTCCACTTTTTTATCTTGAAGGAGCTGCAATTTAATTTCAGTTGAGATGTAGCATGGGAAGGTAATGAAGAAATCAGAGAGAGCAAAAAGAACTGAAGAAGGCTGGAGCAAAGGGGCATTGGACAAATTATCTTTCCTATTTTCTGGTGAGTGTTATTCTGTTAAGCAATATTATTATCAATATTACTGATATTATAATCATATATGATGTATGGAACCAACAGAAAGAAAAGAGGTTTCCTGCAGTAATAGGTATGTTACCAGGGTGGAAAACTTACGGAAACCAAAAAAACATTTCTTGTCTTGCTGCCTGTCCTTTTGATGACATTAGTATCTAGCACTAAAACAGGTCATGGATCTGCTGCTCAAAGTGCTATGCAAACATAGCACAGCAGACCTTCAGCTAAGTTGTCACAGAGCCATTGTTTTCATTGGAAAATCAATTTAATGCCTCTCTGCCAGCTTTGTGATGCTTTTTTCCTGGGACAGCCTTCTCAAGCAGCCTGAAGGAATGCTTTAGTGGGATGTGAGAAGAGGTGACATGCAGCAGATGATGACTCATGGGCAATTTTACCTTGTCAAAAACAAGTCATACAGTTCACCTCATTATGAAATGTCTTTTCTCCTTGGTTTTTGAGGGAGTTGAGAGACTTGGGGATGTTTATGGGAAGATAGGTTGGTTTCTGTTAGTGATTTTGCTATAGGAAAAGAGCAAGGCTGTGTGTGTGAATGATGCTGCCATCTCAGATCATTCTGGTTTCACTGACCACCAGTAGTGTTAATTTTGGGAAAAGGGAAGGAAGACCAGTGTTCAAAAAAAAAAAAGAAAAAGATTTGGGGCTATAAACTAGTTACATGCAACTGAGCCCTTCATATGGCATCTCCTGTCACATAAAGTATCACAAAGCTCTTCATGGATGTTGAGAGATTTATGAAAGGGAGTGACTTGGAAACAGAGGAGTAAGTTGCAGGCCATGAAGTCTTGCTGAATTATTGGGGAATATAGCCACATCTGTTGCTTTCCCAAAGTACTCCATGGAGTACAGTAAAAAATGTCACACTGCTAATATTTTTTTCTGTTGGAATCTAGTGTCTGTCAATTTAGCGTGTAAAAATCTGCAAGGATCCTGGTAACACTGGACAGTATCCAGACTTGCAATTGAAGAAACATATATACAAGAGAGGAGGGATGAAATAAAAGTCAAGAATTCATCCTGCCTGATTTTAAATTACATTTCTGTGTATCATATTCTCCATACAGGTAATGCAGAAAATAATGCAGCCTCCATTTCTCTTGGACAGCAGCAAAATAACACAAATGGAATCTAGAGCCTGATCTATAGAAGAAACAAAGGACTGCAAGTACAAATTCAGTAAAATTCAGTTATGCAGAACTGACTTTGATTTCACTTATTCCATTTCACTTATGCTTCTATTCTATTTTCAAAACAATATTTTTGGTTCGGTATATGAAAAGTACATTAATTCTGAACAAAAATATTCATACAAGTTGCTAATGTGATTTCACTAATCCACTTTAAAAATGTAAATTCATTAATGTTCTTGGTTGTTTTCATTAGCCCTAAGGAAGTGTAAAAGAATTGCTTGAGGGTTTCTTTTTGAATAACTTGAACCTCTCAATTTACCATGGCATATGGATCAGCTTGAGAATATTGTCTTCAACAAAGAGTAGTTATCAACGGATCATTTTGCCAGGCAGCTCTCTGACAACATGGGTAATGCTCAGCAGAGGGAGGAGCACAAGAGGAAGAGCAAGAAGAGAATCCTGATGAAAAAAAGTCCAATAAAATGTGTAATGGGTCTATTTTGATAAAGAATCTGACCTCACAGGTCCTCACAATGGAAGAAACAAAAGTCCTGGAAAGTTTTAATCTTTCGTTTCACACGGCTGAGGTGATGTCCCTGAAGCTACTGGCAAATACCCAATGCATTGAGACATAGGTCCTAGGTGTTCCTGCTCTGGCAGGGGGATTGGACTAGATGACCTTTTGAGGTCCCTTCCAATCCCTAACATTCTGTGATTCTGTGATAGGTCATCCCCTACTATCAAACTAGTAATGGAGAAGAAATCTGCATGGGGAACTTCATGGAAGGCAACCAGTCAGATCTGGTTTGCATTTGTCCAGAGTGAGAATTTCCTTTGCTACTTATTGGCGTCTGCTTAACATGAGATTAGGGAGAAAGGCTGTCTGCAATGAATCAGATTCGCGCTGAACAGATAAAACAGAAAGGCAACAGCAGGGACTTCAGTATTGCAATCTGGAAAACAAAATAATAATAAAAAAGGGATTAAAGTGATAATTTTTAGATGACAGACTTTGTTTGTAAAGCTACAGTCATCTAATGGGGAAACTGAATTTCCTGGATAGCATATATATGCTGCCCTAGAGTTACATGATTAAATAATTCATGGGAAATGAAAATACAACTGCGTGTAGGATGATAAAGCACATGGACTGTCTCTGGCACCCCCAATTTTTGTATGTGAACTATTCCAGTCTCACCAACACACTTCTGAGGGATGCTTTGTCTTCATCCCTCACTCCTGCAGAAGTGCAGGACAGTACGTGTGAGATCTAGTCCTTACCTGGTAAGTCAGCCTGGATCAGGGATGGGACAGAAAAAAAAGCTGCTCCTCCTGGAGCACAGTGTTATCTGGTGGGTAGGGCTAACCAAAAGAGATATTGCCATTCTGCACAAGAGATATATTAACTCTTCATCTTTCCAGGCTTCATCTCATGGAGCTTATACGAGGCTTCCCAGGTAGCCTGCTCATGAAGGAACTGAAGAAGACATGGCATTTATTTCCTTTTCTGAGGTGGAAAATGCCATCTCTGAGCATCTTACAGCCCAGGTTAGTCCAGGAGGCAGCAAATATGAAAAAACTTTGTGGAGTTCTTCACTGTGCAGATGTGGAGACCTACATGAGGACTGTCACTGTTACATTGATGATTGGACTTGATGATCTGCAAGGTCTTTTCCAACCTAGAGGATTCTGTGATGCTGTGGTTGAAATGACAGATATGGGCAAACAGGGAGTCCATGGTGTACCCCTGAAACCTGGGTCAGAAGCCACATCAGCATGAAGACTACAAACAAGAACAGAGATTCCCTCTTGCCTCCCCATTTCTACAGCCTGAGCTGACCCCTGCCTAGCAAGAGTCCTCTGCATCATGGAAGATGCAGAACTTTTTGGCATGGGAGATATCCTACGAGCCACACCAAAAGAAAATTATACCAGGGGCTTTATACAGAATAAGCTTTAGCACAGCAGCAGACTTCATCAATCATTATATTCTTGGCTCTCATTTTGTAGGCAGACCTTCAAAGTCAGCTTTGGTTTATTTGACATAATTACTATAATAGTACTCATCAGCTTGCTAATGTAGAAGGCTCAGGTATTTGGCATTCAGGTCAATATGCCATACATGATATTCCCTATCTTTGCACAATGTTGTTAGCGTAATGCGCAGGAATGGACTAATGTTGCGTGAATAATTTCAGCAGGGCAAGTTTATTTAGACCTACTTGCCCCCAAACTCACATTATTTTTTTAGAGACATATTTAAATTCATAGGCAGCAGAGAAGACAGCACTTTGAAAGGCTGCCTCACAGTGATCTGCAGTTTTAAAGAGATTAACCCTTTGGGAGGATCTAATTTTGTTTATAATTTCCTTGCCTTCAGCTCAGTGGAGCATGAAAAAGATACATTCCTTCTCCCAAAACCAACCCAAGTACTTAGGTGAAAGCTGACTCAGAGAAAAGCAGCACGTAATAGTCTCACAGACCTGAAAGATGAAAGGTGTGGTCTTATCTTGGTGCCCACATTAATAATCCAATCTCTTCCAGGAATTTCATATATTAGTCAATGCTCATCGCGATTCAGTTTATAGAGCCATAGAGACTTATAATGGATCCATAAATACTCTTCCCTAAGTCACTGTTAAGACTGTAATTAGTTAGGAAATTATTTAGCTTTTCTATTTCAGACCTCAGCCAATAGGCTCTTATAATTTTTATTTGCCTTTACAGAGAAAAAAATATGTTCTGTGTAGTCATCCTTAGCTATAAACTTATAGAATGAGAGTTCCTTTTCTCCAGAATATTTTCCCTTTTTGCCACAAAAGGCATTTCTTGTTTTACATAAACATTTGAGTGGAAGTTTTTTCATTCTTCTGGAAGAGACATTAATACCATTGCCTTTTTTTTAATGCGAAGGATTATCAGACAAGGAAGAGGTTAAGTGGTTTATTTTGGTTTCTTGTAGAGTAGTGATGAGAGGTGTGTGCTGGCAGATGTGACCTTGGAGGTCAGTGTTCTGGGCACCCTGGAGTCACACAGCAGCAGAGGAACAGGACCAAGCATGACAGAAGAGGCTGTCCCTTACACAGCTTTGGACTGTGCTGGGTCACAGACTCCCCCATCCCTGCAATGTGCTGTGCACACTAAAATATGCTTGAATGTCTGCACACCTCAGATTGCATGGTGGTGTAGCTTTGTAGTGGCTTGATTTCTTCTGTATGACTTCTGATCCTGCTCCAAAGAATGCCATGAAATTGAATTCACTCACAGTGGAAGGGGCAAGAAGTTGTAGAAGTGCAGTCACCTATGTATATCCCAATGAATTATGTCTGCAAACATACTAAGGGAATACACAAACCTGTGCCCAGAAACAATCAAAAGTGATGTTGTTGCTGTTATTATTATTGTTGTCATTGTTATGGTTATTACTTAATATTAATTTATTTTACCTATTACCAATTTTTTGGCTGAATTCCTCAACGAGTATTTTTGGACTGTCCCTGTTTCTGTGTAGGTGTGTTCATCAGATCAGGACATGGATAGAGGATTGCTGTTTGATAGTCTGCACATGTGAAGAGATCAGAAACTAGGAGAGTGGTGAAAAAGCAATAAGAAGTCAAGGTAAACGTTCCACTGCCTTTTGAAGGGTCTTCACTGAAAACTAGCAGAAGACAATGCGGATATTTCTATTGTGAAGGGTGAGGACTTTATCAAAGAGCAAAGTGTCACCATTATACTTCAATTCTAAATATGGTAGTGCTAAAGTGTTTACAGGTCACATTAGCTGAACATGTGATGAGGTGATAGCTGACTATTTAAAGTCACTTGAAAGATTTTTTTGAGATATTTGGGACTGAAAACTTTGCCACTGTTTCCTTCTGGTATGGACATGGTTATGGGGCTTTATAGTCTGCCTTATTTCAAGATTTGTCTAATACCCTTTTATTTACTTTAAGTTGGCCAGGAGGAAGACTGAAGCAGAGGATATGGAGGCTTGCCCACTGTGCATGATCCTGGCTGGGAGCCTGACTTATTATCATTTAAAGTTTGCATTGGTTTCATTGCATTTTCAATATGGAACAAAGGTACTTCTGTATTTTTAATGTTTTTTTATAGATCTAATTCTATTTGTGTGAGGAGAAGTTTTATGATGTCAACATGTTGTATTACCATTTATATAACAACAGTCTATTAGGAGTCCAGAGCTATTAAGTAGGATTGTCCATACATAGTGAGCAAAGGGTAGAAACTGGGGAAAGGAACAGATACAGCCATAGTTGCCTGCTCTGTTTCACTCCCTCTGTTCCTTCCAAATATAAAGATCACACAAATATTTTTCACATTCACTGGGATGTAATATATGCTAAATTCACTTTAGGCTCAGATGACTATCAGGTTGTAGCAGCTTTTTCATCTCCACTGCAACAGGAAACTTTCATTTGATTTCCAAGGGGCTTGATTTTGGGTTTCTACTAAATTAAGTTGTTTGAGTTTTAGGGCCTCTGAAAACTGTTAGTGAACTCTTCCATCCTCCTCCATTCAATTTCATGCTTCTAATTTCTGTGCTTCTAATGAAAGGGATGTTTACTAGCAGGCATCTAACTTGAACAGATCTAGCAAGCTGATGAGAAATGTAAGTTGCAAAACATTTGATATTAATGAAGTTTTCTCCATCAAAAAGGTCTTATGTCAAAAGTGAAGACAGGTCTCTGCTTTTACTCTTCTTAAGTACTGGATGTTAGACTTTAATCATTGAACTGGAAAACCAATTACATGATTATTAATCAGATGCATTTTTTTCAACTTGGGGGAAAAAAGGCCAAGTGAAACATGAAGGTCCACTGGGAAACACTGCCAATTAAAGCAATTAAAAGAGAATGTGGAGTTCTTAATTCTTGCACTTGGCTAGAAAGATGATTGACTGGGCTTGACTCTCCTGGGAGTAGGTGTGCTGGGCAGTTTTTTATTTGCTTCTTAAGATCAAATGCTTCTGTTTTCTTTATGAGACATAATTAATTTTCTTTGCAGGAAACTTTACTTATGATATGGGTAGCTGATCAAGTTTAAAATGTTTGATCAGGTTAAGTGATGCCTGTCATTTAACATTCCCACTCACTGAGAGAAGCACATATTTCTTCCACTCTCATAACATTCTGCAGACAGACTTTCTGACAGCTGAAGTGTAGCCAGTAAATTTCTTTTCCATTAGTTGCAAATTGTACAATAATATACTAAAGTAATTACACCATAAATCTTCTTGCCACAAAGTTAGGCTCTGTGGTACACACTCATAAAATAGTGCAGTAGCAAATAAAATCACTGCATCTGTATATATTAGCCTTGCAGTAACTTTTCTGAGGGTGGTCTAAAACATTGACAAGAGTGAATTGTGAGGAACTGCAAGGAATTCAATGTTTCTTGGTTTTTATTAGAGGGGGGCTATAGTTCTTCAACAATTAGGACTACCTTGTAGGTGCACACAGTTCAGAGCAAGGATTATTACTAACAGTCTCTTTAGATGTGCGTTGTGAAGTATAATATTCCCTGGGTCTTCCAGGAAGCAGTGCATCTTAGTTGAAGATCTGAGTCCAAGACAGACTCTGTTGAAGAATTTAAGGAGTCTACCCAACCTAGACAGAATGCCTCTAGGCTTAAATCTATCCATTGCATGGTTCTAAAATGCTTTGAAGATCACAGAAATACAAATGAGAATATTTGCACTAAAAGAATTAGTTGCCAATACATCTGTTTTTGCTAGGTCCCTAGAAAAGAACAAACAGGTGTACTGTACCTGAAGCACTCTCTCCACACCTGAATGTGAAGAGTTGTCATTTAGCATTCACCACTGTATTGCAAACTGTGGCAATAAAATCATCACTTCTAGGCAGTTTTGTTCCCAAAGCCAAGGGCTGCCCTGGAGACAAAGCTGCCTGTAACCCTCCAGATACTCCTTGAATTGTGCAATAGGAAACTCCCTTCCTTTTTTGGGAGAGGATGGCAGCAGTGATCCCATCCCATCCCACCGCACCCTATATTTTTTTCCGTTTAGCCCAAAGACTGTAAAGGTCTGTATTTCAAGAGAGGCCAGGGGCTGATGCAGTTTTCCTTCAAGCTGTGATAGATGTTTGCACCCAGCCAGCCACAGAGCTTTCACATGACAAGGAGCATGTGCTTAAAACTTCTGTATTGACCCCAAGGAATGGTGATGTGCAGAGGCAGGTCAGGAAAAACTTAGACTGAAAAAGCCAACATTGCAGTGTCTGATTCTGCAGAACACTGCAGCCACAGACATATGGCAGGGATCAGTCACGGCAGCAAGAGCACAAATAACCCCCAGTGTGGGAGCATTTCAGGTGAACAGGCTTTGCTATTCTGTGAATAATTACCCTCATATAGGCAGTGTCTTTGTCTGGGTCTCGAGTGACAGTAGCATGAAATGGGCATTTGACTTTGATTCATCTGGGAACCAGGCATGTACAGGAGCAGTGGATAGATATTTTCCCTGCACATCAAGGCCCAGGAAGTACATTTGATTATATTCACTATATTTGGTGTGATTTGCTGCACTTAGATATTCAACTGCAATTAGGTAGTTAGAGACTCATTAATCTTCAGCTCTGTGCTGCCTATCATTCTGTTCCCTCACATATCTTAGCTTATGGGATTATTCTGAATGTTTTGATTAGGAAATATCCCTGCCTTGGAGCTGTTGCTGGTGGCAGGATTTCTGTGTGCATCTCCTGTCAGTATCTAAATCTCTTCTATTCAAGGCTAATTAGAGCACTTGTCTCTCAAATGACAATTATTATGTCTCTTCTCTGATTCAGAGATATATCAAAACCCTGCTGAGTTGGTGCCCTGACATTTCCCAAGAAATTGCTTTTTCCTTGATACCTGTGCATATTCCTTGATGAACTTTCTGATTTTTTTTTTCTCCCATTAGGATTTCTTAGGATGTTCAGATTCATCTAATTTATCTCCTTCTGCTTTCCTCCTTCCAAAAAGGGCTCACATTCCTGGTGCCCTTATTATATTAAAAATACTTTGAATTTGATTCTGCACTCACTGTCCTTCCTGCTTTTCAGTTCACTCTTTCATAAATAATTAAATAAGAGAAAAATAGGGGACATTTATTTGTACCTGTGACTGGGAAAGTACTTGTTAGAAAAGCCACTGTGGGGATGGCAGTGGGGAACTTCTGCTCTTGAGGGAGCTCTTTTCCAGGCCAGGACACTTCAAGGCAGCTCTTAATTCTCATTTCTTTTAACTGATGAGAGAGGTTAGTAAGTGGATGGACTTCTCCCTGCCTGCATCCTTCTCTGGAAGCTTTCGTCTAGTTTAGCCCTGGTCTGATATGGCTACATGGTTCATTGATGACATCTCCTACCAGGGAAGAAGACCTCAATACATCACAAATAAAGCTGACCTTTGTCCAGGTAGTGCTCAGCCACCCTGAAGAAATCAGCCTCTACAGGTTTATGGGGAATGTTTTACATACGTCTAATCACCCTGTTGCATTCCGTGTCACAGATGACAGAACCTTTGAAATCCCCAGGATGGTTTTAAGTAGCTATGAAGTTGAGGATTGTTTTCAAGTACTAGTAAGAATAGATTCATTCAAGATAGCAACTATGACCCAATCCTTATGCTGTACCATGCTGAAGGTCACCATGAAAGACAATGAGGAAGTGATGGACAGAATCCAAGCAGTTCATTTATTTCTGTCCATGCACAAATCACAAACAAATCTCAGTCTTAAGTAGTTCTTCATTCAGATCCCATTATTCTTCCTCTCTAGGGTCAGTGTATATTTGGCCTGGTAATAGAGCTGTCCAGTCACTGGAGATGCAAATGTTACTCTTCCACTTTCGATCTTCCAAGATTAAAGGTCTTTCTTAAAGAAAAAAAAAAAAGGAAAATAAAATAGAAGAACCTGTTATTCAGCCAGAGTATTGGATGTGCTGAAGAATGTGATATGAATAGAGCTATAAAGAGATCAGACTTGGCAATCATAGCATTTTTGAAATCTGTGGCTCTACCTCTCAGTTATACCCTCCTGCTGATGAAAAAGCATTGAATGAAGATGTAAAGCTGGGCATTTTGTGGAGTTTAACGTAAATGAGCATTAGCTCCTCTGAAGTTTTCTTTCCCTGTGAGTATCTCTAGTACATCTTACAAGTTTCCTTGAAGTTCAAACCTTTTTGTGTCTCTTTTTAAACAAATGTAGGTTGTGTTCTATTATGTTTGTGTCACAGACATAGGAAAGGTGGGAAACTGTTTCCTTTACTTCTTTGATGAGGTATTGTATCAGATTGATTATAATTCGCCCCTATATATTAAAGTTGCAAACTGTCCATTTTAATAGCTGTAATCACCTGCACAAAACTCTGCTGCAACTTTTAACCAACAAACTAACTTCTGTGGACATCTACAGTAGAAGAAATAAGTGGGGGAAAAAAAAAAAAAGAAAAAAAGAAATATGTCAGACAAGTAAATGCACATGAATTTCCTATGATAAGCATTTGCAGTTACTTTAGCAATAGCCAGATTTATTACAAATACTATAACTATACTATTGAAATTAAACAGTAGGAAGAGACCAACATAAAACTAGCCATTAATCTTTGTACATCCAAAACTGTCATCAGAAGAAAAGAGTTTTAAGAAAGGATCAGAGACCTCTCACTGTCTAAAGTCCCTGCGATGCTTTACTTTCCACTGCTGGGATACAGAGACACACACACAAATCATTCACTGTGTATCTTGCCTTGCTTTTATTTACATTTGACATCAGGGTGCAGCTGTACTGACTCTTCCCAAGTTAGACAAGGTCATATTCATCATTCCATGTTTAAATAATCATTGTGTTTTCAGTCTCTTGTAGTACACATCCTATTAGACCATTAAACTATCATCTCTGTTGAGTTTCTATGAAATTTTTCATTTTTCCTGTGACTGATGAATGATGATGTACTTCTTACCAAAAGCATCTATCATTTAAACTCCCACACTTCTCTGAGCCTTCAGTACTGTTAAAAGTCAACTTAATGCCTTTATGCCTTCAGTTCATGAAGACTGACAATAGCATTTAAATAGAGTCCAACGGGTACCTCCAGGTATGTGTTATTTGGGTTAAAATCTGGACTGCTTTGTCAGAAGTTCAGTTTCCTCTAGAGTTCAGGCTTTATGGTAATCTAGGTCAATTCTATGCAATTATGGAAGATCAGATAGAAGTTTTTCTATTAGCTCCTAGGAAAAGATGCTTATTGGGCAAGGAAGCTGGGAAGATTTGCGTTATGAAATTGTGTCTTCTCTGTCTTGCAGTCTTTCTGGGAACTGCAGCGGTACTGAGCATGAGATTCAATGTCCTTTCTCGTTCCATGGTGGAATTCACCTAATTAAATGTGTACTAAGCAAGTTCAGATTGACCAGTTCTTAAAAAAAATGACTAAGGTGTCAGTTGAACTAATGCTTATGGAGACATCATATTTTGTAATATCCAGGTGATTACCAAAGCTGGGAGAACCCGTGGAAAAAGGCAGACTGCCTGGGAAAGGTGAAACTGGCTGATACTGGCAGAGTGTTTTTCAGTGTTGATTCCTAGTCCCAGCCCTAAGCTGTTGCCAGCCTCATCAGAAGCTTTCAGAAGGTTATTCCACTTTTTGTGTGTTTTACCCTCTTGATGTCATACTTTATGTCTCCTGGTGGTTCCTACAGGAATAACACAGTGACCTTCGAGTGGAAGGTGACACTTTGGCAAGGGTTGAGAGGGATGAAGGTGATTCATGCTAATAGACTCTAATAATTAATGGCATTAAGAGCTGGAATAAACTCATTCAGCCTGTGTTGTGCCTTGGTCCAAAGACACGCTTACTCATTGCTCACATAAGTCAAGGTGTCAGGACATTTCACAGATGGGGTGTTGGTAGCAAGCACTGAGCGTCACTCAGGAAGCACAGAGGGAGATGCTGTTTTTCTAGAAGAGACTTCCCTAGCATTTTTGATTGGCTCTTGGCAATGACAATCTTCTCCACTAAAAGGCATCCCAGGAAGACACAGACCAGTCACATTGGAAAAAAAGAAAAACAAAACAAAACCAACAGCGAAAAGAGAAAATAAAAAGGGTTGAAGCCTGTGGCTGAGAGACAATCAGTGTGGGAGACCATTTGGCAGGTTTAGCAGAAGTCTATCACAGGTAGGATTGGGAATTCATGCTAATGTAAATATCAGTTTGCACAATTAAATTTAAACTCTTACAGCTGCTTGGTTCAGTATAATTCATACAGTCTCATTCACTGTGTGTCTGTATGTCTCATACTTCTGAGGATATTAGCCAATTTCAACTAAATCAGATGTAGGGGTCCAGGACAGCGGGACTTGGGATAATTCAATTCCCATGAGGTTTTTGGAACATAGCAACTGCAGATTGTGCCAAAGTGAAAACTAAGCACTCTGAGAAATTGTATTTGTTCCTTGGTTGGACATCACTTACAGGATATTCTCAACAGAAATAAGGAGACCACAGGAAATGCTTTTAAGCTGATATGCCGGAGGCTCAGAGTCATGTTAGCTCTCTGGTATGGGCGAAGGTCACTTTAGAGTGCTTTGACAATGTAGCAATGCTACTCTTGAGATGACTTGAATCCTAGCTTTTCTACATTGCCTATATTTTGCCTGGTAAAAGATCAGAAATACAGGGTAAAGCAAGAGAGTGGTCTCCACTGTAGACATATCTGTAACATCAGAAACTGAGTACAAACCGAGCAAAATCCACTATGCAAGATTAAAATGAAATGGAGTACAGCCTAAGCAGGGTGAGTCATATCCTCAGTCCTTAAATTGCAGTCGGGGAAATGTGTTGGTCAACAAGCAGCTCCTGTCTTTCTGCAGTCACTATTATTTGTATAGCCTGTGCATGTAGCAGTGCAGTCATGGTTGATGTTCCCACCAGTCTGCACTGTGCAGAACTGAAAAAACCCAAACAGATTCCACCTCATGGAGGCAAATATGTTCTGCGGTGGTTTTGTTTTCATTGTACTTGTCACTGTTTCCTCATCTTTACTGCCTCCAGGGAGAAAAGCAAAATATTAAACATCTTATCTTGGGCAAGAGAGAATAATTCAGAGGGATTTTCACCTTGGTACAAGCCTCCAAAGTTGGTTCTTTGTTGGAAAAGAGTATCAGACACCTCAGGGTTTGGAGAAAGGCACTGAGAGATTTCAACTGCTGATTGAAAATTTAACTGAGAACTTCTCTAGCAAGTATGGATTTCAGGGGAGCCATAAGGTTAAAAGCAAGCCAAAGAGTGAAGCTGGGGGAACTCATCTGGCTTCTCTATTGATATGGAGCAGGAATAGGGGAAATCCTGGGGTTAAACTTTCCACTGACCCTCCCAGAGGCTGTGAAACTCTACTCTCTAGGGACCAAAGAGCAAACCAGGTGCTGAAATCGCAGCAAACCTGCAATAATGGCTGCATGCTGGCAGCTTCCCATAGTGAATGATGTCTTTATTTTGCTACAGAAAGTGCTTTAAGAAAGGTGTGGAGTGTGAGTGATGGCTAGCGTGGCCCTCTAGCAGAACTGCAGATTCAGGCTATCTGAGGGACTCAAGGGGATTAGAGAGCGGCAAGACTGGAGGGAGCAAAATTTGCTTCTTCCTTCTACTTCATGACACAAGAACTCCTGATTGAGAAAAGTTGTGGCACACTAGGAGGGGCCTTTCCCTGGCCCCCCCCCCCGCCCCTTGATCTTCCTCATAATTAGCTCAGTTGTTGCCTGCCAAGATCTGGAATGCTGCTGCTGAAAATGTCAAGGCATTTCTTATGTTCTTCAGTATAAGAAACCACAAGTGATGACAAATCCAGCTGTCAGCCAGTCTTTTATCATTATGCAGCATTATGAAAATCATCTCTCCGTTTTGATAGGCCAACAGTGCCATTGATTGTACTATTCTCTGGCAGTCGGCGCCAGACTTATGATCCTTTCAACCTCATAAAGATTATCTTGGTTTCTTCTTAGCTGCATATTTTGTTTCTTGCCACTCGCTGTAAGAACACGTTTGGAACTACCTGGCTTTCTACCTTCAAGTATCCTATCAGGCTTACTTTCTTGTAGGAACTCAATTTTTTTTTTTTTTTTTTTTTTTTTTTTTGGTGGCAGCGAACAATTATCCAGTATTAAGAACCTGGGAGTCTTCATGCAATGATGTAATCTTGCATTGTCTGGCAGAATATTACAAGTAAAAATAATTAAAGTGTGTTTTGCATGTAAAATGCAATGGCAGATCTGTGGCAAAATGATGACTCATTTGGAGTGAAACTCTGAGTGTTCACATAGCATTATCTGTAAAAAACCAGTGATGACTGGAATCACCTTGCAATAGTAACACAACTGTTTCTTTAGGGCTTACCTCTGTCCACTGTACTAGATCTCTTTTGGAGTTGAGTCCTTGGGGCTTTGAAAAAACTTCTGGCAACTTTCTTTTGTGTTGTGGTTAAGCAGATGCACTTACTGCCAGAGGGCAATAAAATTAAAGAAGTCAATAGCAAATGACAACTGTTTATCTTATTTGAGATCTAAAAACTCAACTAAAACTGAAACTGACTTTACATGGACACAAAATACAGTTTGTGTGATAAAGCTCCTTGTGGATCCCAAATGAGCCTGCTGTCTCTTGCTAGTTGGAATAGCAAGAGCCTGGATTTCACTTGGTTATGTGGCATAATATACCAGATTTAGAATTGTGTAACTCGATTCAGAAAATGGTTGAACGCACTATGGAAAGCAGTTAAAAATATCATCTAATCTAAGGATTTAAAATCTACACTTGAAGTTAAGAACATTGCAAAATTGCTAAAAACTGTGTTTCCCTTGTTTTAGTTGCTGGGTGCTAAAAACTCTCGAATATCTCGCAATGGCAGATAGTGAATAAGACAATTTTTTTGAACTGGTGCCTGAAACTACTAAGTCTGTGAGCACTCCCAGGAAACCCATCCAAGGATTTATTTGAGAATCAGCATATCATGAGACCCTCTGGGAGCTTTCCTTCAGTCCTTCTTAGATTGTAAGGCTCCAGCCAGCTGGATGTAAGTCATTAAAGCTCCTTATTCTATCCATTAGTACGCTCATTAATATTTCTCAGTGACTTGGGACACAACATTTCTCATGCCAAGCTTAGAAAAGTTTTCTTTTCCATCTAATTTTGACCTAGAGACAGCTGTAAGGACCATAAGCTCACCACTGACTGAAAGAAAAACTTTTTATTAAATTTATGTTTGCAGAATCTGTCATTCTGGGCAAAGCAGTAGAGGCATTTTACTTTAGAGATTAAAATCTTCCATGAAGTTGTTCACTGTAGGGGTATTTAACTTTTGCCATTGGGCTCAGTGTTCCTGTCTGAAGCTTATTGAACTACTGACAGTAAAACAATGAGCTCTTCACAGCAGGTCTCGAAAAGAAAAACAAAGAAAGAGTTCTTCTGGGACCTTAGGAACTGGATAAACATGGTGCTAAGTTGTTCATATACTCTAGAGATGGGTAACATTAGAAGACAGCAGAAATAATTGCCTTTGGGCAGAAAAACAGAATCGCAGAATCGGGTTGAGGTGGGTGAGAACCTCTGGAGGCCTTCTTGCCCACCCTCATTGCTCAAGCAGGGCCACCTAGAACTAGTTGCCAAGGACCATGTCCAGATGGCTTTTTAAGATCTCTAAGGTGGGATCCAAATTTTCTTTCATTGCATGCGTATATTCATACACACATAGACATAAACTTTTATACTTATATGAATATAGATTATATATGCACATATATATAAATATATATAAATATACATGACCATGTTTTTTGACAGTAACATCTGGGTACTCAGCAGGAATTTGAGGATTTGCATTTACAGAGATATTCTGTAAACCTGAGGGAAAAAAAATGTGACCTATTTGATTCTACCAAGAAAAAACACTTCAGTGCTAAACACAGCAGGAGTGCTAATTGCTCTATGAAAATGGTGACATTGTTACTGTTCTGAAAGCAAACAGTAAGCAGTGGCTTCTCATCACTTACCATGCTGTAATTTAGCCTTGAGGTCAGAGGTTAAATATTTTCTTTTTGCTCTTGGCCATACATGAGAAAACTCATTAAGAGGATATTTTTTTTAAATAAAGTTCTTTCATTCCTAAGAGGAATTTATGGGAGAAGAGAACTAGGGGCAGTGAGAAGAGACTCAGAGCTCTGCAGGGTGTACACTGTGCTGCCAAAGTCAATGTTCTCTTTCTATACACAAAACAAGGAGCCCTCAGGCTTCAAAAACAAGTAGAAGAACTCACTTTCTGCAGGTTTTGGTTTTAGCTTTTCATCTGGGATGTAGTGTTTTGGTTCTTGCATACACAGCAACATTACTGGAATTTGACTTTCTCTTCAATGTTTTCTACCAACTTGGATATTTATGGCATGTCTCTGCTGATCAGTGGTTAATTATTTCTTCTCTCTGTGGTGCCCTTGTTGGGTTGCCAGTCGTTGAAAGCTCAGTAGCACTCATTCCTAGTAAAGTCTAGATAGTACAGGAATAGAGCAGTGTCGTAGTGTACCTGCTGAGACAAGCCTTCTAATTGAAGAAGAAAGAGTAGCATGGCTAGAGGGGCTGAAGTGAGGATGGGATGAAGGTGGCCCACGGAGACAGTCCAGGCTGGAGAGAGTGCATTGAATCCCATGTATTTTGAGCTTTGTTGCTTGGAAGACTCTCTTGGGGCATTATGGGGCCCTATTGTTTAAGATGTGGAGTGATGCTAGGCTCCTGGTACCTTGCACAGCAAGAGCTGATGTGCACGGCATCTGATACCTTCAGCTGAGAGTCTGATACTGCTGGTATTTTGATTGCAGCCCCTTTTCCTCCTGAGCACAGCAGCACCGGGAATGATGAGCAGAGCCTCTTCTGCTCTGATGTCTCCCTTCCTGCTGCATCCAAACACAGCCTTCCAGCGCTGCTAAGAGGCTTGGTGAGAGCCTATAAGGTCAACAGTGGCTGACAGAGAGGCTTCTTACAATGCTGCTAAGCCAGGACAGGGACTTTCCCGGCATTCCCAGCCAAATTCCCCTTGTGGATTCAATGTGACTCTTGGTACAAGCAAAACTCAGAGGATGAAAATACACATCTCCTCTGTCTATGCCTTCTTGCACTCATACTCCTTCTCCAACGCTGTATGAACCTTTCTTCCTCAGCTCAGAACTACTTGTTCTGCTGGGGCTTCTGCATAGCTGAGGACTTCAAAGCCTTTACTTAATTTGTGTTAGCACTTCTAAGTGCTGAATGAAGGTGTTAGGCAGAGGCAGGTACTTTCAAAGTATTTGTGTATAAACATGAAAGTTACAGCTTTCTGCTCCTTGCTCCTTTCATCTTTTCAGGCTCACAGATAAAATGTAGTTGAGTTTCTGAACTTTACAGAAAGTTGTATTAAAAGAGTGACTCAGACTCGGAAGTTCTTCTGCTGAGCTTCTTTTCTCTTACTCCATTCCTTTCCTTTTGTTTTTTCTTCCTTTTTCTTCTGATTCCCTTGTTACTTTCTCCCATTTATTACTTTTCAGCACTAGTTTCAGGTGGTTTTGGTGGACATCTTGTTACGTTGTTGCTTTGTGCGATATCAGGGCTGTGTACCACAGCCCCGTCACCTCTGATGTGGGTGGAAATTGTGGAAAATGTGTTACTTCAGTATTGTGTTGCCAGTTTACCTCCAGACTGCCAAGGGGAGAGGTACTAAGGATGTCTTTCCATTGACAACAGAGAGAACAGGGGAGACTAAAATACTCAATTTTCAGACATTTTCCCCCATATTTTGGGGAATATTTCAACAAAAAGGTGAGAATAGGAGCAGGAATGGCAATGATCTATCAGAGAGATGCCTTAGAATGCTACTATATCATCCAGTAACACAGAAAGTACTTCTGCTCCCTCAGATTCCCAGCAGGTTCCCAGCTTCGTTTTCTTTGTCACTCTTCAGGTAGTTAGGTTTATTTACACCAAGTTTCACTTCTTATATTGATACCAACTGGAAAGTAGCATTGACCTTTAAAACAGCACCAATAATTTCAACTGTTCATACATACACATCTGGGTTACAGTGCCCAGGTAACTGTAATGTAGATGTTAATGATAAAACCAGAGGTAGGATCAAGGACTCCTGAGACTTTTTGTGCTTAACCCACTAGATCAAAGATATAGAGCAACTGTAAACATGTAGGTCAGTGACATATTTGTTTTGCTGAGCCTTCCATTATTCCCAATTTTCTTTTAATCTTCTCACCAAAATCTGAGCAATGAACACTATAGTTACAAATACCTCCTTTTCAGGAAAAGAGGTAATTATCAGGCATCAGGAGTTCCATGAGTGAGTCACTCTAGTGAATTTCAGGATGAACCCCTTATGCATATGGCTCCTCTTGGAAGTTTGCATTGGTTGCTTGACTTTACTTGACTTGATTTGTGTCAGCTGGAATCTGATGATTTAACTGATAATAACTTGTACTGGTGCAGCCCTTTGTCTTCCAGTACTCACTCTATGAAGTATTGTCGAAAATTTTCTGCTTCAAAGGTTATAAAGAGCTTAGGTCCTTGAGGTATGCTTTTATTTATTTTTTTTCTAATGTTGAGAGCAGTAGCTATAATTTAACCTTTCTGTGCCTGAAACAAAGTTTGCTGAACTCCATTACACTGACTTCAATGGCTTGACTTACAGTGCTTAGTCTGTATGTGGAGACAAAAAATATCCTGCAAAGTGATTAGCTCTTTTATGTGATTGCCAATGTGACATTCACCCATAGAAATAGTACTTTCCTGAGATTAAGTTACTGACCACACTGATTATCCTGGGCCAAGGATATCAGGTAGAATTTGCAGCTCTTTCCTTTTAATGAGTGTCTTCGTGAGGATTTTCCTTGTTCCAATTATATCCACTGCTTCAGCATAAAAGTGCAATGCAAGGTTTTTTTTGAGGTCCACAAAGAATTCCTTAAAATTATGGTCAGATATTTGCCAGCAATGAAATTATCATCTCCCATGTGAGAGGAGGCAACTTCTTGTATACAGTTGTGCAGATCATTTCCAGAAAAGGTTGTTTAAGATAATCCATTTTATTTTGCATTGCAAGATGCTGGAAGCACAGTAGCTTTCAATTTCTGCAGTTCAGCTAAGGGTAGGTAAGTTCTTTAAATATGTATTAGTATTAGTATAAATTCGATATACATTAATATAAAACATGCTTGTTGATTGCTTGGGACTTGTGACCCTATCTTTGCCAACCAGTGTTACAGAAACCTTAGAAATCTGAATTTGTTGCTGAAGGGAATGCACTTCAGATGCTTTTTTCCTATTCAGTTTTTTGAATTCTTCAAGTTGCACTTTACTGAAAATCTTCTCTGTGGTCTCTGGGGGTTGGGGCAGGGAGGAGCTATATGCCTGTAGGACAATGTGATGCTCAGCTGAAGAACTCCCACTTCTCATGAAGCCCACCGCTTCCCCAACCTCACTTGGCATCAGGACAGCAGACACCTACACGTGGCACATTAAAAGATTAAGGCCTTAATGACAATTTTTAAATGCCATTATTAAATGGGAACTTCCATCCTGCAGAACACTTGAAAAATAACATTTGTAAAACTGCTTCCTGAGCAATATATTCCCTTTTCCATTATCTCATCTATTTGTATGCTAATTCTTCCTTTCTACTCAGTCTCTGCTTGAGCAGTTCAACACTGAATTCATGATTCTGTGTTTTGTGCTGTCAAGATTTTACTTACATTAACAAAAAATAGTGTCTCAATAATTAATCACAGATAAATTATTGACAAAGCAGCAACAGATGCAAAGGAAGAGTCTCTGTAGCTAAGAGAGGCTTTTTGGACAGGTAACTTTGCAATATTACAGATATATACATTTATTATTCAGTTATCAGAAATAAATCAATGCTTGTCTAGCATTTGATGCTCTGTGTGATACCACAAACTACTGCAAAAAATTAGCATTTCCTCTCAAAGTATATCCATAACCAGTATGCACATCTGTCAAAAGTATCTCCCAAGAGAAAAATATACTAGTTTATCCCAACTACACTTCTGTGAAGAAAGTCCTGCATATTTAGGAAGCACAGCTTTGCTGTCAGAGGAATCAAGTTAAGAGCAAACATATAATTTTGCATTTTTCTGCTTGTTTGAAAATGCTCATAGAGTCTGAATGTTCACACATATTAGTAAGAGCTCTGGAGTTTATTCAAGAAAGTTACTGAAACTTCAGTGCCTGCCAAAAGAATCTTTAGCCAAAGTTTTCAGCATCTTTTCTGATGCAAGAAGGGTTCTTCCTGAGCTTAGTACATTCCTGTGCATTTCTAAAACTCAGTAAGGGTTTGGCTATGCACTCTTAGCCCAAGGTAATGGGAGTTATGCTAACTCCATTGTGAGTCACCGACTCAAGGAATGGTTCAGGTTGGAAGGGACCTCTGGACCTGTCCAGCCCAACCTCCAGCCCAAAGCAGGGCCAACTCCAAGGGTAGGGAAGGTTGCTCAGGGCTTTGGGTTGAGGGTGGAGAGTCCACAGACTCTCTAGTCTCATGTTTCAGTGATTAATGTCTTTCACAGTGAAGATTCTTTTCTTTATGTCCTTGTGATTGTTGTCCCTCATCCTTTCATTATACTTCTGCAAGAGGAGCCCGGCTCCTCTTTCATAATCTCCTTTCAGGTAGTGGAAGACAGCAACCAAATTCCTCCCAAAGCTTCTCACCCGCCAGACTGAACACCCCCTTTCCTTTCAGCCTCCCCACAGCAGTGTGTGCTCCAGCCCCCAGTGTCAGTGATGACCTTTGGCTGAGCCCTTGCTAGGATGTCAGCAAACTGTGTTACACCTTGTATGTGCCACATGTACACGGCTGCCACTGTGGACTTTTACTGCAGCTCAAGTGATACACCCATGTATGTGTGAGCTCTGAGCAATGTTGGCCGTATCCAGAAACATATATACTTTTTTTCCAGATCTCTGAATAAGTCTGTATTGATATCATCTGCTCTCTGCTCTTTCACATCTCTGCAGAAAACTGGCTTTGAAGGGCTAAGTGTGGCAGGGACAGTCTTCCTCTTTAATGTGGCTGTAAAATATTAAAGTGTTTAGACTAGGGAAGTAATTTCAGGGTGTAGTTCAACATTATATCTCTCCTAATGAAAACCAATCTTCCAAGAGCTGCTTCAAGGCCCAGGGATGCCAAAATATTTCCATTGAATTTTATCCACTTTCTTTCTGTTCTAAAGAAAATCCAATTTTCAACTAAGCTATATCAACTGCATTTGGCATAAAACATGGGCCAATTTCACATGTCAACTACCTCAAATAGAGATGACTCCAAGGCTGAGGTTCTGTTTTCATGAAGAACAGTATAAAAACCAGGCTCCTTGTTAGCAACACAAAAAGCTCTGTATGGGGAAATGAGCTGTCTTTGGAATGGCACAACCGATACTTTAGCCTCAGGATCCTTTTCTTTTCTAAAGGTCACAGCACAATTTTAAACCCAGAATATGGAAATGCATTTAAATATCTGAAATCTAGGGTAAAAAAGATTTACTAATGTAAAACAGAAATGAAGATTTCGTATCTACCTTCCTCGTGTCAGAATTGACTCATCCCAGGAATAACAATTCCAAGCAGTGGGAAAATAAAACTGGACTTTCAGTGTCATGGCCTTGATTTAAGATGTTTTTCCTCACTGCACAGAGGGCTGGTAGCCTCTACAATAAGATGACTAGCTTGGTGGATGAGAGGACAGCAGTGGATATTGTTTGTCTTAACTGTAGAAACTGACTTTCAACACTGTTCTCTATTAGGTCCTCAGAGATGAAGTCCTAAGCTGATGAAATATGAGGCCAATAAATGGAAATGACATGGGGTGAAACGGGCTGAATGGCTGGACCCAGAGGGGTAAGACCAGCAGTACAAAGTCCAGCCAGAGGTCAGCACTAGTAGTGTACTCTAGAGGCTGATACTGGGCCCTGTACTGCTTAATATGTTCATTAATTACCTAGGTGATAGAACAAAGTACACCCTCAGCAAGCTCGCAGATGATACAAAACTGGCGGGAGTGGATTCACCAGATGAGTGTGCTGCCCTTCAGAGGGACTGAAGAAATGGGTGGAGAAATGAGTCAACAGTTATCTCATGAAGTCCAATAAAGGAAAAGGCAGCGCCCTGCCCCCTGGGAGGCATAATGGCACGCACTAGCTGGGGGATAACTGGCTGGAAATCAGCTCTGTAGAAAAGGTTGTGGTGGTCCTGGTTGACACCAAGTTTAACATGAGCCAGCAATGTGCTCTTGAGGCAAATAAGGCCAATGGCATCCTGGGCTGTATTAGAAAGTGTCTTTCCAGCATGTCAAGGGAGGTGATCCTTCCCCTTTGTTCAGCACTGATGAGACACATCTGGAAGGCTGGGTCCTGTTCTGGGCTCCCCAGCACACGAGAGAAATGGACATGCTGGATGGAGTCCAGCAAAGGGCCATGAAGATGGTTTAGGGGATTGGAGCATCTGTTGCACGAAGAGAGGCTGAGAGCACTGATGTTGTTCAGTTTGGAGGAGAGAAGGCTCAGGGGGATCTTATCCATGTGTATAAACACTTGGTGGGAGGACTAAAGAAGATGGAGCCAGATTCTTCTCAGTGCTGTCCATTGACAAGACAAGAAGCAAAGGTCACAAACTGAAATACAGAAAATTCCCTTTCAACCTGAAAAACACTTTTACTGTGAGGCTGGTTGAACACTGGCACAGGCTGCCCAGTGTGGAGGCTCCATCCTTAGAGCTGTTTAAAACCAAACTGGACACAGCCCTGAGCAACCTGCTGCAGCTGACCCTTCTCTGAGTAGAGATCTGGATGATCTCCAGATATGCCTGCCTAGCTCATCTGTTCTGTGATGCTTTGATTGGAGTATAGAAGGGACTTTTTCAAGATATGTTGAAGAAAACTATGTTATGTAATGTCAAGGATCATCAACGCCACTAGATCCTGAATACTACTTTGAGAAAAACTCAGAGCAAGACTTCATGGTAGCTGAGAATATGTGTTGATAACAGAAAATTATGATGGGCACATGTTAATTGTTCACCAAAATGCAGGCTTTTTTACAAATGTTTTTATCCTAGGAAGAAGCATCTTCATTAAAGTATTTGAACCTTCAAAACATGCCAGTCATTCTATCTGTAAGATGGTAAAACCAGCAAATCATTCTCATGACTATTTCATTACTAAAAAGTCAATGAAATTGAGACTATCTCAGTATGTGTGTATTGCCTTTCATTCACAACACTGATTTAACTGTAAAGGCCTATTAAAATAGAGATCAAAGCAGCTTCCAAGGAGCTCACTTGGCTCTGCAAAAGCGTACAGTACCTAGAAGAGAATATAAGAAAATGATAGAAAATAGAGGTTTACAATGTAATTTGTGATGGAAGTGTAATGGATGCTCATTGTACTAAATTCTGCTGAAGAGAAAATACCTTGGACTTTGCCTGGAGAGAGAATAGGATGAATGACAAAGTTTTATTGCTCTTTTGTTTAATAGAAGGTGAATAACTGAGTCACACCAGAAGTCTGAATCTGTATTGAATATGAAAACTGGATGTGAGTCCTAATCTGATGTCTTTATCATAAAACAGTCTTTCCTTGTGCTGTACAGAGAGGGGGATAAGCAATATTGCAAATAACCTCCGGACTGTGCACTTGAAATAAGAACATAAAGGAGTGAACACAACCGTGCGAGCAGCCGTGGAGTGGCATGAAGATAGATGGTGTCTGGGATGAGATGGGACTAAAAGAAGAGAAGCAGCAATGTGGTTTTTTCCATTGCAGTGAGTCACGTAAAGCAGGAATACACACATAAACTGAAGATTTTTTCCTTTCTTTTTCAACTGCCACAAAGAAGCCATCTCAGCAGCCACACAATTAAAGCAACCTGAGCTCCTCTCATGCACAAGGAGCAACTGTTTCTTGCTTGCAGAAGGAAATGCACTCATGTGCACGTGCACACACACACACACACTCTTAAAAACGGTTTAAAAATGTCAGATTTGACTTCCTGGCTAGTTTGGCAATTCTCTTCAAAAATAGCTCTCATGACTGCAGGCTGGCAGAGCTGTTCCTGCCTTGATTTAAATGGGAAAACTTAATTAGAGTTTGAATCTGTTGCACTGAAATGGAATTGTCTCTTGCAGGCAGAGCTCAGTCATGGACGTGGAGCAGGGTGAGCGAGAGGGGCTGTCAGAGGAGGCTGTGCCTGTGAGGAGGGCAGGTTGTGGGGGGCTCTGAGCTAGTTGAGACAGGGATTTTCCATGTGCTTTCATGCTGGAAAGAGAACATCATCACTCATCTCCAAACATGTGCAAGGAACTGCTGCTTCTTCCAGGCTTTTGCTCTCCAAACTCCTCCATGCCTGAGGAGCCCTGCTGGGTCTGGGGGTTTCAGGGACTGAGCACTGAGCAGCTCATGGGCACAGAGCAGTGACTCGGTTCATGAGGATGATCTCCCTTTACCTCTCTGACTTTGGACAAATCTCCACCCTTCTCCAGGCTCTTTCTGTCAGGTTTAAGGATGCCATTTGTGTTCCTGTAGTCTAGAAATACTTGTGAGGATCTTGGCTAGGCTGGAATTTAGGCATTGGCAAAATTTTTTGCTTTTTGGTAGCAGGTTGACCACAGGAGATGCCCCCCTTCCTTGTCCTTCCCACTGTCCCATTGCAGTCCCATGTCTCTCCTTGCTGCCTCCACAGCTGACTGTTTCCAGCTGTGAAGGGAGATATTTCAGTGCTGCCTCTGCTCCTGGGAGCCCTGAGCTGTCATCTGCATTTTCCTCATCAACATGCATTGAGATATATGTCTAGAAATTACCGACCATCCCTGTGCCTCTCTTATCTGGGATTGAACCTTAGTTTCAATTTGCTTTGTAAGTCATCTGTGTTGAACTGCTCCTCATAAATAGCAGCTTCCAGCATGACTTCTTTCATCTGTGGCTTATATTTCTGTGCAAGAGGGAGAAAACAGGTCTAATTTACATCAGAGCAGCTGGCTCCTCTGATCTGCCACCTGGAGACTTGGCCGATGGGGAATGTCTGTCTGCAAACTGGCCAGACCTTTGCTCACCCTGGCTGTACCTGTCTCTGCACTTGTCACTCAGCTGGCAGGGGGCAAACGTACCCCCTGGCCTGACCCATTTGGACCTGCTGGACACTCTTAGTGGATGTTATGGATTGCAAAGAACATCTACAAGTACTAGCAGTGCAGCAAGCTCCAGTGATTCTCTTGCAAAACCTGCAGTGTAGAGATGCAAGTGTGTTCATAGAGGCAAACCAGGAAGATGGTTTGTGCATGGGTAGGATGGGGCAGTGGGCAGGCAGGCTGTCTCTGATCCCCTGCCCCACCCTGAGTATGCCATTTAGTATGGTTATGAACATCTGGCTGAAGATGCTTATGTATTGTATTGTCCTTTGTCCAGGGGAGAAGTGCAATAGTGATAAAATATTTTTACTGAATAACGGTTCCCCTTGGAGAACCTGTTGCAGAAGAGGTGTTTAGGTCTTCCTTTGGGTATGCTGTGTGCAGATGAGACCAGATGGAGATGAAGGTGTTTTGACAGCCAGACCTCAGCCACACAATCAGGGGAGTCCTGGGTAAGGGTTAGTGCCCTGCACAGAAATGCAACTATGGACTATCTGTCCTTTGAGGAAATGCAGGCTAATGCCTTAAAGCTCTTCCCTGCAGGCTGCTGCTGCTCTTGCATGCATGGACGGATGCACGGTGTGGTCTGAATTGAGGTGCTATTGCATGTCCTCGGGTTACCCTGTCACTGACATGGGGCAGTTGAAGTGCTCACGCTGGGGCACGCCAGAAGTGTTAGACAAACTTTGGCAGTTACTGTAAGAGCCTTCTCCATACTCCAAGGAGATACTACAGGGGCTTTTGGCTTCTACTTGTTGTTTCTTTTCTTGTTTTTGTTTTGGTTTTGGTTTTGTTGTTGTTGTTGCTTTTGGATTTTTGTTTGTTTGGTTTTTTGTTTTGTTTTGGTAGGTTGGGATTTTCTTTGGAGTTGGTTTTGAAAGAGCAAAGGAGAGACTTTGGAAAAAAATGCCATAGCTGAATTCTAAAAATCGCATTGTGGTTGACAAAGGCAAGGCCAGTTAGCAAGGCAAGAGCCATAGCTGTGCAGCAGGGGAGATTTTCTGAGGAGGGAGTTCACAAAAAGGATATGGAGTGTCTGTGACACATGGAGAAACTCATCAATGCCAAAGCTGTGATGGGACCAGCAGCTACCCGAGCTTCCCAGGGCTGAGTATGGCCCTCAGCAAATGTCAGAGCTTGTCAGTGAGAAGGGGAGATCATTCCCACTGGAATACATCACACAGATTTGTGAGACAGACAGGGAAATTGTCCAGAAAGGTCTCCTGAGAGAGAGACCACAGTGGCAAAAGGGTGAAGATGAAGAACCACTTCATAGCTCAGGCTGTGGTTCCTGCAGCAGGTGCAGTGACGGCAGCACCTGGGAGAAACCCCAGGTTGGGGGATGGAGATGGTGATGGGGATCAGGCCTGAGAGGGAACTGTTCCTGGGCACACACTGCAGACACCAGCCATGTGGCCAGCTCTGCCTGCAGCTCAAGTTTTAATCATCTCAGAACAGAAAGAGCTAAAATGAAAGCAAGAGCTTTGTCTGCTCTGCGGTTCTTCAGAGAGAACTCAAAAGAGAAGGCAAGCACTACCAGGATGGCATGTCTGTTAAGTGCACCATCCCCCAGGGCAGGTCTGCTATCTGCTCTGCTGCCCCGCGCTGGGTCATTGCCCCAGCTAATGCTGCGGAGAGCTGTCCCAGTCCCCCACACAGGCTGAGTGAAGAAGCAGGTGAAGGGAGATTCTGTTCTTATCCTGGACCCATGTAGAGGGGGTGCCACCAGCCAGTGGTTAGCAGTGGTGGCCAGTACAGTAGGACATGGGGAGGAAAAATCCATCACTGAGCAGAGTGGCATGTGGTGGGGCTGGCTCTGTGCAGCCACAGAGCCCTCTTGTGTTGTCTGCTGGGCTGCAGACCAGCCAGAAGAGCAGTCTTTTCCTGTCACAAGACCAAGGAGGGTAAAAAATGAGTGGCTTAGGGTATTTTTACCCCCTCTTAGGAGTTTTCAGCTTGTGGGTGTTTCTAGAAGGCAAGAATGGAAGGAAAGAAATGATCCAAGTCCCCCTTGTCTGTGGGAGGAGGAGATGTATTCCGCACAACTACTGAAGAGCCCTACACCAGGAGGAGGGATTTACTCTGGGGCTGTTCCCCTGGTGTTACCTGTTATTAATTGGTTGATTTTCCAGAAGATATTATGGCTTCTTGCAGAAACCCAAGCCCTGAGAAGTTATTGTTTCAGCAAAAAGAAATGTACAAAAAATCGTTTTTCTTACAAAAATCCTGCTCATACGTTTTTTTCCCATGGAAAATAGCTACTTCTTTTCCCCCCCGCCCCCCCCCCCCCAAAAAAAAAAAAAAAAAAAAAAAGGTAGAGGTCAAAAAACCCCTTTGGCTGAACTGTCAAATCTCTGAAGACTGAAAGTTTAGGGATCCTTCCTTCAGGCAATATTAGAGCCACAATAGACTGTTCCACCCCATGTTTTTTATTCTGACCTGTGCGATCATTGCTACAAAAGGAAAAATGCTTAGTGGAGAAGAGGAAATGAGACAAGGTTTTACCAGCCATCTTTTTCTTTCGTAAAATAAGGGGTTATATTTACTCCCTTCTGTAGTGCTCTATGCTTTCCTCCTGCTCCTGCAAAACACCTAAGTCTCTGCAAGTAGCCCCCTTCACTGCAATCTCCCTTTAAGGGAAGCCACCTTAGGCACATGGGCTTTGTGCAGTGGAAGCTGAAGATGTACCAGGGAGCCCTGTTCCAGTGGAGTCCCCAGGGAGACAATACTGTCTTCCCTTCGCAGTCATACATCATTGGACAGGTTCCCAGAAACCACAAGCAGATTAAATTAGAGGATTTTTTTCCCTTACAATGGCACAGGTATGCTCATCTCTTTTTAATGGTTTCAAAAAGTGTAAAGCCAGGAAGGACTATTAGATCATTTTAATTTGCTTGCTGATATTTTTGTGTAAAGTATTCTATTAACTAGGCATTAATCTCCAGCAGATATCACCAGCAAGGAAAAAAAGAGGCCATCAAAGCTAACAATGCTCTAAAACTACTGTGGGAGGAAAAAAAAAGGATGGAAAATGCTTATGAAAATATGTCCCATGCTGCATAAAAAGGTAAATGTTATCCTTCCCCCTGTCTGCACTAAATTACAATGAATCTGAACAGGGAGAAAATTATTTTCTGCATTCAGATCCAGTGGTCTCCAAGACCCCGAGAATACAAACAAGGACCGTACGACTCAATCATCCAAATACAGTGCAAGGGAGGTCTTGTTTTCAATCACATCCATAAGCAGCAAACAGGGCTGTATGTCAGAATCTGTTATTTTCCTATTTATAATCTGTCGAGTAGACTCTTCTTGTATATATTTAATATGTTCAGGAGGTTAGGAGGGGGTTATGAGAGGTTAGGATGCTGACATATGTTTTGGAATTTCCTATCCACTGAACTAGCTTTTCCTAATAATTCGAGGTGTTGCAAATGAAATAAAATCTTTCTGATGATGTTATGTATGTGTCAGCTTCTGTTTGAATAATGTATCCTGTATTTTGGCAGCTTAGGATTGGATTTTTGATAACCATTTCATTCTCTCTGTATTACTGCCAGCATGATCCTACTTGATCTCAGTGTTGGCAACAGAAATGTAAGAATGAAGACCTGTCTTAGCAATCTCTTTAGTTTACATTTAAGCTGCTTTTAACCTGAGTTGTTGCTTTAGCACCCTACCAAAATATTTGGAATTATTTTATTTTTTTAAAAGATATTACCTTCAAAATTTAAGTAAGTTAGATAATGACAATATTTTTACTCCTTGCAGATTTGGGAAATACTGCATTATTTCAGAACAAAACTTGTGGATCTCTTTCTTCCTCATCCTCAGAGCATGTGTTCTTAAAATCTGGAAAGCATATAGATTTGAAAAACAATCAAGTAGCATGACTTCTTGGTGTTGCATTGTTATGCCAAGATAAACAAGATGCTCCTGGAGCATTCCCTGGTATAGCTCTAGTTACACTTTCGGTAGGAGACAGTTCCTTAACCTGGCCCACGGTAGAGATCGTTAATTATTCATCCATTTACTGACTCCCTCTCTCATTGTCTTCTTGCAAATCCACCCCTTCTCCTACTGACTGTAATTGAATTGGCTATCTGTATCAGGTTCTTAGATTCACCATATGCTCCCAGTCTAATATTATTTATCTGAGATTAATGGAAACACCACCAAGAGCAAGCGAATGCAAAGCCTATAGGAGTGGTCACAGAGCATCTTGTTGCACCAGATGGTGGTGTAGCCATCCTGCAAGCTATCAGGTGAGTGTTACTGATATTTAACATGTTCTTTACCTTTTGAACTGGAGGAAAATTTGAGGAAATGCTGTGAGATGATCCCTAAAGCCTTCCAGTCTAGAAAAAGAGAGAAGTGTCATTTAAAAGGACAGTCGGGGAAAGAAGCCAAAGTGCCTATGTGATGATTCTCAGATGTAAGGCAAGTCTGTAAAAATGGCATGGATTTTCAGGATTTATGTCTGAACATGAATTTTGCTTTTCTGGTCCTACTCATCTCTGTCTTGGGAGTGTTTTCATGAGTTACATAAAAAAAAGGTGTTATTTGCAAGCTATCTCTGTCTGTTCCATGTTACCCTTGCCAGAAGGTGTCTCACTTGCATGGCCATTGCAAGAAACTGTAGATTCATTTACTCTCTATGAGATATCTTTAGGTGCACTGCATATTGCTAGTTTGGTTTAAGATGATGTATTGCAGCCAGTCAGCAACATGATTAAAAGAATATATTATCCTAAACTGGGTAACATCCGTGCAAGGCTTGAAAAGCACAGTATGTTTCACAAATACTAGTTAGCAGCAGAAATATTTTTTTCAAGGTAGATTACGTCAAAAAGAGGAAAAGCCAACAAGGAAAAGGGGCAAAAAGAAAAAGAGCAAGCAAGAAAAAAAAGACTAGTGAAGGGGGAGAATGTACTCAAGTACTGCAGCACTGGTAAAGCTGAAAGAGGTGGGAGAAGACAGGAGATGATGTGTCAGAGAGAAATAAAGCAATGGGGGAGTGCAGTCTGGTCAGGAGAGGGGATGCCCGTGAAGGGAGGACACGTCTGGTCAGAGGAGATGGTGTAACCAGGAAAGGGGAAACAAGTGTCTCAGGCTCCTGCTGACAGCTCTGCTGGTGGTCACATCCCTGGGTTGTTTTAGTCTCTTAGCCAGCTGGATCCCGGCTGCGTGAAGTGTTCTCCTAGGGCTGAGCTCTGCCCTGGCAGGAAGCTCTGTAGCTCCGATTACAAATTAATTAACTCAGTTGAGAATGGGAGATATGATGGAATGGGGGGGTGGGGTGGGGGTTGGAGAGAAAAGCATAGCTAAGAAGTTGCTTTAATTAATTTGGTTTTCATCAGTGAAGGTTTGAAGACATGACAGATGTTTTCAAGGAAGCAGGAAGGCTTGCTTAAGGAATGTGTTATTCAGAGCTTAAAAGGTGCTGATTACAAATTGCTCTGTGTATGCTTAAGGTTGTTAAGTGTAAAGAGCTCTTAATAACTAAGCTAATAAACTCCTCAGTGTTTAACCTTGATATTTTTATTTATGTCTTTGGAAATATGCTAGTTTGATGCATAAATAGCAAGACATATTTTGTCTTGGAACAAATAACAAACACGCTCAAAGATATCTTCAGCATAGCAAGAAGTGAGGACTTTTTTCATGTACTTTATTGGCCTTTGGTATCTTTTGTGTTTCACGTCATCCACCAGTGAAGTGGACACAAACTTTACCTGCATGATCTTTTTTGAAGCATCTAGCAGATCTTTGATTGCATCTAAGTAACGCGTGAAACCTGCCAACACTGACTGGGTGGGGTGGGGGGTGCTTTTAAATGTGGATTAATTTAAAATGCTTTAAGATTGAGAACTTTTTTAAAGAAAAACCTGCCTGGCTAACTTGATTCCCTAATTCCAAGTAAAAGCTCTTTCCATTTTCTCTTGCAAAACCAGTTCAAAGACTAAGTTGCAAATAAGATCTTTTCCTGAGAAGGTGAGATTTTAGAGTGAGTTCCCTTTGTTCAGTGGGCAGAAAGATCTCTTGAAAAAGCTGTTACCCAGCTACCCTTAATGCCTATCCCCTGAGGCAGGCATGGCCTATTTTAACTGTACTTATTGATCTGTGTTATGAAAACAATTAGAATAGCATTCATGAGCCATAAAACCATAAGCAAATATAATACGCATACTTCACTTAATTCAATAAGTTTGGTGGGGGGTGTAATATGCCTCTTGAAGCGTAGCTGGAGGATATCATCTTGATTTACACTGCTTGAGAATGTTCTGGTAATGTATTTAATAATAACAACAACAAAAATAAGGCTCAGCAAACTACCTGGTTTATGCGGTTTTGCAAAATCTCTGCTCTCTGCTGTCATACACACCAGCCTTGGCTGGTCCCAGACCTCCTCCAGCCCCACACCTGCAGGAAGGGAGGGAGCACGTGCCCCCCTGTCCTCCTCTTTTCTGTTGAGATGGCAAATACTTCAGGCAGGAACTGCCTCTGGCTGGCTCTGCACAGCACTCTCTAGAAAGTAAGGTCTCATTTCAGGTGGGACTCTCAAGCACTATAGTGGTACAAATAATTTTATGTAATGATTTCATTTTGTTTCCAGTCCCGGGCTTTGTCCAGAGACTTGCAGTGGAACTATTAGGCATGTCTGGAATTGTTATGAACCTCTTTCCCCAAAAGTGATTTATCTGACTGAAGGTAATACAGTGTAATTGTACTCCAGCCTCTGACTATTATTCTAAGACAGCTCAACTCCTGTCTCTCAGAAAACCATCTCTAGATGAATAAAAGTGGACTGCTCTGAAAACAGCCACTGCCCCTTCTGGAGGCTGGTATCGTAGAAATTGTAGGTATTTTGCTCAGATGCATACACTGTATACCCATCTGTAGTACCAACCTTCAGAGACCTCCCCAGCTGCTCAGGGCATTTGCCCCATTTTCAGACTTTAACAGCACGTCATGTCAAAAATGAAAAGCCCAGGGGATCAAAAGTCCTCAAGACACCAGGAGCAGTAGCAAAATTGAATGTATGTATGTTTACCTCATCCTGTTCTGTTTTCCCCAGCTTTAAGACAATGTTTCTTCTCCACTTTGGAAAGTATTTTGAGCCAGAAGTCTGTGGAATCATTTGGGTTTGGGTACAAATGTACTGCACTGAGAGAACTGCACTGGGAGAGCATGGCCAGGTCTTAGAGAGACGACGTGACTGATGAACGGCCTTCTGAGGCCATTGGCTACTATGGGAGCTGGCTGGCTTCACTGAATTGCCTTCTGAGTGAGGAAGATGATCTCATTAGAGCAACCCCTGCAATGCTGATGGGGACTAAGCAGTGGATTGAGCTGGCCAAAGAGGCTGCTAGGAGCAACTCTAGCATGAAAAAAGGTGGAGGAATGTGATTCAGTAACTGTCCAGGGAATAACATTATTCTGAACTGCTCTGTGCATGAAATAATAGAGGGCACCTGCTTTGCCTTGCTGAAGGAAATGTGTGGGCTCACAGGAATCATTCGAAAGGGACGGACTTTGAAAGATACTTTGCAGCTGCTCTTGAAGCTGAGGAAGAAGGCCAGCATTGTGCTGAACATCTTCTTTAAGGTCCTAGCTGTCTGTGTTAAAATGTCTTTCATACCTCAGTTCTGAAAACCTTCCCGTGCAAACACTAAACCCCTTTGTCACTGCTCTGACTTGGACCACCACACACAGCCTATTTTCTGCCACTCAGGTGGTCTGCCTGCAGGACAGGATGGGAGCCATCACTGCTGGGGCTTAGTCCAGCTGCTCTTCTCACGTGGAGCTACCACCACTGCTGCACCGCTCTGTGGCCAAAGCCAATGCTCGGAACTGTCACTGAATGTCACACAGCTGATTGATGTGGCAAAGTGGTGCATTTTGGGATGCTCCAGGGCTTGCTGCCTGGCTGAACCTCAGAAGCATAAAGCACAAACATGTTGTCTTCTTTGAGGCCTTCTAGGTTCCACATCCCAACTGCTGATAGCAGAAGTGAAGTAATTTTAGGCACTGAGAATGAGTAATTGCAAATTCTCATTCTCTGCATGTGTACTGTGAACACTAAACAGCCATTCAGGAGTACCTGGCTCTAGCCAGAAATGGTGAAGGCAAGCATGATAATGACCAGAAATGCATTTGCAGACAGAAGTCCAGTCACTACATGAACTCCCTCTGTAGCTAACAATCTTACAATCCTGTAGCTTCTGTGAATTTTAAAATAGGCGTTTTCAGGGCGTCCTCAGAATAACAAACAGCCTCGGGTGAGAAAGATCCTCATTTGCTGCAGTACCCAGTGCTTGACATATGACAGCCTCAGAAACCCAGAAGTGTCCCTGCTTGATGTGCAGCAGGAATACATTTCTGCATTATGTGCCCATCAACATGGCCTGACCGATGCAGTGAAGACCCACATGTTTTTCCTACCAGAACATGTGAATACACATGATAAAAATGAACATTCCTGCTCAAAAGTGCATGAAAAATACAAATTTTTACTTCTTGAGTAATTTTGTGCTCAAATTCTTGTACCCTCTTCCTTGTATAGAAGACTGCTCCTGTAAAGGGTCTACTGGGCTTTTCCTTCTTGGCATGGGAAGTTTTTTGTATTTGGGATATAGATTTCTGGGACCATGAAAAGCAGAAGAAAACTTTAAAAATGTGGTTGGAGGCTCAAAATTCAAAATCTTAAGCTTGGTCAAGGAAGAAATTCTGGGCAATTAGTGAATATCAGTGATCTGCTCTTTTGAAATTGAGAGCTATCTTAGAACAGACTCTGCTTTAAAGCAGGTAAAAGTACCAACTCAGAAACACTTCACACTGACAGGCATGAGGTCTGTATAAATTGGTAAAATCTGTCTGTGTTTTCGCTGGTGCTTTTCTTGAGTGCAAGCATTTGTTCTGGTTTTGCTTTAATTAGTCCCTCATAGTGCCACTCTGACAGACTAAATTAGGTGTTGGTAATAATATACTTTTTAATATTTTTTTAAAAAATATTCTTTTTAATCCTTGTAAAAAGTAGAGCTATATATTTTTTGTGGGTTTTTTCTTTTTTTTTCCTCTTTGAATACTGCAGGGAAATATGACAGAAATCACATTATTTTTTCCTCATATTTTGTAATGCCTTGTTCTAAAATTTGCTGCTTATGAGACCGTTTGACAATATTCCATATGAATAGGAACTCTGTAGAAATAACTGACTTAAATTTTTCTAGTGGGCTGTTGCCTGAAGAGAGAGAAAGTCTTATTGTGGCTTCTCAGTGGTGACTGCATTCTCAATAATGAAACATGAAGAACAATTTTCTCACCTTGCATTTATACAAATGTTAACAGTAGAAAAATGAGAAACTTAAGAAAACTTCCCAAACAAGACTTCTAACCATTCTTCAAGCCTCCCAGGTATCAAAGAGCTTTGCAGATCAATGCCATTATTATAACAATGACAGGACTTTAGAAAGCCATCACACATAGGGGGAGCCTATGGTTTGTGACAGATCCTATTGGAAATGAGCATCCCTTATCCCTGTGTGACTTCCTGTGCTTCTCAAAGGGTGTAGTTTGAGAGGTGTTTGGGATTCAGCATTTATGATGGAATCTGCAACAAAACTCAGCATGGGAACTGCAAGAAGGTATTTAAGTAGCTTGAGTGAGAGTCAGAAACTGGTTTAAAAAGCAATTCCTGAAGGTACAATCACTTCTGGCACCAGAGTAGAAACACTTATGCATATTTCTGCACCCTGGGGCAGTTTTCAAGTATGTAGCTAATGTTAAATCCTAATGCAAAGGGCTTTAATTTTTCTGTTTGATGGGGAGCACTCATTATGCAAATAAGCTAGCCTTTGGGCAGCTGTCTATATTCCAAAGTTTTTTTTTTCTTCTTTTTTGGAAGTATGCTAGTTTAAAATGGAAATTTCCACACTGAAGTTACCTATTTAGTCACAGCTTTTTAGTGTGCCTGGAAAATGTGAAGTGGAACACAATCAGATACAAGCGTAGAATCACAGAGTCATAGAATGATATAGTCACAGAGTAGCCTTGGTTGTAAAAGTCCTCTATGATCATCAAGTCCAACCATTAACCTAGCACTGCCAAGTCACCATTAAACCATGTCCCTCAGCACCACCCCATCCTGGCATGATGTTTCAGTTCAGCACTGTCAGTGTTGTAGATCCTCCTAGACAGGGAAATTACAGCAACCTCCACTTGTCCTTGCCTTCATAGCATACGTAAAAAGTCCTTGGTTATTTCCACAGCTGGCCTCTGGTGGCAAGCTAAATCCTGCCATTCTTCTTGACCTACCTCCACTCTCTTGGGTTTTGGGGCAGGGATAGTTTAGATTAGAGTGTCCTCAGTGTTATACTGGTAGCTAATCTCTATACTCTGTTTTACAGTACTCCTGCTGCCCTCCTGGCATTTGACTTTTTAGGAGAGACCTCAATCCAGTCTTCCTGACCATCATTTCCCATGTGGCAGTGCCATGAGGAGCAATGGGAGACATGGCCAGGTGTGAGAGGTAAGGTGAACATTTTGGCCTATGCTGTCCTCCAGTTTCCTCATCTGGTGGATCCCATGGCTTTCCTGAATGTGGGCATGCATCCAGGTAGGATTTGTCCGTGTGATTACATTAGGTAAGAGCACAGTGTTTTGTAGCAAGGGCCTTATTCATCACCAGCAAAGTCAAAGAATTAGTCAGAAGAGAATCTGAGGACATATCCTGTGCTTGTGTAACTCATATGCCATCACCAAAGCCAATAGAGTGAGAGTATTTTATATCTGCAGAGTTATTTTACTTCTGATGATACTTTTCTTCTTCCACCACTGCAGTCTCAAAAATCAAAAAAGTATGGAGGGTTCAGGGGTTTTGACCCCCATCACCATCTTGAAGTCTAGGGGCCTTTAAGAACTAGACTTTAATCTCTAGGGAAAGGACAGTTCATAAGGAGCATGAAAACTTTTAAAACAAGAAAAAACATTTAGTAACTTAAATTAACTTCTTCTTCATTGACTGCTCTGTCTCAGAACATGGTGGCAAGAACCTGGACATTCATCTCCAGGAGCAAAGTGAGGGTCTGGAGCAACCCCTCCCTGGGAGCAGTGGAGGAAAAGAAACAGCCCCCCTTTTATGGTGCTTCTCGTTTAGATGAAATTGTAAATTATCTGACTAATATACTTCCTCCCCACTCTGATTTTCCTTACCAACAGCCCTCATTTCTCATACTAGGTTGATGGTAAAACACCTGCTTCCCAACATCCAAAAGGGATTTGTTGTGCAGTTTTAAGGAGAACTTTCCCTGCTGAGTTCAGCTTGCTTAATTAAGTAACAGTTTGTGAAATGCTTTGATACTTTGGATCCATCTGGAGAGAAGATGCTCCTGAAATGGAGCTCATTATCCTAACAATGCAAACAGACCTGGGTGAGCAAGGGCTGGGGGACCAAACCTCGTCTATAAGGAAAATGCATGACAGAAGATGGGCAGCTTGCTGAGGGGAAAGCAGGTGGCTCTTGTAGGTTGAGTGGGAGCTCTGCTCTCCTGGGGAGGGGAGCAACAGCAGCATAAGTGCTGAGACTGACAGGAAAACTTAGTGGAAACACTTCCTATGTTGCTGGGCGCAGCTGCAGCGCAGCACTTTGCCGTGCTTGAAGACTTAGTGTTGCTGATCTTGCAGCTGGAGGTGGTGAGATGCAGAGCCAGGCAGGGTAAGTTGTACACAGTGAACTTCACTTTTCATCCATCTCTGTAAAATGGAGGTACATGGTATGAGGACTCCAGGCTTTCAGAAGTTTGGGATGATATTAAACAACTCTGGGACATTTTTTAGATGAAGAGCGCACAGTTAGTTACTGAGCAGCCTGGCACATGGATGTGGCTTGGTCTCCCTCCTTCTCAAGCACTCTGCCCGTCACATGCTGCTTGTGGTTGTGGCTAAGGGTGATCAAAACTATTAACTCCCACTTGCCTCTAATTGATGTGCAGAGGAACATGAGGGCAGGGCCCTCAGAAGTGTGCAGACAGCTCGCAGGATAATGGTCCATAGCATCCACTTCACTGTTACGGCTACTTTCTGCTTGGGATGAGCACTACAATGCTGTGCCACTTTCTGCTTTGACGTTCCTGCTCACTCCTTTTTTTCTGATGCCAGGAACAACCTGAGTACAGTGGTCAGAGTGGCTTTCTGTGTTACCAAACATATTTTGGAAGGAAAAAGTGCAATTACCTTATCAGCAAATAATTTCCCACAGGTATTCTACTCGTCTGCTGCAGAGGACAAAGTGAGCTATGGGGAAGGCTGCTGAGGCAGTTGTGGCTGGCTGAACCAAAGCTTACCACTTCATACAGTGGATGTTTTTTGCCTCTGCCATCTGGATTGTAGGACCCTTTGAAACCCAGCATTTTATTTTTCTAACACTTGGAAAAAATAGACCCTGAAGGAGGGAAAACAAGCAAACTAAATCAAAACATATTTTCCCAAAATACACATAAACTTCCCCTTCCAGTAAGAAAACACCCTAAGGACATTGGATCTCAGCATTAAATCCAAGCCTTTGGAAACAGCCTGCATAAGACAAACAAGGAAAGAAGTAAACCCTGCTGTTCTGCCAAGGTCAGCCACGTGCTTCTGGTGCCTTTATTCTTGGAGGGAATGCAAGGGTCACCAGGAGGATCCATGTTCTTGTGACATTTCAGGAACATGACAGGAAGAGGAGAGCAAGGACTCTTGCTTTTGATTTTGCTTGGACGTACCGAGTATCCCCAACCTGCTGTCTCTACAGCTGAACAGGTACAAATTCTATGCAAGTAGAGTCTTCTCTGGTTTTGTCTAAACATGGGTGAGGGGGTGTTTTCTGAGCTGGGTGTGGTTATTATGCTGGCTCAAATAAAAGCAATGCTGTGCTTCCCTTTTTCAAAGCGCACTGCAGGCCTCCTTCACTCTCCCTGCTAATTTTATCCTAAGGGAATACCAGTGACTTTAGAGAGTTTCCTGGTGTCATCAGAGCATCAGACACTAATGATGCCAATTTACACATGAAAGGGACAAGTACTGACCTAAGGTGGCATATAAAGAATGGTTACAGCTATGTTTTAGGACTGGGTTGGTATTTTCTCTTGCTTTCTTTTCAGAAATGAGCTGGCACAGCTCTAGCATTGGTGACCAGACATCACACAAACATGCCCTGAGCTTCACTGTGCATCCATGGCCTGCCCAGGAGAGCTCCCTTCTGTCTGAATGCAAAAAAGCCCTGAAAGAGCATTCATAGACGTAAAGACTCCATTTGAAGAGGCAGAAGAGATGTCCAAGAACTACTTTTATGATTTTTATTTTGAAAAGAGCCAGGTGTTTGATTAAAGACCCAGCAGCTGACATTTCAAAAGCCACAGAATGGTCCTGACCTATCTGCAAAATACAGTGAAAGAGAGAAGAAGAAAGGATACCAAGGAGTGACTTCCTTTTTCCTTTATGCCAAGGAAACATCCTGCTGCAATGGCTTCTACAAGGTTATTGGAAAAGGTCCTCTGAAGGGGTGAGGTGGATGGCTGTACAACAGGAGGAGACACTGACCTTGTGTCCCATTCCTGGGACTTTACAGAACCCAGGAACAATTGCAGAGAGATCTTCAGTGGCATTCGACATGAGCTTTCATCACTCCTCAGAGAGTCATAGATGTACCTGGGGTACATGGGGTCACGTTTTGCTCTAGTGGATGGAATGACAGCTGGATAGGAATTGCACAGTTTTCCAGGTAGCAACACTCATGGTGCCAAGACCTGATGGAGTACTTCATGCATGGTAGCAACACATAGGTCTTCTATCACCTCCTGTACAACAATGCCAGCACTATAGGCAGTTATCTCAGCTGAAAATCAGAGCCATGCTGCAAAATGGGATGAAGATAGGAAAGTCTGTTCCACAGAGGGCAGGTATGAAACTCAACAACTTGACCGTCAAAGAGACTGAAGCTCCTGCTCCACTGCAGTATGGTATGGAGGTATAGTTGGGCAATCTCAGCGTGCTGCCAGCTGCACCCATCTGGTATTTTCCTGTCTTTGACTCTGCTGCTCTTCCAGATGTCCTCATACAACTTTTTGAAGTGACTGAACTGTCAAATTCTTCCTTGAGTGTTTCTCGCTGTCTCCACAGTGAGAAGACTAACTGCTGCAGGGATGGGCCCATATGCTGCAGAGCAGATATTACTCCCAGGCAGCTGGGATGGGTTGCTTATATACTGTGAAGGTTTCCTTGCTTTGCTGGGAAATGTCAATTGGTGCTTGATTACTTAACCTAAAAATTCAGAAGAAAATTCAGCATAGGAAATAAAACACTATTTGATGAGTAATTCGAACATAAGCTATAATAAAATGTGTTACTTTTAAAATGAAAAATCAGCTTCTTTCATCTATTTGCTATCAGTTTCAATTTTCCAAGTTTTCACAACTGCAGATCTAAAAGAAACCACCAAACCAAACCACCTTTGCTTTCAATATGTTGGAAACTCCAGAGAAAGACTTCAGGCTGAAAATCTAGAATAATTTTACTGAAATTACTCCAGTTTTATAGCTGTGTTCACAGTCCTACCTCAATTCCTATTTCCTTTTAAGGTATATTTATGATATGCCATTCCAAGACACTTTTAAAAAGATGTAAATCTTTTCATCTCTTTTTCCATTTCCAGACAGGATTTAGTATTTATGCTAAATTGTCAGCAGTTTGGATAAGGTAGGTATGAATTCAAATGGTTGTTTGCTTTCAAAATCCAGCCAAAATTTGTGTAAACAACATCATTTAAACATCATACTCTCAAATCCCATTGCTATCCATAAGTTGTGCAATTAGTAGATGGGCCAAAACTGAAGTAAAGTGTAATAACTTCACTGAAGTCAATTGCATTTGAGCTAATTTGCTTTAGATATGATCTGGCCCATTTTTCCCTTTAGCACTATATTGTTCTGCTTTAGTTTACATGAAGTTTCTTATTTTGGCCTCCAAATTTCTTTGCAAAAAAACCACAGGGTTTTTTCTGCATCCTCTTGGGTCATAATTGCTATAGTAATTGTTATTCGTGTCAGGACAAACTCATAATTTTTTTCATGATTAAAAAAGCCATGAAAGCTGCACCTCCATTTCCTCTCCTCCCCTTTCTTTTTTTCCCCCCTTTTAAAAAAAGATTTAAATACAAGCTATAACAAACCCAACACTGGGCAAATATTAAACAACCACAGCAGAAAAATGCAGTGACCTGGGTGGTATTTGCAGTTTAAGAGCTAAAAATGCATTCATGCTTCGTGTAAAAGATTGATTCTTTTTTCATGTCAGTGGGAGTTCTGCCACCATTCAACAAGGGAGGGGTCAGATCCTTAAGATATTTGATGAAATGGCTTGGCTAAGGACTGTAACTTTCAATACACAAAAGAATGCATAAACTGTGGCCAAAATAAACTCAGAATAAAATACCTGTCTCTGGTGGCTAAGTCATGTGTAAGAGCCTGCTTTGAAACCAGGACTGTCATGTGTAAATGATTGAGCAGGTTTGGTAGAAAGGGCACAGAGAGACATTCTTCCCGGGAATATTTGATGGAATGTTCAAATTTTGCTGTACAGAACAGGCTGATCTGCAAAGATACTGATAGTACAGGGAAGGGTCATGCAAGGCCAAGGGACTTAACATGGATGTCAAGTCACATCCTAGAGACCCAGAGTCCATCTGCAGAGGAAAGCCTGTCTGCCCCTGAACTGTGTCTTTGCTATGTTGGCAGATATACTTTTTTTTTTCTGAATTATTTTTTTGATAAATAATTTTCCTGATGTGTTGTTCCATGCATTGACTAAACAACTGTTCTGATTCAACAGAAAGGGAGGAATGAGGACAGGAAAGAGCAGCCAGAAAGGTTTTGAGGGACAGCTTAACCTGACTTTGGCAGCGTTGCCCTCAGATGCCAAGCTATAGCAAGAACTGAAAAACTGAAAAGACCTTGAGAGCAGGGTTAGCTGTACCAAACCCTTCTGACAGATGGTTTCAGGAACATGCATGAACAAGGCCATCTCCTCATGAGCAATGCAACGTGGAACTGGACCCGCAGCCCAGCAGCTCAGGGATGACTGCTTGCATGGAGAGGCCAAGAGCCTCTGCAGATGAGACCCCAAAGGCCAGTCAGAGAGAAAAGCTTGTGCTGACCTCTCTGGCTAACTGTATTTGCTTAGACTTCAGGCTGGTTATTTGCAGATCTGTGTGGACTATTTCCAAAGGGACGTTGAGAGATTAATAAAAAAAAAAAAGCTACTTCACATATTCACATATGCCAGCTCAGCAGCCTACTGCATTTTTATCTACAGCAAACTTTTGAAGTGAGAGTTTGAAAGCCCCTTCTTTAAATGCTTGGATCTTGGCTGTTGCAGTGAGAGGAGGTGCCCTGATCTCTGGTTTGTGGTGCGATTTCCGTGTCAGTACTCCCAGAGTATTGCTCTTACCACTGCTCATAAGCTGTCCCTTATCCCTTCATGGCCCGCAGAGTCCATAGGATGAAGCACTCTGCCTCTAATCCATAAATCCAGAGCAGACAACTCTCAGGGGAAGGATCAAAAAGTTGAGAAGGTTGGATATTAGTAAACATTTCTTCACTGAAAGGGTTATCAAGCATTGAAACAGGCTGCCCAGGGCAGTGATGGAGTCCTAGTCCCTGGAGGTATTTAAAAGGCTTATACATGTAGAGCTTAGGGACATGGTTTAGTGGTGGACTTGGCAGTGCTAGGTTAACGGTTGGACTTGATGATCTTAAAAGTCTTTTTCAACCAAAGAAATTCTATGATTCTATGATTCCATTTTCTGACTAGCAACCTAGACAAGCAGTCTTCAGTGTATTGTTCCTAAAACAATCAGAAGATGCAAACAATGAAAATACAATAGACAGTTTTCTCCAGAAACCTTTTCTGTCTTATATCTCCATTCCATCCTGTGCTCTGCTTCCCTGCTGATTACATGATGCAAACACTTACTTCAAGTTATCCCCCCCTATTTTGTGAAAGGTCACAAAATCAACAGCTGATCTGTACATCCCTCTTTCTGTCTGTTAGATTCCAGCTGACTGAAATCTGTCTGTCCTACAGGACAGGAAACAAGAAAGGGTTAAGGCTGCTTCCGTCTCACCTGTCCCTTCCTGTTGGCTTTCCTCTAAACCAGGGAAAGTCACCTTCTGGGAGGTGACGTTAGCAAATACTAGTATTTGTAAGGTTATGTCTGCTATGTACTGTGACAGCTGATGCTTCTGCATTTCCTCAAGGTGTTTGCATGCTGTAGTGTCATTGCTATAAGGAAGAACGTGTTTGCAGAGAAACCTTGGCACACCATTCGAGTTCTCAAATTTCCTTCTTTCTGAACTCCACACCTTTCATGAAGAGTGGAACAGGAAGGGGAGCAGCTGCATTGTGTGGAGGAGGAACATTACAGGAGTCTTTTATCCTGATTTTAACAAGTGCCATCCATCTCAAAAGAGATGGCAGTATATTAATATCCTGTATTCAGACTCCATTGGGGATTACCTTGGTCCATGGCATGTCAGTCATAGCTATAAGAGTGTACAGCATATCATCTAGCATCTGGATTGCTTTGTCTCAGTGGTTTTAGTTGTATGCCAGTTTTGTTCCCAAATTAACTTGCTATAGGATCAAATGTGCACTGGAGACGGTGGGCAGGAGGGACCAAGAGCACAGCTCCTGTCAGACAATATAAGCCGTAAGATTGGCTTAGGTTTGCCAGGGTCCTGCACTTTTAGGATAGCCTGCAGTGAAGGACGTTACCACTGAGAACATCCCCAGTGCCTAGGGGATGGATCAGAGTTGCTAACAGGCCTTTTGTAACCCTATGCACTTACATTCTGTATGTGTTTGTGCTAAAAGTTTAGATGCCAAAATATTTCATGGTACATGAGACAACATGCAGTAAACACTTTAAGCAATGCAAAACCACAGCTGTAGCCCATTGATTATAAGAAGAAAATGTTTTTTTTTTTTTCCATCTGTACTTAGCTTTAGGTGAAAGCAATAACTTAAATGGAAATATAGTTGTTTTGCAGACTACTACACACACTGAAAGACAGCTCCTGCTTCTCCTTAATGTAAGAAAGACTAACTGATTTCTGTGGGAAAAATCTGTCAGGTTTTGTATAGTACAGCAGAGAATACTGCATGGATGTTATTAATGAAGCTAAAGAGGTAGAACGTACAGAACTGATCTTGGTCAGAAAAAAGGATCATAGAATCTCAATGTGTGTGAATAAAAGCAGAGAAAAGATGTAATTTCTGACAAAAGGTTTCATTCCACTCAAAACCATAACTTTATTACGAGCTGGAAAGGGATTGGTTACAGTTTTGTTTCTCATTAATTACAAATAATTTTTCATTACTTTTTTAATATCCTTCTTGAGTTGGAAGCAAAACTGCTTTGTGGCCCAACTGGCTTCACAGCAGGGCAATGATGTGCCATTGCAGCCTTGTTGTTAAGCATACTGTGGGGGAGAACTGCCAGATATTTTGAGCCATCAAAGATTATAGGACATGGCTGGCTCAAGAGTATAGAAACAAGTGGTGAACTCTCCCAGTGCTGTGTCCTGTAAATTCAATTCCAGTGCAGTCGTGCAGCCCTATGACTGGGTCGTGAAAGATACTGAGTGCTCTCAAGAGGCTGCCTTTAGCAGCAGAAATCCTTCTGGGTTTGATGTCTAGAAGGACTAGACCATTAGACACTGCTTCCTATGTGATGACTGGTTTTGGGAGGAGATGAGCAGTATTGTTCTGGTTACCTGTAGAGAAAGGGCTGCCCAGGTGACAGAAGGACCCAGCAGAACTGGAAAACATGTTGTCTATTGGTCTTTGCAGGGAAGTCAAGAATGGAAAAGCTCCCAAGGTTCACCCAGACCTGAGGTGATTAGGCCACTGTGGCTGGTGGCACTTTGCTAATTGATGTAAATATATGAAGCTCATAACACTGAATCACAGAATGGTTGCTAACCTGTTGTTTGGACAGTACGTTTCATTTTCCACATTTGCCAGCTGGGTGTGTTACTTGCAAATTACATTTGCTTAGAAAGAAAAATATAGTAAAATATAGAAAAGCTGGTAAAAATTGACTACAGTGTAATAGGGTTATGAGAAAGAGAATGTAAATAATTTCAAATAACTTACTTTGGCAAATCTGAGCCATTTCCTTCCCTGTAGCTGTCAGCACATTAGCACAGAGAGAGTGACTACAGGAGCAGAATTTAGGCAGTAAAGCTGTCATGGTGAGGACTTTGGGTACGCAAAAATGATTCTTGTTTAATCCAAGGTTAGTGACAAATACAGAATCTAAAAGAAAAGCACAAACCCTAAAGAACAAAAATAAAGCATATACCTCAATACTTAATAAATACGGATCTAAATCTCAAAATGGACCAAATGAGGGATAGCTGGAGAGATACTGGAGAAACCTTTTACATAATTTAAGCTATTCACCTCATTTTTGACTTGAAGCTACATAATTTCTAAGAGTTCAGTGTATTTATGAGGCTCACTCCATGATACCAATGTTTTATTTGCAGTGACTGCTTATCCAACAACCACAAGTAGTGTAAGGATGGCAGTGAATGTAGGAATTTAGTGGCACTGGGACTTGAAAAACGCTACACTCAAGAGAACTAAAAGGGAGTAGATGTCTACATTATGACAAGCTCTGAAATTTGGATATCTTTTAATCTTGAATCACAGCAGACTAACATATTTCAAAATTTCATCAAGAAAAGCAGTTTTAAGAATCTATTACTTTGGATCTCAGCTTTTGCAGTATTATGTCTAAATTTACATTTTGCATCACTTGGTTTATTATTGTACAAGAACTCTTATGCTCCATCTCCATTTTTGATGCTCATTTTTACTGCAATCAATGTGTTCCCATGAAATAAATTTAATCTGGCACATTTTCTGACAGAAAGATGTGTTTCCTTAGAAAATCTTAAACTGGCTTTAGACTTCAGCATACAAATGTGATTAATCAAAAAAGCAATCCAAAGTATGGCTCTTTGTAATGCCAGCAAGGCTACTAAGTGGTGTGTGTGTTGCAATTACAATCAAGCAGAGCAATTAAACTGGAAAATAATAAGGGAAATTGCTTGTACAAAGTTGAAATCCATCAGTTTTCCACTACATGTTCCTTCTTATGGGATTCAGAACACTTTGGGTTCAGAAATTCCAGTCCATGGACATGAAATATTTTAAAAACTCTCAAAGGGAATGGTTTTATTTTCACCTTGTTGCCTTCTGGCTCAAGAATATGTCTCTGTCAGGTGTGGTGTGGCAAATAGAGCAATGAGAATTTTTCTGAGATGTGGCTTTTAAAAACTGCTTGTAGAAAGCTTGAAGTTTATATCAGATAGAACATTAGTTGGATGCACAGTTTCTTCGCTGTATCTTCCAACAGAGGTGAGCTCTAATGAAGTCTATGTTGTTCTCCTCATGTGCTAGTAAGAGGGAAAAAGAACAGATGGATTGACTTTTTGCTGGTGTCCCTAGGCAAACTGCAGGAGTGCACCAATTCTTTCTGCCCAGAAAAATCCCTTCTGCAAAGATTTTGACATCTAAGCATCATTATGTGCTGTGTCTTCTTGTTAATTTCTGACCCCCTCTGTTGTATTTTTTCCTAATTTTTGCTTCTTCTCTGCACTACAAACTAATTATAAAAGGAGCTTTTTATTCAAGTGTAGCATTGGACAGGTTCCTTCTTTATTTCGGCAATGATTATCATTTATATCACGTTTATAACAAGTTTGATTTCTTGTTGCTAGGGATGAACATCAGGGAAGATAATGACAGGATGAAGTCATACATTTCTAGGAATACTCCTCACATTTGGAAGACATGCAAAGATAGAGAAAAAAACCCCACCACATTAAAACAATTAAATAAATCAGCACAGCATCATTTCCCACTGTTCTTCACAATTTATTACCAATCAATCAAGAAGCTTGTTGCAAAGGAGAAAGTTTCTTGGTTAATTCCTGGGTCAGTACAGAAGCAGACTTGTGGATTCCTTCAGGCTATAGACATATGAGCAAGGGTCAGTGAGGTCCATCTAACTCCGTACCCTGTCTCTGATCAGGGCCAGGGAAGGATGCTCAGCAAGCATTTTAACAACAGTGCCTCTAATGACTGATGCAGCTTTAGGTATATTCTTATTTATTTTCCCAGCTAGAGAGACCCTGGGTCGTCCATCCTCTTTATGTATAGAAATCATCCATCCTTCTCAGCCTTTTCTGTTCATTTTCCAGGACTACTGCTCAGTCGATGAGACGGTTGGCCACACCACTTGCTGTACTGAAAGCTCCAGAAAGTCAATTAAAGTCAGTGAAAAGGAACTCGTGAATTCACTGAGTCTTTGGATCCAGATTGCTTTTATGTAATGAAATTGAAAGGTACAGTTGATTTTTCAGAAAGGTGATTAACTCCAATCAGGTAGATAAGCAAACCTATTAAATTAAACAAACTATGGCATGTCCCCAAGTGCCTCTATGAATCAAGACCTATAAGGATATAATTTAAAAGTTTTTAATTATTATTTTTTTAATTTCTGGTTTAGTTAGGATCTAGAAAATATACAATGATTAATGACTAGCTAGTCAAGTGCCCATAAAAATATATTAATACCTCCTGGAGAATGATAAATCTTCTCTAAATGAATAGGGGATGACAATCAAGGATCACATGTTCTCCAGACCTTTTGATAAATGTTCTTCCTATTATTTCCAATAAACTTTGATACATGAAACTGGATAATTTATTCCCAGTAATTCATCTTTGTTCTCATGGATATCAGCTCCTTGCACAGCAGAGTTTAGATCATCAGTAACAACAGGCATAATAAAAATCAACTGTAAGATACTATATAAGTTCAAATTAATAGCATGGCAGCTTCTTGGTTAGATCAGTAAAAGAGTGGGAAAGAACCACACATTGTGTCTTCTGTACTATGGAAATTCTGTACATCTCTACTATGAATAATTTCATTTTGTCCTTAATTCACACAATGCTTCAGTAGCGTACTGCATTGCTAGGAGCAGGAATGGGTCATGTTATACTATATGTGCTCTATATACTAAGAACAAAAGAGCGAGTTCTAGATGCATGGATTTTATTTGGGATTTCTGCTGCATGGAACATGGATTAGAAAGCTATCAGAGAAGAGAGAAAACTGCCTTTTTTTATTTAGATAGATTTTCAGAAGTTCATAGCTTTTTGCATGATGTTTTTCACCCATCCATCCATCCATCCATCCATCCATCCATCCATCCATCCACCCATCCACTTGCTAATTAAAAAAATTTCTGCCTAGGACTATACTTAGCTCAGTGAGTGTTAAGTATTTCTCATCTGCAGATTTTTTTTGCAGTTTGTATAAAATTAATTGAGCCTAGTTCAGTCCCAATAAATAAGGAGTACTAAAATCCAGAACTGTATTTTTTAAAATTTATTTTGGAAGTGGTTAGTAATCTGCACCAGCCATCTCAGACATTATTCTCCTGCCATTCTTTCCCAGTAGTGGAGCTTTCTCCTTCATAAAATATGGTCTATCAGAAAAACAGTGTACTGCTTCACTATAGAAAATAGAAATCTAGGTGAGATACAAGGAGAAATCACTCTGATTTGTGCTGCAGGCATGATCAAAAATAGAGGAATGGGGCATTTCCAAAGGAGATGCTACCCTGAATAGGCAGAAGTAGGAATGAAAAGATGAGCTTCAAGGTTCTGTAGCTGGAACACTGGAAGGTGCTTGCTTCTAAGAGGAAATTTGGAGATGTATCTTGGAAAGCTGAGGATAGTGCTTATTTGGGGTCATTGTTTGGGCAAGGGGATTCTCTGGAAGCTTTAACATGCTTATTAAGGTGGGAGTGGAGCTGAAAGGTCTTGCCAGGATGAGTGAAATCTGCAGTGCTTGCTGCTCTCAGAAAGATGAGCAGTGACTTCACTGGGGAGCTGGAGGAGAGAGATATATGTAAAAAAGATCCGCTTGGGTTGTTAGGTCAAAAACCAAAGGATCTGAGGTGCAGAAGATCTTCTATGTAAATCAAATCAAAGGTCAGTTCTTTTCCCGGCTTATGTGTCATTTCAGAGGGAAGAAGCGTGCAGAGTACTATGAACAGGGTGTACTGTGTACTGCACTATACAGCTGGGAAAATGCCTCAATGATATTCAAACTGCAGAAACTAATGTTTATTCCCAGCTTTCACTCAAGCTGTTTCAGCTAAATATACTGCAGGACTGTAAGAACGGCTATGATACAATATAAACCACCTTCTTTCTTTTTACAGAGTTAATGGGATGATTTTAAGTGAGTTTTCCTTCTGAGTAATAAATTTCTTCAGGGATTAACAATTTTTTTGCTTAGGTAGAACATTTATTCCCCAATGATGGACTGCTTTGATCATTAGAATAAGCTGCCACTATAGTGTTATCACGTTCCCTATCATTTATTCAAGGTTGTTGAAAGAAGACTAAACCTCTTATTATTATAAAGTATTCAGGCATACTTTTTTCACTACCTTCAAACTATTTCTGTTAAGGAAAAGTGCAGAAACAATGACCTTACCCTAGTCAGTCCTTCTACATGTAAAAGCAGATCTCACCCCGAAACCCAGGGAGGTGGAAATGGAAGATGTGAGAGTCATTCGTAACATGAGGGGTCTTTTGCTGACTCCTTCACAAGTGAATGTCAGCAGTTCAATCTATCAGCAAAGAGGAGGGGAAAGAAGAGGAATAGATCTGGGCTGCTCTAAATCAACCCTATTAGGACATGTGTTTGCTGAGGGAAAGGTCACAGCAAAGCACAGCCACCTGGAAAGATCAGTGTAGGGATGGACCCAGGATGATCCACCCTGCTTTTAACCACAGCTTGTATTTGCTGGGGGGAATGGGTATTGTCTTCAGTCCCAGGCAGAAGAGTACCATTCACACAAGTATAAAAGATCCTTTCAAAGCTTAATAGATCAACAATCTGTTGTCAGCTAATGAGCTATACACAATGAATGCTGTGAGAAATCCATCTGCAAACTACTCCTACATCATGTGCTTGTGTTTATATGTATTTACATATATAATATTCCATCTTCCTTTCACTGCACATCATGCAGTGACCTTTCCTCCAGCATCTGCCTTCTGCCTGAAAATTTCCAGTATAGTGGGAAATAGGTAAGATGAAGGAAAGGAGCTCCACTGCAGACCCTAAACAAGAAATGTTGTGCAATTTAAATCATATGCCTTAAATTGTAGTTTGTAGAGTAACTACCCACAGAGCAATGGTTGGTTGTCATGTGGTGAGAGATGGGAATGGCTTGTTGAAGTGTGCACTCACCTGCTATGGCACAACAAAATGTGCTGTGAGGGCCAAATGCATCGGGCCCCAGAACGATAGTCCTCTGTAGGCAGCTCTGCCCTGGAGATTTGCCAGTGCTCTAAACTGCTTTCAGACATAACTGTATCTGAACAGTGATGTAAAGCCATGGTGACTATTGTGCAGATGCAGAAGGGACATGGTTTGACACATATCTGAGCCAATATTGTACTATTTCCAAAGTGCACCAGAACCCTTTGAGACAGCATGTGTCTATTATTATACAAGTTAAATTTCCACACAATATCACCTTCACTACGAACAGGACTTGGGAGAATAAAACAATTGTTGGCTGCTGCAATTTCTCCTTACTATAGTTAATAATTAATTCTTGAAAAAAGGTGACTGCAGATTTTTTTGGCCGTCTATCAAAGTAGCTCTGGCACTATTTCATCTCTCTGCAAAAATTTAGGAAAACAGGATCTGGGGATGGGAATGGATGCTGTTTCATATAGAAAGGGCATTGCTAGGCTGGTTTGCTTAAATTTCTTAGTGGAAGTGCATGGTTATTTTCTTTATAATACTGTGTTCTTGGGGACACATTTGTTCTTTTGGAGGGTTGATTTTTAAAGCCTGGATTGTTTTCTTGTTGTGGTATGCAGCATGCCTGCCAGCAGTGAGCTGAAAGTAAGTCACTGGTGCTGTACCTGTTGTCCTGGTTGCTCTTGTGACTGCTCGTTTGGAGTGATTGAAGTGCAACACTGAGCTCAGGGACTGTCAGGGTGTGTTAGCTTTGTGCAGCTGTGACCAAAAGCTGTGCTGCGTCCTATCCCCTTCCCCCAGACTTCACTAAAAACACACTTTCACCCTGTGAGGATGGGTTTGGGTTAGTAGCACTCTCTTCCCTCTCCTGTTGGCAGAAATGGTGTCATTGCTGCCATGTGGCTTCACTTCACAGCTTGGCATGTTAGAATTAACTTCTCCAGAAGCTCCTTCCAGGGCTCAAGTTACTGGCCAGATCTGGGATTTTGGATTTAATTTGTAGTGGTTTATCCAAAGATTTATTTCGAGCTCTGATTTGTTTCTACAAACGTTCACCTCTAGATTTCACCCCATGTAACTGATATAACGTCATTGCTTCAAGGCATGGCATTTGCTCAGTAACAGCCCCAATTACTCAGGGGTTACTGACTTTGGACTTTTAAAATGCACTAGCTACAGGAAGTACCATGACCCCAATTACCACAGATATGTTCATGGACGAAAGACTCTGCAGTCATACTTCTTCTATTGACCAATCATTAACCAAGAGGAACACACTGGGGAGCTGCCACTGCTTTTTCTTGAGTTACTTTGATGGGATTACCATATGATAGGTACCTTGCTCCTTTCATCCTTAAAATTCCAGAAGATTAGTCAGTTAAACCTGACAGGACTTCTGGAACAGGCTTAGATCAACCTAGCAGAAACTGTGCTTGAAAATAATTTGGAGTGCTACATCCATCCCATTTTCGCCATCCTTATCAGTTGTTTCATTAGCATAAATACAATGATGAGAAACCTTTGCACACCTGATTTGATGGAAGTTTTAGAGACCTGACACTGCAGCTAAGTGTGGTGGAGGGAAGAACTATAAAGCAGTTCTTGTTCTGGCTATGGTCTTTGCAACACTTATCTACGTATCTTTCAATATTGAGAGGAGGGGAGAGAGAATGGTGTGTTTAAAGGTGGGTAAGATGAAGAGCACTTCCCAGGTCTGTGAGTCCTTTCTGCCCCTCTGACTGTCTCCTGAGGACAAAAGCTCAAAGGAAACTTGAACTCCTGGGACCTTTTACATGAACTGTGCCTAAAAGTTCAAGGTGAATGGAGTTTACTTCAGGAATCTAGAAGTTGGAGTGCTGCCTTGGTGTATGCATAGATTATTGTACATGATACTCAAGACAGATCCTCAACTGTATTTCTTGTGGGACAAGTAATTTCCAGAGTACTAGGTATTTCTGTAAATTCTAATGTGTTCACCTAACATTTTTCACAAGATCAAATAGCCCTGGTTGCATTCGTAGTCAGATCCTATTTTGTATCACCAGGAAATATATTCCTTTTTACCTATGCAGCAAATTAAAAAGAAATACACATATCTACAGAGTCATTTATATAAGCACTACAAAATTGAGATTGTCAGGAAGCCTTGCATTAAAACCTTCATTCTTGATTAGGAGATGGCATGCTGAGTACTTCAACCCACTTTACACTTCAAATCAAGCTATTATTAGGGCATCTGCCTGGTCATGCTTTCACTTAATAAGAGCTGTCTTTAGAGATGCAACAATGATGCACCCAATATAAACTTTCAGCAAAAAAGAGTGATTTTGTTAAGCATCTCCTTGCAAAATAAAACAGCGAATCCTGCTTTTGCAAGGCTTGGAGTACATTGATATGAATCTGGATATTGCCATTTTCCCTTCATCATAACTTTGTAATTCTCACATGGGATTCGGTGTCCTGGTTCCCCAGGATCAGACCCATGTGCCAGCCATGCAGGCAGGCCATGAGTAGCCCTGAGTCAGCTGGGAGATCCAATCAAGGCAGCTGCCCCAAGCTGACTCACAGGTGTATCCCATACCACTTAATCATGCTCATTATAAAAGGAGGGAGTTTACAGATAGTGGAGTTTTTCTTCCTGGGGCTTCTCTCACTTGACCTTCTGCTCCTGCTGCTGACCTTAAGGACCAGGCTGAGTAGAATCTTGTACGCTTTATGTTGGTGATTGTATTAGTTTTGTTATTTTGTTAAATCTGTTTCTACTTCAACCCATGGGGCTTCTCCCTTTTTGCCCTGATTCCTTCTCAGCTGGGGAGGGGGCATTGGGTGGTAGAACAACTGCTACAGTTTAGCCCCAGGTACAAGCTCAATGTAGACATTTGACCTATGTTGCATCCCTGTTGGGTTAATGTAATGCTGCAATGCACATAGGGTGTTTGCTCATTTAGACAGCAGATCTAGCCTTTAGGACACTGGAAGCAATGTATCTTATGGTTTAAGGGGAAGAACAGGGAATGTGGGGTCCCAGGGCTGGAAACTCTAGTATTTGCTCATCTCCTTTCTTAGTGCTGGGAAAACAAATTCTGTGCTGAGGAGCTTTGCCAGAATAATCAGGGAAGCTGGGTTTCAGGAGGGCAATGCAGACAGCAGGGCATGGAAACAGCACTGCTCCTGAGAGATGGGTTGGCAGAAACAACCAGGACCCACTAGAGAGCACTCGCATATGGCCACATGGGAGCCATCAGCCAGGCTGGACTGAGCTTTCTCTGCAGTAGCCCTGGGAATGACCAGATGACAGTTTGATGCAGTGGTCACTGATTTCAGGAGCTTTTCAGTGAGCTTCAGAACCTTGCACTGGTGTACTGGAGATCACCCAGTATGAAAATCACTTTTTCATAGTCCTCCCAGTACATTTTATTGGCATTTGCTACAATGAGGCTTGCTCTCACCACCACCAAATCAGAGCCCTGCAACCACCTATGATATTACTCTTTGTAGAGAAATGTATGTGCTCTGTTTGTTGGTGGTAGTGTTCACTATCCATGCATTATGCTTGGTTGAACATTTTGGCTTGTTTCTCCTACCAGAGCTTCTGTGGAGGTGTTGCTTATGTGACAGCTAGCAAAATCACAGGGATTGTAGGAACAAGAAAGTGTTAAAGGAATAGTACTTTTGTTTCTCGTGCTCCTTAATTTGAAGTGGTTTTAAATTTAGAAAAATACAGGGTCCAAAAATGCATGAACTGAATCTAGAGCCTACCATGACTAATGTTTTATAAATACTCAGATGGAGACAGACAGATAGAAAAATTGCTGGAGTCAAACCTATGACTATTCTCTTACACAGTCACTTTCTTGAACATAATATAGTTAAGGGGAAAACCACACCATCTCTTCATTGCAGATATGAATGATAATGCTGTATAAATTAATGAGAAATCCTTAAATAATATTTACTTTAAGTACGTATCTATTAACATTCATGCAGATAATCCTAATTAAAAAAAGAAAGGAGTGAAATTTTTTACTGCAGCCTGTTCTTCAGCCATGACTTATTCAGATTTATGTCACTTGTATTTAAAGGGTTATTTGTTCCGAGTCTTTTGCAACCCCATTTATTTTACATTTGAAATGTCAATGGTAACTGAAGTGTCTTCCGTGAAATGTCAGCGGAACAAAATCCAGGAGGCCATCAGGATAAGAAAAGGTCTCTGATCCTGAAGTGAGACTGGACTGTGTAGATTCATGTTGGAATGGTATGTTTTGCTCTATTACCTGATATGTATGGGGACACCTGTACTAGGGTGGGGAATCTCTTCATTATTGATAAGGGAGACTATTCATCAGCACAGCCCATTCCTTGTGATGCGATTTTGAGCACATGGTGCCTCAAGGAGAGTTAGTGTGGAGGACACTGACCTCTGGCTGCCTCTTCTCTCTAGGTAAATCTGTGTTTGCATCTTTGGACCACTGAGGCCTGTAATACGCAAACTGTCAATGTGCAAAATTTCATTAACTTGCAAGGCAGTAAGACAGAGTCCCCCAGGCCAAACTGCAGGTCTGCAAATCACAGTGTAAAGTAGAGGTGAATAATGAAATAGTAGAAAAGGAGAGCAGAGGGAACAGTACTGATGTTCCCATTACTCCTTGCTGAGGCTGTTCCAAGTGCCCACTGAAATACCCTGCAACACAGCCTTGATTTTTGGAGAATGGGAACGTGCTGGAGCCAGCTTCTCCAGGTCCCTTCTGTGCCGGACATGTCGTGACATTGTCACAACCACAGCCTGAAGGAAAAAAGCTGCCACCAGGAAGAAAAAAGGTTATCATCTTAGGAGTAGTCAGGGTTGCAATAGAGTAACTGCTACCTAACCTAGTGTGTACACCTGCTCTGCTGTTTCGGAAAGGCAGGATTGTAAGAGCAGTATGTGTGTCAGTTTTATGGTACTTTGAATGTATTATCCAATGATCTGATAGCATGGTTTTCTCAGTGCTTATGTTGCTGATTACCTCTATTTTAATATTAATGTCTTATTCTGTTAGGGCGATTCTCTATGGTTTAAGAATGAGAAATGCATATAGAGTGTTGTTTACAAGCTTTCTCAACCTCATTCTATCCAAGTCCTATAGAAGCGTAAGGACTTGAACTTCCATATACTAAAATCTGAGGGAGAAGTTTGTATTTGCTCTGAGAAACACCACTGTGGGACTCATACTGCTTCACACATTGCCAGCTTGTGTAATGTTTTCCACTCAGTGTGTAATAAATGATAACGGAGCACGGCACTAAGAGATAACATAGCTTGCCAAAAGTGTGCAGACATAACCAAATTAAGACATTGTGCACCCTTAAGTTTTCAGGCTACCTTGGTAACGCTAATGAACTTTTAATGGTTGAAAAGTCTAGAACAGTTTAAGCTTTTCTTTTTTAAACAAACTTTGAGCAACCTTTACTCAAATTAAACACAGTCCTCTACCACTTCTTACTTTCACACTAGATTTTTTTTTTTTTTCCTGGGCTGGACTCAATAATGAATTATTTCCTCTGATTCATGGGTAGAGAATACTTCCTCAAGTCTCTTTCAGTTTGACACTTCAAGTGAACCCACAGGGTAGAAATCCAGGCTGAATCGGCCTTCACATCAGTTTCTGTGAAAGAATCACCCTCATTTCCAATTACCCAAAGCAGTGGTTGCTAAAGTATTGATGCTTCTAAGCTAAAGACATCAGAAATTAGTTACTGAGGCAAATTGCCTTGCTGTGCTTCCATTTTTGAATACAATTCCACTGAAGGGACACTTGATTTTCTCATTAAGTCCTTTTTTTTTTTTTTTTTCAAAGGGCAGATCGACATGGAGAACTTTCTTGGACATGCAGTTCTGTTGCACAGTGTAGTTTTATGTGGGAGGAATTAACTCAAAATATTGTGATTCTGTGAGGCCACTATTTGAAATCTCTCTGAAAAGGTCTTCTGCAAGGATCTTGGCTTAACAAGACCAACTGATGGACCTTGTCAAGTGCAGATTTTTTGGCTCCAGTAATGAGTGCAGGATCAGTATGGAGAAGTGCTGTGGTTACAGGCAGGAATTGTGGATGAACTCCAGAGTCCTGCCCTAAAGCCAGACCAGAAAGACTGTTTCTGGTGCTTCTAGAACATTTCAGGTGGGAAATCGGAGAAGGATCTGTAGGAAGAGCCTTACAAATTACTTTATTTAGCTTTATTCTTGTGCTTCTAGCTTCCTGAATTAGACACTGAATTGTGAAATGTGTTAGGGAAAAATGAGAGTTACAACCAAACACTCTCACTGGGCAACTGCCATATACTGGTAGAGACACTGAGCAGACAAGTGTGGACTCAGTGTCATTTGCCAGCACCTCAGATGTCTATGTACAGCTAAGAAAGACCCCACACTCAGCATGTGTAGCTTCTTGAAGGGAATTGCCTGAACTCTGTCTTCTCATAGGTGAAATGCAGTGAACAGGGGAGAGTCCTTCTCATCCCGTACCCTTATCTAGGAATGTAAAGTCACCTGGGCTCAGATTCAACATCTCACCCTGCCTGCTCTAATTATAGCCAGTGTTTGAGCCCAGCTCTTGGTAGAGAACAGTAAGGAATGGGACAGCTTGGGTGAGGTGTCCAAAATGGGATTCCTGCTCTGAAATAGTCCCCTAGGCCCTGAAGGATGTCTGGACAGTATGTGCTGGTTCTGCTGATCCTGTTCAGCAGCTCATATGCCCTGCATCAGCATTTAGAGAAGCTGCAGAATTTTGTTTCTGAAGACTTTGAGCAAACAGGAATGAGAAATCTCTGGGTTAGGCAGCACCTCAGAGTTGTCTTGGGGAACCTGGGTGCTTAGATTTCTCAGTACATCTAGCCTTAGGTCACACATGTTGTCCAACAGCTGTTCTCATGTATATTAACTTCACCAATGTAATGAGATAGTGTCCCTGGTTCTGTGTATATATACTGCATGAACATAAATGAATGTAAAGTGAACCTGCACTTCCTCATTGTACTTACCCAGACAAATAACATCCTCACATTTGCAAACCATTCAGTCCTGCCCAGATGGCTGCTTGGCTTGCAGTCACGATGCCTGTTTGTATATGTGTATGGAACACTGTTCTTCCAGAGGTGGGCTCACAAAGTAGTGAAGACTTCAAATCCTATCAGCATTTATGTAGAAATAAATGCTAGTCATCTAAGGTCCCTGTAATGGCAGCACCATGGATTTGTTCATCCCATTCTAAAATGGAGCAGTAGCACTTTCTCTCAGAAGACTTTGTGTATGGGTTTAGCACAGTTTGAATGAGAAGCGCTAAAAATGATAATAGTAATGCTGACAAAATAAGAAGGATTTTTGGTCAATCTCAAGCCAGTTAAATATTCGGCATCCCCTTTTCAGGCACTTTCCTTGATTTACTTTCCTATATTCTGTTTAATGTCAGACATTTTCTTTCAGTGCCTAAATTAGTCCATCCATACATATGGATTGGTTATTACATATCGAAGTAATATCACAGTAATCTTTATTATTTTAACCTTCACCTTAAGAGCAGCTATTTCCCTATTTTGAGTCAATTCTTTGTTTATTAAAGTTTGGCATAGAACTTTTTGGTTTAAAAAATGACTGCTTTCTATTTTTTGGGCCCTGCTTCGTCAGTTACACATGTATATAGATAACATTATACACATGATCAGTGCTTCCTTCTGAATATATGACTTAAGGTATTCCCTAAGGGGAGGGTCTCAAGAGGGAGGAAATTTTGGCCTGTGCAAAACACGTAGGATTGGAAGTGGGAGACTAGTGTCTGTGAACAAACTGCCTATAATGTGTGTATCTTTTATTTAATGTCTAAGACATCTCTAATAATACATTATCAAATATAAGATAGTGTGCAGTTCCTGGTGTGATCAAATAGCTATGCCATGCATCTGAGAAAAATCCCTCCAAGGATATTGCCTTCCTTTCAGTTCTCTGAACCCTTCAGTGAATTTAAATTAATGAGGAGTTTTCCCAATGGATGGCAACACATTAAAGCACAGAATCACACATCTCTCTGGTGTGTGTTCCCACAGAGAGCTGCAACCCAGACTCTGGAGATGAGATCCCAGAGACTGTCATTGTATATATGTCTAGTTTCTTATGCTCTTTTGCCAGGGATCTGCTACTGGTTACTGTCACACATAAAATAGAAGGTAAAAGTAGTTTTGGATTGCTATAGCTTGTTTGGTTTTAGGTTCTACCTCCATACAACTAAAGACACTTAGATTAATATATATTTTTAAAAACACTTTATATTTTAATCTTAACAAAATAAGAAAATACAGTTAAACATCTAATAAGGATTACATAAAGTAACTTAAATTCTAGAAGCTTTTTTCATACATCTAGTAGGAGAAGGTGGAATTTTTTTCACAGCATTTCAAAAGCAAAGTTCTTTGAAAGCTTTTAAGAAATAGGATACAAAAGGACTGATAAAAAGCCCCTAAGCAACCATATGCTAATATTTAAAGTCAATCCCTATCAGCAAATACTCCAAAGTCCTACAGTAATAATGATCAGAATTCAAAACTGATGCTGTCCATTGAAATCAAAGGCAATGAGGTATTCAAATCAAATGGCAGGAGATATCACTCTAATTTTATTTTTTTCAGCTGGGCTTGTGTGTTGCAATATACTGGCAAAGGTAATGAAATAAATTCCCTTGCATTTCTGCTGCCAGGCCCTGCCTCTGAGCAAACTGTCTAGAATGGATTCAGGGTTAGTGGCATTCAGTGGGCCTGTTGGTAGGTGGCAAAAGGAGGGACAACATCAGATTCAAATAACAGAGAAAAAATTGTGATTGAATCCAGCTATAACCCAATCAAACCCACCATTCCTTCTGGATCTGAACCACAAGGCTGATTGCTGCTGGTTTGCAGTTCCCTCTGGGAATGTGCTCTATAGAGATTCCCAATTCATTGCTTTAGTTGGCTTCTTCCATGGGAAAAGTCATCTACTCATGTCACTGCTCTGAATGCTGCAGGAAACTGGAAGCAAAGCATGATTATTTTGCTTTCATGTTTTCTGCTTCTGGCCAGCAGCCGAAGCTCTGCATTGTTCAAGCCATTTGCTACAGGTTCAGTGAAAGACTTGGGTCAGATCTTTAGTGATAACTTAAAGTCTACTTCTGAATCAAATCAAGTCCATTTCAGGTCCATCCATCAGGCAGATATGATCTAGTAGCTAACAAGGAGTGGCATGCAGAGTAGGATTTGAGAAAATTCACTTCCTTTGGACACCCTGTGTCCTTTCCCTATCTCTGAGCACTTGATTTTGGCTATGACATTATGATGAAGTACAGGACTAGAGCGATAAAGACTCTTTGGCAATCCAAATCAGGTGACATCACATCTCTGGCCACAAAATCCCACCCTAAACTTTCCTGGAGAGAAGTATGCAGGCTGAGATCAGACTACAACAATCACAGAAATGTTGAGATACCCTTTCTAACCTTTAGAGGTTTGGCTTTTTACCCATTACTGCAACATGGCAAGGCATTATGCTTGTTATTTTAAGAGGCAAAGATTAGCAGCTTTGAGACAGATGGAGCAGAACTCAAGGCCTACGTTGATAGCTTATGAGTGAGGACATGCTGCCTTCACTGGAAATGTGAGAGCAGGAGTTTGTGCTTGTCACCTTGCACCCCGTCCCCATTGTAGCTGTGTGGAGCAGAAGAGGGCATGATGGCTGCCTGGGGGGTCTCCCAGGGCTTCTGGGCCATTTGACTTTGCAGTGGTCTGCAGTCAGTGTGTGAGCTTCCCTCCAGGTACCAGGGGAACCATGGGAAAGAGAGCTTGAAGGGCTAGAATAGTAACTTCAGTTCCTTTCACTCTCTTTTTTCCTGATAGTAAAGAAAGTCTGAGTTAGCAAGAAAAAAATAATGACAAAAAAGTCACCCATTTATACAAACCTCTATTGCTGGAGCTCCTGTTATTCTCTTAGTTGTGGAATATACCACTTTTGGAGAAGACTATCGGCTAGATTTTCTTTAAAAACAGATTTGAAGGCCTTCAGAGTCAAAAGCATTTGCAATTGCACATTTCTAATTGTTTTTCTTCCATTCTTGTTAGTTTAGGAGAACACAAAAAGATTTTTATTTAAGTGTAGTTAACAAAGAAATCCAAGTCACCTCAGGTTGGAATTTGAAAGCCTGAATTCAAATCAGATGAACTTTAAAATATCTGTTCATAATTCCTTAAAGCATTTGTGCATGGGGAATGCTTTTATTTTTTTCCACATTCCTTCCAAGAATGTAAGCATCCCTTTCTTTTAGACTGGTGGCCTGTCTTCTCCTTGATACATCTTATCTTTTAGAATTCTAAATCTAATGATTTTTTCTCATGCTGGCAAAGAGAATGGAAGGCTCAGCAGTGTTTTCTTTGACATTTTTTAAATCTCAAGTCAACCTGAAAACTGCAAGAAGCCACTTTAAAAGAGTTACATTAAATAAATGCTGCAGCAGGATTAGGTTCTTCACCCTAAAGACTCTTCAAATAAGCATTGAATTTCCCCAGGTGGAGATGAAACACTGACTGTTACCTCTAAGGCTATTTATATTGGTCAAAATGTTGAGCCGTAAGAATCTGAACGTCGTAGTGTTTCAAGATCAAATGTGGGGCCTTAATTTAACCTTGTGTCTAACCAGCAGTATTATAAGTTACCCAGCATGCTAACAGCTGCCTATTCAAGCAAGAGGCATAGCAAAGGAACAAAACCTCTCATGCCACTGGCTCCAGTTCCTGCTATTCCCTTGTAGCCACTTTACATACATCTGCTCCTCACACTCAGTCAAAATATTTTCCCATTCAACCTAACAAATGTATGTTTCTTGCTACACAAATCCCAACCCACAACAAATGTGAATGACTTCCTTGTGGTGTACCTCCTTCATGCCTGCAAGTATTCTCTTCCTTGGTTTTGTTTTTGTCATTGCAACAGTTGCTAATAGAAACACTAGAGTGAAGGTTTACAACAGCTTGCATTATATCATCTTTTATTTTTTTTTTCCCACACAGATACAACTTCCCCAAATTTCTCATTATGAAAATAAATTTTCCCAGGCTTAGTTATATTCAAAAGCAAAATTATTTGGAAAGTTTGAGTAAAGTCTTGTAAGTGGCTTTTAAATGAGGTGAGAATCAGGAGCATAGGAAACTTGGTAAGGTCACAGGACATGATCCTGCTCTCACAGATGTCAACTGTGTTCCCAAAGTCCTCCCAGAGGATATAGAACCAGGGACAGGGACTGTTTCTTTGCATTCCTTGTATAGATAGAGTTGCCAATGAAGCTTGGGGCAACACTGGTGTGAAGTAGAAATTCCAAACCCAACACGAGCCACTAAACACATAACCCATTAGTCCAGTGTTTTCTCAGTAGGTTCTCACTCTGTAAAGCACTACCTAGAAAACTTGCCTGATTATCCTGTGTGGGAGATAACAGAACATCCACTAGGCCTTTATTTTACATCTCTCCATAACTTTGCTTTTTCCTGATATACTTTAGTTTAAAAAAGAAAAAAAAAAAAAACCAACACCGAAAATCCAACAACTGAAAAAATCCCTTGTTTTCTGTGCAGAGATCAGCACTCTCTGAGTCCTGGTGCTGGAACTAGACTCTGCCTAGTGATTAAGGAGATAATTTGTTTTTGTCTATGTCTGTGTTGTCACAAAACTCTGTTGCAAAGTTAGCTTCATGTTCTATGCAAGAGCCATCAGGTTTCAGTACTGTACAAATGGTCAACGGAGAAAAGATTTTGCAAATTTAACTGTCGCTTTTGCTAATGCAGTTGCAACCTTCTCTATTTTTCTCTGCTGTTCCCTTTCTCCAGAAGAAAGAGTTGCTTCTGCCACACTGTGTGTTGTATTTCACAACAGGCTCATCCAGCAGAACCAAGGAAGATCATCATTTGACCAAGACTGCAAAGGTATCAATGTATATATGTGCAAGGTATATAACTAAGTATTTGAGATATAGCTCAAGCAAGCAAGTATGCTTGATAAGGATTTTGAATGCCTAACTCTTTTCACATCTGTGAAAATCTGTCTTGCATCCAAAACTGACTGTAAGTACTAGGACAACCAAGTTATGCCAGAATCCAGAAGCATGGCAGGAGGGTAGAATAAGGACAAGGTCAGGCTTCCATTTGAAGAGGAATTACTCTAAATTCCATAAAAGTAGCTAATTCAGGAGCTACTGGTTAAGACTAACAGGGACGATGCAGGCAGAGAGTGAAAGGATTGCATGAAAATCTCTGCCTTTTCATCTGCTTTGTCTGAAAGGATGCTGCAATCTTCAATGCAACTAGCAATCTCCTACCCCTAAACGATGGTAACTGCTACATCAACCTCCAGCTTCCTCACTGCTTGGATCAGGATGTTGCAAAAGCAAACCCTTCAGTCTTGTCGCAGCTACTTCAGTGTATGAGGCTGGGTGAATCCAGGACGTCTTAGTCTCTAAAATACATAATGTTTATATCTACTGACTCTGCTCCTTCTTTTAGTTTAATCACTCAAACATCATGAGGAAACCCTTCTTGCTTACAAAGTATGTATAGTTTATATTGTAAGCAAAGACTATGTGTATTATACTCCAGTATCTTTTTTCTCTGTGCAAACATTTTGAGTAACTGTGATATAGATGCTGGCAGGCCTCCAAGAAGAATCTGGGATAGAAGTTAAGCAGTCTGAGTTGTTATGGTTCAGCAAACAACATCTCTTTTGTCTGGTAGATCCTACAGTTTCTTAATAATTTCTGGACATAGAGCAGTAATGTCTCACAGCTGGGTGCCTTTGTCTTGCTATAAGAGTCATCAGCACAGGGGAATGAGGCCATGGACTCCAGCTTGGAAATCCTGTGCCCTGCCAGAGAGAGCTGAAACAGATAAATGTCTAGCTGCTACCAGAATTCGTATAATACATGCTGATCATTGAACTACATGATCTTCCTGGGTCTTCCTGAATTCTTGCTCCCAATAAAAGATCAAGAAGAAAAATGATGATGTCTTTCTTGTGTCTTGTAAGGTGAGAAATTAAATGATGACCCTTGGGAATGATAAGGAAAAAAGTTAAGTAGGAGACTTTCTATGCAGTCATGATTCGGGATATTGGTCTGGTAGAGGAATCTGTGTAGGCTTAGCAGAAGCCAGTGGAGAACAGCTTCCAGGAGACATATCTGCACTCCCACCTTTCCCTGGAGCATAAATGTTTCACTGGTTCATGTCAATTAATGATTGTAAACATTTGTCAATAATTTAATACCATATGGTTTCCCTTGACAGTCAGGATTTTTCCTCTGGTAGATCAGCCTCACTTCCCAAGGTTGCAATTGTCCATGACAGTATAACCTGTATTTCTTCAGTTTTCATCACAGCTAATAGTTTTCTCTGCTTTCAGTCCTCAAGCCTCTTTTGTAGTAGATGGATGCAATTAAACTGCTGCATTTGGTTGGCACGTGAAAGGATCCTGGGGCACAGACTGTATTTCAACTTATAAATAAAAGGCACTAATGAACCAAAACTAACCAGTATTCCTTCAGACTAATACAGCACTTTCAGTCTTGATTTTCCCTTGCAGCTTCTTCCTTTAAGTGACTTAAAAAGCAACTTCTGAGGGTATTTTTATCCCTGCAAGTTGCTCAGAGGGAGTATACTTCTGAAGAAGGAGTTAACGAGGTTCTCAATCTGTCTGCCAGTCTCCTCTCCCACCCCAACTTCTCAAGAATAGCATAGCTCAGATTAGTGTCATCTTTCATATCCTCCCTGAGATCTGGGACAGGTCATTCCTCCTCTAAGCAGAATGGGTGATGAAATATTTATTCAGTTAAATTATCTAGATGAAGTCCAGCATGCAGATGATGAGGACATAGAAAGCAGAGTATGTTTGCATTCATGCATTTTTCTACTCGTGTGTGCAGATTGCAAAAGGATGGGCAAATGCTTCCTTGGGTCACAGGGCTGCATTTAACCGGTCTCTGAGGGTTAGAGTTGCCTTCCCTTATGCCAGTCACTCAGAGCTGATGATCTGAGCTGTGATGGGATTTCCAGCTTTCAGCTGTGTTGGCCACAAGCATGACAATTCCTCTCTGCCATTGTGTGATTGCCCTTAACCTGGTGGAGGTTATGCAGCAAACTCGTCATTGTAGCGCTGCAAAGGGCAGTTCATGCTCCAGCAGGCTGTTAAGATCAACCACCAAACTGGTGGACTGAGGTCTCTCTGTTGGATATGGTCAAAGCACATGCATTCCTCATGAATTTTTGCTGTCACCAGCATTGAGAGCATCTGAATGACCTGGATACTGTTCTCATTTTACAAAACCTTACATGTATTCCTGGAGATAAATCTAGTTGATTGAAATTTTGATCATGGGACATGAGAATGGGTAGGAAAAATGAGCTTTCTTGTGCTGACTGCTCTCCACCGTCATGTTAAAAATGTCTGTAAACAAACCAACCTTTTCCTAAACACCCTCCTTGACATTTGAGAGGCTTAAAAAATGACAGCTTTAGTTTGTCAGTAAACACAGTGTCTATAAAAGTTGACAATATTCCCCCTGAAAGGAATTTAAATGAAAAAAAGAATCAAATCCTTGCCATCTCCAAGGGTTTGATATTAAGGGGGTAGATGCCCTCTGTAGATAAGTCTGGAGTTGCACTGGTTTGGGAACTGTCCTACTGAGTTGGTCATTGCTGATGTGCAATTAAATATCTGGGGGATGGAGATTCATGCCACTGCTTTCGTCTGCTACTTTGTACAGGTAACAGTATCTTCCACCTTTGTCTTATTCGGTGAATAATGCAGCATATTGACCAGAAGTTGAACCCTCTCAGTGGCATCTTGCACGTGGGAATTTATGTGCTTTCTGTTTTCTGCTCTGTCTTTGGTTCCACATTGTGTATCTTGAGAACCACAAAACAATCTTGCCACACTTCTAATTCCACTAAAGCAATTGCTTCTCTGGGTGGTGGTTTAGATTTCTATTTTGGCTTGCACTCGGGGAGACCAACCACATTGTGCTTCTGGGAACCAGATCTTGAGCTTTTGAAAGCTGTCTCTGCTTAAGAAAGCACTATGGTAGTATTTGCAAACCTGTGTTTTCTCAGGCTTCAGGAAATAAAGACATGCGAGAACTCAATTTTTAAAACAAGCTCTAATTCACCTTCTAAAATACAGTCTGGCCTGTGGTTTCCACACGATAAATGAGGGAACTCTTCTTTGTCAGGGTACTACTTCAAATGAGCAATCATTTGGAGGAGTAATTGCCTCAGGGCCAGTTTCTTTTCCTTTGCTATCATTTTACACCACAGTGGCACCTTTTATTGCCCTAGCATGGCTTTCAGTTTGCACATGGAAAAGCGTAAGAATCTTTGTCAGACATGCTAACATGACCCTACAGATCAGGTCCACAATGCTTGTATCCCAGATATTTCATTGCCTGTATAATTGTGGGTCTGGGTCCATACACCCAAGAAAGATTTCAGCTATTGTTAACTTCAGCCTCCACATTCTCACTTTCTCCTCTTAATTCAAGTGAGCAGTTTATAGAAATGTTTAATGGCCTATTTCAAGCCCAGTGAACCAGGGTCATGTCATCCCCTTGTAATGATTTACCACTGAATAGTGACTGTGTTACTGTTCTGTAAGCCAAGACTTTTTTTCCTTTTTTTTTTTTCTTTTCCTCTCCAGCACTCAGCAATGCAGTCCTGAAATCTGCAAGAACTGTGTGTGGCCAAGAGTCAAACTGGATTTAAGACCCAAATTTTGCTTGTGAACAGGATACCTCAAAAAATTCAGTCAAACCAAAGGTGACCTGTGTGCCTCATGCAAGGAGATTCAGACCTGCTCCAAAACCCACTGGTTTCACTGGCTGTGAGATACAGATGTCGGTGGGTTGGTATCCCAGCCCACCAACAGACAGATCACATGCCAACAGCCAAGGGCATACGCTTTCTGATGCTGGCCTTGCTGCAGCCTGGAATCCCTGCTGCTCTCCCTCGCTTCAAAAAGGGACTCCTGCTGTGCTGGTGATGTGTGTTTTTTTACCAAAATCACAGAGCTGATTCTTGGCTGCACCAAGCCTGCTACTGAGAGACTGCCTTCTGCTAGTGGAGTGCCACAAGTAAGTTTTTCATATTAATGGCATAGCATGAGGGTAAGCAGCAGGGGCGGCTGCCTGAGAACCTTTCAAGACACCAGTAATTCTACTTATTCATTCTTCACCTGCTTTTGTTATAAGATCATCAAGAATCTTTTCACTGGTCCTGAGACCCTCAGCTTTGCTGCCTTTTACGAGGAAGAGTTGATAGGACCTACTGCCTCATATTGTGGTCACATCACAGGAAGACAAGCCATCCCCTTCGGGCAGCTTTTTCACTATTTGTGCAGGTAAACAATGAAATGTTTGGTCTTTTGTGTGTGTGTACATGCTTATGGTCAATGTAAATGTCTCCCACTGAGTATTGGAGAGTTATACCTGTGCAAAGGAATTGTACTTCTGAATCATCTCCTTACTGGGATTTTTGGCTGGTTAAGCTTTGCCTGTAGCAGTAGGTAGTTACAGCTGCCTTCTGAGGAAACATGCATTTCTATCAATAATGTTGTGTTTGTAGAGTTTGTTACTTAATTGACTTCAGCTCTGGGGTCAGACTGAACTGTTCTGTTCAGCCAAGCAGGAGAAACTGATCATACTTTAACCAGAATATAAACTCTATTGGCTGCTGCCTTGCATGAAGCCAAGAAGGAAATTGGTGCAAAACAAGGAGATTGGTGGAAATTGGAAGCTGCTCCTCCTTCCTGAGACGTGGTGTTCCCTTGTGTGGTTATTGTGTTTAACACAAGTGTGACATGTAGCTGGATGGAGTCATAGGAGGGTTGAAAGGCTGATGCATTTTTAGACACTGGGTTTCAGCATGAGACAGAACAGCCCTCCAAACTTCTGTCTTCAGATTTGAACCTAGGGTAAGGCTCTGATCTCTCTCTACTATTGGAGTCACTGAATTCAAACCCAAGATCCATAAACTGCACAAGCCCTTGCCAATGAGGAGGAGGAAATATTCACATTGATGTGATTTGGTGTCAACAGCAATTTGGAGTGGAGACTATAGTTGAGGAGAGAATGAAGGTACAGGGGATTTCATAAAAGGAAAAGACAATGTCAATTTACAAGCAGTGGGTTGGACTCAGCGGTGAAGACCTTGCTTACACAGAGCAAGTGTCAAGCAGAAGTCTACATTTGATTCTGGTGTCTTCTATTTAATGATCAAATGGAAAAGAGCTGCAGTAATCAGAAGGTAGAGTTCCTGGGAAGTGTACCCGTTGTGTCCTTACAGGATAACTGCCACAGCAAGTACCAGACCTCCGAAATAGCCCAGAGAAAAAGCCTCTCAAATCTAAGCAATTTAAATTCAGTGAATGTGATTTGGCTTGCAGTTAGTTCCCTAAGAAGTAATGAAAGAGGTAATTAAAGACTGGACAACTACCTTAAGTAAAACATTAATCATTAGAGTAAAAACAATTGAGATAAACTATTTTCAGGCTATGAAAGCTGCCTCCATGTCTTTCTGTGTATCACTATGGCTGTCCATTTCCAGAGGGGAGAATGAGATGTCTTTCTGAAGGTCCCACCACAGCTTGCTTGTCCCAGATGCCTGAGAAGGAGACTTACATTGGAACATATGGAATAATCCAGGCAGTGGTAGGATTTTCCTGCACTCACGCCTCTCCAACAATGTCACTCCCTCATTGCAAGCTGCCATCTTCCCAGCTTTGCTCACCTAGCCTCTTATGCCATCCTCAAAGACCTGTTCTGAACTTTCATCTGGTAGAACAGTGGCAAAAAAGCATCCTGCAGAGAATAGAGCTCTTCCCTGTAGAATGTGGATTTCCCCGAGTGAAAGAGCTGTGAGGTGCTGGGAGGATACAGTGAGGGTGAAAAGGGGTCATCCAGAGAGAGTCTTTGACAGTGGAGTTTGATTAGCACCTTGCTTTTGAGAAAGCAAAAAATATTATCGATGTCAAGAAGAGTAAGTCCCAGCCGTGTGAATGGACAGTGCTCCAATCATAACAGCGGAGCAAGCAGCAAATTGCTTCTTTGAATTGAAGGGAAACAACATTTGCTATTCAGTCAAGGAATGGGGATCTGTAACTTCCTAAAAGCAATTTCTCAGAAAAAACCCTCAACAATTAAAAATATCAAAAAACACTTTGTTATTGATGTGAAGATAAACAGTAGCATTACAGTATCTGTGCACACATCAGTGCACTCACCCATCCACCACTGTAGTATTATCAAAGACTATAAGTGCCTAACTATATCTCTATAGTTGGTTTGAGTACATCCTTGCTTACTAACTTTTGTCCCTGAACAACACATATCTAGTTGAGGTGAGTGCTACTGATACTACCTTCAATTCAGTTTTGACCCTTATGGCTAATTTTACATGGAAATAAAACCAGTTCTACCATTTGCTTGTTTTACCTTCCTACAGTATGTGTTAACTAGAACAGTGACTAGGCACTGCACTGTTTTCTTCTACTGCCAAGAATTGTTTCTGTACTTACCACATGACTTCTTGTTACCTGCATGTGAAACCTCAGAAGAAGCAAGCATCACATTAGCCCCTTGTCAATAATCTATATAACTACCAACTACACCAGTGCAATCAGCCTCTGTGTCAACTTTTTTCTTCAATATTCCATTCTTACTGGCTGACAGTAAATCATACCCTTTTAACTTGTGAATATTGATCCTTAGTTAAGATAAAATAATCTGACTATGGAAATGTCACACCTTGGATGCCCTGGTGAATCATATGAAAGTAAATACTTGCTGCTTTACCCTGCGGAATGAGAGAAGGGTTAAGCATTGCTTCCTTGCTGACAAGATGCCTTAAAAAAGCTATTTTATTGTGCCATTGATTCTGTACGTCTGTCAGTGTGAACGGGACTGCCAATGTGTACAAGAAATACTGGGACAATAGAAGCTTTGCAAGGAACTGGTATTACTCTCTTTTGTAGCATTTATAGGATGTTGTGGTTGCAGTTTCTTATGGCTCAGACCCTTGTGGGAGTGCATGGTCCTTTCTCACTCCCTTGACTTGAGGCTGATTACAAGAGTGACTGTGTCTTGAGAAGGAGTGGCCTGTCAACCACCACACTGTGCTTTTAATATTACTGAGAGGCATCAGGAGTAATGAGGAGACAGATCAGGTTTTCAGCATTGTAACTGTGAGACTGTTTCATCTTTGAAAATCAGTGCAACAATGCAATGAAAACACAATTAATATCCTCTAGCAATACTCCAGGTGCACCGTTTCCATCAGAATTATAGGCAGTAAAATTATTAATGTTTCAAAACCATTAAGGAATAATGAAAATTAGTAAACTTTTCCAATCCTTTTGCCATTACTACTGAATGACTCCATCACTGGAGTTATTATTAAGAACATTTTTAATTAGGACAAACATCAGCAAGGAATAATTCAGGTAGAGTTGATCTTGTCTTAAGGTAGTGAAGTGCTGGGGTCTGAACCCTGAGCCCTGAATTAAGGTTGACATATGGGTGGTCCCCATGGTCCTTTAAGAGGAGGGGATGAGTTTGCCGTTTGGCTTTCCTCCAAGGTGCAGCCGGCCTTGTAGGGAAAGCCCTTGGGTAAACAAGCCCCAGGTGCCCTGCATTGGGTAAATGAGTGCCAGGTGTCCTGCTTTGGGGATGAAAGCTGGGACCACTTGCAGGAAGGGTGGAGTGTCTGTCTGTGAGGTGGATGCACTTTGCAGAGTTTCCCTGTTGGGGAAGGACCTCCTGACTCTCTCTGCAACTGGGCCCCAGTCAGGTTTGGCATTTGCAAACGGGGGCTTTGTGGGGAGACAATATGGGGCTACTTCTATCCTATATGATCAGCCTATTGACTTGGTTGTCTCCCATCTCTTCTATGGGAGACTTTGTTTCTTTGTTTATTCCACCCATTATTGGTCGTGCTGTGTCATTGCTGGGGTTGATGTCTGTTATGTGTGATCTGTTTGACTTGTTTGTACCCCCAGTGATTCCCTATATACTGACTTTTCTATGTACAGTAGAACCTGATTACTGGATTGTTTTGCTGCTGGCTGCGTTCTTTGTGCTAGGCCTAGTGACTGGCAAAACAGGTAGAAAGAAGGATCAGATGACATCTTGAGATCCCCTCCAGACCAGTTTTTCATCTAAAACATTCTGAAAATCTGTTTTTTTTCAGATCAGTAGCAATTTGCATTCATTTTGCATGGGTGGAAATGAATACACCAGCTTCTTGCAGTAGTTAAGTCAGTCTCTATTACATTCATATCAGACTCATTTTTAGCTTCTAGGGACCAAGATATCCAAACACCTGAAAAATGTCTCATTTTGGTGTAATGTACTCTGCAGATTTTTAATGAGGAAACATCCTATTTGTTACATTCTGGCTCTAAAAAACTAATTGATGAGTGAGCTTAAAAATTACACTAAAATGTTATTCCTATAGCCTCAATGTTATTTTCATTCTCCCCATTTAAATTCTTTCTTGGATGACTAAGAAGGAAATACTTTTGCAGAAGTGTAAATCATCATTTCCTTGGTGTAAAACAATTTTTCTTAAGCAAACATAAGCCTAGCAAAAATCCAGAGAAGATCTTTGTTGCTTTTTTCCCATATTATCTCTGACAAGATGAATTTTTGAATTTACTTTCATTAAGATTTTGCATAAACAGAAAAGAAAAACAGAAAAGAAAAATATCAAATTTTATACAAATTCTTCATAATCTGTTAGTCACCCCCAAACTGACCTTAAGTACTCTTTAAAATATCTGTACTTGTGAACACTAGGAAAAATTAATATACAGAACAGTACCAAATTGTAGTAATGACTCAGAAGAAGCCAGCCAGCTTTAGTTTTTGTTTTTTATTCTGTGGCACTTTTCTTCTGTTTTTGCAAAGTCTTGCTATTGCCATCTTGTATCTTCATTTAGAAAAAAAAGTCATAATCCAGCCAAGTTTGAGTAAGTGGTGTGTCCACAGAGTTGCTCAAAATGCTCATGTAGGGTAAGAAGTAGTTTTCAAATTAATTAGAAAGTGTTTTTGTTAATGAAATCAGTGACAGGAATACAAAATGCTAGGTTTCCAGAGTGGAGTTGGGTAACAGGAATGGGTTTGCCAAGAACAGCTTAACTGAGATGTTTCAGTGTCTGTGTGTGCTCATGGAACTCTGCTGTTGAGTATGGAGACTGGTGTGGCAGCTGTATGGGGACATGGGGACTCAGGCCCTCAAGTCTGAAGATGCAAGAAGATAATAGCAAGCACAGGTGGCTGAAACTGCTGTTTGGTGTTATGCTCCAAGGACTGGGGATATGGGCAGATTAAGGAACCACAAAGGGAGAAGAGTTTGGATCCCGCAGGGGACCTCTGATTTGACCCTGTAAAGGTGAGCTAACGTTCTCTCTCTCTCTCTCTCTCCTACAGGGACATATTTACCTTGCCTGAAGCATAGAGATATAGATAGATAAAATACTTTTCGCTCATTTTTTAAAGCCTGAAATCACAAAGAATCACAACCCACAAAGTGCATCAGGATCCTTTTGACATATTCTTAAGTGAAGTGAATTGCAGTGGTGCCTTTCATAACAGATTAGTTTAAAGATCCACAGAAGAGTGAACTGTCTACGTCGTATGAAGCACAGGATTTTGTCATGTACACCTGGTACCAACAGATACTTTTTTTGGCTGTTGCCATGTTATATATTAGGAGGAATTCAAGGGCTGAATGACTGAGATTATTAACTACCCATTTGTTTTCTTTGTGGCCACTGTACCGAGCAGTTACCCTCAACAACATCTGCCAAAGATAAGGAGGCTTCCTCTGACCCTGCACTTCCCTTACAAGGCAATTTTGTAGGGTGATGGTATGTCTAACTGAAACAAAAGTGTGCTGAAAAAACCTGAAAAGATGTGCTTTGCTTTTCTAGCTAGACACCCACTTCAGATAATCAAAGAAATCTTCTATTTATCTTGATGTTAAACTGGATTGCTGTGGAAAAAAATCACTTGCCTTGAAAATCTTGATTTAGGATCAGATCCTTACCCAGCTTAGAAAATTCATCAAGTGAGACAAAATTTACTGGGGGGACACTGTGTATGAGGGAGGTCTTGCACAGGGAATGAGAGGGTTGCCTGGAATTTTATGAGAATGCAGATACTGAGCTATCAGCATGCCTGCTTAATTAACACTTGTTTATGTTCTGTTTCTTTCAGTCTCGTTTCAACACCCCAGAACTGATCCTAATAAAATCCCTTTGCGAGTTCTTTCTTCTTCCACACACTTAACTTATGATTGCAAAAATCATTACCGCTTTTGATTATAATCTTTAATTAACAGGAAAATATATGTGTTGAATTATTTAGTTAGTGTTCATTTTCATCATCATGTTTTGACAGCTTTTGCATGAATAAGTCTTCCGTAGACCCAAAGGCCCTGGATAGGCTTGGATGGAGTTGCTTGAGGACTTCTGTTAAATACTTTGCCTTCCAAGGACCTTAAAGCACAATGTGCTGCCCAGGATTTTTCACTCCCAGGTGAGTTTCCTGATCACTATCCTGTCTCTTCTGCTTGGTTTATAGCTTAATGAATCTTTAAGAGGTTTTCTCCTCACTTGAACAAGTTCAAAAGGAGAGGAGGATATAACATCTCTGCACAGCCTGCCATTAGAGAGTGGTTGTGTGGCTTGAGGCCAGATTTGTCCCTTGTCTGCTGTATGGCCTTCTGAGTTGGTTCTGGAGCTGCTCAATAGGTTTTCCATGGAGAAAAACTTTGAATATAGTGAGTGAGTAAAATGGCTCAAAGTATTCTCAGAAGAGCCCCAACATCTCTGCCAAGGCCTTTGGGGCAATAGATACCAGAAATTAAGGGTGTTCTATGGATTGATCCATCTTATGTAAAGCAAAGACTGCATCCTCTGGTGAATTTCAGGTGGGAGGATATCTGGTTTCCTGCACAAAACCATGTTAGACCCAGTGGGGTTCTCTGTCTGTGGAATTGTCTGCCAAGTTGTAATATAAGAAAAAGCCTCTTTGTAGCTTAAGACGCAATGCAGTCCCTGTTTGTTCAGCTCCAAGGTTGCTATCTGAGTTGACATGTAAGGCTGAGTATGGCTGCCAGTGAACCAAGATCGCACAAGTTCTCTGCCACTGTTTGAGTCTATCAAGATTTTAAGCTGTGGATAGGATTCTGAGGTTTAGGTTTTGTCTAATTATTGTTTTACTGTGATTTTTCTATCCAATTTGATGAAATTACAATGTTTATAGTTACAAGCATTTTGGGTAGGTATTTCTGGGTGCATGTGATTTACCAACTATAATGAGTAAATAAACACCTAACCACTGTGGCAATAGATGCTCCCCAAATCTTTAAATAATAATAAATAATACAACCACAACGGTGCTCTCAGAGTGAAGCAATTGCCCCACGTGCCATTACACCCATGCAATAAACCATTTAAAACTCTTTTAAATGCTTCCTGTCATCACTGGTGGTGGAAAAATAATTTTGCATGGTTCATTTGCTGCAGTACTTAATTTTCTTTAGTGCTTCTGGAAGGAGTGATTGTTATCAGAAAAATTACTATAACAAGACTGTGTTATTACATGTTTAGTTTCCGTCAGTAATTTCTCAATCCAAATCAAACTAGAATCAATACAGCAGAGAAGTATTTGCAATGGAATAGCACAATTTGTTCAAAGCAGAGTGGTGCTGACTAGTCATCTGGAAATTGGTGAATTTCAACAGTTGTATGTGTTATGTAAATGTGTTTTACTACTAATGAACTCTGGTTGTGAACATGTTCTGAACAAACCCCAGAACTTAGAAAGACAGCTTGGGACCTTTTCATAGATTTTGGTTTTAAAAAAAAATTAGCAATGAGAAATGGTGATTTCCTCTGGGAATTTTCCTTCCGATATTTTCTGACCAATCCTAAAACAAGTATCCCCCAAACAAAGTCTTTGATAGATAAAGTAAGCTTAAATGAAATTAAGACACTGAGTCTAAGTAAGAGTATCCCCTTAGTGTTTTATTACAATTCAACAGCTTCACTTAAAATATTTATTCAGAATCATGCTCCTGCCTGTCCCTATACTGTGATGTCCTCAACTGAATCCAGCAGTATGAGCACTGACAGAAAAAATAACACATAGATACAGATTCACAGAGTACTGTGGTCGTGTTTTAAACAGAATAGCTCTTTCTTGTGCAATTTGAATAATACTAAATATTCCCAGAGCCATATCACTTTTTGAGGCATCTTTGAATACAAGATGTTGCATCTCAAGGACTTATTTCCTGACTTGTATCCTGGCAAATTAATCTTTTCAATTGCTTTTTCTTGCTTGTCCACTGTTTATGCTGATCTTTTCACTAAGAGTTGTTTATATATCTCCCCCTTCATTTAACTTTAAGTAGATGTTTAAATTGTGATATTACTTCTTTTTTTTTAAGGGACTTGCAGGTCTAGCATCTCTGTAGGGGCAGAAAGGATTAATATGGTATTCCTGACAGCAGAAATGATTAATGGAAGGCTCTTGAGAGTGCACTTGTGCATTCACAGTGTGGGTATCTTTATGTTTACTGAGATCACTGTTAATGAAATGTCAGAAAGGCAGAAATTGGGAGGATCCTTATTGTCTTTATCAAATTTCTAGAGTCTTTTACCCTCCCACAAATACCAGCCAGGAGTCTGGGAAGGAAATAACAGATCAGAGGACAGATTCCATGGTCAAGTGCAGCACTTTGTTTTGAAAAAGCAAAAATAAGTAAGCATAACAAAGAACTGCTCCCAGACCTGAACCTGCCTCCTGAGCAGCAGTTAAGTACTTCAGCTGATGACTGGATGAGCAGTAGGAAAGCAGTTAGCATGGCACCAACTCTGAGCACCATGGGAACCAGAGGGCCTTCAGCTAAAGGAGCTAAAGGAGAACAAAGAGGTAAGAAGAGCTTTTGCAGTGGCTGCTTGGGCTGTGTGACTCTGGGCCTCCTTTGCTCCATGTGTAAGAGGTCTGAGAGGGAGAATTTGCATTTCTGAGTACACTTCTGAGTAGCATTTCTGCTGCTGTTCTGAAGTTGACCCTGACTAGCCGTACACTAATACAGACTGGTGTGTCATCACTGCCCAACATCTCCCCCGCTTGCGGGCAAATAGGATCCTTACAGCACTGACTCCCTGTTTCTCTCCTCTCCTTGCACATCACCCCCCCCAAAAAAGCCCCAGTGCTGCTATTGGGGATTCTTGGTGTGAGCCCTTTGTCTGTGGTCCTGTCATGTGGTTCCCCAAGGGAGCTTTTTGCCACTCCAGCAGGGAAGGTGATCACCCTCAGCTGGACAGCTGGAGTTGGGAGCAAAGTCAGATAGGAGGGGATGGAGATCTCATCGCTGGAGGCAATCCCAGCAGTTTGCAGCTGCCTTGTCCCTGCTCTGTGCATGGGAAGGCCCTCACCCTCCTGCTTCTGCTGGTGCATTAGCTCCTGGGGTCTGGACCGTGCCTGGCAGGTTCCTGGGGTTGCAGGACGACTCTCCTGCTTGCAATATGATGTCCTTGGCCGCTGCATGCATGGAAGAGGAGCTGGTGAGGGAGAGGGAAAGAAGGCAAATTTAATGTCAAGGCAATGGAAAGCAGGGTAGGAAAAATGGGACTGGAGGAGGGAGATAAGAAGGGATCTCCTGGGTTGTGGAGTACACTACTGAGATAGGCAAACAAAGTACAAATCGATTAGTTGAAGTGGAAGTAATTAAAAGCAAGTTAATGAAAGATTAATTCATTGATAGATAATTACAAAATCTATAAGTGCTATAATAAGATTAACTGATTAATTAGAAATAACATCTATTTATTAAAATGTAATCAAATTTTAAGTCTAGTTGGTAAGTTTGCTGTCACTTTCTGATAACTGCAAACCTTCCTAAATTCCAGCCTAGATCGATTCCTGGCCACATTTAGCCAGTTTGTTCTTGCTCCCCTTTAGAGAGGAATGCATGTTTAGCTTGACTTATTATGACAGCTTTGTCAGCAGTGCTTTGTGCCCTCCAAAGGTGGAGGTGTAAGAGGTTACCATGCCCATCTGCCTGTCCCTTCCCTCTCGAGGTGCTTGTGTCAGCAGTGAGGATGAAACCAGCAGCTCAGCTCAGCACCAGGGACGCTGGACTGCCAACATGTTGCATTTTGTCAAGGAGTTCAGTACTGCCTTATATCCCCTCAACTTGTTTTGTCAGTGACAAATTAAGTCTGGACTCTAATTTGTGCGTTCTACTTGTATGATAAAATGGAAAGAGGCTTTGTACCCTACGGGAGAGATCAGCTGCCAGCTCTGCAACCTGGCTTTCCTAGTTCCTCTTGTGAGATGCACAAGTCGCAGCTTCTAGTCCTGTAGAGAGGTGGCAATCTGTAGAAGAATTAGGAGATGGCTGCTGTGATTCTGGCCAGTATCTTGGTAGGAATTTCCTGTCCATGAATGATTACCTTAAAACACATTGCAACATTTGACCTGACATCTTGGGACTAGCAAGATCTCATTTATTCAGCTGGCATGTGGAGCTCTGAGCCTATTCGCTAGCATTCGCAAGATGTTTCACGGAGACAGTAATTATTATAATCAGTCCCTTCAGTAGCAGGCTTGAAGCCTACTCTTTCCATTGACATAGTTGATCTAACTGCAGAATAAGTCACATGTTAACAGCTGGACTAAAAACCACCCACAGATGTTGCTTATTAGGAGCCTGAGTAAGTCCACCCACTGTTGGTACATTTAGTCCTCCTAGAGGAGGCTGGTGTATAATCTAGGAAATTTTCCAGTTCAGCCCGTAGAGACATGAATCATTAATGTTTAGTGCAAAGAAACAATGTCCTTTTTACCCACAAGGGGAAAAAGAAAAAAGACCACAAACATAGAAAAAAAGGCTAGGACATTTGGGAGGAAGCTCACAAGCAGGAATCAGTCAGTTTTTCTTTACACCAAAGCTGGCTACTGGTTTTTACTGTAAGAAATAACACAACAGTCTCTCCCAATACTCTGTGATTTTTTTTTTTTTTTTTTTTTTTTCCTGTTACCCAGAGCATTCATGCCATCTGCAAGCCAGGGTCAGAGGCATCAGGCTGTGAATCAGCAGAAATAGTTAGGCACTTCTGCAGCTGCCAGCTCTGGGAAGTGTGTGGCTCTAGTTTTGCTTGAGGGAAATGGGCTCATGGACTCATTTGGAGTCTCTGTGACTCTAAGGAGTGGTGGCACCTATGGCCAGTCCCTGATTGCCCTCTTTGTTCCTTGCTTGCCTGCCTTCCTATCACACCTGGGCAGTGGGACAGGCCCAGATTTGCTAGCCATGAGTAGAGGTAGAATGGCAAAAATCTCAGTCAGGCTGCCAACCCCACTTCTCTAGGTAGTGGGGACATGGATAGAGTCCCAGAATGGCCATCCCAAACCTTGGCTTTGAGTGAGGACTTTCAGCCAAAAGTCATTACCTCTTTGGTGGTACTGGAACATCACCCGAATTGTGTGATCTTGGTGAACCAGATTCTTTTGCCTAGTCAAAGTGGAGGGTTCCCCTCTATAAGTAGCAGCTCTGTGCCACTGTAAACTGGCTGGGTGTGTGACTGAGATCATTACTTTACTTCAATTCTCTTGCTTGGTATTTTGTTCTTACTTCAAAAAAAGCTTCATTTAAGGAAAGAAACAGAAAGAAAATGGCATTTCATTTTTGATCACTATGACTTACTAGAGAGATGACAGGCTGTGGAGCTGCTATCTAGTCCCTAGAAGGTGTGTATAATGCAGTTAGTCACAGGGCAACATAAATAGACACTTCTGAACTGTAAGCCCTTTCATGATTAGCAAACGTGCTGTAGCCTCATCTGGGGAAATGGCACTTTCCCCTCTGTTTGCAACAGAACCAGCAACATCTCTAGAAAGTTTTCTGCTTTTGCTCAGAGCTCTTAGTTATGGATCCACAAATTTCTCTTGGAGTTAATCAAGAGCTGCGTTAGCCATACATTTTCATGTGACTGTAGACTTCTTAAGGACGTTAACTGCGTTCTAGTTTCTTATCTATTTCTGTTGGAGTGAAAACCCTTGCCCTGGAAAAAATAAATGCAAAAATCTCTTGATTTATTTTTGAAGTCAAAATTAAAACTCTCTTAGGAAAACACTTGACTGAGGATGAGGAATGGGTTGTTTTCAATTCCCTCAGTCCAGCCAACTGTTTTGGAAGATTTGTTCAATGTCTTGTGACTGCTCTTTGTCAAACAAGTGGGAGAATATTAACTCTAACTCTGAGCCATTTTGAAGCCTGGCACTGGGCTGCTGGGAAATATCCAAGGAGAACCAATGGCAGCTGATTAAATGCTGAGTCACATTATGCTATGTTGGGAAAAAATCACCACAAATAAAGCCTTTTTTTTAAATTGTTACATCTACAAGTAAACTTTCTTCACCAAAGACAGTACTGGATTGGGCAAAGAAGAAGAGTTCTCATTGACCAAGTGTTCATGCAGCGAGAATTAGATTTTGTACAGTGATAGAAAAGAAAAGATGAATCCTTGGATGAGATTCACTACCATGAGGAGCTATAAATACCAGCCAGGACAGACCTAGGTGGGTTCAATTGTTATCGTCATGCTTACTACAGCCCTCCGTGGGTATTGCAAATGAAGTAGCTTTTATTCAGTTCCTTGAAGCCCTTGCATTAAAAGTACATTCTTCTAAAGAAGAGCAGATGAAAGCTGAAATACACAAAACCTTTTTTTTAAAAAACACTTGTACTGACAGGTGGTGTTGTATCAGAAGAAATGACCAATTTGCTATTCTGTTGTTGAAGGTCCACTCCAACAATCTGAGCTTACAGGGAGTCCAGTTTCCTTTTCAAATATGCAAATTGGCCTTAATCACAAGATTATACAGTAATAAACAGTTCCCTTTTAAGTGGCTCTGGCACAGATAAAATCAAACCTGTATTATCAGAAGTACCCCTCAGGACAACAGACTGTAGAATCATTTTACATTAAATTTTTATCCTTTTTGACTGGGAAACATTTTCATCTATAGTTTCCTGACACTGTCTTCTAAACAGTTTGTCCCCAGCACAACACATGAATTCTACGTGCCTTGTTTCACTGGCAAATTAACAAGGACATGAAAAACTGCATCAACATATCATAAAAAATGCAAAAGCATTGAACACTTAATTACAGATCGAGCTGTTCCAAAAGGCTCAGTAGCTGAAATGGTTGAAGAGCCACCGTTTCTAGGACTGGCTGACTGTCTAAATCACACTTAATTTTCTGGGATCTGTTGTTATCAGTAGCAGGGAAATCGGAGGCAGATAAAATTAGCAATCCACTGTTGGCACTGATGTACAGGAGAGTGTCTGATTCAGAGCAGACACTCATGTTTTATCTGGCAGATGCAGTTCATGAAGTCACGTGCCTTGAGGTGTAGCATGAGTGAGTACCTGGTTGGTCTCTTCTTGGCATTAGAAACAGGCTTGCTCAAGCTAGCCAAGTCATTTGCAAAGCTGCTCAACAGGCTGTTCATATGTTTGCAAGGCAAGGTCTGATCATGACTGCTCTAGTTTTGCCATTTACAAAGACAGAGTGGAGTGGTAGCCTAGGGCCACCTTCTCCTCCCAATTTCCTTTAAGGCACCTGTTCCACAGCAGTTTCCTTTCAGAGACAGGGCTGCTAGCATGGAAACCACATGTTGTACCTTAGATGTGCCTCAAAGCATGTGCTGGATGGGAGGGATCACTTCCACGCATGAGGAAGAAGATGCTGTACAGGACCCATTCCAAGGTGCAGATGGTGGATTTTCCAGTGGGTGTTGTTTAACGTCCTCATATGGACTGAGAAGATCAAATCCCACCACACTTCGGACTCAAATGCATGACTGAGTCTGTGGTTTAGTGAGTTTCTGTCTTTAAGGAAATTTTAACAGCAGATATGAAGTAAAATATATTGGTTTAAACCTCTTTCCTTGATACTGTGATTTACTCCTTACTTGTTATGACCTTAAAAGGTAAATGGTTAATTATTGTGATACAGGTGTTGGGCAGTAATTTATTAAACTGAAGAACCTTGATGCTGGATCCCACAGAGGCACCTGCAGGAATTTTCTAGGGGCCTGCTGTATCCTGGAGAATTACAATAGCTGCAAAATCTCCTTCTGGGTCCCACTGGAAGGAGCTTGTTAAGGGAACTCAGAGGAAAGCAGGAGTCTTTGCTTTCACCGTAAATAACCTCAGAGCAAAGGAGGAGGTGTTGCTTCTGAAGATATGGAAGGGAGATGGGACCTTCACTAGAATTTCCTTAAGAGATTTTCAAGGAAAAAGATGGAGGCTGAATCTCATTCTTGCATTGTAAGAATGCAAATGGGCGTGGTGTGCTCATACCTGTGGGAGAAACTGTTGTCTCTTTTGGAAAAGAGGATGTCTGGCAGGGCCTTGCTGCTGACTGGACATGGAGCCTGAATGGGAGGGAGCGAGGAGGTTGCAGCAAGTCTTTCTGCTTGGATGGAGGAAGCTAAATAGCAGTGCTTGAGTAAGTGCATTCCTACGCTGACAAAATCTGGGAGAAGTTGAAGGGTATGATAAGCTCTTTGCTGTGCTCTGTGTGCGTAGGACTTTGTGTTTTGGCTGAGGAGATTTTTGGATGTGTGGAGATGCAGCTACAGGGAGTGGTCCCACCTCTCCCAGTCCCAACAGCAGGGAGAAGAGTAAATTGGATTTTCTGGGACACCCTGCCTCTCCCTAGCATTGTGACAGGAACTGATCCAAATTTGTCCCTTGGCTCCAAACAGGTGACAGCCCTCCAGGAGATGGAGGAGGATGAGTACAGGCTGCCAGAATATCCCCTCTTCTCTAGTCCTTCATCTTTTTTGCTCCATGAACATTTTTCCACAGCATTTCCTCCATTACTTCAGAGGATTTCAAGTCTTGAAAATGATTTTGTCATTTTTCTAACTTTAAGAAGCTGGGTCTTGATTGCCTTATTTTATGGCTTCCTTGTGATTCCTCAATGTTCTTGCTGCACAAAACAGTGAAGTAAGTTTTTGAGTCTGTAAAGAAGTGTTATAGGGTATTTTTATATAAGCCAGATTAATGGTTTAAGAAGACGATGCATTTGTCATAAGGCAGCATTTTGGCAGCAAACTGAGCTTCAGTGAGCAGTTGTTTTCAATCTTGTCATGCATCTTCGAAGAACTAACCTGAATTTTCTCCTGAATTTGGAGTTTTACAAAATCATGACTCAATCCTATAATTAAAAAAAAGGGAAAAGCAAAACCACCCCTCTACATTTCAGAAGTATGTATTTTAATAGAGAGGAAAAAAAAGAATTTTAAAATTCCTTCTCCATACTTCTTTTGCCTGTGTCCTCCTAAATTGCAGTTTTGCTTGGTGGAGCTAAACTAATCACATAGAGATATTTATGCATTACAAATGAACACCCTGAAATTTGAAATGAAACAGTAACTGTAAAAGTTAGAAATCTTTATGTAGTATTTCTGGGGGTCACATACTGCCATTTCTTTATTATTTAAATAAATTAAATTCCAATGTCAGCACCTGATAACAATTGTAACAGGATTCAGAAGCAGCATTTCATCTTGTGTAAGCTACAAGCAGAGAAACTCTTCCAATGATAAAAAAACAACAACAAATAACTGTAAATTCTTTATCACTGTCATTGCATTTCAGAGTAGGTGTCTAATAAACTACCCAAAGTGGTTGCTTGAAGCCTGTCCATTGGGAGCTCGTGAGCATGGGCAGAGCAGGAATTCTTTCCTCTAATGGCACTAGTTCTGTGAATTGCAGTATGCAAACTCAGCTGGACCTTGAATGACAGACTTTCCTAAATATGACTCAGGTAATTTGGCCAATTGAGACAATTCAAGGTTGTTCCTTTTGAGATAGTCCCCATTTTAATTTTTTTTTTTTTTTTTTTGTAATCTGTGGAATAAAACTTAACAGTAGTCCATGATTTTGCAGTGCTCAGTTGATCTCATTTGCAACTTAGGGGAGGAAAAAAACTGAGCACAGAAAGACCAAGTCTGGAGCAGGAAACAGTGGTGTCCTTTTGGGGGACAGTTGAAATCTAATGCATGGGGCTATTGTTCTTTAGAGAAAAAAAAGGGCATAAAACAGACCAGGAGACCTGTCAGAGAAAATTTCTATTTCAACAGCCAGCTCTGGGACTGTGCTGGAGATCACGTACACCAGAAAGGTGATGTGTTTCATGCTGAGCTTCCAGGTATTTGCTTTTATAATGCAACATCCTGAAAGATGATCTGGCTGCAGCAGAGTAAGAGGGAGAGGAGACAGAATGGCAGTGTTCGCATCCTGGATTCTCCCCTCCTGTTCAGCATGTTTTGCCTGCCTGGATCAGGTATCTCTAACGTGTTGGTGTCCTTTGCTGCAGTGCTCCCTGACACCCGGCACAGGCAGGCACAGAGGTCCATGTCACTGCTGAGGTGGAAGCTGCAGGACTGTACTGAGCTGGAGTCAGGGCCCCTCCTGCAGAAGGTGTTCTTCAGGCTGCCTCTGGGTTTACAGAAGGGCTGCAGAAACACATTAATATTACCACTTTGAGGAAGAATATGATTAGTTGTGAGGGAGGAGACACCCTAGTGAACTTGGACTGTGAAAGCTCCTTCTGAGTGCCATGAGATAGCCCAGGTCTGAGGCAGGGAGGATGTGGAAGCCTCTTTGGGGACCTCAGAGGGAAAATCTGAAGCTTTCTATTTCAGCTGTCACAACAAGCTTTGAAAGATAGGGAAGGAAAAATGTCTGTCCCACTTTCACCCGTGGAAAGTCCCCAGTGAGCTGGAGTACGTCAGGAGGTCGTTCCTGGAGAGCACAAGGGACAGAGAGTCCTTCTCATCCCACTCGCTCCAAGGTGCCCAGCAGCAAAAACTGGAAGGTTTCTGTGCTCCCTGCTTTGCTGTCAGTACTTGCCTGTTTCCCTTCCCCTCTCCCATAAGGCTGAGACCTGTCACACTGTCACGCCATGTGTGATCTCCTGGAGGTCAGGAGAACAGGAGCAGCCAGAGCAGCCTGAGCAGCAGGACCAGCCATTTCCCCCCAGAGCATCCAGAATTGGACTGTAAACACACAAACTGCAAGAAGCTGATATATTACAAGTTACTTAGCCCAGGGGAAATTTTGCTCTTTGTTACCTTTCAGCCAAATGAGATTTTTATCCTAAAATACACAGATTTCTGTATCTTTTAAAATCCCTTTAAAAGAAATTGGGTGTTTGCAGGCATGTTTTAGATGTGAAAGTAGTTGACTGCATTTTGCTTAAGAGATGTGAGTTTCTTTGTCTGTAGGCTGTGGATTTGCTACAGGGAGTCTGAAAGCTGTGGGGTCACAGAGCAACTGTATATTAACTAAGGCTTTTGGGGGTTGCTGAGATTAAAGTCTCAACAGTATCCAGTGAGCTGGTCAACGTGCGGATCTCCATGTGTCCAGCTTTGTTTTGTACTACCTGTCAAATTGAAATGAGGATTTTGCAATAATTATGACTGTTATTCAGGGAATTGTTTAGAAATTAAAGGTCATATAGAAAAGCAAAACCAAAAAAAATCCAGCCTCAAAAAGAGAAGACAATGATGAAAACATCTAGCAGTAGGAAGTTGAAAAAACAAAGTTAAACCTTAATATTCTCTGTGGAAACTTAACATAGAGGTTACAATGTATTTGGTAACTTTACTGGATCTTACTGCCTGTTCCCAGCACTGAAAACAAATGCAAATCGCTCTGGGAGCAAGTAACCATCAAAGGCTCCATTCCTTTCATTTCCTTTCTTGTCATTTCTCTTTCAAACCCTGATTCTTGCTTTGCAGAGTTTATTAGCAGCTGTGCCTGAGTGTTGCAGGAGAAGAAATACAGATATTGTTTCTTCAGATAAAATAATGTCTCTTTCTTGGCATTGAGTGTCTTGGAGCAACTTCATTGTGGTGCAGCAGGGTGTGGGAGTGAAACGGAACCGGTAATCTTTGAAAAATCACCTTGGACAAACCATTTAACTTCCAAGCTTCTCTGTATTCATCTCTGGGGATGTCCAGCATCTTTCAAAGCTCTGTGGCCAGTTTATGGAAGAGAAAACAGTCAATACAGATGTTTGCAGTATCTTCTGTGGAAGGTTGGAATTCAGTTAAGAGAAGGGCAAAACAAGCCATTGCCATTTGACACCAAATATAGAGAAGACAAAGCACAGCAGGAACCACCTCTCTTTGGTGTGTGGTTTTACCAGGGATTTACCAGGCTTGGTAAGTCTATACCATAATAATCCTAATAATAACATTTCCTGCTGAGTCAGTCCCAACTTTTTCCCAGTGAAGACAGTCACTGAAGAAGTGCAGAGCAGCTGCCGCACTGCTCCGAGTGAATTTCTTGGGGCTGACAGAGAGACAATGAGGGCAGACGCTTTTCCCCCAACATTGAGCAGTGCTGTGGGGCCAAAAAACCCTAACAAACCAGAGCTGATATATAATGGTTATATGGCTTGAGAGCAGTGCTGTTCTGTCTGGCCTATGCAGCCAAGTGTCCTTTTGCAGAGCCCAGAGGGAGAGGGGCAGTGCAGTTCTCCTCTTATTGTGGGATCAGGGTGCAAGTGTCTGAAATTTCTAAACACAGGTTCAGAACTGTCCCGGTGCCACTGTTTTTAGGAATCACTTAAGCCTCTTCTCTTAGAGATCAGTAAAGTAAGGATAATATTGAGATGGTTAGAATGTCTCATCTTCTTTAATATGCCAGGTAGAATAGTCTCTGTTAAATCCCTGTAAATTATTAACTCTTTTTTCCTAACTAGAAAAAAAAAATAGATTTTTCTTTACAACTTTTTGACAGATATTGTAACATGATAAAATGAAAATGGCTTCACACTATAATTCACTGGGACTTTTCTCCTGAGAGCAGAATGGAGGACTAATGTTGATTTTATCACTACTGCCTTCGCTAAGGAAAAATGTCCTTGCATATTTAAGAGAATGCAATCTTTGGGGAGTTGTCCGGCCTGTATTTAAGGTCTCTGGAGGTCCAAGTCTCTAAAGACTGCATGGAAGGCACTCCTAGATGAGGATGAGAGTGATTCAATATCAGAACAAATTAGGCTGTAAGAAGAGGAACCGGTATAACCACAATCATTTAGAGGCTTGATCCAGAGCCCATCAGACACAATGAGCTTTGGACCAGTCTCCATCCAGACTTCCTTTCTCAGAATTACAATTGCAGATGAAAATATTGTGCAAGTGTGTGTGTTTCTCTCTTCCTGGCAATAATTCCCTCTGCTCAAAAATTAAGCTTACTTACTAGAGTTTAGCAGGATTTTGACCACTATGGTGCATCCTAAACAACATACGTTTGCACAAGGAGGTTTCAAATACAATTTTGAGCCACAAGAAATGTTTTCCATGTAGCTCCAGCCCTGGTTTTGTGTGCATGACTCACCAAGGTCTGCATCCTGAGTGAGCTGCAGGGAATATGGTGGCTGGAATGAACAGAACGCAGACCAACATTAGGTAGGTTATATAGAGCTGGTATCTGACAGTGCAACTGGTAAAGAAGGTCAAATGTGGCTTTCATTACCTCATTCACAGCCTGATATATCAGTCTCTTTACCCTCAACTAATTGGCTTTTGCCACCCACAGCCCCCAATACTCCATCACAATAATGAATAATTCAATATATATATTTAAAATCTAGCTATTATTGCCTATTTAAAGTTTCCTACTTTATGGCTTGTGGGGTTTTCAGGAATTGCTGAGCATCAGTTCTATGTGGTTTTTATAGGTTTTATATAGGGCACAGGGAAGAAAGCAGGTGGTGTTTGTTGGTATAGCAAACAAACAGTTCATTGAAACTGGCATAACTGGCAGACTGGAAAAATATAATTAAAAGAGTTGGTAAGAAAGGAGAAGGGACCAGAGAGTCCTTGAGGGTTAGAAGCAGCAGAAAGATATTAAAAGAGGAGAAGCCATTTGTGGCATTCAATGCTAGAGAGACTGAGGGGCACTGAGGTAGACCTGGAGGAATACATGGATGGAACTTCTATTGTTTGTACAGGTTTGAGCAAAACTAAAGAAATGCCAGGAAGGCTGGGAGGTGAACAGGGACAGGAGGGCAGGGTTTGCATTTTATCTTTAGGGAATGAACCGTCAAAATGAGGTACTCAGGCTGTGGCTGAGGGAAAAATGGTGACCGTTAGAGAGAGGTGAAAGAGAGAGACAAGAAAACAAGCAGTTCTGAAGCAAAGCAGTATTGAAGTTCACCTTGCCCTCACCTAAACCAGTTGTGTGCTTCTCTACTTTGCAAAACAAATCTTGAAAATAAAGTAATTGCCTGAGACCCACAGCATGCCTAAAGGACAGTGACACTGCATACCCTCAGTGCCTGCAAGGCGCAGAACAACTGACACTGCAATGTGAAAGGACCTTTCATGTAGCATTGTACAGCATGTCAATGTTAGCGTGGCTTGGGACTTCTGCTCTGTCCTGTGAGATGTTCTTGCTCTGCTTACCCACTTCATCAGAGGATGGAGTTAAGCAAAAGGATTCAAGTTTTTGTTTACTTTCCTGTTAAAGATTGTTTCTGAACAGTTTCCAATGTCTGGAAGATTTGACATTTCAAGGACATCACAATGCGCTGTTCCAATTTCTGCAACTGTGTATGTTTTCCCAGTTTCTAGTAGCCATCCTCGTTCTCTAAAACTGTGGGAATTTCTTTTATGGGGACAGAAAATACACTAGGAATGGAGCCCTTAAGAAAAAAAACCCACAGAAGTTTCCTTCTTTCTTTTTTTAAAATTTCTCTTCTTTATTTGACTTTCACCTGGATAAATACTGATGAAACTGAATGGTAAAGAGATGAGTTTCTTACTGCTACTTTTACTGAGTTATAAATAAATTTAATTTTCAGAATGCTATGCTATATGCATTCATCACGTGTGGTGAATGTGCCACTTTTTTCCCCATTATCCAATGGAATATTTTTATATTAAAAATGTTTTCAAAATTATTTTTATTTTTTACTTTTATTTTCTTAGACAATTTGGAAAAAAAAACCAACAAGATACTTTATTAAGAATTTTAAGTTGCTGAAAAAAATAATCCAGAATTGCTTTTATCCTAGAAAGCTATAAACAGGTATTCACAGTTTGTAGCAGGGAAGTTGGATGAAGTTACAAAAAAGAATAGTATTATAGAGACCTGGGTATATTAGGTATGTGAGAAAGAGTTGAGACAGGGTTTTTTTGTGAGGGAAAACAAGTCTCACAGAGGAGTCAATGAGTACGTATATAACAGTGGCCCAGTTAGTATAGTGTATTTCAGTTACCAATTTTTTTTGATGAGACATGTCTCCAAAGGCTTTTATAGTAACCAAGCTGTTGTGGAATGAATGTAGATGTTCTCTCTTGAATTAACTGTCAAAAGATAAGAAAACAAATGAAGGAATAAATGGACTGCTTTCTCATGGAGAAGCCACTAGAGGAGTCTTGATGCATCTGTGCTAGTCAACATATTTCTAAATGGTCTGGAAAAGCAGCTGAAATTCAACACTAATGAATGAGAGTTCATACTTGAGGAAAAAGCAAGCCCTTAACACTATGATGGGCTCTCTATTAGAAATTGCCATTCAGGAAAGAAACCATAGTGGTATTACAGATAGTCAGCTTAAATGGTATTAAATTAGAGACAAATTAAATGGTATGAAGCATTAGGAATAGAACAACCAATGAAAGAGAGAGAAAGTGCCATTATGTTATATTGAGCCTGAATCTTCATTGTGGTATTAACAGACACACTCATCTCAAGGAAGATACAGCAGTACAAGGAAAGGAAAAGAAAGGGAAAGGGAAAGGGAAAGGGAAAGGGAAAGGGAAAGAAGGGAAAGGGAAAGGGAAAGGGAAAGGGAAAGGATTATCACAGATATCAAATGGTTAAATAGACTTGGACTTTTCAACCTGGAGCAAAAGACTACCTTTTCTCCAGGCTGAAGGGAAGACAAAAGGAGAGATGGATGCAAAAAGAAATTAAGCAGGCTCAGTGAAAGAACAGTCTAACTACAGCTATCAAACACAACCAAACAAATACATCTTCCAAAACAGAACATCTCCAGTTCTCCATGGGAAGCTGAAATAATATACGAGGGAAAAGATGTCCCTATGGATGTCTTTGGACTGGAGTGACTTGTTCTGATGGAATACAGACACTGTTACAGTCCTTATCTTCTTACCTCATTCACTTTCCTCCTCCATACAACTCCCCCCTCTGGAAGCTAGTACAAAATCAATGGAGTTAAAGCAGATTACATTGGTGAAAAAGAGGGGAAAACACTTCTCTGCTTTTTTTTCTGGGATGTGCAGATGCTGTGACATGCAGCCTTAGTTAGGAAACATCAAAAGTGTAGTCGTATTAATAGAATCACTTTCTTAGGCATGTGGAAATGGAGATGATGATGTATCACAAGTGAATGAAGACTCAACACTGATAACTGCTGGAGTACATAATATGGCCTCAAAATGCTTCCATAATAATGAGTCCAGGAAATTTTTACACAGCTGTACTACAAGTGTGGAGGAGATTAGTAGAGACTTTCAATAGATTTTTAGGTTCTCCCTTTTTAAAAATACCTTTCATCCTCAATGCAGTCTGATTGCATATGGTAGCTGGCATGAAGGCAAGAAGAAACTACAGCAAAGTCTTGTAGAAAAAAAGGCTAGCACATTTGGATGTGCTGACAATGTAGCCCCACGATGTAAAGAACTTGCAGTATCCAAACCACAGGAAGGACAGGATCATGACTCTGCAACTTTAGCCAGAGGAGGAAGTATTTTGAAGTAAATTACCTCCCCACACCCTGAGTATTTATTACAATCTTTTTCACATTCAGTCCAATAGAGTTTGATTATAAGTAGATAGAAAGAGTCTGTGGAGTCATTTGTCCAGCTGCAATGGGTGATGCTGTGTTTTTCTTGCCCTCAGGTGGAGAGGCTAGCAGAGGGCAGTGAACATCTTGGGATACTATTGCCAAATGTTTGGGACAAGGATACTGGGAACAGGTATGGTGGTTAGATCTGCCCTTACCTAGAAAATTTTATTTCCCTGCTTATCAAAGGCAAGAAAGTTCTCAAGACAGATATTCTTCCCCCAGCCTGCCTCCATCCCCAAATTCACTGAATTCTGGTCAAAGCTGAAGCAGTAGGTTCTCCCAGCCCTGGAACTGATTCTTAGATGTGTCTCCAAGAGCAGGAGACGTGACAACAAGGGACACACAGGATCCGATTTGATGTTCATAGGGAGAAGAAAAGAGGGTGTCATTGTAAAGAGGTTGCAGTTAATATGCATTATGACCATCTCTTCTAAGCTATCAACACACATGAATAAAATCCATATAAATTTTACAATACAACCTTGGTGGTACAATCTAGAATAATTTGATCATGTCCTCAGTCGATATTAATTCAAACTGAATAGAGGATTTACCCTGGCTATGGAGATTTACTCTGGTGGAAGGTTTAGTCCTATGTTTTTTGCTTGGCTTTGGGATTATGACAACTTGGATTTATTGGCTCATTTGCTACAGTAAATGAGCATCTCTGGACTGAGCCACAGTTGATAGCAGAGCAGTGAATGGGCTGGCTGAGGAGAGGGACAGGAATAAAAAGAGAACATTTGTTCTGAAAGACAGAACCCAGTCCTCATTCCTGTCCTAGTCCATCATGACTGCTTTCCACATCCAGTGAAGATGATCTGCTTTGAGACTTGAAACGAGCAAACACATTTTTTTCTTAAATGAAAAGTGTTGTAATGAAAAGGATTTGACAGGCCATAGAATATACTGCAGAGATTTGTTGAACTAGCTTCACTTTCACAAGAATGAAAAAAGATTTTCTGGTGCTAATTGCTACACTAAGAATTGAAGTGTAAGGAATGCAATGGATTGCACACATGTTTGCACAGGGCATGATGGTGTTTGGTTTTGCAATTACCTGCTGCCTGCTGTTGAGATATCCAGACATGATCTGGGAATCACAAGAGTTTGAGGAACTTGTGCCAGAGAGCGTAGGCTCCTGAAGTTATGAATTTAAAAAGTCATACTTACTTATGATCTGAGTGATAAATTAGTAAATACAGACAGATGAGACATGATGACTTTATGTGTGACAGTAATATGAAGCTGGTGAATGTGATGATCACGTGTAACAAATGAGAAAGTATTTTTCTCTGGTTTAATATGTGAGTCAGAATTTAAGTTTTTCTTGGAAGATCACTAACAAGTGGACACTTCAGTAAGGAGGAAATCTGCCTAACTTATAAAAATTCAAGAATATGTTTCACAGATGATTTTAATGCAGTTGCAGATAGGCAGCTTAGAATGAATGCAGGCTGCGTGTCAGAGGAATGATTTTTCCAAAATGTCTTCCCTATTTTATTACCTTATCATTAATATAATATTGCCTTAATCTTACAGTAACTTGTAATGATTATTATTAGCAATAATAAAGCAAATTCGTAGTAGACTGTTTCTTGTTTGCAATAGGAAGAGTTGAGCTCCCAGGGAAGTCTTGTGGGCTGGGCACCACGACTCCTGTGATGGAGCTGCAGGGTGACCACTCCCTCCCGGTGTCCAGAGTAGATCAGATGCAAAAAATGAGGGTATGGAGATATACTTGCTATCTGCCCAAACTTTCACTCCCGTACTGCTTTGACAGTTGGACCACAAAGCTTCTGTTCACATGATAGCCTTCCCTGTGGCAGCCCCTTTCATTGCACAGACTTATGTCCTAAGTGTGCTACAATGAATTAACGTCATTCCCCTGTGTGTGAACATCGCCATTGACCTGGCCCAGGAGAGTTTTCTGCAGTGCTAGTCCCAAACAAAGACAGTATCTGACATGGGTAACCTTTAAGTATAAAACAACTGGTACCACAAAATGATTTATACAGTGTCCTGGCATTTACAGTTGCTAAGATGAACTGCTTTGGGGTATATGATAAAGCCCTTTATCAAAACTGGCTTTACATGTCTGCTTACAGTCATAAAGAGAAATGTGTGAGAACATAGCCTCCTCAGTTCTCCCCAGAAGGCACAGAAGGACAGCTTGTTCAGTACAATACTTGATGTCAGTGGTGGGATTTGTTTCAGGATTATCAGTGTGTAATTAAGGGGGTTATTAATGCTGAGAAAGAATTTTGAGCTCAATCCATAATGCATTATCAACTTTAATGGACAAAAGTGCACTCAACAAAAGAGAGAATACCAGCTATTACTGTGCTAGTTACTCCACTGGTTGAAAACGGTGCAGCCCAAGTCCATGGAGCAGCACTGACTCCCGGGACCTGGAGACCTGACGTGGCCCTGGCTGTGGGGCAGTTGCATTCCTCGGGACAGCAATGTATTTTTTTCGGCTTTCTTCTGCTATGAATCCTCTCAGCTCTTTCTAGAAGTGGCTGATGGAAAATATCCTTGGTCAGTATACAGGATTCACTACATTCCCTGGAATAGCAGGAAGCTTGCTCATTGCCCTGGGTGCCCATTAGTTACTTAATTTCACATTTTGTGAACTTTTACATTTAAAATATTTCCTTATGAGCTTGAAACAATGTTCAGAAAATCAGTCACTCATTGACTCCAAAGCTTTGTATCAAGGCCAGTGTTTGAGATTTTTTTTGTGTGAATGTGGATGTTTAGCACACTCTTCTGAACAATCCAGCTAAGGCATGGCTTCCAGTAACCAGGGACATCCTAAGGGACCCAGGCAACTCTATGGGGCTTGTGAGGCAAGATAATCTCACTGATCACCACTACCACTTTTGCTAGCTCCTTGTTTAACCACTTTGGACAACAATGTGTTACTATCTAATTGCTGCCAGGTGTGTGACAGAGCCCAGGAAGGCTCAGCAGCAAACTGGACAGGAGGGAACATAACTCAGTGACTGTTGATAATGAGGCAACTATCAGCGAAACATGGGGAAAAAACCTGGGGGAAGTCAGGTAGCCATCACTTCCCCGACACTCAGGAAGCTTAATCAATTGACCAGAAGGATCACTTGTTTGCTAATTGCAATTACTTGAATAAATGCTGAGCAGGGTGACTTTCCTGACAATCAGGTGACTACACCACAGAGCCCATCCATCTCAGGGGCACTTAATTAACTTTATTGCCTGCTCCCTCACATTCAAGGAGGAAATGAGATAGCAAATCTTGTCCCATCTTTATAACCTTTTACCTTTATTTATTTATTTCATCATCACTTTGGCAGTGATTCAGTTGCATAATCACCTCTTAGGGACGTACATTAAATATTCCTTGGTGGTGTAGGATTCAAATGCCTCGTTTGCCTCCATTGCAGTCCCAGGAACTAAAATGACTTTCCTCACCTTTTCCCACAGGTGGTGTGTGGAAGGAAAATACCATTGGCTAATGCTGATGTTCAATGAAAATGTGTACATGAGTTTGTCTTGGGGATTGTCTACATTTAGCCTGTACCTAGGGCTAAGATATAGTAGTTGTTCTACCACCCGATGACCCCTCCCTATCTGAGAAGGGGAAAAAGGGGAAAAAAGGGAGGAGCCCCATGGGTTGAAGTAGAAAGAGATTTAATGAAACAACAAAACTAATACAATCACCAATATAAAGTATACAAGCTTACACTCAGCCTGGTCCTTGGGGTCAGCAACAGGAGCAGAAGGCCAAGAGGGAGGAGCCCGAGGAGGAAAAACTCCACCCTCAGTGAGCTCCCTCCTTTTATAATGAGCATGATGAAGTGGTATGGGACACACCTGTGAGCCAGCTGCCTTGATTGGATCCCAGCTGACTCAGGGCTACTCATGGCGTGCCTGCATGGCTGGTACATGGGTCTGTTCCTGGGAAACCAGGACAGGAATATACAGGGAGGCAGGTGCCGTGGACACATTTTTTCACCTTTTAATAGAAGAATGGCTCAATTTGTTCAAAATATTACAAAGAACATTGTTTTAGATGACCAGGAAATTAAGTAAATTGCTTTTCCTCTGATTTTTCTGTTTCCTCTGCTTCTCCGCAGGTCTCCTGGAAAAGTTGTGAAGTCCCTGTCTCTGGAGATATTCAAGGTCTGGTAGGACAATATCCTGAGCAACGTGCCGTGGCTGTCTCTGCTCTAAGCAGGTACCTGCCAATGTTGGCCATTCAGTGAGCACCTTGCAGAGCAGAGGCACCATTTGCCAAGGAGAAGTATCACAGATGTAAGGGCAGTCAAGCCTCACTACCATGATCTCAGCATGCCCCACACTCTCTGAGCTATTGTTCTCCAGGAATGTAATGGCCCAAAGCATGGAAAGCTGCATGACTTTCATAAGCAAGGAGCAAGAGACATTTTGTGGATGAGCAGGGAGCTAGACCTGCATTTCTGGAAGACCAGATCATCAGGGCTTCCTCCTCCTGGCTGTCCCTGGCTGCTTTGTGTGGACTGCCAGCGTCCTCTCAGGACTGGAGCATAATAATTTACAGACTGTGCTTGCTGCCAAGCCTCCACTGCCCTGAAAGGCTGTTTGTCCTCAGCAGTACTGAAGAGAAATCACTCCACTACAAGTACATTAAGTACATGAACAGCTCTGACAAGAGGCAGAGTAGTAATTTGTTTGGTGAGCTCACTTATGCTTTATTGAATTCATTTATTGGCTGTCCAACAGCTCCATGAGGTGCTTTTGCAACAGCCAGATATGCAGACATGACCTCAAGTCTGAAGTCAAGTCAAAAGGTCATCCCAGCTTCTTTACTATAGTGGTAAAGTGAAAATCTCCTCAATTGAGCAGAGGCATCCTGCCACTCTGACTTACATTGTGTGCAGTGCAGACTAAGCATTAGTATTATTTCAGCAGCAACAGCTAAGCAAGGCAGTGCCAAGCTTTGGCAGGTTAATATGCTCTGGACACACGTGAAGTGCTAAACAGTTTGATGTGGCAATGGCAGGAAATACAATTTTAATCAAATTTGATCATTATTCTCTCTCCAGGTGTTAAAAGCTTCATGAACGGTACATGTAATCTCTCACATTCGTTTTTTCATGCAGGTTGAATGCAAATTATAGTGTGCCTTTAGAACACTGACATAACAAACTGAGACAGATTGCAAATTTACCAGTGAAATACTGAAGAAGAGGATATTTTGCCTTTATGATGCTGCAAAGGAGGAGAAACAGGTCATCAGAAATCTACTTTTCTATGGGGAAGCTTGAGACAAGGACTTCAGTGTTGGCCACATGTGCACAAAGCAATTACAGTAACTAAGCCATAATAGAGAGAAATATTAATCTATTTTTTGAGAGGCAAAGGTTGGCTAGCTTCAACTGGCTCAGTGTTGCATTGCAACCTATACATTAAAAATGTATTGTACAGAATAAAGGGAATGGGAAGAGCTGATGAATATCACAAAATGGAGACGCCAAAAGCTTTGCTGAATTGTTGGATAATGTTTGAGTGTTTGCCAGTGACAGATGTGCGGCCTTTTCATCCAGATCTGTGTGCCCTGGATGGAGGGTTGCTTGATGGCATGCACACAGTCATTGTCATCTTTGCCATTTTTTAGCATTCTTATAGCTTTGAGAGTCTCTGTGTGTTTAATCGTTTGTGCAGAGATTTTATGAAGCAGGTGCTGAAGTGTGTGGTAGGAGGGAAGATAAAACAGATAAATTAAAATCAATTCCAGTTACTCTTAATCCCAGCAAAGGCACAGTCTGCAATCACTTAGTTGTTCCTAAATGGTTTGGGTCTAGTATTCCACATTAGCATTCGGATTGAAGACACACATTGTCTTAACTGATAACATGCAGAGGCCAAATAAATGAATACACCAACATGAACCCATGTGTGGCCTAATTACCTCCACTGTGGATGCCAGTGGGAAGGCATAATATATGTTGAATACCATAAAATGAATTTTGGGCTCAAATACCTTTCAGACCAGCTTGCATTTTTCTGTTGCCCAGACAAAATTTTGCACGATGATGGAGGGGTCTAAGTTTTTTGTCTTTGCAGTGGCAGAGCACCAGAGATGTGCCTTGCACCAAGAGCAGCCTGGCTGTGGGACATCTGTGGGTCTGCACCCACATCAGTGTCAGCCCCTTATTCCTGGCCAAGGGCTCTACCCTGCTACTGAGAACTCCTCTGAACACTTTGTCAGCTACATGTTAAAGGAGAGAGAGAGCAAAACCAGGAGGGTAAACAAAACAAGAAAAGAGGGTTTCTCTCTTCTTGGGAGAAATTCAGGGCTTTCACAACAGCTCAGACTAAGGTGCATGGAGGTGTCTTAATAATGAGCATGGTTCTCAACACTTTCTTTTGCCTGTGGACAGACAGGTGATACGAGGCCTCTCAGCACCCTGTCTCCTTGAGATCCCTTTCTGTAGCATGACTGTATCCATACATACTTGGGCTCTGGGTCATTCTCCTGCTCTGAGCCACAGAAGCAAGACCCAAGTCCTTACTAGTGCATGGCACTATCATTCCTCCACCTGGCAAGTGCACCCTGTCTCAGCACAGTGTGCAATCATTTTTTTTCTGAAGGCAAATCAATAGACCAAGAGAACTGTTCCATTGCACATCCTCTGGATGCCTCATGTGCCAAAACACACATTACTGTCCTCTCTACAGAAACCTGAGATAAATCTAATCCAGCTTTTATCAGCTGAGGCCAGAACCTTAGTTTCAAACTATTACACAACATTCCTTTTAGACCTATGATTTTTGCCTCCCCGTTTCTCAGTGTGTCTTCCTCTGCCCCCAGCGGGATTTGGTCTTATTTGTTGAAATATCTTCTGTCTGGATTGCCTGCAAACATCAACTGTAAGCCTGATTAATTATCAAGGAGATCATCGCAGTTCATAATAAGATGTGTGCTAATTACATGTACCCTATGAGTATTTTCCTCTCATTTATCTTGTGAGCACTCATTTCACAGATTAATAATGAACACGACAACTGCAAGTGAAACCAGTACTGTGGAGTGTCAAATAAAGACATGGGGGGGTTGGGCTCTTAATTAAATCTGCTATTTGCTTGGAATTGCAAATGCTACTACCCTTGCTTCCAGGAAAGGCTATTTATTAAAAACATATTATTCCCAAGAGGCAGATAAAAGATACTAAGATGCTCTGATAACACCAAAAGAATCACTTAGTATTGAAAACTATTTCATACTCACACCGAATTAGTCTATGAAAAATATCAGCCTGTAAGACCTGAAGAGCAATACTCTCTCTCTTATGCAGGCAAGTATGAACAAGGTTTTCTCCTCTGTCTGAGCTGTAATTCAAAGAACTGGATCCTGTGGTTTTCTTTCCCCAGTCAGGCTTGGCCTAGATTCTCTCACTAAAACTGTATGTAGGCTTCACAAATAGATTTTGTAGTCAAGAAGTACCATACAATTGGTCACTAGTCAGAAGTAACTGTTTTGGTCACTGCCAGCTTCATGGGCTACATGAGAATCTGCAGTTTGGAAGTGACAAATGGTTTACTTACATTTTTAAAAGAGCACCTCATTCCTCCTCACAATCTAAAAAACTAATTGTGGTTTAAGACAAGAAAAGTGTGGGTAGAAATGCATGCTGTGACATCTCTGGATTTTAAGTTACAAGCCAGCACTGCTGCAGCCAATGCTTCAGAGAAAATCAGTCCTTTCTTCTGGGGATCAACATTCTGCTGGCTGTTTAAAGTTTGATTTGGGATGGATTTCTTTTGGTTGGATGTAGGTGTATCAGGGCAACTAGCTTTGGGAGTGATAACTTTATGTCAGAAAACCAAACCTGTTTCTCTCAACTCTGTTCAAAATTCTACTACTTTTAACTTCCCTCCTATACTGCTTTTCAGATCATTACCTGCTTCATTCGTAATAGTAGCTTAGCTAAGTTTCTGATTAATGTGTTAGTTTCAGCAAGATTTCTTTTGTTCCTCTAAAAAGCCCCATATTAAATTACCAGATTTCTGTTCCTCCTCTCCTTCCCCACAATAATCTCACTAATTTTAGGGCTAAAATTCAAAAAGTAGTTTTTAACAAGAAACAATTTCTCTTACTCACAACCCTGGCATTTCAGAAATAACAAGGATGAAGATGACCTCTTGTGGAATGGCTCTAAAAAGCCAATTTTTTAGCCCTTTTCATACCCTAAAAGAGCTAATTACAACCCATGTAATTTCTTGTTCATTAAGTTCATGATTCAGGTGCCATGTTCTATTAGTCAGCATGTCCTCGCATGATTTACATCACAATAGCATAAAACTGTAATTACAAATAATTTAAAAGTCAAAGAGGTTGTCTCTTGGAACACTGCTTTTGTCCATCAAAGTGACTTTCTTTTTGTTAGTCAAAATATACTGCAGTGGCAACAAACTAGCTAGTTGTAAGGTACCTTACTACTTGAATATCAAGACACATGTATCTTCTACTATAACAGGTAGCTCATTCATATGTCTTACCACCCTAGGTGCAATCAAAGATTCTGTTTCATAAGGACACTGCCTTTCTAAACACAGATTCTTCTTTAACTAGTACAACTACAACTGATAAAATGAAAACCTTTCCATAGAACATAGAGTTTTGATTCACGTTACTGACTGTGCATTCATAAGAGGAGCAAACCCAAACTCATCTTTCTCTACTAGATCTTCCACTACTTCCACTACTTCCACTTCCACTCCTATGAGAGGCTGACTAGATTCTGGACCTACCCTTGCCAGAGTGTTTTCTTTACTCCTACTTTCCCACTCTCATTCTGCCAAGCAGAACCATAGCTAGCTAACATTGCTGTCAAACGTCTTTCTTTTCCTGTTGGTACCAATCTGAATACAGAGTACGTGGTGAGTTTGCTGACACCCGTACTTAAATCAGACTAATTTTTCTTATTCAGTATGTTTGTTTTTATGACCTTGATGACATATTTATAGAACTCAGTTTTTCTAAAGGAGAGGCTGGTTTGTGTTTGCTCATGCAACAGCTGTGATTTGTCCTTTGAAAAGACAGTATAGGCACTATGCCTGGCTATTTTTAAACTACATAGGTCTCACTGGTCATCTAAAAATAACTTTCTAATGTTCACACGTAGTATACATAGAACCATCATTTGACCAAATATGGTAGAATAAAGGGGTCCTTATCAGGTCTTTGGCTTCTTCTACAGTGGCAATAATGATTTTTAAAATGCACAACAAAACCATAAACAGACCCTGTACTTCCTGTTTGCAAAACACCACAAGCAGAAGTTAATGCTTTTGTGCAAATAGAGTCTGGACTAAGGACACACTCAGACTTTTCCCAACAGTAATCAAACAATAATGGTTTTTACTTCCCTGAAAGTATCTGGTTAATCATAACCCCTGTACAGCAAGGAAGCCCAAAATTTGGAAGGGAAAAAAAATGTTGGAATGTAAACCAAAAAGTTCTGATCCTCAGAAATATCCATGAAAGATCTTTCTTTCAAATAAGCATAATCCAGACATCTTTTTTTCAAGCTTTCAAATCAGAATTTTTCTCTAAAGACAGACCCAGATCATCTAGGCCATCTGATTGCCAAGGCTCTTAGGTTTCCTTTTCCTCATTGATTCCAGCTCAGAGGAGAGACCCCAGATGACCTTACTCAGACCCAAAGCAATCCCCATATGAGAGCAGACCTGGATTTTGGCTGCCCAGTCTTTCTCAAAAAAGCGTGCGAAGATGACTGAGAGAAAACGCCATGGGTCAGCTAACATTCAGACAGCTGAACCATATAGACCTTGGCAAAATGTTTTCATTTTGATTAACTGGGTTTTTCTTTGACAAAACACAGAACAGAAAAGGTTTTCAAAGGACAAGTCCTTATGAAACCTCCATGTGTTACGCCACAAGCGGTAGAATTAAGAGGGTCTGGCTTCTTCGATTTGTATCTCACAAATGAACACCTTGGTGAACTTACTAACTTTTAGTAAAGGATGAGCTGGTGGTTGAAGCCTCTCTATTCTTTTCACAAATGTAGGAGGAACTTTGTATTGTTGAGACAACTGCATTTCTTCAAAACCAGTAGACAGCGACTGCATCATTCCAGAGTTACTGGGGAAAGATGGACAGATTGGCACACACAGACACACAAAGCACATCACCGTATCAAAAAGCTTTTGGTTACAAATCCTACAATACAGGCATATATCAATATGGGAAGCTCCAATGTTTTGCTTATACAGCTGTATAGCAAAATTAGTGTGCTCTGTCCCCATGCTGTTACTCTATAATTAGGTGGAAGCATCAGGGTAAGTGTGTCACATATAATAGAACTAAAATCAAATTAGCAGGAATTTTGGTCACCTAAAGTTTTAAGAATAAATTCTAAAGACCTCAGTGAAGCTGTTTGGTTTTGAAAGTAGTCAGGGGTTACTTATTTGATGAACTGAACTGGAATATGTAAGTCCTTGTTTTGAAAATCTCTCAAGAAATATTTCTGTGTGACAGACTGTGGATGGTAATGGGATATTTTTAGTGTAATGTTTGAGTGCATCGCAAGTCTGCTTGCATTCCTCCAGAAGAGAATGAGTCATTACCCACAGAATAGATACGTAATAAATTTAACTTGCTTTTCTGCTTGTGCAATACTATAAAACAAAACAGAGTTTCCTGAGATGTATTCTTTACTGAAGTTCATTCTTCACTAAGACTATATTTTTTAATTTAATATTTCTGTCACCCCCATGCCTAGTAGACATGGTTCTGACCCATCATAGATGTTAATATGACATTAATACTGTCATTACAGTCTCACCACAGACATTAATACAGTATAACAACCATGCAGCACAGATTGCAGGGAGAGTTCTGCACCTCACAAAGCTTTGAAGTCCTGATTGCATTTCACATATCTTATACAGTTCTGAAAGCTTTTCTTTTGCTTCCCTTTCACCATTTTCGTGTCTCCTTTGTTTAGGTTAGCACCTCCAGTGCTGCCTGTTTGGGTCACTAACAGCTCTCTTCATTCAAGCTTTTGGTCAGTATCTGCCTGGCACCTACAATAACAGAGTTGCAACATCACAGTTGTGCCCTACTGTAATACAAATAATAAACACATCTTTGTTGTTCCTTTCAGCAAGCTGTGAGTATGGCTAACATTTCCTTAAATATTCTGTGTTGTACTAAAAAAACTCTAAGGCTATTGTCATCTGGTTGTGACAGAGAGGGTTTTGCCTGTTTGACAATTTGGAAGGCATGGCTTCCCATGAAACAGAAGAAAGGCAGTTCTCTGGTTTCAGCTCAGCATGTGAGTTTTTCAACAACATTTCAAGGCTTTCTGCAGCAGCAGTATTCATAAGTGAAGATGTTTTCATAAGTGAAGATGGACTCACACAATTATAAGAATGGGTATTGAACTTCATGGTAGGATGGATGACCCTGTATAACAAAGCATCTCCTAAGAGGAAACTTCTGTAGTGGGAACTTTGTGATGTTTATTGAAGTTTAAGTACATATTTTTCTTAATTCATGACAGAAATGGCTTTCATGCTCCGCTGAAAAAACAAAGTCCAGTTACATTTTCACACAGTTCAAAACTGAGTGCTTTATATTTCAAGTAATTCAAAACAAAGATGGTCTCTGTTGTTCTTGCTTATATTATCGTATGAACCCTGTTGCAATTATATTGCAACAAAATGTAGTATACAGACTGTTATTCAGCTGGGGTAAAGGGGCAAAAAGAGCATTCAGAAAAATCACCTTTTAGGGAAGCTAGGGAACGATTCCCAAAGTATGGGTTTATCCAAACAAACAACTTGTTTAGTAACCCTGGATCATAAATCTCACTGGGTGTGGAGAATTCACAGAAAACATGGGAGAAAGATCCATTCAGACACTACTGACAGTGATCTGTTATGGTGATTAATGATTCTCGCAGATATACAAATTAAAGGCTGGAGGAACCCTTCTATCACGCTGCCCGTTTTCTGTAGGAATGTCCTCCAGTGTCTCCTGTAGCTTGTGTTCAAAGAGTTCTCCAAAAAAGTATTTGGTATGTAAGGACTTAAAATGGTGGACCATTTTATATTTGGCTTTTATTGGTAACCTGAAACCTAGGAGTTTGTATTTTAAATGTTTGCAAGTGTCCCAAAAGTGCATCTTATACAGAATAAACTACTTTATGAGGTTTATGGCATTCAGTCCTTTTTATTCTGAGTGTTGAGATCTTTACAGAGAAGGGATGAGAAAGGAAAGGAGCTTTGTAGTGACGAGGCTCAGTACGTATTTCTTTTCATTACTGACAGTGAATACTTCCAAAACATGGAAAGAGAGCTGGTGAGTTTTGTAAGATGGTGGAAGGAAAGCTAGGATACAGGGAGGCCTTCCCTGCTTTGGCTACTCTGTCATTTTTCTGAAGCAAAAGAGACAATAAAAACCTATGGCCAATAACTTGACCTTCATCTTACCCCAGTGATGTGCATGTCACAGCCATTAACTTGACAGTGTTCTAGTTCATGCTTCTGATTGAAGGATTTAGCTGGAACGGTGTCATAGTTCTTTGACAGTTCAAAATATAGAGCATCTCAGACACAGGAAGAAAAGCTTCTGCATTTCATTAAACAGCTTTTGGAGGCATGATGGAAAACTGAGGTGTATGAAGACATTTCAAATGCTGATAGAGGCATTTACACCAAGTTTCTAGGCTCCACTTGAAATTCAACTCCTGGCCTACCAGCGCTTGGCATTGTCTCTGAGCAGCACGAATCTGAGAGAAGGAAAGGAATGTGAATGAGTCCATCAGCCCAGATCTCATAGATCTTATGCTTTTGGGACTTCAGAAATTGACAGCATATGTTGGCAAAAAGCCTGAGAGACCAGCCAGGACAATAAGTTCCTGTTAGGAAACAGCTTGCTTATCTGGCTTTAATTTGCTGCAACTGGATTGCCTGTATGAGTGTATGTGTCTACATATATGCATAAAAATCTTTCCACTGCCCCATGCAATTCCAGCCAGACACACATGCCATCCTACACACCTTGAATGGCTCACAACACTCCTGAATAATGAAACAGCTATTTCCCCTTTTGGAGGCAGAGCAGCAGGAAATGTATGCTAAAATCATCACACTCAGTTTGTGGAATTGCTCAGGTCTCCTGCCAGCTGGAAGTTGGTGGGCAGGCATGCATCAGCTTCAAGCCTTTCTCAAACACCACCTTATGCAGCTCGTCAGAGTAGGCTATTAAATAAGAAGAGTCAACCCATAAATGAGGATGGATTAGCTATGGATACTGTTCAATCTGTGCCACACATACTCACTATGTGCCATCCATACAAGGGTCACAGCTCATTGACAGAAAAGGGAAGAATGCCTCAGAGAGGCCACTGCACAGAGTATAGTGGAGTATATGTGCTGGGTGACCTCACTCATTGACCACCTTGTAGAGCTAAAAGCCAACAGACTCCTGCCTTGTATTATGCCACACACAGATGACCCAAAGTTCTGTAACTGTGAGCTCCATAACAAAATCTTTATCTGGCCAAGAAACATCAAACACTCAGTGAGCCAAGAACCAGAAAGTCTTGGCATAGGGGCTCTGCTGCTGTCCCGTTGTTCCAAGAGGTTGCAGATGGCATACAAGTCAGATGGGTAGCTGGGTCTTAGGGAACGCAGCGATGTCAGCTTCAGTAGTACTTGCTGCTTTATTTCATCCTGCCAACAGGGATTTAAATTAACCACCATCTCCCATGCCAGCACAGCCCTGTAGCCAGCTTGAGACCCATGCAATGCAAGCATTTGGCTTTTGCATTTGGCTTGGTAGCCATGGCTTGGCCACATCTATCTTATATTTGTGCTAGTTCCCCTAAACAGCAGCCAGGGGATGTCTGTTATATTTTCTGAGGGAAATACCACTATAACCAAAATACAACCCACAATGATTTCCTGTGAATTTCTTACAGTACTTATTATATCATCAATCAACATAAACAGTAGTCTTTTAAATGAACACCTTACATGGCAAAATATATTTGAAAATGTTTCTAAAGGGTTAATATTTTTATAAGTTGGTTGTTTTGTTTTTTTTTTTTGTTACGGAGTTCAAGAAGTCAACAGGCTGCCTATAACCTGTTCTGAGAGCCATCTGTAAATGAGTAATATTCATATCTGCAAGGTGTGGACTATATATACTATTTATGTTAAAGCTATGTATTTAAAGAGTAAAGAGACTGATCTCCACTAAGGAGCTACTTCACTGAAGATTAAAGTATAGCTGGTTGTCTGGTGCTGGAGGGACACAGAGACTACACAACAACCCATGGACATGCTACAGGGGCAGCACTCAGGAAGAATAGGAATACAATCTTTTTGCTGTTTTAAGGGGTTGAATACACAAGGCATTCACCATCCTATCTGGAATTTGCCCACGATGGCAAAGTTAAAACAGTGATGCCACCTGTCTTCTCAAGAAAGCATATCAGGCTACTTCAAGTGGCCACCCTAGTTTGTATAGTCCTGCCAATGCAAGATGACTGCTCATAAACAACTCAGTCTCTTGGCAAAGAATTGTTTTGGCTTCACTGTAGAGGATAAATCCTGTCACTGTTTAGGCAAAAGCAAAAATCCTAGATCTAGAGTTCAACTTGCGGTGTAAAATCCAATCCCAATTTGTAACTAACCCAAAAGCTGGAACTGTAGTTCACAGTTTGTTGTCACCTCTTGCCACGCAACTCTGGCTGGACATAAGTGAAGTTTCATCTACTTACTAATCAAAGGAGTCAGGGCATACTATGATAACTACAAAAACTAAAGTATCTGGAGGTGTTTTTCGGGGCAGGGACAGGAAAAGAATCAATTCATCCTGCTACCAGAGCAGCCATGAGATTTCTCTCCCTTAGGAGACTCTGCTCCAATTATGTCAGGACTATGAAGCTATGTGTTTAAATTGGTTTAAGCTTTGTTTTGCACTTTTGGTGCTATGTATTTTTTGGTTAAAGAAACAGAAATTAATATTGGGGTTTGTTGGGTTTTTTTTTTTGTTGTTGTTGTTTTTTTGTTTTGTTTTTGTTTTGGGGTTTTTTTGTGGGTTTTGGGCATTTTTTGTTTGATAGCAGTATTTCTGCATTTAAACAAATGCTGCTGCTGCAGGTAGAGCTTTTAGATGCCGAAGTATAGTTGTCTTGTCTCATAGATGAGACAACCACAGAAAGCTTAGAAATGCTTTTGGTTCTTGGAATAAAAATAAGGAGGAAAATTCCTGATTCACTATTCATTCAACTCTTATCTTCAAGAAGGAAGATCCAGGGAGCTACAGGCTGGTCAGCCTCACCTTGGTCTCCGGAAAGGTGATGGAAGAAAATAATCAGGGGAAACAATTTTCAAACATATTAATTACAAGTAGGCTTTTGGGAGAGGTCAGCATGGATTTTCAAAGGGATGCCTTCCCACCTCGCCCATTCTGTGTTTCTGTGAGTCTATAACTGAAGATGAAAACTGATCAAACTCTTTTTACCTGACAAATCCCATACCACCCCTTGTACCTCTAAACATGGGAATTTAGTAACAAAATAAGTAATAGATGAACTATTGATTGCATTTACTCTTCACCACATATAATTAACTAAATATCTTAATAAGAACAACTCTTAGTAGAGTAGAACAACTCAAATATCCAGGTTCAGATAGCAAAGCATAAAAACCTCAGTTCAGAGGACAGCTCAAGATCTTTCGTTTAGGACTGTCCTAACAGTCCAGGCTTGGTGATTGTCCTTGCCAGAGTGGCCTCCAGTCTAATAAGGCTGTATTAATCTACAGTCTAATAAAAGACAAGGAATAAACTTATATACAGGCTTATGGAATGTTCCAGAAATCAGTTGTTGGCATGTCAGTTAGAACACATCAAGTCACTTGGAACTTTAACTTGCATAGTACTGTCACAATGCATTCTCCTAAGCTATGAATACTGGTGTCTGATGTCTGGACTTATCTGGTGAACAGTTGCTTCAACTCTGATGATATTATAATAGCAATTTAATTTCAGTCATGCTCTTCACCTTTGTTATGGCTTCAAGGTTTCAAGAATACAGTCTGTTTGCCTGGATGATGTGGGTAAAGCAGTTTTCGAAGGAAAACAGAACAAGGTCCCAGCAGTAAAAACACAAACAGAACCAATGAACACTGTTATATCATAACATTGCTTGTTGTGCAATTTGCATTGAAAATGTGCTATATAAAACACAAAAACCCCAATTGCCAGGCAGAAGATCAATTGTGTGCTTGCTCTTAATACCCTGTGAATCAGAGTACATACGTTAATGTTCAGGAACTGAAACTCTTTTAATACCCTGGCAGGACTGCTTGGAGTGGTGGCAGGGGACTGTGTATCTGTGTATGTGAATGTTGAAAGAAATTCCTACTCTCTTCTTTCTCTCAAACACATCAGGGAATATTTTCTTCTCATTCCAGGTCTGTCTGTTGAAAAAGATATACCATTAACTCCCATTTTATTACAAATATATTGTTTTTACCAAATTACAGCTCTGTAATATCAATTGCCTCGCTAAAAAAAAAAAGTCTTTCAAAGCATTTAGCTGTAAACCTGTTAAATAAACTTGACAGTGTAATTTCAGTCCTGGGGTTTTTTTGTTTGTTGGTTGGTTTGGTTTTTTTTTCCTCCATATCCTTTCAAAAGTCATTTTGCTAAAAATTTTCAATTTAGTGGGAAAACAGAAAACAAAAAAAAAAAAAAGAAGAATATGCAGTTAGACTGGTATCAGATGGAATGATTAGCAACCAAAGAAATGAAAAATAAGGGAAGGACACTCAGGAGTAGACAAAGGGGTTTGTGGAGAGAAACTGGAATGAGTGGGCTCTGTTTTTTCAATATATGTTCCAGGAAAAGCGCTGGATGCTTAAGAAGTAAGGAGGGGTCTGTGTGTGTAGATACTGAGTACAAGATCTGAGTCTCAACACGAATGAGGAAGAAAGATTATGTGGATGCAAAAGCACAGGTTGTTCATAACCCCTGAGTGAGTTACTGACAGAGTGATTTATGAGTGAAAATAGCAGCAGAGTGATGGAATAAAAGGCACGAGAACTAAGGATGGATATGGTGACAATCCTGTGGTTTGACATGTGACAGGGTTAAGGAGATCATTCAAGGTTCACAGATGTTTGAAAAGGAGTTTTACAGACAAATGAACAGGACAGGCTATTGGTACCCAGAAACAGAGAGACCAAGGAAAAAAAGAAATCGGAGTTGAGAGATGGACAAATAGAGCTGAGGCAGCAGACTAATGGAAAGTACAGGAATATAGTGAAGAGACACAATGGAGAAGGAAGTATAACCTATAGATAGAAAGGAATACTGATTCATTTTGACATCTGAAGAAATTAAACCTGTGGGATCATGAACTCCTTGTCAGGAAGGAATCAGAAAGTATGTCCCCAGGGTCAGAGATCAGACTGTCTGATGGGAACAAAGATAAGAATGTAGAAACCTGTAATAGTTCTTTGTGCTGAGACAAATGACTGCTGGACTTACTGGAATACAACAAGATTGTCTATGATAAACTGTGGTCCTAAGGGGATGGTCCTGGGTGTTTCCCTGATCCATAGAGAAAGCACAAAAAGACCATGAAGATTAGCATGGGGCTTTAGGCTTTGTATTCTGAAGTTTTAAGAAGTCTGACCAATGGGAGACATTCATGAAGAAAGGACTGCTGGAGTGCAAGGGAAGCTGGCACGTGGATTGTTTCCACCCAGTTCCTCTGGATTTTCAGGACTTCCTTTAAAACCTACAGAAAAGAAAGTGAAGAATGTAGCAACAGTTAGAAGAACATCAGCATATATAAAAATATGTATGAAAGAAATTAAGTGCTAACATGGAAGAAAGCAGTTGTCTGCACAATACTTTTTAATGAGAGACTTAATCTTATGGAGGAATCAAATGAGTTAAGATAAATCAGTTCAAGATTCTTATTGCAAAGAAACTAGACTGACTGATGTAGGAAATGAAAATAGCTATATAGGGTAAAAAGAATGAGTATGGAAAAACAGTTGTGACTTGAACAGTTACTGAAGGACACCCACTGTTCCAAGCGGATAGAAAAAAACATGAAGTAAATTGAGAGGCTGAAGAAAAGTAGAAATTATAGAATCACAGGAAAAAAGGTAGGTTGGAAGAGACCTCAGGAGGTTGCTAGTCCAACCTCCTACTCAAAACAGAGCTAACTTCAAAGTTAGATCAGGCGATTCAGGGTTTTTTTCAGTTGAATTTTGAAAGTTTTCAAGGGTGGAGATTTCATCACCTTTCTTAAGAGGCTCTACTTGGGTTGCATATGTGAACTTCTAGAGACACTCAAGGTCAGATCTGTTTACAACTTGAAAGCTCTTTGATATTTTTTGACAGATAAATATCACAAGGAAATATCTCATTCTAAGTGACATAAACTTTGCCATTGCAAACTCAGAACTAGTGATAGTAAAGACTACATCAAGTTTTTCACCAAAAAGCAAATAAATCAATCAGGAGTAACAGCATTTTAGATTTGGTTTAAATAAATTATTATACATAATAGTACAAGAAGAAGATGCTGGTTGAAATAATCTTGGATAGTGTGACCAGAGGTTGAAGATTAAACAGAAAAGAGAAAAGAAAAATGCATCAGCAGATGCATTGTAGCAGAAAGGCTTGCCAGTTTGCAAGGTGATGCTGCTGAGATCAAGAGCCCAGAGATTCAGTGAAACAGGGACCAGCATGAGACCTTATATTCCAAGATGCACAGTAGAAAGCCAGGCTCATTATTTCTGCAATGATTTTGATTCTTGTAAATAACTTTTTTTTTTTTTGGGTACAGCATGCTTATTAGATATGTTATTTTGTTAGCTAGCATTGCTGACAGGCTATGAAGCAATTTATTAATCTGCAAAGAGAATATTTTGTAAATTGTATTTGATGGATCCTGGCATTTCTCTACAGTTTTTACAAAGTAACTCTGACAATGACATTTTTATCTTATGAACAGATTATGGGACTTGTTGGTCATATCAAAAAAATCAAAGGGAAGATCCCATTTGCCACTGTAAGAATCAGGTTCTTTGTAACCTATGTGCCAGATGACCTAAGAGTCTGGGAGTAAAACTGAAAGATGGTGACAAAGCATGCAGCAGAAAAGCATGAACAAGAGATGTTTTCACAGTTGAGAAAGAATAGGTCTTAATTCACTGTTTATTATCTGAAATTATGAACTATGGTTCATTAAATGAGGAGTCTGCTGCACTTGTGAAAAATGATGAGGTGCATGTACATCTGATCATTAGCCTTTTTCTATAAGAAAAAAAATGTGCAAAATAAAAGAAACTGAAGACCCTTGGAGTGGATTAGCAGATAAGAAGTTGGAGCATGAGGCAGTTTGGTAATGAAGGCTACAGGACTGCTTCACAGGTGATATTCAGAAGTGGATGAACCTCTCTGAAACAGAGGACGTAGCAGCCATATCTTTTTTTTTTTTTTCCCCTATCAGATACAGGAAAAAAACCCATATCATCTGTGAAATTTGATGGTAAAACAAGGGAAGCTCCGAACCAAAACACCAGGGGTGTCTCCAGCTAACACAGCAAGCTTTTCCCATGCCCGAGCCTTCAGCTGGAGGAGTTTTCCGCTGGTGTTAATAGGCAGCTGTGCTCAACCATGAGCAAGAGGAGCAGCTGAAACCTCACAGAAGGGCTAGGGAAAAAAGTGACAGGTAGCTAAGGTTGCAGTGAGATGAAACTTTGGGATTTTAGCCTATAAAAACAATTTCATTAGTTTGGAGCTTAAGTACTAGCTGAAAATAGGTTTGGTTCAGAGAAAAGTCATCCTCTTTTTGTTTGATTGTTCTGCTCTGATCACAAAAGCAGGAATTTGTGCTTTCTTTGACAAGACAGATGACTGCAGTGATATTTGACTCAAGATTAATTTCTTCTCCTGACCCAAATTTGACTACTGCTTTGGCTGTAAAGGAATAACAATATTTTTCTGTGTATATTCCTGCTATAAAGCCTATAAAACATCTGGGAAGAAAAATATGTCTTATCTTTTATTGTTATGATTTTCTGATATGACTTAGCACTATAGAACTGTCTGCCTCCGATGTCTTTATTTTATTAAAAGTATTTTTTCTTTCTGATTAGAGAATACAGAATAAAAATTTTGCAGCAGAATAAAAAGGACGTTTTAAGTAGGCAAGCTGAGAGCTAGAAAGGGGATTAAAAAAAATTCCCCTTCATTTAAATGGTTTACTTTCACTCAGGCCAGCTCATGCTCAACATGGAAGATTAAAAGAGGAACTCTTTGCACAAAGGCAATGAACTATAGAAAGGACCTTTAGTCCTGGCATTGTCAAGATTTCCTTTTAGGACTGATAAAAAAATTGCAGTGTAAAGTTAAGTAAAACTGGGAATGCAACACAGGGAACAAATGTGGCACAACACATAAGCAGCAGTGGACATCTGATGATGCTGTTTAAGCTTGAAGCATTTTTAGATCTTGCTTCAACTTCATGAACATTTAAGACTGTCAAACCCAGAGCGAATCCTGTTCATTGCATAGCATTATTTGAAACCTTAGGTTTCAAACACATGCAGTCTAAGAAAGTCATTAGAATACAGCCTGAAGGGCTTTCCTCTCTGTGTGGCATGGAAGACATGCCCATTTTCATTAACAGTCATTAAAAAGACTTGATATTAATGACTTAATTTTCACACTTAATTTCCCTTTCAGGATCATAAATTATCTATGATTTTGAGTTCTACACTTGCCTCATTTGGTTTCTAATATTCTGTCCTCTGCAAGCACTTTTTATAAAGAATGTAGACAGACAAAACAAAAATCCCTTAAGGCTTTCCTAACCTCATAATAGACTCCATCTTGCAAGGTCTCCTTACAAAAAAAAAAAAAAAAGAAAAAAAAAAAAAAAAAGAGAGGAGTGCAAGTGCTTCCAGGACTTTAATAGTAATGATTTTACACTTTTATACTTATGCCTGACATAAAAGACAAACAAATTCCAAGCAGCCTCTTGACACTAAGAAAAGTACATTAAGAAAAAAATCTTGTTAACAAATATGGCAAGAAAAAGGAGATTTCTTGTCCTGATTCAATTACTGGCTTCTTACATTATCTCAGCTAAGTCCCTCCACTGAATTGTTTTCCCTTGGCACTTTACAAACTTGTCTCTCCCAACCCAAAATCAATTTGAGAAATGGTAAAACTTAAAAACTCTTTTTGCTTTCTTTTTCTCTTACTGGAGAAGAACAGGAGATGCATTTACTGTTGTCTTTTCACACTATGGGTCTTTCTTATGGGTCTTAGCGAAGGAGACTCCTGCTAAAGAATTTCTTCACTGTAAAACCAAGAGTCTACACTGCACTCAGGACAGTGGGACTCTGGTCTCCCGTCTCCCATCTCCACAAATTGACCCTGCACCAGTAACTCAGGGTCCACACCAGACACCCAGGAATTCTGCAGAGCACAAAGTTGGCAAACGCACCACCAAGGAGTACTGTTGCAACTTGAATGTTGGCATGTCTTCATGCACATATCTTCTCAAGGCCAAGAAAAGGCAGCAAAAATGCTCATGTTGCTCGTGTTTTCTGGGGCTGTTACAGTTTTCAGAGAGTAGAAAAAGAATTTTAAAAAAATAAAAAATTGTAAGAACATACTTTTTCTCCCCAAACCCACCTTATTCCACATGGTACTGTTTTTTTTTTAGCTGGCTTTGTAATCTGCTGCTCCAGATATTAGCACTCTATTTTGGGATTTTGTGTAAAACTGTCACAGCACTACTTCTAGCCGTGCTGCTTGGATGACAACACAGAACCAGCTGCTCCCATTTCTGATGCAAAGATTGCTTCTGAGACTAGAGAAGCTGGAAGGTACAAGCTAAAACCCTTACTGGGCAGACAAGCTCTTCATGTAGACAGTCATTAGGACAATCTTGCTAAGCATTAGGCATTTGGCCAGAAAAGAGCCCAGGTCTTGCCCCTGCCTGGGCTCTCTGAGAGCAAGAACTAACAATATGGCTTTGTAAGATCTTTGAGAGGGCACAAAATGATCATACAGATTTCTGGAGACTGTTCTTTGCTGATTGCAAATGCCAATAGTAGTGTAATCATCTCTTTTTGTGCGTGTGGAGCCTGACTGTAACAATCTGTTCATACATAGCTATCTTTTTCCTTTCCCAAGTGAATGTACAGCACTTACTCATGTAACCTGAGGACAGTGCTGTCATTACCTGGATTTTTGCCTGTGGTCTGTGGTGAAACCAAGAATGTTTATAACCCAGTTCAGATTGTCCATCATCCAAATAATACTGAATTACAAACGTTACTGCTTTGGGGTTTTAGCCTAAATGCAGAACAGAGATGATGTGCTGCCAGTTCTCTTGTTATCTGATAAAGCAAATCTGACAGAGGGTCAGAGATTTTGAGGATGTAAAATTCCTACATATTTTTTGAGAACAGTGGCCCAGAAACAAAAGAAAAAGCCCAATTAAAACTCTCTCCCTCACAGGAAGATTGCAGACCATTAGCGTTAGACAGGAGTGTGTCCAAAGAGAGGGAGTGGCTATAACTGCCACAACCATAGAGCTTATGTTTTACCAGACACAAACGCATTTGCATGAAAAACAACAACAAAAAAGCCTTGAGAGGAACCAAGGATTAGAAATTCTTCTACTCACAGAATTGTTTGTTTAGTTAAATCTGAGCTCTTTCAACCCTTTTCTGGGATGACAATTCAACCACAAACACATCTGGCAACACTTTGAGCACATTTTACATTTTCCCCGTCTGCAGCTCTGGTGCACTCCGTGTTCTCACAGCAGAGCAAACACCACCCTTGCTGTATTCTTTTCATTTTCTGTAATAAATCTGACGCACCCACAGGAGAAGTGGGGAAGTCTTTAGACATGTATTGAAAAGAATGTCTCAGCATGCACTCCTGAGGATACACAGCGTTCTTGTCTCTTTAAACGAGTCAGCTATTTAGCAGCTAAATTGGGAAGGCAAGCAAAGAGTTCCCAAGAGACGTGCTGGCAGAAACACATCTTAGTCCTGCAATATAAAAATGTGAACTCGATGGCATTACAGCACCTTCATCGTAACACTTTCCAAGATGATTTTGGGTAACAAAACGTATCAGCAAGCACACAATCATACGGGATTTGAGGGTGCAGGCAAAAACCACCCAAGCCCTCCTCCTTTCCTCCTGCTTGCCTGAGATGCTCTCAGCTCTGTGTCAGTCAAGAATGAGACAACAGGCCACTGTCAATTGGCATTTTCATTTGGGTTAAATATCTATCTATACCTACATTGATCATGATAGGATTCCTGGCAATGCATATCTATGGGAACACGTGGGACAGGCACTTGGAAGCCCCAGATGTGAAGATGGCCCTAAACAGGCCCCCTTTTGCTGCTGTTCAGACACACAGAAAGATACTGGCTACAATCTGAGGTGACAGACAAGGCTGGAAAAAAACAGTGTTGAATTCTCCTTGTTTAAACAAACTCATGGTATTGTTATGACGCGAATAAAGTACTTCACTGCATAAGGGAGGTTTTTTCAGGCCAAAACTCAATGCAGGTGAGGACAACAGACCTTTCTCTGAGACAAGACCTTTGTAAAACTGAGCCCTGGAAAGCAATCTTTGCGATTCTTGTCCCGAGGAAAGATCTCAAATCTGTGGCAAAACTGAAAAACCTGAACCCAGGTGGACTGGGTCACAGCCTGGAGACCAGCTTTGCTAGTTTGCATATCTGTTTGATGAAAAGCGCCTCACACATGACTTCTGGGAGTTCATTCTTACAGGAGCAGGCTGAGAAGGTGACACTGTGAAAATAAATAGCTGCTACAGCTAGGGGTAAAATAACTGCTTTGAGGTTTCACGAAAGCAGTGTTTTCTGTTGAGATTCAGCAGGAGAGTAACAGCAAGCGTTCTGACTCTTGTATGTAAAAGTCAAAAATCCACCTGACACTCAGAAAAATAACAGCTGTATTATATATTTCTGCAATAGCCAGATGCTATGAATCTTGTGCAGCCTCGGGGAATATCAAGTTACTTGATAACATGTGATTTGATATTCCAAAGAGAAGAATAACCTGACAAAATGATTTGCTAAAGAAACATTACCAGAAGCATCCAACTGTTCCCATTCCTCTCTCACGCAACATCTCCATGGTACCCAAGGGGATGGACTGGAAGTACAAGCTTGCCACTAGATAGAAAAATCTAGAAACATTTTTATAATATACAGCCCATTGCACATATAATATTTAATTCCAGTGTCACTAAAGCAATCAGGATCTGTTTATTGCCCAAATAATAAACCAAATGCTGTGCAAGAGTCTAGTTGCACATGAAAACATTCAAGTCTGTAGATATCTTATTTCCCCTTGAAAAGCATAATTTATGAGGAAAAAAAAAAAAAGTTTTTGATTTATTCAAACAAAAATTATTCTCAGACAATGTGAAGGTAGGTAGCAGGCTTGATAAAGCTATTAACCTTGTGGCCTCTGGATAAATCCACTTTCTCCCTTGATTTTCAGAAATATTCTGGGCTGTGCATGTCCAAGGTGATTTCAGCACACTCTTCAGGAGGCAGAGTTACAAGGCCAGTGACTGCACGCTGAAGGGGTTATCTGCTCAGCACTGGGGCAGCCATCAGAGATACATTCCCATAGAGGCACGGTCAATTAAAACAAACCTGCCTGAGCGAGAAGGAAGATTCTCCTTCTGTGCTATGAGACATATGGTAACTGGGTTCACACAAATAAACAAATAAAAACAGTTTCTCTCCCACTCTGTCCCCACACAACGAAAAATTTACTGAAACAGCAGGGACCAGGCTTCCTAAAAATACAGAATCTGATTTTGTTTTATTTCTATAGCTTATGAGGAAATCCACTCTAATTTAGCTTGTAAAGCACAATCCGAGCTGAAATGAAATATTCCTGTTTTTTGCTAAAATCCTTATTCTCCAGTGCCTTATCCCAACGGCTAGTTAAAATATGTCTTAGAAAGGCAATTAGTCCCAAATGCTGCTTATCACTAACTCCCAGTCCAGCCTTTAGGATGGAGCGAATAAAGATGAAGTTGCAGGCAAGATTTAACAACAGATGGGAAGAATCACAATTTCCTTTCTGCTACAGGTTAGGAACAAGATGTCTCTGACCTGAGACATGATGACATGCTTGCCATAAAGACCTGAGAGACAGCTGGTTTTGTAAGTGATGAGTAATTATGAGATTTAACTCCACAATTTCAACATGAATTTTGAGCTCCCCTGGATCCTTCAGAGACAGTGTTTTCAGTCAGGCAGCTAGACATTTAGATATCCAGCCTGTTAATCTACAGATCTTATGTACTGCCTACAGCTTTACCGAGAATGCTGATCCAGCTCCCATGAATTCATGACACAGAAAGAGAGCTGACATATGGGCTAATTGCTTTATTTAAGATCAGAATCAGAGATCTACCCCTAAATAAGGGATGTTTGAGATATCTGTTTAAACTTCATCTGGGAACAACATACAAACAGATATGTTATACAACTTCAATGTCTTACTGAACGCTGAACTGGCTATGTCTGACCTACAATGGTTTTGACTAAATTTGATTAAGTTTGACTAAACTTACCAGTACGGTTCAGTGGTACAGAATACATATTTCAAGAATCAGGACAACCCCCTTTTCAGTACCGCCTTGTAACACAAAACCTGGACTTTTGTTTCCCTCTCAGGAGTAACATAAAACAAGGACAATGCTTTGTGGGTCTGTGGTTGTGACTTCACTTGAGGTTAAGGATGATTTCAGTCTGAAACTGTATTCACAGTTAGTTATATGTAGATAAAATGAAAAAATATAATACAAATACAGTAGCTATTTTTGGTGAGAAGCAAATTATATTAGTGAGCTGAGTCCCATAAATGAATATTAGTCCCCATCATCTTGTGCAAAATATCAGAGGTTCTGATACTTTTGACAGTACAAGTTCACTGACTGCTAGTGGAACAATTAACCCATGTTTTAGTGATTTTCAATATCTAAATTATATTATATGAAATTTCATTTCACTAGATTTTTCTTCATCACCATGCTCTCTGCACGAAAAATCTTGACATAAAATCCTACTCAGGACTGAAGTCTCAGTTACAAGTTGATGGCAAGGGCTAAAGCCATGTGTGTGAAGACACAAGGTCTTGTCCACCCTGTTCTAATGTCCTTCATTACTTTCTGTAGGTTCTCAGTCTGAGATCTTGCTCCAGCAACTCAGCCAGTATTTCATCTACAACTGGATAGATTTTCTTTCTTTTCCTGAGAATTAAATTGGCCTGTGCAATGTTCTAGTTCTGGACTTGGCTCCAGGTCACATGGCAGCTTTACCAAATGCTTGAGAGAGGCTGAGTCCACAGTCCCTGAATGTTGCTCCACTTACAGGCAAATCTGCAAATCATAAATTTATAATTAAAAACAAAAATTGGTTTCTCAGAAGTTGTTTTTTTTTTTCTGGGCCCTTTTTTGGCAATTGTAAGGAATGCCTTGTTCCAGCTAACAAGCATGTGACATTTTTACATTGCTGTGGAAAGCATCTGTTTTAGAGCATACCAAGTTTCTTTCTTCAGTGTGAGGGACATCAGAATATGGGTTCCCTGTGACAGGGAGACATCTGTAGTCAATTTTCTTTTATGCTTCTCACAGCAGACACCATAATGTCCATGGGCTGTCTTCACATAGTTGCTCTCTGATTTTACCCATTGACCCCTGAAATTGCTCCACTTTCTGAATCACAAACTAATCTTCTCCTGTACTGGAAATTGCAGGTTGCTTTCAGTCAAAAGCTGTAGCTTCTCCTTCAGTTTTGTTTTTTTATTCTTTCAAAAGGAAACATGCACTTTGTTGACTGGATATGTTCCCATGCATTTTATTTACCCTCTACAGATTGCCACATATTAGTAGATGTATATCATTGATTTGAAAGCAATTTCATAGAAGAACAGAAAGCTTGTTACCCAACATGATCCCTGCATCAACTTTCCTTTTTTTTGATATTGGAAATTGGCTACTGTGGAAGAAAACAAAATCTAAATATTAAACACTGAAGTGCATCCAGCCAACTCTTTTTCCCCCCCCTCTTGCTTTCCATGACCTTGGACTGCAGCATTAGCTTCTCATATAGAAAAAAGCTTTGCAGCAAACAGTCTGGGAAAAGAAATTAACTAAGATCTTGATAATATACGCCTAAAGATTTTCCACATATTTACAAGAAGGGAACTTGAAGTACTGAAAACATCATGCTCATGTCATGCTTTTGCAAGCTTTCCACTTTTACTTGTTAAAAATATCTCCACAGACTTTCCCATAACTAAATGTTCATAGCTATATCACCTCCAGCTGTGATCTCATCAGATGTCCCAGGCAGAGCAAGGTCAGATCTAGCTGGTTCATGTATGTAGAGCTTCCAAGAAAGGCTGTGCTGTGAGAGCAATGCTATACCAGGAATGCTGGACACCAAAACACTGGATAACAGCAACCGTAGTTTAACCTCAGGTTTAGCTAGCCACAGAATAAAATAAGTTGTTTGACAATGAAACTCAGGAGCAGCAAGTGAGTGAGTGAATTAGTAGTGGTTCACATCAATTTTTTGCAAACCATACATGTAAATGGAATGTGCAAAGATGTTCTGGGTTGGTAAAAAGAGCACTTTGCTTTACACACACAGTGATGGGAGAAGTGGCTTGTATTTGCAAGGAGCATCTGCAAAGGAGTTTGTAATTTAAGATCTGTTCTGACACAAGCTTTCAATGACTCTGTAGAGCTCCACTGGAGAGTCAAGTTAAGATGCAGTGATTGCTACTGAGTGTTTCTGTGAGCCTAGGAATAATATCACAGTTATTCACATAGCATACTTTCATTGTTAGAGAAATCACAGAATTTCTGGAGGAGTTATTTGGCCCATGAGAAGTCAATTCTGGGTGAAACCTCTAGGATCATATCTTGCTGGCATTTTCATGAGGACTGACTTTGTTTACTTGGCTAGTCTCATAACATGTTTGTTGAAGTGATAAATAATAAAAAAACCAACCCAACGCTTTCCTTTTAAACAAGAAAAACGAGCCTCTCTAGTAACAAAATGGCTACAAAATTACCTTAAATTTGGATTTTTGCCAAAGAAGACTGTTTCAGGCAAGAATGTCCACTTCTTCTTTGGCTTTAGGAGAGATTTGGTGAGTTTTATCTATTTTGAAGTGCTTCTAGTGACCTGAAACTTAATTGCAGTCTCTGTTGAATGGCGAGACAGCTGAGGTGCTGTTCATTGAATGTAAAACCAAGCTGGTTCCCTCTTCTTAACCACAACAGCCTTTCAGTAGCATGTTCATACTCTCACAATGCTACTTTATTAGCCTGGATGTTTCCTTACCAGCCTGGCAAGAGGTCCTTTGCTTTGTCAGCTGAAACTGTTTTTGTACATAATGTCTCATTTGCATTTCTTTCAAGATCTGTCAGAATGCCCAACTCAACTCCTCTTTTATCCCCATGAACAGCAGTTTAATATTCTGTTCCGTTTCCAGTACTCATAACAAATGCACTACTCAAGTTCACAGGAGTTTATCTTTAGACCTGATGACAAGTATCCTAGCTAGATGCAAGCAAATCATATCTTCCACACACGTACATCACTCCCACCTCCCAGTGTCACAGAATATCAAAGGGACAAGGGACCCATGAATCTTATAACAATGTCATTGGTATAAGTAGCTCAATACGCCCAGAGGCTTTATTTTTTGATGACTGAAACTAAGATTTGGGATCCACACAACTCTGAAATATTCAAGCAGGCTGGGTCTCCACATTTAGTGCATAACCAGCAGCTCCCACTGATTGTAGCTGATTCTGAGAGTGCTCTTACACCACTTAGAAGAGCAAGCTTGTTAGGGTGTTTTTGTCTAAATGTAACCATTGAAAGGCTGGATAGAGTACGCTGGTGGCTGTGACACATACATTTCCATGCATCATATCTCCTAGAATCTAAAATGATGTTGAAGAAGTCAAAGACTTTGCTGGGCCTGGTGCATTCAGAGAGGTCTTATTTTTTTACCTCCATTTGGGAGGACAACAAGAAAGAGCAAGAAAACCTCAGGCAACTTAATTATTTACTTGCCTCTGCTGAATTCAGGAACTAAGCCTTAGGCATTCAACCTTGAAAACTATTTCCTAAAATCTTTGAACACTGAGAACCTGACAACATGGAACTCATGCCAAGCACAGCAGACAAGGACAAGTATGGAAGTTTTGTAGAAATAAGTACAAGGGAAAGAGACAAAAAGAAATCGAAGGGAAACATTTACTTTGTTATGGTAGAGTGTGAACTGCAGAAGTTTCAGGACTGACTTCTTGAAGCATTGGTTGCTACCCTAATTGAGGGGCAAGGATGGTAACCTTGTTAGCAACGTTAGTTTTATCTGCTGCAATATGCAAGACTATTTCAAGAGAAATAGGTGAAATAAAAGACAATAAGATTAAACTAAAAATCCAGAATGTTGTCTCAGCATCTGGATTTCTCTCTTAAAAGACCAGAAGGTGTGATAAACTTTGCAGTGCTCTTTAAATCTCACTGAGGAAATAAGAATAGGGACAGATGATCTAGAGACAACAAAAGAATGCTTTGCATGCTGTGAGGAGTTTAAATACAAATAAATTAAATGACTTAGAGAGCCACCAGTCAGAGAGTTAAGTGTGACCTACAGCTAGCCTTAGCAATGAATGAGAAGAGTGGTACCTAGATAACATCCTGTATGATTTAGCTTTCGGGGTACTAGAAATTGTGCCAGGTGAACAGTGGAAAAATAAAAAAAAAAATAAAAGAAATCCCAGTTACATGTTTCAGTTTGGAGGATCTGGTAGCAAATAGCCGCCATCCAAACTTGTTAATTTTTCAGTAGCCTTAAATAGTCTCCCAGGCTTTGCTCAGGACGTCGGAGAGACTGAATGCTAACTCCAAGAACAAACTGCTCTCAACTGTACCTTATTAAATTATACATATGCAACCACTTAAATAAACTAACCACTGTCCTGTTTACACTATGTCTTCCAAAAGCCACAAGAAATAAATCAAACCCTTCATCTTTACAGTAAATGCATCTCGTATGCCTTATGATATGCTGTGTCTGCACACAAGCCTGGAGACAAGTTGGTTCCATGTACAGAACTGTACTTAAACCATTAGAGAGCCTGATGTCTGCTCCTGCCTCTGCTCTATAACCCCACAGATTTATTGCTTGCCATGTTTCACTTCTCAGGAAAACACTGGATAATATACAGCTATTTTATAAATTTCTACACATGACTCAGTGATCAAAGATTATTATAAAGTTATTACAGTCCTTTTTTTTTTCCCCCCCATGTCTTGAGACAAGGCAAAATGTAAACAAGGAGGATTAACACGTTCAGTTTGCAGGACACTGCTCTCAGTTTCATATATCCCTGGAAAAAATAAGTGTCCTCCTATCTATGTTGCTTTTCCTGCTGACAGTACAATAATCAGCCCATTTCTTGATGAATAACAGAGCCTTTTATTAAAGAGAACCTCAAGTGGAATCCTAGATATATTAAGAACTTTGCCAGTATTATAGCAGCATTGGTAACCACAGCAGCTCTAGGTCCTCTGTGTGAAGGCACAACAGGAGGGGAAGAAAAAGCTATTTGTTTGAGAAATTGTTGCATTGTACCACAGCTTGAAAACCTCCAGGTTAACACAATGGACGTGGAAGTCAAATAAAGGGGTGCATAACCTACAGGTATGTTTTTGTGGCTCTGGGCAGGAGAGAAGATCAGTGTAAATCAAGATAAAATTATTCCCGTGGTGTCACTCTTGTGAAGGCATTTCTGCGACACACAAAGTAAATCTGGGCTTTGGAGCATACAAGTCATGCCTGGAACAGCCCTTTTCCTGTCCTGCGCAGGCAGGATGTGAAATCTGCGGCCCATTAGCAGCTGGGTGCTACCTGTCTGGTCTCACAGCTTTCCCAAGGTTTTAAGGGGTTCCCTGCTCTTTTAGAGCCACAGTAGCAGCGTATCCCTCTGTGACCTGTTCGTCACTCACATCAGGGTGACAGGGAGGGGAGTCATTGACACACATCTATCACAACAGAGTTCAGGTTGCTACTGCAGAAGTTATGATGGCAGATGACATAGCAGATGTCCTAACGGCTCTAACCAGCAAAAGAACTGAATGTTTGATGTACCCTTGTATACTTAAGCAGCCATCAGTGACTCTCTATGACAGCCAGTCTGAGAGCACTAAATTGAAGCAGGACTTAAGCTGTTCCCCCAGGAAGGCATCTGTATATGAAACTATAACACAATAATTCTCTACATCTAATCCACACAGACAGTTTTGCAATATGGAGGATGAGCACCTCAGATATAGTTGCAATGATGAGCTTTGAAGCCAAGGGAACCATTGGGGTTTGTGGCTACTTTCAGTAGAAGCATCTGACAGCTACTTTGAACTTCCTTGCTGAAGGCAGGCAGGAGGTCGAAGAGAGGCATGGTACAGATTTACCAATGAAGATTCAAAACAAAGTATGTTCCAACTACCTCTTTTACATGCAAGGAAGACTCTTGTTTCATGTATCTTCTAATTAAAAATAAAATAGCCAGAAGCCAGCCTTGGTAGACCTTACCTTTGCCAGGCATCCAGAGTTCCCTTTGCTCTTGAACAGCAGTGACAAATCCAGAGACAATATCAGCTGAATCACCTTTGCTTTTGAAAGCTCCTTCCCTTTCCTGCCCTTGAGGTTCTTACTCCCAGGAAGCAAAGGGCTCCACAAAGAAGGAAATGTGCTTTCTAGAGGACAGCTATTATTGTTTCAGAAATGAGCCTTGCCTCAAAATTCATACTCATGCTACATCTAAATCACTGGAAAAAGACAGAGAGAACTAACACCTTCCACCACACTCCTATACTCAGCTTCCAATTTAGTACACTCCTTCACTTACTCTTTATAAAAATCAGCTGTTCTTTAATCAGATTCAGCTGTAAAGATTCACAGGTATCCTCTCTTGTCTTCCCTCTGCATCTGTCAACACCCTACATCTTCATTAAAGCTCTTTGGCTGCAAGTTTAGTGTATTTCCTAATATTGTTTGCCAATGCTGTTTAAGGAAACATTACTAGAAACTGACACTACTCCTTCTTTAGGGAAGGAAATCTGTTAGTAACAAAATTTTCAAAAGAGGTCCCTGCACTGCCTGTTCAGTGAAGATCAGAGACTTCTGAAAATCTGACCGAAAATGATGTAGCTGCAGCTTAGCTGTGAATTTCAGCCTGCAGGCGATTGTCTTCTCTGGGCAAATGTATCTAGTAATAAGAGTCTTAGATAAGAGTATAATTGAATTTCTGTTATAATTAAAAATTAGATCATTTCCTGTAGTTTAAGAATTGAACTGTGGGGTTTTTTCATTGTGTTTTTTTTTTTTTTGGCTGTGATTTTAATACTGGCAGAGACAATACTGTTATTTGCATAACAAAATGACTAAAATGACTCTGCATCTACTGAACATTGCTTTTAAATCCTAAAATATAGGCCTGTGGAAACATGTGTTTAGGGAAATAAATTGCTCTTTCAGAAGTAGACTTTTGATGTTGCTATTGGCTCTGGAGCACATACAGAAGTCTATGTATGAGCTGAGCTTTATTCTCTATTAATATGACATTTTCCAAATGACAGTGTTCACAAGAGGTAATTCACGAGTTCCCTAAGAGTTTGTTTTTTTGTTTTTTTTTTTTTTTACCATCTGTTGGTAAAGAGGTAGCCAAAATGACCATTCAACCATCGGTTCTGACCTCAAAATGATTCAAACAACATTGTGACAAGGTGGTAAGCTGAGTCACAGATAGTGTAAATTGACAGTTGAGAAAGAACCTGAACCCACCTTCTCCTGACTCCCCATCACATTTTTCAATCAGGTGAAGCTCAGAAAGAAATTCCAAGACCAAGCAATGTTACCTCAGGTCCAGACTGTCATGCTGAGAAGCAGGGGTCCTGAATGGGGAACTACGTAGCTGATGATCTATGCTGAATGATGGAGAATTGCTGTTAAACTATAAACAGCATCTCTGTTCATAATCGAAAAGAGGAGGACCCAGGAAATGAGTCAGTGAAGGTTGACTCTCCTTCACGTAGATGCTGCCTTCTTATTACAGAGTTCTCCTTCCTCCTCTGTCAAAGGGACCCACACACAACTGCTATTACGGGTTAGATTAGGCAGCTGGGACTGATTTTGTGGTTTTATCTTTCTTTTAAATAATTCTGAAGAATTTACTTAGAGGAAAAGAAGAGGAGTAATTGCATTAGCATTGAAAACAAATCTCTATTAGAAAGTAGCGTTCTTTAGGTCTAACCAATTTGATAAAATTTACTTAAACCACAAGAGCAGAGTACAGAATTGCAAATTCATAAGCTCATATCTTTTTCTGTCTTTCTCTGTGGGTTTTTCATGTACATACACATATGTATATGTTTTTAACATATATATTTACAGAAGAACATTCACTTATAAGTTTGTGTATACACAGTGCCACATTACATTTTGATGCTTTGGTAAAAATGTTTTTTAAAAAAATCATCCTTGCCTGAAACATTGCGAAAAACCATCATTGACCACTGTGTTTTCCAAGGAAATAGCAGTTTATTAGAAGTGGGAATAGACTTTTAATTGCATTAGTATTAACTGACACTGCTAAGGCAATTTTGGCCAAATGAGGACCCAGAAAGCACAAGCTTGGCAAATTATCCTGCTCTCTCCCAGATACTCCAGCATGTACCAGATCAGGAAATTGAGTTTCCCCCTCACACCATCTTTCCTGTGAAAATATAGTGGTTTGATAAGGAGAACTCCTAGCACGCTTTGGGAATGCTACACATTACAGATGGGTTATCCTGGATCCTCTGCCTGGAGACATGTCAGAAGGGGACTGCTGTTTTCTTAGGCTTCTCTGTGCACAGCTGAGGGTCTGCTAAAGCTGTAATATTCCTAATGAGAGCATGGGCAATGTCCATGTCTCACTCTACAGGACATCAAAGAAAGGACATGTCTATTAACTAGCAGAGCAGACTCATGTATTTATCAGTACTATGATGTATAAAAAGGATCAGGAGAGCCAAGTTAGAAAAGAGGCTTTTTTTCTGGATACTTAGGAAGTTTTGTTCCTATTCTTTAAAGAAGTGTTTTGCTCTAAAATCATAGAATAGAATCATAGAATTGTTTTGGTTGGTGAATTTTTTGCAAAACAAAAAGGATTTCTGTTACCTACCTGTACTGTGGCATAAGAAAAAGTGTAGTGAAAGGAAGATAATCCTCTTGAAAGTATATTTTTCTGCTGAGGAATGCATAAAATTGTTCTTTTTTTGCTCTGCCTTCAATGTTCTAGTTGGCTTATAGTTCAGATAGACAGAATGCAAACACTTCCAGCCTTGAAGGATGTCAGTTCTTGTGTCTGGGTTTCTATAAGAGAAGGAATCACATGTAAATTTCCCTCCAGACTTTTTTTCTTCAGTCTGGGCCCTTTCTAAGCTTTAAAATTTACCTTTCTTGCCCTCATTATAAAGAGTTATAAATTATAAATTATAAAGAGTTGTTTCACTTTTCATCGAATTATCTCTTGGAAATCATTGGAAATCATTCTTTTTTTTTTTTTTTTCCATTAGAAAAATGATATACTGGGAACTTTCAAAGTAGATTTCCACTGCAAAATTGTTCTAATGGATATATTTTGACCAGCCTGAAAAAGGACACTGACGCTTGCTGTGATAAGGAACAGTAAGGAAGACTATTCATACCATCTAATACTAGCTTCTAAATGAGGTATCTAAATGAAGATTTTAGTAGTTGCAGTAATAGGCTTCCATTGAGTTAATGGGGCAAGATGGGCTCTTGCAGAGAACTATTCATGAGAACTGAATGGGTGTGTTTCTGCTAGCTGAAGAGGGAACTTCAGGTTTCATGAATCCTACCTTCCACAAAACCTCCATTCTTGGTGCTACAGTGGAAATCAGTGAGCAATATTATCTCTTTGATAACAGAGAGAAGGTATTGGTGCTTTTCACTGAGGCTGACTTGTTCCCAGCAGATGACATCCCTTGAGGACTTGCAGATATGTTATAAAACCATAGAATCACAGAACGGTTAGTGTTGGAAGGGACCTCAAACATCATCTTATTCCGACCCCCCTGCCATGGGCAGGGATGCCTTCCACTAGACCAGGTTGCTCAAAGCCCCATCCAAGCTGGCCTTGAACACTTCCAGGGAGGGGGCAACCACAACTGCTCTGAGCAGCCTGGGCCAGTGTCTCATCATCCTCATGGTAAAGAATTTCTTCCTAATATCTAGTCTAAATCTACCCTCTTTCAGTTTGAAACCTTCACCCCTCATTCTATCACTGCATGCCCTTGTGAAAAGTCCCTCTCCAGCTTTCTTGTTGGCACCCATTAGGTACTGGAAAGCTGCTATGTTATGTGTAAGGGTGCTATAGATTCTTAATTCTGAATTTCTTCAGTGTTTTTCATTCACCTTCAGATTTCAATGGGACAGCTGGCACCAGACATGCGTAAGCAGAGACTGCATGCATGACAGTTATGAGCCATGATACTGGCTGATGCCTACACAGCAGTTTGCAGCACAGCATGTGTTCCCCAACCTTAGAGCCCAATACCCTTTCTGAGTTTCAAGGAAGATGAATTCACTTGCTGTCATCTCTATGGTACCACACGTGCTATGATCATCTGGTCATAGCAACCTGGAAGTCTGTATGAACTGATTTACCTGGAGAAAGACATGATGTCAAAAGTCATTTCGTCCCTCAAGGAACATAGTTTGGCAGCTCTTGGGGGTGTAAACAACTCAAAACTTTAGAGCAATCTAACAGATTGAGAACATAGGGTCTAAAAAGTCTCTTTGCTGCTGCATAGTTGAGTAATGGGAAGGAGAAACACATTCCTGATAAAATATAAATGAAGTTCTCCACCTTCAAACCCAGCCAAAATCTTTCCTGAGTGTCCAAAGGATGAATCGCCTCACTGCTCAGGCTCAGTGCAGCACTATATAGCCTGGATCTGAGCCAGGCCAGAATACATACTGAAAATCTACTCAGAAAGACCTGTCTGAGTTATTTCACTTCTAGCATCAAGGAACTCAAAATGGCCACACTGTCTGATTTCTAGTGCACCGAGTGCCCCTGTAAGTCCCTTTGAAGTTGTTGATAGACGCTGGTACTTACCCCATAAAATGGAGACAAAATTAAAGTTGCTGTGGATTTATTAGAGATACTATTTTATGGGGCATACAATGGCCTATTTTGCTTTTATTCCAAAATAAAGGATGGGATTGGACTAGATGATCTTTAGAGGTCCCTTCCAATCCCTAACATTCTGTGATTCTGTGATTCTGTGATTGCTAATACCCTATTGCATCCTCTGGGATATCTTCAGGAGGCACCATAACTGCACATCAGCGGGAAATTTTCTCAAGCAGCTTGAGATGTTTGGCAGAGCCATACACGGGCAGCACCCACTGGCCAAGCCCATAACATAATCTACTGCTTTTGTATTCCTGTTTATGACTTTTTTCCCATGTATCACTGTGGCCAGCTAACCATGCCACAAGGATACACATTATTTTCCAGAAGTCTATATCTGTGCTTCTGCTCTTTGGGAAAGGCAAAGGCATCACAGGTCATGTCAACTGTGGTCATGGGGCTGAGTTCCTTCCACCTGTTAACCCTCATGTGCTAATTTTTTAGGTCATTTTTAGGCAGACTTTCCTCCAACCAAAGGCTGATGTATCCCACCTCGTTAGAAAGAACATTGCATGAAGCACAGGGAAATGTAATGGTTGTGCTGGAGTGACAAGCAGCAGCTATGTCAGCATGGTGCTTGCTATCATTACACACCTGGGGTAACTTATAATTCTGCTGGGGGTGTGGGGTGAGTTACTGTTGTAGCGATGGTGCATGAATCACTGCCGGTGTACACTGGTTTCACTCAGAGGAGCTATGAGTAGTGCTGAGGTAGCGTTAACTTGTCCATGTTAATACAGAAGACTGTTGGTTTGGTGCTTCCAGTAGCTCATGCAAGGACTACAAGTCGCTTCTTGTAACTATGAGAGCAATAACTACCAAAATAAAGAGGGCCCAGGGAGTCTGCCATGAGGCTGAGAGAGTATTGTTGCACTCTTTTGTCTTGTTTCGTAATTAATTTTTTTTTGTGCTTTGCAGAATTAATTTTAGCTCTCTGAAATACAGCCTAGGAGAATGGCCAGTGTTCTGGAAGACAGGAGTGCTAGGCTTTTTATTTCAGTCTGCCACCAGTTAGCACTGCAGCTTTGAGCAAATGGGCCTAGAGATACAACAGGTTGTGAGAACCTTATCCTGACTGGTGTAGGTATACATAGATACAGATATCAGCATAGGATTTATTATCCCATCAGTAAGCCTAATGATAACTCTGAGTACTTACTTCACAGGCATGAGTTTATTCATTAAAAACACCCAGGTGATAGATGTGTTGGGAGGGGCTTTCCCTGGGTGCCATACTGGAGGTGACATGGGCTGCAGCAGGAGAGACCCTCACCGATGGACCCGCGCAGGGGCTGCCTTTGGGCAGTGTCTCGCATGTGGGGTTTGGCTAAGGGCTGCAGCACATGGCCATGGGGCAGCACGTGCTGGGTGTCATGCTGGCACCATCCCACAGATATGAGAGGCATGGGGAAAAGTGTGAAGTTGGAGGGAGCAGGATGAGTCAGGCAAAGCAGGGCGTTTGGTAGAGCTCGGGAAAGTAGCAAAAAGCTTTGGATAATACCATATATAAATATAGATTCACATGCATATCTTAAAAATGAATGTTTCTCATATTCTTATGACTAGATGGCAAATTGTTTGAGCAAGTGTTACTTTCTGAATATTGTTTCCCCTGTAGCAGAAAAATGAGGCACAGAGGCATTAACTGATTTTCTTGGGATCGCACAGCAGGTTTGAGGCACAGGTCTGGAGCTTTTCCTGGGCTGGTTTGTCTCAGTCACTGTGCCACTGTAGGACACACAGTAATTTGAAAAACATCATGTTTCATGATTAAAACCCCTCTTCTAATGGCCAACACCTCCTATAAAGACAAATGTCATCCCAAAATGTCAATATTTTAAGAAATAAAAATCTCTGAATAGGTTGCTATGAAGCATATTTTTTATGAGGCTTACTTCCCTAATTAGGAGTTACCAGGGCTTTACCAGAGCGGTCTTAAAGTGTTTATGGGGGACATTGAATACAACACAGCCTTATGCTAACAGTGAATGTCTCCCATTATTAGTCATAGCTAGTGGCAAAGTCTGTCCATTGTGTCTTGGCATCCATGGTTTTGTTACTGATTGTGGATGTGTCCTTGTGAGTGCAAAAGTTGAAGGGATTTTTTTTCTTTTAGCTGAAGAAAGTTACACTGCACAAAGCTATCATAAGAGCAAAGCAGAGGGACTGTCTGGAAGATGTAAATTGACTTGTCTTCCATAATAGGAGAGTTTCATGAGAAATCCATGGTGTGTTTAGAAACTCTTATGAGCTCAGCATAGATTTATTAAGGGTCGCTCAAATGCAAATCAGAAATGTTGCCTCAAAACAGAAAAAAACAAATTTAAAAGCCACACAATCTTTTTTGGTTCACATCAAGTTCTCTGAAGAAACTTTGCCAGAACCATTTCCCCACAAATCTGCTTCTCTGTGTTGTTAGTTTGTCTTCCAATAGCACTAGACAGAAATGCAGCGACTCTCACATCTGTTAGGCCATTATTATTTCATGTGTGGGGGTGACATTGCCACTTGATGATGCACGGTAATGATGCATAATGGCCTGGTGACGTGAGTGGGCTGGCTTGTTGCTCTCTGTCGCTGGGAGTCTCTGCAGCTGTGACTGTTAGGTGGCGAGAGGAAGAGATGCAGCTTTTATTTGAAGATTCAGTGTGGCATAACAGTGGGATAATTTTATGTGCAAGCAGAAGCATAGAGGTTTCGCTGTCTACTTGGGCGCTGAATAAGCTTTGAAGGTATGAGGAGAGACATACAAAAGAGGCATATAGGAACTAGCCAATGATAACTGAAACCACTAAGCAGATCCAAATAAGCTGTGTAGGGTTCTGCATCTCACTTGGTGCTTCAAAACAGAGGCTGATGCCAAGTCTTCAGAGTATTCTCTTTCTAGTCTTGCATGTGAAGGAGAAAGGCCTATGCTTCATTTTGCTACTAGAAAGGAAAGATGTGGTGGTTGTTTGTTTTTTTTCTCTAATGGATCTCTTTAGAGTATCTGAGTGCTGCTTGTCGATTCAAAGGACGGTAACAATATATTGAATAATAAACATATTTATCTTCTCTTTACTAGGAAGATTGCAGTGGCCGAAAATCTCACTTTTATTCTTCTGCTGGGTTCTGAAATTTTCCTCCAGTTTTGCACTGTATTATTTTGCCTGGCTAAGTAAGCTGAGCTGCTGTAGTTTTCTCCAGTGTGATTCCTACATCTGCTACAATTTAATTCCATCTTCCTTTAACCTGGGGAAATGAAACTGCTTGCTTTCCCACATGTGACCCCACATGAGCCATTTACAATGGTGTCTATGCTCTCCTACCACTATTGCAAAGTCAGATATTACCAATATCTTAAAGCAGTATGTATTGGTCAATATATATAACTACCATATAAGTTATATTATAATCACAGTTGCTTTTCTCATGGGTCCAATTCCCCTCCTTCCCTGCCCTGCCCCCAGCTCCTCTGGTGGCTGCTGAGAAGGGGTTATTGTCTCCTTCTGCAGGAGATGAGGTCTCCAAGGCCCTGGCGGGTAATGAGTCCTTTCAGAGTCACTGGCTCATTTTTGCCTTCTTGTCTACAGTTTTCAATGGAGAAAATCTGGCTCAGTTCTGCCCAGTGTGCCATTAGAGGCACAGAGAAAACAGCTCTCATTTTGGGTACCCCTTTATAGTCCTACATGTGAGTGCTCAGTTATCATCCTGGAGCATTTTGATGCCAGTGATTTAATGGGAATACCACTGTGGCCGTGTGCAGTACCCTAGGTCTGCCATAAATACAGAAGGAAATGTCTTATGTCTCCCACATGAGCTACTTCTGTCTCTTAAGTCCCTCAGACAAAACTGGTAATTTTCATTTCCAAACTCTCTTTTGCATTGCCTTTCAGAACTTCTGTTCAAAGGTTATGGCAACTGTTTTCTCTGTGGCTCCTGAATGAACTGCTTTTATGAACATAATCTCAACCCAAACAAGATTTATTAAAAAGAGAAAGAAGTTGAAATTTGAGAAATGAAGGAAAAGGTTTAACATTTGACATAAATTTATTTACATTCCTTGTGAGTTAAACTGTTCAGCTATGTGGTAAAAGTGAAAAGAAATACAAATATCTCACCTTCTATGAAAATCAGTCTTCTGTGTATTCAAATCCCCTGTTATCATGAACTTTCTTGCTGGAGAGAGATGTGAGCATCCTACTCCTTTCTCAGCAGACTTTTCTCCACGTAAACATAGAGTAGAAGCTGAATCCATCACTTTCCCTGACAGGTGGCTCATTGAGGTTGTTATCTTAAGCATGATTAACAGCTGCTTTTCCGATGCTTAATTACCTGTTTCAGAGATTATCTTGCACAAGTTATAACACCTCAGCAGAGCAAAAGTTATTCAGGCACCAGCTTTATCAAATTTTTCTTTACACCATTTCTCCCTTTCAGTCAATTTTGCCTTCAGTAAAAATATGAGCAATGGGCAGATCCCTGGACTCAGTTTAACATTTGTCCAGTCTGAGCCTTGTAGTAAGTTTTTGATAGTGTTTACAGGAGACAGGTCAGGGTTGGAAACCCTGAGCTGACCACCTCAAACTTTCTGATATTTGAAATCTGAAATCAGCCTGGGGTCTGAAGTATCTCTGCTGCCATGAAATAACACCAAGAACCGTGATGCGCGAGTGGCATGACAATCTGAGCTGCATGGGAAGTGATGACTGTGTTCTTCACCCAATGCCTTCTAAATTGGGTGTGAAGGTAGTGGACTGCTAAAATGAAGATACTTCAGTTAATGATGTTGCCTTGTACTAGGCTGCCACAAAGTAATAATGCAATTAGGAGAGTCTGTCTGACTAACAAGCAGACTGTCATTGCGGGCTGTAGTAAAGTTTTTCTCACCACCTCTCTGCAAACAGAGAGAGTTTTTCTGTGGGGCTGAGCTGTATAAAACCATATCCTCATCAAGGCCAGACAGGAGGCAAAGGCTGTGTGCTGATACCTGTCCTGAGAGATGCTGTCAGGCTGATGGTGATGCTCTCCTTGGCAGTCTCTTCCAGAGGGCTCAACCTTATCAACACTGTCCTGCTGGTCCAGAGCAAACTAATTTCTCTTCTAAGTAGCTTTGAACTGGGGAAGGTTTGATGCTGAAAACAAAGCACTCCAGCCATATTTCTCCCTTTTCTTAAAGTATGAGGGGTCCAGGCCTTTGTGTGGATCTTTTCATGCAGTTCCATTATTTTTACCAAACCAAGCTGTAAAAAAGTTGTAGAGCTTGCACAGTAGTTTAGTTTTTCAAAGCAGTCTAGGGTATTTCAGAGACATATCTTCCATTTGCTTTAATACACCCTCACTTTAATGAAAGATACGTGTCTGAATCCCCCAGGCTGCTTTGGAAGTCTCAGCTATAGAGTCTGATTTAAAACCCACTGAGATCAGGTCTCTTTGCTGACGTCAATGGGTTTTGGACAGTCCTAACGTGAAGGAGATTTCTTTATTGGCTGTGTCTGTAAAAGGCAAAATCTAAGCCAGTTCACATTGACCATTCTTCATTTCAGGCAGACTTTACTAGTCCTCACTAATGGCCATAGTCATAGATCAGTGGCATTTTCCAGGCTGCATGGTGATGTATGATTAAACAGCCACAAATACAGTGAAATCTTCAGTGCAATCACTATTAGAAATGGATCAGGGCAGGGGGCAAGGTTGCCTGAGAGATATTCATTGTGATTACAGGGGTCAAACAGGATGCCCAGAAACAGGGAAAAGATTTTGAGATGGTAGCTTAAAATAAATGTAAAGGCCAAAAACATGTTTTACACCTTCTTTATATACAGATTAGTTTCTGGGCTATTTTTTTCTTCTGCTCCTGACATATTCAAGATTAGCTTCGTCTAGAAAGAGAGGAGCAGGGGACACTGATGTTCTCAGTGGTGCAGAAAAGCCCTTCAGTGACCTGTTTGCTTTCTCTTTCAAGCACTTGAGGTTAAGCTGCCTGTCAGGAAAGGTTCCCCCTCAGATCAGACCAGCAGGGACTGTTTTCATTTGGAAAGAGGAAGAAGGAAAAAGAAAGAAGGTCATGGGAAACATGGAGTTTGGTTTTTCTCTGTATGTGGGATGTGGTCCTCTCTCTCAGGTCACTCAAAATTTCCCCTGCTGTTTCTAGGGTCCTAGGACAGTGGCAACGCTGCATGTTTTTTCTGCAGGCAGGAGGATATAAATGTGATGCCTACAAGCTTCCAAACTCAAGGTCTTACATTTGCTGTAAGCTTTTGGGGAGCATTTGGTGTGTTTGGACCACAGAGCATATAAGATTTGAACCTTGTGGGTCTTAGGAGAGCTGCAGGGAGACAGCAAAGGTGCTTCTCATGTTCCAGGGAATGGGGCAGGGTATCAATCTCTCCTGGCTGTGTTCACAGATGAGAGTATGCTGTGTGACTGTTCAGCTTCCAATTAATAGGTCATAGAGTTTAATTAGTAATTTAATAGACTAAGTCACCACAGCAGCTCTAGAAGGTTGCTGAACATCAGAGAGGGTAGTTCAGGTTATGGCGAATTTCTTGCCAGCCCTTTGAGGAAACCAAGAGTAGGAGAGTTAACAGCTGTGTATTGTAAGAAGCACAGACAAAACTTCCAATGTTATCTCTTGGATTTTAATTTGCCTTTTTCCCCCATGAGTTTTCCCATTCTGACCAATCAGCCACACACATCTAGTGGAAATAACTGCAACTGAGAATGGGGCATCGTTATTAGCAGGTATCTGAAGGGTGAGGTCATGGTCTTGTGACTTTAAACTATGCAAATGTACATTTTCAGACCTCTTCTCAGCTCTGAAAATGTGTTCAATCATCAGGAAATTCCAGGAATCACTTGACTGCTCTGGGTGTGTGGTGCAGAACAAAGAATCCGTATTTCTTTGTAAAGGCAACAACTTTTTGAACAGTTCTTGTGTTTCCAGGCTTTCCAGAGGGACTCACATCAAGAAACTGTACCTACCTGGGCATATAATGTTATGTTCTTTAGTCTGTTTTACAAAAGGGAATATGAGTCATTTGAACATCACGAAGTAAATTAATGAATCTGACTCAAACTGGAGACAGTTCTTTTCTAAAACAAATTCTCAGCAACGTGGTGTAACTCCACTGATGGTGCACAGAATTATGTGATCATAGAGTACAAAGGGGTCTTCCATGAAGCTGCAAAACAAAGGATGCCCAGCTTAGGAGAAATATCCATCTTGGCATTGTTTGCTTCTGTCTAACTGTAATTCTCATAACTCAGAGGCAGATATTTTGGATTTCTGTATGTGTCTGTCTACGTACACATACGTACATACATATATCTATACTTACACACACCTCCCCCACACTCTTAATTAAGAATATCAATCTAACTTGTGATTGCAAAAAAACCCCTCACATTTTATGTAAAGCAGTGGTAAGCTGTCAGAGAATGGTGTCATAGATTGTTATGACAAGTTAGTCAGAAAACTGACGTGTTAGAGAAAGGCAATATATACATCTGAACATGCTGGAAAACTGACAAGATCATAGTTACATGTACAATTTGGAAGGAAGTATATAGGCGTATGAAATTCTGCTGTAAGACCGCTAGCTATGTTACAATATTTCTCCATATACCCATACAACTGCTATATACAAGTCTCATGTACACTCTGGATTAGCTGTCACAAGACAAAAACTAGTTCTGTTCCGTTGACTTTAACACAGCTATCCAAATTCAGGACAGCTGATTATATGTTTTACTAAATGTATAAGGTTAGCATCAATGTATATCTTATTTCTGAGATATTTAGGTAGTTATTTTATAATTCAAGCTATCCTTTAAATCTCAGGGAAGATATTAGATCCTCTAATTTTTCTGAATTGCCTTCAGTGCAAGGAAAATATTTACCTGTGTGCCTGGACAACATAATTTGAATTGTAGCTTTGATGCTATAAAATCAATCATCTTGATTCTTTCTGAAGATGCTGATTTAGATGGCTTAGAAGGTTGCTCTTAATCCATACATATTTTGTCCCTAGATTTAAAAACTTGCTTTTACTAATCAATCAAAGGTGATTTTTATACTTGTTCTGTAGGCAGGTTTGACATTTGGGACTTTCTCCACACCTCTATATACACATCACAAAAATCAGCTTTACTTTCTTAGCTCCCCCAGAACAGAGATGCCACTTCAGTGCATCAGAAGATAGTGCCACTGCTTTTCTTAATGTTTGTCCCACAGAAAAAAAACAACCTTTCCTTTTTTTTTTTTTTTTTCATTTCATTTCTGTAGCTGTTTGGTCTAAATTGACACACAGAGAAAAGCAATAACATGGATATCAACTGTAGGGGAAAGAAAACACCCACTCATCAATGTTCCCTCATATTACTCTTGCCAGATTTAATTTCAGACTATCCCATTTTTATCCTATCTCAAATATCTCATTTCATCTGAAGTTTGTACGGCATTAGAAGAAAGAAGAGCCAGAATCTAACATTTATAGACAAAGTCTTTTAGCCTTTCTTTCTCATCCTTGTTTTTGTTTTTGTTAATTCTCTTCCTGTTTTCGGAGAAGCAGAACCATTTCTCAAAAAATATTGCAGCGAACAACTACTTGAGGACTGAGTCATGTGCCAGCATCTGTGCCAAGTCCGTGGTAGGACAGGGAGCTTTTGAACCATCCCATTGCTAATCAAACATTCTGGTGATATCCTGCCAACCCTGTCCTTGTCATCTGCTGCTCACTCTGCACACACATTCGATTAGCTCGGCATCAGATTCTCCCTGCTGTGCACAAAGTTTCTTTTTCTTTGCCACTAGCCAAAGGAAGTGGGGCTGGACTGATTTAAAAATCTTGGCTCATCTTATCTGGCTCATGACAAATATATTCTCAATTTAGTCTTGCAAGTCACTTTTTCCTAACTAGAAATTACTTTCTACAATAGCCTGTGACATATTTTTATTCAGCTTTATATCTTTCTAGCCTGCCGATCTGTTCTCTCCCAGGCTCATTTTCCCAGCCTCTTTTTTAGGTTTTGATTCTGAAAAGGGGAACAATTTGCCCTTAGGAAAGTGGTTAAGTAGACAAGCACGTCTCAGTGCTTTCAGATTGAAGTTACTTGTGTTTTTAAAGTTAAGCTTATGGTCAAGTACTGGGTTGCAGTAGGGAAAAATCTGTCCCAAAATGCAAACACTATTAATGTAAGTATGTAATGGAATTAGTTTTCTTTTCCTGACCATAGAGTACTGGTATCTCCTCCTTTGTGTATAATGGCTCTCAAAGGACTAGCTACCTCTCCACCTTCTTCCTTTACTGTTGCGGTTCCCTCTTCTCCTTCTCACCGCAAAAAACAGAGCAGGAAGAAGATTACGAAAGCAAAAAATCCCCTTGGACAACTCAGATACAGGATGAAGAACTATTGCTCATAAAGCACGTCAGGAATCATTCCCACGTGCAGGGAAAGGTCAGTGAGTGTGAATGCCTGTGGAGAGCTTGTCCATAGGGGTTGATGATTTTCAGTGACATAAGACTTCCCAAGTGTATGCAGCAAAAGGAAAAGTGTCTTAAAAGTAAGCATCTCATTCTCTTTTGGGCTATGACCACGCTGTCAAGTTTTAGGAACATAAACAGGGCTAAAAAAAATCCCCAAACAGAAATACAGGCTCTGGGGAGAACAGATTACAAGCAGCGCTGAGGAGAAGGAGGCCACATGGGTACTTAGCCTCATGGGGCTGGACGTCAGGCATCTAAGTGTTCATACAGTTGTGGATAACTGACATCAAATCAAGTTTCTGCAGAAGTGACTTTACAATTCAAAAACGAAGAATTTTCAAAATACAAGGAAGGGCTGAATCTTAAGAGTTTAAGTTTTCACAATAAATATATAGATTCAATATCCTCAGGGATCATGGAGTTAGGCTGCTTTACCCACTGATACTACCTCAGGTAATATAATACATAGTGACTTGGCTAATATCAGTGTGTACCACTTCTTTGCACTGGATTGAACCAGAGCAATGTGTATGTGCCACTAGTCCTGTGAAATTCACTATAGCAGAGACTGTGCTAACATTTACCAGGGACAGAAGTCCCTTCCTGATCATCCCTGTGCTGCACTAGCTGTCATCACCACCACAGTGAAGGGCTAAGTGATGGTAGCAGACAAGGGTGAGGTCCGTGAGAGGCAAACACCGATTTGTAACTGATTATCCTGTTTGTAGAACTCTTTCTATGTACCTGCTTTGGACACTTACTGGTTGGTCATCTACAACCTGGGCATCTACTCTAACTTTAAAAGGTAGGCTAGATACTGTATATATATATATGTCATAAACAAAAGGGAAGGGGAAAAACTTCCAGAGGACAATTCATCACCTTTCAGAGGTTTCTCTTTCCGTAGACAATAGAGGTAGTCAAGAACAAAGCTAGGTTAAGTATCCAAACTGTAGACAGATGGAGTAGAGAGTCATCTAACTTCTTGGTGTCTAAGCAAAACACGTACCCTATTCCAACTGCAGGCTGCTCAGGGTGTTCCAGCAGATGCCATACTTTGCAGTGCACTGTTTAGTCAGTGTTTTGGTTGGCCATCTGTTTTCTCTGAGTACTGCATCACAGGGTAAACTCATTAGTTCTGTTTGATTCAAGGCCATGGCAGGAGAAGGACTGTAATGTCTGGAAAGCCAAGTTAAAATCTTCCTTCTGGAGATCTTAAAATAATGGGACAAGAGTATTTACAAGAAGATCCAATGAATAGAAGGCAATGTGTCCATAATAAAGCAGCTATTGGAAAAAACAAGAAAGACTAACTTTCTGTTGAAGTTGGAACCCTTCAAGTACAGCTCTCTCTTGCCTTGGGTGGAATCCATGTCTTGCAAGAGGATGTTGGTTCAATTTTTCTTGATACCTGCACCCTTCACAGATTGGAAGAAAAAAAACCCAAAAAAACTATATGGAAGGAAAAATATCCAAAATTCCTGAAAAGATTGAGCTGTCACAGAGAAATTTTTAAGATTCCTTGGGCAGCAGGCCATTCAATGATTTCCCATCTTAACTCCCTTTTTACAGTTGCTCTGTAACTGCTCTCTTAATTGGATAATTGCATGGATCTGTCATTACAGAGTTGTGTTGTGGGTGCAGCAGTTGCATGGGGAAGTCAGTAACTTCCAACCCAGGAGAGAGACAATGTCCTTTTGAGGCAGGGCAGGGTTCACTGGCCACAAAGGGAAAAAAAGAGGACATCTCACTTTCACTGCAGCTGCAAGTGCAGACACATAAAACTGCTCCAAGGCTGTTTAATAGTATAGTCCTCCACAACTGGGAAATGCCAGAGCTCATTTATGAGCCATTTTACGGCCTTCAAAGTTACTATACTCAAAGTATTCTTTAGAGTTCAGCTTGATCAGCTGCTTCATACGTGAGATCTTTCGCAGACAAAACAGGAGAGAACTGTCATGGCTTAGCTCCAATGTGAATCCATGCTGGAAATCTGTTGAGGCATAGATATTTTAGAGCATATTTGCTGGAAGCTTTCCCATGAACTAAACAAGCAATCTTCAATTTGCATGAAAATAATTAGAGGTTTGGCTTCATAATTAATTTGTGTGTAGCACATTGCACTTATCTCTGCAGGTACTCTGTTCAATCTCTTGACAATAAAGTCAATTTCTAATCATTACAGTAAGCTCCTTTTAGGTCATATAATGTGGCAATTCCTCCCTGAATCCTGGTGAATCTGGATCTGTCATCATATTCTCCTACACTGGAACTGTTTTACCTAGCTTTTTATTAGTCCCGAATATAGAAATTGCAAATACCTTTTCCTCTACATCGGTATACAGAGAATGACTCTTATGATGAAGGAAGCTGATAAAGGACTGGGCGTGGAATATGTACTTGAATCAGAGGTCACTGATGATTTGCCTTTTGGCTGAAATCTTGCAATCATTTAGAGGGCAAGACAGGCCTTAATGTCAGCTCTATAAATGAAAACCGTAGAAAGTATGTAAATTTGTAGAACACGGAAGCAACTTTTAAAAACATCTGCCTAGAATAAAAACCTTGAGACCTGTAGTTTCAGTGATTCAGCTAATAACGACAGTGATTGATTTAGCTGAGAGTTCAGAGAAGCAAATCGCTGCCATTTGACAGTTTTGTTGTGTGTCAGCCAAGTTGGGATAACTTCCTCTGAGCAAAATGGGCTCAGAGAAACTGGTGTGTGAATGCTGCTCTTCCTCAGCAGGCTCAGCAGAGGGCACTCAGGAGGGATCTGTCACAGGGTAGGCGCAGGCACATAGCCAGGTGCTGAGGATCAGCTTTTTCTTCTGGCTGAGACCCAAGCTGCACTCATATCACGATGCCTTTCTCAGTGTACCTCATTGCCAGGCTGGACCTCACCCGTTTTGAGATGACAGTAACTGCATGACATGAGGGATCCCTTTGTTACTGATTTGCTTGATTGGTATCATGGTTTCATATTCACTGAAAGGGAAAACCCAAGAAAAAGCTATCACTGAAAATATTTGTTCATTTCTAAAGAAAAATGTTGAGGTATTTGAAAGGGAACTCCTGATACAAATCCCACTGAAACCAGTGGGAGTCCTCACAGACTTCTGAGATTGTTGGGTCATACAATCTCAACTGTCGTGATACTTTGAAGGAGCAGACAGGTTCAGACCAGCTATCCATTTACTGGGAGGGCTGCCTTCCCTTAAGGTTAGTTGGTTAACTCCTGTCTCAGGGAAAATATCACCCTTTCTAAGGTCACCTGTGCATTCTCACAGGAGGAGAGTCACGCCTTGTATTCTTTCTGTAATGCATTTCCTTGAAAATAATGAAGAGCAATGCCCCTGTAACGAAAACATAGTGTCTTGCTTTCTCTGCCTATGGTGTGGTATGTTTCTGTCAAGTGATAACGCACTGAATACATTAAGCAGCCTTATGAGCTCATTTTTTCAGTAGCTAAAATTTGTTGCAGTTTGAATTATTAAGCAATTCTCCATGTAGCACCATTTTAAAAGAAAACAGATTAAAAGGCTATCAAAATTGCTGATACCACATTTTTTGTCCAAAAATAATGGCGATCACTGGAGACAGAGCTATCTGATTTCAGCAAATTAACCTCACAACTAACAATGAAAGCCACATCTACTGAGGATCAAGTTTTACAACTTGGTTTATAGAAGTAAATTTCTCTATGAATTTCAAACTTAAATTTCTCTATGAATTTCAAACTTGCAATGCTGAATAAATGTAGAACATAAAGCCCGGTGGGGTAAGGCCACCTTTCCCGCACCCAGGATCCTGTTTCTACGCAAGAGTATAATCGCAAGACAAATGCATCATGATATCTCCACAACTTTGGGAAGGCTGCTTTCCCAGCTTTCCTTTGTTTTACATTTCCATATTTGTGGAGTGGGAGGGGATGACCATACCTCCCAGGGGACTTCTATACATTTCTTCACCCTCTTTTTGAAGCCATGAAGTTTTAGCACCCACTAAAACATATCCTGAGGCAAGGAGAGCCATAACTCTGCCTTGTGTGAAGTATGTTCTTTTCTTTGTTTTAAACCTGCTTCCTGTTAAGGAACTATAAACACCTCCCAGTCGATGTTTTGCCAGAGGCAAACCTCACTTATGCTACAGAAGATTTAACAGACCTCTGTCATACACCACCTCCTTTGCCTCATTCATTTCTTTTGCAGACTAGGCACTAAACTGATACACTCCTTTTTCGTGTGTAAACGACTCTACACCTCCATAAAAGTGTTGAAATCCTGTGAAATTACCCAGACGTGTGTGAGTTCAACCATAAACTATGTTGAATGTGGTACATACCCAGAGAACCTTATAAATGTTATAAACATAAACCAATAAATTGTCTTTGCTCCCATGTGAACAACTAGCCATGCCTTATGAGTAAGATGAATATGAATATGCTCTAGAGGAACTTCTGCATGATTGATGTGACTCTTTCATAGCTTTATGACTGTCTCTATGGCTGCCTAGCTGGAGGCATTAAGCCATGGGTAGCACTGTGATTCCATGTGAACTGTGGGGGAAGGTGATTTTAGTCATGGTGAGAACTATGCTCACAGCTTCACAGCATGTACAAGGCTCACAATCTTGTGTAGACAACAGTGATTTGCCTGATTCTCCAGAGTCCATAGGCTATGGGTCCTGCTCTTGAGTTGAGGTCTTTCCAGCTCCAATTCCCACAGAGCCTGAATGAAGTCCTGGTTTCGTCAGGAGCTCCACAGACTTTTCTTTCAACAGACTGCTCCTGTCTCCTAACATTTTACTTTTTCTTGGCTGTTATTTTACAGAATAGTCTGCCTTTGAGTTTCTCAGCCTCCTGAAGCACTTGTTCTCATGAGACCTCTCTTACAGCAGATCCAGCAGAAGGAAGCAGATACTCCTCTGTATCTGAACCAACACCTTGGAATGATAATTAGACACAACTCTGATTCTCTTCAATATAAAATAAAAGTAGAAAAATAAAGTGTGAAAGGACTGGCTTGGAAATTCTAGTGAGAGGCTACAGCTTGTAGCTGTGTGGTTTACTCTTTAGTCACTGAAATGGAGCCACTTCTGGGACAGGGAGTGAGACCCACTCAGCACCCTGCTGAACCAGAGTAAGTGGGATAGAAAGTTACACTAGTAACAATAAGACAAACCCTCATCACAGGGAACTGTGAGGTGCTGTAGAGCTTTTTATAGCAGCAAAAAGAACTTTAAACCTTGTTGAGCCCATGTGTCTTTCAGTCAGTGAACATTTAAGCTGCATGATATTTGACATTGCTTTCTGTAAACATGTAAAGGATCAGCCAGGTGCTTTTGAGGCAGGAGCCTAAAATTCTGGGAGTTTAGACCAGATGTTTAGGTCTCTGAGCCATTGCCTACTCGCTACAGTGACTGCAGAGTTTACTTTATTACTCTTTCAGCAAGTACACAAACACAAACACCAAACTTTCTACTTTTTACACTTGCCACAAAAAAGAAAGTGAGGGTCAGGAAAATGCCTATTCCTGGGCATTAAAGAAACCCACAATGAACTTCAAAATACACTGTTACTGATTTGAACATCTCAGGGCAGCTCTCTCCTGCAAATCCCATCTCTGCATATGGAAAACTCTCTCTCTGGTGTTCATTCTTACTTTACATTTTTTTTATAGGACATGGTCTCTGGATGTACAGATCTCAACTATGACTCAAGGTAAATATTGTATAAAAATCTGTAGACTGAACAGTACTGATTTACTTTGAAAGCATCTCAGGTCTTGCTGAACAGCTGAAGAACTGAAAATCTGGCCAGAAGGATGCAGATGGAGAACTGACTGTCTCAAGACTGCACCCCAGATAACAGCAATCATGTGGACCAGAAAGAATGACAGCCTGTAAATACATAGCATGCATCATTCAGCAGGGAGTAGGTTTGATTCAGTGGCTCATGAAGAGGAAGAAAAAGGTTGTATTTAACACACAGCAGAGAAGAAAAATTTCCCTGAAGAGATTTTAGCAGAAAAGGTCCCCATTCAAACTTTTCCTATAGAAAGTAAGGTTCTTTTCCTTGGGAAAAAGTAAATGAAAAGTTTCCTAATTTCTTTAGTTCTAGAACGATTCCCTAACAGTTAAAAAGATGAAAAATAGTCAGAAAATGATGGACAAGATGCTTTCTTTTTGAAAGTAACATCATCACTTTTAAGTAATACCAAAGGAAATAGTGGTACTTTAAAAGTCAAAAGTAGCACTTAACTGTCAAGATGCTACTCTCAGCTATTCTGTGTTACAGCTTTTATAATGATTTTAAAATGGAAAAAACAGTGAAATAATGACTTTTTGAAAATGAGAGTATTAAAACAGTACTGTTTTGAGCAAGAAAAATACCCACCTTTTTCCTATGAAAACCCATTTCAGCAGGTGATTAGTACACTTCTGGCAAGAGCATGATGCTATTAAAACAGTATTTTGGACTTGTCAGAAGGGGATCCACATCATTTTGCAGTATTAATATCATCACTGCCGATCATTTTACTTCTGAAAAAAAATGCACAAAAAATAAAACTAAACTCTCCATTCTTTCGTGGCTTAACATTATAGAGGCATAAAGGCAAAACTGGCCAAAGATCCAACCCAAAGCCCATTAAAAATCAATGAAAGGCTTCAAAATGTGCTAGTGTGGGTTACCTCCCCATTGACTATAAACGGAATTAATCTGTCAGGCAGCAATAATACAGTGATATAATTAACTTGCTTAGAATACAATCACTTTAACTTTCATTAAAAGTGATGAGTTTCTTTCAATTACCTTGCCAAGATGCATTTTACTGTTGTTTGCTTGTTTGCTGTTAAAAATATAAATAAATCCTTTTTTTGGTTAATTTCCCCCTGGACTGGTGATTGTTGCTGTAATGGAGTCTGACTTCCAGGGTCATGCTTGCAAACGTAGTGACAAATAGGGACATCTGTAGAATGGGGAAATAACAACCATTTTCTTAGTAGAGCCAGGAGCATGCACATTTCACCCAAAAGTTAATGAGAACTCGATGCAATATTGATTCTGCCTCAACAGCTATACAGATGTTACGCTGCTATTACGCTAAGGGGTTGCACAAGTTTTCTGAACAGACATGAGCAGGTGAGGGGAAAATGTGGGCCTAGAGTCTAGAGAGACCATGACTTTGGGCCTCTTTCTTCTGAAAAACTCCCTAACAGACAGGCTGCTGTCTTGTACCTCAGGATTTCATTGGGCTCTGGAAACTCAAAAGTTATCATTGACTTCTCAGTGTCATGGTCGAATTGTGCCTCCTCTTGGGGAGGAACTATCAACGAGCAGCGACTGCCTCCTCTGCTGCAGTCCTTCCTTTCTCACCAGACTCTCAGGCCACTTCTGACTGTCTATTTGTGACTTCTTTCCAGTCTGAATCCCGCATCTGACCAGGACGAGAGGGAGGTGGAGAGGTTTGCTCTTCTCCTAAGTACGTGACTCTTCTTGCTTGTGCATCTTAATGGAAGTTACAGAGGAGAGCTGCATCAAGCCACAGCAGGGAAAAAAAAGAGCATTAAATAAAGATGATACCATACCAAGTGGAGCTATGAAGAACTTGGCAGGTTTGAGTCCCGCAGGTTCACATGAGCATCTTCAGCTGCGATCCACTGAACAGGCGCCAAAGACAGTAGTCAGGGGGGTTCTCTCAGCCTGGGCTACAGAAGAGAGGACAAATGGAGTGTGAATTCTCCCTGCATTGACTCCCTGCCACGTTTGTATGCACATTAACGTTTACATTCCTCTCCCTTTTCTTTTACTTTTCAACCTCTTTCCTGAAAACACGAAAAGAAACCCCACAGTTTTTAACTGGAGATAATAGTCAGGGGTAGAATATAGTCAGCGTTCAGAGAGCCCTGAGATGGACTGGTTTTGACCCAGTAAACTAACCACAGGTATTTCTTTATTCTTTGAAAAATCTAAGGCAGGAGATGTTTGAAAGTATGAAGGTCACAGTGCACAGTCAAAGAAAAGTACAGTACAGTGTCAGACTGTACTGTGATACAGAGTTGGAAAAAGGTTCAGATGCATCTTTAAGCATAAACATAGGGCTAAATAAATAATGGTCTCATAATGGACAGACTGAAGAGTCAGAAGAGGATTTTTTTTTTGCGTTGACCTGGAAGAATTTAGAGAAATGGAGCAAAGGAGAAAAAAAGTTTATATATAAATTTTTAATCTGGGTGAACTTATTCTCTTTTCACATTATTTAACAGTTATTTTAATATTAAAATCTAGCTGAATTTTTAATGGGGTAAAAATGACATTTAGAAGTCAAAGAAACAAAACAGAAGAGTTCCAGTTCGAGAGAGCTGACAGAAGATGTGATCATGCCCCTGCTGGTTGCTCCTTCGTGCCCCTTCTTCACCCCTATAATATACCACATGGCACGTTCACCAAAACACCTTCAGTTGCTCTGCAAATCCATTTTTAGGTGAAATTTCTATTCATCTGAGAGGGCTTACCAAGATCCCCAAACCTGGTATTGAGTGTATGGCTTCTGCTTTGTTCTTCTACACAGCAAGATCTCCACGTTGTGCACAAGTCCTCCACTGCATAGTCAGTGCCTTACCATCCCTTTAGAGGGGCAAGCTGGTTTCCTTTGCTTGGCCAGATGGTGCTTTGGCTGGTACCTGCAGACTGCTGAGCTGCCCAGCACAGCACTTCCAAAAAAACCCAACCAGGCATTGAGCATTGGTCCATTTTTTGTAGGTGTGAAGGAGCATAAAGGGTACCAGCATCAGGAGAAAAGAGTAGGCAGTATCTTTCTATTAAAAAGTCAGGAAGGCTTTGGAGATTTCACTTTTCAGCCTTGGTCTCATGTTTACAGGAACCGCCACTTACAGGTCCAATTTAAATAGCTCCTTGTTCTGTTTCATGTCCTTTCTGATCCTTATTTTGTTCTTGCTTTGAGTCCAACTCAGAAGGCAGCACCTCTTCAGCTGTCCTGATTTGCAGTGACATCTATTAAACTCACTGGAATGAGTGGGCAATAACGTTTTGCTGCCCTGGTATATACTTGCAAGCAGGGTAGAAGATACACTTTAAACTCTGATTTAGGTCTCTTCTACTTAGGATTCCCTCAGGATGCCTTTCTTCATTCTGTGCAATCTTTAATGTATGCGATGGTTGGCAAGGAAATGCCTTGTTAAATCTGGCTTAGTATTCTGCAAATATCCAAAGGGCTGAATGATACTCTAATTAAAACCTATTTGCCTCAAACTTCCTCTATATGCCTCAGCTTTCCTCTGTGACTGCACTGTATCCCTTTGGCATTATCTTAGATGTTATCGCACTCCACTCCTCCTGCTGCCAGTGGATTCATTACCAGCTTGGTAGGTGAGCGTGCATTTTGCAGGGAGCAGCAGGACTTTAGACTCTGAGCTCCCTTGACCCATGTGCTTAGTAAATATCAGTGCACCGGGACTGCAGCATAGGGCAAGGCAACCAGCGGACAAGGGGTGAAATACGCTGTCATTATTCTGCTTCAGGGCAAAGCCAGTCCCCATGACAGACATGTGAGCAGAAAGTGTTCAGGGGTATGAAGCCATTTGCAGTGGGGCACTTCATGTGAAACACACCTGTGAGATAGGACAGTTTTTGTTCTGGATGTGGGTTTGGTGATTAGAGGTACAAGACAGGCACGCCTGGGCCCCCTTGACACGGTAAATCCTACATGGAGTTTAGCAGATTCTGAGTATGGCTTGAATGCATGTGAGATCACTGTCTTTTCTTAAACACATTTGTATCTGCTGTGATTTAATTTGCATCTTTATTGTAAATACCTTTAAAAAAGCCCAAACAATCCTCTTTCCCCAATATTTAACACAGTCAAGAGAAAGGGAGAGCTGAGGCCATGGCCTGTCATGAGGATGGAGGTATTGTCCTCCCTGCTCTTTGGTCTGTCCTTTCATCCTTTTTTCCCTCATACTTTCATGTGGAAGCAGAAGGGGCAGAGATCACCTTTCCACCAAGCGCCTGGCATGGGGTGGTACGGATGAATTTGATTTCTCAGCACTGCAGCCACCAGCGCTGTGGCAATGGATAATTAAGGACACTAACAACGGCAGGAGAAGAGTCTCTCAGCCCAGGATTAATGTCAGAGAGGATTGTATTGTCGCTGCTTTCAAGTCATCAGCCCCTGTCAACTCTCACAGGCATCTGAACACTCCGTTGCCCTCGTCATGCTTGGAGGCCTTCAGGATTTGAAAAGGAAGCTCAGAAATTATATCCTTTATTTGAACACTTTCTATTCCATCAATTCATCAAACATTGCATAAAATAATCCGATTGACATAAAGTCTTTAGGCCAAGTGCTAAAACTGAGTCATGACGTAAACAATACTGAAATGGAGGGTGTATTGGTTTCATGGTGTAACAGATTTATCTAGACGTTTTAATTCACCATTCAGGCACTCCTGTGAGATGTCCTGGGTGACCTCTTACCCTCAGCTAAGTTATGGACTGAATTTTAACTAAAATGCTGGAGAAGAAAATGCTGGGGAGGCAATTTCCTACCAACATTTCCAACTTAGCACCCCAGAACATATTAGCATTCTACTATTGTTGTTTGCACAGGCAAATTACTCCATTTTCTAAGACTGACAGATTAGTAGAAAAAGCATGCAGCTTTTGCTGAAAAACAGTAAATAAGGTTTGGGGTTAGTTTCATTCTGGGAAACTTCACACAAAGCATTATTTAGTATTTTGCAAGATTAATCTACATTTAGATACAGGCTGTAGGGCAGGTTTAGCTCCAGGTGCTCCGTGGACATTCTGCGGCTATGCTTGGCAGTCAGATTGATCTCTTAGGAGCCCTCCCTTTGCCAGAGCTGCTGTGGGGCAGAAATTCTATTATTTTTCCAGTCAGCTTTATTTTCTATGCAATTATTTTCTACTTCAGTCTCAGAGAGTTCTTCGCTTGCATTACAACAGAAGATGTGTTTAAGTCTCTTCCACGCTTCCCTTTTTAGTCCTGTCACGCCGTGATTTACCGGACACTGTTAAACACAAATCTCTGTCTGGGAAACCCAAGGCTGAGTGTTTGAGCAGAGGACAATGGTGGCTGAGATTTCATCCGAAGGGAGCCTGTCTTGACTCAACACAGCTCATACTTTAAGAGTGCTTGCCACCTTCTGGTTTGAGAAAGGATTACAATTGTTTAACTCGGGCACACTGAGGAAATCGACTATAAAAATGCTGATCCTGGTCCTAATCCCCCTGAAATGGATGAGAGATTTTCCACATGTCATAATGCCAGTCGGGGAGTTTTGAAGTGAAAAGACGGATTTTTTCTTTTAGTCAGAAGGACACAGTGACATTTGGTAAGAAACAAATAAAAGTGATCTTTTAAATGAAATATTCAATTTGATACTATTGGCATTGTTGGAGAATGCCCTTTAACCATTATGCAAAGCATTAAGGAAAAATATTGAAAGCAAGAATAATGAAAAATTAATCCTGCAAGCGAAATAGATACAAATCCTTCAAAAGGGGAAGAACTTTGAAATTGGGAACTTTTTTTCTCACAAAGCTGTTCGTAGATTTTGACCAGTCTAAGACACTTCCATTCGACCTTGTCAGCTGTCTGCCCAGTTTTAGTGATGCCACTTAAGAGTATTTTATGTGCCATTTGTATGAGAGGAGGATGTACATTATTGCTAAAAAAGCTGCTTGGCAATCATGTCCACTCAAATAATATGAATAGCATCACTGTCAAAAATCAAAACGTACCTTAGCCAGTCATCTGCAACTTAGCCAGATGAAAGAGTTTCACAAATCACTCACATTTCATGAAGGTCAGTATCTGCTTATTCTAATGGATGTCACATTTGACTGGCTTCATGTAACTCATACTTAATTTCAGATGTCACAGTACTATGCAAAAAAAAAAATTATATTTAATTCTACAGAGATCCTAATTGAAGGCACCAGAGTACCTGAAAGCATTCCAGCAGTGCATGAAGCCATGTGACTAACATATGCCCTTTGTTTGTTCAATTTGTTCCTTCCCAGCAAGGGATGAACAGGTAGTGAAGCAGTTCTTTTTGCGTGTTCATTTTTATGACACACACATAGAATTAAGTTTATATTGGAAAAGGCAGGTCAAAACCAATGTTCCTCACACAGAGAGAACGGCAGTGAAGTTACAATACTCCACAGTTCTTGGCAGCTCACATAAGCTTTTTGGCCAAAAAATGGCTGGTTGTTTTCTTAGATCTAAGTTGGCCTTGCACATCTTCGCACTGCAACGTAGTCCTTGTTCGTCTTTGTCAATCAGAGCAGACTTTGCTGTGCCCCACCACCAGGCACTGCTTGAATGATGACTGCAGTCACAGTGAGGTAAGCAACAGCTATTTGTTGGGTATGATCCACTAAGAAGATGTGGGAAAAGAAGCTGAAAATTGGAGGAAAGTCGGTAGGTGTGGAACAATTCAGTGATGTGCTGTAGAACTCCTTGCTGAGGAGGCCACATCTCTGTGGATGTTAAAACCTACAGACAATACACAGAAGGACTGAAAAAATAAAGTCAGTCAAGTCATGGCAAAAAGGAACAGGAGGTCTCTGAGGCACAAAGAACTATTTCTACATTTTTTGCATTTTACAACCTAAGTTCACTTACTCCCAGGCCTTCACTTGGGGCAAAGCACAAGAGTTACAAGAATGTGTTGAGAATGAGCAGCCCAAATATCAAAGTACAATTAGCTGAAGAAGCAGATGTCTGCTGATCCAGGCAACTGAGTGATGGCCTTTCTCTGTTTTGTCCTAATCCCTCACAAATCAGTGTCAGGCCCATTTCACAGCTGTGAGGTTTTGGCAGGGCTTCTTTCCCCGCCCAGGAGATGCACCGGGTTTGTGAAAAGCGAGAGCATCCCATCCGGGCTAATTTCTTCCTCTCCCTACCTGGATAAAAAATCACAGCTGTTAATTCACAGACTTTCTTAGCAGAACCCTAAAATACATGGGGCCTGCAGGGAGTGTAGGTTTGAAGCTGGAAACTTCCTCCTGCACAACCTGCTGCTGTGTGTTGCAGTGCTGATAGCCAGGAGACCTCTGCAGCAGCGCCTGTGAAACAGGTTTCTCCCTCTCACTCAATGCCTAAATCAGCTCATTGTGTCTTTGCATTGGCTAAGCAAATTGTCCTGCCTTCTGTTCATCCATATGAGAGTTACTGATGGGAAACTGTGGCAAACACGTTAACTTAAGACGCATGTTTGTCATGTCTCAAGCTCCCTTCGTTTTCCAGATCAAAACAGGGTACATTTTTCACTGAATATTTGAGTAGACCATCATTAACAAATCTGGCCGATCATGTTATAGACAGAACAGTTATGTTTGAGCCTTCACTGACTGTGCAGCTTGTTAGTTCAGGAATTAATTTTGCTACCCAAAGGAGATGAGATAGCGTGACTGCAACATTGAAAGCTTTCTGTACATCTGCAAGGTCTCAGGTATCTTCTGCCACACCAGAGTCCATCCACCAAAGATTAAAAACAAATTAATTTGTCTGAAGTAATATTTGTACCATCCAGCACAGCAACAACAAAATCTTTGCAAGCTGAATAACCTCTAATAATGGCTAAGTTATCTGTACATTTTACAGCATTTTTATTTTTTCATTCTTAGGATCAGTTTGCTGCTTTCTCAGATTTATTCATGTGAATCACTTCTGCCTGGCAGATCACTTTATAACCATGTTTATAGTATTGTGGAAACAAAATTTCATTGTTCTGACTGGTCAAAAGTGATACAGTATGTATTTGTTCATTATTTGGTTGAACATAATCCAGATTTTGAGGACAATATATTTAAAATTCCCTCTTGGCAAATGTATTTTTGATAATTTCTTAAATAAACTAATTTCCATGGATGTTCCTGCCAATACACTTATCCTTTCAGAACTTTGGACTTTATCCAAACTGACCCTTTTTTGTCAGTCAAAATGGACAGGTGCAGGCGGTCAGCATTTTCTGGGGTCAGGCCATGCAAAAGAAATTTTAGCTTCCAGCTCTGTCCATGCTGCTGAGAGTGCTTTTCATTTTGAGCTTCAAGATGACATTTTCAGAAGACAAACACTAAAACTTCTGTAAAATGTGTTGCATTTCTTAGCACATGTGAGGCAATATGAGAGGAGGTACCACAGCGTGGTGAAATACCATTCCCATTAAAGGAAGGAATATAGCTGAATTTATCTTGCCATGCTGAAATAAAAAAGCCCAACAGGTATGTACGTCATTGGATGGTGCCAAATACATACAACCTTTGCTTGAGATACCTGCTATCTGAAGACTTCTGCTTGCTGTAACATGTCACAGAGGTAAAAGGATGATTAAGTGTGAGTGCAGCCGTAAGCCAAAAGCTTCCAGATGAAATAATGCTCTCTCATAGAACGGAAGCAATTACAACATAGCTGTCTGTATTGCATTTAACATTACTGCTAAAAGGCTGCGCTGCTCTCAAGTACATGAGTGATAGCAGCTCAATTTTTATGGGTAAAGAGTAGTTTCTGCTGAACATATCCTAAAGCCTCTGGAACTTCACAGGAAGCCAGAGAACACCCACGCAGGCCCCCAGAATAGATGTTTTGGATGTGAATACATAGCTTGCATAGAAACTATGTATGCATGCCTTCCTTTATACATACATAAGCACATATGGAGAGAAAAAACACTCATAGTCTTATTTGGTTTTACCTCTAAATGTAAATCACCATTTCCTTGGGATGGTTGGCAAATTCTGTTTGTAGTTCCTCTATTTTGGACATAGGATGAATTTTCATGAGAAAGATCTTACTTTTTTCCATAAAACAAGCTGAGAACTGATAAACAGGTTGGTTTGGTGTTCTGGTTGGGGGTTTTTTTGTTGTTGTTTGTTTGTAGTTTTTCTTTTTTGTAGTTCTCAGGAGGGAGAAAAAGATACTCTTCCCTCATTTGAATTGAAACACTTTCTTGGCTTTTCAAAACTTTGAAATTTTTTTGACAGTTAAAAAAAATGAACATTTTTCAGCCATCTCTACCAGTTGCCTCTATGTGTTCAAGTGCTTTGCATAACTCTAAGCAATTTACAGGAAGATCAAATTCTTCAGAAAATGACATTTAGAAACCAGTGCCATGCCTCCTGCACTGCCTCCACTATGGAGTGATGTGCTCCAAGCTTCACCGTGCCCTGCTCCTCCTGATCTGAGTGGGTCAGATTGTGAAACATGAGTAAATCCATGCTGAGAACTGATGCTCAGAAGAATTCTACGAGATCTACATTTTTACAGACACAAGGGTGTACTAGTCAAGTCTTCCCACTCAGAGATATGCCAGAGATCTTAGCATCGCCCAATAAATTAGTATCAGGCTCATAATTTGATTAGGAGTCCTCAAGAAGCAGAGAGGTCACCACATCTCTAGACAGTTAATTAGGTGATTAATTACCTCCACCACTTAAGCAAACATCATTTATTTCTCACTAGACTATGTCCTGCTTGATAACTTTTCCAGATTAAGGAGACTTCCACTGCACACTGTGTTCTACACTCTAACTGTAGAAAATGCTACTCTGAGATAGTCCCTCTAGGCAGGACTTCCTAGTTTAGTTGCTTCTGAGACTTGGGGTTATATATCTGTAAAATGTTTTGCTATGTGATCTGGATCTACAGGTCAAGATTGGTTCAATTTGGAGGTTTTTTGCACAGCATAGATGTACTTTCTGTGTAAAATGTATTGCAGGATTAAACTCAGCATATTGTTAAAAATGAGTTTACAAATCATGAAGATATTCCCTGATCTCTGCTCTTTATTTTTCTGTTTATAGAAGCCAAGGCTCATAGAAAAAGAGAACTGTATTTCAAGAAGTGGTTTGTTCTTCTCTCCACACCACCCACACTGTAACAAACATAGTTCAAAAGGCATTTGTGAAACCCATTCTTAAAGAGACTTCCCATGATCACAACACTTTTTTAGCAGTTCCACCCATTTGTTTCTTGAATATGACTCCTAAATCCTTTTTCCACGGTATCATGACATACCATTTTGTAGCAGGGTATCCTGAAGTTATTTGAATAGGCCGGGTGATAATCAAATGGTGCTAGATCCTTCTGTATCAGTCTTGCCTTTATCTTGACTTAACAGACTACCAGGCTTTGTCCATACTTAAAAATGACTTTGTACTTTCCTGATACTCCTTCATGAAATATGTACAAGAGCATAACCTTGAGGCAGAATCACTCCCAGACAATCTGCCCAAGAACTACCCCTTTTTGCTAATGATTTCCTATTGATAGATCTCTTAGGATTTTTCAGTCACTTCTTTGTCCATATATTGTATTCCTCATTGGTTCTGATGTTTAATCAAACTTTGAGGCAATCTATTTCATACACTTAAAAAAAATTTAACATCACAGGACAATAGAGAGTACAGCTGGGGGAAATAAAGATATGATCAATTCTTTCCCATACCTGCAGACTGGATCAGCTGCACCAATATCTCATTCTAAGAATATTACGGTTTCAGAGATACCTTTATCTTTCAGTCTTGCATCCTAGACAAACAAATTAGGGTTTGTGTGACAAGACCTCTTTTCCACAGAGCAATGTTGACTGACATTATAGACCTTTTTCTTACTTACCCATTACATTTTAAAGATGTCTTTTAATTTCAAGCGTTCACATTTGAGCATCCCTTCAAATATACAAATGAGGACTCTTCATTCTGTTCTGCAAGAAATTTCAGCTTTTTCCAACTAGATATTATCATGCTTTTCATCTCTAGCCAAAATTACAGCTTAATTCAAGGATTATTAAAGCCATCAGGAATATTTGCAATTATTTAATAAGCTAGGTCTTTTCTGCTCTTTAAAAGGTTAAAATATTTCTCAGCTTCTTAGTCTAAAGAGTAGTTCCAAATGAGTAGATTTCATTCTACTGAGAGAAAATAAGACCTGGGAAAGCAAGGAACAGTTGTCTTTTTCGTGTTTACATGCCAACATGTTGTTGGAGAATTAGTCTCCGTCTTACAGTAACAGCCTACAAAACACCCTTGGCTGCTGGAGAGTGAGACATGAGCAGAAAGCAAAGTTTGTTGGTAAGAAAACCAAAGCCTCAGGCAGTTAAAGAGCACATGAGAGACAACTGTATGCTTAAGATCTTTTTATTATGCAAGTTATGTTTCCTAGAGATACATGTCTTAAGGACACTAGTTGTCTCTGAACTTTTCTTGTATTAATTCAGAATAAACTTTCTGAAAGCACATTTGTGTGAGAGGCTAAACACCCACACCCCCCCAGTACTCTTCAGTCGTCACTATTCCTTACGTACATTGTATTGTCAACTGGAGGACCTTTCCTAATATTTTTGTTCATTTGTTTGCTCTCAAAATTGAGCTGTTTGATCAGATCTGCTTTTCCTGAGCTGTTTAAAAGCAAATTAGTCTCCAAGTCCCTAAAGTGACAAACAGCTAAAGTGTTATTGCCCATTTTCATCTTTCATATAGGGATTTGAAGATGAATGTGTTACATATCATAGAATAACAGCAAGTAAAATAAGCTGCTTCTGAGGGGAAAGTACGAATTTTTGAGAAAGCAAATTCTTGGTAGTATTCTTTCCAGTTTTTATGTTTTTCGTTGCTATTTGAAAATGAAGCTGTCTAACCTTGGTTTGATACAGTGAATTAACAGAAGTCAACATATTTGGATGGGGGGGAAAGGGCAATTTCCACAAATGCTACAAAAGCTTATTACTGAAAAAGCTCCTTAAAACTTTAAGCTATGAAGCTTTCTAACTGACCTTTTTCAGCTGGCTGGAAGGGATATGGGTTTGGTAATTGCATGTAGTCTTTTTTACTTGGGATATTGGTGTTTGCTTAGCTGGGGATGTTGTAGAAGAGTATCTTCCACTTTGACACTCACTTTGTGTCACAGGATGAGGAGCTTGAAGCTTTCCCAAGGGAATTGGGTATGGAGCTCCCACTATGTGTATATTCACAAGAATTAATGGGTGAGTGACTTGCAGTTGCACACACATATATTCTTGGTAAATGTACTTGTTCAGCTGCTAAGTGGAAGAGAAAAAATATTATCTAGTAGCCTTGGCAAGTCATGTTGAAATAGATAACATTGTCTAAATGTTTGAGAATTGAGAATACTCAATAATACAATACATTCACAGAACCTGCAGAACAATTCCAGCAGTGAGGATGCTTCAACACCACCAGCTCAGGTGGTGGCTCTAGAGCTGAAACTTGCTACCCTGAAGATGATGATCCAAATCCTGGCTAGGATGAGGCTGCCATGTAGAGGAAGGGGAACAGAAGGGGGGAATTTGGGTCTGGCTGCAAGGAATAGAGTTGGATTTGATGTTCCTACTGTCAGCAGGAGAATAAGCAGCAGTTGCTCTCAACCTGTGCACCCAAATCCCTCCCTTAGCTGCAGATAGCCCTGTTGCAAACCACAAAGTAGAGGATAGGACCATGCTTATGGTTAGCCCTCAGTCCATGAGTTTCTTTGCATAGGCTAAGGTACAAGTATAAAAAGGAAGATGTATTTGCAAAACAAATATAGGAGCCATGGATATCGTTCTCAGTAAGACAAAAGTTTTTCTTGTTTCAGGGGCACATTTCAATTAAAATTAATTGAAATTGTTTAAAAATTATTTAGACATATGTAAAACTAAAATTCCAGATTGCTATTGAACTGTTCATCCTGCTTTGTGCTTCACACTGTATTTTCTGTTTCAATGAAACTCCAGAACCTCAAAATAAAATTTTTCCTGTTTTTCCTTTTCTAACTTTGAGTTGAGCTAAAGAAACAGAGTTTTTCCTAAAGCATATGGCCACATAAACTACTCCCATTTTCTTAAAAAGCTTGCAGTGACTCTTTCATTCAAAACATGCTCATTTACTGCTATGAATATTATAATGAATACAATTCTATATTGTATATAATTCAAATAAGAGAAAAAGTATGTGAATTACAGAAAGCTAAATGGATGAAAATACTATAGCAGATGCAGGTGGCATAATTTCGTCAAAGTAGTATCACAGAATTATATGGAAATACCAGAGAGAAAAAGACTTTCATCCCCGTTCCTAAAATAACAAAACTGACCTGGAATCAATGAAGAAGCTGCTCTGGGTGAATTATAGTGCTCCCATTTGTGGAAGAATCTTTCGTCTCTTTAGCTGTAAGATCGGGGTTATCTAAGGATCTGCATCTTTGGTGGCGTGAGTAGCTATTTGAAGGGAGCGTTGTAAGTAACACATAGAAAGACTGGACAAAGATTGCTTCTCTTATCCCTGAGATGGCCTGTCTGACTCTTTGAACAGCTTTCAAGTCAATATATAGCATAGATAAATTACCCTGTTAAATCTTCAGTGAATCTCCTTGCAGTAATTCAAATACTTCTTACTAATGAATTAAAAAAGGATATACAGGCAGATCTCAATGGATGAAAGCTAACACTGAAGAGTAAGAAAACCAAGTCTTATAATAACTGAATATTTCATCTACCCTGAATGAATTGCTTTTTTAATAACATCTCACTCAAAAACAGATGTTAGAGAGAATCTGAGGTGCTGGCAAGTGTCAACAGAGAAGTGTCAGTCCCTTATTTTTCTTGGACTCTCTTTTGTATGACTTACCCCCTACATTTCCTAATTTTCATTACTTATTTGCTATTGCTGATTTTTGCTTCCTCATGAGCATACAACTTTCTTTCTGACCTTGTGGTTGACTTTAAAAAATAACCACGCGTATGATTTGTTTAAAATTCCACCTCTACTCAGTTATTAAATTAGTTAAATACTAACATTTCAGAAAGATTACAGTGCTCCTTCCCAGAAAGATATTTTGCTACTCCCACCTCATTCCAGCCCTCACTGACTGCAAATCAAAGCCAGGATGTATGTCTTGTTTACCTTAGGGCAACTGTCTTTCAGCCCCCATCTTAGAAATACCTTACTTGGCCAAATATAGTCATGCTTGTGCAATGCAATTTGATAGTCTTAACAGTAACTGGTAAGACCACAGCAGAACTGGACAGGCCATTTGGAAACCAGCCAGATGGCAACCTCCTTGCTATTCCTGCTGCTGAAAACACCAGAGTACCCATGGATGACTGATGTGATCAAATTCAGACAATGTTTTCTTCCTCTTCTTGTTTGTTGGTAACAGAAAGTATAGTCCCGAAAGGGAGCTAGCTTATTATCACTGTCAATTGAAAGTACTGTGTAGTTATGTCTCAAAATACCCATATGAGAATGCATTCTAAGTCTTCTTAGGAGTCAGTGAGTAAACCCTGACACTGTTGACAAGCCCATGGAGGGCTATTAAATTCAGAAATACACCTCTGGCACAGGAAGTCTCTCAACCACAATTTCCTGAAGGCTATGAGAGTGTTTTCGGAAAAGTATCATCATACAGTCATCTTGTTTTATATTCTCCAAGAGGCATCTGCTATTGGCCACTGCTGGAACAGAGGGATTGGAGTAGGTGGATGCATCATGGAAATTTGAACTGCTGTTCTTACTTAATGAAGCTGATGAGAGTTCTACTGAACACCTCTGTGGGGAAAGGTTTCTCTCACAGCTTTCACAATGGCAAAATTTAATTACCTAAGTAAAGGATCTCCTAAATAAACATGTCAAGTATCAGCATTACTACTTAGATTTATGCTGTTAGGGCTGGGCTACTTCCAGTACCGAGCTCATGCATACACAGCTAGTTTTGGTATCTTCATACTTAACTGAGGTCTTCTATGTAAACCAGTCCTGTTACTTGAAGATTTCCCTGAATTGCTCAATCATAAGAAGCATAATCCCAGTTTTGCTGATCTTGTGGGATCTACAGGAAGCACTGCTAGTACCAAAGCCATCTCTGTGTTTTATTTCTAGAGTAGGTACAGCTTTTCTCTGTAGTCACTGCTGCAGTCAATGCTCACCCATGTTAAGGACTACACTAGGAAAGGAAGCAGAACCTGCCACTTTAGGAGGGGAAAGGAGAGTTACATGGCTTTTTGTCTCTGATGCAGCACTCCCAGACACAGTCACAAAGAAAGAGTTTTCCAAGAGGTGTACCACAACAGAGAAGATCTGTGGGGCAGGAGGACATCTGTCGGAGAGTATCTGGAACAATTTGATCATGGTCAAGAGACTTCAGATCTACTTCTGTATGGATAATCACAGATGTTTTCAGAGCCCGGATTTTGAAATTACTTATATTTAGTTTACCCACATGGAATGAGTATGCCAGAAGATGGGTGGATATTGAACCACAAGACCATGAGAAAAGGATAAATCACAGAATTGTCTAGGTTGGAAAAGACGTTGAAGGTCATTGAGTCCAACCATCAACCTAACACTGACAGACCTCAACTACACCATTTCCCTGAGGGCAATGTCAACACTACTCATAAACACCTTCAAGGATGAGGACTCCACCACTGCCCTGGGCAGTCCATTCCAATGTTTAACAACCAGTTCTGTGAAGAAATACTTCTTAATATCCAGTCTAAACTTCCCCTGGTACAGCTTGAGGCCATTACCTCTTGTCCTATTGATTGTTACTTGGTTAAAGAGACTGATCCCCACCTCTCTACACCCTCCTTTTAGGTAGTTGCAGAGAGCAATAGGTCTCCCCTCAGCCTCCTCTTCTCCAGACTAAACAACCCCAGGTCCCTCAGCTGCTACTCATAAGACCTGTGCTCGAGACCCTCCACCAGCTTTGTTGCCCTTCTTTGGACATGCTCAAGTATTTCAACGTCCTTTTTGTAGTGAGGGGCCCAAAACTCAACACAGTACTCAAGGTGCAACCTCACTAGGGCCAAGTGCAGGGATAAGATTGCTCTTTTATATATAAAAAAATATATGTATATATTAATGACTGTACTTGGAAAGAGACCCCTCCTCCAATTTACATGGAGATCACAGTGCCTGACCAAATTTTAAACCTATGAAGTCCAGCTAAAATGTCTGGGATGAAATGAAGCTGTTCCTACTGTAATGCTCATGAAATAACAGAGACTGAAAAGTCAGTTAAGAAAGCTCAAGTCAAGTAATATTCTTGGAAAAAAAAAACAGATATCAAAGAGCAGGCAACACGGTCTGCCCATAAATGTGCTGCACTGTTCATATTTTGCATTTTTTCCGTTCACTCATTGTTCTGTCTTCTCAGATGCACATAAATCCCTCCAGTGAATTTTCTACCATCCATAAAATAAAACCCAGAATTTGGAGGGTATGATCATTTGAAGAGGCGCTTGACATGCATCGCTGTTTTCCATTCCCAAATGTAAATAAACTCTGGTTACTCCTGGCATATGTTTTCCATTAAGATTCCTCTTCTGACTGTAAGAGCAAAATCAGGAAAACAAACTTACTGTTTCCAAAGCAGCTCACTGCCTCTTGCTTCAGTGCTTGAAGCACTCAAGCACATGAAAACAAAGGTCAATTGCTTTAGATTTAACATGACCTCGTCCTCCTATATTTTTTTTTTTTTCCAGTTGGGTCTAATGGAGCTGAATATCCTGTTTATGTCATTCCAAAGCAGATGTGTGACTGTCACTTGAGAACAGTTCTGATTTCTATTTGAAATTTTGGAAATTTACTGTTGACTTCAGATGGGAGATGGCTGGTCCCACAGTTAGCGTGACAGACATAATAAACCACCTGCACTCCTAGCTAAGCGATTCCTTGAAACATACATAACAGCAGTGAAGTTCAGGAACAGAATCAATGATATTTGTCTGAGGCAGACTGTTGGCTGACGCAAATGTTGGTAGGGTAGCCACAAAGCTACCCTAATATTGAAATCTGGTGATGTGAGTAGGCAACAGAACTGTTGACAGCTGGGACATCACCTTTGCAACGAAACCATACTCTTAACTGTGAGACTTCAGTGGGAAGACACCCAAATGTTCATACATAAACTGATATGAAGTGCTGAAGTATTTGGTTATCTATTTCTAAAGAATTGATATGGATCTGCATTTGCTCTGAGCAGTTCAGTACAACATTTCTGCCCAAACCTTCTCTCAAAAACCCATGTCTCTGTCCTTGTCATGACTCACACACCACCTGGATTTGTTTCGGTGTTGCTGAGGTGGTACCATTGCCATGCCCCTTCCCTCATCTCAACTCCCTGAACATGACCCAGTTTTCACTTGAGTGACTTGAGTGAGATTCGTACCCTGCCTCTTGCTTTCTTCCCTGTTCACCATCAATACCTATTTCCCAGTGATTCCAAATTATGGTCCAGGTTTGACTGTATATTAGTGCTAAATAACTCAATGCTATTAGCCTGCTAGCAACCAAGTTGTGTTTCTTTACTGTCCCACTTGCCAAGTCCAGAGTTGCTTTTAGACTATAATGTCAACCAAGGCAAGATACTCTGTTACTTGCACAGCATACAATAATGAAGGAGCAGTCACACAACAGTATACTGACTGGTCCATATTGTATGCTGCATATTTGGGCAACAGTAATTTCCAAAGAGAAATCAAACAAAAACGCTATCAAAGTCACCTGGTCTCAGCTTTGCATGCCCCTCCTGACTCATTAATGTAAGGGAAGACAGGCAGCAAAAAAGAAAAACCTCGATCTGAGTTGCAGGTCCTACATCTCGATAGCTTCTTCTGACCCTCATGTTTCCCCACCATTCCTTGGGAAGGGGAGAGCGGGGATAAACGATGCCTGCAGGGAATCACAGTTCATTAAAAGGAAGTGATGGAGGAGATAGGTTTCTGAGAGCTGTGACGAAGTGGCATGTTGGAGATTTTTCTTGTGTCAGAGGGAAAAAAGCATCCTGGGATTGTCACCGCCTACCAAGAATACTTGCTCATTTTAAAGTATAGCTCCACTTTACCCACCTGTAAAATGTGGCTAATGATATTGTCTTCCTTCATTAAGCTCTTCGAGATTTTTGGGAATGAAACACATGAAAACTAGCAGCTTTCCTTGGTATGTGTCTTTCCCATGCTTCCCTTCTCTCTATGCAACTGATTGCCCTTCGTGTGCTCCCTGGAGTGAATTCCTCTCTTACAATCAGAAGCCTGAATTAGATTGGAGACCTTCAAACACATGGTTTAGATTTGAACTACGCTACTTAATGTTGAAATGGAGCTGAGCATGGATCGGGACAAATTATTTACTTCTCTTCTTGAAAAATATGGATTTTTGTGTGGTTTGGGTGAGCACAATTGCTATGAATTATATACAGTTAATCTTTTAGCAATGTTGAAAAATAATAACAGGAATTGGCATGACATTTCAGGAAGCTTTCATACTTAATGGAACACTGTACACAGAGTAAATAACCAGGCCCCTTCCAGTCAACTTTACATCCTACTAAGGTTACAAGATTGGCTCATGTGACAACTTGCTTTGTGCTGAATCATCCACAGAATACACACACTCTGCAATTGCAGTTATCATTTTGTATGACTGGAGCTAAAAGCATTAGGTTCATTGTCTCAGAGGCAGTAACAGACTTAACCTCCTCTGTGCTTCAGCCAAGGGGAAAGAAGTAAAAAACATCAGGGAGAGTATCATGATGAGCATAACCCACAGCAGAAAAAGTCTTCAGTTGGGTTTGTCTAATGTGTAAGCCTCACCTGTCCATTTCACCTGATGAGTCATTGTCAAAAATCAGAGATCCTCTTCAACAAGTGCTACGTAACACAACACCAGATTTCTTGAAAATTAATTCAACCAAGTCTACATCTTATGCAAATCTGTGCGATTTCTCTCTTTGAAACAAGACAAAACAATGCTTTTCATTTCAGAGACAGTGAGAGACAGAACAGGGACTAAGGGATCCTGAGATAAGGGTGTTGTGTCAGCTGAATATTAAAACAGTCATATAAAACCTGGATGATATGCTAACAGCTAAGCAGAGGTGGGATAAGCTTTGCAGGAATGGGGGAAAAAAAAAAAAGCTATTTACAAATGTATGTATTGCAAAGGTCACAAAATGTTCCAGATGAAAATGTTCACCATTAAAAGTAGTCTTAACTCGGCTGCGTGAGTTAACATGGGGAGGGGTGAGGGGGAGATTTTTATCCATAATTTGACTGAACCTTTTTTGTCAGACAAAATCTGCCTTCCAGGCTTTCTCTTTGTGTTGCAGGAACCACCAGGATCAGGTGGCTCAGCTTCTCATGGCCACATTAATGCTCTTCCACAACAGGGTCCTGTCTGGTTGGAGTTTGCTGAGCTGCACTTTTCAGTAATAACTCCTTTTTTAGGCATTGGTAACAGTGATTAGTAACCTACTGTTCTAATTTGATTCAATCTGAACACTGAAATTCTGGCATGCAATGAGAGAGGGTCTTTACCTGAAAAGGATCTCTTGAGCCCTCTTTTACAGGGACTTACATATTCCTCTGCACTGAAATCTCAGATGTCTCTATTACGTTTTATGAGGTGGGAGGCTGAAGCCGCTCTCCAGTAACTGTTCCCCAGTGTGGGAAGTGATTTTGAAAGGAAACTCTCAGAGAAGGAACTGAAGTCCTTTGCAGTCACTGTCTTTGCATGGTAATACAACCAACAAGTCGTGTTAAGACAACATTACACTAAGCTTAATGACTTTGCCTTCCTCATCTCTATAGTGGCTAACGAAACATTATGAAAGCAAAGCAAACAGTGTGTTCAGGTTAGTTCAAAATCCACATGGCATCTGAATGTGCTAGATAAATTATTCACACTGTTTTTCTTCACCAGTGTCCTCCCTCCCCCATTACAGAATAAAGCTGCTTTTCTGGCCTTAGCAGACTGCTCTAAAGCTGTTCCTGTTGCACTGAGGAAAGTTTTGTTTCTTGTGTGTCAAAAACATATAAGCCAGGTCACCTAGTAAATGAGAAGTGATAAAATATTAATGGGCTCAAGAAAGAAGGGAAAGAAGGGAAGAGCTGGCAAGTTTTCTCCCCAGTATGGATGAAGGTCTTTTCTAATTTTTTATTTTTTTTTTTAGCAAAGCATCCCAAGAGTATTGTGTTTTTCTGTCCCACTGTTCTACCCACAGTTTCTTCTTCCCTTTTAACTTATAAATGAGCACCCTCTCGTCCTCTTACAAACTCCACATGGACCCTGATAGTCTCTACAGACTAGGGAAACTCTGCAAAATGCACCTACCTCACAGATAAACACCCTACCCTTCCTGCAAGTGGTCCCAGCTTTTATGCCCAGAGCAGGACACCTGGCACTCATTTACCCAATGCAGGGCACCTGGGGCTTGTTTACCCAAGGGCTTTCCTTACAAGGCTGGCTGCACCTTGGAGGAAAGCCAAAAGGTAAACTCATCCCCTCCTTTTGAAGGACTGTGGGAACCACCCATATGCACTTCACCCTGCTGATCCTCCTTTACCCTGGACTGTATGGTTGCTGCATTATTACTTGTTATTGTATCAAGCTTCAAAATAGAGCCAGAGAGCCCAGTAAGCAGCATGCAATTACCTACTCCCGGTGTTCCCATTCCTGCCCTTTCTCAGCTATTATTCTTCCTCCATGTATGCAGCAGAAAGAAAGAGACAGGTTTATTAGCTCACATACAGCTGTGTTTGATTGATTGCTACACAACAGTGAAACAGCTCTTTGCAACTGTTTCAGTTTTGATGAAGGATGCTGTTTTAATTGTAGTAGTAAGTCTTTTGTCAAACATTTGTACATTGCTAAAGAACCTAAGGTTACACAGTAGCTGTTACTGCAGGATTAATGAGCTGTGTGTTCTGTTTACACAAAACTGACACTAAGTTAAGAGACTACATGGGAAAAGAGGATCTTGGCTAATAATTGGCTAGGAAATGAAGGCAAGGGAGTCAAAATTGCAAGCACACAGGGTCTTTCTTAGAAGGTGGTCTATTTTTAGACAGGAAATCTTTTACTCCTTTGAGAGTTATGATCATAATAGTTGCTGTTCTCAGCCATTTTAATGAAGATATATATAGTGGTGGTGCTTTCATCTTTTTACAATGAGTGCTTAAGATATTGAACAGTTTCATGTGGAAGTTAATTTCCCATCACAGATATTTTATATAATAGAGCCCAATTCAATCATCTTTAAGAGGACCTTCTTCATCAAATTTAGTGTTATTCAGATTAGAACTGATATCTTCAGATTCAACTTCTAATTCTCATTCTTTACTTACCCTGTGGTGAAGGAGGCAGAAACAGAGAAAACGAAAGAGCTGATGAAGCTTATTTGAATGTGTGTGATCAAGATAAATGAACAAAACCTGAGTAGTGTTCCAATACTCACCAAGTAAATATTTGGATAGAAAGGACACAAAATCTTTTCACAATTAGTCAGAATAAATGTTCTCTTTGGGTTTTGGCCAATATAGTGCATACTATTCAGATGTGAAACTGCTCTGTATTATGGAGAACGGTCCATGGCATAACTTACACAAAATTAGGTGAAGCTTATGGTTTTAAAACTTGATTTTTCGTAAAATGACACTAAATAGAAGGATACATGAAGGAATACAAGGAATACTTGGAAGAGGTTAGTTTTAAATATAGTTAGTGTATTTTTTTCTATATACTATTTTTTTAATATTTAGAATATCAAGCATAGTGCTTAAGCATAATTTTGCTTTTGTGATGAATGTTTTAGGAGAATGATATTGAGATTCACATTCAGAAATTCAGAAAGAATAGGGATTATAATTTCAGTCAAATCTGAAATTGAGCAATCTTGCAAGCAATGCTACAGAGAGAAGTAAGGCCAGATCCTCAGCCACTGCCCAGAATTGACAACTCAAGTCAATAAAAGTCAATGAATAAAATGCCCATTGGAACACAATGCAAAGTGCTTCACCTCCAAAAAGTCACCACTCTATCCAGAAGAGAAAGGCAGACATAAATTGGCTGGTTATATTTTTCTATATCAACAATGGAATATCATGTACGTCTTCTGTCCTAAAAATATTTAAGACTCCAAAAAAGGCCACTCTTACACCTTGCATTGCTGTTATCTCCCAATATCTCTTTGTAGTGGTGATGGTCCACAAACACCAGTGTCATCTGTGTCTAAGACAGATTGCTAGTTATCATTTTTGCTGCCCACTTGCATACTCCTGATATAAAAACCACTAGTTTAGATGCTTGTTAAAGGTAAATTAAATAATTCCATTATTCATAAACAAAAAAATAATTTAGGGCTATTCTTGTAAGTATTAATTTATCCCATTCAGTCACACATTAAATATTTATTAATAGCTTTTTAGCATCACTGTCATTGATTAAAATTTAAGTATTTCACACCCATTTAAAAAATCGAGGAAAAAACCCTATAAGGTTTCCTATAAGGAAACTTAACCAGAAAGCAATAGCTATTGTTTCATTAAGTCTTCCTCTCCAGTCATGTATTAGGATCCTAATGCATTAGTCCTGTGAAATTCTAATCACTGGTTCTCATCCAGAAAAACACCTAAACACCTGCTTAACTTTAAGGCTGTGAACACTTCCAGCAGATATCCTAAAATGTGGCTGAGCTGAAAGCAGAATATTCAGCAGCTGAAAGGTACTGTCCTATTTAATGACTGTTACTGAAGCAAGAAAGAGACACCCAATTCATCGTAAAGTGTTACTAAAAAAGAAGTATAAATAATTAATTCCTTTAATGCAATCAATAATAATATTAATCATAGGGGGGAGACACTTGGCAGGAGCAAAGACACATTATGTAAGTCCACTGCAGCTTATGAATAAATTCTCACTTTGTTCTTATATAATTATCTATCAGGGAAGTCCTCAAAGCAAACTTGAGGCATCTCAGACACTTGAGAAAAACTGTGAGGAGCAATCAGGGTTTTGGTGGAGGTCAGATGTGGGAGAAGGGAGGCTAGGAGGGGTCTATTTGTCCTGGGAGAGATCTTTGCTTTTGTCTCTCTCTTTCTTTGTCTAGAGCAGCTAGATCTGCCAGCACAGGCAAAACTGTTGCCTGATTTGCCTTGTGCCTCAAGTAAGTTTTGGTACCTCATTTTTTCAAAGTGATCTACAGAATGCTTTGCTCACACGTGTTATTTGTATAGATTATGACTAAGGCAGTACATTGCAGAGAACTGGCAGGAGGTAACAAATGACACAGTCATCCAATCAGCTTGATTTTGTACTTGACTGCATTAACAAGGGGATGTTTGGTATGAGACATGCTTCTGCTGATGGTGAAAATCACTGGGATGGGAGAATCAGCAGGTTTGTGGAGAGGACAAAGGCAGAGGCTAAAATCAGAGATATTTCCTGTCATTAGCTCAATTTTGCAGAAATTAATCTCTTGATTTTTAATGTTGTTACTGTCTTGAGATCACAAAGGAGATAAATATTGTCTTTGTTAACCTGAAAGCCTAGAAATCTGCCTTTGCTGGCATAAGATAGTAAATATATACCTGACACAAATTGGCAGAGCTCTTTAAAAAGGGCTCGTTAAAATGAAAAAGTCACCTGTCTGGGTTTTGCTGACATTTGGCAAGTCCAGTGCTCAAAACCAGATCTTTTACTCAGATAATAACAGCATGATTTATTTGCTTAACCTTACATGTCTATGCTACAGTGGCACAGGCAATTAACGTTCATCTTGGAAGTAAAAGAACATTCCTATTATGCCTATTTCTTCCTACATCTAAACAAACAAAAGAGTTTCCATGGAGGAGCAGAGAAATCCATTAATTTCATTTAAAAGAATTTGTATTTCCTTTCTTTTACTAGCTGAAATGCTAGTGAGGGTCAAAGCAAACAAAACAAATATAGCTCAATCTATTTTCCTAAACTCTGTTCACCTTGCTCAATTTCAATCTTTCTGTGAAAGCTAGCAATTAGTTTGAAAACCCCCATACTGAATGTTCAGAAGAAAGTTTTTAAAACTTGATAGTTTTGGTTATTTATTTCTCCAGTATTCATAAACAGGAAGTGAAAGGAGGAGACACAACATCATTCTCTTACTCCCCTTATTAGTCATTCACCATGAGCAAGAGCATGTTCCTTCAGCATTTCATGGGGAGAGGTCAGCCTCACCAGAGAGAGGAGTGGATCAAAACATACATGCTGTCACCACTATTTTTCAGCTGTTCTGAGTCAAACAAACTCATGGAAATACAGAGGGGTTCTCAAAAATAACTGCAGCAACTGCGACAAGTGTCTTAAATGCAGACATTCAATAATAATACTCACTTTGATATGTGGGAAAATCCATCTCTATTCCTCTCTTTCCCCAGTTATTTCTCCTGTTTCAGTCATATCTTTTATCATGGGAGAAACAAATCTACTCATATGGCGAAATTAATGCAAGATTGGGCCTTGATTCTGAGCATCTCAGATTGCACAGTGTGAATCATCCAAAATGAGTGTAACATGAGACTCCCTCAGCATCCCTCACCTGTGAGGAGCTGACATCAGAGAACACTTCCGTAGGTAAATAGCACTCATCAGGGATGGATCAAAGCAGGAAGTCAGACTAGGGTTATGTACAATGCCTCTATGTGGAAGATAGTAAGAAATCCTAGTATTTGGAGAGAAAATTGTGGAAGGAAGCTGGAAGGCTGGTGAGCAGGTATGCAGCTAAAGGACCACCCAGCCTTCCACCACCGGGTCTCTTGAGAATTAAACCATGTCACAATATCTTGAAATCACATAGGTTTGGTAGCTGCAATTCACATCAATCAACAGATCAAAGGACCCAGCTCTCAAGTGACAGTTGTCAAACCGCACAAAAAACCACTGTCTCCACAGCTGGTTTTCCCTACATCCATGTCATATCGATGAAGACATGAAAGACTTAATGAGTATGGGAGTGCAACATGACCTCCTAAATATTATTAGGTACAGGCAGCAGGATTGAGAGACATGTCTTCTGTAGACAGGTATAGTGAAATTTTACCCTACTGATGACAAAGCTGGGCTTTATACATATACTGTCCCCCTTAAATCTTACCTGTGACAAATACCTACTTATCTGTGCAAAAAATGAAAATGAAGAAAAATAGATTAAGACACTTGCTGTTGCTATTGTATTAACAACAGTACAGTAGCCATTAGCAGATTCTTACATTAAGAAGCTAGGAGTGGTATGATCATCCAGTCTATCTCCCATATAGCATGGTGTCAAAGATCTGAATTAATTTGTTTGAACTAGAACACCTTCATCAGTACATTTCAAGCTCATTTGTAGTTTACTTACAACATACATCTCCCCGTTTTACATACACTGGAGTCTTCTAATATCATAGCAATTACTAAACTGATGACAGATTAATAAACATGTAAAGAGACTTGATTTCACCATCACTCCTTTAAATAAAGTGAATTAAAAAATATACTATAGGGCCTTCAAGTTCTTTGTCAAACTCCTATTGCATGATTTGGGGAGCAAATGGGAGAGCTGAGCCAGAACTTACTTAATTACTCCTGAAACTATTAATTCACCTTCTCTGCAGAAAATTTGTTCATCCCAAGGGATATGATAAAGAATTTGTGCATTAGAGCCAGGCACTGTAGGACATTTATCAAAAATGAAAAGAAGTATGATTAAATAACCTTTCTTGGCTTTTTCTTTCTTTTTTTTTTTTTTTTCTCCTTTTCTAAGAGCACAGCTGTGTATTGATAATACAGTAGAATTGCTTACCTATTTCTGAAACAGCCTGATTGCTCTGACAGAATATCATTTGACCTCTTTCCTGGCTTTATTTCCGTAAGTAAATATCCCATAATATTGGACACTGTTTCCAAAAACATCACTGCAGTACATCGGATTAAATTATTCTTAGATGCAGGCTTTTTCAGCTCCTTTTATAGAAAGCCAAAGTTTACTTCCTGTAAGTAGGTATGCACCAATGTCATAGAGTAACTAGTGAGAAAAAAATATTAAGGGTATAGAAGTTCACTTCTGAAAACCAGCTGAAGAACCGCTGCGTTTTAGCTATCTATTGAATTCTCAGTAATGGCTGAAGCAGAGGTGGCAATTAATTAAAACACCTAGTGGATGGATAACATGTTTTTCCACTTTGACTACAGTAGTATGAAGTTCCAGCTGTCTCCAAGGGCACTTTCTGGTTCTATGGAAAGAAGAATGTGAACTGTATTTCATCAATATCCTGTTCCGTGAGCTGTTTCTTTATTGTATAATCTATTTCCTAAAAAGACCCATCTAGGACAGAGCTCTTCATAAATCATCCTTATAAATCATGAGGCAAGTGACCATGTGGTTTCACTATTTGAAAAGAGGTTTAAACAGATTTGCTTTGCAAAGTGGTGAACAGGAAGATAATTACTATATCCTTCCAATTATTCATCTTTGTTTCCCTGTATGATCACAGATTTTCCTGAACCTTGTCCTTTCATGTAATCAGGGAATTCAGGATTGGTTTGCTCTTCAATTATTGCCTAAATCTTAAATTATTCTTAAACCAGCACCGCATCAAATAATCCCAATGGGGTTTGCACTCTGCAAATGAAGGGTGCTGTCAGAATATACTTCCCTGTATTAGGTGCCCTCATAGCACTCCACGGTGTTGCAAGTCTGACTCTTATGAGGCAAGAAACACGCTGGGCTGTTAATCCAAGGAGAAATTATTTGGACAGAAGCAGGCAGAACAGGACAAAAAGAACAAAGAGGGAAAAAAAATTAGAACACAAAAACTTTTCTAATTGACTGATACAAGGAAAGGAATAAGCACAGGTTTTGTTTTAAAGCAAGCCCAGGGGTTGTAGTTTATAACTCCGTGTGCAATGATGAATGAATACAGCAGATGCTGTCTGTGTGGATGTAGTGTATACATTCATATACATGTGATTTTTCTTCTCCTACCTTTTCAGCATGGGCGCAGCACATCTATGTATTTTTAATTGGTCAGGGCTCTCTTGAACCTTATATATTAAATTATGAAAACTCACAGATGACAGACAGCAAACCTCTGGCAAAAACTCTTTCCCCCAAAGATGACTTGGTTGAAAAACGTCCTTTGAAACTGCCCTTTCATTGGAACCTGACTTTAAGTATCATAGACATTTTCATAAAAAATAACCAAAATCTCTGCTGGATAGAAAGTGTTTTCTGCTTTTTTAAATTTCAAATGCTTCCTGGTTTGTTCTTGTTTTTATGAAAATCTAAGGGGGAAAAAAGACAAAGAAATATGCAAAACTACCACAGAAACTGTTTATAGAATATTTTCAATGAGGAAAAAAACATTGCTCAATAGTTTCACAAATCAGCTAATCATCCAAAATCAAAACACCACTGACTAGCTGATCTTTCTACCATGTCCAGGAATCCAGCCAAAAAGCTGCAGATAACACTGTCTTTCCTTTGCACTTGTCTTATACAAACCCAGTATCTCTGCAACAAAATTATATGTCTAGATCAAAGTTCTATGTGCATTCATTTTATATAGTGCCTTTTTATGAGAAGCAAAATGTGATGATTTTTGAATCACAAATTATGAAACAGCTGCAGTATAACACTTAGTTCTTTAAAAGAGCGTGATCTCCAGACTGATGATAACTTCTGGCTTTGGTTTTCTCACCTACCTAGAAGAGTTAGGAATCCAGTGTTCTGCTAACTCCAGGAAACCATTGCGTAGGATCTCAGTCCAAAGTTAACCAACAACGTGTAGTTGTTTGACCTAGTTGGAAGGTTTCTCCAGAAAAGTACATCTCTGGTCAATGCAAAACAGTTTTCTAACTTTCAACATACATTCATGGACAGCTTTTTCCCACTCATCACTTCCCACACACTCATCTCGCGTTAAGGTTTTTCTTAGCTTTACTATTTCTTTTCCTTGGTAATCACTTCAGTCTCTAATGCACTCACTGTCAGTAACCACTCTCCTCAGTCTCCACTTTTGCTCAGCTAAAAAAGCCAAACTTTTATAGTTCCCTAAGACAGATTCTCCATTTTCCTGATCTTTCTAGAAACATCTATCTGTGCCTGTTTTACCCTGAATGCATCTTTCTGAACCCGAGTGATGGGGTTGCATGCTGCTTTGCATTTGAAGTTTTAATGTCAGCTCAACAAAGCAGGAGTAACAGAGAAGTCTTATCACACCAGTGGTTCACAAGTTATCTAATCATTCTAGTCTCCATTTAGCCTCTCTGGGGAAGTTTGTCACAGAGAACGCAAGTGACATGATCTCTGGCTTTCTTAGCAAACAAGACCAGGTAATTAAAACAAAAAAGCATCCAGCAATCACCACAAACCTGCCTTTTAACTCCTATCAGTTTTTCTCTTTTTGGCATAGTTAGCTCATCTCAGTAGCGCAGGACAGCGAAGGGAGGAGTGCTGATGCTGTGTTGTGAACATATGTGTGTACCTATAAACAAATGGCTCCATTACTTAAGGACACTGATTTATTATACTCTATGATCATTAAGTCAAATCTCTCAAGCACATGTAGAGCTTTAGGTATATACCTCACATGCAGTGGTTTCCATCAGCTGCCCCACCTGCTTAATTAAAATAAAATCAACACAACGAGCAAACAAAAGACACTGAACTGACTACACTCAAAATGTGGTTATTTTATGTAACCTACTTCAAAGGCTGATACAGAGTCTGAGTCTTGTAGCAGGTTGAATATCAATCATTCACAATTGTATTTTTCTGTACCTCTGGGGATGGATGTGAAGATTTGTTATTGAAATTCTAGGCAGTCCTGAAGAGTTGCACTCTGACATATGGTACAGTAATTTTCCTGATTTCACACCTATCAGGAAAACCAAATCTGCTCTCTGCTGTCCACTGGTATGTATAAGCAAGGCACGGGCTTGTGAGGAGCATACGATGGTGGGCAGTGCTGATACAACTCTCAGTCTTTTGAAACTGTTTTTTTTCTCCCTGGGTTTCCTTAAAAAGCTGCCTAGAGGGTAACCATGGTTAAGACAAACCTTTCAGTGTGAGTTGAAGATAAAAGTTGTAATGTTTTTTGTGCATCTGCAGAGAGCTGAACAATAACTTCTGAGTGAACTGCCCCATTTGTTTCAATGAGGTGTTAACTCAGATATCCAGGGATAATAAAGTGATGTCACCATTGTAAACTATTTCATTTTTCATGAAAATACAGATTTAAACAATTCATTGCGACAACCTCATTTTTCTCTCAGGTTGTAGTCTGTTTTTTGCAGATTCTCCTATCTCTCCCTTCAGCTCTGTAGTATCTGAATATCTTTCCACCCAGCAAGCAATGCCCCCCTGCACAATTCAGCCTCTGTTCCCCTCTTCTGGGGTGGGGAGCATTTCCATACTTCCATGCCAGCTGCTGAGGCACTCCAAGTATGGCTGGCTGAGTTAGATCATATTCTAACACCACCCCTGCCATCACATCAAATTTGCATTCCTATTTAAGAAATTAGTGTCTGCTAAACCTATGTATGCTTTTGAACCAGATACAGCATTGCAGCCGAGAAGCAATGGCTTCTGAACTCACCTCCCACCTGTAATCAACCATGTGAATGGTCCTAACCCCTCTACTACAAAGTCATACGAGTGAGTCGAAACCCTTTTCAGCAATGCCTTGTTGAACTTGGAGCACTGTGGTGGATGCAGAGTCATTCTTAGGGTTTCAAATAGAAGCCTGTCCTGAACATTTTGCAGGCACTATGAGACAATTTCCTAACCAATTTCTCAGCTGAGTCTGACTGCAGAAGTGCTTTCACTGCAAAGTCAGACAGTATAATTTAGCTTAATGCTAAAGGTGCTTCAACCTGGGCTGAGTACCCTAAGTCACAGCAGAAGAGATCTGAGACTGAACTAACCCATCTTTGGTCTGGAACAACAAGTAGCAGACAAATGGGTAGGTTTGTTATCTTTTTTTTTATTATTATTCTTTAGGCACCTGCAGGTCTTACTGACTAGCTGAATGTAGTGTTACCCGGAGAACAGTCAAGTTATAAAATAAACAGATCTCACTGGTGTTTAAACCAACTTTGTTTTGTCCCCAAATGCCCACACACTCTGCTCTCTCCTACAAGCTGAAATGCAAATTACTATTTGCTGAACACTGGACACTATAGAAAGATAGTACGAAGCCTTGCCTATGCTGCATCTAGGGATTTGTAGCTGGTATGAGACCAGTTCAGATATGGCCACAAGTCACAGGGCTCAGGACAGTACCAGCATCATTCTTTAGATGATGTATTTTGTCTCCTTTGCAGACACATTGCATCTATGCAGAGTATGCAGAGAAGGATCTGTCCCTCATCAGGGAAACCGAGGAGATTTTTTAAAATAAATTCAGATCATGGGGTACCTTTGGGGTATAGACAAAGTTCTAGACATGTCATCCAAGCCTAAGGAGATCAGTATGAACATGATGCTTCTTACCGGAGAGAAACCAACTGAAGTAACTCAAACTGCAGAGTTTGTGGAAGTAATGGCTGGGAACAATTGGAGCTTACATGACGGGTCAGGGTCAGATGAGTCCCCCTAATGTCTCTCCCACAGACTGCTGCCTAATTGCCTCTAGCTGTGTAGAACTCTACCTCTTTCTCTTCCTTATGACAATGCTGTATTTCTTTTCAGTGGCAAAAATGAGAATATGTATTTTTAAGATACTTTTTTTCTCTGGAAGCTACAGATTTAAAAGAAAAGAGAATAAGGTCTTACCCCTATAAGATCTTTGAAGAAAATGGCTTTTAGAAAGGCCACACTCCACTCATTAATTGTCTAATATTTTGTCAAGGTCTACCAAGGGGCTTGAATCAATAGTAAGTTGCACACAAGAGCTAGACAGGTTAAGTAGATTTAGAACTCTTGTCAAAATACATGACATTAATTAACATTATGAAAGCAAGTAATAATAATACCCCATAAAAACTGCATTAGAAAGAAGGTAGAACACAGGTCATGTTAACTTACTGCAAAAGGGAAAGGAGTGGGTAGAATTTTTATTTTTTTTTTTCTGGTGAGAATTAGGAAACTAAGTAGCTCAGAGACTATAAAGAAACCTCAAGTATCTTGGGTCAGAGGCCTCAGGTGGCTGCACATAGGAAAACTGGTGGATTCAGGTGGAGTTCCAGTGAGAAATAGCGGGATGTTATATGGACATTAGGTTCAAATGGGCTAAATCCAGTTGCAATGGTTGAGTTTTGATACTTGCTTTTCTTTGGAAAAAGAGAGAAAGACAAAGAAAGGGAGAGAAGGAAGGAATGGAAAGGCAGAAAGAACAAAAGAAATAAGATAAGGAAGAAAGAAAGGAAACAAGTGAAGTCAAAGAGGCACATTCACCCCATATGCCTGCCTTTCTTCCTACATCAGTAATGGATGATCAAGAGCCAGCTTGAAGAAAGGGACCGCAGAGGGAAGGAGAAAGAGGGCGAGACTATACCATCAAGGTGTACAGGGTTGTTGCTGTTGTGTGTACTGCCCTCACTGCAGCTGATGCTCTGAGTACTTCACACTAAGAAAAAGCAGCAGTACCAAAAGCTGACTGTGGCCATGCCAGAATTCAATCCTGCCTGTGTTGGAGTGACCCATTTTGTGATTTATTGCTATGACCTTGCTGCTGATTTATGACTTCTTGCCTGAGTCAGTGCATGGAGTCATAAAAAGTTTTCTTTTTTTTCTTTCTAATTCCATACTGCTGCCATCAATAGCCCGCCCTTGGATATGTTTTACAAGTCTGTAAAATAAAACTCCCAGGCCTCTTGACCCTTACATTATTTTCTCATTCACTATATTTTTGTGTCATGTAGGAACCACAAAAGAATAAAAAAACCTCAGAAAACCCTCCTACCAGTTCATGATGCATTCTAAGTACATTTCTATAGCAAGTTTAATGTTAATGAGCACCAATTACTCTTGGAAATCATCATAAAAGGCATAAAAAGACTGATACCATATATTTGATATTCTCTGAAGGCCATCTCCAAGATGGAAGTGAAGTTTTATGCAAAGCATATAAAAATTCGCTCTGTGAGAAGATAATTTCTAGGTACATGCTGCTTTTGTGGTTTGAGCATGCATCACATTTACAGGAGTGCCAGGCCATTACTCAGCTTTGAGAGGATGGAATTTGCACCCTTCTGTAACAAAAATAAATAAATAAATAAATAAAATCACTTGATTGAGAAGGTGTCCTCAAGACTGTTACTGTAAAATCCTTCTTGAGTGCTGAATACTGTCATTAAATGAATAAGAAGCTAATCAACCTTTCTTCTTCTAGTGCTCAGTTGTGCAGACAAGGACTTCTTTCAGAAAACAATTAGAGTGGCACAGAGTGAATAAGCAGCTTGTAGAAACGGTCAATAGTTCTGTCAAGTAGTAATAATAAATAAATAATAATAATAATAATGTCCCAGTGAGCATAATTTCTAGGTGGCAATTCATACTACAGTGAAGTTGATGGGATTTTTCAGGGTTGTAAGAACCTGCTGAGCTGCTAGCATTTACGGAACAATCCCATAAATGTGTTACAAATTCCACAAACATGCTATCTTCTGGCCAAGTCTTTACAGAAATTAAGGAATATTTTATTTAATTATGAATCACAGTTATCATAGGAGGAAGAAAAGTATTTAAACAACAGATAACACTGTTTTTGCTGTCACTATGCTCCTTGGTAAATATCAGCCACATGGAAGTCTATATCTAACATGTGCCCACTGGTTTCCTTCAGAGGAAAAAAGTCAACATTTTCTATTCATCCACACATTAGCCAGACTCATCTCCTATTTGGTATCTGTTTTTCCATATAAGCTCAGTCCTCAAGTAAATCACACAGGGCAGGAGACCCAGGCAGCTCCTACCAACTTGTTCATGCTTATTCTAGAACAACAGGATGCAAAATGTGGATTAAAAGGAGACTGGACAAGTTCATAGAAGAAAAATCCGTGGAAGATAATTAAAAATGTCAAAACCACGTCTGACTTTGGAAGTCTCAGAGCTGGAAATATGCTAGAGACTGGAAGTATATTAGAGGAAAATTCTATCTTTTCTAATCTATATTTTTCCCCTAGCCTCACTATTCCCTAGGCACCTGTGTTTTGGTGCTGCTGAAGATGTGCTACATGGATATTTGTTCTCATGTAGCACAGCTGAGTAACCCAATATGTTTATTGGTTCTTGAGAAACGACTTATGGGTCACCAAGCTCATGGGTCAGCTTTGTGTCTCACAAGAAAAACAAGATGAGGGAATTTCTTGTTTGTGACTAATAAAAAGCATCTGTGATCAGATAAAAGTGTAACTTTTTCTATATGGTCATAGCTAGGCAACTAGTAAATTCTCTTAAGTGGCAGCTGTCCTGAACCATGAGGTGAGGTCATATGATATGGTGAGGTACTGGAACAGGTTGCCCAGGGAAGCTGTGGATGCCCCCTCCCTGTCAATGTCCAAGGCCAGGCTGGATGGAGCTTTGAGCAACCTGGTCTAGTGGGAGGTGTCCCTGTCCATGGCAAGGGGGTTGGAACTAGATGATCTTTGAGGTCCCTTCCAACCCAACCCATTCTGTAATTCTATGATATGAAGAGCCTGTCATTCTGGGAAGACATGGAGAGATTTTGCTTATCTCATGTAGCCCTGCAAGTTGCCTTGTGTCAGAAGAGATTTCAGAAGTGATAATTCTTTTAAAATCAGGATGGCCAAGGATTAGTTACTGAAATCTTGTTCTGTTCTGCCTTAGAAAGAAAAAATGAAGAAATCAAATGATGGCCCCTCATTAAGATTTTAAAATACCTTCCCCTGTTGATATGTCCAGCATAGGGTGTGAAAAATAGCACCCTTCCTTTTGGCAGCAAATGCTGCATGGGGTACTGAAAGACAGCCAGCCTCTATCTCCCCACCTCCCTCCTAATTAGCAGTGGAAAGCCCTGTCCCAATCTACCCTCACACACTGCATTGTTCTTAACACTCAGAGCCAGGCTGCTGTTTCAGACAATGTGCTAATATCTTTGTCAAGTTTCTCTCTAGTTCACTGTCTTTGAACCTTTTATTGATAGAAAAGTGAGATTTTTCAGAGGACCTGATGAACCACTTTGAGGAACATGTTATTTACAGAGTTCTGCTGGTTTTTTTCTCTGATATTGGCTGTTTCTTTTTTGTTCACAAGTAATTTTATTTGTTAATTATCAAGATCTTGACATGCAAAGAGAATGCATGCTGCAGTTAGAAAATACTGAAAACTATATATTTTCCCATTTTTTCCCCCTGTAGTACTGGAAGTATTCCTCGGGGTCTTTTTTGAACAAATGCAATGTGAAAATGCTGAAAATCCTAGTCCAAGACTTTCCTAAGACATCTGTCTCTGTGTTCTGGCTTTATTTTTATCTCTTAAATTTCAGGTCAGACTAACCTATGGCTTGAATAATTTCTTATCAGTGCTCTTAGAAGAACTAATTTCTGTTGCTCTGAAGTTTTCTCATCACAGCTGTAATTCCATGGGACCCTGAAGCTGTTTCCTCACTTGACAACATACCATCTACTGGGACAACCTTCCCATGGAAAAAATTAACTCTGAGCGCATTTCTGTACCAAAGGAAGTTTTCCTGTGACTTTCCTGGTCCAGCCTCCATGCCACAGGAGGCTTTTGTCAGGACAATACACTTCTTCCCACTGCCCTGAGGCACTCTCTCCTGACACAAACGCATTTGCACTGGCAGGCAATGAATGCACAGGCACCAGGACTTGTCAAAATCATGTAGTTTTGAAACCTTCAGCCTTCCAACTAGGTCTCCTATGCCCTACCTCACAGCAAATAGCTCGGGTATGAGGCAGTAACGCAGCAGGGAGTTGCACTATGCCATGTGGCTGTGCCACCCTGGGTTTCCTTCAGCAGTTGTGCATCACTACCTAGTGTATACACGCTCAGTATTTTATAGGTACTGACTGCTCCGATATTGAGGTTACAAGACATATTCATCCCCAGATTTGTGGGTTGTCATGAATATAAAGCAGTTCCTGGCTAGTTACTTTTTAAGGCTGTTTTTGTTTTAATAGGAACAACTCAGATACTGTTGCTTTGGGGGTGGAGTGATCCCAGATACAGGAAATAACATGCAGGGATTGCCAGCTCGCTTGATCTGGTGGTTCAGTGAGGAGAAGGGGGAGGAAGACCTTTCTGGAGAGTCCTTTTTTTCTGACCATTGCCAGAGCTTTCTATGCGACTGGCAGGTCCTCTGAACCAGCCCAGGTCATATGCTGCCTCAGTACACCCCTTGCTAAGAGCTGTCCCCATTCCCAGCAGCTCTGTCTCACCCTCTCCCAATACTAATATCCATCTTCCTTAGCGCATTCAGAAAGGGATGTTAGATGCTTCATTAGGATACGTACCTCTTACACTAGCAGTACTTCTTACACTAGCAGATATTGAAAAAGCCTCAAGAGAAGTTTAAACACAGATTGTGACTATAGAATTCAGTAATTTATGGAATGTAGAATTGAATCCCCAGTAGAATCAGTGGGAGATTGACATTATCTACTGGGGACAGGAATCTAGCCTTAGACTTTTTATATTTACTTTTATTTGTAATACTCTTTACAAATATTTTAATAATATAATCACTTTTTATATATATAGTCCACAGAAAACCAAACTTTTCAAATTATACAATTAACTGCCTTTTTTTTTTTTATGGAAAGACTTATTTATAGCCCACAAAACTCAGTGATTTATGTCTTAGTTTCCTCTTAATTTTTAGTTCCATATGAGATCCTATTCTGCAAAATGGATTAGATTGTAATCTGTCTGGATTTGTGTCAAATCTAACCCCTCGTCACATATTTCCTGTTCGTTGCTTGCTGTAATGCCACAACCATGGCAATAATTGTATTAACAAGATGATGAGGTTCTGTCTGTCCCATAATGAATCAATGGCAGGAAGGTAGCATAATACCCAGTAAGTAAGAATTAATCTTTTAAATCCAAATATATTGCTGATAGCAGGGCTTTCTGTTGAATGCTTGAAGGCACTGTGGGAAGTTGCATTCTTCATGTTTAGTGTTAGCCCTCTTAGAGTATCTTCTGTGTGGTTTTGGGAATATGTCATCCTTCAGGGTCATATTAATATTTTTTTTAAATTATTTAAATAGAAGTATAGGCATTTTATTTGGCCAGAGTTTTCCAGCTTTGATTAAGGTTTGTAAAAAAACTGTGATCTCATGAGAGAAACAGAATTCTGCTGACTTCAGGTAACAAATTTCCCTGATGCAATGAGCTTTGTTTTTTCCAGCCACTAAGGAAAAGAACTATGCATTTATCAGATTTCTCCCCCCTTTATAGTTCTTCCGTAAAAAAAATCTTGAATGATTTATCTTACAGACAACTACTATGGCTATTCTACCAGTTACTGACACAATCTACAAGAAGCAACAGTGCTCCAAAAGCATTTTATACAATGTGCCTTATTTTTCTGGTTTAGTTCTTTTCTACTAACAGCATATGGAAAGAGAGTCTAGAAGCCATTTGGGGGTGGGGGAAGTGGATGCTGGAATTAACATTCTTTATGAAAATGGATTTGGTGCATAGTGTCTATGCACACTACCTATGAAATAGCAGCAGCTTTGTGCCCTGCAGTTAGGAACAATGAAAAGGAAACTGAAATACATAGGTTTCTGAGAAAAGCTGTTGTGGGCAAGTTTTCAGGCACCTCTACCTTAACACAACCACACTCAAAAGACTGCTTTAGCTGCACTGTGGCTTTACTAAAACACATCTGCTCCTCTCAGTTTTGCTCTTAGTGGCCAAGTGCTCACATCAGTGAAATCACCACTAAGACTGGCAAAAATTGTCTGCGTGAGTAAGATCATGGAATCATAGAATGTCAACTTGGAAGGGACTTCAAGGATAATCTGGCCCAACTTTTCTTGGAAAGATCCAAGAGCATGATAGGCATAGGGAATTTTTAAAGAAAAATCCTAGCATAACCTGTGATAATTTTTGTACAGGGATTGATAGGAAGGTAAGTACTTAATGTTAATCGTATGATCAAGATTGGCTAATTTTTTGATTCAGAACATAAGCAGGCATAAAAACCACATCTGGAAGAGACAAAAACCTTGGAATCTCTTCCAGTGAGATTACAAGACTGTCTGCCAAAGAAAAGAAGTTCAGATGTCCTTAGATATATAGAGATGAAACCAGAAAAGTTACATTGGCTCAACAGCTAAATAACAGTATTTTGATTGTGGAAGCTCAAATACAGAAGCAGTCAGAAACACTTGAATTGGAAATTGAAGTTTAATATGAAATTTGAAACAAACATTTTTAAAATCAGAATACACTAATAAAGAGAATCTACTCAGTCTAGATTATTTGCCTCCAAAATCCTCCTCTGAAGACCTTATACTTTTAAAGACAAGCTTTTGCCCAGTTGAGTCTGCTGGTATCAATAAAGGAGAAACAGGACAAAATTTGATGGCCCTTGTTTTTCAGGCTTCCAGACTATATGTTCTGATGGGTCTTTTTGATCTATGATCTATGCCATTACCTGTGGTTCAGGTGTCAGACTGAAGAAGAGAGGGTTTGTTGATTTTTTTCCCTGTTTGTAGAAGAAGGTGATTACAAGCTGCAAGGATGGGAACAAGGTGCCCAGGGCAGTGGTGGAGTCCCCCTCCCTGGAGGTATTTAAGAAAAGTGTAGATGAAGTGCTGAGGGACATGGTGTAGTGCATTGGCAGTGCTGGGTTAACGGTTGGACGTAATGATCTTAGAGGTCTTTTCCAACCAAGCCTATTCTATGATATTAGAGATTCCACTAGCATCCATAATCTGGTGCTTTATTTCTGAAGTAATGTTCACAGATTCTTTATAGGCAGAATTGTTTGAAAGTGACCTTTTCACTCAGTCCCTTTTTTTGTCACTTGTCTAAACCTATCCTTCTGCAGCAGACACCTGCCACTCTCCCTTTATTGGAAGCTAAGTAAACAAGGTGGTACAAGTTTCAACATCGCTATTAATTACTGGGTAACCTGTAGAACTGAGAACAAGAGGAGCCTCACAAGGGGCTACAACTGGTTTGCCACACAGGCCAGCAGCCCACCAGATGCTATTTCTATGCCTTGCCATTCTATATTGCATCCCTTCTGGACAAACTATACCATCTATTTTTGCCTTCAGTTGTCCACTTTAGAACTGGGAAATATGTTGTGGTTTTTTGACAAGCACTTTGAGTTGTATTGAGTGGAAAAAAACCCCCAAAAAACAGCTACCAAAACCTAAATAAACCAAAGCAACAAAAAAGCTCTCTCCTTAACAGTTTGCTATAATTCATTATCTGACCTCCAAGATGTGGAGCACCAGACACAGGAAATACACGTTACATAGTACATTCTGTGTTGTTCAAAGGAAGAATTTTAGAAAACTTGGTTTTCTGACTGAAAACAGAAATTAAGATTTTAATCACTAGTCATACAAAATGCATAGCTTTGAAGTGAAAAGGCTCTGCATCCATAAATAATCTGTGTTAGCATCCGTCACTCAAGAGGGAATATTTAGCTTTGCCTCACTTTCCTGCTATTTGTGAATGTTGCAGCTAGGGTTGAAGTTATTCCATGGAGCAAATTCCAGCCAATAAACCCGCAGTGAAGTGAATGCGGCTCTCTACAGGACAGTCCCTTCTCTCTGTGTAATTGCTAGACAAGTCTATTCATAAATGGCCCCTGGATTCCATTTGGAAGCCTATCAGCTCAGTAGGAAAGGCCTTCTAAAACCTTCTAACTTATGGAGAAAAAACTCTGCTAGCTGACCTGAGGGCAATTTCTTTCCTCTGTTTACCTCTCCTTGAGAGGCAGCAGCCAAAATAAATTACTGTCTAGAAAGCCCTGTCCATAAAATGGAAAAAAAAAAGAACAAAAACAAACAAACAAAAAAGAGCTTCAGAGCTGAAGCAGAGAGATGGTCAAGTATTGCATCCTTCGATGCAGCATGAGTGTCAAGAAGTACAAGAATTAACATCTAATCTGAGATCCACCCAACTGCAATCTCGCCTCCGATTTTTGTGGGACCAGAGCCAAATATTTTTCCCTGACAGTACCATTTACTTTATGAAAGCCTTTTGTCAGCGAGGTAGTATTGCAGGATGTCATGGAAAAATGGCGATGGGATCAGAGAGCCAGTATGCCTGCTTTGCCTCTGACTTTTGCTAAATCCTTGAAGTGAACATAACCCATTAAAATGAGACTCAGTCCCTGCCTGGCCCAAACATACAGCATGGACTGGACCAGTATGCGTGCTTGCTGGCAAGGCATTCTTCTTCCTTCACAAACAAAGGACTGACTTTTCCTCCTCCCTGCAAAATGAACTCCTGCAACACCAGTGCCAGCACCTACAGCACCTCCTTCAGAGAAGAGTGATTATTTGGAATTCTTAATTGATACAGGTTACTTAGATCCCATTGTGACATAACAACAAGTCTCAGTGACAAAGAGTCCCTTTCCATTGACAGCAGAAGATGCTGAAACATTATTCAGGCCCCTGGACAGTTTTCTTGTCTGAGCATCTCCACAAAATGAGAAAAACTTCTGGCTTATTATCCTTTTGAGCTTTTAGTGTTTATAAAGCTTCAGAGGAATTGCTGCAGCCTGGGAAGGTTGCAGTGGCCATTGCCATGGTTGCTGTCTCCCTCAACCACCTCTAACAATAGTACAGGGAGTTACTATCAGGCAGGCTCACATTGCTGCTACCAATTGACATCACCACTGAGCTGCTTAAAGACTTCTCCCTTAGGAAGTGCACTCATCTGTCAGATATGGATACAGCAATGCCAAGGGAACAAGCTCTGCACTTCCCTGGATACTCTAGTCTGTTGGCACTGAACCAAACTGTTTCTTCCATCCCTTCAAGTAACTGCCTGTGATCCTCTTCTCCTACTGCACCCCTTCACAAGCTCACACAAAGCCTTTCATTCCTCATCACTGCATCCCTTCCCTCTGGTCTCTTCATGGGGGGAAGCAGCAGAAACACAAGCAGAGAGATGCTCTTTGGGCTGCCACAGCTATGCTGGAAAATGTATGGGTTTGGATTTCTGGGTATTTCTAGAAAAATAGGCTTAAGCCCAACATCATTCACACTCAGACAAAGCTCAATGGGTAAACTGAGGCTTGAAAGACAAAGTCATTCAGCAAAGATGCAGAACTCTGTGGTAGCTTGGAACAAGTCAGATAATTTATAGTAATTTCAAGTGGCTCATGCAGAGTCATGAGAAAAGGCCTCCCTTGAGTCAACTTACACTTAAGGTGGATTTCCTCCAAGAAGATATTTGGCTTTTTTTTTTTTTAATCAGAGCCAAGGAGGGATAAAAAACAGCTTTTAATCACTGTAAGAATCCCATTTAATCAGACTACTGTCTGGGTTCATTTCTTCAGCAGTGATGAATTAACCTAATCACTGCTTGATTTAACTAGGAGCTTTGATACTATAATATTAAGTTTTGCTTATGACTGTGTCTGTTAAAACCTTGCTCACAGAAAAGGGTTGAAAAGAAAGGTCTTAAATGCAAAACCTCTGACCAAATTTATATGAATGCCCATGTTCAGACTTTGCTATTCTTATTTTCCGAATCTATGTATTTAAATAATTATAGGAATTATCCTATTAAGCATGTAAAGTGATTCTGATTATACAAACTTAAACCAAGTAAACAAATCCAGCATTTCCTAACAGGACCAGATATCTAAAGAGGAAAGAGAGATGAGAAGATGAGACCCTGGAGGAGCTGGGGCCTTTTTCTAGAGTGACATGATTTGTCGTGATCATATTCCCTGCATTTCTTTTGCCAGGAAATTCATTCAGACATTGGATTCACATGTTTTTGGCTACCTACTTTGAAACACACAAGCTGATTAAAATCAACCCACTGTTGAATCTGGAATAATAAAAAAAAAAAAAAAAAAAAAAAAATCACAGGTAAGACAAACTGGTTAATGTGAAATCAGATGTAATAATATTAGAGCAAGCTTAAACTCGTAGCCCAGTGGAGTCTTGGCCAGAGGATTTTTCTGAAACCATATGGCATCTGCCATGAAAATGTGAAAAAAGTTGTTCCTAGCCACATAGCTGTCTGAAGCATGGCAGATGGAAGGAACAGTGCATGTGCCAGCATTTCTAATTAGCTCAGAGACACTTAATTTCTCTGTTGTTTTTAAAATGCCACTCTTTCAAAGTCTGATCCAATGACCATGGAAATGAAGGAGACTTTTTCTATTGACTCTAGTAGATGCTGGCTTCAAACCCACAACAGAGTAAAAGAAAAAAATAAAAATATTTGGCTGCTGATGAGTTGCAGAGTTGTTTGCAAGACACAGGCAAGAAAAAGGATTGAATCAAAATAAGGTGGAGATTGGGCTACCTCTGACAATTAACTGTGCAGGGCTTTACTGTGGGTCTACAATGAAGCAGACATTTCCAATTTGGCCCAGGCTGGGGATCTTCTTCGGTGTTCTATTGATATAAGCATACACACTGAAAGATGGTTTCCTTTTTTTATCTTCCTCTCAGAAAATATTTATTTTTCTCTCCCAGTTAAAGCTCTGCTCCTTCTCCATCCCATGTTCCTACACACTGACATGCTGCAAGGCACCAGGCTGTGCCAGGGATCCCACTCCCCCCAGGGGTGGGTCATTCTCACATCAGCTGCCTGGCTGGGTTCAGCTGCTGTGTTTCACCCTCTGCCAGCTCTCCCCCTCCTAGGGAAAACACAGGAATACAGCACCCGTTTGCTTTGGGGGTTCCAACAGCTTCTCCCTCCCAGGGGGGCACTTGCTTTGATGATTCACAGCACAGCAGAGGGAGCTGCAAAGGAATTCATTTTCCTTTGCTTTGGGAATGTGGCAGCAGACTGTAGGAAACTGCCCCAGGTCAGCACTGACCTTGTTAGTAGTGCCTGACCATGCTGGACTGGGAAGAGATCCACGCCCTTTATTTTTCTGCCAGAGGTATCCAAGATGACAGCTGCCAAACTAGCCCTCACACAGCCCAGTGTAACCAGTCACACATTAGCTCTGCCAGTCACCACAGTGACCAACCAATGACCTGTGCTTCAATAACACATTTCCTCAAACAAACTAGGGGTTGCTGAGAAGAGTAAGCATTGCCATGTGTACGTCCATAATCCACCTCATGTAATCACATGACTCTGATAAGGTGAAACTGAGAGTTTGGGGCAAAATTTGGAATGCAGTCCTAAACATTGTCATTCAGCATCATGGGGCATCTTACTCAAATTAGAGAGGCATTTAAAACAAAGTTAGATCCTGTAGCCATGAGTCAGCCAAATCTAAATATGAGTGATTTGAATAAATGCTCCTTTTCACTGGCATGTGCTTGGACATATCGAGGCATTAGAAAAAAAGAACATTTCCAGAAAAGCAGAATATTTTTATTCTACCTCCCTCCTGAGATCTGTTCAAGCATCCTGACCCTGACACAAGGCAAGATCAGAATGGACGTGGTCTGAAATCATCTTTCACTCAGGGAGAAAGATGCAGTTCAAGCCCTGAAAAACATAGTTTTTATAAACAGAGAAATATATATACTCCTATATAGCACAGTTAAAACCACAAAGAGTAGAGGACTCACACACACATTACTGCTCACCCCTGTGATAGGCATACAACTAAGTTTGGAAAGGTTTAACACAATTCCTACACAAGAGTAGGGTCAAGAGCTTTATTGTTTGGGTAGCTATTCTCACAAGGTGTTTTCTAAATCAGCTCATTAAAAAAGTCAGGCCAACTGCTACATGGGCTGATATAGACTAATTTTATGTTTAGATTTGACCCATGAATAACTTGTCGAAACTAAAAGATACTCTCCTTCCCTCTTCATGTAACTAAACATAGCCAATTAAAACAACCTCCCTCCAACTTAACAAACCACAAAATGTAAAGAGACAGAATTCAGCTCTTTTTTCTGACTTTATCTTCAGAATTGTCTTGTTTAAGTTTAATTTTTTTTAAAGATTTTTTTTGTATGGAAAAAAGTATTTCCCAACAGTGATATAAGTCCCTTTTTAAACTGACTTGCTGGTTTTGCTTGATGTTTTCTACTCTGTAGTTTCAGCCAGATTCATAATCCACTCAGCATATGGTAAAATCTGAGAAAATTCACAGTCAGAGAGCCATTAGAGTAAGTGGTATGAGACATATTGCCTATTTAGCCTTATATACTGCCTGCAGGAATGGCTTTTGCTTTCAGGGGAAGAAACTCTGCTTAGCATGTAGATCTTCAATTATTAAATGTAATGACTCAGATGAAAAAGTTGTTCTTTTCTGTCCCCTGGAGACAAGCAGCTTATGAGTTCAAGAACAATGGTAAGTACCCCAAATATTGAATTCTAGATAGCAGCACTACATGTACAGCTTTGCAAGTCAACACAGAATTCCTGCTTGTTTAGCCAACTCCAGCATTTTGTTTATTGAGATGTGAAGTGACTGGCAAACACACTCAAGAAAAAAAGGAATAAGGAATATTGAAGGATATGTCACGCTCAGTCACTAAAGGACTGAGAAGACAATTTTTTTTCTTAAATAGCCAGTTTGAAGGTAGGTCAGTCATCACCAACAGACATAATCCAAAGGTTTTTTTTGGTTAGGTGGGATATAGATTTCAGAGGGATTTTGTCAGTCACAGAGTCAAGTCCCCTGCATTTGTTGTAGCTATGTGTTAGGTTAGACCCTGGTGCATGCAGGTCCACAGAAAGTCCATTCTGGAGAGCACTCCATGCTACCAGTCACCAAGACATAACAATGTAATCCTAACAGCCCTTCTGAAAAACTGAGACATTATTGAACTGTAGAGCAGATAGGTAAGATCAATCTCCTACTCAAACTGAAAAGTACCTGTACACTCTTTAGGTTGAATTAATCAGCATTTGTATTAAAATTTATGGTTCATTTTCCCTGAAATAAGCAGACAGCAGAAAACTTTCTGAAAAAAACCTGTCACATATAATACAGAGTGCCCTGCCCAGAAAAAATGATTACTACAAAAAACAGAAGAGCTTTATCATTGTATCCTTGACTGCACACTATGCATTATCCTAAAATTGAACTGTGCATACTTAGTAACTTCCTCTAGCTAATTTGTTTCATCTTGAACTTTGAGAGGATATTTAGAATTTATTATACAGGGATCACCCTTGCATTTCAGATACTGCACTACAAGCTCTGAGGAACATAATGAAGCTGATAATGAAACTGTTGAAGAGAAATATTTAATATGAAAAGGAAGAAACACAATATTTTACTGCCAGAGAGTTTCTCAAGAACCAGCAAAGCAAAGGAAATAAATTATCCATTGGTTGGGAAGAATTCAGATCTTAAAAATATTCCTTAAGCATCAGCTCCAGGGATATCAGTTCTTCAATTCATTTGGCAGCAAAACAGCTATATCTCATTCATAGAAAAAAATGAAATATGGAAGTGACCAAAGCAATTCAGCCCAGAAGTTGTAGGAGTCCAGAACATCAAGTTCTACGTACAAAGCATACATAAGATCACTGACACTCAACAGTGGGCCATGGGGAGAACTTTCAATTATTTTACTCAGAAGAAAGACTGGTAATAAACTTCATATTAGGAATGCTAGATATCTTTCATGCTACTTTGAAAATACTAGCTTATATTTATGAAACTTCTAGCTACTAATCAACAAGCAAACAGCATCTGACTACTCCAGAGTCAACAACAATAAGCAATAAATCACAGCAGCTGTCAGGATAACAGAGTTGTTAAGGAAATACGGCATCTGTGCTGAGAAGGGATGTATTTCCAGATTCCATCTTCTCAGGAGAGGTTCTAGAAAAACATGAAGTGAATGATGAGTTGTATATGGCTGCTTGTCGATTTGGGTTGAGTAATGGGGGATCATGGGCAGAAGCATGCTTTCAGAAAATGCTGGAAGGTTTGGTGAAGAGGTTGTGGAAATGACACCATGCTCTGAAGCCTACTGGAAGCGGAAGCACAGGGAATATGGCTGACAAAGCAATGCATTGAGCCTGACACTACAGATATGAACTCTCTCTGTGTGCCTGCATGTCCTTGACCACAATCCACAACTCTTCCAATGTGTTGAGCCTGAAGTTATCACACCAAGCTTAGATCCAGAGATCTGGATTACAGTATAATGGCCCAAGTATACCAGTATAGTAACATGGATATAGACATCCTAACACGTCTGTCTAGATAGCTATATGTGAAGACATGCCATTATCTGCCATAAAAATATAGTGGCAGCATACTGACTAGACAGCTCCAACTGTTGTCTTAGAGAAAGACCAGGGTCAGACTCAGGTGACCAGCATGGGCTAGAAGATCTGCACAGACAGAGGAATTACAGGTCTCCAATGCAGAGAGGATACCCTGTTTCATACCAAGCATAAAATCCTCACTGAGAGGCAGATGGATATCTTTTGGGACATACAGAGAGAGAGAGAATTATTCACCACATGGCGTTGTTAGTGGAGAAGCATATTTCATGATACAGACTTACAAGTTGCAGACTGAGCAGTTCAGATATTATTAGAATAAAAATTACTATTCAAGAGTGTTGATTCTGGATGTGATGAAGCTGGGGAAAAGAGCGTACGGTTACAGATGTTTACCATGACCCAACACTCAATCATACTCTGAAGGAATACTGTTAGGTATCTATGTCTGTTATCCTAAAAAATCAAAACCAAACACTACCACAAACCAAACCAGAAGAAAACGTCATAAAAACCTGAAAGGCTTGGATACTATCATGGAGATCTGAACCAAAAGTCTCTACCCAAGATACAAGTGACATATCAGGTAATAATAGTAAGGGGGAAAATAGAGATTGTATACCTTTGAAATATATTAAAATACAACAAAAGAAAGCCTCAATCTTGAAATCTTCAAATTCTTCCCATTATGGATGGAAAGAAATATGTTTTCTTAATGGTGTACAGTGCAGTGCAGCAGAAATTGCCTTGCAGTGCAGGAAATATTCTTCAAGGAACAAATGAATCTGAAAGCTCAAGGAATGAAGAGGCAAAACCCAACAACAAAAAAGACAAACCCTGAATAGAGCCTTAATTATACATTTTGAATAAGACAGCTCTCTGGCTGTTTTTGTTTTAATGTAATTTTAAAGCAAAATCCTTCAAGCACTGTGGAGAGAATGTAGATGATAAATCAGACTGCTCCTTAACTGCTGTAATTCTAAGATATTTTGCATTTTCTGCTCAGATCACGTTTCAGGAGCTTTTGTGTGTGCATTGGTGATTAACCTCTGCAGGGGAAATGGAAGGGGCTAAATGAATAATCCTAATTAAATATGACAAAAGCATTTATCAGTCCAACAGTACATCTTTTCTCTCCCTTTCCTTGGGCAGTACATAGTTGATCTCTGCAGGAGAGAACTTTCCATAAAATTATCTGGGTAGGAGCATTTCTCTGATCCACTTTTTAATTATCAGAAAGACTGGTGCAACTGTACAACAGGGCTTGTCTGTTGTCTTTACACCTAGGCTGCTAGGTGTGTATGAGAGTTCCGAAGGCTCTCCTGTAGCCCTTGGCTTTCTTAATTTAAAATAGTTCATACATCAGTCTCCTACGTTAAGTGTGTGTGTATATATACATATAAATAGCACCATGGTGGCCATCCTTCTCTAAAACATCCCATTGCCTGTGAAAAAAAGCATGAGATTTTGAAGGAATATAGTCTTTGACACTATCTGAACACAGTGTCTGGCAATGTGCCATACCTTTCCTCTCCAAAAAGCATTCCCTTGAACTCCAGCACTATTTTTTCCCTACCTAAAAGATACCCATGAGAAAGAAAAGAGGGAACAAATTAATCAAAACAAAGAGTTCTTATCTGTGCAAAGATTGGCACCAAAAGACTCAGATTCCACAAAATCCCTGAAGTTTCACTACTGGTTTCACAGTGAAGGCTTTCCATGAGGAATATGGACTAAATCTCAGGACAGAGGAGAATACTGGGTTATAGTGAAGACTAAAGTCTCCTGAAATAACAGATATAAATAAACTGAAATAAAATAACCGAGAACTAAATAAAGTGCCTAAATCCTTTAAATCCACTTAAATGCCAGCATTTAAGAAATTCTACAGCAATTGGTGCAACCACTTCTGTTTCTTCAGCTGAATGTACATGTACCATAAACAGTTATTTAATAAATGCGTTGTTTCAGTGCCATATTTCCCAGTTCAAATTAAAAGCTGAAATTGATTATATGTTATTAAACCCTATCTAGACATATTCAGTCCAATATGGCTTATTTTCTAATTAGGCTGGAAATCTTAGGTTTTCCATTAGGATTTCTAGGATCCAGTGGTTTCACTAGCAAAACACTTCATTCAGTTTTGTGGTGTTTCTGGATAGAACTTGAACCCACTGTTTAAGTTTAAAATAGAAACTTATTTGGAGGCTAGTATCCATTATGTCTGTTAGGACAAAAGGAAATGGCTTCATGTTGCACCAGGGGAGTTTTTGATTGGATATTGGGAAAAATTTCTTTACTGAAAGGGTTGTTAAGCACTGGCACAGGTGCCCAGGGCAGCAGTGGAGTCCCCATCCCTGGAAGGATTTAAGAAATGTGTAGATGTGGTGCTGGGGGACATGGTTTTGTGGTGTCATGGCAGTGCTAGGTTAACATTTGGACTCAATCTTAAAGGTCCTTTCCAACCTAAATTCTATGACTCTTCCCCCTCCCTCCCCCCCCACCCCCTCTTGCAAAAATAAAGTTCAACCACATTTTATTGTATTTGATAACAGTAACTTATGTAAGAGAAGAATAATTTTCCCACAGAAAGATTCACTGACCGACATTCTGGAAAACATTTATCTAGGGAGTGTTATGCTAAAATGGTAACCACAGTCCCTCTGGCCTTATTGTCTATATTCCTACTTAAATAAAATGGAACAAAGACAAATACTCTAGGATGGATCTAATAAAAACTCATCTATTTAATAGGAAAAAAATAATCAAGACAGGTTCTGAAATGTGGTTCGTACCTTTTAACAACAGAAAAGCAAAAGCTTCTACAAGACCATCTTAAGATAAAATCCTCAACCAGGTCTGTGGTTCCCCAGCCCCAGCCCCAAAATCCATGGTGAAGCTGCCAACTTTGGAGTCTTTCAGAACAAACTAGATGAGCATCAAGCAGTACTGCCACAGACACAACTGATACTGTCTGACAAGGAGACTTGCACTAAATGATCTCTTGAGACCTATACTAGTCCTACTTCTCCAGTTTTATCTGCTAGAGAGGATTATGGTGCAAGTTGCTCATCAGAATGAAATTCAAATAAGTCTTTGGTGTTCAACAACTCTTCTGGGAATGAAAAGCCAAATGGACTCTTGACATTTACAGTTTGCTACGTAAATCTCTTCCTGCCCAATTACAATGAAAAGATCTTTGTATGAATTGAATTTATTTCTATTTTAAATCTCTTTTGGGTTCATATGCAGGAAGTTTTGGATTAGATCTTAATATTTGAGATGGAAAAATAAAATACTACCGATTGCGTTTGGTTTTTACTGTCTGTTCTTAAATGACTGTTTCCATGTTCCTCTGATGTACTTCACCTCTGAAAGATCAGCTAAGGGCACTAGGGCAGGCTCCAATCTGAGCATAGAAATGATGTTTATAGCTACTCAGATTAAAGCTAAATGTCAAAGTGCAGAAGGAGACCTACTAAAGAGTAAGTATTAAAACGTAATAACACAAGACAATTGCTTGGAGCAGGTGATCAGTTTCACCAAAATTCCATTTGTGACAAAATATAGACTTTTGCCCATTGCTCCAGGGGAAAAAACCAACAAAACCAAACCCAACAAAATCAGAAGATACTTGAGAGAAAAAAAATAAATCAGAGATTTCTCAAGTTTAGCATAAGTAACATATTTTTGTCTCTTTAAAAAAGAGGCTAGCCGAGTGTTCTTCCCACTCAGAGCTGCTAGTGAATATAGCAAGCAAGAAATTATTTCTATGTGTATCACAAAAAATATAAATAAGGAAATAAAAGGTGTTGTGTTTTTTTCCAGACAATAAAGTTTTCAGTAATATTTTGTTGGACAGTCTGTGAATTTGGGGGATTGGACTAGATGATCTTTTGAGGTCCCTTCCAATCCCTAACATTCTGTGATTCTGTGTGTGAAAGAAACTGAAAATAAGTTCCCAATGAGGACTCTTTTACTTAGTGGTATAAGAGAAGCCGCCAAGAAACAAAACCAGGGAAATAAAAAAAGTGGTAAATTGCTCAAAAGGGAGATGGGCAGGAAGCAGAGCAAGAGAGATGCAGAAAAAGCAGCAAAGTCCTGCTCTAACAATCAAACCAGAACATGAAAATCTGTACCCAATAAAACCAAAAGCTTCAATGACTTCTCAGACTTAGTGATTGAAGAACATTTCAACAGCCTGTTTTTTCTTAACTATTTCCAAACTCTTCCCATTGATAAGAAACTTTTCAGAAGTCCTACTCACCTCTTCCCTCTGCAATAGGAGTTACAAGAGCAGGTAAAGTCTTCAGCCAACACTGAAAGAGCCAAAAAAGGTGGCTGCTATAGTAGAGTGCTCAGGCTGTCTCTGCTAAATACCTGCTCTCAACACGTGATACAAGGTGGTCAAGAAACTTGCCCAGCTTCTCTACTCACTGCATGACACAGGGTTTCCTTGAGAATTCCAGCAAGTTAATCTTATTGTCATATTTCTCCGCTGCAAAACTGCATCAGTGATTTCTCTTTTATTTATCTTGACTATTCCGACTAAAATTCTCCAAGAGAGAGACATTCTTTCCTTCACTGTAGTTAGCTCTAGCTATGCAAAATTCAGAACATCTGTTTTCTGAACTTTAGGGTAGCTTTCAGCTTTTCACTGTAGACACTAGGGCTGGGAACTTGGTGGGGTTTTTTACAAAAGAAAAGTCTTATACTTATAGGGCTTCTAGGGTCGCAGCTTTAACGAGGCAGCCAATGCATTGCCAATAATAAAACTGCAGCAGTTTTGCTCTGTGTTTACACATGATGTGTGGATTCAATCTGCTTTAAGGCTTGTAGGAGCTATTTTAAAAGTTTATTAGGAAACCCTCCACTTCAGCTTTTCAGCAATGGAAGGCTTGCTCATCAACCTCTGCTTTTCCCTCTTTCCATCTCACCACCACGTCACTACAAGAACATCCTGCGTGGAGCTAAGCTTCAAGTACAAAAGCAGTGCTTTGAATCAAGATATTCTGGTGCTTCTCTACAACAGAAACATCTCTGCATTTACAAACATTTGGAACCATAGAAGGAAGTTTCCATTCTGACTTTTGGTGTTCAATGGAAAGTGTGCAAATGGAAAAGTACCAAGATTTTGAAAAGACTTCGATTTACCACCATGTGATAGGATGTACTTACTGAGGCAATGCTATGAAAAACAAACAGAGAGATTAACTTTATTTACCTCAACGCAAAGGAAAGAAGGTCATTCCAAAAAGTTACCTTCAGCAGGATGCAACTGTACATATAAACAGCTTCTGTAAGAGTTAAAGAAACTAGTTCTGAAAAGGATTTATTGGAGTCAAGAAACCTCACCTTTAGTTACTGGAAGGGTAATGGATTTATCCTGTTCTTAGATCCATTCTGCACTACATATCTCACAGATGAGCTAGTAAAGACAAAAACAAAGCTCAATATATAGGTGTCAAGGGTAAATAGTCTGACTACTAGTGTCCAGAACTAAAGTAACTGGATGATTTATAGATTTCCTTACCACAAAGTCTAGCAGCAGTAGAGGTTGCAGCTATTTCCTGATAATCAGACCTCATTTCAAGCTGGTACTCCTCCAAATACTTGAAGTGAGTTGTAAAGCCACACCATTAAACATTGCAGCCAGATTTAATGACAATAGAACTTTTGTGGAAATCTTTGTACTGCAGCAGTCAGAGAGAAATGGAGATTTCTAGGTAGCATTACCTTTTATCTCAGTCTAGTAGAAGTTTAGGTAGTAGTGATAGGACAAGGGGTAATGGCTTTAAACTGGAAGAGGGTAGATTTAGACTAGATAATGGGAAGAAATTCTTTACTGTGAGCGTGGTGAGACACTGAAACAGATTGCCCATGGCAGTTGTGGCTGCCCCCTCCCTGGAAGTGTTTTAGGCCATGTTAGACGGGACTTTGAACAACCTGGTCTGGTGAGAGGTGTCTCTGCCCATGGCAGGTGGGGGGGGGAACGAGATGATCTTTGACATCCTTTCCAACCCAAATCATTCTATGATTCTATTATTCTAAGTTTAAACTATCACTTGGAGGTGTCCACCATTTCCATCCTCACTTCAGATGCAAGATAAAGTTAGAATCTACTTTCTAAATGCAAGGTTTTAACTGAATTTGGTCTGGAGCTTTTTTTTTTTTTCTTCCTGACTTAATATTCCTTACTCATCTTTCAGGTGACTTCTTATCACTGAACATTATCATTGAGATGCCTGGAGTCACAATAATAAATGACAAACTATAAAAACAATACGCTGTCTGACTTCATCCATGTTTCCTTTTTGCACTTGATATTTTCTTTTGAGATGCTATATAGTACTAGGAGTTATGACACAAACCCTTCCATGTAATAAGCTGTGGATGTTTTCTGCTGTGAATGATTGCTTTTTCCCCCTCATCCAAGTCTATGCTACAATGAAATTGAGACAATTAGAAATGATTTTTTGACAAGACAAAGTAGGCCAGCAGAAGAATAATGCATAGGTTTAATATTCAAACTATCTCCTGAGGTAAAGCCTTCAAGTTCATCTTTTATCATAATTCACAAACGTAACATTTCAATGAGAAATGATAGACAAAACTTAGCGTTGATAACTGTAAGGACAATACTTCTCCAGCATGTAGAAAACAAGTTCATATTCTTGGTCCAAATCATGAATTTGCAATTCCTTTTCTTAAGCAAATACTCTAATCCTGAGGTTATGTGCTTTCTGTGACACATCTCTTATGTTTCAGTGAGAAATTCTGTCTAAGGTCAAGTTGGGAAAAAAACTATTTTCTTAGGAAAAACTCCAGCATATCAAGACATTCCTAATCAATTCCAGCCCTAATGGCTCTTGATCTTCTGTGTCAATTGACCAGCATCATTGTGACTCTTCAGCTGTGTAAAAGGTCTTTAGGATTCAACCAGCTCAGAATGTCCCATGTCAAGGGGAAACTTAGAATAGTACAAAGGCATTCCTGTAAAATTAATCACTAATCCCTTTGCATATATTCCCACCAAAAGCACTAGTTTTAATAGAAACTTTTGGTGGGAAGACTATTTTTCCATTTATCTCCAGAGTTAGCTCATTTCACAATGAATAATGGCAATTGATGCTCACCTCAATATTAGAGTAAGGAGTCTGATCTTTTCACCAAGTAGACATGAATTCACAGCCAATGTGATAACTTTCCATGTAATACAAGTCACAGATATATCGATTGCTTTGATTTTTCTCAGTAATAGTGTCATACATGGCCTTAAGCATTAAAGGAGTCTTTCCTTATTTCAACTGAACTTTCATTCCAAAGGGTGGTGCCAGAAGCTGAGGTTGAAGTCCAGCACCATTGTTATTCCTAAGCTTACCCAATCTTCATAAAGGCTTTGAGACACAATTAAATGTTTATATTCCTGTATTAATTTAAAGGCTGATATATCAAAATATTTGAGTTTCTTTTTTTTTTTTTTTTTTTTTTTATAGATTTAGTAATAAGAACTGGTCTAAAAATAACATGTCCTATGAGATTTGTATTATTAAGTCACTTTTATCAGTAAAATATTCTGCTTCTTGCATTGCTAAAGTGATGGGAAAATAATAATAAAAAAAAAAAATCTCAAAAAACTGGCCAAGATTTTAATTACAAGATTATAGGGCTGGAATTCTTCAATTTATTTTCTGCTAGATTTAGCAAGTAAGTGGCTATTTATGCTTCCTTTCCCAAGCTCTGTTCTGCTATGTAACTGTTTTGCCAATCACTAGGCCTAGCACAAAGGACACAGCCAGCAGAAAAACAATCCAGTAACCAGATTCTATTGTACGTAGAAAAGTCAGTATATGGGTGATCACTGGGGATACAAACAAGTCAAACAGATCACACATAACAGACATCAACCCCAACAACCCCAGGAATGACACAGCATGACCAATAATAAGTGGAATAAACAAAGACACAAAGGCTCCCATAGAAAAAATGGGAGACAACCAAGTCAATAGGCTGATCATATAAGACAGAAGTAGCCCCATATTGTCTCCCCACGAAGCCCGTGTTTGCAAATGCCAAACCTGACTGGGGCCCAGTTGCATGAAGAGTCAGGAGGTCCTTCCCCAACAGGAAACTCTGCAAAGTGCATCCACCTCACAGACAGACACTGCACCCTTCCTGCAAGTGGTCCCAGCTTTTATGCCCAAAGCAGGACAACTGGCACTCATTTACCCAATGCAGGGCACCTGGGGCTTGTTTACCCAAGGGCTTTCCTTGCAAGGCCGGCTGCACCTTGGAGGAAAGCCAAAAGGCAAACTCATCCCCTCCTCTTAAAGGACCATGGGGACCACCCATATGTCAACCTTAATTCAGGGCTAGGGGTTCAGACCCCAGCACTTCAGTAACATACAGAAAACACACTGTCTTGTGGTTCCTTCTTCTTTCTGAGTTTATGTCAATAGCCAAGAATGTATGGAAACCAAGAGCTATAGAAGTATTTGTGCCGACTTAAGAAAGAAAGTATAGAAATTGATAACTCTGGACACAAATCCCAACATTCAGAATAGCAAAATTTCCAAGTCTAGGCTTTTGCTAGAAAATACTGAAATGAATATTGCCTCCAAGACATTGTTTGAGTCTCTTGTTTGTACAAAAGAGTATACATTGTCTGGTACAGTCTTTGAATGCATAGTTTTAATTTCAGGCAACTAGTCACAAGCCAATTATTCTCTGCACCTGTTTAAGAGTACACACTACCTACAAAGAAGTTCCCATAGGCTTCTTCAGTTTATAGCACTGGTATCATGGTCATTCAAAAGACACAGGATTAGATCTTTTCAAGAACATCTGGTGTACCTCTGAAAGTTTTGAGAAAAAAATTTGCATTCAACAAGTTATTTCATTGTCTATTATAGAGCCCCTGCATAGCACTTACCTTTGCTTTCTGAACCAGAGATGATTGTTGGTCAGACTGCTTATTCATAACAAATTAGTTCCCAGGTATTTTACACTGATCACTGCACAACCCCTAAACATGAGATCTCAACAACTGTAAGATTAAACCTACAGAACTTTTATACTGGTTTGAATTCTGTGCATCTGGTTGCAGAGAGCAGGGAAATGTTTTGGGATTAAGTTCACCTGCAAGATTTGGGATGAAATTCACCTGTTGCAGAAATGCAGTCTGTGTAAAATATAACAATTCCTAAGCAGCATTTTGACTGGATTCCAAATTTTTTTTGCACAGAAAGAAACAGGAAGATAAGACTGAAAAAAAAAGCAAATAGTGGTTAAATTCACAACCAATTCTGAAAAGAATAATAAATGGCTAATACAGCCTGCTCAGCTGGGTTGTAAAGTGATAGGAAAAATTTGCAGGAGGAGATAGAGATTTTGCAGTAAAGCGTTTGAACCAAACCCTGCCTTTGGGTTCAGCTGTATAAGAGACTCACTATTCTCTAATGTTAAAAATGTAGAACAGGAGCTTGTTTTTGTCATTTCATCCTATACGAACTCAGATAACACAAAAGATCTGAACAGGCTCAGTACAGAGATCTATAATATTTTTAAGTCAAAAGAAAATACCCTTTTGACTTTAGTTTCAAAGCAGCTTGGAAATGTGGATTCATATTCCAAAACTGTTGTGAACACTATTCTTGTAAGTCCAGGGTTTCTGACTTCTTAACAGTTGTGTGGATTTTCCTGGAAATCATGGAAGACCACCATCAATTCAAGAATGTCTTGGGAAGCCCACAAGTGTACTCTAAACACTTGGGTCGATGGCAATATTCAAGGAGGCTTACACTTGATTCCTCAAACATTTTAACAAGAAACATTCTTGAAACAGAAACAAAGGCTATTGGATAAGAAGGAAGATTGCAAAAAGGCAGCATGCTGACCCCTCCACTGCATACCAAGTCAGTGCCCATAACTGACTGTAAAGAGATACTGCTTCATCACAAAGTAATATTGGGCTGTACCATGACCTCAGATCATTTTCTCTACTAGATTTAGTCATGTCAGCTGGATGCTTCATAATATTCTAGGTACAAGTCAGGGGACAGATGTGGGAAACAGAGCTGTTGTTATGTTCTGTTAGCTCTGAAGCTGTATCAAAAGCCTTTATTCATCCTTAGGTTAGGTTGAGTCAAGCTTCTCTCCTTATTACTGAAATTTAAAAAGTCGAATAAACTGCCGAATAACCAAGCATATGTTTTCAGTTACCCTCTTTCTTGAAAAGGAAGTTGGTCAGATGACCTTCTGAGGTGAAATAAATAGAAAGTACATTTTGAAAGTACAGTTCTTCCTGTGAATTCTTTATGGGAAACTGATTTTTTTTTGCTTGCAGAATTTGCTTACAAAGTAAAGGTCTTGTTTATAGAGTGTAAAATATTTGAACATAATAATCTCAGAGTTGAAATTTCGAACTTTAGATCCGTTTACAACATAGGAAAAAAGAGTATGTGAAAGGTTTCGAAGAATCTTAGAATCCTCTTAATTCTCAGAGCACAGAAAAACATTAGCCACGGGATTTTTTGTATTCACTTTACATTAAATCCCAGGAGTAGCAGATTTCTATTATTTCTTCGTAAGACAAATTCTGATATTGTTTTCTAACCACCATTCTATTATTATGCATATATAACACATTAACCCTTCCATGATTCTAATTCAATACTCTGCGATCTGTAAATGTCTGAGCCTGACACAAATCCCATTGAAGGCAGCATAAAAAAAGTCTATTTATTTCAGTAGGATTTGGAACAGCTTTCCCTAAAGAAATTTAGATGTACACAGCATTCTGTGTTAGACTTGCTCTTTTTCTGCATCTTCTCAAATGCAGCAATTGAGCCTGAAAGATCCTATAAATCATGTAATCGAGAAACAAATGTACATAAAAAGAATTATGGCAAAATCAATTTACTTTTTTGTAATATCCTGAGCCAATATCCAGGATGGGCAGCATTCAGAGCTCCCTAGGTGATCATTATGGTTCAAGAAAGGTTTGGGAAAAATTATTCTACTAGAGACAGCAAACAAGTATTGACTATAGCCATTGAAGTGGTTTATGTTTCAATCACACTAGCAAGTCACTAAGGAGAGAGAAATTGCTACCTAAACTCATGACCAGAATTCAGAATTATGGTCGGTTTTGCTGCGATACCACCACTATGTGTCTGGAGACAATCCACGGAATTCAAGAGAGTCACCCAAAATGATAGTGGCTCCTTAAAGGACTATTTGAAGCAGTAAGTACTGTTTATCTGTTCACTATTTAGACCAGTTTTTTGTTTCAGTGGAATTGGTATGCATTCACCCCAGCAAATAGAACTTGAAGATACACACTTTTTGATGACTGCTTTTCACATTATTCCTATGAGTTGAGCCTTTCCTTAGTCCATAATCAAGGATTTTTCTTTTGACTTAAACCCTGGTTTTTGATTTCATTGCTGGTTAACAAGTATAAGTTAAAAAGAATACAGGCTTCTGTATGCCTGCTTTGTTATGGATGTGCATCTCCCAGTGAATGGATAACAAGTGAATAAACTTAGATTTTCTACTGTCTTCTTATGTAATAGTAATATTATTCTGCTGCTGTTCTGGGTTTTTTTGTCTTTACAGCAGAAAAAATGGTGCTGCTGTCATTTCGGCTGCTGTTTTTTGTCAAACTGGCAAAAATGTGTGGGAAGTAAATGATTTTGGGAACTCGGCTCCTCTGGTACTCTGGGGAGACACTGGCTAAAAGGGTTCAAAAGTCATGATGTGACATGTAATGTGTGAGCCTTGCTTTCGTAAGGAGCCAGGCAAAAAACGAACTTAAGCTTCACAACTGGCATGAACTGGTGTCTTTCTCTGTGGCCACAAAAAAGGGAAAGGACTGAGTGAGCTGGCTGTATCTATCACTTGGTAAAGTGACATGAAGAAGAATTCATACAGTTCCTGTACTACAGTGGTCTCCCGGTGAGAATTTGTTCTACAGACTGGAAAACCCCCATACGTCTTAATATCCTAAAAGGAGGAACTTGTGAATGAACTGTGTGCCCTTCCTGAAGTTCTGAGTAATATTGACATGGTATATTACTAATTGTCAGTATAATGAAACCTAACTCAGTGGTGACACGGATCTCTGCACTGCCACTGAAATACTGTGAGATTTCTCAAAGTCTGACGAAAACTGAAGCTCCCTGTGTCCTGGGGGACCAGCATGAGCAATTTAGCAGTGATGTGAAGCACTTGTCTCTTATTCATTGAATTCTCTGTACCTGCTTGTTCTAGCTGCTTTGTGTGTATCACACCAGATGGCTCTTGCAATCATAAAAGCACAGAGGCACATTTCTGTTGTCCATGACTGAATTTTCTCCTGCTAATAACAGGCTGGTAGGAATTAAGGAAACCACTGTTTTCTAAAGAGAAAGAGAAGAGAAAGAAAACCCTATAACCAGGATAAAAAAACTTTCAACATCTGCCATGATACTGGCATATACTGCCTGTACACTTCATTGGGAACCGTGGTACTCTTTCAGTGAGAGATCAGATGCAACAGCAGAGCCCTCTATACAGATATATCCTATGTATAAATAAATAATAAAAGTAATACTGTACAGACACAGATCTGGACTGAGTATTTTCCAAAATCTGGGATCATTCAGACCTGATTGAGACATTGCCTGTGACAGTCACAAAGCTCAGATCCAGAACTCCCAGCTCTAACCTGTTCAGACTCCAAGTTTCACCCTGTCACTGTTCTAGAAGTGTATTTTGCTGCTCTGGTTTCCCTCTTGTGTTTTCTTATTTGTTATGGTGTTTCTGAAATGACTCCTGCTCATAGTGAAAGTGTGACTGGTTTTGTTTATCATAGTTATTATAAAAGAACAATTTTCAGGCTGTCATTTCATTATTAAATTTGAAAACAAAGCAAACACCAGATCACTACAAGTCTGGACGAAATCAAAATAAACCCATTTCTGACCTAAAAGTTTAAGCAAAACTTAGTACATCTGACAGTAGGTAATGCTCATATCATCAAATATCAAAACTACTAAATGACTAATCCTTGTTGCCAACAAGATCTGCTTTCAAAGTTAAGTCTACCTTGTCTACCTTCCAAATATTGCTAGGAAATTTATGATTCTACAATGAACTCTTAATTGCTTCCTCTTTATGTTGATCTGTTTTCCTGGAAACACAATTAATTCTCTATGCTGAGCCTTTAAGAATGAAACAAATTGTAGCCCTTGCTCACTTTGGCAATGCAATCACTTTTAATCAGTGCATAATTAGGATTTAAACAGTATCAACCCATCCCTGTTGCAAGAAGGCAACTGCGCTTAAACTTCAATTACTCTCAAATTTAAAAATCAATTGCAAATAAAATGTCCTACTGCTGATGTTAAGGAGATTAGAAAGACCAGAATACATTCACGCAAGAAGCTAGTCATGTCAACACAATTGCAACAAGCAGCTGCCATAATGTAGGTAATTCTGCTGTAATGCAATATTAAGGCTTCATCTAATCAAAGGCTGTGGGCTAAGGCTATCAAAAACTACAAGACACTTCAAAAGGTGGATTGCTATTGTTTTCTATATGGCCGTATCCTTATTGAAGAATAAATGAGGTATTTTGCTTTAAGAAATGATTTTTAGTGTGAAAGTTTGAAAATCCAGGTTTTTTTCCTCACAATCTATACACAGCAAGATGACAGAAAAGTTGAAAACCAGCCGTTGTTTGTGGCGACTCTAAGGTTTGAATTAACAACCTTTTTTTGTACGTGTTTATCACAGTGTTTTCTGGAGGCATTAGGGACAGGGGGCCTCTGGCATGCTAAACACTGCATAGACTCACAGTGAGGAGGTGATCTTGCAAGGAGGCATGACAGACAGCTGAGAAGACCTATGGAGAAACCTGAGGTCAAACTCAGATTGCTTGGCCTCAGTTTTACATGCTCATCCCTGCAGGGGAAAGGGTTCATAACTGCGCAGTATGTGGCTGAAGAATCAAAGCTACCAGTAGGCAGTGGTGAGAAGCATGTTCCTCCTGGGACCTTCTCTGAGTAGGATTGCAGCAGCACAGAAATATTCAGCAGCGTGTCTGGACAGAAAAACCTGTACTGTTGTGTGCAAGGAGGAAAGGGCCATGAGATCCCACAATATCTAAGGAAAACTTCAAAAGTTTATTCATATCCTTGGGTGGAAATTGTCAGAAAAGAAAGAAAATTTCATCATGACCACTTGGAGACTGTCACCTTTTAAGGAATTCTTCCAAAATACATATCTGGGGATGTGACTGTCATGTCATCATGTTAGGAAGCAGTAGTGAATTAACGGCAACAGAACACAACCAAACTGAAGTGTGCTGAAAGGAGTGTCCAGATTCTAAATGTGAGCAGATACCATTCTGCAAGCCTGGCTGTCATGCCCCTGCCTGCTAAACTGCATCAGTACCTTTACAGTCTGGTTCCTATCAAAATGATTGTGGGGAAAGAAGCAAAACCAGAGAGATACCTGGTAAGAAAGTGGTCAGGTATGCTGTTCTGCATTCTTCCATGTTTAGTATTCTGGAAATTAGGCAAAGCAGACACTAATGATAACATATGTTGTAATAGAAAGCATGGCAAAGTCCACACAGAGATTACCTGCCTCCTCCACTTTTTAAGGTGGAAGAGAAAACTTGTTTTCTATCTGAGGTGTGCGTCTGGCCTGTCTTCTCAGAAACCTCTTAATTTTCTTCAGCTTCTGAACAAATAAGCACATGGCAGTTGTACCAATACTAGTGGATGTATCCAGTGATGCAAGAAGAAATCTAATTATTTGGTACATCCTAGGATATCCCAGTGCTGTGATGTTCCCAAAGGAAAGGCAGGACCTCTCTTCACCTCTGTTTTTTTCTGCTTCTTTCTTTGATGAGTATACCAACTGCCGTCATCTTCAACTTCCCCCTTCTTTTTTGAAACAGATCACCATGATACTCTGACAGAGCTAACAAAGGTTGTGGCTGAAGGATTCAAGCTGCTGGGGGAAATCCTCGGAACACCTCTAATGGTCCCAGGTACAGAGGGAAATAATCTCATTTTTAGAAAAGATTTTTAAGGCTTGGACATATATGCAGGTGGAGGCACTGCTTCACATGCCTTCTGAGTCCTCCATCGTTTCTTGGTTCTCTTGAAGGCAGGATTTCTTTGAAAACTGCTGGGGCTGAATCCTAGGACAGGCTACACAAAATGCATCTGGGAATAAAGGAAACTTATCCCCTTCCTCATCTCTGCACATCCACAGCTGTAACCTGGGCTCTCTCTGACATAGACCCTGGTGTCTGCGGTCAGGTTTTATTCATCCTTCACTGAGACACTTCTCTCTCTGAGACACCGTTACCTCTGCACTCAATTCTCTCACTGAATGTCCTAAAATGAAACACAGCCTGACATCCTACAGTGTGTGAAAGTAAAATTAAAATGCTGTTTCCTTTGCTCCTGTGTGATGCAAGTGAAAAAGTCCTTATCTCTCCCTGTGACTTGGTCATTCTAACCTGCTCAAGTGTCACTCAATACCACACCGTCTCAGATGATGTGTTAGAAGATGCAGTCCATGTGGGGAAAAATACTATGTAGAGATGAGATGATAAATGGCATCAAAATAATTAAGACCAGTTTTTTTATTTCTCTTTCCACAGCCTTTGTGCATTTTCCCACCTCTTAAACATATCAAGGGCAAGAGATATAAATTTTCCTCAGAACCCAGGCAGTTAAGTCCATATCTACACAACAGAGCCTCTGGTCTCTGTAGAGGTGTGTTAATTGCATCCTGGTCCTATAGAGAAGGGGAATCTTGGTATGCATGCAAGGGCCCATGGTGCCAAACCTAAGGGTTTGCAGAATGTGATCACTGACACAGCAAGAACAAAATGCACCTGCGTCTCTATTCACCATAGGGTGAGTGGAAGTGAGTGTGGAAACAACCAAACAACATCTTGAATCTGGGTTGCAAGAAGCCAACCTGGCTCAATGCCTGTTGTTACTGAGTCATAAGTTTAGGGTACAAGAAGAAAAAGGTAATGTTTTGTATCAGCTGACATGAAGCTGCAGGTAGGGGAAGAGCAGTAGAGCTATTTGATCACCAACCAGGCTTGTAAAAGGAGAGCATAGTAATTTTTAGATTACATACCTGAACAGTTACCATACAGCTTGCTCTGCCTGGGAGCAATGCCATAATGGATGTTTTTTCATGAAGATTCCCATGCTCCGATATACTCCTTCCTCTCTGCAGCTGAACAACTAGTCACAACTCCTTTTGCTGTAAGCTGCTTTTCTGGCAAATGTAATCAAATGATGTTTTTTATTTGACATGCACACTCATTAAAAGTAATAGTAATATAATCACTGAACTTCTACATGCCATCAAATCAGACAGATCCTAGCTTTTATTGCTAATTGTCTTCTGCAGGACTGAAAGTCATTGTATTTTCACATTATTCAGCATGATGGCCTTTGATCAAGCTCAAGGTTAGTACTTCTGACATGGAGACAACGGCATTGTTAGGAAATGACAAATGCTTTCTTTCAGAATGTCTGAAATGAGTTCTGTTGCAATAGGTGTCTCAAAGTTTCATGATGCCACCAGCCTCTCTAGTGTTTGAGTGCCTTCCACGCTAAACCAATACCCAGATAAATCAGAAAGAAAGGCATGGCATAGAATAATTTTCAGTTGGAAGGGACCAACAATTCTCTAGTCCAACTGCAACTAAGACTGAGAATGGCAACATCTAGGTACTTTTAATAGTTTTCACTTCTGCCAGCTTTGCAGACCAAAGAAATTTCAGTGCAAAGAGAACAGGTATCCACAGAGCAATGAGAACTGCTGCCTCACTCACTCAACCAAAGCTTGCCATTATCTTAACTTCCATCTTCCTATGTAAACATGATGTTTACAAATTATCATCCATGGCAGTGCTTATCTTTTGGATACCAGTTCTGCTGCGTATTAGGAGCTAATAAAAAACCTTGAGGGTGTACTTTATTTGGACAATCTGAGAGAAATTTTCTCACAAGGGAAGGTGGGAATAAAAGTGTTGTGATGCAATTTCCATTGGAGCCATTCAATAAACTTTAATTTACTTCACCAGGCTTTGGGTAAGTTTTTGCCCAATTCCCTTTTTTTCTTCCTGTGGCTCTGACACTCACAATCTGAGCCCATCACACTGAGAATGAGATGATTACTTATTTCACAATGATGTTTCTTGGTAGTCCAGCTGCTCTTAGTGGCTCCCATGTTCAGAACAGTTTGAATTTCCTAGTACCTCTAGAAAAGTGATATTTCTCCTCTCAGTTTCTTAGGGTAGCTCCAGCTGTTTTCTCATTAGGGTCACAGCAAGAAATAAATGAAACAGGTGACTGGCACTGAGATTTCGATTCTGATGGGATCTCTGCTACACAGTGAACTATAGCTGTAACATTAAGTATGTGCATTTAGGTGAGAAAAAAAGACATAAAATAAGTTGAGTATCAAAACTCAACTACCTTCATTGGGGAAAGGCACGATTCGGTTATGGTCCTATATAAAGCAAGAAGATATGTTTTAGTGGTTTCCTTTTTTGTTCGTAACAAACTTTAACAGGTTTCATTCATATAGTCTAATGATGTCTTGTCCTCAGTTTTTTCCCCAGCATGCCATCGTAATTTGCAACAGCAAGAGCCTACATACTCAAAAGGCCAAATCTGATCTTAGTGTAGTCAACATGCACTTTGCTGTTAGCTCTAGTGGAAAGTAGATTGGCAAGTGGAATTGAATGAATGTCATGTTCACACAGAGATAAGAAGCTTCCTTACCACTAAATTTTTTGATCAGATTTGGTGAGGCTTTGTTTTGTGCACTGTGGAGAGCTTCTGATTTCACTAGTGTTACAAATACATGCTAAGCGTAAATAGGTTATTTTACAAAGATTATGCTTATGGTTAAATTGCAATTGTTGGCAGCGTTTTTGGTGGCCATTTTGGTTCTGACACTACTTTGAGAAAATTATAAGGAAGCAAAGAGCCTCAGATAATGGTAAGAACAAGAACACTGGGACCTTTCATAAAGATCTCAAGCTTTGAGGCCTTTGTTTTAGTCTCCAGGGAGAACTATGACACTGAAGATTATTATTATGTGCCATAAAAAAAACCCTAAAAAATTTCCTTCTTATGCATGTTAAAGATAAATACTTTCTAATATATCAAGAAAGCCTAAGTTGAGCATGATACTTGATATGAAGAATAAAAAGATGGGAATACCCACAAGAACATCCTGTCAAAGTTCAGGTAGCTGTCCTTAAATACTGAAAGACATTTTCATATTGATGACACTTGTCCTAAATTTTCATTTGGGCTACCTGAATCTTACTTGTTTTTCCATATTATTTATATTTGTATGATGGTTTAAAGATTTTCTTTTTTCATTTTAGTTCAAAAGATAACACTTGCGGTCACTTTATTGTTTATGACCTTGATACATATTCATTTTATGCTCTATTAGATTTCACAGATATAAAGTCTAGAAACAAATATTCTGAGTATCAAGTTTGAATTATAACATTACTCGCATGTTTGAAGAGAAATCTGTAATTCAGGGTTCAAAACAGAAGTCCTAGCTCTTACCTCCAAGATTCCCATATTTGTGGGTTGTTTATTCAAGCTGACTTTTAAGCCCAACAGGAATTTGGACTCATGACCTTGTGGTTTTGCTTATATTTGACATTGACAAAACTTAGTTATTCTGAAATGAATGTCACAACTTAAAAACCTTTGTAAACTAAGTCCTTTTTTTTCCTTCCATAGGGAAGGCTGAATGGACTTGGTACACTGCAAGCCCTCTGTACTTAATGTTCTTTCTATTCTTTTGTCTGTCTTCAAAGAATCACCTGAAATCAGAACTTACTAGAGAAATAGTCTCAGACTAGAACATCATGTAAACCTTCCCTGAGACAACATGCTGAAAGCTGTGGTTAAGGATGTCTGTGCATGACGCACTGAGCACTAGTAAATAGGCAATTAAGATGCCCAGTGAAGGCCTGCTAACAATATAATGCAACTATACCTTTTATTACATTGATCAAATGCAGTCAGGCTGCCTCAGTTACAGGAGAAAGAAAAATCTATCCAGTTTGTTGAAATAAGATCTTTGCATGGTATAATAGATATTAATTACACTGTGTTCATTAAATTAGTCACTTCTAATTAAGCTGACATACAAGGAGTGGTTTTTATGCTCAGCTCTTGTCTAGGCTGGGAAATATACTAAGCAAACTCAAGCAATCAGCTCCTTGAGGAGCACAAACCCCTACAGCCTTTCTAAAATTCAACAGGACTTTGCAAACTTACCACGGGGGAGACACTTGCCATTCAAATGCAGATTTCCTTATTTGCAATCTCATGCAGAACGAACCTTTCACAAAGTTGCCTACAAGAGTGGAATTTACATAAGGCTTTCTTGCTGCTAACACAGGAATCTTGGGTGCTCGAATTATATATATTGTTAGTATCGGAAGTGTAGGCTGAGTTGCGTGGAGACAGGCAGTGTTCTCTGGGAGTATGATGGGTTGTCCCCAAAGGGTCTGGCTGACAGCTGCTTTTCTCCTGGATTTCTATCAGAGGAAGTCAACTTTTATCATCTGCTTGTCAGAACTGAAGGGTAAAAAGGAGACTCCATAAATTTGTTACTACAAAGAACTACAGTAATGTCCACGTACACTTATCTCAGACCATTGTCTCAGGAGGCATGTACTTTTAGTCCCACTGTGGGTCGTACAACAGTGGTGTGGAAAGCCACCACAATACATCATTATCCAGCTTCCTGAGTATATGCTAACACTACGTTAAATGGGCTGGTGAGTGCAAGACCTATAGTGTGTGTCTAGACCAGGAACTGTGTTCTCTGTGTGGGCAGAGAGGCAGTGAGGTGTCACGTGGAGTCCCTGCAAATAATACCCTGCACAGAAATGAGTCTCCAAGCTGCTTTGTTGTAAAACCACCTTTATTTGTTCAGGTAATTCTGATTTTTGCTGTTTCTATAAATATTCTCCTTCACTTGGAGGCCTTTCTGCCAGCAGTACACCAAATCTAGACCTTAACACTTCAGCTTTGTCCTCATGCTTACTATGACCTTACTAGACCAGACAGGTTTTCCATATGTTTCCAGTTGTCTTCACTCCTTGCCCCATTCCTGTCTGATTATGTAGACTTAAAGGTTTTCTGTGACTTCTATACCAGGATCATCTCTCTCTGCCTTGCGAGTGATTGGAATAGCAGGATGCTTCTTTAATATAAACAAATACTTGTGTGAGACTCTATATACCTTTGGTCTGAATTGTAGGTTCCTGAACACAGTCCTACACAGTATGAAATAGTATAAAAAGAGATGCTGTAATAAAAAAAATTAGTTCTTAACAGACATTTTATTTAATCGAATGTGTCAGTATTTTTCAGTTGCTCCATTGCCAATGAATCAGCTGATCAGTACTGGTAAATAAAATAATCACACAGTAGCTGGGCTAATGCAATTTAGGCATCTTCAAAAAGATGAACAGTGTATACTACTGGAAAGGAACAAATGAGTTACTAACTGCACCATGACAGAATCATGCATTAGTCACAAAACCAAAAAGGCACTCGCTAGGTCACTTTTCAATCCTAGACACTGTGAGAGAAAATGCAACATCATTTGAAATGCAAGCGAATTATAACAGAAATACTCTCAAAACCTTGTCCAAAGCAGCAGAAAATAGCAACACTAGCGTACTGACCGGAGCCTGACAAAAGTGAAGTACTCAGGTAGATGCTACAAGATTGTGTGTTCACTATAAGCTTGAGGCTTACTAGGAATGAACTGATCCCATCCAAGTTTAACAAGTGTTATTTGGAGCATGCTGCAAGGAGTACAGCAGGGAAAATCATACTTTCAAATGACAAGTTGGCCTATGTACCGGTGTAAGATGAAACACACAAAGATTACTTCATCCTCTTTCATTGTAAGTCCATCCTCTCATATGAACATAACAACTGGGAGAGCAGATAACAGAGAAAAGGACAGCAGACTGGCTATATGGACAAAAACGTGATAGTAGTCACCAAATCTGGATCTTCTGTGCCATCAGTTCAAACTCTAGAGATTCTCGTTCATATTTGCACAAGTCCCAAAAATTATAACGAAAAAGTCTTTGTTCAACTCTATGTCAAATGCAGTTTAGAATCTACTATCCAATGGGATGTCTGCTGAAATAGTGAGCCTTTCCATGGGTGAAGTTACATGTACCTTCTGCACATGCATCATTACCAAGAGCCTAGCATATCCCCTTCCTAAATTGATAGACCTTTAGAGCAACTTATAGTCTCTCTACCTTGCTTCATGTTTTAGGACAGTACTTGTCAGGAACATAAACAAAACATACTGATTTATACTGTATGTGACGGCAACCAATTTTCATCTTAGCATAGTTTTTTGTGTCATATTTTTCTCTTATTAATGAACCTGACAAATATATATTTTTTTTTTCATACATAATGTACAAGAAATCTTATTATCACAGTTTTTCATCCATCTACATATCCTGCTAGTGATAAAAGCTTCAGCTGTCAGGGAAAGACAACCTGATCCTCTTGTATTAATGCATCAAATCTCACATTTTAAATAATGATTTTTCACCTTGGAAAACCTCAAGAAAGGAACTGCTGCAGTTGTCAATTTCACTCAGCTGAGGATGATAAGAGACAGTGTCTATTTCCGCATAAACTGAGAAAAATGAATCTCATTATTTTTGATGATGTAGCAAAGAAGTAATGATCCTATGGGATCTTATTACATGGCTGAAAAGTGAATTAACTTTGGCATAACCATATCGAGTGAATTACTCTAACGATCTGTTTCCTAACTCTTATGGGTGATCTCATAACAATGCTCTCATAATCCGGGAGTATGCATGAGAGCATAAATTGATTTTGCTTTTCAAAATCCAAACTTTATTCTCAAAGCAAATTACTGAGACACTTTGTCACATACATTGCTGAGGGAAGCAGTCATTGCTATAGGCAATGATGACACCTTCTGTGACAGTGATAAAACTGGCTCAAAGCAAAGGCATTCATATACCACCTTAGAGATGCAAAATTGAAGGTGGCCTTCGCATGAAAGACCAGAAGGAGCTACTGCCTTCCTCTGACTGGCCACCTCTATTCACAGGACAGGCTGAGAGAACTGCAAAGCCACTCTGCCTGGAAACTTGTAGTCAATATGAAATGAAGATGAGCTGGAAGTTAAATGCAGAAGAAAGGCTGGATTTTTCAGCAAAGGGATCCTCAGGACCTTCTGTAAACCATATCTTCTGAGACTTGAAATTGTGGACACTCAAATTCATTAGTCATTTGCTAGAATATTAAGGTCCATATTTCCCATTTTTGTTGGCCGACAGATAAATATTTATGAGAATATATCTAGGATTTCTCATTCAGCAATGATCTGAGCAGAGTGTAACATGAAATCAACTCCTTGTTGCTCTGCTCTGGGGTAAATACATATCCACATTGTAAAGATGCCTGCAATGTGGCTGACTTACCCAGGGTCAATGGGCTTCTGCATCGTACTAAAATTCCTTGGAGGCTGGTCCTATGCTTCATTCTGTTCAGTTCTTCCTTGTCCTGGAGTCTCAATGTTACCCACTAAATTTGTGTAGTGCTAATTAAGGGTGTGATCAGACAAAGTAATTAACAGTAGTTCTGCCGTGCACTGCAATTATTTCAAGTTAAGATGTGGGTAAATATGCAATTTCAAAATGGGGATTTTAATTCTGCAGCAGCAGGATTAATGAGTTTGTTTTAAATTGGTCACCACTGATATGCATAGCTATGGAAAGCAGAGGCTGGCTGCCTAGCAGAGGTGAACACATGTCCATGGCCATGCTTGCCCTCTTGCTGGAGCTCTGCCCCTTTCAGGTCTTGTTGTTTTAACAGCTGTTTATTGCAAAATCCTTGATGGAGATGAGAATCCTTCTGGAGGTTAATTTTCTGGCACCTGTAAAAAGACCAGTTGTGGGGTGACAGCCTGTCAGATTTTTTTAAACAATCTAACACTAAAGGGCAAAAATACTGCGTCTGACAGCAGCAACGGCAGCAGTTTTGCCAGGCAGCTAGTACAGCAGATGGGTTGGGAGGTACTACAGCACCATATGCTGTCTGCCACAAAAACTCTGAAAGAGGAGATGAAATCCAAACCTGAACATAATACAAATGTGGATTAAGTAGTGCCACTGTGTGTCCTTAGCTGCCGTCCTGTGCACAGTCCTAGAAAGGGCAAAAGAGCTCAGCCGTAGTCAGCACAGACTTCACTTGTTAAGGAACACAGCAATTTTTCTCCTTCTCTCATCAAGAAAGAACTGGAGCAGAGAGGAAGAAAATGGCAAAGTCAAGAGGAGGAGCCTGTGGCTGAGGTGAGTACAGAACCTCCTTCTTCTGCACCCCTGGGAGTCCCTGGGCCCTCACACTCACCAAGATGATATAATTTACCATTTATATACTCTTTGTGCTGAAACTTTAACAGGATGAGGCACAGGGAGAAACAATGCCCCTGCATGTTTGGCTGTGTATGGTGCTGAACTCTTTGCTGGATCTTGCCTGACACGAAGGCCCTGAGAAGATGCCAAAGGAAGTGTATTATCACTGGGCAAACATGCTAGCTATACTTCTTCTTCACCAAAATTTGGTGATTCCTGTTCTCAAGGTGTCCCTTGCTACACACCTTGCTATAATATGTTGTGTAGACAAACCCACGGGTCAGACAAAGGAATGCCAATGAACATTCCAGCAATACAATTCTGACCCAAAGTATTTGATCTCAATATGGTTACCTCATGTTTGTGCAATTCACTCACGGTACAGATGGATTTACTGAAACTGAGGTGTCTCAGATCAATCCCTTGAACAGAGCTGTCAGGAACTGCCGTGATAAGAACCATAGCAGCAGCATCAAACACAAGAAAACTGCAAAACCAGCATGGCTATGGTTGTTGAATTGCTCACTACATGGGCACACATGCCCACTGTTTTTTACAGATGAGAAGAGGAGCTGTTAACCAGCTGGTTGCAAAGATAGACAATAAGAAGTCTCTGAAGCAGTAATGTGCATTATCTGAGCAGTGCAGGTTTGAAACATTAGTATTTTTCACAGCACTGTGCTTACCTGCCTGGGAACAATAAAACAAGTAGTAGTCATTTGAAATAGCAAGAAGCAGCTCTTTGCACTGTTGGCCTGCATAAATCTTGAGCCATTTATAATAGCAGCAAACTCAACCTGAGCTACAGCTGATCTCTAGTGATGAAATCTGCTTTTCTTTTTGGTCAGTCTCCCTGCTCCTGGAATATTTCCAACAAGGTCTTGAGGAAAGCGGTGAGACACACTGTCATAAATTTACTGAAGCAGATTCTCCTAAAGACAATGAAACATAATTTGGCACCTCAAGCACCACGAAGGGTGTAAAAACACACAACAGAGACTTTTGCCTGAACTGTGTATTCGTCTTCCTTAATAATGATATCTTTGCTAGTGCCGTAAACTATGGTAGCATGTTCATGGCTGTTGCACTGCCTCAGTAGGGAGAGCATCTGGATTTCCTTCAGAGAAATCATAGAATCATAGAATGTATTGGGTTGGAAGGGACCCTCAAGGTTCATCTAGTTCAACCCCCCTCCAGTGAGCAGAGACATCTTTGCTAGATCAGGTTGCTCAGAGCCCCATCAAGCCCAACCTTGAATGTCTCCAGGGATGAGGCCTCCACTACCTCTCTGGGCAACCTGTTCCAGTGATCTACCACCCTCATATTAAAAAACTTTTTCCTTCCATCTAACCTAAATCTACCCTTTTCTAGTTTAAAGCCATTAAACAGTCACCAAGACTGATGTTTCAGAAGCCATCCACTCCAGTCTCATTAAGTTGTCTCAGACTATGAAAAGTGGACAATTCATCTTATTTTTTTTTTTTCTAATTTACCACTGAAAAGCTCTATCACTTTAACCCCTTCCTGAAGCCTCCCTTTAGTCTTTCTGGCTCTTGATCTCATCATTTTCCTCCTACTTTTCTTCCTTTACTCATTTTTCTATGTTATACGTATGTCACTTTCTCCTCTTGTCTGACCAACTGGGACTGTAGAATAGAAGTACTCTAGAGCAGAGACCTTGCTGTCTGCTTTATTGGTGTTTAAATCTGAGCTTCAACCTTTGAGTGCTACCACACTATAAATTACAGTGATACCACTATTTAACATTCAAGAGACACATGGGAGCAGATAATAAACCACTGAGACAGACACACATGTTTTTTAAGGACAGAAGGACTCTTCTGATTTTGTTTGATCTCCTCTCAGTACAAGCTGTAGAATATCACCCAGTTAGTTCCACATTCAGCCCAACACTGTTGTGAGAGAAACAGATCATTTCCTTTAGAAAGTTAGCTGGGCACCAGGTTACCTCTGGGGAAGCAACTACCACAAGGCTACGTGAAGCTGCATTTTTCAGTAGTCAGGAATATATGGCTACATCTGCAGACACTGATGATTAAACACACTGCCCTGAGCACAGCCTTCCTATTTTCTTCTTAATGCCTCTGCTGTACCAGGATTTGAATGGGGAGGAGTGGTATTCATTAACCTTCATGTCCAGCTCCTTGAGTGAGAAATAACAGCACGATACAAAGGCATGGGGACAGAATATACAGTATTGGCCTCACATTTTGGAGCTTCTCAGATTCATTATTTCCTCGGTTTCAAAGTACAGCTGTGCTTTACATACAAATGGACTAGATGACTGCAAGGCAAATCACTGATCTAGGACAGCAATGCAAATGTTTGTGACATTTCAACATTATCCAGTAAAGGCGCATAACCCTTCTATTTGACAGACAAGTGAATATTAATGAGAACTCACACATTAAATCCCTTCTGGGCTACACAGAGAAGGGAACATATTTCTGTGGGTTTACATTTTTTGTGTATAACAAATTAATTCATTACTATGCTTCTGAGACTGTTTGATTAAATCCCCCCCAGTGCTGCCCTGGCCATTCATATTTTGCTGATGCCCAAGTGGCCACTATGAAGGTGATGCTGATTAATACAAGAGAATATTCAGCATTGCAAATGGAAAAAATACTGACAATGATGTACCTTCTGCCTTTCCACACCCTAGCTGCCATCCAGCTCAATTTATCTCCTTCCTCTCCTCACTCACTCTTTACCTACAGGTTTCTTTGGTATGCTTTCACTCCAATTTATGTTTTCTCTTCCTCTGAGAGTAATGTGTGGTCCTTCTAAGGAAGCCTAGTGATATAACAAAATTGGTCAAAAGCCTGACTGGCTTTGCTAATACATAAAGTGAAGACCTACACTGCCAGTGTGCATTACAATTGATAGAAAGCCATACTGACAACGAGAAACCTAAAATGCTCACCATTCCAAGCACACACAGGTGGCTTGCGTGGCTGTACCCACAGCATGCTGGCACAGGCATACTCAGGATGTGGGTTTCTATGGGTCTCACAGGCTGACCTTGGACTATGTCAAGTTTCTTGTAAAAGTTAGTGAGTTCAGTGGAGCTTGATTTTCATAATGACCTTGTCAGACTGTGAGTAGGGCCAAGATTTCTGTCTCTTGCTCACCTTTGGATGTGATTTCTAGCAATATTCCTCTTCTGTACATCACCTTGCATATTAGGGTAGTGACCTCGCTTGACACCCTTGCTGTCCCTATAATACAGACAACAAAATTATATCAACAAGAGAAACACTAAAGAAGGAAGTAAAAGGGTTAAAAAAAGATAGCAGTGCTCATTCGACAGATCCAGCTCATGTAGCACTGTGAGATACAGCATGTATCCTTTTAACAGGTTGTAGAAATGTCATGTAAATGGTCTCAAAAATGCAAATGCTGAAGAAGTCTGTTCCATGGCAAAACCCAAGCTATTGTTAATCACTGATACTATAGCACTTTCTTTCATTTACTCATACCCAGGATCTTTCTCTAATAAATACTGCCCTTAACAGGGTTTTCTTCCTTGTAATCCTGGCCCAATTCTGGACTCATGTTTTTCCCATACTACCAATTCTCATTTTGCAGCCAGCTTTCCTGACAGGCCAGAGGAAACCCTTACTCACACATAGTTTGATGGATCCTCAGTGATGTTTAGGTAGCCTGAGTGCCCTTCAGCCACTCCTTGATAAAAACTGTTTACAAATACAATCTATTCTGACAAAGAGTAACAACCAGGTAGGGATTAGGCTTCACAAGCTTAGCTAGCCATCAAGTCTACTACGCAGGAACTCAACAGTAAGAAAACAGAACATTTTGCAAAGGTGTCAAAGGGCTTCAGGAGACTGATGAGACTCAGCCTCCTGAATCATTTAGACCTTCTTTATACATATAGAGAGGAACTAGGCAAGAATCTCTCAGTGCTTTATCCAGAGAGACAAACTCAGTCCATGTTCTTTGGCAGAGCTCCAAAGAAACAGAAGCACAGGGGAATCTAGATGAGGGGCACCACAGAGGACTCCACCTGGGATTTTTTCCCAGCTCTTCCCCTGCCTTGATGGGGCCTATAAATAACTTATAACAATGTGTGGAAAACCTTTCTTCAAACTAAGGAGAAGAATGTGAATCACAGAATAGCCTTAGTTGGAAAGACCTTTAGGATCAGCCTTTTCTCCCCCAAGAATTGTCATGTCAGATGAGAATTTCTCCTAAAATACCACAACATTATTTTGGTTGTAGTTATGTAGCTTATTTAGCCTTTTAGTCTCTATCAATTATTCTTCTTTGTCTAAGCTTGTTGTAAAATATCCAGATGCTGCTCCTATTCTCAGTAGCCTGAGGAGGCTAATTTGATGTCAAATGCTGTACTGTCAGGAATGTTTAAAGAGTTGCCCTGTATTTGTTTTTCTTTATTTTAATTCATTTGTTTCAAGCTCTCTCCTGGCACACTTCACAAAACCCTTCCCCACCTTTCTTTGAGCTCATGGTCTTCAAAGGACTAGATCTCTTTTAATATTTTCTCTTACACTTCATTGTAAGTGAATTACCTCATAATTTCAGCTGGCTCATTTTTAACTCCTTCCAATTTATTTGTCTCATTTAGACAGTTGCTTATCTGACCTGAACAGAATTGGCCTAAACTTAGTACTACTGCAAATAGTAATACTACTTTTTTGCTCTGTGACATGTTCTTTTTGTTGCCTTTTCTTTTAGCCTTTTCAGATTGACATATGAAACAAGCATTTGATGATCTACTTCTTCAACAGTAATCAGTCCTGCCTATCTTAATCACCTAGCAGGCAGTGTGTGCCTGAGGATTTGTTCCAAGTAATTAAGATGATTTTCCAATCATGTCCCAAATGTCCCTCATTACATTTACACTGTTCTTAATTTTCACTATTGTCCTCAAAATTACAAAAGTCCAACACAAGTTTTGTTGTTTGGTTGGGTTTTGGGGTTTTTTTAAAAGGAAATTATGCTGAGAAATTCTCATTGTCTGAATGTTTCTGATGCTCAAAGATGTTGGTAATTTGTATGTATGTAATTACAAAAGTCTGGCTTCCTTGGAGTTTTGTCCTGTTATTTATCCTATATAAATCATTAACAGTAGAAGAGACACTAATGTGGTTCATGGTATTTTTGATACTTTACTGAATTGAAGATCAAATCTAATAGCAATGCCATTTCTTTGTCACAAAGCAATTTTTCCTCTAGAGGGATGGCTTTCTGGTGTGCTATCCAATGACTCAGCTGGTCACAAGGTTTCTGTATGGCCATAAACCTGGAGCAGGAAAATCATCTGAGTTACTCTGAAGGACTGGTAGAATAACGAGATAAGAAAATGTCATGGCAGAGATAAAAGGATTGGATAGGTACAGTTATAATAGCTGGGATAAAATTAAAAGTGTTATCAAATTTCATGCTTCTGGATATGAAGAGACCACCAGCTGAGTTCAGGAATCGGTCCTTCCTCTGAACGGCTTATACCCTAAAGCACAAATAGTGACAGACCTTTTAATTTTATTCTAATTGAAATAATTAGTGATGTGGTTGCAATTTTTCATCTTCCTTTGCTGCAAAAGGCATTAGCCATTCTCAGAGATTAAATAAATTTTGAAGTTTGGAAATTCACTTGCTTTGATAGACCTGGAATTCCTGTGTGAAGACAGAACTGATTTCAGCATGGTCCCGTCTAGAGAAAAGCCTAGTGGCAATTCTCAGCAGCAAGGACACTTCCACATTGGTTTGCCAAAAAGAGCGGTACCCAAATTTCAGAATTCATCAGTACAGGGTCAAATATCTGATCAATTTCTGGGGAATTTAGATGTGTCAGCATTTTAGAATGACAGAATCACAGAATGGTAGGGGTTGGAGGGGATCTCTGAAGATCATCTAGTCCAACCCCCCCGCTAGAGCAGGATCCTAGAGTAGATCACACAGGAACATGCCCAGATGTTTTCTAAATGTCTCCAGAGACGGAGACTCCACAACCACTTTGGACAGCCTGTTCCAGTGCTCTGTCACCCTTACAGTACAGAAATGTTTTCTTATCTCTCCTTTTCACCTCTGTTCAAGTGTGCTTTTAGAAACGTGAAAGATTTAGGAATCTTTAAGTTGCTCTGGAGTAAGCAGTTTTGCAAAAGTAGGGTCGCTTATTTGACAAACGCAAACCAGCAGAGATTCACTGAGACTGATGTGACAAAAGCAGGTCACTTCGTCAGAGCCACTCTAGTTTATGCCACTTAGAGTTGTGACCCTACACAGAACAGATAGATAAGGAAGTTCCTTACCTAAACCTCCTAACTAGTCTGAAATCAAGGATTGACAGCCTCCCCAGTTTACAAGCTAAATGCCATGTCAAAAAGTAATAACCACCTTCCTATGAAAACTGAATACCAGCCAAAAGGAGAGAAGAATGGCTTCTGCAGGGTCCTATCACTTCACTGCTGGGCATACATCTGGGCACCCTGTTGGCTTCCTCAGCTCTGGCTGCTTCACTTCATTCCATGGTTAGAGATCAGGTCTCTAGCCACCACCATGCTGAAGGAATCTCTCTGCCATTTGTGTGATAAAATCCTAAAAAGGAGCCACAGCTGACCTGGGTGGTCTGAGGCCACAAGCCACTGTTTGGCCACATAGGGTCTAAATAGAAAAGATGTACCAAAAGTTATGTAAAAAAAAATAATTATCCCATTATCCGAGTCAGAAACTGGATAGAGAAGGGTTCTAGTTCTTGGAAATGCCAAGACTGTATCATATCTATTTTGAAGCTCATTAGTCTAGGCAGAGACTAGGCTGAGCTGACACAACTGTGGAGCTCTCTGGACCTATAATAGTATTTCAGCACAGCACTTTAGAGGGTCGGTGAAGCCCCTGACACAAATTGAAAGACAAAGTCCTCTAAGAGTAAAGATTTGGGGATTCACCACAAAAATGGCAGGATGTCATTCACAAATCTAGTGTGAGGCTCAGTCACTTGTGAGCTACTGGCTTCAGACAACGTCTGCTTTGCAAAGAAGGATTGCAGTGTCCAAGGTAAATGTTAATGAAAAAAACCCACCTTGCTACAGCTGTGAAGTTCCATGTTCTATTGTCTATGTGTAGGAGCCATTCAGTTTGCTTCCTGCTCAGGTTTTGTGTGACAAACGTTTTCTTGTGACTAGCGAAGAGAATTAAGGCTGCAGGAACCAAACAAAATATTACAAAACCGATTTATTTCAGAATAAAGGAAATAAAATGTAAGATAGCCCCCAAATAAAATCTTTTCAACTACCTCCATTTGTTTCTTCCCTGCCTCAAGTAACAATGAATAACTAAAAGATTAGACAGGAACCATACCCTTTCTCAAAAAAAAAAAAAAAAAAGGAATCAAAGTCATCAACCATGTTGATGTAACTAAGAAACATAAAACTGATGTAAAGGAGCAGCAGCCAGTATTTGTTTCCTTCTAGAGAAATATTTTCTTGTGATCAAAGCCAATTAGTATTGTTCTCTGAAGAAACATGAAAACATCAGAGAGAACAATCTTTGTCTGAAAAGAAACAAAGAGGTGGAAATATTTTTGATCTAGAAAGACATCTTAATGTGTCTTCAAAAAATGGGGAGAGAAAGAGACAGGAAAAGAGACTGCTGTGGTTTTCCAGACAAACTCAATGCAACTTTACTCTTGAAAATGTTGGAGTTCTGATTTTTTCCATTAATATAATCTGTTGAAAATGTTCTATTTCAGACACTGTCTCACTTTGCCAGAATTTTCCAACTTAATAATTTCCTTTACACAGCAAAGATGCTTCTAAAGCATACTGCAAAAATATTATTGCTGCCTGTTGAGATCATGTGTTTACATAGGAAGAAGCGTATATTTTACTCAAATGTTTTTCTAGTTCTTTGCAGGAAGATTGTTGCTTCTCTTCATTTTGAAGTTCCTTTTTCCTCTTCTGGGATGCATTTTCCTCTCTCCTCAATAGACTATTTATATTAGAGTAGCCCTGGAGAAAAATGTGACACTGTTCTGGGAGAGCCTTTGGATCTTGTCTTGGGAAATGGAAAAGGCACGGTGACTCTATCGAGCTATGTGCCTGTCCCTGTGCAAACATCTATTATGGCCTCATACAGTCAGGCACTGCTGCTATGGTATCAGCCCTCAGGTGGCTGAATGAATATTAGAATAATGAGGTAAAGAGCCTATCTGTGCAAAAAAGCATTTGAATTGATGTGAACATGAAAAACACTGAAAACAGATTTTGCAAACTAAGCCAGAAAGACCATCAGAGATGTATGGCCCCTACTCCTCTGAGGACCTCTGCATCACTGCAGACATTAGCTGACAGGGGAGATGGGAAATAGAGACTGGTGACACAAAAGCAAGCACCACGTTTTGATAATTTCTACAAACACCCAGCAGCCATTCTTAGAGTCCAGGGACAAATTCTTGTTTGGACAATGTGCCAAATGCTGCCAAAAAGGAAGAAATACTAAGGAAACAATGTAAGCAAGCTTGTCCTGCCAGCTGATCAGGCAGCCTCTTGAGAGTCATAATTGTCATGAAATATCACAATTTATTTGGTACAGCAGATGACAGATGGAAAAGCATAGAGAAGGCACTAAATTCTCTGGGTACTTAGCTATAGAACCGGATGGACAGAAAACTCCAGAAGGCTTCAAGTGATGAAGTTGGTGTGTCTTAGGGAATTAGCACCTGGAAATTATAAACACATTGCTGAAACACAAGAACTGGCTGTATATACTCCTGCAACTATCCTGCTAAGAGAGAATAAATAGGTGAATCAATCTTTTTGTTCCTGGCTGATTTTTACTTTTTTTTTTAATAAAGATTTTGTTTGCTTATCTTGGTATTAACCACCCTCCTTTTTGGCAACAGGGGAGTTGTCCTGATTCATTTGCACAGATATCTAGTCCATTTCTAGAGTCCTTTATATTGGAAAGACTTAGTCTTAAAAAGCAGATTGTGTCAGTAAGATAAATCTTGTATTTTTGTTTCTTCTTTAACCATGTGGATGTGTCATATTTAGCACTAGAGTACTGACGTGATCTTTTTGAGCTTCATTCTCTCTTAAAAACATTTGGCTTTTAAAAAATGAGATAAATACATGTTAAGATACACGCAGCATGAAAGGCATCAGACCTATGGTAATACTGTCAGATCGATGCACCTGAATAAAATCAGCATAAAAGTAGCTAAAGCCAAGCAAGACCAATGGTTTCCTTGCTGCTATACAGACATCTTGACATCTGTGACACTGGTAATTTTATTTCATTTACTATTTGTTTCACAGTTGTAGCTGTGACAAAATGTCTTCTGGCCATCTCTCTAAAGGGAAGATCCAAAGTCCTCCATAGGCAAAGATGCCTTTACAAGGAATTTCTTGGCTTTTGATCAAACGTTAAATATACTTATCAGTACACTAAAATTTTAGTTCAGTTTTTTTGATGACACCTATGCAAATGTTGTTAATCTAAACAGAACATATAGCGAGTCCCCTACACAAAATTTTTCATATTTAATACAATTTTGTTAATACTGTAATTGTATTTCAGGGTTTCCTGTTTGCTTGGCCAACATTGACTATTATTCTGCAACTTCACATCCGTAGTTGTGGCCCCTTTTCTGGCTTGATTTGGTAACAATATTTTAGAAATGCTGAGGTCTTTCCAATGCCTTAATACCAAAATAAAGGTCATGGGAAAAACACTTACCCTGGAGTATAATCACAGTGAAGTAGGCTGGGCCAGAGATAATATCTTTGAATGATAAAGGAAGCAGATTAAACACATGGGACTGTCCAGAGACATTTACACATAGGGCAGGCCATTAACAGGCAATGAATTAATGGTACACCTTCAGAAAATGTCTTCTCTGTGCCCAGAACCACTAACAAGATGTGTAAGAGGTATGCTCTTAGCCACATTTTGGGCACTCAGCCTGGGTGATTAGTGTCCCAAGATACCAAATGTAGTTGATATAGCAGGACAAGCTTCTGCAGACAGCAAGTCAGAGCAGGTGCTTCAGAGATGGGTGAGTATTTCTCATCATGTTAAGGGTGAATTGAATCATAGCAGTTTAATATGTTACATCTGACTATAAAATCTCTGTATCTGCTTGGTGCAATCAGGGAGTGAAAGCATATATCTGTGCTATGAGATGCTGAACATATTAAGTTACCCAAGAAGTTTCCTCTGGGACTAAACAAAATGACAACACAATAAAAGCAAACAAAAGGAGAATCAGTAAGGTAAGAGTAAACAAGCCAAGATGCTACAAAAGTAAACACTTCTCAGTCTGTCTGCTGTATTCTACATGTGTATTTTGCACTGGTTCAACCACATTGTTCTGTTAATTAGAACCACATGAAGCTTACAAATTGCTTAAAAAGTCCAGCAGAAACCTGCCATGATTATTCTAAGCTATGGCATAGATCACTCTGCAAAGATGGCTTGTGCATTGCATATTAATAGCAATAAAAGCCCATACAACTTACATCATGGTGTTCTAATTAACAGAGGACGTACCAGAGATAAACATTAAAGATCTATGTCTAATTTTCCTTCAAGTCACTACACTTTAAAGGAACCTGCAAGGATACCGTTCTAACCTGTGTATGAATGATTTTAATCTCTGTGTGGTTTCATCCTCACGGAGCTTTCCTCCTTATTCTGTATTCCTTATGTATTTCTGGGCTTCAGCTAGATTCAGAACCAAAACTGAGATACTGCAAATCTGAAGGTATTTCTGGCTGGAAGCACAGACATGGGAAATCCCATGAGAAAGCATGTTGTGAAGCTGCTGGATGGGGTCTGGGAACTTGAAAGATGAGGGTAGCCTGGACAAAGCTTTACATTGGTGCTTATCTGTGCAAATTGGATGTAAACTATTAAATCTTTCTAATTAGTCTAAAAAATGTCTCTGTCTATACTCACTACAGTGGGAATGGATCTGTAGAGCAAAACAGCTGGTACTGAGGACCTGACATCTTCACTGAGCTTATTTTGGGAGAGATTTACTTCAGATGGGCTCCCAAACAGTTTGCATCCTCTGAAACTGCTCTGCAATGTGAAGTATTGTAAGTGGAATTTGCTTCAAAACCACACCTCTGACCCAAGAAGAGATGGTAATGTACACATGCCTGAAGATACTTGGCAATGAAATCTTACATCCCAATAACGCTATATGTTTTGAAGGTGTTTTATAGATACTCATTATAGACAATTAGAAAATAGACTTTTACCAGGCAAAAATATAAACCAAGACCTCCTAAATTCCAAAGTATTAATCTGAGCTTTCAATGAAAAAATATTGCTGAAAATTTAAAACCCTGTTTTTTTCAAGCAAAATATACCAAGGTATTTGGATTCTACATTTCTTGGCTATCTGCATCATGCTCAGATGATTCGCTCAATCAAGTTCTCAAATCTTAGCTCTGTGCAGATTGTGCTTTGGGAAAAAAAGATCCATCTGGTAGATGCAGACAACATCACCACAAGAAGGATTAACTCACATGATATTTTTCTCATTTTAATTCCCAATTTTGGGAAGAACCCAGAATTTCAGTTGTGATAACAGAAAAGTTTCCATTTTCATAGAAGAAGTTAAGTGCCCACTTGACAGGTAGAACTAAGGTTTTCCAGATCTTGTAGCCACTCTTTAAACCAGCACAGGGAGGCAGATTCAACAGCTAGGTGCTGCATCAGACTCATGGCTTCAACTGATCAGAAGCCAAGTAAAGACAAAGCATTGACTATCACACTAAAAAGTGAGCAAACAACCTGGGGGTTCCTTCACTGTTAGTTCAGATACAGACTGGGCTTGCATTTAACAGTGGATGAAAAATAACAGCCAGGGATCACAGAATCACAGAATGTTAGGGATTGGAAGGGACCTCAAAAGATCATCTAGTCCAATCCCCCTGCCAGAGCAGGAATACCTAGATCAGGTCACACAGGAACATGTCCAGGCAGGTTTTGAATGTCTCCAGAGAAGGAGACTCCACAACCTCTCTGGGCAGCCTGTTCCAGTGTTCTGTTACCCTCACTGTGAAGACATTCTTCCTCACATTTATGTGGAACCTCCTATGTTCCAGCTTACACCCATTGCCCCTTGTCCTATCATTGGATGTCACTGAGAAGAGCCTGGCTCCATCCTCATGACACTCACCCTTGACATATTTATAAACATTAATGAGGTCACCCCTCAGTCTCCTCTTCTCCAAGCTAAAGAGACCCAGCTCCCTCAGCCTTTCCTCATAAGGGAGATGTTCCACTCCCTTAATAATCTTGGTGTCTCTGTGCTGGACTCTCTCAAGCAGTTCCCTGTCCTTCTTGAACTGGGGGGCCCAGAACTGGACACAATACTCCAGATGTGGCCTCACCAAGGCAGAATAGAGGAGAAGGAGAACCTCTCTTGACCTACTAACCACTCCCTTTCTAATACACCCCAGGACGCCATTGGCCTTCTTGGCCACAAGGGCACATTGCTGGCTCATGGTCATCCTGCTGTCCACCAGGACCCCCAGGTCCCTTTCCCCTACACTGCTCTCCAGCAGGTCAGCTCCCAACCTGTACTGGTACATGGGGTTGTTCTTCCCCAGATGCAAAACTCTACACTTGCCCTTGTTGAAATTCATTAAGTTTTTTCCCGCCCAACTCTCCAGCCTATCAAGGTCTCGTTGAATGGCAGCACAACCCTCTGGTGTGTCAGCCACTCCTCCTAGTTTGGTGTCATCAGCAAACTTGCTGAGGATACATTCTGTACCCTCATCCAAGTCGTTGATGAAGATATTAAACAATACCGGTCCCAGTACCGACCCCTGAGGGACTCCACTAGTCACAGGCCTCCAACTAGACTCCGTCCCATTAACCACAACTCTCTGGCTTCTTCCCTTCAGCCAGTTCATAATCCACCTCACTACCTGATCACTAAAACCATACTTTATCAGCTTATCTACGAGGATGCTGTGGGAGACAGTGTCAAATGCTTTACTGAAATCAAGATAAACCACATCTACCACTCTACCATCATCTATCCACCTAGTTATTTCCTCATAGAAGGCAATAAGGTTGGTCAAACATGACTTACCCTTGGTAAAACCATGTTGACTGCTCTTAATGACCCCCTCATCCTTGATGTGCCTAGAGATATTGGATGTGGATTTGGTAGCTGTGAAGCCTCTACCACTGACCAAAAAGCAGTTCTTACCTGCTGATCTGAAGGAGACTTGCCACTACCATCGGAAGTACAGTTAAGCTGGCACACCTGTAAAACGTGCATTTCATACAGTAGAAATGCAGTCAGTATAGCAGTATAATACACTGTGTTCAAAATAACTGGAAGCTTCCAACTGAGGACCCAAAGATAACTACATCTGAATTCAGTGGTCATTCAGTGTCTGCAATATCCCCGGGGACAGGTGGAAGGTTTGATTTCTCCAAGTGTATGCCTGTGTGATAAAAGCTAGGAGAGCATTACTTTGCTATTCAAACGTGATGCATGTAATTAAGGTCATTAGCGTCAAGTTTCTGCATATCAAGACTCAGCTTAGAAACATACACATTTGTCACAACCTAACGTGTTCAATGAAAGAAGAAATACAGGGTTGAAATCTTTGCATGGTGGTTATTTTTAACTAGAGAATAAGTCAAAATACAAAGGAAGGAGACAAGAAATTAAAGGATGCAGGGACTGCCAAGAGCATGTCAAAGCTGCAATGTCAATGATAAAAAAATCAGCACAAAAATCCTTCATCTTCAAGTCTTAAGAGCTGTAATAATAACTCTTAAATACTTGATTTATATGTTAGCTAAAGATTCATGATCTATATTTATAAAAACTGAAGGAAAAGCTTACTGATAATTTCCCATGCAAGGCAACAGTCCCTGGAATAGACTTTTAGTGATGGGAATTGTTGGGAAGATTTAACAAATCTGAGCCTGTTGCTATTGGCTTCAATATTCAGGGTCCAGATGATGCTTGCAAATAATCTTTTAGACTCTGCTGGTGTTTTATTAAACTGGAGATAAAGAGGGCTTTTGGCTAATGTTATCATACAGCTCCTCTGTATGACTGCTTTGCTCTTAAAATTTCCTCGATTTGGGAATAATTTTAGTTAAACAGCAGTTACTCAGGCTGTTGAGGAAATCCAGATGGCTGCTTTAGAGCTGTTTGAAATACCATATTGGTACTACTTAAAATAGTGTCAGTAGTTGCAGGAGCAAATTTCCTCTTCTGAAGGTAACATTCTGCTTTGTGGTTAGGGAATGTTCAAAATCACAGGCATCCAGCTGAGACTACAAAACCAGTGCAAACAGGGTTAACCCCCCAAATTCCCACTGTAATCCAGTGGAGTCAATCATTGCATAAATTTTAGTAGAACAAAAACCCTGCAGAGGCTCAAAAGAGTTGGATCAATGACCTCATGCTTTAAGCAAGGTTGAATACTTTGAGTTGAAACTTGGGTCAGCTTAGTTCCATGACAAGTGCTTTTTTTAATAACCTTCTATTTAAAGCAACAGAAAAAACATCCCTTGCAAACTAACAAAATCCCAAATAGTTAAAACATTTAGAACTTAAAGTAATAAGGAAAGCTTTCATTTTAACACTAGCTGTTCTTTCCTTTCTCTTTGGGTACAGAGAAAATTTTGTGATGCTGCCCCTTCTTTGACTGTGGTAATGAAGGTGGCATTAATTGTCCTCTTTCAAGACATTAGCCAAAACGAGCTGCTGAAGCTGCTGATGTTGACCTCTCACGACTATGAATATGTTTTCTTGGAGTCTAAATAAGACAAATACCCAGAGAAAGAAAGAACAGCAAAGATAAATGTTCTGCATCTGTTTCTGTAGACTGTTGCATAAAGTGTCTGTGTAAGTGAGAAAGGGGTTCAGTACACATCCTTATCAGCTGCCTAAAGCTGGATAAACATACATTGCTGACAGGCTATTTAAGACATAGTTGCCTTCCTGGTCACAGGCTGAGAGCAGCACAGCCAAAGACACAGTCTTCTTTTGCTCAAACTAGATTCTTTTCTTCAGTAAATGGCAAAGGAGGAAGGAAGGAAACACACTCAAGAACAGAAAGAGCACACACTCAGAGGTGTGCAGCAGTGGGAAGATAAGCTCCAGGTGAAAAATATTGGGGTTTTTTGTGGCACACTTTGGTCAGGGTGTCTCTGAAGGGCAGAAAAATAAAAGCTGAGTGACACTCTGGTGGATGCTGTGGTCTCAAAAGCTTGCAAGGAGGGCAGAAATGGTAGAGAAGATCATCTATTTCTGTCTATTTGTACTGTTGGTTTCAGTATCAAATTAAAAAATCTCAGAAGAGGTGTTTTCTCCATTTTCCACTCATCTCACATTTCTATCTGATGTTTCTGTTTAGTTCAGGGATTGCCACTGATTTATCAGCAGGACCTAAGCCAAGTGGTACGATGGTATCAGCAGATTTAATGCTTGATTACGTCCATCTTTCCTTTAACTTTAAGCTAACTTTATAAATAATTTGCAAGTGTACTCTTTTTTTTAAAAAAAAATTGTGGTCAACATAAAGTGTTAAGTCTGTGCTCCACATCCAAGCTTGAAAATAGACACATTTCCTTTTGAAACTTTTATGGAAGCTGTTACTTTTAAATTTTCTTTCCTTACACTCTCACTACGCTACAAAATAAAGTCTGAGTGATGCAATGCATTTAATCTACACAACTACAGTTATTGATTTAGCATCCAAAAAGAATTCATCATCAGATTTATATCCCTTCCTCCATTAATTTAACTAGTCTTCCACAACCATAGTCTCTTGAGACACGCCTCCATGAAGAAATACATTCTCTATTAATTCCATATAGAAAAAAATCAATGTAGTGGTCTAGAAGTTAGTGTTAAAGTTCATCTTACTCAAATTTACACAAAATTAAATTACTTTATGTGCCACGATAATACTTTATGTTGCAGTCTCCAGTGACATGAAGAGAACAGAAATTGAATGGTACCCGGACAAGGCAGAGATTAAATGTTCTCTCGGCACCCACAGAAGTTCTGTTCTTCTGATCCTCTGCTATCCTTTCTGACTTACTAGGGGATGCCTGTGGGACACTGGTCTACAGATGGAATACCTCATCCCATGCATCAGGACCATAATAGCACAAAGTTCAGTAAAACACATTTCATCTATTGTAACGATAACTGGACATGTTAGTGGAGAGATAAATACAAATGACCTTCAATAATATTGGAAGGGTCTCCAGGACTCACAGACCTCATTAACTGTCATGGCATTTATGGCTGCTTTGCTGTACCAAAATGCACAATAGTCTCTTGATTACATTTCCAATTATGAGATTAGCAGACTAATTTATGGAAATCATGTTTGAAAATAATGCAACTGAGGTGGATTTTTTTTATTAGTGCTAATGTTACATTAGATATAAAGGACACTGCACAGACTTATTCCAAACTCTAACTAAGAAAAATGGTTTTTCTTTATTTCAAGTTAGCAACCAGTTCTCTACAACCATATTTCAGACATCTGAGCTATCCAGAGATTTTCTGTTTCTCGTGTCAGCCTTCTTATGTAGTATGGCACGCTTTCCTGCAGTTCAACACCCAGATTTTGCTGCTGTGACTTCCAGTAGGTTCAAAAGTGTGAACAGGGTGGGATTACAGCTGCCTACACTTAAAGTCATCATAAAACTACAGCCTGAGGAGCCTAGTGATGGCAGAACTCAAGTAGTTTGCTAAGTGTTTGGTCTAACTAGACTTGTTTTTTTCAGGCCTGTCTTCCTGCCCTTTCTCCTTCTTTCCCAGAAGCCCTTAAATAAGATTTCAGAACAAACAGTATTCAAGTGAGAGACAAACATTTGACTGTGTGATGCTGAAGTGAGTTTCAGCTGAGGCTAAACTATCCCACAATGCCTCAGAATGCATCTCAATTCACCCAGGGAAAAATCTTACATGAAAATGAAATAGCCACCTAAATCTACAGAGAGCTGCTAAATCACTTCCATATTACAGCTGATATCACTGTCTTTAGAAAAACTCCAAAGAGGCCTTCAGACAAGTATGAGGAAAGTAAGTTGAGAAGTAAACATCAGGTTATTCGTGCAGAAGGCCAAGGTCATGCTAAAGTGTTTTCCTCTTTTTTTTTTTGTTCATGTTCTGTGAGAAATCAATATTTCTCTCAGACATGTTACATTGTACACTGAGTTGCATAGCAATAGCTTTGCACTGCATGTACCTGACACTCTTTGAAGCTGCTAGAGGCTTGGACAGAACTCAAAATAATAACGGATTCTGCTAAAAAGACTGAATTGGAAACTTCAAACCAGATCTACTTTCTTCAGTTGAAAGCAGTGAACTTACTCCATATTTTTTTTTTCAGGGCTAGGGTCAGCCCTTTAGGAGGACAACAAATTGGACCAGTTGAGGCATCATGTTCTGACCAGGCAATAGTAAGTGAGCTGATTGCCGCAGTGGAGTTAGAGAACATCTGAGAGATTGGGCTGACCTTGGGAAAACTGAGTTACTCGCATTTTTGGAAAAGAAAGCAGTTTGTACCAAGACCAAGGGTAATCTTGCCATATGCATGAGAGCAAAACAAAAAGACAGAAGAGAAAATAATTGTTTGCACGCACAAATTGCGAGCAGTCTGTACTGCTCTTGAACATACAGAATCTGTGACCAAGCTGACATTTCTATTGTGCATTTAACAGTTGTGATATAATCACCAAGTCACACTGAAACCAAAAGAAAAGGGATGTAGTTTTCATATTATATGCCCAAACAATCTGGAAAATGCCACCTTTCCTTACTAATAATTTATTCTGCCTCCCCTGGGCACTGTGCAATACATAACCAGAACAAAAACTTAGATGGAAAGCATTTTCTAAACCAAAGAAAACTTACCAGATTTTGAATCTTTTCTTTCTTCCATGTAAAGACACAAGAGAAAAGACATTACGATTTTCACAAACTGAAAATCTCCCAAAAACTAGATCAAATTCTGCCTGATTTTATTCTTCGTTTCCCCTTTCATCAGGGATGAAGCTGTTTCTGCAAATGAAAAGAAATTTTAAAATAAAAAGCAAAGCAAAAAGTATTTCCAGAGCGTAAGAAAACCTTTGGTTGTTTAGCTTGTCAAAATCAAGCTTTGGATCATTTCTACATCAGCTTATTGAAAGAACTGGCATATGAAATTGAAGACAAGGTGCCTCAAGATCTCTGTAACTTTGTCACACAATGGAACTTTTCACCTTAAAGTCACAGTGAAGTGAACGTATCTTGACAGACAGGTCAATCAGAGAATGACTGTAAGTGCTGTTGTGATGCCACCGAGGAAGGCTGATGCAAACCTACCAGACTGTTCTGCAGTCCAACATGTACGATGATGTGTAGAGATGCTCTCTAGTCTCCTTTATACCAGGCATCTACCACAGTGGTTGCCTGTCCTGGAAAAGGACTCAGTGACATAAAGTAGATCCAATTCCAGAGTTACATAGCAAAATTTATTAAATTAATTTTCAAATGGAATATGCATTGACTCTTTCATGGAGTAGGTTAAATATCAACAAAATCAGTATTTTTCAATACACAAATGTCCACAAATCCCTGCTCAACTCTCATATAAACCTCTCAGACACTACTGTTCTTTGAAGTTATACTCATTTGCCTTAGCTAGGCATTGTGCCATGTCTTCATCAACTCAGTCTCAGTTGATTCATCTTTCTTATTACACGGGAAAGTGAGCCTGAAGAATAAGAAAGAGATCTAAAAGAGGATAATGCCTTACTAATTAAAAAGAGACAGCACAGATCAGAAGGCAAAATAATTTTATTGCAGTCCTTGCAGCAGTGAAATACTAATGACTAAAGCATGTGTTAACATGAAATTTTAGCTCTTACTTTTATTCTAGCATACAACCTATGATTTAAGCTTCTAGTCAGAGCTCTTGGCAGTTGTGTACTACCTTGACTTGTGTAATACCCTGACTGAGGACATGGGAGATAAGAGTCCTCTAATGGCTTGGTGCACAATTACACCTGCAAGCTGACAGCACTGAGACTGAATTTGCTGTGGAAACCCATTCCCCACTGTCAATTATGCAGAATTTTGGCCACCGTTGGAGATGAAGTTTTACACATTATATCTTTCTGCCTGCTCATCCAAGACTGACAGGCTGTGGGCAATTTCAGCTAAAATGATTCTTATATCATTGCTGAAATCACGGTGAAGGAAAATACATTACACTGGCTTGATTGTGAGGAGTCCTGGTCTTCATTTCTCTGAACACTGACTTTTCCCTCACCCTTCGGAGATGCTATTTATATTTGGGGCCAGGATAAACTCTTGTCAATGTCTTTTGCCATTCTTGTGAAAAAACTGTCCAAATTTGATCAAGCTGTAAGCCTGAAAATATGCAATTTATACACCATATGTTCTCGAGAAACTCCGTATTCGCTACTCTAGACTCCAAAGATTTCATACAGAGCTTAATGATCTAGTCCAGTCTCAGAGCTCTGCTAACCATATCAGGACATGCTGAAATCTGATGTACCAACAATTCTGTGGAGTTTGCTTTTAAAAATGAGTTGTGAAAGACAGTGCACATTTATTTTAATAACATAGGTTTAGTATGAACTACAAATAGGCAGGAATTAATTTACTAAGGAAAGTTGTTTAAAAATTTAAGTATTCCTGATGATACTATATTTTTTGCAATTTTGGAAGTTAGCAAAAAAAACTATCAAGAAAAAAACAGATAAAGGTAGGCTGAAACAATTTGTTGCAATAACAAATTAAACTGGACATATATTAGAGAAGGAGTTCATGAGAAACAGTGACAGGTCCTGTGACCCGCAGTCATTGGATTGGTACCTCTAAGTAGCAAAATTAAGGCACTTTATTGGGAAATGTTAAGATGAACACTAAAAAATTAGAAACCAAAAGCATTAACAGACCTGAGCTGAGGCAGTAAAGATTCCACCTTCAGTTGTCCTGTCCTCTGGGACTGGCAAAATGATGTAACTGCAGTTTCTGCATACATCTGTTCACTTGGCTTATCTGATAAGTGTTCAAGCAAGGCTATGAAACTTGTAGGCATAAAACTTGTATGATATCTTTTGCTTTGGAAGCAGATCTTAAATAAATCACCCTGATCAAATCAAACTCAAGTGCTTTCATTCAGTAGCTATGAGTGTTAACCGGATATATTCACACATTGTTTTAGGCAAACAGCAAAGACATGGGGAGAAGAAAAAGGGTTCAGGACCAATTTGAAGGGAACAAAATGAAGTGCATGCATGCAATGAAGAAGATATCTCCTCAAACCCCAAATGTGTCTAAGATTTCCACTTCTCTGTGCATTGTCTGAAAGATATCAGCTGTGATACAGCCATGGGAGGGCAAGGTTTGCTGTCTGACTTCTGCAGAAAACTTACAAAGTGTTCAAGAATAAATGATTTGATTTTGCAGAAAGACTGAGAATTTCTGCAGAAGGCCTGCTTGCCCATGTAAGGGGCTTCTTAAAAAGCTACTGAAATGAAATGCAAAAGGAAGTGGGGAAAAATAGACAGGCAACGGGAATACGAAAGTGCAGCTTTGGCAGGGCTGAAAAGAAGTCCAAAACCCCGCTGAGGAAAAACTAACAAAGTGCATTCTGAGCAATAAGAAAGGATTCAACAGATATGATAGTTTCAAAAGACCTGGGAGAAGCTGGGTCTTCTGCTGAACAGGGAGGCAGCATAGTGATGGATGACACAGGAAAGGCTGAAGTGCCCCCTGCCTTTCTTGCCTTGATATTCAGAGGCAAAGCCTGCTCCTTTACTTAAACATACACCAGCACAGCCTAGAAAGAGGGAGACATCAATGAGTGAGGAACAGGTTAAGGGTGCTGAGCTGCACTGACTAATCACAGAATAGATTGCAGAGTTTGGTTACCCCAAAGTAGTGGCAATTGGGTTTTTTGTGTGTAGTTATTACTTCTGTAGGTAATTTTACCTGAAGGAACAGGAAAAGTGGAAAAGGATGAAACAACCCACAAGCATTAGGCATACTGAGCTGTTCAAGTCTTATTCCTGTATGTGGCACAATATGTATGCAGATAGTGCATTTGAGTGCCCACAGGGCATTTGTGTGCCCAGCCTGAGGGGCTGGCATAGCACAGCTGCAGTGCTGTGTGCCTGAAGAAATGCTTGCCTCTTCCTTTCTTCTCTGTTCTTCCTGCTCACAACTCCCTCTTTTCCAAAATTAACATTTGAATTGAAAGTTCAAAAGGTGTCAGGGCTAACAGGGGTTACTCATGAAAATCAAAGGCCAAAGAAACACCTAGCAATCTGCCCAGAGCCCTAATGCCTGCATTAATAAAAAAGCCAGTCAAAACCCAATGATTAAGTCATTAGTTATGAAAGCTCTTCATGTTCTGTCAACTTTTCTGTGCTTGGAGAGCAACGTGCTACTCGGAATCATAATGAAGTAAAAAAATCCATTCTGAAATCCACAGTATCGTTTTGATTTGGCATCTGCAATGACTAAGCTAGCAGTATGTTTCCTAAAGACATAACACAGCAGTTCTACTCTTTCACCTTAAAAAACTCACTGCTGAAGCATCCTGTGTACCCATTCAAACTCCAGGTGTTAGGAGACCCTGGAGTGTTTTGGTAGGAAGCTGGTAGGAAAAGTCTATCAGAGATGCTTTCTCTAGAGGAGGGAGGGAAAGCTCCTTTCCTGAGCAGTGAAATATCTGTGCAAGAGGATGGGAATGAAGATTTGCTCTTTAGTAGCTGATCACATGAAAAGTTAGAAGCAAGAATACCTTCTGACCCACAATTTTCTCCTTTCACAAGAACACTTCCACTATGAGACAATGTTTAAGTCACATCCTACCTTACTGCAATCTTAATTGTAAAGACAGCATTTTTCTCAGGACACTTCCGTGATCCACAAATGCGTCCAGTTTTCCTGTGCTGTTGACTTTGTGTTCTTCCTGCTGTTCTGTTTGATAATTGTCACCTTTAGATAGCCAGTGTTACCACAGCCATCACTGTGGGCTGGATGCTCAGCTGGTGTGAGTCTGTATAGCTCCAGGGCTGTCAACACAAACAGATTGATTAGGCCTGTGTCTATCCCTGGGCAATGTCATTCTTTACAGTCTAAAAGTTCTACCCTTTCTGTGCTAAGTGTTTCAGGAGAGCAAGTACTGTCCTAAATAGTTAGCTTGAAGAAATTGCCAGCTTGGCATATGGTTATGCTTCACATTCTTGTTCACTGAAAGTCTGCAGATAACTCCTGTAAAATGTAGAAATAAATGGTTATAAGACATCACTTAAAAGATACTTAGGAAAACAAGGCATATGGCAGGTTAACCAAAAGATAACTTCATACCAGGCAGAGGGATCAACGATGGAGAGATTTGTTAAGAGAATTTTATTCCCACAGTTTACACCAGCTGGCACACAGCTGAGAAGATACTGCTACTTAACATCAGAGACTGCTCATCCTTCAGAATCTTACCCAGGCAGCACCCAGCCCTGAAGGTGATGCACTTCAGACAGCAGTAAAAGGTAGATATAGCAAAGCAATTATTATAACTTTTATAGCAGAAGCAGTCTAACCAGGGTTGCAGAGACCTCACCCTGAGGTGCTCACAGCAGGGTGAATAATGTTGCTTTCCTAACTGAACATACCACCACTTGGAAATTAGTCTGTAACCACAGCAAGTGGGAGCATGGTTCATTTGACCAGTGCAAGTGAAATACTCCATAGTCATGGTAAGAAATAGGACTCAAAAATGTTTCAGCAGGAGAATTTCCAGCTCCACATGATCAAGAATCACACATGAACTCCTTGCTGATGACTTTCTATCGCACATCCCATCATCCAGGGTCAAGTCTGTTACATTCAATATCATGGGAATTTTACAGATAATGTTCCTGCAGTGATTTTTCAGCCGCTGTCATTTATACCAGATGATTACCTTGTTTCCAAACCAAACTAATCAATTTTAAATTAACAAAGACACAAACAGGAGAGAAAATATTCTGAGAGATTTGTTTTCACAAAGAGCATTGCACAGTCTGCCATGAAAACTTCAGATGATCTTGAAATAATGAGCCAATAAAAATATAAATTGATATTCATGTTATCCCCAAGGGCACAGAAATTGCATTAGTGCTAAGAATATTTTATTGTTGTATTTTGTTTATAAACTGGAAGGTGTCTGTGTATCTACACTGTAAGCAAAGGAGAGGGTATTAGGATTCAGGTGCCAGGAGAGCCTCAGGAGCACTTCTTGCTAACAAGCTGTGTTTGCAATAATACAAACTAATTGCATTTAATCCCTTTTCCTGGTATCCAGCTTCCCACTTTATAACATAAAAACAGAGCTATGGCAAAAGAATTATATTCTAATTATCTTGGCCAGGTGTGCTCTTGTACTCAAGTGAAATTCTTGCGTGAACATTCTTTACAGGAATGGAAGACTCGTTGAAATGGATTTTGGACAGCACCTCAATAAGGCTCATTATTTCCTCTCCTCAGTAGCAACCTCATCTTGCTGGAGGGCAGCAAAAGTAACAGACTTTAAAATGATGGTGAAAGCTGTGTAGTTGGGTCTGTGGTGGAGAAAGATGCCCCTAATTTTGGCTGGGCACACAATAGTAATCCCTTCCAGAATGCACTCAAAGAGAGAGAGTCCAGACAGTCTAAATTTGGAAAATCCGTGTCCCTAAGATGGAAGTTGACTCCAAATTCCAGTGAAAAAAGGCACTGGATACTGAGTGTAGAGGATCATTTGCAGGGGACAGGCAAGGCAGCCACATACAGAGCATTCAAGGAGGTCAGAATCATTTCTATCAGAGACATGCAAGATTACTGCTAAACTGTTCTGTAGCTAATACCTCTCTTAAACCCAACTGCACTGAACTTGTGTCAAGTGAATTGGAGAGAGGTCAGAATTCATTCCAAGAATTCGCAAGAACAAAAGTTCCCAAGTCTAGAATTACTTTAAAAGGTTTCTAGTCTAAGTTATGTTTTCTTCCTTAGTGCTGAGCTACACTAAACCCTAACCAGCAACTAACTCAAATTTCAGAGGTCCTGATCATCCAGTGATAAACTATGAGCTGAGTTTAAAAAAAACCCAAAACAAACAACAACCAAAACCAAAAACGTTGTTATATATAATTGGTCAAACCAGTTGTAAATATCTCTGAAATGGTCTGAAGAGTCCAGTGATAATGATTTTAAGAATTTTTTAACATGAAGAATATTTATTTTTTCTTCTTAAAGCGTCAGTGCTTGGAACCTGCTGACTATGAAATAATTTCACCCTCTGATTAAAATGAATTCCACTTTCCTGTGTTGTGAAGGATGAATATTTTTAAAAATCAAAAAGATGCAGGAAATAACCCAAAAGATAAATACAAAAATTATATATATATATATATATATATATTTTAAAAGCAACAGCAAACAAAAAACCTTGTGATTTTTAAGCTAAACTCATGATTACTGAGTACTTATGCTTGGTAACACTACTTTAAAGGTTCATTAATCAATTAAACAAACCAGTCATCATTTTACAGCCCTGTTCCAAGCTTGGGTTTTTTTGAAAGGAAAAGAAAATCAGGGGGTTCAAGCAGAGCGAACACCTGCATGTACTGAAGTGTTGTGCCCTAGTTAAATCTAATAAGAAACAATCTGCTTTCTCTTTGTAACAGCTGAAACCTATTGAATTTAACTTTGAACTGCTTTGCTGAAGGAAGCACATGTACATATTTTTTAAAGTACTGTTGTTGATAGTTTGATTTATGAATTTAATATTGAACATATTTCAACTCTTCCATCGTAGGTCAAACAGCCAGCTATTTGCATTTAAATGGATTACTAGCATATATTTCTCATTCTTGTTATTCTATGTATTTTTCATGTAGCTGTTTGATATGAACACTTCTACTGATCCAGACAGGATTTTAGTAATCAGGGCAGGAGACAGGTTAATATACTAAAAATTAGACTTAATGCTGTTCCCATATTTATTATCACACTGATATCAAATCCTTATACAGAGCATCTTTTCTCAGCCCATTCATCTCTTATTGCACAGAAGGGAGGTTTGAAGGACAGACTGGTGTAGCAGCATGGTATAACAGAGAGATACCTAATAAAGACAAAGGCTGGAATATTGTGCTCCCCTGCAGTCAACTCAAAGGCAGCAGTACTCCTGCCTTTGAAACTGGACAAATCACCATCTTGTGCCTCCATGCAGCCAGCACTGCCTGAATGACACACAACTGGCTTGGCAGAGATGCAGTGGATTCCCAGTTCGATGTTACACATCTTAACTGGGTCATTACAGGAGCTTGACAGCATGGGTGTACACGAGCCTTTGTGGAAGCAGATTCTGAACAGCCCAATTTTTATCCAGCCTGCTGGAAGCATCACACACCATCCTTGGCACAATACACACAATAGTTTGTCAATCTAATGGGTTTAGTTCAACTGCAGAAAGGAAATTTATGTCAGATGCTAGCAGGGAAAAAAACTCCTACCTTGCTTTTACTTATGGGTAAGTTCTGTAACAAATCACCTAGAAAGGCTGGGAACTCTTCACAGTTAGAGCTCCATAGAAGCAGGGCAGAAAGGGCTGTCTGAAACAGGGGTGATGGTAACGGAAGTTCACAAGGAATTGTGCTGAGCAGAACAAAGTTAAGCCTAAGGGACTTCTCAGGGGTCTGTCCAGCCTTATATTCTATTCTTTAATGACATCTATGTAAAAACTCATGAACATTTTTGCTAGTTGCTTGTTACAAATACACAGATGTGTGTCACTCACCTCTTTAAATGGGAACATGCACCACTGGAGAAGATTACAACATCTGGAGCTCAGTAAGGCTACAGCCACTTCCTCTCCCTGAGCTATGACCACCACCTTGGCACCCCAACTGGCCAAGAGCTGCTCTTTGACTGCCCTCTGATCTTGCTGGGGCTCACAAGAGCAAACAAATACCCAGCAATTCAGCAAGCCTTGCCCAAGGTCTGATGGTCCTTGACCCACTGGTACAACCATAGGGAAGAGGAAGGACAGATACGTTACACAATAGCAACAACGACAAAAAATAAATCAGAGTGCGAGTCATCCCAGAGACGTATCCACAACTCCAGCTGAGTGAAACGCAATGGGAAATATCTTGGCTGACACTCCAAAATCTGCAAGCTTTCTTTGAAACAGCAAAGTTTTCCAATTCTTTATGCTATGCACATTATAAAAATCACCAACTGAAGGATTTATGGCAGGGTGCATGGGCAATTACATTGCTCTATTTGTTACTGTGGAAACACGTTTTCTGACTGGTGAAAGTTATGAGAAAGATATTGAATGAACTTCTGAGAAACAATATTTTAAAATTAAAGCCGAACACTGGATTTAGCCACACCAGGATACTTCAGCCTCAAGGCAGTCATGAAACACCAGGGAGTCAGCAAGAAAGTGCCACCAAGTCTTGATGGGATTGATTTTGTAGGACTAACTCTGTGTCATAGAATGGGAAAATAAAAGTAGAGTCAACTAATCAAACTAGTGCTCTCTCAGCTGGAGAGCTTTGCCCAGAAACGAGTACAACGGAGAGCCAGAACACAATGGTAATAACTCCTTCTTTCTTTGGCCATGAATATTTTCCAAGCAATCCAGCCTTATGACATCAAACTGTTAAGACTTTGCTCCTTTAAGCATCTCTTTTAAATCTTAAGCTTTCCATTAGCTGTTAGTCACACAGAACTATTGAAATTTCCAGACGTTTACTAGAAGATATAGAGACAGATCTATATATGCAGGATGGGGTCTTTTCACATACCTAGAACCAAGGAAAAAGGTAGGCACTGTTAAAACAAACCATGCCAAAAAATTTTTCCTACCAGTGCCGCTACCAGCATCTGATATTTGTGACTCCACAGACTTCCAGGGCACTGCTGTCCTGGAAGTCCCATTTCCACGTCACCCTTAGACTGTTCAGCCCTTGAAATCCCACTGGAAACTCTATTCCAGGGAGCAGGCTAAGACAATCAGGGTGACAACACTTTCACACAATGCTAACAGAGGACAGCTTCCAACCTTCCACAGATAAAATTGAAGGACTGTGAGAAATATGGTTAATGCCTCCCACAAATGATCAGGGCTTGTTTCTTTTATTGTATGCGGTTTGGAAACAGAAATTCCCCCAAATAATCCAGAAATCCAAATGCATTAAAATCATGGGAGGCAGCAAGACAGATAGGAGAAAAAAAAAAATCCCTCTGTTACTCATGAAAATCTATCCTTCATTTCTAGAGTGACTTTGCAGCAAATAACAAATTAAAGGAAATAAATAATTAAAAGAAAATCTGGTTAAATAAGAAGGAAGTATCTCTATGTGGGATTCTTCCAGACTCTGAGGGAACACTGATTTCTTTCCCATTGACCAGGCACTGGGCTTTGTGGGCTTAGATTTTGTAAATAAATTGGACAAATTATCCATTCTTTTCAACTGTTTTATAGCACTGTATTATAACCCTCAGTAAAGTTATTCTTGATTTATCCTGGCATCTGTGGGAGGAGGACTGGGGCTTGCAGAAAGCCAAGGTACTAGATTCCACATGTGATCTATGCACAAGCAGCAGTGACAAGAGCTGAGATGTGTGCATAAAAGTGCCAGGTACTGTGAGTTTATTGCTTACCGAATCAGATATGCACTGTCAAAAGTTCAAAAACTGACAATAAACTTAACTGTTGCATCTTTAAACTTATTTATAACTTACAGAGGGAACCTAGTGTCTCGGTTCTGTCTCTCCCATAAAGTTTACAGCCAGCAGGAGATAATAAAATCTAGACTGAGCTCATATTGCCAAGAGAAAAATCAAGCCCTGTATGTGTTGGTGGCTGTCAGGTGAGATATTTTATACCTCATTAGTGTCAGAGCAGTTATTGCTTTTTCTTCCTTTATGAATAGATCACGTGATAGCACGCCTCTCTCTCACACTCCTGACCAATTTGTCACAGCAAACCTGGATATAACAGAAATAAGGTATCTCTTTCCACAACCCCTTCAATACTTGCTTCTGATGAGCCATGCTACTCAAAAAAGTCTAGATGTCTATCACCCCGTTTCACACACAGCTTTCTTCGTGGTATCCAGGTGTTGGAAACTGCTCTGATATTCCCTTCCCTTTGGACATCTTCAACAGTGCAGCAATGTTTCATTCACAGCTGCCCATGCTGCACTGGCAAATGCCCTCCCTTGCCGTGGGAGGGCTCTCACTGATCTTTCCTAACAGCTTCCCAAAGCTCCTGGGAAGCACCACAGCTCCTTGTGTCATTCCTGGTGAAAGTTATGGTTCTCAGAGCAGACAAAGCACTGCTGAGCAGTATTTGCACCTAACGCATTGAAGATTATTCGGGTAGCAGGTTAATGTCTTCCCAGCAGAGAATGTTCTCCTGGTGGAATTGGTGGATTAGCCACATCTGTTCTTCCCTAGGATCTAGTTATTACTTAGATTTTGGCCAGGAAAGATGCCTCAGTGTTCTCCTATAGTTCAAGGAGGAGATGCAAGGAAAACTAACGAGGATTAACTTGGCCAACAAAGCAAAACGGAGCAGGATTCTACAGCCCAACAGCTGGAAAGAAAAGCACATAACTGAACCTAGTCCCCATTCCCAGAACTGTTGATATGCTCTGCAATAAATACTCATTATTTTAAATCCATACTGAGTACTGCTGAGGCAAATGGAGACCACGAGAGTTATTTTTGGGAAATCGACTATTCCTTTTGCTCTCTGTTACTATTTGCAGGAAAATCTAATCAGTTAAAGAACTGCAGCTAAATATTTGTTTCCTTTTTAAAAAAGCACACAGTTATTATTACACTGGGTTTTCAGTGGAGGGCATGAAGTTGTGTAAGCTTTAATTAATCCGCTGAACCATCAGCTTATTCTCCACTGCAAACACTACCATCTGCTACCAGTCCATGCATTGATAATTAATGTCTGCTACAAGATTGCTTCCCCAACATTATCTGATCTGGTAATTAGCCTATGGAACAATATGCGACATAATGCATCGTTGTTCTATTAAGTGTGATCTGTTTGAAAACACTAAAGAATATACTAATACTATTTCATTTCTGTGACTCATACCTCAACCAGCACCCATCTGGATAATGACAAAACAATTCACAAAGGAATGAGGGAGGGGGAACAACAATCCCAAACCCACATGAAAATTATGTCAATAAACTCAGGCATGAGTATGGTTTGCTTCAGAATAACTTGTGAACAAGTATAAATGTGGGCAAGAAAATCCACAAGCAAAGCTCTCCGTAGAAGGTATGGATCAACATCAACAACAATCTACGTGTGATAAATGCCCCCTCAGAGAGTTATGATGAAAACTAATTTGTCATCAAAACTCAGGAGTTTAATAAATCTACAAAAAGTGGAATCAGGAAGAGTGAAAACAAGGCAGCATGTCATCTATTCACTAGTGTAAAATGTGGCTGTTTCCAAGATTATTTCTGAATTAAGCTTGGGAGGCAAGTGAGTGATGAAGATGCAGCAGAGGGGAACTGAAGCAAAGCCAATATTTCAGAACTGTCAGATCCTGTGGCTATAGTGCAAAGTGTCTCAATATTTGGCTGAGTGAAGTGGTTTTTACTTCCCCCAGCTCTTGGCCTCAGGTGATTATAAAAGGCACTCTGATTTTATTTTGCAGGAGATTTCCAGCACAGTCTGGGGCAGAGGAAAGGTTAACAATGTCAGCCCAAAGCTCATGGAAACCACAACAAGCATATAAAATGTCCAAGCTTAGAAGCCTGGAGACCTCACACATCATCACTGCTATTTCAAAACATGAAGGTCAGAATTCATTTGACCACATTTACGTGCCAACACAGTAAGTATCTGTATTCAAGCTGATTCTCTCCACTCCTTTTATAGTCAAGAGAATCCTGCCCCTCACATTGGCAACACAAATGTTTTCCACCACATTTATCTGGAATCGTTTGCAAAAATCACTGTCAATTCAATAGCACAGACCGAAGACTATGTATCTGCAAGTTGAATTCCAGTTCTGGATCAAGCTTTCTTAATTTCAGTTTCCCAGTTACCACTAAAGACAGTTTTAAACCAGAAGCCTTACTGTTGGTAGGCTCCTCAAGTTCCCAGTGGTCTTCAGCAGGAGCTGGGCACTGAGCACCCTTACGGACCCCATGCAGCAGCCCCAGGAACTACTCTGACCCCTGTGCCATCGCAGTGCCATGGCTTGTGCTGCCGTATCCTTGCTCTGTGTCAGTCAACGCTCTCAGTCTTCATTTCATATTGCAAAGTCTTATTCTGACTCTTACTATCAGTGCATTTTGCTGCCTTGCTTATAAAGTGATCCATCACTGGGGATGCTGCAGAGGAATTGACCAATAGACCTTTACAGGTGAAGCCACTGAGGCACAGGCAGGTGAGTGGCCTTACCCAGGGTTGCTCTGCAAAGCAGTAAGAGAGCCAGGGGCAGGCATGAAAACCTCAAAGCAGGGTTGCTCTCCTTCCTGACGAGGAACTCTCTACACAGCCTTATAGTAGACCATGCAAAGAAAAAAAAAAAAAAGAAAGAAAAAAAACCTCTTTCTGCATTTACTTTCTTTGGTAATTAGAGGGAAGAGGCAGGTAAGCTCAGCTTAAATATCCTTCTCTTTTCACTTGGTAAGTATTTGTTCAGCGGTTCTCAGTCCTGTGTAGAACTTCCTAAGTGATCTGATATTCGACAACTTTCCCTTCTGTCTTCAAATGCAATTTCCCTTAGGCATCACTCTGCTTTTATTTGTTACACTGCAAATAACAGATGAGTTACTCAACATTTGTCAGGCTTGTTTGTTTACTCCTTTAACCTTAGTGACATACGACATTTACCAGTGTCCAGGAGATGTCTCTGGGAGTTAGCAGTAGCTAAAAACACTCTGTCATTGTCTAAAATAATTGTAACTTCTGTTGTTTTCAATGACCGTGACCTAATAATGAAATTAAATCTACAGGGTGACCCATTAAACCAGTGCTAGCGTGCAAAAACTGTCCTCTGACTCTACTCTCGCTCACTTCTCTTCCTATCATTTTTCTAACTCTGACAGCAAATCTGGAGCTTCCTTTCCCTTTCCTTTCCCTTTCCTTTCCCTTTCCTTTCCTTCTCTCTCTTCTCTCTTTTGCTAATTGCTGATGGTACATCTCATTACTAAATTCACAAGCTCTGACCTCTCCAAACAGGCACATGCAGTATCTTTGTCTAATTGCAACACTCTCAGACCTCCTTCGCTGTCTAAATCACTTTAAAGTAAGTCATGATGTACAAACAGGGGAGCACTAAGTTCATTGGATTGAATAACAAGCCTTGACCTATTGGGCTGAATTTCCTCCTCCCTCCACATTAAGCAGGCAGGAACAACCCTATAGAATCAAACCAAACTCCTATGGTCCTAAATCCAAAACTGGGCAAGGGCAAATGCCTATGGAAGAAAACACAAATGGGACAAGTGTGAAACTACTTGCACTGAATACACTCCCAGTGCTTTGAGTCCAGCCTTTCCTCCACCAGAGAAATTTCCCAGAATTTATGCCATGTCATGTCTAAAATTTGAAATATTTCCCCACCTACACCCCACCCCCCAGAAAGTCTCAATCCCTTGATCCATTCATTCCATTATTCCCAAGCAGGATCAAATGCTATATGATTTCTCCAGAAAGAGAATTCCGGAATGTGGGAAAAAATACAGCCTCAGAAACTAGCATGGATCTGCTAAGGAAGAAGCTTGTACTTCTTATCTCCTTTATAGTTGAACTCTGGGGAGTACTCGTACCACCTCATTTCAGCAATATAATTGAAGTAAGGTTTTAAGGTGAAGCCCCTAGGTAATCTGTGAAAGGTTACAGACACCTCAGAGATTTGAACAACCTCTCTTGACTCTTTCAAGCAAAGAATGAGATTTCATACTTGGGGATCTAAGATAGAGACCCTAGAAAGAAAATGTGGGTGTCCCAAGTGTTAAACTCTAACACTAGTAGTAGAACAGAGCTTTTCAACAGCCTCTATTTTTAAAAAAATTCCAAAAGATATTTTATTCAAAGTAAAACATTCATGGCTTTCTATGAACACTTCTACCAATAACTATGAAAAAATTGGGGTGTTTTTTTTTTAAAACATCTTTGTCCAATGAAAAAAAGGAGACTTTTTTTGATAGAAAGGTTGTAACCAGCGATGCTAAAGTTAGATCTCTTATATGCAGGTTATATTCATTTCTTTCTCTTTCATTTTTTAACTTGAGACTACGCAGAAATGTGATTTTAAAAAGGAAAAACCATAGTTTTTTGTGATTCTTTGTAGAATTTGTGATTACTCACTATATTTGACATTTCTGCAAGTAACAGACGATCTAGAGTTTGGGGGAGAAAAAACCTAAATCTACGTTTTGCTGCATGATAATACATAATTTGTCAATTTTTATTTAAACTTTGAATATTTTTTTGTCTTGCAACAGCAATGACTAAACTAAACAAAAAAAATATTACAACTACAATTTATGTCTATTCTTATGTCTAGTGTTTCACTTTTACTATGTAACTTAGACCCTCTAAATCAGTTTTACAGATGATGGGCTCTCTCCTTTGACTAGACATAGGAACTCATGTAGAATTTAGGCTGCCTGAATATAGTCTATACAGAGATAATTTACTATTATTATTACCAGTATTGCCTTTGTTACCATGGGGCCTAAGGCTTCAGTTGGGACCAGGGTCTTACTTATGCAAGGCATTGGATGAAGAGCAAGAAGTAATCCCCCAAAGCTTGCAATTTAAAGAATGCTGTTCCTACATAAATAAATCTGGGATTAATCTCGTGGTATCATTACTGGTATTTTAGTCTGAGACTACAAGAATTTTTCAGTGAGAAAGTCACAAATAAAGGCACGACGACTATAAAAAGGGCAGCTTTCTGTACTTACTCCCTTGTAATTAAGATGTTGAGTTGGGGGGAGGGAAAAACATAACACTTGGGAGTATTTTATTAATTATTTTTCAGCTCCAGTGCACAAGGTTAAATGTAGCCTCAGGCAGCTTTCATTGACGTGACTCACATCTCCACGATGTCAGAGCTCTTAGTGACACTAACGGGATCATATTTTGCAAAGAATAAACCATCCTCTGGTGTATAAATTAAGCCCAAGCACGTCCTGCAGAGAAGCAATGCAAAACCATAAGTTTTCCATGGTGAGTTTAATGTCTCTAAAACATGTGGCTTGACAACTGCTGAGCATGAAATCTCTCATTAATCCACACAATGTGGACAGCATGGATTAATGCTGTGTGTTTCCCCACTGTAACCATGTCTTCAGCAGGCATGGTCCTGATGGTAAGTCAGTGCTGGCCTCTTCCCCATAAAGACAGCCAACAGATGATCTGCTTATTTCCAGCATTATTTTCTATTTATTTTCATATGAATCCAAATGGGAGTTTGGGACATTGGTAAATGTTCCAATGGAGCTGTTTACAGAACTAAGGAGTTACTGTTACATTTTTTTAATCATCGCTAGTGTTTTACCATGTTGGCCAACCACATAAAGAAATATCATTTTCTTTGCATAGTACTCCCTCTCAAACAAATAACTCCCCCTCCACCCCCCCACCCCCCCAAAATTAAATACAAAACCAAACCAAACTCCACAAAACTCAAAACAATCCAGCTACCCCAGCTGCTGCAGGACTTTGATCCCTGTTCACTGGCTCTTCCTTGTGCCCTCCTGGAGAGCAGAACATAGGGTGCCATGGAGAATTCAAGTCTACCCAAGTAAACTGTATAAAGGAAAACAAATCCTTTCCAGTTGCAAAAAAACAGCAACAGTAAAAAATTCCTGCCACATTTCCCATTGACAGTCTCCCACAACCTGATCATTCTCAAAGTCCAAGTACCACAGTAAATAGACAGGTCTAGAACTTGTGTGTTCAAAAAGATTTAATATTTCAAAATTAAATTTGCTGAAAGAAATTCCATGCAGAAAAAATATCATTTTGACAATTTTTAAAGATAACCCCAGAAAGAACAGACAACAGAAGTTATGTTCCCTCTGTAATCTTTCTTTCTTTCAGAGTTCTGAAAAACACACCATTTCTGATATTTTATAAAAATTTGAATTTAGAATTTTTCTATTTTCCATATTTTTTTATCACTATATTATAAATTTTCCTTACTCTTCCCCGCAGTGCAAAATTGGACACTGTTGGAGAAGTGTGGAAATCAGACTGTCAATTACAGTGCTCCATTTTCAATTTTTTTTTTATTACTTACCTTTCAAATGTTTGAAAAATCACAGAGAGTGGAAAAAAGAAAAGCAAGCTAGGAAAGCTAAACCCAAATCTAAACTTCTATGGCTTACATGAATATTAAACAGCATTTCTCCTGACAGCTTGAAATTCTTAAACATTGGTATTGTGAAGGAAAAGGACAACATAGCCTGATACTCCAGAAACATGTCTCTGATACCTCAGGTGGTCAGTTTTTCAGATGGCAACTTAAAGGGTTCAACTTAATCTGGCAAAAATAAGCAAGTTATGGGACCAGTGACACAGGTCACTACTGGCATGGGCAGCTAAGTGCAGTTTCACCGAGCTTCTATGAACACTTTCAGTGTTTGTTCAAGGTGCTCTAAACTGATGTGCTTCCACCTTCAACAACCTATTGAAATTGAACAAAATGAGAAAAAAAAATTTTCCAACTAAGTTCCCCAACACAAATTGCCTAAAATAGCAAGAATCTCTTCCTAACACACTCATTTCACAACTAATTCACTCTTCACCTAAATGCTTGGCGTGAGAAGGGTGAGAAGGGTGTAATATGTTCTCAGCCCAACATTTTGTTCAGACTTCTGGGTTAGCTGCATTGCTAGTCTTACCCCACATAACTACTGATGTGTTGTTATGTCCTTGCGTTCAGTGCCTAAGAGCACATATAGGTTTGTCTCAGGCCTGGAGCCCTCCACACTACACTAACTATTTCTAAGGTTTGATGATTCAAATAATCTATAGTACATTTGCCATTACATCCAACACCACTACTGGAGCTCACAGTCATCATCCTGATTTGCAAGCAGATCACACTGAACTAGACTTGGGTTATGCTGAATGGTTTCATGTTTAAATTATATGGTGAGATGACTTTTTTCAAGTGGGATAGCATGGGTAGAAAATCAACAATCTTCCCTCCCCGTATAATACTCCAAATCTTTAATTTTTGTGGCCAGTAATGTAGGTTAGCCCTTTGATCTGATTTGCTTAGATATTTGAAACAGATGTTTATTTAACTTGAGATAAAAATCAAACCAATTATCAATAGGAAGCATGTAGATTTTGGAGAATATGTGACATGATTAAGAACCATATAGAGATAAAAAATCTGAATATATGTAGAATAGTTTAAATAATATAAACTTCTGTAAAAACTCACAGGATCCTACAGGGAATCTCTTTACAAGTCCTGCATCTCTACAGAGAAAGCCAAATTAATTCCAGCTCTTTCACATACTTCATAGCGGCTCCCTCAAGTGGCCACAGATCAGAGTATTTTATTGCAATCCATAGCAAAGCCACCCACAAGTACCACCCAGGTCTCATTACCTTTAGATCTGCTTCTCATCACCTTTAGGTGATTAGGACCACAACAAACACATGATGCTTCAGGTGTAAAGGCAGGGTGTGGTAGGCAGCTGCAGAAGAGAAATATAGAAGGAACGGGAGGAACAGATAGAAGGTTCTATATCAGGAAGAAAAAAGATGAATGGGTTTATTTTTACTAGTTAAGATGATGGCTGAAGTCTATAGATCAAGTTTGATGGTTGTTTGCTTTTTTTTTTTTTTTCCTGTAATGGAGGCTTTTTGGAATGAATTAGTTTGAGATGTTTGCTAGCCTTCACAGTAAAGCTTGTTTTCCATAACTATTTTTAAAGGAATGTTTCCTTAACAAAATGCTAGGAGAAATGCAGGCTGAGTTCCAAATAAACAAGGTGAGTGCTGCATGAAGCTGCAGCTCAGAGAGGTGACTCTTAGGGTGAAATTTCTAAAGTTGCCCTGTGAGGTACAGCAGATCTCTGGTAATTCAGATCTCCTGTGGCCTGAGGAAAACCAAACTTTTCTATTTCCTTGCATGACTCCTTAGGTTCTGACTCACTTGGAGCATAGGGATTTGCTTCAAACCCCACATCTTACATAGACCTTTTTTGAGACATTGGGAAAAGTCACTTCACTCCTCCATAAACTCTTACTTTTTCTACCCTGTTTTCAATTTTTCTGTGTACTTGCTCTGCCAGCCCTGTCTCCTGAAAGAGCCCAATAAATATCAACTACTCTGCAGTTTAAAGAAAACAATTTTACAGATTGATTTAAGGAGGAAAAAGACTCAAAATTCACAGCCCTAAGAAATATGAACATTGTTCTGAAAAGAAAAGGAGGAAAATGCTCCACACATGGTAATTATTCCTTCATTAAAATCAAAGCAACTATGACAATTTTTATACATTGAAAAAGTGGTTTCTCTACCACTATGAAGCACAAATTCCCCTTCAGTTTTGCTTTTGGTTTTCTGAGATCTTAAGTAGAATCGGCTCTCCTCCTGGGTTATTTTCAGATAACCTAGTTCCCGCAATGGTTATCTTTTCCTGACAAGACACGGGACACAGCAAGGCTCTATGTAGTCACAGGCAGATTGCCTCTGGTTCCCAAGCTAACTTTGGTTGACACTGAATCAGTGCGTTTAAGTATTTCCTAACTTGCAAAGTCCTAAAATTTTCCAGCAGAGATGCACCTCCAAGCCCCTGAGAGCAAATCTACTAACAATAGGCTTCTCTCAGCTGTGTTACATGGATTCCTTTACCCACAGGTTGAAATACACTGCTGTGCACTATCTGGAACTCTGCAGCATGAACAGATCTCTGTTCTGAGAAAAACAGCTCCCATTTTGGGGTCTCTGAAAAGTACATCCGGATCTGCCTACTGAAATATGTATTCACTGTATTTTCAAACCTTGGAGCCTGATTATGGAAGCATAGACCTGCTATATCAACAGACCGACACATGTGTGAAACCAGATACAAATTATTCCCTTTGTTCCCACAGCCCTCACTGTCAAGTTTATTTTCAGCACAATCAGAATTTAGGCTACATTACTGACTTCAGACCATGACATTGTTCCGCACGTGCTAATCAAATACTGAATCTGTTCAGCAATTTTTTTGTGTAATGTGGAACACAAACACAGAGCTGAATTTTCTCCACAATTACACCTTTAGACCTCATTTAATTGTTAGTTTTCTTTTTTAATGTTCTGTATTACTTTCTCCACTTCTGTTCTTGAAACAGTATATGCATATATATATATATTTGTAAATAGATAGAATTTCTCATCCACTGTAGGACTAAGCTATTAAATTTTGAAAAGCACCACCTCTATTATGTATGATTCTCACCAAAGGGAGAAACAGAACACCATTTTTTTTTTTCTCTCACTTGTGGCCCACATCCAACAAAGCACTTAGCCATATGTTCACTTTTCCCCCTGGGCTGGGGGTTTGGGTATTGAGTAGCACAAATCTACACATCAGGAAAGGTATGTTACCCACCACTACCGTGAGTCAATCAAAGATAGATGCTGAAATAGTTGATTTAGACAACTGGACTACAACTATTATTTGATTACCCTATAGAAATCCAGAGACTAATGGGATCAGGGACTGTTCATAATGAAGGTACGTTATAAGTAGCAGGGCAGCCTCAAAGCACATGACATAACAGAAAATGTGTGTGGCACTCCTTATGTTCTCTGATTATCACACTTTAGAAATTTAAGCATTTGATGAAACCCACCGAACAATAAATTGGTGTCTTCAACATCTTGCTTCTTATATCCACAGTATGACCTGCTCATTATACCCCATTAAAAGGGTAAACATAACAAGATAATGGATTCATTTTGGCAGTGCCTATACACTTCAATTTTTTATTATTTCCTCTTTGCTAGCTCACATTGAAAAATCCAAGAGCTCTCTTGAGCTGCTGATCTATGAATGGCTAGACCTCATGTTCTGGGATTAATATTAAGACATGACAGAGAAATTGCTCGCTAGACAAGCAAGCATTGGTCAGAGAGTTTTGCTTTGGGGTTTTTTTTGCAAAGTTTAATTTTGCTCCCTAAAAATGCTTTTCTGCTTTGATTTTCAGGTTATCTCAATGTGAACCTCTAACTTTGAATACCCCTGAAGCTTGTAGTCTGAATTTATATTGAAGACCAGACCTAATCCTTGTCAATAGCCCAGATCCATTTTGTAGGTGAACTAAAAGCACTGCTCTTCTATCTTGGCAATTTAAATGCATTACTGAGTAATCATACTTCTAGTCCACTTGCACAGATTTGTGTTTACTGCATATGTTTGTCTAATGTATGAAATACAGAACCAGTAAAATGCTGGTGATCTACTTGGTAGTTTTCTGGCCCCTGAAATTAAAGGCTATTTTTCAGGTACAACCTCTCCTCAGCAGTCTGCCAACGGAAATAAAAGGAAGAAGCAGGAGAGGAAGAAAGCACCTTTTAAGGCTCCCAAAGCTTTTAATTGAATCAGTGATTCAGGAAATCTCATTCTTCCTTCTGCTTGCTCTGAAATGAAGGAGAGACAATGAGCAGATTTCTGTCAGTTAAACAGATGCTCCGTGCATGCAGATATCTTTAACAGTAGCCTTGACGCTACGATTAGCTTTGTGTGATCTGCTATTAAGTCTATCAGTATAGGACTCACTAAATGCCTTTTCTGTAAAAATTCTTTTAAGTAAGAGAGACGTCCATAAACTTCGGCTTGTAATTATACTTCACTTATCACAGGGTTGCACTGGCAACCTGGAGGTTTTAATTGCTCAAATAACAGTATCTCTAAGATGCCAAAATTATTTGCATTAGTTGCCAGTGGAGGTAGAGCAATAAAGCTTCTGTACACAATTGTGATTAATGGTATGGTTAAACTTCATATGTCTTCCTGTAACATGATTAAGAGGAATAGGTTATTAGATAAAGTTCAGAACTAAGATAAATGAACATTTTCAGTGAAACTTCAAGTCTTAGTCTAAGTATTTACTTAAATGGTATGAAAAAAGTCTTCTGACTAGTTCTTCAGATGATGCATATTTCTCTAACCCCATACATGGGCTGATTTATGTCATATTGGAATAGGGCTTTATTTTTCTTACTTACAGTATAAGTCAGCACCAACCCTCTTTTCTTTAACAACTATGTAAAAAAGATGCAGCTCCATCAATGCAAAGAGATTAACACTTCTGTGCTTCACAGTACACAGCTTCTATGTCTTTCCATAGTGAAGCTGAACAACAAATTCTGCTAAAAAAAAAAAAAATCTTGCCTGTAGTTTTCCTTCATCCACTTTTCATGTAGCAGTATGAGGTTTATCACTGAGTTTATGTAGCATAGGCTAATTAAGCAGAGGATGTTTAGCATGTACAAAAAGCAAGATGAGAATGCCTTAGCAAATTAATATGGCAATTTTGCTCTTTTGACCACTGATACAACAAAGTTATTATTTGGAGGGGGAGATAGGGAGGTTTGTTTGTGTTTTGTGAGTTTTACTTACTGGCAGTATGTAGGTAGATAGCTGAGCTTGCTGGAAAAAAATGACAAAATCATACTTGGTCTCAAGCACTATGCCTATTGTACATCTCTGACCAGGGCTAACAATAGTTCAGCAGAGGGGAATTTCATTTACAGCTCCTTTTTGGCAAAACAGGCTCTCCTCTTTAGGCCTTGGTCTGCTGGCTGCAGCATCCCTAGGCTGGTCCAGCCGGGGAAACTTGCAAGCAGCTTTTAGAGTAAAATTCCTCTGATTGTTTAACCTGATAACACGAAGGGTGAGTGTACCTTAGAAGAACAGCAGGACGCTGACAAAGCTCAAAAAGAAAAAGCAGCGCTGTTTAGCATTTGTTGAGGAGATTGGCAAAGGGAACTATTATACGTGCTTGCCTTATATTTACCCCATCCTAGGTACCCACCTACAGCCAACCTGTAAGAGGCTGGATGCAGAGTAGGTAGACCATTGGTTCCACTCAGGACAGTTGTTCTTACATTCTAAACTTGTTTCATCACAGGTTGCCCCGAGAAGTGGTGGAATCCCCATCCCTGGAGGTATTTAAGAGACGTGTAGATGAGGTGCTAAGGGACATGGTTTAGTGGTGACTTGGCAGTGCTGGGTAGGTTGGACTTGACGATCCTAGATGTCCTTTCCAACCAAAGCTATTCTATGATTCAGTGATTTTATGGCATCATATGAATTAAGAATAAAGCTCAGAAATGGGTCTGGGTCTCAGATGACCAGATCGTCTATTATTAAACCAACGCAGCTTCAGTTCCTAGACTGGATCCTGGTCCTTTACATTAACTGGAGATATGAATGAGACAGAGTGGAAAGCAGTAAAGAAGATGAGCAGCTTTGAATCCTGGATGACTGATCTATAGTTGTTAAACTGGAGTAGTGATGCAAAAGTTATGAAAATTACGCCACTTTGTTTGGAGTTTTTAGTTTTTAAAAAAAATTTAATAAATGTTACTTAACTGGTTGCTGAGATCCATTTAAGAGCAAAGCAATATGGCTAAAAGCCAAGTATGTTGCAACCAAGATAATAAAGAGCAGAATCTGACTCACAGCTGGAGAAAAGGAGTTTCCTTCTTATGAAAAGATGCTATTCGATGCTTAAAAGATTTCTTATTCACAATAAAAGTTCAAACTGAATGAGGGGCTGTAAAGTTTCTAGAAACTACAAAACTGAGATACAGCCCATGATCCAAAGCAAAGTGTCATCATGTTCAATAATGCTAATACAATGATAATGATCAGAAGTTGATTAAAATTACACGTCTCTCTGATGCTTTCAACATTTTAATCCACATATTCCTGTTAAGGCACTAAATGTTAGCATAGAACTCCACATAGTACATTCAAATACTGATTAGTAATTGAATATTTCTAAGTGACCAGAACTGACCCCACATAAGTATAGAAAATAAAGGACTAAATATGTTTAAGGTAGTGCATTTTACAAGAGTGGGGAGGAAAAAAAAAAGGAGAGAAAATTAAACTCAATATTAAACTCTAGCCCATGGATAGCAACAGCTGTTAGAATAGGCAGGTAGTACAATAAAGGTGAAAAGGTTAAGTAGCCTCATTAATATGAAAAACTTTTAATTACTGCTCATGTTGACCCATTGTGTGACAAAAGAATAGAACCTACAAAGCAGAGCAGGACAGGGCCACCTCGTGGGACGCTTGCTGATTTCAGTGTCCCTGTGCAGAGTTTGCAGCGTCAGAAACTCAGCTGCCACTGAGAGTATGGGCAGTGACAGAGAATCAAACCCAGAAACAACAAGCCACCCCACCACAATATTTTTTAGTTTGCTAAATCTGTTACATCGTCTGATGAGCCATGATTATGCTGATCACTGGAAGCACTTGGTTAGCTATTGTAAGCCTTTCGCTGGTACTCAGCTTAGCCTTTGAAGCTAAACAGGCTTGTAGACACAGCCAACCAAGGACCAGGAAAATCTGTTCATTCAGACACCTGTCTACCTGGACAGCTACCTGTGCTACCTCATCTACACCTGACCAGCTGCACAGCACAGGCCAGAATGTTAATTCAGCTGTATCAAGACTCGGATAGTGGCAAAGGCACATCTTCTAGAAATGTACTTAGGCTTGTGAAAAACATCAAGAGACTGAAAATCTTCTTTTTCCTCATGCTGTTTCAGTGGTTAGCCTCTTATTGTTACAAATGTGAACTTCATTTTTAATCTGCATTTATCATCTTTTACTTTTATCTCTTCCATCAATGCATCTTTGTTACAATGTATTTCACTAGATTAAACTGTTTTGGTTCTCTCAATCAACTGCACTGTAAGCATTGTTTCTTTCCCACCTCTCTCAGTAAGCACAGAAGAAAGCCTGGTATATCTCAGCATGAGGGAGCTGACAGTGCACAATCCCCATCAGGGTTATAGCAGAGAAAGGTTTTTCCCCCAAGAAAAGCACTGCATCCAACTCTTCTGCCCTTTCAACTGTTCCATGGAGCCAACACTCTTCACTGTACCCACAAAGCCTACATGAATCAATCAGGGCACAAAAATTTTATCCTTTAGAAAACTGAAAAATAGTGTTCACTGAAATCAACTGATCTTTTTAAAGACTATTTTTTTAATCTGTCTGCATAACCTAGAAGGCTTTAATCCCACTTTCATATTTTCTTATGCAGCTAGATGCTACAGATTATTTCATAATAACCACTAGTTTTTTCCTTTATCTTCTTTCATTATGAAAAACAGCCAAAAAAAACCCTCAACCCCAAACCCCCGGAAATTTAACTAAAGAAACTGGCAGAAACAGAAATTTAATCAGTTTTCCTTTTTGGAAAAAACCACAAAACATCACCAGCAATAAAATTCAAATGTCATCTCAAGTTAGGCATAGCACATAGGATTGAGCTATCAATCACAGAAAAATTTCTGCTTGCATCTGCATCATGGAAAAATACATTTCATCTATTTAGGACCACAAACAACCCCACAATTCCCTCCACCATTTTCCTCCATGCTCTTTACTAGATTTAGTACTATGAAACCACAAGATATTTTGGGTTAAGCATATTTTTCTAAGTTTATTCTAGAACATCTAAATAGGATGAGTGAAATAATTCTACTCTATTTATTGTAAAGAGCTGAAATCCAAAAAGACTCTTTAGTTTAGAGGACAGTATCTTAAGGACACAGATTACTAGAAAGGTGTCAGGAAAACAACAGTATTATTGCAGGTCTAGAAAGCACAACCACCTGTGGAGAAAGACCTAAAAAAAAATTAATAAAAAAAATGGTTAGCAGCATGGTAAATCTTGAGGTACATAAAAGGCTGTTACAAAGAGAAGGACTCTGTTCTCTTTGTAAGATGTAATGGGTGTAGGCGTTGCCAGAAAGACTGAGGTGAAATAGTAAGAAAATCTGATCAAGAAAATTGAAGCACTGAAGGTTTTTACGAACAGATTAGGCAGACATTTGTCAGGACTGATTACACAAAGATGTTCTGTTTCTGGGGCAAAGGAAAGGAGAAAGTGAGCTCTTAAAATACTGTCTAGTCCTATTTTCCTCTGATCTGATCTCTTTCCTATTGGGTCAATAACATTTGCTCAGAGTGCATACTGTGATAGCCCTGTTAAAACGGCTAAATTCTTTGACTGCTCATCTCTAAACATTAGTTCATTTGAATCTCCTTTCACTGTGTGTGTTGATTATTCTATGAAGTCACTTTAACATTACTGCATTGCGTGAACACCTGATATGTGTCAAATTTTGAAAATAAGGATTTTTGGTTAATAATAAAGATGTAACATTTATAATGCATAAACATGAGAAACTGACAACTACAAAGGTATTAGAATTGATTTTCAGTTTATAAGAGAGTGCTAGAAGAGCAATAAAAAAAGAGAAAAGCTCATTTTAAGACATGTGAAGAATATTAAAAGGAAATGTGGCTGGAGCTTGCAAATGAGAGGGGACACCATCCGATTCATATATTTCCAGTTAATCCCTTATTATCAAAGTACTTAAAAACATGTGTAAAGTTAGGCGTGAGCTCAAGTCTTTGTGGATTGGTTGAAAAAGACAGACCGTAGCCAGGAACTGAAGGGAGGCTTTGATGGCAGTGGCACTTGGGATGTCTACTGGAAGGGCTGAACCACTCCAAATCATTTCACGGGAAATATCCAATGGACAAGATCTATTGAAGTCACTGTTATGAAAGGAAAATGCAACCACCTAACAGATAAACCACGTGTTTTAGCCCACGAAAGCAGAAATTATGTACTAACCAGTGCCTTTGTATCTCACTTAAGTGCATGTTGTTATGCATGCTGCCAATAGGAAATAAAACATGTGTGGCAGCAATCGCAGGTGAAGAACAAACTTGCAACCAAGCAAAACAATCTTAGGAGTAAGATAAAGCTTCAAGACCATGTTCTCAAAAACAATCCAATTACTTTGTTGCTCAGTCTTTGGGATGTTCAGTTCAGAGACATCAAACGGAATTAACTGCAAGGGTGATTACTCAGCCTTTCAGATTTCTCTTTTAATAGTTGTGCTGCAGCCCAGAATATCTGAATTGTTCTTGAGACATCTACTTGCAGAAATGTATAAAATAATGGCTCATGCTATACAATGCAGGCTAAACAGATTTATTAAAAACAAAGCATTCCCCTGGTTTCTAGAAAATAGTGGAGAACAGATCTTCTAGTTATAATTCTCTGATTTCATTACCTCTTTTATGAATCCATCTACTTCTTGTAACCAACTACATAAAGAAAAAAGTGTAAATGCTTGAAGGCTTATCTATGACATTTTACAGCTTGATGTTGTTGCCGTATCTTATAAACAATCCTTTTATTCTACTAAGAAAACTCTGGCTAAATACACACACAATATTCAGAAGCATTGCATAGTTGCAGCACATTAGGCACCAATACTGTAGAAATGCTGACCCAAGAAAAATATCCATGTTATGCACATTGTTTTCCATGCCATGCTATTGAAGTAATAAGCATTTTCTCATTTTCAATATCAGATGTGATTCACTAATCTAGAAAATTAGATTTCTGAAAGAACACAGATTACATTTACCAAGTAACAAAAATCTATCAGAATCACTCCATTCGTTTTAATAAACTTTCTCTGTGCAAAAGCGATATAGAAGGAATCAGTATGATTTTAAAAAAAAAAAAATCCCTATTATTGTTCATTTATTCAAATAGGTACCTTAGCCTTAATTAAAATAGAACTACAGAGGCCCAAGGGAAGCACATAAGTATAATTCCTACAATTACTTATTTATTTTAATTAATTATTTATTAAGGGTATTTTTTTCAAAGCTTGCAGGAGTTTAAAGTAACAGCAGACTCCAAGAATGAAAAGTGTACATACAGAGCACTTTCATATATCAAACTGAAGTCAAAATCATTCCAGTGCATATTAACACACAAGCGATTTTATTTCCGCAGAAGTGCAAATACTTACACACACACTCAAAAAGGATGAGAAATCATGGAGAAAATGAAAGTCTACACAGCCAAGGTAGCAGAGGTAAAAAACAAACAGCTCTCTAGCCTAATTGTATCCCTCCTAAACAAAAGTAGCAAGAGTTACTTGTTACTAGACCAAAAACCTAGCTGCACACATGACTGCAAGGTCAGTTTAGTTACCAGGTACTTCCACTGGGTAAAGGTCTGCAGTGCTCATGGCAGTCTGCTCCTCCTCAGCCCCCAAATGCAGGACTGATGGTAGGGAGATGGAGAGCACAGCTGTGTTTCTCTCATGCTTGCCACTCACTGTCAGGGAGAAGGGATTCAGGCTGGTGGGCCTCCAAATACTAAAACATGATGTTAAATGACAGCTGTGAATATGTGATGGGGGTTCAGCTACCTCCACCCACCTCCTGGATCAAGTGGGCACAGACCTCATGAAGTCCAATTTGGACTGAAAGATCTTGCTTGGCACCTTCTATCATCAGGAACACTTCAGAGCAGATTACATGTTCAAAGATTAAGATGCTGAAACAGTTTGAGTTTCATATGATGGTTGGTGCAAATCTGGCCCCAGATCCTGCCAAACCATGCCAGCAGTACAGCTCAGGAAAGTTTATAAAGCTGAAAAATTAGTCCAGAAATGTCAATAAATGTACATTAATTCTAATGAAAACTGAAGCCAGCTGTATTCCTTGGGTATGCACAGATGTGTCATAATTGATTGCATTGCAAAACGTGTACATGTGTAAAGGCACGTTGTCTAGCTAAAATTTTTTAAAAGCAGACCAAGTGGGCAGCTGTATTTTGCTGAGGTGTTCAGTGAAGAGCAAGAAAAAGTGAACTGTGTGCAGCTGTTTTTCTGGTTTATCATTCAGTACAACCATACTGGGGAAATTGCTCAAAACCTGTCTGCTACTTAAAACATACACTATCAACACCACAGCCTTCTGCAGGACTTTCTAGTTCAGTCTTGCTTCAAATTCACAAGGCTGAAGGTAAAAATATTTACTCAGAATCTGCACAGAAAAATCTCTCCCTGAAAAGTTTGCCACATCATCTACAGCAGAGGTAACTTAAAGGTGAATCTCACAGTTTTGCTACACAGACATCACCAGATGCTAGTTAGAGGAAGCTTTCTCCCCACCTCCTGACTCTTTTGTTTAGAGTAATTGAATGCTAAAATAAAAAAATATATAGTGACCTATTTATGTTGCATCTTCTTTAGGCCTAAAAGTCTTTATAATAATTAATGTTACAAAATTGTGTCTGAATATTCATATATGCAAAGACAGGAAAGTTTTTTCCATATTAAAGCAAGTGGCATAATGGTAAAGCACAGCCCAAGTCTGCTTAAGGTAAGTTGGCATCAAAATTGCAACACTTCTTTGTGCTAGGTGACAGGACATACCAAGAAGATGGGACAAAATGGATGAGCCTGGTGATGGCCAAGCAAAGAGCATGCTCTGTACCGGGGCCTGGTTAGTACAGAACACTTTTAGCTTACTGACGTTACTGAAATGTTTGAAGAAAACAGGACAAAAAATTCACCCTATCCACTCCCAATTTGATTTGTAAGATTTTGATGAACATATGGAACATCCTGCTGGTAAGCAAGTGAGATTTACAGCCATATGCTCAGACAGTCTTTTATGAATATTGCAAGTCTGCAACATGCCAAGAACTGATCATGTAAATTTATATTTCTGATTATGCGGTATAACAATCATAGTGACTGAATTGAGGTTGACCAACCTGGTCTTCCAAGGAAAAGAGGTAGGGAGAAGAGTATTTTCTTGTATTTCTCATTGTTGCTGTTGAGTTGTTTGGTGTGGGGAATTTGGGTTGGGTTTTTGTTTAATTGCCATTCCATATATGCTTGATGTTGAACAGGAACTGCAAAGACAAGCCTGAATGCTAAGCCAAGTACATATTACACAAACCTCATCTGCATTAAATAGACAAGGTCCAGCAATCCAGTTATGGCTCACCTGCACTGAGGACAAAAAAAAAAAAAAAATATGGTGGCACTCAGGAAAGAGACAAGGTTAGAGGAATATCTTGGGGAATACAGATGGCCAACACCTGCTGAGACCTCTGAGAATGAGTCTTCCTGATTAAAGGTTTGCCTTTTCACTGAAACAAACATTTCTAACTATTATTTTGTTTCTTGGTCATTAAAATTCCTAGTAATATCATGATGTATTGTTGCCTATCTAAATATCATATGAAGAGCTAAGAGGTTTTTTGCTAACAAAATACTGTCAGTTTGTCAAAATCTATGGTTTCTTTAGGGATATCTTATTTTTTTTTTCCACAATTCCACTTAGTGAAACCAAATTGAAGCACTATGTTCCAGCATTACTGGAAGCGTAATTCTGCTTCCAAATGTTGGGGGTTTTTACCTTTTTATTTTTACTTTTTTTTTTTTTTTTTTCCTCATGTGGTAGAATATTGTTACTGCTATTTCAATTTTTCTTTCAATTTTTTTTTTCCTCAGAAACTAATACAATAAAAAACAACTTCTGAGTTATCCATTTATGCTTAAACAGGGAATTTAAGGTTCTGTGAAGCTGCAAAGGCTACCAATGCACCATTTAAAAAACACCTGCCTTATCCATTCCATTATTTCTCTTTAGCATTCAAAGCACAGATAAATTCAACCAATAAGTAACTCCAACCCACTCAAAACTGAGAGTCTGTGCTAGTATCCAAGGTAGAGTGTATCTCACCAAGAATAAGTTGAGGATTTATCCAAACTTCTTTTCACAGCTATATTTTAAACAGTTGAAGAAGAATGAAGCACTAGGACACAAACTGAAGCAACCTAATATCTACCTAATATCAAACATCCATGATACAAGGCAGAATGCAAAGGGTAAAATACATATTATCATGAGTAAAATATCAAGGGAATATAGTAATGCATTTTAGAAATTATCCACAAACCTACTCAAACATGTGCACACTTCAGTAAACCAAGCTTATTTTTAGATTGTACACTGCTTTTCTTCTGAAGCAGTTTTCTTAAAAAGCCAACTGACAAAATCAAGTATTAGCATACTGAAGAAACCTATTAAGAATTAGTGTAGAGGGAAAAATATTGTACTGCCTCAAAAGGGAGAGTCAGAATTAGATTACAGCACTAAATATTTTCCAGTTCTGTCTCCTGTGGTTCTACATTACAGTTTTTCTCAGATATGATGAGAATGAGCTAAAGCTTTCTTTAGTCTTCTCAATGAAGCTGATTTGGGCTCTCCAGTTTTCTCTCCTTGCTATAGTCTGTATCTCAAGAATGAGTTGACCAATACCTCCTCTCTTTTTAGAGAGGATATTACATCTATCTTTTCTGGATTCTCTATTTGTTTTACTGACATTCACTACACAAGAAGTAGTAAAGTGGACAGCCAACAAAATCAGAGTATGGCGAAAACTTATCAGGTAGCACTGTGGCTGCTACCAGCCTGTATTGGTACCTAAATGTCTGATGAATAAGATTGTGCTGATGCAAGAATAACTTAGAGTTACACTATATCAAGCTACTTTCAGATAGCTGTTGACAATTAAAAGATACTGAAGTTATAAAAATGTAGTATTTATGATTCTTACTTGTCTCTCTATTAATGACTATACAGATCCATGTTTTAACCTGTCAAATGTAATTTGGTTTTTTGATATTACAGACTATTGGTAAAATGCCAGTAATCAAAATCCATGTTTTAAAAATAATAATATATTTTAAGACTTTTCTCAATTATCAAGGATACAGCTAAAATGATACCTATGAAGACAAAAGAACTTGCTCTCTGCGTCAAATCCACATCATCTTCGAAAAACCTGCTTCTGCAGTATCACTCCAGCAACATATTATTTCACAGCTGTAACAAGGCCAAAAATACACTGAGCTTAAACAGAAGGGATTGTGTTTGTAATACATTATTAGACAGAGCCCTTTAAAGGAACCCAAGACATTTCAACAGAACTTGAGGACAAATTAGTCATGGTCAGCAAGGCTCTTGAACAGCAAAGCAAGATGTCTGATAAGTAGCTCAAGATTTAACAACTACCTCGGAGAATTTCTGAGTGTTACTTAGAGTATATATTTTCTGACCCATTACATCTTAAGTAGAAACAGAAACAAACCATGCAGATGAGTATTTACATGTTTGCAATTAAAAAAAAGGGAATATTGTAGTATTCTCAAATATCAAAACAGCCTTAAAAGAAATTTCTCTCTTACATACATTTAGCTGTTGTCCTAACCTCTGATTTTTTTTATAGAGCAGTAGAGTGTCTTGGCTCTGCTGACAAGGTTAACTGACTAGACTGGAGATAAGGCAGAGGAAAATTGCAATATTCTGTGTACAATTCTGTTTTCAAAAGCAACGCACAGAAACCTCCAGTTTCCATTTCTGAAAAGAGAGAATGGTTTCCTTTCCCTCTTGATCTTGACTGAGAGATCTTTTATGCCAATTATAGTTTCCTACCCAGATTAGGCAAATTGCTATGGAGAAACCATAATGGAGTTTGTGTGTACTGACAGAGTGTTTAAGCACAGTAATACTGGGGAGGTTTATTTACCCTTCTTCCCCTTTTACATCAACTGAGCAACCAAGCACTCCATAATCTTTTATAAGAGGGGAATTCAAAGGAAACCAGATTTCAGCCAACAGCGGTAAAAGCTAAGAAGCCTTTTATCTGAGTTAATAGAATTTCCTCAGTTCCAGTAGCAAAGAAAGAGTGTCTTTCTTGTGTCAGTAAGTGCCTTACGCTTGAATGGAACACTTTTTTATTGAATGTTTTTTAACTTTTATAAAGCTTAAATCTGGTGCTTTGCATCCTGCACTTTGTCCTTCTGAGTAAAGGACAGTCTGTACTGATACACAAAGGTGACAAAGAAGTGAAAGAATTCCAGAATAGACTAATGTTATGACATCAGGCTCAGTATCTATGATGAAAAGACTTCTTAAAAGAAATAACAAGTGAAAAGAGCAAGAAGACTGTAGGATACAGATAAGGGAGAAGGAAGGTGGATTCTTGTCTTAAGGGTATTTATCTTGCAAAACTGGTACTGACACATAGAACATATTGGCCTCTTGCAGAAAGTGCTAGTACCTCATACGAGAGGTTAGGTCACACTTTTCTACCTCATTGGATCCTTTCTCTTCTCTCCTTTTCTGTTTCATATTAATGTTTGTCTCGGGGATTCTGACATAGATTTTAAACAATCATGTAAGGAATGCTTGCCGCATTGTGTATTACAGGGAGTTTGATTGTAATCTAGGTGGACTGCCTGGGCTATTTAGATTAGGACAAATTATTGGGGTAGCAAACTTCTCTTAAACTACATTTGACAGAAGATGAATGCTTATTTGCATTATGCCCATCAGAGTCTTTGCCCGAATTCTTGTAAAAGGGTGCTCAAAAAAGAGACTTTCAGCCTTTGTCTAAAGCATCTGCACGTGGCAGCATTCCTCCAAGAAGGCAGAGGACCTGTGGGTTCATCGTAGGACTATAGGAACATCACAGACATGATAGAAAGGGAATGAGTATATTTCTCCAAAATGTGCCTGTAATTTCAGAAATTCCTGCCACGTTTCATAAACCTTTAATAAATACGACATTTATTTTATGTCCCATAGGATATAATCTAACAGAACAATAAAACACATGGAGACAAACTGCAAACCCACCAGAACTCTAAATCACTACAGATTTCTCAGTATAATTACATTTTATGGCATCAGTTCTGCATTCTTTAGGAAACAGTATTCTTGCTGGAATTTATTGATTTGCTTTTCTGTTAAAAAACAAAAAAGTAACTTTTTCTTAGAAATAGAGCAATTGGAACTTGAAAAAAGAAATTACTCTTCCATTATAGCTGTTCCCTAGCAGATGAAAAGGAGCAGAAAAAGTGCAAGTGATGAACACAGGCATGAGGTAGGAGAAACCAGAACATTATGTAAAGTCCTCTTCCTTGGAATGGCTGATCATGGAGATCATTAAAAATGGGATTATGTTCTTATGGGAGGTATGTGGGGCATAATGTTTGGAAAAAGCTGGGCTGGCAGCAGTTAATAAGGACCAGCTACCTTGGGTTCTTCAGAAAGTCTGTAGCATTAGAAACTGTGTACGACATTGCAGCCAGAATCTGTCCAAACAATTCTCTCAGTTATGTTTTACACACTATGACCTTAGTTTTACAGTGACGAATACTCCCAAAGGGCTTAGAAGTCTGTTAAGAGAAAGATCAAAGACAAGTTTTTTACTCTTGGTTGTTGTAGCATTTACATCCACTTCCAGTGACTTCTATCGTGCAAGTAGGCAGCCCCTTGTGAAGTACTGTTCTTGTATGCTGACTTCTGAGCAGACATGAACTTTGGGCTTCTCTCTTCAGTAATGATTCCAAGGGACTGGCTATGAAATGGTAATTCCTAACCAAGAGGCCACATGATTTTTTCTTTATGTTTTCTATAAGTTCTTGCATTAAAAATGTAGTATTTCATGAGCCAGGAAACTATTTCAAAAACAAATGGTTGTATGCTTCTGTTTGAGGAAGACATCCTCAAGTGGAAAAATAAGTCAAGTTATTTTCATTATCTTTAAAATGGAGAAGAACTATATCATGAAAAAGTAAAGGGGCACTGTCTCCCTTGGTTGCCCTAGAATTCCTATATGAGAATAATTGAGATTGTCTTACTTAAGGCTGCTATAGTTCCATCACCCCACTAAGGCTCAGCAAAGCAAAAAGAATGTACAGCAAAGAAAGCAGCAAATGTTTCTGTCCCCTACTAAGCTCCTGCTACAGGACTAGAGAGCACAGTCTTTTGGATCCCAGGATATCTCATGTTTCTGAAAGTGTATTTCTACTATTGCAAAGGGCCCCCATCCCAAGGCAAAGCCCCAGGCTTCCCATATCACAGCCTCCTCACTCCTGTTGCAGATGTCCTCTGATCACTTTCCAATCTTTTTTCTTCCCTCGAGGACCCACCCTTCTTTCCAAGTCATTCAGTCCCTGAACTGCTCACACCTCAGTCTACCACTCTCCCATCTCAGACACGTCTGCACTCTTATCAAGCCTCACCTTCTCCATCCTGTTCCCTCTCACAGAAGAGCTGGTGCCTAACATAACAGATCACTTTTTGGATGCCAGCTCTGACCAAGTAAAACACATGGCCCAGGATATTAATTAGACATGCCTTGTTCTTCACAAATCCAAGTAGCTGCCCTTCATCTACATATTGTCTTCTAAGTCTGCCCTTATGTTCAAATTCTTGTGTATTGCTTCCATGACTATTTGTTCCATAATTTATGCAGTGATTAAAATTACATAGAAAGATTGACAATTTCCTAGCTACTCTTTCTCTAAGGCATGGACTGTTCTCCCCTATCATCCCTGAACTTCCAGATAGAACTATATAGATTACCAGAGCTGGGATTTTTTAGTCACACCATCCCATCATCTTAAATGTGTAACCAGGACCTCTGACAGACTGAAGGGCATTGCTGGCTGCTAGCATGAACAGCTGGGTTTAGTTGGAATTGAATTCTTCATTAATTACAACCAGCTTCCAAGTGAACACACACAACAAAGTTCAGGGATCAGGAAAATAATTAATTACCTTCTTATTAAAAACCAAGAAAACAAAAAGCCAAAATAAAGTTCAGATAGGCTTGGAAGTAGGACATCTTACCCTGTTTTGTCTTGGGTTTTTTTCAAGGCAAAAAGAAATCATTGGATTTAGAAAAGTTTCTTCTGTTATCCCTATTTGTATTGCACCTGGCAGATGGGAACCAACGATAGTTCCAGACTGACATATTTAACTTTTCATTCTGGATGATACAACAATTACAGGGAAGCAAATGTTACAGCCAAGGTACATCACTGCTCCAAAGGAAAAAAACACTTCATTCTTGGGTTTGGTAATTCAGAATGCAGGGAACTTCCTACACCCATCTTAGTCCCCTTCACCTAAAAGGGACTAACTTTTCCAAATGAAGCTTTGTCTACCAATCCTGCCCAGGATAACAGGGTGGTACTTTTATCTTTCTGGTACACCTCTAGCAAGAATAAACTACCAACTCATAAATGGCTAAGATCTAACAGAAAGCTGGGAAGAAGAGCAAAGCCAAACTTTCAGGTTAGACATATAACAGTGATAGCTCTTGATATTAACAGGCAGAAGTAAAATTACTGTGTCAGAATAATTCTGGGCACAAGCAAACACACGCTTAGTATCATTGTGTTATGCTAGTATCCTCTTGTATTTATTTTGTCTGTAGCAAACCTAAAGATGTGGACTGCATTATAAGTAGACTGTTTCAGACTTTTCTGCCTATCAATCACAGCTGGATTCTTAATAACAACAACATCTAATTTTATAGCTGCTATCGAGTTGTGTATCTGTGTAATTTTGTTGTATTTTCTGATGTTTTTCTGTTCTTGCCTAATAACACGTCAAGCTGAGCTTAAGGAGGGCAAAGATTAGAGCATGAAAGGAATTTTTCTGCTGCACATTTTAATATAATAATTGGTAGTTAAACAATATAGTACATTCTAGAATTGTGATTAGTCAGCAATATTCACTCATTCATTGTTGTAAGCAGTACTAAAGAGAAGATTTTAACGTAAGTAGACACCCTCTCAAAACCCAAGCGTTTCTGTTATAGTCTGCAGTGCTCTGCTCCTCACTGGAAAAGCATGCAGATAAACTACAACCAAACCAAATACCTTAGACAAACATCAAAAATAGCTTTTCTTTTCCACACTGCATTTAGCTGAGTGATTCAGGTTGATACTCCTGCACCAAGACACAGCTCTATCTACATTGAGGTCTTCACAAACTATCAGTGAAGTTACATTTAAATCCATTCCCCTTGTTCACTCCCTTGAAGTCATCGTAATTGTGTCATTAATATGTTCTCCTAAGAAACAGATTTTGTGATGCCATTTTCCCTATGTTATGAGGATGAGGGAGAGAGTAAGAGGCTGAAGTTTTAGCGAGTAATCTTACTCAGCTATTAAAAAAAGTATGTCAAGAAAAAAAATATGTCTTCCAAAGCAAATTAGTTTGCTTAATGGGAAGAAGCAAGAGATAGGTTAGGGATTTCAGGAAAAAAAAAAGAAAAGAAAATGCTTTCCTCAAAGTTAACTGAAAAGGAACCAATCTGCCATAAAATGAAATCACGTCTCATCTTTATTCACGATATATTCTAGTTTTATTGTTAACAACCTGACCTAGTATGCCTGACACTTTTTATATATTTTGTTGAGAACGATTCTGTTAAATCTCCAGTCCACAGACTTTTTTCTAACATAGATGAGTGGAAAATCTGAGAACAGAAGCCACTGAATACAGAAATAGTAGCTGGCTGACAGTAATGGCAACGTTATAACATGAGTAGCAACTCAGGGTACATCATGTTCATGTTCTCTATACCACTCAGAACAATGGATGCATCAAGAAAATATGATCTCATCACTTGAGAGCATGCATCAGGTTAAAGGGTGAATTTAACCAACCTCAGGTACATGATTTAAGTTTGAGATTATGAGGAGTGAGGATCTAAACCTACATCTTTGAAATCAAAGTTCACAGAACAATAACAAAGAACTGATTTAGAACATTTTGACTATTTCCTCAGGGAAAACACAGCTCAATCAAAAATCAAAAGGAACATTTTGGTTAAATCAGTTCTTTTACCCAAAAAGTTTTTTTAGATGGAGAGAAAGGGGAATGCATCTAAACAGCTTCAAATGAATCCCAGTCTTCTTGCTCAATTTTTTCACTTTCTCTGTGCTTACAAGCAACATTAAGAAGCATAAACCAAAATATTCAGTCCCAAGAGATCTAAAACAAAATACATATCTTTCAAAACTTTATATGCCTCAGTATTAATTCCGAGAAGGAAAAAAAACAACATTTAAAATCCTTCATAGAATGGAATTTTTCACTTACAATAGATTTTTCCGGCAAAGTCCATTTGCTGAGAGCTGGTAGCAAAACTCTGCACTCCATAAAATTGTAGGCTACTCACACATTTGGGAGTGGCAGATTTACTGAAATAACAAACCAAAGAAGGGACTCAGTAAGAAGATATTCTCTTTGCCTGGGAAGAATTAGGAAGAAACCAATAGGATGCAAGAAACATCACTGAGCTTTGTTCAGTTTCATTGCAAATCCCAAAACGGTGACATTTGGGAAAGATTCAGGTAAATACTCAGGTTTTTCAGATGTGTCCTTAGTCCAAGTCTTCCTGAAGGCTCTTCATTGTGATGGCAAACCTGAATCAGGGTCGGTCTTGCTGAAGTAACAAAGCTACCTTTGGATCTTAAGGAAAAACGAGCAGCCCTTCAGGTTAAAGGTGTAGCAGAGTATAACTGGTGCTCATGGATTATTTATTTTTATTTTTTTTTGGCTATAGATTTCCTCTTGCAGCAGAGCAGGTGGAATGAGAAACATACAGTAAGAAGTTTGCAGTCACTACAGAATTTGTTCCCTCCTTGAAGAAGGGAGGTGCAGAGGCGATGTGACAACCTCACCTTCCCTAATACCGGTTACTTGATTCCACAGGAATGAAAGGGTTACATTTTAAGCAAAGGCCTGACATGATTGATGTGTTTGGAAGCTCCACATCTTCCATGTAGTAATGTAAAATCCCAGACACAAATTCTTTAGAATGTTGCTTTAAATATTACCATAATATTATCATGTACAGTAAAACAGCCCTGTTCAATGTATTATCGAAGGATGAAGAGGAATGTATACTTTTCTTTCCCTATAAGCCTTATATGAGCAATTTATAAGGTAAGGTAAGTGTCTTCAAAGTCACTGGCTGTTCAGTATGAAAAAGTAAAAACAAATCTTCTGATACTCTGAATCTGAGTCCATTTGAATGAAGTCAGAGGGATTTGCTGATTGAGATTCCAGTACTGAAAAGCTGGGTCAAATTAAGAGGAAACGTGGAAAGAATCAAACATGCAAGGCCAAAATCCATTACACCCAATTACTGTATTTACCTCAGTGAAGAATTTTCCTCATAAACTATTGATTTTTGCCTTCTTCACCAAAAGAAGTTCTCTTTTACTTATAATTCAAAAGCTGTGATAAAATGTGACAGATTATTGCCAATTATATTCATTTGCACAGCATTAACCTCAGTTGAGGAGGGAAGATCTGTATATTATCAAGCTATAAGAATTCAAAGTAAGATCTTAAAGTTTAAAAAAAAATAAGGAAAGAAGGAATCAATTCATTATCATTCTCAGGTTACAGATAAAACCTGGAAACAACACTATATGATGGCAACTGCTACAGCCATACAAACGAATGATTTTACAGTCACCTGAAGACCTGGGTCTTCTGACTGTGATTCGTGATCAGTTCTGAAGTTAAGCCACAGGTGAATTGAGCCATTTAAGTGATACTGCTATATGGAAACACATTGCCTTATTCAGCCTTAAAGCTGAAGACATTAACCTCTTCAGATGCCATAGCAAATCATAATTCTCCATTGAGTTTATTAACATAAACTCGATCTGGAAACAATGTATATTACCTGCTGTGAACCAAAGCACTCTAACAATGTACAGACTCTGTTCAGTCACTGCAAAATTCTCACCAGTTACCAACTGGCTATTGTCCACTGCTTATAAATAAAACAGCAATTCAATTACTTCTTTTTGTTTTAGCAAAAAGAAATTGAAGACAACAACAGAACTATTTTCAGCCTATCTCAGGACATGGCATTACCATTTTAATAAATCTATAGCCCAGACCCAATAAGATTACTAGTTTTGTTTTGTTTTTTTTAAAGGTGCTATTTAAAAAATAGTACTTAACCACAGAGGAAATGATAGTGTTCAGCCACTACCTGGATCGTCTAACTTTTATTTCAAGTGTTTTCACATCTAAGTGCAGTCAGACTCAAAAGTCTGCAGATGTACTGCTGAAGACCTTAATAAGTAATTTAAAATCTGCTCTGAAATATTTCTGGTTTAGATTTGTCATACGATACTGTGATAATCTTTATATTTCTACATGCTAAATACCCTATAAGTAGTGAGTAGCTTGAGAATAGCTGTCAGGTCCTTTAAGTTCTAGCTCTCTGGATTTGCATCCCTTGAAGTGTTCTCCAATTCCTGCCTTGCCTCAATCACATGGCTCTACTTTCTGGAACAGCTTTGCTCAGCTAATATTCATTATTGTGGGGTATAGAGTGTCATCCATTATTACTGAGAAGACCCATTCTCCTCTAAAATAGAAAACATTGTGACAGATTTTATTTTTATTGAGAAACTATTATTGCTAAACTACTTGGTAAAGTATCTTGTAGAGCTTTAGAAAATACTGTTGTTCAGTGTCGATATTTTCTATGTACAATATGTTTCTATGTAAGATTTTTAGTCCTGGGAAAACTGTAGTGCCTTTGAAGACTGACTAAGGGAAGAGTTTAATGGTGGTTTTTTTTTTTTTGTGGAGAGGAAATGAGGACATTTGGTAGGTACTTACTGTTTCTAGGAAAAAAAATAATTTCCTGACCTGATGAATTTACTGTTGCAGTGACTCCAGACTCAACTGTTCATAGAAAATTATCCCAATTGTTATGCCTGTTTTAACGATTATTGTGTACTTAAGCAGATACAACCACTCTGATGAATCATGATAAAATGTAGTGGTATCATCACTGTGCGTTATGCCATGATGGGAAGCTGCTCCTCTTGAGGTAGCAAAACAATGAGGACACATCACAAAGCCACTTCATGGTTTTGTCTTATAACACATGAATACAGCTATTCAAAATTCACTTTCCAGTGCTAAGCCTAATATGCAAAGTCTTGACCAGATATTCCTATTTTCAAGAAAGAAAAAAGAGCAAAGGAACAGGGCATAAATTGCAGTGACAGAATGGAAAGACTACTACCATTAAATGTCTTGATCATTCTTTCAAAGGAAGTCCATTATTTCTGATTGATCTGACTTCTCAAAAGGACTTCTTGGCCTTATTTGAGGCCCTGAAGTGATGAAAAACTTACATGACTTATAAGTTGTCCTAGCAACCATTTGCACTTTACTCCTATATTAAGTCTATCTTCAAATTCTAGCCACTAAGTTACATTACATGCTCTTAGAGGTCTTTTCCAACCAAGGCTATTCTATGATCCTTACCCTTTTCTAGCATGTCTTCTCTCCGTATGGATGTTTTAGAGACTGTTAAACTCATGTCTTAATTTTCTTCCAAATAACCCAAGCCTTTTCCATATCTAAAATCACTGCTATTGCTGAAGCTGTCCAGTTACTGGAGTTTTTAAAGAACTTGTCTCCACATTGCTACTCCTCTTCTAAATGCCATATGCAGGGAAAAGAGCATCTATTATGCCACATGCAAAGAGCCTCTAGTTGCTTTAAATTAACATCCCTTCTTTATCAATAAACTTCAGTGATGCTCTGATGAGCTGTAAAAGGTCATAAGGGGGAAAAAAAAAAAAGTGGCAGAAACAATCAGGGATTACACAAAACAGAGAAGCTGTTGTGAGGGACAGAAAACATCTGTCAGCCAGCATGTGTGGTCCATTTGGCTGCAGGGAAGTAGTGCCCATGGTAGCGGAGCAAAGAGGACACCTGGGCAGTGGAACAGTCCCATACAAGTAGGTCTCCCAGGAAAGAATGCTTAGATGAAGAAAATGAAACTGAAGAAGTCATGGGGGCAGAAAATAGTTGTAGCCTTGGTGGAAAGTTACATCCAGCTATCTAAGATCCCACAATTATAAATCAGAAGCACATGAACCCAAGCCTATTAAATTGTTTTCTTCCAGATGAGTCTACCCATCCATTATTGTAAACCTGATAGGGAAAAGGTTGGGCTTCCAAAGAGCTGGTCTTCTGGCACCTGGAGAAATACAAAGGAATGCAGGGACAAAATATAAAAAAAATACACCAACCCAAGAATGGTAAATAGTTCCAATGGCCACATGTGCAGAGCAGTAACTGCAAAGTAAGGCAAAAGAAGATGAACACATACACATCTATATATCGTTGGACTCCCCATAAGACATATGTACTTATGCACATTTGGAGAGAGCACAAAAACTTGACGGGTACAGGATTAAAGAGTCCCTCAAGAACATATATTAACTGGGAAGCATTCACTCAGCTTCTAAAGATCTAGTGCTTACTGCAGAAAGGAATATTGAAGCATGCCTTAAGCATGATCTAAAATGAAATGTTGGAGAGGATTTTATGAAGAAACAGCATTACCAGGGACTTGACAGTAAAGCTCTGAATGCCTCTTTGGCAGCAAAACCAGGTCCTGAAGTCTTTTAATTTTTGTCACCATTGAAACCTTTTTCTATTAACCAGGTGTTCTTCACTCAAAGTCCAAGCAAGCCAGCCTTTTAAAACCTTTTTGACCTGACCGTGGTGCTTTAGGACCAAGATGCAGCAGACAATTCGAAAGAAAAGGTCCTTTTGTTAATGAATATCCTAGGAATCCCTTTAAGCAAATGTCCTCTCTGGTTCTGCAAATTGCTCAACTTTTGTCAAGAGGAGAACAGCCTTTTCCATATATCATTTAGCCTTCTGTACTGAATCAGCAAAGCTTGGATGTGGCAGACTTTTCTTCCACGGACAAGCCTTCATCTACTCCACATACACAAGGAAAACGAACAACTCTATTACATGTTTTGACATCTTGTAAATAGAAGGCAACAGGGAGATTAGACAAGACTTATTTCACAGAAAACCAACAGCATCCCAAAGGAAACCAAGAAGGGTCAATGCAGAATAAATAGGAACTTTCTCTATGATTCTTGGTCTGATAGTTCTTGAATTTAATTGAACATAATTTACATTTTGATTTAACAGAAACACATTTTATAGATTTGCAGCAAATCAAACTGAGCTGTGCTTTTTTTCCTCCTCTGTTGTTTTGGTGTGGCCCTGGACCTATCATTCTGACACCTTTAGAAAAAAGATTAGAAAACTGAAGGTCAAAAACTATGTTTTTTTTCCCTGAGAATGTCAATATTTTTTAAATATCTTTTTTAAATGATGCCTGTTTAAGGAAAATACTATATGCCCAACAAACCAAAAATTCATAAAGGTAACAACAAAATATTTTTAAGCAGATAGATTTGACAGATTTCTATGAACACAAAAGTCCTCATCTGTTTACTTTGTATCATGCCAGATCAGTTTTGCTAATAAAATATTTTATTTCCTGAAGCTACGGATGCATTCTCTTTCACCACAGGATGTATACTGATTTTTATGTGCCAGTTTATCAAAGCCAATATGTAGGCCTGCCCTTCTGAAAAGATAGCAAGATGTGGATATGAAAATTAAAGCAGCTGAATGTGACAAAAAGGAGAGATAAAGACGACAAATTTTAAATGCTTGGAAAATTAAAGAGCACAGGAACAAGGACTTCAAAGCACAGGAGAGACTGCCCTGTTTCTTGTGCCGGAAAAGACATTACTTCTTCCTGAGAATGTAAGATGGACCAACAGCTCATTCACTTGCTCAGGCCAGATAGGTGGGTGCTGAACAGGAGCTGTGTCACTGTCACACTCCTAAGGAGCAATATCACCTGCCATTGTCAGCAAAAGTGACTGTTCTCCTGCTTTCTTCGTTGTTTTATGTTAAAATGGTTAAAACAGGGCAACATCTCCCAATTTTCTGAATACTGAGGATTTTTCAGAATCTCTTATTTTCCCTACCCAAACCTCTGCCTGCCTTTTACTGGGCAGAAAGGGAAGAGCAAGCTGGTCCTATCTGCCTCCGCCTACCTGCCAGAGCTGACACTGCTCCATCACCTTGAGGTTAAAAAAATAAGGAAAAGCAATGGGAGAAGTTTTACTACTCCATTAAAATGGTTATCTCTTGCTGTGCTGTGAATAAACGAGTTCATTTGGAAATTAGTCACTGTAGCAGACTGAGTATGAGAAAAAGAGGCATGTGGAAGCTTCAAAAGTCATTAATGAAATGAGCAGAGGTGGACCCAGCTGGAGGTCTGAGCACCAATCATTCTCCATGATGATGACCACTGTCACCTGGACAAATAGTACTTGCAGATTAAGGACATGTACTTTTATGAAAATGCTTTGAAATTCTCATTTTAAACATGAGCCGAAAACAAAATTCTGAATTTCTTCACCTTTGAGAACGTAACGCACTACTTCAGCCAGTGTGAGTATATGAGAGCACTATAGGAGCTCTGCACAAGCCCAGTACAAAGTAGGCTGGTGAGCAACAGACCCAGTCCCGCACAGACGCAAGCTGACAAGAGAAACCTGGTAACATCTATTTAAACAAGTGATCTGTGGCTGTTGCAAGGAGCAGGTCAGTAGGTTCAAAGACATACAGAGATGTCAGCTCTCTGTTTTAGGAGAACAAGAGATACTTTAAAGAGCAAATAAGTGGTAATTTATAGAACTTTTCTTTTTCCAGTAAGTGAAAATCAGTTCATGCTGTAGTTCATCAGTGCATAAGCACTTCATTGGAAATAATTCTTTTAAAAGATGAAGATTTTCACTGGAACCAACTGTGAGTGATGTGCAATGGTGCTTACACTGCAGTCTCCAGGCAGAGGGCAGCTGGCATTAACCCATTGCCATACAAAATGCAGCCTGGCAAAATAACGCCTGGGCAAGGAAAAGGGGCAAGGGAGAGCATCCCACATGTCTCTGCTAAATAGAACTTGGGAACTGCTGACCTGTCTCAGGACAGTTTCCTGCCTGAGCTCTGTTCATATCCTACCAAATTTAGAGAGTAAAGTTACATGGAAAACAAGAAGAATAAAATAGCAAGGGAGGAGCACCAGCAGTGAACAGTGAGTCCAATGCAGTATACTTCTTGCCATATTAAGCATGTTAAAGGCTGAAGTAGAACTCATTGGCCTTCACTGGCTTCAATGAGCTTTTCATCAGCCCCTTACTGCAAATGTGGTTTAAAATGACAAGGAAATCGCAGAAGCAGTGACATTATATAGTTGTGTTTAGAGATAGGATATGGTTTGTAAATACCTTGTATTGCTTTTTGCAAATATCTGATTGAATTAAGAAGTTGAATAAGCTTGAAATGTATCTATACATTATAAATATTCTGCTAAAGAAGCTGACAGTGATTGTGTGACTCTAGCAACAAGATAATCAAGTCCACTTTAGGCACTATTCACAGGCAGTCATATACTGAGGATCAGGGGTATAAGTCAGTATAGGTTCACTGATATCTAGAAAATGAGGACAATTAACATCAGCTGAGGACTTGCTCATGGTGAGAAGTATTCATACATGGTCTCATGTTTCTCCCAACAACATCAGCAGCAAAATTAAACCTTCACAGGGAACATTATTAAACCTGGAGTCCTAAAAATTTTCCTTCAGGATAGAGCAGGGAACATGTACACCTGGCTTTTTTCTGACATTATTTTATGCCTTTTTTATTGGTCTTTCACACAAATGTACTGTGGCAAAAATGTCTTGTGACAGACAATTCAACAGGGCCTGAAATCCAGGACCTTGGTTCATTTGTCTGTACCCAAGTTAACCAAGTTACACTGGCAGACATGACAGAAGGATACGCTGTGATGTTTGGTGTCGAAACTGCTTGCAGAAAAAGTATGTCAATGTCTCAAAGTAACAGAATTAGGAAGAGGAAAAAAATTAATAAATCACAGTATAAACTCTACCCCATCTTACAACTATGCAGGAGTTGCAAGATCGTCACCTTCAACTGGTTAATTTGGGAAAGGCAACCTATTTACTGTGTAGGCTGATTCAACACAGATTTTGTTTTGCCTTGATTCTGATGGCTTCAAGTTTACTAGATAAAGTACTTGCATATAAATATGAGATACAGGACATGACTATTTTGGGCATCAGCCCTAACAATATCACTGCATTCATATATTTTATAGACTGTGTGTCTAATAATTATGTTTCTTAGTCACACTGTTTCTGCTAGGAGGCTGACTCTCCTAGGACGATTACAATTTTCAACTGCCAGTTTGTTCCTGATCCATTTATGGTCAATTTTTCCAGACTTTCTGTGCCCTAAATTACTTCTCTCTTGTTTACCCCCAACAGAGATCGCTCACATCCCTTCTCAGACTTCATTTTACCAGAGCACACATGAAGTGCCTTCAATCTTTTTGTGCATGATAGGCTCTTCATTTGCCCAATTCATCTTCCCAGCCCTCTTTGCATCTGTTCTGACACATTGGTAGCTCCCAGTCAAATGATGTTCAATGAATGTACACAGATTTTCCCTCTTTCCCAGATTTCCCTTTCCCAGATTTTCCCCAGGCGTCATCTCCACTTGTTTCCACCCAAACTAGTAGCAAAAATTCTGTTAATAAATCCCTCCATGCATGACCCTGTGCTTTGCTCTATTAAATTTCATCTTATTGCTATTACTTTAGTACTCAAGGTCATCCAGTTCTTCTGGTATGGTATTTCAGTCTTCCTCTGTATTGACGATGTCTCCAACTTTGTGCGATGAATTTATCTAAAACGCTTCTATGTTTTCTGCCAAGTTTATTAGTGAAAGTATTAAGTAAGGCCTACGCTTAAGGAATTCAGTAGTAATCAACCTTCAGTCCAACAGTTTCCTTTCCAGATCAATCTACTGTTATTTCCCTTCTAGTCATGACCGATTTTTGCCTTTTCTAGTTTTAATAACTATCATTGTGCCATTGTCTCAAACACTTTACTGAAATACAGGTAATTAGACCTAAAGAATTTTACATATCTAAATTTTAAGAGTGAAAAAGTTTCATTAATTTTGTATCATTTATCTTTTGTAAGTCTTTACTGCCTTCACTCACTGGATTTTAATCTCTAAAAATTTTCTGCTAAGTCTTTCATGCAAGTACAGCCCTTTTTTAAATTTTGTTTTAAGAATGAAGGACCTACTTCCATATCTACAGTAATGTAGTGGAGTCCCCATTTTCATAATTGTTTGGCAGACAGAACTCTTTTTTTTAATCTATTTTAGTGCATTGCCAGTTTAGTGAGGTCAAGGATGCATTCATTTACAAGTCAAAAATTCCAAAACAGACCCTACAAACAAATAGTCATGTAACACAGAGACAAGAACACAGATTCATTCCTTTCCTGCCAAACACATCAGTTCTGGCTTGCTACGTTGCCTCTTCAGGCTTTTTTTGCTAGCTTAAATGATACAGGAGGAGACAGCAGTTGGAAAAGCAGAGAGAGACATTTTGCCCTCCATAGTGTGGATACATGAAGACTAGAAAAAACCTAGTCAGTTCTGGATCTAAGTTGTCATAGGCCACCAAAAATTCCAGATAACCAGCAACATCAGAGATGCAGAACAATAAAAACTGATGTATTACCATTGACTTCAACAAATGGAAGTGCAAATCTGTAATGGACACAACTATACAGATGAACTTCTATTGTTTCTTATGAATCCATATAATTTTACCTGCCTGAAAGGCCACTATCCACTTTCCCAATGGATTTATACATAATGCAGCTTAACAAGGCAAAAGATTTTCTCTGATTCTTTCAAGTCTGACCAATCGTTCTCACAAAGGTGAAAGATAAATATGTTGGGGCATTAATAGAATCAAGCAAAATAATGCGTCACTTTCTGAACTAGAGAGTATACTTTGTGCAGGCTAACGGTGTTCAATTTCATTGCTGTCAAGGATATTTCAACATCATATTTACTATAACAACCCCTGAAGATACTCTTCCTGACAGTGAAAGTTAGTTCTGTGCTTCGAATAATACTTTCTTAATAATGCTAAAAAAGTGCAGGAGATTAACATCTTAGATAGGTAAGAGCTAAACACAAATTGCACATGCAAAACGGGTGAAAAGAAGCCAGCTAATTCAGGATCCCATCTAACCAACAGAATACTACACTGTCAACTAACCAAATACAAACTGAAAGTCATACATCTTCAAAATTAGGACAATCCCTCCCTGGTATGAACCGTACAACTGTTACTGAGAGTTTCTTGCTTTGACTGAGCCCTTCAACAAAACATCCTTTGCACTAGCTGTTCTCCAGGCTCACAATATCAACATTACCCTGAGAAAATCCTTACTCTCCCTACCGCCCAGCACAGCTGCATAACAGAAACGTTGCATAGATCAGCCAAAGACATTATAATGCAATGTTGTTTAGATGCCAAGATGTCTACAACATGCATGGTCATCTTAACATGCTTGTATTGTTGATAAAGCCTTTACTAGCTCTTCTAATCACAGCACCACAATGGGGATAATTAATGGGGAAAAACTGAGCTGTTACTTACAACAGTGGCCGAAAACAGAAAACTAAACTGAGTATTCAGAATTTGACAGGAAATATAAGGTGGTAGAAATTGCCATGATGCATTCCCCAGTTCACACTTATTTTGCAGGCTTGACTCCCAAGCATAATTCACAATCACACCAACACTCTTATTGAATCTGAGAAGGATAACTCTATTGCACAATAAACTCGTGAACTAAGAAATTCTGCATCCTCTCAAGGTTCTGGATCATTCATCTAAGAAATGTTTCATTCACTTACACCACTTTCAGGGTTAGGACCATAGATTATTAATCATGTATCATTTTTAACAGGATACAGTATTTCTCCCCAAACCTGTTTTCAGTGATGCAACATTTCTAATTTTAGTATTAATTTTAAATGAGTTTCAGTTACCTAGTGGCCTTAAAGGTTGGATAACTGCTGGATAGTCTGGACAATTAAGACTCCATCCTCCAAAAACCCACATAGATCAGAAATTGTTTTTGCAGGGCCATAGAGGACCATGTCTTATACTAAAGTCATTGGATTATTATGGGCAGGAATAGCCTCAGAGCCTGATTTGCCACCTTCACATATGGCTCTGAGGCAACTTTGCTACCATTTTAAAAGTAAAGCCACCTGTAATCTCAAACTTTATGCTTGAGCATATTCATAAGAAGCCTGACCTAACGCTGGCACTCCACATCTGTCCTGACCACTTCCATTCAGCCCATCTACCCCTGGGTCAATACCACATGAGCAACTTCAGGAAACATTCTTGGTGAGTCCTTATGTCTCCTGTCACAAGAATGGCTAAGGCAGTAGCCAGTTCAGGTTTTGGCTATTTTACAGAAGTTTTTCAACAATCCTCAATAGAAAACCCAAGAAACAAATATAGCAAAGACAATAACGATAGAATACCTGCAACTGAAACGTAAAACAGCTAACAGAGTAGATTCCTGGGAACAATTTACCACCTCCAACTGTCTTCATTGCTAGACTTGTGCAAGGATTACCAGCCTTGACAGGGGAGAGCGCCTACATGCTCAATGTTTCCACAATATGAAGCAGAAGGCAAACCTAGCACATGACTGGTTTATGTAATTCCAGTGGTAATTGTACAGTAAGCCTAATTACTACAAGGTTATTCTAACTAATGATTTTACGGTACACCTGATTACGACAAGAATGACTAAGTTGCAGTAATGTGGTAGATCAATGTACTACACTGCATAGTAAAGAGAGAAAAGGTACAGATTTTGTGATGAGACAGAAAGGCAAGAGATACTGTTACCTGACATTATTGTTGGATTGCTACTGGTAGCAAGACTTTCTCTCTAAGGGTATTGACAATATACCCCTTGCTCATCATCCTATTCTCAGAGTTTTGATTAGGTGAGGTGGAAATCAGATTAGGAAGCCAGCGTGTCTGAAAATGGTTTGAGGATGAAAAAATAATCGGGATGAGGCTGAAGAATCATCAACAACAAGGAGGAAAAGGAAGAAAATGCTTCTGCTGCAACTACCCTGCAAGGTATGTTCCTACAACTATCCTCAAAGAGATCTGATGCAGGGAAGAGACAGGAACTCATCTGAATGCCTCAGCATGATTGGGCCAGAGTTGCCAGGGAAATTAAAGAGCCTGTAATTAAATAATTTGTATGTTTTCTTTCTTCTTCACAGTAAAGGAGCACATCAAAGTTTGTAAATTGAAGAGAAGGAAAAAAACTAGTAAGAAAAATCACAAGGCACACAGAGGTCTGGAGAGTCAGATGTAGTTTCTAAAACATTAATGAATTTGCCCTTAATTCATCACCTTTCTTACACCTGCTTTTACCTCCTGTTCGCACATTTCAGATACAACTTTGAGATTCCTTTCAGCACAACAGAAATGCAAGAGTGAAGGTGTGCCCCAGACAGCAAAGCTGGGAACAACATGTTCTGCTCAAGGGCAGTAAAACTTACATTGGTGGGTGTCACATTTCTTGTTTTTGTAGTCATTATCATACACTTGTACTGTGAGATCCTCTAATTACCTGAAATCAAGGCCTGTTATATAAGCATTTTAAAGTGTGAAATAAGCCATAATACTTGAGTTATAAAACCTTGCAAATCTAAATAGATAGAGGGTGCAAGGGAAAAGAAATTAGAGGGTCTTACTAAGCTTCAGAGCAAGAAACAGAAGCCCAGTTTCTGAAGTGCCCGTCCTAACACACCACTCACTACTGGGAAAACCACAAGCAGTTTACACGAGCACTGAGTGCTACTCATGGTAACAGTTCAAGCCTATAAAAGCTGGTGTTTAAAGGACAGTATTTGTCCTGGTAGATAACAGTTTCTCACCTACCATACAAGACACTAGAACACAACAATAAAAGTGTGTGAAAAGTTGTGAGAAAGCAATATTGAAAAAATACAGATTTCAGGGTATTCTATGTTTCCAGCCCTCTCCCCTCTTGTGAACTGAAAGTGTTTCAAGTAGAGAAGTTTAAGCCCATTCACTTTATGTTTTCATCCTTTAGATACCCTTTATTTTCCTTTTCATTTCAATTTTCTCCCCCTTCCCAAATTATATTTATGCTAATACAGTTGTACCATCCCCTAGATTATTCTGCAGTAGCTCACAGGTTTTTTTGCTGTTTCCATTTTAGTATGTTTTTTAATAATTCTGATAGCTTTGTTTAAGCTTTTGACAGATCTTTGCTCCAAACATACAAATTTCAGGTTGATATCACGTTGCACTTGCATATGGTAAATCATAATTATTGTTACCCCTGCAGCCGTTAATAAGTTTAGGTCAGTGATGAGACTTTGACCTTTGGAAAAAGCCCAACTCAAAGTCAGCCTATCTGGGCACAAGAGCTTCTGTGTTTGTCACGTATTACTTAAGAACACTAACCAAATATCTCCCAGAGTAATATGACCTGTGGTAATATAGATTTTCCTCCTAACCATCAAGGACAAATATTTATGAGAACATTTTTTTTGGTTCCACAGAAAGTAACGAGCATTCTTCAAATGTATACTTGCAGCCTTGAAAGATCTTTAATCAATAAGGATCTGAGCTCCTGCAATACCATATTATTTTTGATGCAAAAGTAGCCAATGTTGCCTTTGTTATAAAGCACCATGTTTTTTTTTCCTTGTCCATATTCTGCCCTTTGATTTTTATGTTCAGGTAATCTTACCCATCTCACCCAGTTTCAGTAGTGCCAGCCATGACTTATGTCTTCAGGGATTTGGCATTCTACAGCCTGTCTACTGATAAACCACAAATATATTTATATAAAGTTCTCCATATGTCTCTGTGGGTTAGATTTATCACATATGTATGCCTGGATGCCAGATAAAGAACAATTTAGTATATATCAGAATTCCCCGTGTATCATGTTTCCCCCTCACAACACATTTCTTTCTAGTTGCAGGTCTACTGGAGCAACAAGAAAGTACCAAGGGAGCAGAAGCAAAAGCATTATTAAAGATGTGTTGCATTTAAAGGTCGACACTGTAGGCACGTGAAAACCAGGAATGTGGCATCAACTTCTTAGTTCCCACTTCTGACCTATGACTGATTTTGTGTGTGTTATCTTAGGGCACAGCATAAGTTGTAACCATTTGTCACATATGGCTAGTTTTGAAAGGGAGCAGATTAGCAAAAACACTAGTCATACATGTGAAAGTTTGGTATGGGTATTTCTTTTTGTCAGATCTTTTTATTAGGCTGAAGATTTCACTAAGCATTTCATTTTTATTTATATATTTGTCTTCAACTAAAATTATAACTAACTTGTAGAAACATGCAACTGCTGTCTTCTGCCCTATAGAAAATGATTTTTAATTAAGCACATTCAGAGCCAGGCAAAGCTGTGCTAATGATCTGAATAGGTGTTTGGTGGGACTGCTGAATCCAGCAAACTGGTGAAGTATACTTGTGTTCTTTTAAGATGATAATTCAGGAAAGAGTGCGTTGGGACAAGCAGCACGTGTGTACTTAGCCTGGGAGCTGAATAGATGCTTTTCCTTGTGAGGCACACAGCAGACATTCAGAAGAACTGGAGAATCCTCATTCTATGGGTTTAGCTGGATCCTGAAGAGAAGATAAAAGGTCCCTAAATGCAGAGCTCTTGTCCACTGCTAACTTCAGAAGGTGGGCAGTGATCTCCAGGGAGGACAAGTACAATCTGGCTTCTTAGTCATACTCTGTGGCCTGGACTAGAAGTATTTCTGACCACAACAAAACCTATGGAGTCTCTTTTTGAAGTTGAATCGACACTGAAAACTGGCTTGTTACTTGAGTATCATATGCTTACACTCCCTGGAACTCCTCACATGAGCTCTGCCAGGATAAATTCAGTCCTGTGTCCCTGAGAGACACCCAAGCCTCACACAGCTTACATGAAAGCCCACTCCATTACTAAACAGAATTCCACAAAATGCCCAGCAGCAGCAGAAAACACACATTACCAGTCTTTAAAAGCACAGACAAATGAAAGAGCATTGCCGGTTTTTATTTTCACTGCATTTCACTGCCTTTGTTATGCAGAGAAATACTCAGTCCATCCATTGCAAGAGAATGAGGGAAAAGAGATTACCATGTACATAACCTTTAATGATAGAATACACATGTAATCTCTTACCCAAAACAAACAATGAGCTATTTTCCTATATGTTGTTTCAAACAGGTCCCAGTTTTAGCATTCCTAAACATCAGGTCCTCCTTCTGTGAGGAAACACAAGCTGAACTGGAATACTACAAGAGGTGTAAGAGAAGAAGAGGATGGTGTGCTAACATTCAATGGGGTAGAAACAAGCATGCTCATATATTGTCTGGGATTTAGTCTCCACCTCAGAAGTTGTTACACTTCTGTAATGGTGAAAAGGTCTATACTGTGCTCTATTAACGGAGAACAGAGACAGCAACTTTCATCCTGGTTTAAATTATTAATTGTTCATAACTGAATTGCAAAAAGAATATTGGATTTACTCTTTTTTCTCTTTTTACTCTGTGCTCAATCATTATCTTTATCAGAAAGGAGCTAGACAGAGAGCTGTTTTTTAACAAAGCAACTTCCTAATGAGAATTTCTAAAGAATCCCACTGCTTCAAAACGGAACTTACAAACCAGCGTCCATTTATTTAAGGAAAAAATTCCACAGAGAAAGATTCCTCTTTGATTAAAGATTGTAAAAGGCCGTCTATCATCTAGGTATAATAAGGAACAAAGAAGCTTTCAAATCTACTTCAAAAATATCTTTAATTTATCCCTGCCAGAAGAAGAAGAGGAGGAAAACACGCATACACCAAAAGTGAAAATTGCAGGTTCTGAATTTTTAACTAAGTATTGAATAACCAGTTTTTAGGTGGGAATTTATTACAACTGTCCTGTGTTTGTGAAGTGCAATACAGTAGCCTTATCAGAAGATCTGTTCTAACATGCATATGCCAGCAATAGCTAGTCTATAAGTACTAGCCCTCATCTTCACATTCACTGCATCTCAGCCTTATATTCCCGCTGCCTCCCTCATCTCCTACTGCATTTCAGCTTGACGTGTATTTCTTGCTTTATCAAGGAGTAGTAAGGGCATGCCTGAAGAAGTCTATCAGACACTCACATTCCAAAACTACTGATCCACAGGCAAAATAAGCATCAAAAGTAAGGCAGATGGAATAAGAGGCAGGGACAGATCAAGAGGGCACTACATCTATGCAGATCAGAAGCAGAATCCCCCAGCTCACATGCAGCTTTGCAGCTTGGGGTTTTCATTTACTGAGGTATCTTTCACCATTCAGAAGTTACTTTAGAGCCTGACTCCTCTGCAGAGCAAAGGCTTCAGACCACTTCATGTGTTTCAAGTGTTTTTCAGTCTGCCACTGTCAACAATATGTATCAATACTTGACTTCAAAAGTTCTTCTCAAGTTCTTCTAACAGGCAGGAAAGGAAACAAACAGCAAACTCAAGCACACAGGCACAGTTTGTCTGAAAACAGACTTTCATCATTTTAAAGGAAATAGAAGCTTCAGGTCTTTTTACAGCTGACAGAACTGGAAGAGGGAAGGCTGGGATTGCTGTTTATTCCAAGCATTGGACTTTTATTGGGTATTTAAACTGACAATGAAAAGCACTAAACATTGATGGAACAGACCACCAGATGAAAGGAGTATAATTTCTCCTAAATCAGTAAACCTGTACTGAGTTGAACTCATAAAAGAGAGAGTAACTATACTATTTGCTTCACAACAAATGATTCACTTCAGAGGAGGAGGAAGCAGGGGGGAAATGAAAAAATTAAAAAATGTAATACAACCTCATTTTTTGTAGTGGAATAACATTTCTAAAGCTACCAAAAAGCTGGGAGGGTCAGAGAGGGGGAAGGAAGGCAGGAAATTAACTTCAAACTCAAAATTAATACAGAAAAAAAAGAGATATTTTAAAACATTATTTTAACTCCTTATGATATATTGAGCTGTGGATCATGATTTTCAAATGTTAGCAACGATACAGAGCAACCTAAATTTCACCAGTGTTTTCTTCTGTTACATGTAAACTATCAATGGTTCAAAATCCCTACAAGTATCTACTTCTCTCCTAAAATCTGCCACACTCCTGACCTTTGTAACTTCTTGTGCCAAACTTTCTCATGGCTGTATATACATCATATAAACATGACTTATTTATGCAATCAAACAAGCTCTGAAGAGGAGCCCAGTAAGAACAAGTGAAGTTCAGATTTTCTCTTTTGGGAAGTTTTTGACATTACATTGCAGTAGTTAACATTTGTAGAAGAAAATTCTGAATTTCAAATTTTGAAGAAGAGACTGTGGACTGATATAATCCCAAATGCTTTGTTTTAAGTCACAAATCTACAGAAATATTGTTTGGATGTAACCTCTGGAGTCTAGCCTCCCACTTCAAATGGGACAGTCTTGAAAACCTCCACGAATGAATGTAACAAAGTTTCTCTTGATAAACTGTCCAACTGCTGCAGAAAATCACCAGAATACAAAACTGTAATATTCCAGAGTTTCTCATCATCTCACAGAAGTTTCTTTTCAGAGTCCAATGCCCCAACCATTGTCAGTAGTTTAGATCTCTGAAGGTGACCCAAGGTAAAATCTAATTTTGAAATCCTTAACCAAAAAACCCATTTTGTTTCCCCAGACAAAAATGTCCATGTTTCCGTGAATAAAGTGTTGCATAACAAAGCATTCACAAACCATCCACAGAATCATACTCAGGTGACCTGTCTGACCAATAATGGCAAGTGACATTCATGTTTGAGAAGTGTCTATTCTATTTGTTGAATTTTTTTTTCAAGAAAGAGGATCAAAATTAAATGAATTACACAGTCATTCAAACCAGAAGTGTGTTAGTAATTTGCACATATATATATGGAAATTATTCACCCACTTGTAGCCTGTAACATCACCACTATCTTCTATTTAAAATGAACAAAGGTCTCTATTATCTTTGTTAACCAAACTGTTTTGAATTATGAGTCTCTATAGCCATAAGCTATTGTATCTGCATCAGGCTAGAGCCTGCACTGAAACTGCACTGTCAGTATCACATTATTTCATGACATCAATGCCAGTGAAAATCACTGCTGATACCTCACCCTCATGTGCTCATAGCTTTCGCTCTTCAAAAAGCTATCACAGCCCAGTCTAGGAGCAAGAAACAAGTTATAGCAGAGATATAAACTAAGATCAAGGGCAAAAGCAAATGTTAAAGAGTACTAAACATATACCCCATGCTTAGGAATAGACAAGGCCTCTAGGAAGTAAAGGACATAAAATCAGAGTTGCACAAGTAGCTAAATCATTTAGAAGAACATGTAATTATAAAAAAAAAAAACTAACTAAATGACAGCAACAGAAAAACATTAGAGAGACCTGAGGAGCTCTTAGTTTTACTTTTTCAAATAGGAAACACGTACTATTATGAAGCAGCAAGCACACTGGCCAGATTCATCACTGTGTTATTCCACCCCTCTGCTGATGTAAACATTGGTAAGACCAGAACAGTAGCTGGGGGAATTGCACACCCTCAATTTTCTCCTTTCTGCTGGATGACTGCATAACACACTGTTCCCAGCTACTAAATTATTTACAATATCATCTGCTAACACCTGGAAACATATTTCTTGCTTCAGTTCAATCACTTGCATTTTATCCCCTCTCTTTAATTTAGTGGCAGAGGGAAAAAAATAAAAGCTGCCATTTCAAATGACTCCTTCAGATCATTTGAAATAACTTCAGTAATGTGTTACCTCAAAGCTATTTTTTTAAATAATTATTTCTCTCTCTCCCATACATTACAGGATGTAACAAAAAACCTGTGAAACTAGAAGCGTGTTTAAAGGCTGCGCTTCCTAAATAATTAATGAGATTTTGTTATGGTTAATAGAGAAAAACTCAAGGGACCCATAATGGCCCATATATCTGTGATATGCCTTTGTAAACTAGAATATATACTGCAGGAAAAAAATAATAGTAACGCTGCTCTATTATAAGGGGCAATTGTCTCTAGGGCTCAGGAGTCCCTAACAGAGAAAAGAGAGATGCCAGAGGACCCCTAGTGAAACATAAGCACTGGGCTAAGATCCTTGTGTCTAGATCCATGAGCCTTTCCTCTCCAAGCTTAAAAGACTAAACCAGACACAGCTCAATGAACATGCAAGAGTCAGGTTGACCAGGGGATAGACCAGAGAGATACACATCCCAGCTTTCATGCTGCATTTTCTGGAGTTAAAGCCCATTTTGGATAGTCTAGACAGTCCAGAAGTGAGGAGTCCTGAGGCAACTGATGTCCATTCACCTTGATGAGTGTGATACTGGGTTTTGGGGAGAGGTCTTCACACTGGTCTGTTAGGGCTTCCTGCCAGGCATCATGTCCCCACAGTTCTGCCAGTCAGAGTGGCCACATAAGAATGCCTGATTCCACTTTGGACCTACTCAGCTGAGTTTTTGAAGAGCCCAAAGTCTGGTGCTAGCCCAGATGATTCTGCTAAAGTGGGATTTTGCACTTTGTCTGGCTCTCTCCACTAGCAGTATGGGGGGAATGGTAAGCCAGCAACCACCAGCTGATAGACAAGATGCAGAGGCTCTTATGTTTCAGACAGTACAGCCAAAATCAGTAAAGGATGTCCACTCACAGCATGCAATTTCTCTAAATCATGCACCAGCCACACTTGACAACAGCTGCATGCTTTCAAAAGCATCTTTAATCAACAAACCTCTGCACTGTTAGTTGTTCTGGAGAACCACGTAAATTTTGGTCATAGGCCGACTACTGCTTTGGGTGTTGGGAAGACAGGGAAATCTCATTCTGCTCACTGGAAAGTGAAAAGAATGAACATTTGCAAAGGATGGCAGCAAACGAGAAGTTTGTATACTGGTTACCAACACAACAATTCTTGTCTGTACATCCCTCTCTGTCACTGTCATCTGCCAAAACACAACATCTCAGCCACAGCCATCTGTACATATAGAGAGTGAGGAGAGGGGACACAGCCAAGAGCTCATCCACACCAAGAGGGACAGAAATGCTTGCTACCAAGATACCTTGTCCTGTTCTTCAGTCACATTGGCACGCACAGAACTTCGGTACCATAGTTTCTTATTTGACATCTTTCAGCTCCTTTCTGAGACTGCTGAGGAGCATCCCTGTGACAAGCACTGAGTTTCAGCCCAGATCACATTGAGAGGAAGATAAAAAGACATCTCTGTCAAAACAGTGGCCTAGTTTGTCAAACCTGATGGCTTAACACAACATTCCAAAATCCATATATCTGACCCACATATGAAAACAGCCTGAAGCAGTTATTCATCACCTATAAACCATAAGAAAGTTAATGAGAGATAAAGAGGCCAACAGATGATGGTTGAATACTTGGAAGCTTGGGTATCTACTTAAAAGCCTGAATTTAAAGCAAGGATTTTTCAAAATATCAGCTTCTATTGACATAGTAACAAAGAGTGCTCCAAATTATGTCGACTTTCAACAAACAGCTTACAGCCACAGCTTTGACTTCAAAGTCTACCTGTTCTTACCCTGCTGTGGCAACACAGGACTCGAGCAGAAGAGGATGGCATTGCTCATCCAAACTCATGATGGAAGTTTGTACTGCGGTAGAAAATCGCAATGAACTCTCACCATTACGCAGATTACAGCAGATTTTGGACCAACAGCTCACCATCTAGCCCTCTCTTGCTTTTACCTTATTCCCATGAAATACACTCTCAGTGCTTTACCTTGAGCCAGCTCTGGCAGAAGTGTGATCACACAGTACATCCATTCCATTTACTGAACCAGCAGAAAATTACCTTGGCAAAAATCAATATCTTGTTGGGTTAGAGAGGTGAATGGGCTCTCCATGCAAACAAGTAAGTGCCAGAGCCAAGGATGGAGGGAGGGGGACCTTGCTCTTCAGTGTCAGCAAGCCGTGACCAGCTCATCTGCCTCCTGGATCCATGTCCCAAGTGTCACTGCAGGCACTGTAAGAGCAAATAGCCCATCTTGCCTCTGAATATATCAGTGCTGACAAGGAATACATGAGAGGGATTAGGAAAAATCATATTTGCAGAAAAGTAATTTGCCTGTTATCAGACAACTGTTTGATGATAGAGCTGTTTGCAAGAACGGCCTTGTACAACAGTGTCTGCACAAAGTTATTACCTTACCCTCAATTTTTTATTTTTTATTTTTTATTTTTTTTGAGAATATTATTTTTGCTGTACTCAACCATCTTTTCGGTTTAAAATAGCTCCTTCTTGATCAGCTGGAGTGTGGTCAAAGTACATTGGCTACTTCATAAATCACACATCCCAACCTGCTAAAGGCTAAATGTGAGAAAACGCATGCAATCAAAACTCCAAATGAAATACTGAAAAATGAAAGCCGTGGAGAAACATAAAGGCATTTCCTTTGGTGTGGAAACCCTGCCATCTTATTTATAAATTCACCATGGAAATAGTTTTCAGCAAAGTGAGGGAGATTGGATCTATGTGGAATGGAGGTCTGTCCCACAGAAATTAATGTGATATTCTTCAAAACTGAGAAAATTTGAAAGTCATGCCAGAAACTCCCACATCAAGGTGATCTCAATGAATATTTGCAACTAATTTTCCTGTGAAAAAGCACCATAGAATTCAACACAGATGTTTTCTAGTAGCTAAACTTTTGAAATTATTTGATAATAATTCTCTAAGAGAATGAGTTAAGCACATTCCTGGCCCACCTAAGAGAAAAATGTTTTAAGGCTCAAACATTAGAATTCTGCAGCACTGGTGAAAATAATTATTTTGCCCTTGGGCTACTACTGAATGGTTGGGTTTACCAGCATTCAAAAGAGTATTAGATGTTTACATGACTAATGAGAGCAATTCATGGTTACGTAAGAAGGGATAAATAACATTAAGGCTATAAGCCTTCATCGTTCAGAGATGAAAAAAAAAAATCTTTGGTGGTAAACTATTCTATGAAGACGTGAGGTAAAATCTTGACCTTGTTAAAGTTACTTAGAATTGTAGCTACGATTTTACCCCAGCCTTGCTTAATTATGCCATTTCCCCCGACTTCATTAGGCTATTCATTGTTGGCAGAGCTTCTTATTCTTTCTCACAGCACCTGAAAATAACCAGTAGAGCTACAGATACGTGACTAGTTAGACTTTAGGTATAAACTGAAATGACAATTGCTGTATTCCTCTTATGTCCATTTTAGAGAACTGAAATGAAATATTAGATCTGATTAGGAACTGACGGGCTGCTAGTTTGGCTGGCAAAGTCCTTGGTACAAGGTGAGAGCACAGCACAGTACATTCCCTATCACACTGTATCATCCTTCTCCCAGGGAGCAGCAATAGGTAGGTGTTGATTGATTCACAGAGAAATTCTGTTCCCATTCCATCCTGAAATTCCTTTGCGTTACTATCAAAGCAGGATCACCGAAAGTCCCCAGCGTTGCCTGATATGTGTCGCAAGGTGCTGGTCATGTCTAGCAAGTATGGTTCTCCCACTGCATTCTTTGCCATCTGTCAGCTCTCCCCGGAGAGCAGGTGAGTACCAAAGCTCACTACCTCCTCCTCTGTTTTCCCGTGGTTTTCTACCTTCACATCCCTCTCGCACATACACATATCTCCCCGCTCTTTCTTCCGCAGTGATTCTGCCTCCAGCCAGTTGCTTTACTTCCTCTACCGATGTGGCAGACACACTGTAAAACAACAGGGCTTACACAGGGTGGATATCTCATAAAAGCCTCTGTTTCAGCTGGTGGTTCTGCAGGGCAGACCCACGCAGGTCTTTCACAGCTGTAGTGCAGAGCCAGATGCTGAAGTTTTCCCCGCTTCTCTTGGTACTGCATCCAGATGTTTATAATGTGATATCTCCAGCAGCCTATATAATTCATCATGAATATTCACTGCATAGTGATAGGATTTGGGATTACTCTTGATTTTTGTCAGTATAAACCATGATTACATTACTCTTCCCGTGCCATGAAGCGTAACTCCTACGGATGTTATAACTCCTCCTTATGAATTATCCCAGGAAAAACACACCCTTTTCCTGAACACTTGCAACTGATATGGAGGAAATTCATTCTGTGCCATAGTGGATTACCAGCCCCATCTGGGGACCGCAGACCCATATGCTGTGTCCCCATAAGCTGCATATCTCAAAACAACCTCACTGATGATTTGTATCTGAGCAAACCAGCTCTATACAAGCAGGATGACGCCTGAAGAGGCTACTTGCCTGGCAAAACTCTTTAGGTGATGTTACTTGCTGGATATTATTCAGCTGTTTGCTCTTGCTGTGTGTTGGGCACAACACAGGAATTATCACAGGTAAACAAGGATCACAAAGCTGAAACTCAAACACTGGAAAATCCTCTTTGTCTATTATTGTATTTGTTTTGCAGATTAACAGTCCAATATTAGGTTGAACTAGAATGTCTGGTATTACAGCTATCTCTTTTTTCATCATCTCCAGGTATCCTTTCCAGGAAAAGATAGGATTTAGCTCCTGTGTGGAACCAGTTTGCTCTTAAGTGAAGAGAATCAGAGATGGAAAATCAGGAGGCTATTATCTAAAAATCTAAAACATATCATCCCAATAGCTTATCATTGGTGTTTTACCTAAATATATATTAGGATTATTGAAGATGTGCAGGAAATACTTGGTTACCTAGAAAGATACTGTCATATAAAGACACATAATATATGATTTCAGAAAAAATCCTTTGCAGACAACTAATACATCAAAAACATTGGATGACACCCACAAAAGAAGGAAGTTAGGCTGAAATTGTTTATCCTAAACAAAAATGTCCTAGATGTGAACGAAAAATTTCAACTGAATACTGCTTCAAGAAAAGGTGTCATTTTGCTGAGGAGGAAAAATTGCTCTGTGTTGCTAGTGTCTCTTTGGCTGAACACCAAGTCAGATATTAACCAGTTCAACAATTAATTCGTTTTTAATTAATTAAAACCTTAAAAAAATTCATTATTAAGTCATGTGTTCTATAACTTGCAGACTGTTTAGACAGCTCAAACAGTCTGTTAACATGGCATGAACAAGTATTTTTAATTTTTAAAAAGTTTAAAGATATAGAAGAGTGAGTCTTAGGAAATTCTGTTGCATGGCTTGTCTTGAAATTATAGGGCACAATGTTCTTGGTTAGATTTGATTTCGGATTTTGCTTCCCAAAGGATATTTTAAGATACTGGGACACACACCCTGAATCTTTGGAATCGAGCTGATTAATGAGACATCCCAAACAGATAAACATTCCTATATTAACAACATCTTTTTTCTTCAGCTTAGCAGTACCATGTTTTAAATTTATTGCTTTATTTCTTTCACATTTTTGAGGAATTTTAGTTAGAAGCTGGGCATAATTGGTCAATGCAAACATGGCTTCCTTTGGGTCTAGAGGGGGAATTTCCAGGTAAGGGGGTCACTTCCATTCCTCCTGAAGTAGAATGCATTTTCTTATTGTTTGTAAAGTGACCTTCCTCTGCAGACAGCCACATCCTGAACCAGGAAAAGCACACGTTCAAACTCTGAGCTTCTGATCTGAATGGTTCTTGACAGGTGTTTACAACTGAGTGCAAGACAACGTCTTCAGTGGTTATAAGCACAAGTTTTATGTTAAGCACACTAGCAGAAGCATGTACATGACTTGAAGCCTGCCTGTATTTACAGTCTCCTCAACATTTGCATTTCTGCCACTTTTACCCCCAAGGACTTTTATAATACCTAAAATATGGTCTGAAATGGTGATCCTCATTAGCATGTATACCACGTGCAGCTTCTCCTCAACAGTCGCTTACAAATTAGATGTAGCAGGAACTGTGTCTGACCTTCAGTTAATTATTTTATATCACTACAGAATTTCAAGAACTCCAGGGGGTATATTTTAGAAAATACCTGATGAATATTTGAGGAGTAGCAAATGACACAAGGTCATCCATTTAATAGGATAGTATTAGCATCCTGTTCTGAGGACCCAAAAGCAATCCTCCACCCAGCACCGCTGGTCAGAGGGCAACAGTGAATGACTCACATGGAAGGGGAATAATTTTTCATTTTTCAGAAAGTTCCAGGACACAAAACTTTAACAGATCATTAAGGATTTCATTCACAGAAATCCTGACTTAAATCCTCTTGAATTTCTCTCTGGATCAACAGAGCAGAGACAGTTCAGTGAGGTGAGAACTTTTCTGAGCACAATAACTGTAGAAATAATTGTATTTATGGGCACACCTCACCTGGACTCCTGCTTCTGAATATGGTTTGCCTTGTTTGATCAATCCCACATGCAAATTTGCAAACAGAATAGTACTCATCTGAGCAGCAATTTCCTCAAGTCCTAGTAGATGGCCAACCATCTTAGAGTACATACAGGTGTCACAGCATTGTTATACCCTTGTGAAGCTCAGTCAACTAATTAAAAATGTTATGGTAATATTACTAGTGGTAACAATAATGGGAATACATCAGCTTCCTCTCTCGACTTTTATTTGGCTGCCCGTATATTTGTATTTTGTCTTTTAAAAACTTTTCTATATATATTGTTTGCTCTTATTTATTCTCTATAGCATGTAAATATGATAAAAGAAAAACACAAAATAGTTATATAATGTCACAGTCAGCCCAAGAAACTCCCAAAGAATCAGCTGTGTTCAAGGAAATGCAATTGTAGGGGGTGAACCCATATGCTTGACAGACCAACACAAGTCTCTAAAGACATGAAGCATTCCTACTTCACTGGGACTATATATGTATTCCCTCTAAGGTGGTTATGCATGGCAGTGGGACTAGCCAGTAAAACAGGGTAAGAAACATTCAGGAACAAAACACACCTCTGTCACGTACAAACACATTGCAGAAAAGAACCACCATATATGGCTCTCCTCTAATTTTTTTTATCAAAAAAGGTGCAAATTACAGTATTAAGTAGAATCTGTAAAGACAGATTGCTGTTTGCAAGACGTGGGTCTGAAGGTGACATTTCTCAGAGTATGCTAGCTCACACCAGTATTTTTGTCAGACAGTCATGTGTAAACAGATCCATCTCCCACCCTCTCAAGCACTTTCTCCCGCTATTTGTTACCTGACCCACTGTTCTATCAACAGCTTGTCATCCTGCAAAGCCTTGACATGCATCATCCCCATCAACACTAGAGCACCTCCTGGTTCATTGCACCCTAAGTGAAAGAACTGAACCTGAAGCTTTGCAACAAGCAATTAGAATAACTCTTTTGGCAATGACTGGAGAACCATACGGGGAGGAAAAATTAAAAAAAAAGTTTTCAGAATTACTTTTCTTTTTTTTATTTTGCTGAGCAAAGCTACCTCAGCAGCATGAGACAGCTTCTTACAATAGCTTCAGAACAGCTTCGTTTTGGCTTTTTAAATTCTTATTTTGCTGTGTCTGAACTTGTTACACAGCAACATCAAAAGCTAGAAAAATTGTATCAATGCTCAGAAACCTAACAGGAAGCCAGATGTTGCATCCATCTTTAAAAATAACACTAGAGACACTGCTGTTTTCATGACTGTAGTCTGAGTGAACAGGAGACACCTCCAGACTTCATAGGCTGTGGACCAGCCCTCTAGGACATACACACTGACTGCCAATCGGATCCATCAACACTGAAAGCTTTTCACTGCTCTGCTTTGCTCCGAGATGCAAATACAAAACCACCTTTTACACATCCAGCCTTACCTTTGAGACACCGTATAACAGAATATATATTCACTCACATTAAGCACAAACTGACAGATTAATGAATAGAAAGGAAACAAGTGAGAGAAAGGCATTTTGGGGGAAAACACTGTTGCTGAGACTGTCAAAACTGAGTAATAGATTTGCTTGCATCTACATCTACTAAAATAAATTCTCATGGTAGATTTGAAAACCTCAAATAATTTTCAAGCTCTGATGCAAAGTACAGTTAAATCAATAGGAAGATATCTAGTGCCTAAGAAAGTCACCAGATCAGAGCATGCAGAAGATACATTTGACTTTGCCCAAGGCTGTGCACATTTACTTCACTTTCTCACTAGTGATAATATATGCGTTGGTACACAAGAAACTAAAATGCCTATGCATAGTTATACAGATTATTACTGAAATATTCTACAGTGACACTGGCAGTTTCAGACAGATTTATAAGGTCTTAATTCATTTAACTGACTTTCCTCCCTCGGCAGTTGTAGTTACTTTTAATTGTTATCATTATTTCATTTTTTTCTGGATTGATCAAACTACTTCATGGAATATAAAACCAGAATTATACAGGAAAGAAATTATAACTACTTCAAACAAATAGAGAGAACAAACTTCTTACAACAGGCGGCTGGATTTTAAAAAGATTCAAACTTGGTTAAGTATCTAAACAGATGATTTGCTTCAGCAAGACTTACCCATACATCTTTCTGTATAAAAGAATTAAGGAAAGTAGAACTTTCAATAAAAAAAAAATGAGGTAGTGACTGTTCCTTTCTAAAAGGGGAATACCAGTTTGGAGAAAGACTGTGTTCCTCAGACTGTGAATTTGAGAAATATGGTGCACGTTGATATGGTGTAAGCAAATCAATACAGAAGAGGAACCAAACAGCACACAAAATCTGAACAGATCTGAGAACTGCACTAGAAATAGCATGAGATACAGGAAGTGAAAGCACACACTTGCACGCTTATTGACTAAAATCAAGACTTCCTCTATTAGCTGACATTTCATTACTGGAAACAACATGGAAGGTGAGAGAATTAATGGAAATCCATATGGTTGAAGTCTGTTTTCATTGATGCACACTCAGTTGTTCAGGTACAGAAGCGGTGTAGGTATTTTCATCTGGCAGCAGATCCTCATTATATAAGCCTGTCCCTCTGCCAGCCTATTAGCCCAGGATCAATAGCACACCACCTCTGCCTCCCTGCATTGGGTGTCAATGTCTTTGCATAGTCTACAAAGCTTCAGACCTTGGTGTTGTGTTTTAGTGTTATAGCCAAGTTGTTTGGCTAGAAAAAAATCTTTCAGATAAGCCATGTTTTGTTACCTACAGAATTAATTGCCCCTTAAGCCAGGAATGGCTAAGAACAGAAGGAAGGAAAAAAGAGAGTAAAAACAAAAACCAGAAAATTGGCCTTAAAAACTCTACCAAGCAAAAAAACAAGAAAAAAAAAAATCTCACCAATAAATCATATTTCCTACTAAACCTAAACCAAACATTATTCACAGGCTTAGGAATGTGAGAAATACATGTTAATTGACTCTTCAGCTCTTTAATCTTCTAAAAACTCAACACAACCAAATTCTCTGTCTCAGCTTGAATACACTGTGTTCAACTGTCTCCAAGCCTGTACCAAAAAGCCACTTAATAATTACCTCAAGGTTCATAGACGTTATCACTGGAGACAAAAGTACAGCTGAAGCAGGCAATTTTCTGGAAATGGGCTAACAAAGCTGAAGGACCAAAACAAAAGCTTTATTCAATATTAAGAGCAATTCTGGAAATAAGTCAAACTGAATCAATTAACTTTCGCACCTGATCTACTTGATTCCTGGAAATTTTCCTCTGGCCAGCTACTGTTGATGTGGCTAAGTAACTTTCTAGGTCATCACCAGAGGTAATTCCTTACAGAGGAGCATTAATGAGCAGGCAACATATACAAGACAATAAATCTCCAGGGAGCACTGGGGCTGGATTCCTGCAAACACTAACACAGCTGCCCACAAGCGAGACCTGGCAGCCTGGAGGAATGACTTGCTACTGTAAAGTCCAATTTCCTAGACCTAATGGTCTCTCCCTGTCCTGACATAACAGGTGCCACCCTTTGGGGAGGGAAGTGACAGATGTTACAGAGGAGCCTAAGTAAAATTAACCCAAGCATCACTTCAGGTCAGTGAGGTACTTGCTTCCTCTCACTAAAATGGGCTCTGGAAACATCTGTATTTGCAAAACTAGAGGTAGGTGGAAAGAAAGGAAAAAAAAGTACTCTAATCTCAATGCAAGCTGACAATCAGACCCTAGCAGCAGAGAGGCTGCCATGTTTTTAAGTCTGTTCTTCCCAGCAGGGTGGTCTCTTAGCTCTTCATCTCCTTCAGAGACTCTGATATTCTCTGGATTCCCGGGCATAAAGGGAAGCCACGTTGTAGGCCTGTGGAGTATGAAATAACATCTGCTCCATTCCCATTCCATGTTTGGTTTACTCTTAAAACCTTTCTGTATAAAATAGACCATTTTTTTTTAGGAAAATCTTTGCAAGGTGTTCTCTCCTCTGCATTAAGCATCAGGTTGAAAACAAATCTCTTGGTTTCTTGCTGCCTCTCTGCACCATTATTCTCAATCTTTTAATTAGTCATCCTCTGCTGGCTTCCTGTAAGGCATCTGCTCCCACAATATCACTATTGAAACTCCATCCCACCTAGAAATCTCTTTACTAGTGTAGGAGCTGTGCAAAATGCAAGTAAGCAGACATTTAGGCCAGAAGGGTCAAAGAGAACCTCCCATATGCTACAAACAACATACAATTAGAAGTTCCTCAGAGGAAAGAAACAAAAATTGCAAATTCTGCAGTGTGCCATGGTAAAGCTCAATAGCACTGCCAAGGAATTTAAGACCAAGTGCTCTCTAATCCCTCCTCAGGTGCCAAAAAAACTTTATTTTCTGCTGGAATAAGGGCATCCTTTATGTCAGCAGATCTCCCATTACATTGAACTTTATAGAATATGTTCAACAGAAGGGTTCATGATGCAAGACACAAAAGGTTGTTAGCAACCTAACAACGTGATTTTTACTCTACAGCAGTAGAGCTCTCGAGGATCTATTAAGGAAAGGTGTGTATAGAGCACAAAGTAATACAGACACCTGGTAAGAAGTGCTCTCCTGTCTGCCTGTACCTTCAGATCTTACCATGGTTTAGTAAACAAAGCGAGGAACAGAACTTGGAGCAGTTCAGGGTGCATGGGTCCAACTCTCTCTTTCCACAGCCCTCAAGCAGGCCGCCGGATAGTTAAGAACAGCTCAGGATAATAACCTGTTTTGAATGCTTAAGACTAATGTATTTGCAAACAATTCCTTCACTGACTTCCTTTCCTTACCTGCACTGGGAAATGCACTAGATTCTGGATAAACAAAAGCCAGGCAGTTTATCCACATAGGATAGAATAGGAAAGAAAAATGCAGGGAGTCAAATAAAGTGACTGCCCTAGTGTAAGGGTTGGATAAAATCATCTTTGGAAGGAGGAGTACTTACATATGTGCTAAACATGGTGAGCAGGTGTAGGGGGACATTATGAAGCTGGAGAAATGCCAGGAGGTATTAATCAGAAATACATGGTGCAGCCAAGACTCATAGAAAATCCCTCAGTAAAATAAGCAGACATACAAAATAATTTATTTATTTATTTTTTAAAGTTGCTCATGCAGTAATAACTTCCAGCATGATCTGTCAGGAGACCTCCAGATAAATTCTCAGGGTGTTAATGGGTCTAAAGAGAAATGCAGGCAGGATTTTCAGACAGGTGCTTAAGAAAGTCTCAAGAAGCACCAATCTGAATCTTTAAGTGTCTTAAATACTTACATGTCCTGCAGACCTTGAGAGAAAAGGTATCTGGGTGTTTGTTAATCCTAATTCCTTTCCCCAGTGGGAGTGGGTTTGCAGATAACTGGAGTTCTTATTTAATTTTTAGGTAAAACCAAGATTACCCAATGTAATCCTTTAAGACACAATATACAACCCTACCACAAACAGAACAGGGTTATAAGTGATGTCATTTTGTTATGATTTCCTAGTATTTTTCCCATTTTGTTTATATCAGAGAAAAATGATCCAATATTTTAAATATTTGACTGAAATTTGGGAGCTCAGAATTCAAGCTTTAGTTAAACTAAAAAATATCTCCAAAGAGATTTTCCTAAGCTTCAGTTCACCTAATTATCAATATGAGTTCAAGGTAAATAGGCTTTTCTCTTTTTTCTTTAAAAAAAAAAAAAAAGCAAAAGTTGACAGGAATATTTTGTCTTAGCTCATTTTGCTTATTTCAAACTTCTTTCCATAAAAAGTATGATTTCAAACAGGTGAGGAATAAAAAGTCATTTTGAAACCCAACTCAAAAAATTCTATTTCAAAACAGCATAAACTTAAACTTATCAGCATTACTAAAAGAATGAATTTCTAAACACCAAAAGAAATGTTTTAATATTTACAGAATCATCACCATTTTTTTATATATATTGTCTGAAGTTGCTCATGTAATGTGACTCGGCTTACCAGGTACTTTCGGTTCTTATGATGCTGCCTTTTTTCTTTACTGTCCTTTGTTTTTTTGTGACAAAGTTACTGTTCTTTGGGGAAATGTCATCCAGGTCTAGCTGTGAGAAGCTGAATCATTTGGCTATGAATACTATAAAAAAGAAAAACCACCCAAACAAGAACATGTCTTTGCAAATACAACTCAATTTTTCCTGTATCTTTTGTGTTCATTGAAAGCCCTGCTGCTATTCACCAGCTCTGGGACCTAAATGTCATGCCTGTTGGTTAAAGTGTACTTTATGCTTATGCTCCTTTTATGTATTTGTGTTGTGTTCTTGTTTTGTCTGGAGTGACTCATGAAAACGCAAATCTCCTCTATAGAGGACTTAGAGGGTGGTGTGAGAGAACAAGCTTGGGCAAGGTGTACTCTGGATGAAAGATATTGATTAATCCATCAAATGAGTATCAAAAAAAACCCATGAAGCAGGGGTACCTTAGCAAGACAGTTAAAAATACAAATTCACACACTGGAAGGCAGATTGGTTCTGTACCTGGTTTTCCACACTAAGAGCTCTATTTCTCTGCAGCTAGCCACTCTCTCCTCCCAAGCATCTGGCCACCCAGATGCCTATTTCAACTGCCCATTCCACTCTGATTCTAAGGCAACTGGGGAAAAGGGGAGCTCTAGACAGAGCTTGACACCTCTCCTCCATTGTCGTCCTTCCAGAAAAAGGAGATAAAACAGAGTGGGAGTGGAAAGATTGCCATTACCAGTGGCTGATGGTGCAGCCATACACCAAGTGTTAAAATCTTCACTTCTCTCAGGACAGTGGATCCATCAAGCCTCCCACTCCACTGGAGCCAGCAGCACAGCTTTGCTATGCCTACAGGGAGAAACTTTTTGTGGGATCCTCACAGCAGCTCCCAGAACCAGGCTCAGTTAAGGAACCAGCTCTGTTTCAGTCCTACTGCTTTCTTTCTGACATAGTTGGTGCTTTAAAAAAAAAAAATTAAAAAAAAAATAAATAAAAAAAATGAAGAAACATACAGCAACCAGAGTCTAAAACCAGGTAGGTGCACCAATTGAGATAGCTCACTGTACACTTAACCTTGTCAGAAATAGTGGCCAAGGAGATTAATAACCTCCCAGGCTTTTTTCCCCTGACAAAAGGGGAAATACTTCTGTAACTGACTGGATTAGGGACCTTTTCCTCTGAGCTCTCAAATCTCTCATTCACCCACATCATCTCTTGACATTGTTCACTTGCAAGGGTGGGTCACTGATGAGGGAAGTGCCATGACTTAAAGCAGTAAATTCCCACTAAGATCCACTAAAACAATTTGGAACTTTTGAGATGGGACTTTAACTACAAGGCTCCTGAAGTGATGAGAAATACTGGAAATTTAGGGATCTGGAACACAGGATGACTGCTTATTGGTGGGCTGGTTCACCACTTCCCACATTCAGGAAACACTGAAGTTTAAATAAGATTGTCAAAGCTGACAAGTGACACTAGAAAACATCAAATAACTCACAAAGGCTTTTCTCCCTACATAGGTTCATGCCATCTGACCTGTGGTTAACCACTGACCATTTTAGCCCTAGACACACTGGAGATACTTGTGTCTCACACAGAAGACAGGGAAGGCAAGGACAGGTTTCCAGAAAACAGACTTTCCCTGCTATTTTTTAAGGTACTTCTTTTGTCTCATGTCTCACCCCCCAAAAAATCTTCTAGTTCAGTTCCCCACATAGGAAAAATCAAGGAAGACTAATGTAAAAGTTTGTCCAGAAGGAACTTCCAAAAAAGAACTGTACATCCAGAAGATGACACAAGCCTCTTGAAGGTGAAGAGTCTATGTCTATCAACTAAATCAAATATATCTGGCAATACCTCCTGCCAGGTACCAGAATCACAGACTGCAGCCAAATAGCTCTGATTTCTGACTGCTCAAGCCTAAAAGAACATTTCTGAAAACTGATTTATCTTGTCCTGGAGCTCATAATTATACATACCTGCTGTGAAAGCTGAATGAGGAGAGCTTTTAGGGAACAGAATGCAGGAGTGTAGCTCTTCACTGATGGAAAATTGAAATGATGAGGCATTACCCCTACAAAAATAAATATTATAGCAAGGAAACCTGGATGAAGGCTGAAACAAAATCTGACAGAGAGGTTATTTGAGAAATTACAGAAAGGGTAGGAGTCAGTAATGACATGAAGAGTCTAGAGAGATGAGGGCATTTTTCTCTGAACCTTACTTGTTTTCTGTAATGATATTTTCCTTTAATGTGCAGCAGAACTTTCATATTGGCAATTGCTAATATCTCTGGATGAACCTTGGTGTCTAGTACTCCTCAGGCATTCTGTGGCCTTTTCTATTAGCATACCACATTTAAGAGAGATACAGTGTTCACTATACTACCCGTTGAGCAATAAAAAAAAGCTCTCACTGGTGTAGAACCTAAAGTTGTGTTCTCTGTGTTATAGACTTGATTAAAATAATAAACAAAAGTAGTCTTTGCAAAAAGGTTAATCATAAAGCAAGCCACTTTCAGGCTTCAACTCAGTTGTGTGTTCTGTGGAAATGAAAGATATCTCAGAACATCATGTTTTCCTTTTGAGGTAAGTTGAAAAATAAAACTTACATTTTTTCACGTTGAGCAGAAATAGAGAAGTATCAGAAAACCTATTTCAGCAAGATTTTTAGTTCAATTTTGAAGAAATGTAGAGAAGAACATGAAAGCTATGCTACGTACCTTTACCTAGCCACTACGGCCAAACATACCTATCTATTGCTTGTTCAGATCAAGCATTTCTTTGAAAATGTATTAGATCTACTCTGCAAACAAATGCACAAGATTTCAAAACGGCCTTTTTTCTTTCCTTCCGTTAATCATGTTAGGGGAATGAAAGACATCAAGTTCCAAAAAAACCCACCTCCCACATCCCTAGGAAAGACTAAACCAACCCCCGCTTGATTAAGAGCAGAGAACACTGGCTCTGACACAGCAGAGAAACACTTTTCCTGGTTTTTCACAGCTGAAGTCTTGTATGTGCACACTTACACACATGTAGGCCCACATAACAACATAAGACATTGAAGGAAAACAACAACCTACACTAATATCATGCTATGCTAAATAGGAAATGGTCCATATGTATCCACGTCTACCTCTAGGTTCCTTCCTACTGGCTTTTCTTTCTCCCCAGAGTAAGAAAAACAAAATTCCATTGCAAAAGGAATACAACATCTGTCTACACTCAATCTGTTGGAAATGTTTTCTTCAACAAGACAGTATATGCATAGTGCTGTTTTCCTTGTCAGGTTCACAACAGCTGTGGGACTTAGACTGACTTTGTGTTGAATATTCAACAGTAACTCGTTAGTCATCTGAAAGGCCTCAGAGGAGTCAAAATGTACATGAGCTAAGACAAATGATTCAAAATATATCTCTGCCCAGATTTTGAAAACAAAACACACTTTGTGCAGAAGAGTTAAGGTTGCTAAGTAGTTGAACTGTCAAAAAACCTGCCCTGACTTATTATTTGTGTACATGGAATTTTTCTGTTTTAAAATAGAGGATGTTGGGGGCTTGCAAAGGCTGATGCACTTCTTGACAGTGTTATAAATCCTTCCCTTTTGACTGACCCACTGTGGACAGCTCCATGGTCCACTTGCGGTTGCTTAAACTTCTTCCCTTCTATAGAGAAATGACATACTTTGCATTAAAATGAAGGCAAATATTTACAAAGACCAGAGAAGATGGTGCTGTTAACTTTTACTGTGCATTGTCAGATGCAGCTGGAATGAGCAATTTGGCTGTATGTACACACGGCAGGACAGAGACTGCCATACAACACAGTAACTTTCAATAGAGCAAAAGATCATTACTATGATTTAGAGGAATCTGGCTTTTATATTTTAGGGACAAAAGGAGCCTCTGACATGATAAGAGCCCTGGGCCTCAACAAAGAAAGTTGCCAGAAGGTGGAAAAGGACCACTGGTCTTAGACATGCTCCAGCGAAATCAGATTAGATGCATCCCCTCCATTATTGAGGAAGGGCTACACCAAGGTCCTCAAGAAAGGAGGCACATGGTAAGGAAAATGAACTGAGTGAATAGCAGGAGACTTCCCCAAGAAGGCTAGACAGGACTTAAAAGCCAAGGGTCGAGAGTATCTAAGGAGGGGTTTGGGGACAGCAATGTCCTGCTGAAAGCTGAGCAGTGGGCAGCGCTAAGAGAAATATGGAGCAAGGAAAGGATGCGAGATTTACACTGTTCTCTTGGGCAGAAAATAATCCCAAGTATCTGGGGATTTGACTAAATAGTTGAAAAACTTTGAAGACCTTTCTAACGTGTAGCCTCTGCCCACTCCCTTTGCTCCCCACAAGGCAAGACAAGTGAGACCATTTCCTCCTTCTGCACTCTCCTTGACCTGAGGGCTGTCTCCACTGTGTTTGCAGCTCTGCCTGTAAACAACTTCACTGGAATGGGATTGAGCACACACATCTGTGTCCAAATTATGCATTTTATCAGCCACAAAGCCTATCCAGATGGCAGACAGTCAGTAACTCACTTCTCTACCACAGCAAACTGATGACAAGTTATCTCAACAGCCCTTTAAAAGAAAAGAGACTAAGCATATACAGATGTTGTGTTGTTTTTTGGGTTTTTTTTGAAAAAACAAGCCATCTAGAGAAAAAGCTTAAAAATTAAACCCTGTAGTCTTACTACAGAACACAGTCATTTGTTGCAAAATCATGCTATTTGCTAGTACTTTTGTTTCTGACACACAGCAAACACAGCAGCTTTGGCTGCTTGTCAGGCCAGCCCACTTTCTTACTTGCTCTGAGTGGTAGTGTTTGCTAGCTTTGCTCTTGCCTTCTTGTGACTCCTTCCAGTCTGGTACTGGAGTTGTTAGGGAGTTCATAAACATCCTTCCCTTCTCTCTCCCCCTAGCATAGGAATTTCTCTGCTTCTGGTGAAGAGCTTTTCTAAGTATTTCCCTGTATGACTTCTAGCTCCTGCAATCCTCTCACTTCCTTTAGGCAAACCTTTAAGCAAATAAGAGAAGTCCTGGGAAACCCAGTTTTGGCAAGGTTAAATCACTCCGGCGCCGGTGAAGCAGTTCCTTGCAGAAGTTTGGAATTTTTATCGACAAGACATGAACAGGAAGCAAATGCTGGACAATTTTCACAGCTGTACACCATCATGGTGTACTGGTTTTATGGTCTCTCTCTCACTACAGTAGTAGCTATGAGCTTTCAGATGCTCAACATAAGATTTCTGAAATTATGTTGAACTCCAGAAATAAGGTCATTGGCTCAGGTAGATGAAATAAGATGCAATTTCTCACTTTTTTCTTTTTTTTTTTTTTCTTTTTTTTTTTTTTCCTGTGAAGCCATAGAGTACAAAAATATCCCTTTCTTCCCTGCTAGTTTAAAAGCTTCGTGAGGTTCACACACTATTTCACATAGGAAGACCCACAACATCACCAGAATTTCAAGACTGTAAATGCCTGTACTAAACCACCTCCTCTGGGATTTTCTGATACTGAGAGACTAACCAAGAATATGACTATCTGTCTCTTTTTCCACAAATCCCAAAGCCACCAGTGGAAAAAAAGACTGCAGGTAGCAAAGGGGGATCTGCAGAGCTAGATGTACCTCCATACAAGCACAAGACAAGGCACAGGAGTAGGACCTCTGAGCAATTCAGAATCTGTATCTGAGAATTTCACCCATGAACTCTAAGTTCTACTGATTGGTGGGATTCTCCCATAAATAGCAAATCATTATTAGATTTAGATTGCATCTAACAGCTTGATGTGAGGTTGGATTCTTCATAATAATATTTTCTGTTCCCAAGTACTTTAATACAAAGAGAAAACATAGGCTTGCTGTACCAGCCAGAAAAACAATAAAAATATGATAAGGTGTGTCAACCAACTCAATGCTCAGGAGCAGTGAAATTTAAACAAACACAGGACTGGAACCAGAAAAATAAAAAAAATTACAGCAGCAGATACTTCACACACACACACACCCCTTTCAGTTTTGGCAGAACTTAAAATCATTGCATTTCTTCCTGGATTTTATTGAAAATAATAAATCCTGTCTATTTTGCAGCTGAATTAATGAACCTGACACTCAACATTGAAAATTTCTCAGTACAATAGCAATAGATAATCCAGAAGTCTCACCAAAAAGAAATATCAAGTGTGTTGACATTTGCCTGCCTAGTGCAATGTTTTCATTTCAACCTGGAGAAAATAATAATTAGGAGATGGGAAACCTCTCAAGAAGTTGAATTTTTTAGGACTGCTGTTGTTTTATTTTTATGTCTGTGGCAGTATTTCAGGTTGCTGGTGCAACAACTGCTAAGAGAATAAGCACCCAAAAGTTCAACTCTCCATGTAAGCAATCTTTGAACTCCAGAGAGTGACAGGAGCAGCACTGGAAACAGAGTCAGAAATGCCATCCCAAAAGGTCTCATTATACCTGCTAGGCAGCCCAGAAAGCAAGAGAAAGCGCTGTGGTTAGGACAGAGAAGCAGGACTATGATCAATTCACACCTTCTAGATTGCAATAGCACACATATGTCTGAGCAGCTTTAAATACTCAAGACATAGTCTGCACTCATGAGACAGAGGAGCTCTTTCTTTCCCCTCCTGCCTTAAAGGTTTGATAGCAGACACTTTTGCTCTGCTTTTTTGGCACCTGGACACAAGGGAACAGAGCTAGGAAGCCACCTCTCCTCACCCAGCCTGGCTTCTGCATAAAGTTTCCCTTCACTCTTCCACTCCAATGTCTTTGTCTGCCCCTAGTGTTTTTAAGGTGTTTTCCGACTTTCATGGTTAGTTCAGAAATATATTTTAATAACTGTTCTTTTCTAGACAGGACCCTTGATACAGCAAGTCCAACAACTTTTAATTCAGCATAACCTCTCTTGATACATTTATGAAACTCTTAATATTAGAGGAGGCTTCAATTAACATAAACTGCTGGAGAAGATTCGTATTTTCTGTCTTCAGCAGCAAAAAGGTTTGATGAATGGGATAAAGTTTACTTACAGAGACATATTTGAAAACAATAATTTTCATATACATTTCTGAGGAAGAAGCAAGGTCTAGAGAAACTTAATTACTGGAGAAAGAAGCAAAAAATCTGATGACAGCTGCTTATGTCAGAGAGGAACCGTTCTACATCTCTGCTCCCACACATCTCTTATCCAGACCCTAAACTGCCTTCATTTGAGTAACCATGGAGGAGCTTGCCTTGCTCCAGTAACACTCCCCATGCACAGAAGTATGAAAAGCACCAGGAGAAAAGGTTGCGAACAAGTTTCCAGATTTTACCTGAGCTCACAACACTTCACCTCTCCTGATAACTTCTGTCAGAAACATTCTACTTTAGCCCATAACTTTTCATCTTAATTACACTCAACACATTTTCTACAGTTATTTTCTCCAGAAAACGTTTTCAACTGCTCAGGCTTCTGCTTAATTAGTTGTAAAGGTAATACCCTGGGGGAGAAAAGGAAGAGGCATATTTATTTCCTGATTAAATTTTCCAATGATCAGAACTATTCAAGTCTCAACTTCATGGCTCTTGCAACAGTTCAATCTTTTAAAAATAACCTAAATAATAAAAACAAACACTCTAAGAACACGACAATCCAGGCTTTCACATCTTTCGAAATAAATTATATTACTCTGTGCATAAAGACAGACAGATAACATTCCCATAAACAATAGGGACAAAAACCCTACAAAATTTAATAGAGCATTGCAAATGCTTGGTTAGAAGGCATGGTTAGAAAACTAATTTTCAGACTAGCAGGCTGGAAGTGGTAAACAAATTCCCAATACAAAAATGTTTCAGATGGAAATTGCATGAAATGAATGATGCTTATTCATGGACATAGCAGACTGAGAAAAAAAATAATTTAAAGAGTTGTTTTTTTTTCAACCCAGCCGAAGAACATCTGATTTCTAAATCAATAGCTGTCTCTAGCCAAACTGAAGTGCTTGTATAACTTCAGACAGGTAATTACTTACAGGGATTGGATGAGGAACGAGCACATCAAGGGATATTGCTACGTCAATCTCTCTTCTTTTATATTTTATTGTAGCCTTTTGGTTGTTTCAGAGATCAGTACCGAGAACTGATTTTGTCCTCTAGTAAGTGCAATATAAAGATGAACTAATATGCTCGATGCACATCTTTGATGCCTGCTTTTTCAATGCATTTAGCATCACAGCTGAGGGGCAAAGTTTACAGGGAAGAGGCAGTTTAAAAGAGATTTAGCATTTATTATTTTTTTTAGACTGATCAGTGCAAATTGAACTAAGGTGCCTGGAAATGGAACAGTGGAGATGCCATAAGGAGATGTGAAAATTACTTAATTCCAAGAAGAAACACATTTGTAATCCTCTTCACATATGTATAGAAAAGGTAATACTGTTGCATTTCATTAAAATGTATTAACAGGACAGTAATCAAACACTATTGACCTCTCTATTGAGAAAGGCCTATAATATATATTCAGCTTAAACAACAGCTGATATGATCGCTGGACATTTTTTTTTCACTAAAATATTATTATTAGAGTATTTGAGGGACTGACTTTTAAGTTGCTTCCTTAAGTTTTTACAGCTTTTATGAAAAAGATTATTTTCAGCTGAAAACCTAAATATTCAGTTTTTTAAAACATCTTAAAACCCAAGATATTTACTTTGCTTCTTGTTATCAAAAGTACTATTTTTCTCTAAATAAGTATACACACATGTGTTTTGTGCATGTGTGTTGCTACATCCATCAGAATTTTCTGCGGGAAGAGCCTGTTCTATGCAGATTTAATGTTCAGTATTAGAGTTTCAGGTTTAAGACTGAGAAAGCTTCTGTCTCTGAGGTCCATTTTTGACAGAAACAATAAGTAAAAATTGCATTATTTTGCCAGATAAAATAACTTTCTAAAAGTCACTCTCCAGGATGCTTAGTGCAATAAGAGTGAGACAGTATATGAAACATTATGTAAGTCCTAAAAGGTCTAAGCCTGTATAAGATCTGCAAGTCTTCCTCCAGTTTCCTCTGTACAGCTAGAAACTGTTGGCAAGTGTTTCTTCACAGAGAAGCAAGCTCAAATATATAACTCTCCTGAGACAGTGGTATGTTTTATTAGAAGAGGATGTATTTTAATGAACTGGATACATTTAGTTCCCTCTAGTGTTTTCTCTGGTGTTCACTACTCTCCCAGGTGATGAGTCAAAATTTACATTTTAACAGAAGCAGAGTACGCTATTGGAAAGGCATCACACTCAAAATCTCATCAGTATACTTTTGTCTATTATTTAGCTTACTTAAATTTATTACCTCGTTTACAGTCTCCTGTTAAAGGGATCCAAAATGCTCCTGTTAATTGACCTAAATTACAATGTATTTTTGCACTCAGTTGTAAGATTACTATACTAGAACATAAACATGATGATTAGCTTTGCAGGGCAATTGCTCCATCTGTTTTGCACTGATCTGATAACACAAAACAGGCAGAAACCTCCTGATCACCTGGAAACTGTGTTTGTGCAATGTGGATTTGACTCTGCAAGATGATTTCTTACAGAGGTTTTCAGCAATGTACAGCTAATAGCAACTGTGCAGCTATTAGGTGTAATCAGGAATGCCACCCTGCCAACCAAGACAATGCTCCTGACCCATTCATCAGTAAAGGGAATGGAAGAAAGCAGACGACATTCTCTGTGTATTACTGCACATACAGTTGGTCCCTAATGTTAATTTGCTAGATAAACATTTCTCACATTTGATGTTATGTATCTTTAGCTTCTTTTTACCCAACCCAGATCATTCTAACAGAACCAGGATGGAGGCATGAGAGTATTTCTCTGGAGCAAAGCACAATCCTCTTCATCCAGCTCAGCCACAGCTAAGAGAAGGCACCTGCCCAGAGCCAAAATTATTCTGGTGGTTGAAAAGGCAGCCAGCCAAACCCAGAGACACGAAGAACACTTGCTCTGTCTTCCTATTGAACAAATCCTTTCCACTGACAAAATGCTGCATGCGAGTTTTCTAGTAATTATTCAACTTAAAACTCATGGAAGGACTTTGGGATGCAGCACAGTAAGCTCTCATGTGATATGTGTCTTTGCTGTAATCTCAAGCTATTTACACTTTCATTACTTTATTTTCTCTATGGAGTATATAAGAGAATTTTGCCTTGAAACTAATGCAAGAGAAATTTGACAGTGAGAAAGACGCTGGGAGGGTAAAACCAAACCCTGTATATAGTACCATGCAGAAAGGCCTTAGCCCCATGATCCTGACCAAAGTACCACTAAGAGGAAATATCCAGCAGCCCCTTGTGCTAGTCATGATCTTTCATTCCTTACATAGACTCCGTTTCTTCATCCCAGTCATCTTGAAGCCTTCCATAACTATGGTTTTTTTATGTACAGTTCTTGCATCTTAAACTATTCTCCCTTAGATCTCTGTTCAGCAAACCCATCCACAAGCAAAGACTTCCTTTTCCATACCAAACTCCTTTTGACTTGGACAACAAGGAATTTTACACTGCTACTTTATTCCTAGTGACCTGGAAGGCAGCAGTGGAGCCCCATGGCCTGCTGCAATCCAATGCAAAGGGACACTTGTCAGGGTAAAAAGGTTTTACAGAGCGATTTTCCTTCAAGAGAAGAAATTTCAGGTAGGAAAAAAAAATTTTGCCTTCCCACTCTGACCAGGGAGAGTTTTCGGTTTCCAGAACAAAGAGTTTCAGACCATATCACCAGATGCAAACTGGGGAGAGTAAAATATCTTCTAGCAGTGTCACTGTGCCATTACATCCTTCTTCACTTCTCTAATAGCACACAAAATCACATGGCAGTTCAGGAGCCCCCTGCTGCATCAGAAGTGTTTATACTTCATTATATATAAATATACATTTAAACAGTAGCCACACCTTGATGAGTGATTTGCTTAAACCTATGTGCTTATAAAATGGCATATCTCCAAATGATCAAATAAGAATCCAAAATCAGCCTGGTACTGAAAAGCTTTGGTAGTTAAAGTATATTGGGGAAAAAAAAAATGAGGTTTTCAACTTTCAACAATTTAGAGAGCTAAATATTGAGACCATATCCAAAAAAAGTACATAGTCATTGCATATGTTAGTAGCTCAAAGTGAACCACTGCAGTGTAGGGCTGGTAATAAGGTCCCTGCTTCCCCACTATAGGTATTTGAGGGCTAAGTTCCAAGTTTGGACTAGTTCTATTCTGGTCATGCAGACTAGGCACCCATTTCCAGTTCAATTACATAAGATCTACTCCTGGAGTATATCTATTACTTTAACTTCAAAAAGGAGTATCGGTCACAGCCTTCAAGTAGCTCTGGGTTGTGAATGTGGGGACAGTCCCACAATTCACTTCAGAAAGGTTCTCCTGATCCAAAGCAAATGGCCAATGCAGAAGTACCTCTGGGCACCTTGTTTTACTCAATAGTGAAAGAAGGAAATAGCTAATATAGAAGATTAAAAACAATAAAATTAAAATCACAAGGGCTCTCCGAGTTCCCACAGCTGAAATCCTTTTCCACATACATATTAAGCCACCAGGAAAAAGCAGAAGTATAATAGAAATGTGCTGAACCTGTGAGGTTATTTCCATGGGATCCAATAAATTATATTCATTATAGGTTGACGCTCCAAAAACTAACAAGATTTTGATGAAGAGCCAGAAAACTTATCAGCAGTCAGCTGACAAGCTTTCTGCAGGATTTTTGTGCTAAAGCAGTGCTTGCAAGCCTAGGCTCATCAGGATAACAAGCAGCAGGTATCAGTGTCTCAGCCTTCCACAGATCCTTTCCAGGGGCAGGATGAGGATGCAAGGAAGAAGGAGAAAGAGAAAAACCTTCTCCAAGAGGTCTAAATTGGAAGTGTCTTAACTGAACCACAGGGGAGGATACAGCCCCACAGCAAGGATATCAGGCAATAGAGATGGAGCAATTTCTTGCGTCTCCTGCTGGAGTCACTAAGGGGAAGAAACTGCCTGGTCTGGTAACAGAGCCACCGTGGCAATGTCCACACCAGGCTTTGGATAACATTGCTGCTTTCCAGAAGCAGGGAGGTTTTCTCTGCTTCTTCGCTAGTGTACCCAGCTGCAGCTCACTGGTAACATCTAACTGATCTTTTAACATAAACAATGTAAGAAACCTTCCCAAAGAAAATCCTCATCTGCCGAGCAATCATTTCAAATTTAACCTGAGCACCTGCTTAAATCTATTCTCCATGGCTTGGGAGAGCTCAGCAAGCAAACCTTCCCCATCCAGACCCCTCGTCTGTGTGAGGCAAAGATAGGGGAAATGAGACCCTTTTCCCCATGTCATGCTGGCTGCTCATGAAAGTAAAGCCTACAAGGAGGATGACAAGATTTCTGCCGCGTGCCCTGGAGACAGGCTGAGCCTTCAATTACTGCATACACCTTTTTTTAGAGTGTTTCCAGCACACTCTTTTCTGATCTCTGTAGCATCAGCCATGCTTGCCCCTTTCATCCACTTACACCTCTTTCTTTTAGAATGCACTTGTTTTCCACACAAATCTGTTTCTCGTGCAAGGAAAATGAACACCATTCATAACAGGACCTAGCATTCACAGGCTAAACCTCAGAGGGGGGCAAGCATGCAGTGAGAGGCAACTCACACAGCTGCAGTCTGCATGCACAAGTCCAGTGGCATTGCCTCATCCTAAAAATGAGCCCAACCCACAATTAGAGGCTGATCTAATAAAATTTTTAAAAAAATAAATAAAAATCACTTCTCTAAAACAAAGCTTTACTTACTGAATTACCCTGCTGTGACTACACGAGCACTTCGGTGGTTGTAATGGTTCATTTTTTATTAATGGTACAAAAGGGCACCGATTCTTAAGGCCTGAAATCCTTCATTCTTCTTCTGAAGCCTTCCTCATGCATTATTTACATCCAAGAATTCTCCCTTGAACCAAGACACATAAGTTTCATTTCCCTTTATCTTTAATTCAAAACTTTTTACTAGAGCTGCAAGACAAAAATATAAATACAACCTTAAAACTGCAATTTATGAGTGAAATATTGAATGGCTGACAGTGAAATAACCAACAATTTTTAATTTATGAAAGATGCTCTCTTCCTCTTGTGCTGCTTTTTGAATTAGGAGATGTTTCACTTCCAAATCCACTTAAGATACAAGGTCTACTGAACTGAGACGTTATAACCATATTTGCTGATTGCTTTAGCAGCTGTCTCCTGCAGTCTTCTAAACCAGTCATTAGACTCCCACTGACTGTGTCCAGGGTAGAAAAAAATAGAATGAACATCCAGCAATTATTATTTTTTCAGTCCAGCTATACTCACATCCCACATACACAAAAATTTACATCTGAACACACTGTAGGCTGCTGCTATAACAAGGCAAAATGATGATGATCTGTAGGAGCTAAGGCTGCTTTTTTTAGCTCTTTACATCACCATGAGCCAGAGGTCTCCAGAATTGTGCATCCATCAGAGGAAAACAGAAACTATACCTCCCTCCACACAGGAGCCATGGGTTTAATTCCTGTTCCCAGCTGCTCCTCAAACTGCGTAGAACAGCTCAGCATTGGCAGCTGTATTGCAGAAAAGGTACCACATCTTCAGGGGTGCACCTCCCCTGGGAAACAACAGGACAAAATTCATCTCCTCCCCCTCTATTAGGAAAATCAGGTTGATAAATATTGCTTCTCATTGATAAGGGTAGCTTGCAACTGCATACAGCAAATATGAGGGCTAAGTAAGCTATAGACAATTTCCCTTCAGAGCTGTAGTGCTATCAGGTTTGGAGTGATTGGTGGGGTTTTTTTGTTTGGGTTTTTATTATTATTATTATTATTTTTGGTTGTTTGGTTTTATTTTTATTAGAGAGAGTTGGTTCATACACAGCTCTGCAAAGAAATTTCAGGATTTGCTGCAATACAGCAACAAAATGGACTAACATTACTAACTGTTATTCCACTGGGTGGATAAGTTAAGACACCAATAAATGGGTAACTGGATTAGACAGAAAACCTGGCTTGGAAGGGTGAGGAACATCCTTTGAGTTTTCTTACCATCTTATACCAATTTTGCAAGCTTCCTTTGTTAAAACTAGGAAGTACTGGAAACTCTCGTGGCCTTGTTCTTTACCCTTCTACATGGCCCTTATATTACCTAGTCTAATAGGACAGTGTTGTAGCTGTTTCTAAGTTGTGACAGAAACCAACTTCTTAGGTCTTTTTAGATTGTAGTATATATTAGCATGATGGTTAAATCTTAATTAGATCTTATTCTCTTTCTTGTTGATTTACTAGCTTGTTAGCATCTGACCTTTTCCCACCTGCTTCTGGCAGGTTGAAGCCCTCTTATATATACTAGAACTATAGTCTAGTCAAAGTTATTCCTTACCATATTTAATGATTTTTCTCCCATACATGGCAGTACAACAAAACCCAAAAGGGAGCTGGACCAATACAGGCAACATTAGCCACCTTTCCCAGGGATTCACACCCCTCTCCCTGGACAAAATGCAGCACCCCTAGGTCATCTCTAAAGCAGTATGACACAAAGTACGGATCTGGACGCATACGGAAAAGTGTGCTAGCAGTAAGGACTGCTAATAACAAGCAGTATTGAGCAGTGAAATAAATTGTTGGTAGAGAGGGAATTAAATATCCATCACAGATAGCTTTTAAGAATAAATAATGCAAACAGCGGCTGGGAAGGTGCATGCAATTGCTCCTGTTGGTGACACTCTGACAACAACTTGATATTCCTCTCCAGGCTTTTTTTTTTTTCTAACTCCCCCTCATTCTAGACAGAAAAACAAAACTCTCCCTCCTCAATTCCTCCCTCTTGCTCTCCAAGAGGAGATACCCAATAGTCATTTCTACAGACAACACAAGATAGCAGGGGACAGGACAAGAAAGACATCCTCAGCAGGTAAGTCCACCTTGGAGGGCATGCAAGGATGCAGAATGCTTCCATGGCTCCACTAGCAGGACTCCAAATAGACCAGATTTTCCCTTGTTACTCCTTCCCCCAGGAGCTTAGCCTAATCCACCTCCAGCAGTCTGTCTCACACCTGCTCTCAGTCAGAGTTTAGCATGCACCATGGCCTGTCATAGTAATTTACCAGAAGGAAATAATAAATCAGTCTCAAAACACACACAAAAAAGCACATCTTCATTGCTCACCAGTGAAATAGCTTCTCTGTCAGGGTGAGAGGCAATTGCTCTTCTATGTACCAGGATCAGCATCAGTAGCCATTTGTATATTTGTTTAGCATCAACAAGGCTTGGCAATTAGCAGTGCTGTTTAAAGAGAAATAATTGACTGTCGCTTCAGTCCCAGCACTATGCACTGGTAGAGGGCAAAATTCAGCCCAGTGTAGTCAGGGATGTTCCTGGCATTGAGACCACTGTGGGGTTTTTTTCCCTCGTGGTTTAGCTTTGCCACATAATTGCCAGATACCACACAGATTGCTTGGTAGCCTATGGAATAACCTAGGCAACAGAGCAGGAGGGCCCCTCTGCTTGTGGGGTTTTTTTGGGGTTTTTCTTGGTTTTGTTGGGTTTTTTTTAAATAAATAAAAGTAAGAAAAAAAATAATTCCCACAGGGTGACCATCCACATTTATGCAGTGCAGTGTGGAGGAGGAAAGAATGTCCCACTACTGAGAATATCTTTTAAGTATATACCATGCATTCATTAGCTTTGTTTACCCAGGAAAATGGCCATGTAAGTTAGTGGTTGTGTAATTGGATGGCTAATACAAATACATTCTTTAATTCAAAGGCCCAACAAAATGAAAGGGGAAAATCATGGTTCACACTGAGAGGTTATTTATTTTTCCAGCAAATCAGAAAACCTGGCAAGAGATTGTTTTCATTTTTTCTGACTATATATTACTTACTTATAAGCTTTTATTTTTCTTAAGCACAGGCTGACTTTTACCCAAACTGTGTCTTGTCCAAAACAGGTCAATATTTTCATTTTATAACCATTAAAAAAAGTTGTCTTTATAAACATTACTTGATTTTTAAGAAACAAGGAAGTCAAACATGCTAATGTTTTCTCTATTTTTCTGACACTAACTTAAAGGAAATCATTTCCAGTTAAACTTTCAGCTTGCTGGAGACCAGATGACCACTGAGCCCTTGAAAAGGAAAACAGGCAATGCTCAGAAGTCTGAGACTGAGCAAAGATGTCACTATCTCTATAGATACTGCTGGATAGATACAGTAGCTGTCAGTGACACCCTTGTGCCCACTACAGCTCACTGCCAACTCTGCCAGGCCAGCTGCATCCCAGGATCCCCCTTCCCACACATCAACATCCACCCTGCACGCTGGCATGACAGGCCACCCCACCATCATACCCAGTGGCTTTTTCAGACCACGGGCACTTAGGTTAATCTCATACAGCAGGTTAGCTACAAACCTAAAATAAAAGCCCTGGAGTCTGCTCAGCTTTGCTTATCTTTGGTTGTCCATGGTTTGAAAGCATAAATTTGGTTCCTCTAGAAACAGACCACGATCTGTACTTAATCTCTGCAGAGACTGCTCAAACAGCCCGTTATAACTCCACTGGCATGCATTGGTCCTCTCTTACAGTCCCTGCACCACTTCCAAGACAAGAAAAAACTGTGTAAGTAACACACTACATTCAGCTATCAACTAGAGGGAAAATATATACCCCTCGGTGACAAAATGGTGCCTCTTTCACCAAGACCTCACCTACATCTCTCTCATTCTTTACATGCAACTAGTGATAAAAAGCACATTGCAAAGAGCTAAAAAACCACAATCTTGGGTCTGCAGTCAGAGCAGATGCTGAGTGTTCAGTTTGAGTAAGAGCCAAAACTCAAAGGAATAGAATTTGAAGGGGGTTATTACAATATTAACTGTCCAGGAGAAACACACCCAGTCACCACAGTTCAGGCTTTTCTATTTAAATAACCTAATGCATCCTAATGCATCTCCAGGATCCTAAATTATATGAAATAAGAAAATTTAATTCTACACTATTCAAATGTATAAATTAGAAGTAATTACTGGAGCAGAGTAAAAATCAACTCTAGAGTATATAGGAAGACTTAAGCCTTTCTGGCCTTGCTAATTACAGACAAAAGACTAAACATTAACAAGAAAAATATTTAAAAATCAAGAACTCACTACTGCGTATTAAGAGAAGTACTACAACAGTTCATAATTATTGAACATCTCCATTTAAGAAATGAAATAAAAGGTAATCATAAGTATTATCCAAGTTTGGTTGGTTGGTTTGTGGTTGGTTTTTTTAATTCGTAGCTTTTCTAAGTAGCTTTCACTTTTTTTTACTGTACTTGAAATTTTAATTTGTGAAAGGTCAGCTCCTGACCAGGACAGAATTTCAGCTATCATTAAACTTACCAGGACTCCAGGTACATATTCAGGTAGGTGAGCTGTGACCTTATAGGAAGCTCAAGACCACTGTGTTATAGGATTTTTTGGCAAGAAGCAGGAGAATAACTTACTTTTAGGTTTTCTTGTTGGCAGCATTACTGGCTGCACAAGAATGGAGGATGGTTTTCTGGCAGTTTTAAGAAAAACTCCTCTCTATATGGTTTCAGTCTCTCCAACAAATCTCACAGATGTCTGATGGTGTTGCTCAGTATAACCTAAATCTCAGCAAGGTCCTTTCTTAGGATTTTTAAATGAAGACACAGATTTTCAACCTTATTTTAAAGCAAGTCAGCAACATGCCAGCACAATGGGTCACTAATTTTTCAAAACACTTTCTCTCTGAAATAAGGGACAACATAAGAGATGACAGAAGGGTTTGCAGGGTCAAGGAGTGTCTAATAAAAATGCCAGATAAGACAGGAAGAGGTTCGGTAGCACTGCAAGTTATAGCCATTAAAATGCAAGATATTTAGAACTTTGTTCATGAGAAGGAGATGATTAGAAGGTGAAATCATGACTTCTGCCCTAGTCAAACAGGTTGAGATAAAGTTAGTGAATCTTTCCAGCAGAAAAGTTTCAATTTGGCAAAGATTCCCTTTCATTTCTTCCTGCCTCAAAACAAGTTCTCCCATACAATGGTTTAAGTTTTCGGAGGAATTTCAGAAATTAGTTAAAATATTTAATTAAAGATAAGCAATAAGATTTTTTTGGTAGAAAAAGGTTTACACTTTGCCTTCATTCTGTGTTGTGGGATGTACAAAAGCACAGTATCTTCTATAATGCACCTGTTGCACTATAATACATCTTTTATTATTAAAATGCTTCGATTTTCAATTATTTTCAAATAAAACATATACCATGGAAAAAAAGGCTTCATTTTCTGTTATTTAAAAAATTCTAAGCAGCTCTTATGCTGACTAAATTCCTGATTTCCCACATGCCCAACACCTACAAATGATTAAGTACATTTTATATTTATTCTAGCTTGCCAGTTAATAACTCTTGCACCTGAAGGCACAAAGCCAGCAATAGTCCTTCCTGTGCTTTGCAGCAAGGAGGCAGCATAACCCACTCATCCTGACCACAATTTGAAAGAATGATCTGCTTAGACCCTAGACCAGATTTTATGAAGCACCTTTAATTATGTTTACTCAGCCTACAAATGCTGTATTTCTATGTTTTGGTTATTTGGACAGCAACCAAGGACAATGGTCGGTCTCCCCACTCCAGCTACATCCTCGGCCCTATGCAGGCACAGAGGTAAGGACAGTGTTTACCACTCAACTTTCAGTTAGAAAAATAAGAGGCAATAATCCTCAGCCAGCAGTAGGTAATGACAGTGAGCTGGTTACATAGAATAGTATTTTTCATGCTGCTTTGCAAAGGAACAGGCAGGAAGAGCATTGACATTATCATCCTGACATTAGAGGAATGAATGAGGAAGAGGGAGCTGAAGGAATTAGACTAGATGGGAAGTTTCCTGCATGATCAGGATCAGCCAGGACAGTCTCTTAAAGTTCAGTTCACATTCTCAGACTGTTTCACTACCAGTACAGTTTATTCAGACTAAAAATAAAAGCACATTTTTATTTCCATGAACAAAAGAGTTGATTAATCTTCAGTGAACAGTTTCAACATCTGTGGTCATTTCTACATCAAAGAATATATTTAGAATCAGAGTGGACTTTTTCCCATCAAATAAGATGCTCTGATTCAAGTAGAAATTAGTACTTGGAAAACCCTCACATGATACTGCCCAGTAGGCTCAGACAACTTCAAACTCTGGGCCACAAAGCTTGAGGTGGGAGTGCAGAAAAGAGTGGAACATTGTCCCGCATTTTAAACAAGTTAGAAGCTCTGAGAAATACTCTCAGGAAAAAAACCCTTCTATTTTATCATCATGTTGCTTACTGTTTTTTAAGTGACTGTACTATAAAACTGTCATTTGACAGAAGAGAGAATTTTATAAGGAAAAAAAGTCAGTAAATGTCTTCCCTATTCCTTTGCAGACAATATCTTTCTGTCACTCAACAAGTCATTTTCCATTATCACTACCACAGTAATGTAGAATCTTTTTTACTCCTCTAAAGAATATTCATAATTTAAAGATAACCTCTCCACTGTTTCTCTTCATCTCTTACTAACAAGATTCCATCCAAATCTCCATTTATCTTGGGATTCATGAAACTTTCATGTCATTCTTACTTGTCTAGAAAGACATCTGTTCACTTTCTGCATCAGAGTGACAGAGACTGAGGAAAGTTCCTCCTGAAGTAAGTTTCCTTAGTTCTTCAGATCTAGCCCATTTAACTGTGAGGCTCTTTATCCATGATATATTTCATAGTATCAACCACTTTGGTTCAAATGTTTGTTTCCTAGAGGAATACTGAGCTAGAGGACCATTGTCTTCCTACTGTGGGAGACCTATTCAGACCCTTCTTCTGTTAACAGCTAATTGACCATTTTTTAATTGCACTCTCCTTTTCCTGCAGGCTCCCTTCCCTATGTTGCCCTCCCTTTTGAGTCAAAACTTAAGAGGCTTTCCTCAAAACACCTTCATATTACAGAAACACTTATTTCCCAGTATTGTGTCTTATTCCAAGGAGAGGACTGGGAGTCTGGACTTATTCCTATCCCTGCTACTGACATCACATGGTACTTAAGTGGTGAAGACCGGGAAAAATTTAAATCACACTGGCCTGATGTGGAAAGTTAATATGTTCCTACTACTATACCTTGCACAGAAGTACAGTAAAAAACTGCCAGTCTGTGCCAGGTGTCACCAGGATCTGAACGCAGCCCTTCCCTTTCTTTGCCTCACGGCATTGCAAAGGTGCTTACATGGTGGTCACAGCAAAGCTCATTAGACAAGTCATTAGGTCAAGCATGAGGTGAAACAGGGATGTTGAAGATAAGTCCTTTTGTTGCACTAACCTTGCCAAAGAACTTTTACATTTAAGCTTGTAAAAAACCCAAAAACCCGCGAACACAGGCTGTTTCACATTTCCCAGAGACCCCTTGAGCAAGGAAGTGAAGTTTGGCTGTCTTTTTGCAAACAAAGAAGGTTTTTAGCCTTTTATCAGAAACTTTTAACAAAATAGCGTTTTGTTGAGTACCAGGCTCCCAGTGGAAGGTATCTATATTTCTGGTCTTCAAAATACATTCCATGCAGCATATAATTACATTGCCAACCCTACCTTCAAAGTTATTTGCGTTCAGACCTTCTGCATTATCTCATTTGGCCTTCAAGTCCTTGTCCTGACTGAGAATATAATTCACAGATCTCTTTGCTGAATGACACTCTGTAATTCCAAGCTCATCACTGTGCGCATACAGTTAGGGCAATATTCTTCCCCATGTTCATTACTTTGCTTTTATTAACATTGAATTATTTTTTCACCTGGTTCAGAAATTCTGGGTGATGAAATCCTTCCACAACAGTTTTATCTCCTTTTGTTTCCATTCTCAATTCTCTCTTTTCACTCACCCCTTTTCCATATTGTTATGAACATACAGCTTCCCCCACTGAACAAACTGACTTTTTAAAACCCATCTTTCACAATGTGTCACAATGAACATCAGTGATAGCTCAGTTCCTACAAAAGCACCTGGCTGAAACTAACCAAAAGCTTTTTTTAGGAAAAGAGCTATTCCACACAATATTCAGATCATTTTTCTTCACACAGTCATTGGCTCATAGAAAATTTAAGAGTGGTAGCTTCTCCCCAAAAGAACACATTAAGATCGACATACATTTTGATAACAAGTAGGAGATTTATTCTACTGGCTTGTTTTTTTAACACTACAATCAGCAGTTCAGTAGTTTTGCATTTTCTTTCTTTTAGAAATCTTGACCAAGCATCCTTGATATAGGCATTTGCCACTCACCCTCTTTTTAGAACTTTATTAGTTCCCTTTTGGGAAGGAAGGGGTAGGCCTTTTACCTCTCTTTTCCAGTAAAAAGTAGCCTGTTTCTTCCAGTTCCAGTATGAACAGCCTGTTCTTTATCAAATTATAAAAAAACCTCTGTGGGAGAGTAAAATCAGCAAAAATAAGGGGAAGACACAGTAAATTAAAACTAGCTAAGGATGCACGTCATAGAAAAGCAACACAGGTTTAAATGACCTTGTACTCTGATGCTGACTTTTGACTAGCTTTATATAGAAATCTACTGTTTTGAGTTGCTGATGGATTTCATGATCGACAAGGAGACACCCATTTGCACTTTCCAGAAGGGGTTGGTGGGGCTCCACGTTGTTTCCAGAAATTAAAAAAAAAAAAAAAAAAAATATATATATATATCATTGTGTCCTTGTAGCACTCAAAGATAAGGAGTTTTAAACAGAATCAACCTCTAACCCCTGGCAGGGTAAGCATGCAGCTGCTAGGCTGCAGCAGGAAGACTGAGCATTGCTACTGTCACAGAGAAAGACCCTTAGACCAGCATGAATCTACGTCCAAATATGTCATCACTGTTTACATTTCATTTCTTTTTCTCTTGTTTTGCATGCTTTTTTCCAATACTTGGCTAAGCTTAAAAACCAATGACCAAGCTGTTTGAAAAGTAATGAAAATCATTAGCCAAGGTCAATACAGTGCTGTTGGCATCAGAAACCAGTTCACTCATTGATGAGATCTGGGATCCACTCAAACAGAAACAGGATGTTCTGTGTGAAGTAGAGTAAGTCACATCTCTTACTAGCACAAAACCAAGCTCACCACAGTTCCCAAGGATGATAGTGTAGAATATGGGAAAGGAAATACAAAAAACTAGTAAGTGGTTCCCTAGGAAATGCATTCTTTAACTAAGCACATTAATCCTCAAATCAAAGAAAGGATCTGAGTTAGCTACAGGGTAAGGCTAAAGTAATTGCTCAGTTGTAGTTAACTGACTGACAACTGTGAATGGGACAAATCCAGAACCTGAGTTCTGAGCCTGGTCACTGCTGTTTTCTTGCCTATCTTCCACACTACTCCTCTAAAAGTACTAGTTATCTGAGGATAACCTGCATATATATCTAACATTAGGGCTTCCTCTTACAGGCTGATAACCAGAGTACCATTAATCATGAGGAAGGACAATGAAAAAAAAGGATTTTAAAAAAAAGAGAAGGTTGTTTGGGATTTTTTTTGGGGGGGAGGTGTAAAGGGAGGTGTTGTTTATCCCAACTGGGGTAGATTATGTGTTTTTTAGGTGGGAAAAATATAGCTGTTTCACTCCAGCAGTAGACACAAGTCTGAATTAAATTTGTTAAAACCACTGAACTGCAGACATCTGTAAACATCACTGTATTTAGATTAGGGCAAGTATATCTAAATCTCCTTTCTCTTCAGAACAAGATGGATTAGCTAGCTCTCAGCATAGCTATGTGAAAGAGAAAGGCAAGGAAGCAAAAGCAAATACTTGGGGTTTGTTGTGCATTCACTCCTAGAACGCCCTGTAGCTCACAGAACAGTAACTGAGGAGAGTGCTACAGGCTCTCTAATCACCAGAGAAAAAGAACACTTAAGAGAAACAAATTACATAAGCAATAAGAGTGCATGTAAAGTGATTTGGGAAAGGGCAGCTTTCTCTCTAGTCATAGCTGATGAAAGCTGGCAGTTGGCAGCCAGAAGCGCTAGGCACTGCCTGACAGATTTCAGAATGCTGTGCCTTTGAAGAATCTGAAAACCTGTACTGAGTGACAGCGATAATCAGTCAGAAGAAAACATGTATTACACCTTATCAAATCAGAGTGTGCTAATGGCTCCAGAGTGAGCCTCTAGAATAAAAAATATCCAGAGCATTAAGATAAATAGCTCAAAAAGCATTAGTGGTAGCCATTAAAGTGACTTGTAGCACACAGTAACTTGCTGCCAACACAGGCTGCAGTGAGACTTTTAAGATGAATCTTAAAATTCAGGAAAAAAATGTAGACATGTTATAGGCATCTAAGGATCTTCAATACAATAGGTCTTGTCTTAGAGGCAGTAGCAGAAGTGCTAGTAACAGGGAACAGCTGCCAGATTGTAAGGATATCTGCTTTTTGGTCAGGGACCTACCTATAGGCACACTTCAATGCTTCCATCAGAAGACAACACTGAGCTCAGCAGCTCTTCATATTTTGGAGTGCATTCAAGACAATGAGATGGGGACAGTCAAGCAGTATAAATCAAAGGTTTGTGTTCCTGACATAAAGTCCAAAGGGCTAATTTCCGAAACAGTTATTTAGCTCTTAACAAAGAACAAGTACACAGCTCTTACAAATGCTCTGGGAAGCCAGAAGATGCATTTCTGTCAGAGCTAAGGAAGAACACTGTTGTAGAAACCATACATCTATTGTTGCAATGATGGTTTCTTTTTCAGTTCTCAGATATCTTGACAATTCAATTTTAAATAGAAAAAAAAATCATAGAATAGTTTAGGTTGGAAGGGATCTTTAAAGGTCATCTAGTCCAGCCCCCTGCAGTGAGCAGGGACATCTTCAACTAGATCAGTTGCTCATAGCCCTGTCCAACCTGACCTTGAATGTTTCCACGGATGAGGCATCTCCCTCTCCCTGGGGAACCTGTTCCACTGTTTCACCCCTCTCATTGTAAAATATTTCTTCCTACTATCTAGTCTGAGTCTACCCTCCTTTAGTTTAAAACCATTATCTCTTGTCCTATTACAACAGGCCCTGCTAACAAGTTTGTCTCCATCTTTCTTATAAGGAACTTTCAATTATTAAAAGGACACAATAAGATGTCCCTAGAGCCTCTCTTCTCCAGGCTGAACAACCCCACTTCCTCAGCCTCTCCTCACAGCAGAGGTGTTCCATCTCTCTGATCATTTTTGTGGCCCTCCTCTGGACCTGCTCCAACAGGTCCATGTCTTTCCTTTGATGAGGACTCCACAGCTAAATGCAGTACTCCAGGTAGAGTCTCATCAGCATAGCGTAGAGGGGCAGAATTGACCTGCTGTCCATGCATCTTTTGATGCAGCCCAGGATACAGTTGACCTTCAGGGCTGCGAGTGCACATTGCCAGCTCAGGTCCAGCTTTTCATCCACCAGTACCTCCAAGTCCTTCTCCACAGGGCTGCTCTCAATCTCTTCATCTCCCAGCCTGCACTGATATGGGGGGTTGCCTTGACCCATGTGCAGGACCTTGCACTGGATCTTGTTGAACCTCATGAGGTTGACATGTGCTCACTTCTCCAGCTTGTCCAAATTTGCTGAGGGTGTACTCAGTCCCACTGTGTCATAGATGAAGACATTAAACAATACTGGTCCCAGTATGGATCCCTGATGGATACCACTCATCAAAATGATGTAATTTCCCTAGGCTCAGAGATTCAAGCAGCCCAGAGAGCTGTTGCTCAGCAAAGGTGGATTCCAGCTAAGAAAAAGGAAACTACTAAACAGGGTCTCCTCAATCACTGCTACAAGGCTGTATCCTTTCCCATTTCTCTCTACTTGACTTTGGTGGGTTTTGGTCTTTCTATTAATAATTCATAGAGGTCAGTCATATATCTAATGTTTTTCTAGCCATCTTACATTCTGTATATGTTACTGCAGTACCTCAGGAAAAAAAGTCAAATTTGGAATGCAGCACAGGGGAAGAGGAAAGAGTGAATACAGTTTGGAGGGTGAATGCATGTAGGACATCGTATGAATAATGAATTCCAAAAGGCATAAACTGGAGACCTAAGGCTCGCACAACTCTCCTGGAAAGTTCAGCAACTTCCTTTCTTCCTTTTTACAGCAGTTATAATAAATATCTCCTGTACAAATATATATTAAAAGAATTTTTCTTATCTTGAAATCATCTCTTTAAACAGTTGCTTGGCAAAAATCACAATCTCAGAAAATCTGCCTTTAAGTTGGGAGCCAAGAAGCAGTAGCAATACTCACTGGGATGTTTCCTGTTCAGTGGAGATACAACAGGAACATAGTTTATATTCTCATTGTTGTTTCTTATTCCCTTATAGTATAATCTCAGCAGATTTATTCTATGTAACTGTAATTGCCAGAAACAATATTTCAACGTAAGTGGTAGTATACAAAGGTGTTTGAAGGTAAAAGAGGATGGAAAAGTAGAAATGTTTAGTCTAAGGAACATTAATTTGAAAATAATCACATTCTCTCCCATACTGATAAGGTGTGTTTCTTTTAGTTTGGACACTAAAAAACAGGCTGTTCAGGTTCCACTTTCCACACTATTTCGTACTTTGGCCTTCACAAGCACTGATATAATGGCTAGAAACAGTGTAATAACCTTCACAGATATTTAAAAGTGTGTTTCAGCAAGTATCAGGCAGTCTAAAAGCTGGAAGAATAGATTCTTTTAAAAAGATATTTTCACTTTTCCCCAGAAAAGCTTTCCAAATTACAATAAGTGTAAAACAAATTGGTGCCACAGAAACACAACAGATCCTAAAGGAACAGTTATAACAACCTGCAGAATTTGTAGGTAGTTTAATCTTATTTCTATAACTTCACCTTAAACCACCAAGTAGAATTGAGGGAATAATTATAGCTCAGATTTTCAGTGTTGATAGCAGACTCTCTTAAATTTTACATGACAGCATGAAACCTGTTGTAAATTAACATATTTCACCAACTCCTACAGGGTTTTTCCATAAGCACAGGTAAGCTTAGAAGTAATTGATTTTTCAGCTTTTCTAAAGAGACCAAAAGCATGTTTATCATGACTGACTACAATATTGGTTCTACTTGCCTGGTTTTGACTTTCTGGTACTGAATATCATCCCATTATACAACCTATACTATTACAGTTGAATATAGCTTTATGTTCTGAAGCACGTTTTGTGATTCCTACTGCAGAAGTATTAGCCTATGATACATAGTAAGACACTGCATGATGAATCAATTAAGGCATTGATGCATAAAGCTATTACCAAAGAGAGAAATTAAGATGCAGGGAAAAGGAGACAAAGATGTATCATATGATCATATCTGAAGAGACAGAAAGATAATGAAGCAGAGACACACAGAAGAAAGCTAAAATCTTTTTAGTACTATGGTGTTCTTGAAATACTATACTGAACGTAATAGCAGTTTGGTGCTTTTCTTTTTCCTGGATGACATTCCCATCACAATTAAGCCCAAAAGATAAACGTTCCACCACTTCACAGACGCAAGGTGTTGCTCACCCAGTGAATTGCTCTGACTAGTGAAAACAAAGCTCAACGTCAAACCCTGAGCCCATGAAAGGCAACGTAGGGCTCAACGATCAAAACTCTTGACATTGGTAGAACCTCAGCGATACCAGTGCAATCCTAGGAGAAAACCATGATTTCTCAGGCACAGTTATATGCTTCCAGCAGCAAAGGTATCTTCTGATACATGCCAGTCTAAATATTTGATACAATCCACTATTAAATCTACAAAGAAGCGTTGTGTTTTCAGTTTGGCTTCAGTTAGGAGATCAATGCCACGCAATCCCAAAATCATTTCTTACATGAGTTAAGAGCAACTGCTGAAGTGTTCTGCCACTCAGAAGTAGAAAGCCAAGCCAATTCAAGCCAAGCAGATGCCTACTCTGTTCTCTATGGGATATTTCATTATCTTCATTAGAGAAACACTTCCCACTAGTGAATTACATGAGGCAATTAATATCCATTATGTATAAAGTACAGAGAGCTGTTCTTTCATCTTCGTCTTGGGACTCACCCCCCTCTCAAAAAAAAACAAACAAACCCAACCTTAATTCTGCTCTGACAGAAACTTAAGAGCAAAGACAGGTATAAACACATCCTTCAGCAGTTTCAAAGGTATCCCTGTTAGGGGACACCACTCAAAAACATCTTCCATAACATAAAATTAATATACAATGACACCAAAAAAACCAAACTTTCAGCCAGGAAGAAAGAAGCAACACTAGAAACAGTATGAGGCAAACCTCCCTTAAAGGAGCAGGAACTCCCATAGGCTTTAGGTCAGCAAGTTTCAGAGAAGCAAACAGTAGCATCTGATGTAAAGATAATGTGATTCAAATTTTAATGTCCTGTTTCCATTTTAACCTATACCCAGCTGCCTAATCTGTTGGGCAGACAGAAAACCTCAACTCAGAGGCTTTGGTATCACCTGTCCTTAAAGGACATTACTTAACTTGATTTCAGGCATTCCATTTCCAGTGGAAAGGTCAGAGCCTCTAGTGATAAAGGTTTGTAGAGATACATGCATTCCACTGGTAAAATTTCAGTGAAGTGATGCAGACATAACATCAATTGTACATGCTTAGTAAGCCTACAACTAGGCTTCCCAAGCTACATATCTCTGGTCTAGCCATTGCAATAGCAGCAAATACAAATGCTGACTGTTCAGACAGCACCTGCATGCCTTTAACTTTCACTGGCTGATCACTCTTAGTACACATACCGAGCTGGGGAACCTATGGTCTAAAAGCTAGCAGTTTAAACTTCCATTTTTCAAGAAGTGTTTGAAGGCAAGTGTTTGATCTGAATGACCAAATATTTGGTACAATATCCCCCATATCTCAAGAATTTGTAAGTCAAGTACTGAGAGCTGTTGGGATGCTTCAACAGCCACTGAGGCTCTACCTTTTGTTTAGACCATCTGAAGAATTGAAGCACCCACCATAAACCATCTCTTTTGCAGTATTGTGGAGAGAAGCCTAGGAAGACCACATACCAATACATTTCCCTTCGCTCTCACTATCTCATTTTCTACATAATGCAGTGAAAGACTTCGTATGTAGCAAGTATCACATGGATCAAACCCTTCGGGCAGGAGCTGCTCACCTGTGCTCTTTGCTCAGGGGAGCATCCTCCCCAACACATATATAGCAATTCCTGTCAGATAAAAACAGGCAGTTGATCTGTTGCAACATGTACACAATCAAATTCCAAGTACAAGGCTTTCAGACTTAAGAAGCAGAAAGAAGAGTGATGTTTTTAACTGAAATGTAAGTAACAGATCTGAAGTAGAATATTTCAGTTGTAAGGGTCCTACAATGATCATCTAAGTCCAACTGCCTTGAGCACTACAGAGCTGACCAAATGTTAAGCATGTTACTAAGGTCATTATCCAAATGACTCTTAAGCACTGACAGGCATGGGGTATCAAAAGTACATCTTTAAGAAGCCTGTTGCAGTGTGCCATTCTTCTGCTGTAATTTTTACACCAGCATTTTTCAGTGGGCTCCTATTTCCTCCAGAAGCACAGATAGCTAAAGCTTGTTCAGCCTGATTTGGCTCTGTCTAGCGAAACTTCTCCACCTTCAGAGTGAAGCAGAGCTGTACTGACACTGGAATGGTCCTTTTTGACCTTCCTCCAAAGGGTGTCTGAATAGGTCAAACACGAGCCTTCAGAGTGATATCACCCAAAGCCTCTCATTTGATGCCCCTCCTTTCTACAAGCCCTGCCTTGCTGCTCTATATATTTGTGTCAGTTCACACAGATATCTGAAATGCTGCTGACTTAAGGCACATACACCTGAGCAAAATTAACTGTGGTAGCAGGAGTGTAGTAGAGGAGCAGCAGTTTAGAGAGTCCATGAACCAGTAAATTGCTGCCTGTTGAGGAGTTGCTTTCCTTTGCCCATGACAGATACTGCAGCCTCATTAGGAAGCCACACACTCCAGTCTCGTTTCACAGCCACCAGATGTTCTACTTGAGCTGTAATGAGTTCCCATTAATCTGCAGTTCAAGCAGCTGTGGTAAATCAGATTGTTGCTCAAGTTACCAGGCTTCTGCTGGCTACTGAACTTGTTTCAGAAGGCTCCCCCTCCCTTGTTAAATGCTTAAATGGTTCCCAGCATATTTTCCCCTTTCCAGGATCTTAAAGGAATACGAATTTGGAAGATTTGAGGTTCATTGCACAGCATATGCATATGGCAGAACCTGAAGGACTTCCCCAAAACAGAACTGCCACTTCCTAGTAAGCTCCAAGTCCATGTTTTACATTTTCTGTTTATCTTCTCAGAGCAGTCCCCTGCAATATATTTGTAGGCATCTAAGACAACACTACCTTGCAATAGATGACAAGTAATAAGAGAAATTCTCAACCTGCAGTGTGAGATTTGGGACCTCCTTTTGGAGTAATGTGAAGGACCCAATCACGCAGATCACTATTGTACAGTGGCCTGAACACAAAGATACAGCCAGAAAATGACAGAAGTTGTGCTGCTTACAGTGATCTGAACTGGACTAGGCCGTCATTCCATTTACCCTTCCCAGTTGCTGTGAAAAGACAGATCCAGTAAGAGGGGTTTTACATTTAAGCCATCTCAGTCTCCCACAAGCAGGTGATCCTGCCTACTGTTACAACCTCCATTACTGATGCTTCTTAGCAAGACACACAAAAGTAACAGTGCTCACGTTAAATACAAGGGTGACACATCCTGGGCAGTCTCTCATCTGACTGTGCATTCTTTCTATGGCGGGTATATCAAAGGTTCATTGTTAGTAATCTCCAGACTTCACAGCATCATGAACAACACTGCTGTGGTGCCTGCAGTGTGCTACACACTTTTGTGCAAGTTCCCTGTGTCTGGAAGCAACAATAGAAGGCCTGTCCTTTACTGGACAATCAGTAAAACCAATAGTGTGGAGAGAATGTCACCTAGCTGGTCATGGATGCTTTCATTGACTTGCTAGGTCAGGAGGCTTTATTTCCTTTAATGTTTCCTTTCTTGGCAATTTTAAAATCATTAGAAGTAGTTTAGAGAGCTGTAGAAACAATGCATAAGGTTTCAGCTCATCCCTGGAGATGTTACAGCATGCTTTTCTGCAGCAATACCAACATACCAAATGTAAGCCAGCAACTGTCAGTTTTATTTTCAGTGAAACTACACAGGCTTAAGAAAATCAGGGTTCCAGATCCTGATCTGCAACCAGAGCTTGTATAAAAAAAAAAAAAAAAAAATCAGGCACATTTACTCAAAGATAGTTTTTAATTAATCCCACAAATAAGAGATAATTGAGAAGTACCTATTTCCAAACCAGCCAATACATCTTATATCATGGAGAATATAGTTTTCTTTACCATTTTTGCTGGCATAGGCAATAGAGGGGGCTGCTCAGAGAAAGAAGAGTTATCACTCAGGACTGTAGAAACACTTAAGATAAACCCTGCTCCAAGAAGGGTACAATATACTTGACAAAAGGTAACTATTCAAAGAGCAGGCTTAAACATGTGAAGCAATCTCATTTAGTAGACGATTATTAGACCGATAACAGTATTTCAATTTCAGTATTTCAATTTGCTTCCAAATTGTAAGATCTGTAGTGAGGACATGTTTGCCTAGCCCTTTCCCACCCATTCAACAGTGTTGTGTAACTTTTGATGCTTTACAGAGGAATAAGTAATAATAACAAAGCCATGTCATTTCCTACTTTCATTAGGATACAGAAAGCTGGGCAAATAGAGAGCTTTTATTCTGCCTCCCAGCCGCAAACCCCTGCCATCTGCTTGGTTGTCACTCCAGAGGAGGCTGTAGGCGTGTCCACCAGAAGGAAAAAAACACCACCACTATAGGAGACATCATACTCTTTTAGAGTAATTAATCTACTTGGAGTCTGATTGTACAAGCTGCTTCACATTGATTAGATGTGTTTGGAAAAGAGGTAATTTAGATGGGACAAATTTAGTTTATTAAAGAATATGAGCATTTAGGATCAGATCAGGAGTGAAATGCTAGTTTCCACCTATGATTACTCAAAGTGCTCAGAAGAGCACATACATGCATTAATATCCATAGATTATGTCTGCTAGTGATTGCTGTAATGGTGGTGGGGAAATAGGCACTAATCTACATTCTTATAGTGGAATCAATAATGAGCAACATTATCATAATATTGCAGCAAATAGCTGGAACCTTCACAGTTCCTATGTGAATTTACACGCTTCGTAACACCTACGGGTTACAGCACAGAAAAGGCTAATAATTTGCTTGAGGTAGACTGCAGAGAAACAAAAGCCTTTTTTCCTAAGATTAGTTTGTATAGGCTCTACACTTCTGTTTAGCATCTTGAAATGCTCAAAATTGAAGTTAATTAGGATATCGTGTTTTGGTAAGGCCAAAATGTTCAAGCACTATTTAAAACAAAAAACGCACAAGAAGTAATTTTGTAGAAGGGTTGAAATCTTTCCCAAATAAAAGTTCACCAGACACTGTTCCGTGTGCTGCTTTTCCCTCAGAAAGGCATTTGGCACACAAATTAGTTGTCCCCAAGAGCTTCCAGCTAGCTCATGCCTTGAGGATTCTTTTCCAATGCCATCAGGTGAATGGTTTCCTAGTAAGGTCCAGCTGTTAGCTCTGTCACAGGCTAGGAGGGTACTCCACAGCTCCAGGAGCTTTACACAGTCAGCCAGGAGGCAGTTATAGGAGTAAAGTTAAGTTTTTGGAAATCCTTAGGGTCTTTCTTTGTTTCCCCCAGGATGCACAAGACAGGAGTTTTATCAGCATAGGAGACTTTCCAGAAATCAGCCTGGACATCTTGAAGTAGCTTCTCTGCAGACCCAGAAGCCCAAGATCAATGAAACAATGAAACACCCAGACACTTTTCCAGGCAACAGCTTTGAAAAACATTGACTTGAGTAAAATCTCTAAACTGCAGAAACATGTCAAAAAGCATAGAAAAAGTTTTACTTGTAAACATTTTATAAATTTCTATATTCTTAACAATTTTATACCATCTCATCTTACTGGTAAGAATTTCTATTTAGCAGCATAGCCACAGTGTTAACACAAGCAGCATGGTCTTGAGAGGCACAGCAAATCCTCAGCAAATACCTTATTGTGAGGCATAACTTCTGTGGGGTTTTGTACCAGTATGTTCCTCACAGCAGTAATCCCTCATGTTTTTCAATAATTTGTTTTCCTGTGGATTATGCAAGCTGTTTGCTGTCAGAAGTGTCCCTTAATAATATATGAGGAACATTTCAATACTGTGACCAAATCTCTAGTCTCTGCACATGCCTCAGGAGCAACCACTCAATAACATCTTCATCCCAACATTCCACAGGTGTGCAAAAAAATTTTAATCCTTTTAGTGCGACACTTGCTTAAAAAGTAAACACACTCAAGCTTTGGAATGTCTTATCTCACAAGGTGACTGCATCAGGTAAGAAGATTCATATTCCTAGACCACAAGTGTAATTAAAAGCTCGCAAAAATACACTTGTAATTTAAGTTGGAATAGTTCTATTATCAGCCCTTCCAATTCCATTTACTTTGACTTACAAAAAACACCTCAACAAAATTCCTGCATCTAGAAGCCCATATTCTGTGATTGGATCATATGCTAAAATAAAATTCACCCTGGAACTGATGACATCCTTATCACCATAGTTTCAGTTCAAAATGCAGTTTGTTGCTAAGAGTACAGGCATGTATTGACAGGAATTTTCATAGTAAACTTTGCAGGTTTTGGCAGTATAGTCCCAAAGCTTCACCTTCTAGATTTCCAAGTTTTCCTACAAAGTTGTTTGTGTCATTACTGTCAAAGAGTTATGGCTTATTCTCAGCCTGATAAGCAATTTGTAAAGAATAAGTTACAGAGATCCAGTGATGGTAAACAGAAATACAGGCTGCCTGTTTTTACACACTAGACAATGCCATTTCATAGAGGAAAGACTGAACAGAAAATTCACTAAGTTGGGACTTCTTGACATTTTAAATAGAGACTAGCACAAGTGTTGTTTGTAGCTTCCAGCTGAAGGAGCACTGACGGAATTCCTGGCTGTGTTCACTAGATGCCTAGAAAAATAGCATTAAACTACGAGCACACAAGCTGTTGATAAGATGGATTAACCTGCAAAGGGTCATTTCTGAAAAGTTACATTGCTTGTTGAAATCTTTGTGTCTGTCAAGTTTAGTCTCACCTTCAGATCAAAAGTTTCAACAACTTCCTCCCTGCAGCAAAGAGGAAGAAGACAATAATTTTGGCATCTGTTACAACAACAAAATTTATTCCTCGTTTTGCTGCAGCCTCAAAGCACATGACAGCCACAGAAAACACATCATTTTACAAAAACAGCCACAGAATTGATGGAGTGGCTGTAAGTTGCAGGAGCCAGAAACTGAATCCAGATGTCCTAGATAAGTACCCAGTATTTTCCTTCCAAGAATACCTGTTTTCCTTTATGTATCTATCTATTCTCTTCTTACCATAGTTAAAGCTACTGTCTTGCCATCTTCTCTAAACTTATCTTATGTGAGAGAAGAATGGGCTCTAGGATGTAAGCAGCTTTGTTACATCAACCAAGAAACGTAGCATGTGCTGACAACTCTGAGAAATCTGAAGCAAAACACAATTCATCTACTTCCCAAAAAAGCTACAGTAGGAATATAAGTTGAAACTTTACAGCTTCAAAAAACATCCAGAAAGTTCCACACATCTCATGCCTTCTGGAGACTACTGGTAGAATTCAGAACTTGAGCTCATGGTCAAAAGTACAAAAGTTTTCAGGTCTAGAGAAGGTGAAGAAAACTCAGAGCTTTCACTAAGCCTGAGCAAATTCCACTTCAGAGCTCTGATGCCAGCACTGAAACCAGCCAGTGATGCTGATGTTACCTACCATCATCAGTTTTATGAGACCTTTGGTATTCGGCAAGTTATCCAGCTTTGTTTGATAAAGCTTACTTTCTCTGCCTCTGCAAGCTCATGATGCACACAAGAGGAACATTCCTCTGGACCATTTCTAATACCACAAACATTTCACAGCTGTTTCCAGATCTGGGGGAAAATAAACTGAGTGAAGGGATCCATTACCATTCTTTTCCTGCAAAGCCTGATTGAAAAGTATTAATCTAGTGTTGTTCTGTCTCTGTTCCTATTCCATGTTACCTCTCTCTAGCTCATCCCAGTTTAATGCATAAGGTTGGTGTCACGGAGCAAACAGATTGACAACTGTAGAAGACTACATAACTTCTAAGAGAAACACCCACCACCATCTCCTGATTTTCAGGCCTTCCTAAATATTTTGATCATCTCTGAAACTTCGTTGAAATTGCATTTGCAAAACTTTCTCATTTGGAACCAATTCAACAGTGAACTGGTTTCTGTATCAAGATCCCCCAACTAGTAAACTCTAGTGATTTGGCAGGGGTTTTCAGTATGGACTTAACTGTTTTACCCACAATAATTTGATACGAATATGAATAAGTATGAACAATGTCTTACCAAGAACACTTACCAAAAAAAATTAATCAGGAATCAGTTTTCCAGTAAGCATGCAACCCTAGTAGTTGTGAAGTATAATACCAGCCTAGACCAAATGTCTTGTTTTTTAACACATAGCATTAGAGTACATGCAGAAAAGTGGCAGCTGGAAAGAGCAGTGCAAAACCAGAACTGCAATCAGAGCTGGGTGCACCCTCTCCACTCAGTGGTACAGGTGCCAGACTCTCCAGGCACAGAGAGGTCTCATCCCTGTAGCACCCACCCAGGCATGGCTTCCAGAGGAGCAGCCCTACTTTAGATTTGTTGATTCTCAAACTGAAGAGTGTAGTTATGCATCTTCTTGAAGCATAAGATGTTGATTCCCATTGCTATTCACACCAGCTTCTGCACAATGTGTTCCAGTTGTTAAGAGCAGAGGGGAACATGTGTGGCCAGAGTTTGGGCAGGGGAAACACCACCAAAAAAGAGTGGGAACATAGCCCTTAGAATAAGATTATCTTAGAATATCTTAGAATAAGATTTAAAAGTGTAGCTAAAGCCCCACACAGGAGAGGGGAGCACATCAATGCAGGGAACCCTAGGCTAACTGCAGCTGATCTAGATCCAGAATGGGAAGCAGCAGGCTAGTGCCGGTGCCAGGCTGCAGAGGAAGCATAAGCATCATCTCATCAGTGCCAGAGAAGCAATTTGGCAGGCTACCATTACCATGCATTCATTATCATCTGCCACCTGCAGATCATCCCTCCCTTCCATTTACACCACACTGATGCTCATTAAAAGTTTTCCTAGTCCTCTTTATAACAACTAGCTGATTAATACTGCTGCTGACAGTGGTTTCAGCTAAATTAGCTGGCTTAGCTCTATTGAGTCCTCAGTGTGAGTCCTACCAGCTGTGGAGATGGTAGTTGCTCCTAGATGGTTGGTAGAGATACTTTTTTGGTTTTTAAACAAATTGATTGATTTTGAATCATTAAGGAACTGTGCTTTCTGGCATGCTACAGAACTAAGAAGTTACAGAGTTTTGAATAGTTAACTGTAATTTATTTTACTTCTAATATCTTGACTTGTATGCCTCTTCCAAGACACTCACATCAGTTTGACTACCACAGAAACAGGTAGCTCTTAAGGGTCCTCTTTGTATCTCCTGGCTTGATTAGAATTATTCATTATTACAACAGCATGAATTTTCCTGACAAGATTTGTCCAAAAATCTTTGTGATTTCCACACGCTACTGATAAAATCAGAACAATGAGGCATACATGATTTAAAACCACATAGTAAGAAGAGTCATAAACAGAAAGAACTAACAAAAATGAGTTCATAACCCATAAAAACCTCTTAGGAAGAGAATGAACAAATCAACTAAACTGTGCAAGAGTAAAATTGTAGCTCAGTAAATTGCATAACATCAGAGGAGTCTCAGCTGCAGAGAAATAATCTTGCTGGTTTATTCCATCCTTTTATCAGAGTGATCTTCAGGAGGGCTGACATCTCTGCAGTTCCTCCACTTCAGAGTTTTAAATTTATGCCCACCTCATTAAGACCCTATGAGAAGTTCAGGCTCCTTTTAAGCTCTTTTTGTTTTAAGCTTTGGCTTCATGCAGCTTCCATCTGGACTGGAATTTCTTTTGTTGCAGCCAATAGTCCATTAGTAGCTGTAACACATTGGTACATTGATATATACAAGCCTTTTGCCTTCTACACAGTGAAAGTTGGTAGGAGACACTCAAACACAGATCAGAAAGAAAATAACATTCATAAGTAAACAATCCTGCTCACCTTTTCCATCACAACTCCCAACTTGGTTCCTTCTACCACTCCCCACCAGTTCCTTAAGTCTTATAAGTTACACTGCTTTGTCTGCCCTGTTTGCTTCTAGTTATCTTTTCAATACTACTTCTTCACTCTAGGTAAAGCATTTCTTTAAAACCTGAAGGAATAACCGTCCTTTAAAGGGCCTTGAAGATATGCTTGCCTTTTCTTCAATTTCTTTAGAACTTATACAATTATTACCTATCTTTACATACTTTATCACAAAATATCCTTAAGTTACCACTACCACCATGGGGACAGGGGGTGTTTTGCCAATTACTAGGCCTAGTACAAAGGACACAGCCAGCAGCAGAAAAACAATCGAGTGAACAGATTCTATTGCACGTAGAGGAGTCAGTCTATAGGGGATCGCTGGAGGTGCAAACAAGTCAGATAGTTCACAAATAATAGACATCGACCCCAGGAACAACATAGGATGACCCGTAATAGATGGAACAAAGATACAAGGTATCCCATAAAAAAAATGGGAGACAACCAAGTCAACAGGCTGATCATGTACAATAGAAGTAACCCCACATTGCCTCCCCACAAAGCCCACGTTTGTAAGTGCCAGACCTGACAGGGGCCCAGTTGCATGAAGAGTCAAGAGGTCCTTCCCCAACAGGAAACTCTGCAAAGTGCATCCACCTCACAGACAGACACTCCACCCTTCCTGCAAGTGGTCCCAGCTTTTATCCCCAAAGCAGGACACCTGGCACTCATTTACCCAATGCAGGGCACCTGGGGCTTGTTTACCCAAGGGCTTTCCTTACAAGGCTGGCCCCACCTTGGAGGAAAGCCAAAAGGCAAACTCATCCCCTCCTCTTAAAGGACCATGGGGACCACCCATATGTCAACCTTAATTCAGGGCTTGGGGTTCAGACCCCAGCACTTCAAACAGTAAGAAAATAAGGTCTAAATTCCCACTTCTCTTATTCTCCACTCTTAATTTGAGGATAAATTTTAGGTGACATCATACAAAAAACAGATTTCATAACTGGGGCCCAGGAACTTTTCCCAGTGGTAAATCAAATGATTCTGAAGTTAGATTCAGAGGGATGATTCTGTTCTCTGGGTTACCTGGGAGAAACTGCTGGCAAACATCAAGGGTTTCCTCAAAGCCCTTGTGGGCTCTTTATACCCATTTGTTATTATTCCACAGAGGGTTTTTTGTACAGTTGAGACTTACTGGGAACATTTCAAATATCAACAAGATGACAGAACTAGAATACCCCTGTGTCTATAATAGAGACTCTCAATTAGCTATAAACATTCATGGTGCAGTTCTGGTAATTAGTTTGAAAGAGTTGTGATATAGCTGTACATGTTCCAGGAAGAGAAGTAGAGAGTCAGGACTGCCAGATGGATTATATTCTGTAAATTATTTTTTTGGCATACGTTCTATCAGAATGCTCTACAAGGGTAACACAATAGGACTGTACAACTATTATTCTAAATGTTTGTATAATGTAGAAGAAATTACTTCCCTTTTGTAGCTCTGCAAGTTATGGGAAAATTTACTTTTAACTTTTCTAGCAAATTCTATCAGACAGTCCCCTTCAGAAAAAAAAAAAAAAAAGCAGTAGGAAGTTTCAGAATTTTAAAGCTTATTCAATTCTATTAGATTTTTCTTTAAGGGGTTAGAAAGAAAAATACATTATGTTCTCATTCTAAAAAAGCTGGTCTTTTCCTATCCCATTTGCTTAGTAGGCAAGAGATTTTGCATGCTGGCATAGCTATATAGTACAACCAAACCCAACAATGAAAGTTGCATCAAAAACATAAGTTCCGAAAATTAATGGACATTTTTAATCAAGCTCATTGCCTTAGTACCAGAAATCACTCCTGGAGACAAATTTCCATTTAAAATGGAGCAAAGTGGTCTTAGAGTCACCACTGCATATAATCCAGAATCTTTAAAACATCATAGTCTTAAGATAAAGAAAATTCTTCCTACAATGGAGGCAGATCGAGATGCAATTTAATTGTGTACACATGATCAATATAACAAAGTCCTGCCTTACTCTAACAGTCATTGTACATTGTCATTAAAAAGTCTATTCTTTACCAGTTATTCCTCAATCATCACAAGTGCTGTATGGTGCATTATGTAATATGGCCCAATATTATTAACATTGGTCCTGTTTGCAATATCTTTTACAGATTTTATAGGATATGTTCACTCTGCTATATTTGAAGTTACCTTGATATAAAAATTCAGGCCAATTACCTATTTCCAGGAGCACTCATTTCACAGTAGTGATATTAAAGACAAATTTGCAAAAAATATCATGAAAGAGAAGTCACAGCTGTTTCTAAATACGTAGCAGTTACAATTAATTTTTTCTCCATGTGCTGCAGTATATTTTTTAAGGGTTTATAGAATAAACTTGAAAAAAATCTGAGTGCCAACTTAAAAAGCAATGCATGTTGTATAAGGTGGTATTCCCTGGGGTAACAGTAAAAGACTATGTTGAAGGCTGTCAGTGTGGTTTAAATTTAGTGTTCTATAAAATACCATCAGCTTGATAATCTCCTGCAAGCCTATGTAACCCAACTCAATGCATGTTGACTTTTAGGGCAGCAAAAAATACTATTCAGTCCTTTAGGATACAACTAACCTTCCTACATTAATTTGATAGGTATCAAATTGAAACAATTTATCCAGATTATTTCTGTAACCTATGGAAATATAAAGACATCTATACAAAGTAATTTGTTCCACTCTAAGTCTTTCTAGAGGTTTCACCTAGCCTCCATTAAACTACAGAGTCAGTCTAGAAGCTTAGCAATAGGCTCTATGTCTGAATAAGATTTCAACATTTGCAGTTTCTGGATATTTGTATTAGTAGTGCAGTTTACTTTTGCTAATTTTAGCTACCAGTAAAAAAAAAAATATATTGCTTCACGTACACAGAGTGCGTAAGAATGATTTCGTTCATATGACAATGTAGTGGGTGTATTATCAATACATCTCCAGCAAAGAAGGGGAAAGAAAAACTCCAGTAAAAAAGTGTTATTATACTCCAAAAATCATGTCTCCAAAGGCTGACACTAGATTGCTTCCCTACAGTTTCCTATTAGTGTGCTGCTAATGAAAAATTGCAAGTCCTCTTTTTTGTTGAGCATCTAATGAACCTGATCTGTTTCAGCCTGCAGTCTATGGCTCTATACAATTTTGTCCCACAATACTGAATGTCAAGTGCCACTCCCATTCCTCCCTGTATTCCTAAAAACTTTGCCAACTCATCCTCTGGGAAAGAGGAAAATGCTAACAACCAAAATTACAAATACTTCATTGTCTTATTACAATATGCTTATTTACATAAATGCCCTCTATTCATCTCCTTGGATCAGCCTGACCAAAACAAAATTTACATTTAAATAGTAACACTGTAGTTGACATCAAGTACCTGGTCTTTTTTTCATACTCTTATTTCCACACACAAGAAAAAAAGCTTTCTCTACTCAGAGAACAAAAGATCAGTACAAGATAATAAGCAGAGCAATTTCTCAAGTTTTGTTTTTATTTAAGTTCTCCAGGGATCCTGCACTTTGCCCCACTTTAAAATGTGCTGTAGTTAAAGAAACAGCAGTCAAAAACATCAGACATGATCTAGTCGAAGGAAGATTGAATCAGCTTGTATGATCTTGTGACAAAAGCTTATAGCTGCACTCCTGAGTAGAAGCATCAGAGCCAAAAGCTACAGCAAATGGAGAGCATTGTCCATTGATTATTTTTTTTAATCAGGACAACTATCCTGCCAGCAATCAGACACTGGGAAGCAGAAACACAGGTCCAAGGTAAAAAAGTTTTATCAGAGACTCGATTATAACTGGAAGAAAAGGTTATCACTTCAGAACTGAAAAAGATTGCTGCAGGAAGAGTTAGTGCAGCTTCTTTTAGTACAACCCTGCTGCAGAAAGGGGACCTTACAGTAGGTTAGCAGTCCTGCTACCTGAAAGCATCCCATAGACATATTTTGCTACAGGATAAAGATACCAACTAGAAACTGTTTTGTCATCTCAAAAGAAAATCCACAGAAGGAGTTAATGAAAGCTTCAGTTCCTGCAGCTCTGGAATACAACACAAATCATTGTTTGGATGAAGAATGGGAGTACAGTAATGATTATGGCAGAATGATTATGTTTTTATTTGGGGTTGTTGCTGGCTTTTTCCCCCTATGGTTCTCTTCTCTACTGCATTTCTCATCCATAAAGCCACAGAAGTGTGTCATCGCCACATGACAAAGCTTCCAAATGAACTATTTAAATGAGATAAAGATTTGTTCATTCCAAAAGAGAAAAATTGTAGCAATATTGAGAAGTTTAAGCCTTGAAGCAGAGTTGTATGAACATGGCTGAACTGCATCAGCTAAAACAGCATTTCTCAAAGCACAGGCTGTACAGCACCAAAAGGCTCACAAGGGACATCCCTCTTCAGACAAGAGGATGGCAGCTCACTTCCCCAAATATGAGACTGAGAACAGCAGTTCTGGTTATGGGCTGCAAGGGTTTCATAAGGAAGGGATAGTTACCTCTAATTGACAGCACTCCAAGTCACATAAGATTTTAAATATTTCAAAAGTTTTTGGAGTGAGGAGGGCCCTCTGAAAACAGACAGAGCATAGCACCTTACACAGATGGACTGATGTAAGTGACCTTTACAAAGCCATCCTTTGTGTTAGCCTCAGTACTGTGTGAGCACAGGTTTGTTGAACTGAGTTAGAATGATCTGTTTGCCCAAATACTTTGTGGCTCAATGAAAGAAAGAGGCCCTGTGACATTTAAATAAATTCAGCCCACCCCTTGCAGTATCAGCAGCATATGATTTGTGTTTCATTTCTCATTTTTCCATCCTAATAATTAAGAGAAAGAACTTTTTTGTAAATAAGAGAAAAATTTCACAACTACAACCCAGGCGGAAAAAAAGTGTTTCCCAATATCATCCAAAAGTAACATTTATATTTTTGCAAGGAGTTTAAGTAATTATGAATTTATGAAGATCAAGTTACAGACAAATAGAATACTTGCAAGGTTTAGTCCTCAGATTAACACTGACTCTACCAATTCCAACAGCACCTTAGTCCGCATTGCAAGAGGAGATACTGCAAGGCAGGTCTAACACACACCAAACTGTAATGGCCATTTAGTAATTGCTATCTCAGCTGGGTTCATTGGAGTACACTACCTTTCCATCCCAACATACCTGCTGTGACAGAGAGCCTGTAAGAGGCTTAATTTGCTCATCATTTCACTCTTGTCAGAGAAATCAGCTGTACAGGTGCAGTTTCAGGGTGTCAGCTCAAGAAACCAACTGTACTTCACTGAGAAACAGCCACTGAAAGCTAATCAGAGGATCCTCTTCCTGCATAACTCTGCTCCAATAACTGACAAAACATCCTGGTTTAATCCTGTTACTTTTATCACAATCCCAACAAACAGATCCAGAATGGTGGTGCTGGACATCTAAAATTCAACACCTCTAAAATATTACTGGGAATGTGACTCCAGTTCACTGTAAACAAAGCACCTACCAGGCCCCAGCATAGAGTTATCTTTATCAAAAACAATGTTCTGCTCTATTTATTGTTATTCATTTACACAGCAGGCTAATTTGTTTCTTCCCAAACCAGAGACTTACTGTGCTGAACAGCAAAGCAGGAGCCCATGTCAGCATAAAGTTGTTGTCCAGCACCTTCTATGTACATTTTTTGATAGTCAGAGGTGCACAGAATTTCCCAAAGAAATAATTGTCACAACAGCTCAGGCAAAGTCTTATCCACACAGACCTATTTTTAAAAAAAGGTTTTGTTGGTTTTTACATTGACTTCTAATGGGTTTTGCATCAGTGGAGGACAGTTATCCAGGCACTGACAAAGTTTTGCCAACAGAAAACCATAGGAATGCAAATATTTAGTATTGCCTGAAGTGCTTTGCAGACTATAAGTTTCTATACAAAGGCATCCTTATGCTCTGAAGTGTAGTTTTCAACTTCTTTCCTACCCCTCTATAGATAATTAAATGAATATATAATTAATCACAAGCCTTTTCACCCAACCAGCTCCAATATCAAGACTTCCACTGGTTTCAGTTTGTCACTTCCAAGAAAAAAAACCCTAAACATTCAAGCAAGTTATATTTTATTTCCAGCAGAAGACACTGGTCTTAGAGTTCATTGTAAAGTAATACAGATACAGGACTCTGCTGCAGAATTTTGCTTGAACCTTTGTGTGTTTTAAATGTGCTTTGATCTAAAATCTTGGTGAAGTCTCTGGAGCCCCTGGAGCCCCAACCCTGTATATTTCAGGTTGTTTACCTCACATACCACCATAGAAGCTTTTAACCTTACAAGACATCACTCATGCCTGTGAAGACCAGGTGAGATTAGTCTGGATTTTTCAGGGCCAGGCCCCAGTCTCTAATGCACACTACACAAGAATTCATAAGACTACATCCATAACTGCATGAATCCCATACCAATCTCAAAACATGGGTAAAACATTACGCATATTGCCACTAGATATTTTAGTATTCATACAAGCCTGTTCTCTGAAAGTTCACTGATCTCAGAATTGCTTAGGTACTTGGCTTACATACCTACCTTGCTAGATTCACTTCTGCTTTTAATTTTTGCATTGTTCCCCAAAACTTCAGGCAAAAGAGACTTCAGCTAGAAAACAGCTTGTGTTACAGATGATTACCAATTCCGTGTGCAGGCTTTGGAATGTGTGCACATATGGCAGGGAGAGGAAAATGCCTCAAGTCCAGAGGACTCTGCGAGTTATATGAATGACTCCAGAAACCCTAAATATGTTCAAAATTCACCTGATCATGATCAAACACATACAAGCACTGATCTGTTAACCTGATTTTCAGATTCCGACCTCTTTAGAATCTGGCATACAGGTATTAGCTCAAGAATTTGCAGAGGCATGATTCATACCACACCATACAAAATAACTTAAGGGGCCCTTTTCAATGCAACTGGGCTAATTAATCTCATTTCTCATGAGGAAATAGTGCCCAAGGCTCCAATAACAGCAGCTCAGTCTCATAAGTACTGTATAAGAAGCGTTAGTGGCAAAACATTTATGTTTAACTGAAATTTAAAGTCCGCTAGCAAGAGTGCTGACATTTCCCTTTGCTTCTGCATGAGTGTCCACAGCAGTTTAACACTGCTAACTTTATCAAGAACTTGAGCCAAAAGTTTGTGTTAATTCCATGTCATCTCGGTTCAAAACAGTTTCAGGTCTTTTACTGGTACTGTAATTTGTCATGAACTGTCTGTCCAAAAGGTGTTCAGTCACTTAAATTGAAGCAATTTCTACCAAAGCCAAAATGGCCACGTAGCACTCTGCATTGACTACAACCCTCAGTCCAATGACTTATTAAAATTTATGACAGAAATAAGCATTCTTCTTTCTTTTATATGATTTGAGTTTTTACACATCTTTTTCAAAGTCTTTGTATCTTCCAGCTGAGCTACTCATGGAAACCTGCCTTGTTTCCCCAAGTTATTGCAGACCAATATACTTGTCAGTTCTGACAAATACAGCAATGATTATTTTTTTCTACTGAAATACAGAATCCAGTTACAAGTTGAATTGTTGCCTTTTAAAGTCAACTCCCTGTCCTTACACTAGTCAGAATTCCACTAATACACTCAACTATTTCAGGCTGTAGACAGCACAGCACTCAGTTCCTAGTGCTGTAAATGGACATATCAGGATCCTGCCTCACAGGGGTCAAAAGTCAATACATTTTTAAAAGTGCTCAATTTTCACTTCTCCCAGTAGAGGAGTCAAGTTCTCTACAGACTGATGACTCTGTTCACTTGAAGACCTCTACATGACACCATTACCTATTAGCTGCTTTTAAAAATTATTTTTAAAGAGACCTTAGTCTGTTTGCCTTCATCCACATATCAAGTCATTAATTTCAGATTTGTCTTCATGACCCAGTTAAATCAAGTGACTGACATTTGGCTTTGAGCACTCAGCTTTGTCATATCACGAGTTAAAACTGCAATCATGAAACTTGACATGAACTGGAGTGCAGGCATTGCATCATGTGATTGATATCCCACTTCCTGTGTCTCCTTTTTTGATACTTATCCAGTCAGGTCATCCTAATCTAGACATAAACCTGATGACGAAATTGCATTTCTGCGACCCAGTTTTTCCCCCTGCCCATCCTGCTCTGCATTGCAAGGTGGCTTCTCACTCTTTGTCATGCTGGAAGAGTCCCAAGAACTTCAAATTAAATGCAATTGAATATCTCTGTCCTCAGGTCTGAATGACACTGTATTGCTAGACCCAGCTGTTTCACTTATCTATAAAGCACATCAGTTTCAACATGACGAAGAAGAAACTCCAGCTCTAACTCATTAATCCTACAGTAGTGAACAAATTTGACCTGCTTAAGCAAGTTAGCTGAAATGCATCTAAATTTTGCAGAGAAACACCTCTGTATGACTCCATGGACATGAACTTTGAATATCTATAACTGGGCATTAAACCATTAATGGTATTTTATAGCACCTAAATTCACTCCTTTTCTTACTCTTCCCCTCCTTCTGTTTTGTTGGGGTTTGTTTGGTTTTTGGTTTTTTTAATGACCTTCATGTCTAAAGGACATGCTTAGTTCCCAGGGTAGAGCAGATTGCTTGAAAATGGAACCAAGTAACATTAACAATCTTGTCCTTTCCCTTCACTTTACGTATCACCATCAGTTATCTTATATTTTGTATTCTAGTAAGTAGTTTCTCTGTTCTTTTGTACCCTTCCAGTCCTCTTTTTAACTAACTCTCACGTCTCCTACTTGTCAACACCACCACCAGTCCTGAATATTTCAGATTCACTGGGAAACACCTCATCTGTCCTTTAATGTCCCAGGCCACCACAAGCAGTGAAAAATACCTCAAGAACAAGGAGCTTTTGCCAACTTTAGGTTGGAACTGTGAGTAAAGGCTCCAGTAAAGATTTGAAAGATCTCCTAAAAAAATGTTATATCCAGCGAGGTCCAGGATGCAGTTTTTCAGAAGAAAAAAGCAACCAACATCCTATCCAGGACAGCTTGCAGCAGTGTCCAGATCAACACGTGTATCAGCTATTCATCACCTGCTGTAGAGACAAGGGATCAAGACTCTGAGGGGAGTTCACTCTACTGGGGCCTTTTGGGTGAAGTGCTATGCCCACAGGATATATATCCACAGCTTTGTGAGAAGCAATGAGGCTGATCACTCAATGTAGGATGCCTGGCACAGTGACAGGCTGAGAAAGGCAGAAAAGCTGAGGAGCAACCAAGGTTCCCCTTCATAGCATCTGTCCAGGTATCTGAATTTGCAGGATGAGGATGCAGAACCATTTTTTATTCTTTTTTTCCCTTATTTCTACCACAGATCTATCTCCTATGGCAATCTTTTCTGACATATAGCCATGTAGAAATAACAGAGCTTGAAGCTGCTACAAGATCCTCTCAAATAGCTACCTACAAACAAGAGACTGCTCAGGTATTTTCCCCCTTTTTATTTAAATAGTCAGCTAGTGAAAGAATCTGCATGCAGTCCTGAACTCAGGCCTGTGGATGAAGTCTCAAGCAAAGCTAACCCAGGAACAGAAGCTCAGATAGACTTGATGTAAGTGCCAGTCTACAATGCCAATTTTTGCCTTAAAATTACTAAAGAAGGCAGCAATATGGGGCAGTATGGCAAAACCCTACAGAGAATATTTAGAACTGCACACTAGAGCTGAGCCCTCCATCCCACACAGAGCTAAGTTTGTCCATGCATCATTTCTATCCAGGTCTAAGTGGCAAAACTACACCCTTCAAGCAAGCCAGTGGTGCATATGAAGCAAGAGAAGCAGTAGTGCAGGTCAGAACACCTACTTAGTCACTACGCCTCATTGTATGTTCCCTGCATGTGCTCAGCAGCCTGATGCAGGCAGCTATTTGTCAGCCCACTTACAGAGACCTTCATTCAGTAAGGAACTGAAGAACATGGTTATCACTATTTTAAAGCCAAGTACAATGAAAGCAATGGACTGCATCTGTACCTAATATTAGACTTCCTTTTGATGAAGTCAAGGTTAGATAAGCCATCCATAGAACACACAACCCTGGGGAAACAATCTGCATGTTCACTCAGGTTTGTCTGCTTATTCTCCACCACCAAATTCACAAAGATCAATCATTTTTTGCTCAGCAAAACCCAGTCCTTGAGCCCACACTGCTCCTGACACTCCCAGCCTGAAGCACATGGTGAAGGCATTAGTCCCCACCTGTTCCATTCCCTCATGCCACTAACATCAGGGAAGAAATTTGTCCTGGCTGCTCAAGCTATACTTTCAGCAAGGGAAAGCTTGGCATTGTGTTTTATTAGGGAAGCCTAAACCCTCAGAAAAGTCATCACTGATGGACCTGAATAAGTTTGTAAATGTATTACAATGCATATCACCTAGACAACTTGTGTTCTCAGGGTCTGACTTGCATAGCCAGTTAAGGAAACTGGGGCAGGACAAGGGAGGTCTAAAGGGAGAAAAAGCCCTTTCTGCCTGCTACTTAAATCATAAATAATGGCAGAGAACAAGAGACACCCATTTTCTGTGTAGAATCCATTTCCTCAAGGGCTGACTATCTCCTTAACCTCCCCCTTCCCTACCCCATCACAAACTTCATACTGGTAGAGTAGTTTCATCAAAAACCAAACAGCTCATAAGAAGGAAAGTCTCTGAAATCTATATATTGAAATGAAACAGCATTAAAATGCCTTGTTTTGATAATATTTGACAAACAAAATGGTTTTAAAATGCTCACTTCAAGCTTAACAAATTGGCCCAAAACCAAAAGAAAACATTCCAAATCTGATGCTTTAATTGTTCCATGTTGCAAAACAAAGACTTACTTTTTTAGAGTACTGCCTTGTCTCAGTTCATGATGGATATGGCAATTCAAGAGAAGCATACTTTCCACACAGAAAACAATTCTGATTTTTATCCCTGTGTGCATGGCTGTGACTAGAGAAGACTGGCCATGGTTTGCATGAGGGGTAAGGTTATTGTTCTCTTTTCCACAGTTTATTGGGAAAGAGTGGCAGCTACTGAGCTTCGCAGACATCTCGTGCTGGGCAGTGGTTTTCCCCTCAAGGGGAATGCCAGCTCTCCACCCAGCCCAGGGAGAGGGAGAAACTTTTACACTGCTGTTTTTTCTAGTGCCCTGAGACAAGGTATTAGCTATTATTTGACATTTATACTGAGGTTGAAGGAAGCTCCATCCTTTAGATACCACCCCAGCTTTTCTGTCTGTTCCTTTATTTCAGCAGCTGTTCATACTACCGAAGACAGGTTCAACCCTTCAGCTTTTACCAAGTCACTTCACTTTTCCTTGTTTCCCTACTAAGGAATTCTCCTCACTTAAGACAAATGCAAGCCTCTCCTCACATGCAGTCCCATTTTCAAGGGGGCAATAAAGAGGAGAAAAAGGGGATACAGGAGAGAGGAGATGCTTGCAGAAGTCATCTCCATGGAAATTAATACAAGCAATGCTTCATCTCCTCTCCAATCCCATTATGTTGTATCCCATGTGTCTCACTTGAACCGTAACTAACAAATAACATCAAAAAAAACCCCAATCATAAGGCAAGGCCTGCAGCAGTATTTCTGCTGTAGTATCAAGTGGAAAGTTCATAGACCCCCAGGCTATCCCTAAGACTCCAGAAGCAGCTGCAGTCTCCCTTTCCAATTTACTTCTTGCCAGTCAAAGCCCAAGGCCTGCATTCAAATTCTGTGCTCTAGATTGACACACAGAGATAAAATCCCACTAACTCCAGGGGCAGATGCTTCATGAGAAGCCGAGTGAAAACCACCATGTCAGGCTTGTAGCACCTGTGGGACTAAATCCCAGGTGAGAGAAGTTTGTGCCACTTTTCAGGGCTCAGTTCCACTGTTGTAATTCCAATGCAGCTTCCTCTCAGCTCTCATCACCCCTTTGGGATCAGGGTTACAGCTACCACCCTCCCTGATGCTTGCAGCCAGGCACTGCACCCCTCTTTTAGCAAAGACCAAGCACCTATTCCAGTACATAATGCAATAGTAGGAAAAGCTCTTCCAATACAAAGGACCAAAACAGGTAGCAGAGTAAGTAGCAGTGTCAAAAGAAATGCTGATAAATTTTTATGCAGAAATATACTTTTACATGACAAGTGATGCAAACTGATGGGAAAGAAAGACCTGCAAGAAAAGCAATTCTGTCCCTACCTGCCTGTTTCTGTCCCCTCTTGGTGCTGAACATAGGAAGCCCACAGATTGAGAACTGACTGTAATAGTTTATTGACAAGAGAAATCTACTCCCAAAAAGCTCCAAGTTAGTTCTTGGATCAGGTAGCTATTTGAGCCTCCCTGAGGCCACATGTTTACATCTGATGCGAGACTAGACCATAGTGTAAAAGCAGCCCAAAGTTATATTGCATAATGTCTAACCAATTCCTGCCCTAATGAGTAGTCAGCAGTAAACCAGATAAGAAGCTCAAACCCTGTTCTAGGCCTAGAAACAAGTAGGATTTCACAAAAATAAAAGTGTCCTGAAAAATTATGTCTCTAAGATAGAAGACAAGAGGAAAAAGTTCCCCACTTATTTTCCCTACTTTGATTCAAAAGACCTCAGACAATCAGGCTGCCCTTTGAAGGGCCTGTTATAATTTCTATCAGGTTACATATATTGGTAATCTAGTGTTTCTGATGACAATCCTGCTCTACCATTCAGAAAAAAAAAAGGCTACAAAGCATCAAAAAGAGACATTCTGTAAGTATCAAACATGTTCTGGTTCAAAAAGAGAATAGATCTTCAGATTTCATCTCCTCCAGTAACAATTTTACTGAGGATGAAGAACAGAAAACACTTTTTCTCCTATTAGGTAAGGAAAAAAGTAACAGAAGTGACTTTTTAAAAGCATGCCTTTAAGTTTCTTTAACTTTTTAGCTTTCCCCAGAACCCAGCCAGTAGTTCAAGGATGTCAAGGGGAAGAACTATCTATGCCTGCAGTGAGCTCCTAACACATACTTCTGAGCTATACTGTTGACTAAGACCAAAACATACCTTAAGAACTCTGGAACATTAACCCAAGCATGGTTCTGCTTATCCCTTCTGAAGAAATACCTGCTTGTCTAGCTTTCCTATCTCATGGGGTAGTACTAAAGTACCTTGTAGGCTCTTCTTGCAGCCTGCATCTCTTTTCATAGAAAAGGGAAAGGAAGAAGGGACAGCTCAATGTTTCCCTTCAACCTTCAGGAGAGTCCCCTGTCCCTTTTAGGCCTTGGGCAGGAGCCACCCATAGCCTCCTTACACCTGGGGGAGGCAGGTGGGAGCCTAGATGGCCAAGAGGATCAAAGCAATGGAGCAGCTGGAGGTCTTGAAGGCAGGAATGGAAACAACACACTAAGTATGTATGGAGGACCACAAACCATTGTGAGAGTGCAAAGTAAAAGACACTGGGCTACAGGACACAGGAACAAGAATGCCTGTAGCAACAGAACCAAGCACAGGTCCTTCAATACACCAAGAAATCAGTGCTAGTCATCACAGAAACAAGTAAATCCTAAAGAGTAAGATACATGTCTCCAGGAGTACAAGGAAATTAAGACATTTCAAAGTCATAATGCTAGGAGCCAGACACTAGTGGCCTGGACTCACATCATTTGGGCTAACATTCTGCACAGTAGGGATATAAATCCAAGGTACGCTTTCAGTTAGCAACATTGCTCTAGAGGCACTTATCATATCATGAAAGATGAGACTATTTCATCCTCCAGGATGTTATAACTCTGTACAGCACTGATCTGACACAAGAACATTTTGCTAACTCATCCACCGAGACAGGCTTCTCTCTTGCTCTTATTTTAAAGGATTTTGCTGCACCATACCTGACAATTTTTCCCATTTATTTTTCTTTCCCTTCAAATCTGAGATGTCTTAAGTGAAAAGCACCTTGTTATCAGTATCAGTCTTTTGCGCAAGGGTATGTCAGTCCCCATTTGTCTCCTGCTGGGAAACGTGAATATGCCTTCCCAGATTTGGCCTTAAGGCCTAACCATAACCTTGATTATGCTTGTGCTTCTGACAGCTCCAGTTAAAATGTAGTTTCATGCTAAGAAAAATGAAAGACACCTGGAAAGAAAAGCAGCATCTGTGACCTCTGCTCCACAGACTCCCAGGGTCTCCTGTGCTGCACAGAAGCACTCCTGCTCAACAGCCGTATCAGCAGACAGCTACCTGGGCAATTCTTGGAGGCAGGATAAATGGCCTCAGGACTTGTACGTTCTGCCTGGCTTTCAACTCCATTACATCTAGGAAGGGCAAAAGACTTTGCATTTAAAAAAAAAAAATCAGCCAAACAAGCTAAGGGATGCTCAGATTTAGGAGACAAAGTATTCTTTCTTGGGCAGATGGATGTTGGCATTACATAATTTCTAGAGGAAACTTAGTCAAGATAAATTCACCAAATAATATAAATAGACAGAAACCATTCCCAGCTTAGGAAGTTTTCTGGGCTGAAAAACAGAGGACAGGAGAGTGCTCAAGGCAAATCATTATCCCTCCCTAAGCATTTACTTAGATGTCTGCTGGAGTGAGAGCACAGTACTAGAGGGACCTCTTATATGGATATTATTAATCAATGGTGTCTGTCCTGGCATGACAGATCTGATACAGCTCAGTGAAGTTCACTTTAACTTGTCCCTCTGAAAAGTCCTAAAACATGGACAACACAGGTGTTCACTTCACTAGCTGGGACCAGTGATGAGCTCCCACCAGCTGATGCTCTCACAGAAGTCTCCTTTCCAATGGCATTTTGTCTTAGGAGCTTAGTGGCCTCATGCTTGGGGGATTTAAGTGAAGCAGCCCTGCTATGCAGACAGCTGAAAATGAGGTATCTCCCAGAAATAGTATTTTATCAACCCAGCCCTCCCTCCCATACCACTAACAACCCCTGTAGACCCAAGGCTGCCAGGCTATGTGATTAAAGGCCCATCAGAATGACCAGGCTATGTGATTAAAGGCCCATCAGAATGACCACAGACTGACTAGTGATCAGAAGATTGGTAACCTCAGCAGGAAGAGCTGGAACACACCAAGAAGCACAGTTTCTCTGAAGACAAAGGGGAACAATTAGATTGGTGTCCTGGCATGAGACCCACAAGGTTGAGCAAAGGAAGCATGCTCTCCTGAAAACTGAAGGATGTTATTGCCTCAGGAGGGTAGGACTTCTATTCTGTGACTTTTTGTAGGAGGCTGAGTGAAGTGCACACTGGGGTTGTGCAAAACTTAGAGAGTTTAGGTAGAGGACTGCAGAATCTACACAGGAGAAAGGAAATAAGCAAGCTATGACAAAAGCTTCAGGTGGGAGTTTGTATCTTATTAGACAACATAGAAAGCCATAGAAAACAACCTCAGGTTGCTCTGGAAGCAACAGAGCTTATTTTAATTCCTTTCAGTAGGAAAATTCTAGCAGGAAACACAGCCTGAATTTTTGACTGGAAAGAGAAGTAGAAAAGCTAAGTACAATAATCAACTGTCACAGCCTGACTTAAATCACTGGGGGTATGAAAATACTTGTTTTGTAGCAGCACCGTTGTACACTTCAGTCTAGGTTTTCAGTTATTTACCCCAAGCCCCTTCTTTACATGCAGTCAAGCAATAATTAAATCTCAATACTCTATGCACAATGCAAATGCCTTACAATTTTCTGTATGCATAATTAAAATTATTTATAGACAAAAATGGCAGCTGTGGATATGAATGCAATGTTTCAGCATTAAGTTTAATATCAGTAGGCAGGAGGGTAATTAGTTAATGGGCATGCAGAGTTTTTCTTAAAGGGCAAAAGCATTAATTACTATTTCTCCTATTTTAAATTGCTCTAATAGACAGATTCCTCCCAGAGTACACCTAAAGATTTATTTCACTTCAGGTATTGTTTTATGCAAGTGAAATTCAGGCTTAAAATTAGTCATCACACAGGGAACTGGTAATGGCTATTATTCCTACTGTTTTTTCCTTGAGAAGTAAAGCCCATACTCTTGAGGAGTAACTCACAAAAGGCATTAGTGATTCTGCACTGCAGTTATCAGCAAATGCACTAATTTGCCTAATACAGCAGTCATTTCCAAAGCAGGTCTTTCTTAAAGAGTCCCTGACCATCCCATGAGCATCCATTCACACTGTTTAATACACTACAGGGTTTTTTTTGTCCCAGCAATTTACAGGATTGACTAAATTCAGAGGAAGATTACTCAAAAAAAGTATATAGTTTCATGCAGAGAGAGCACACGGATCAGCAGCAAAGCTTCAGACAGGTCATGGAGTGACAATGAGAGAGTTGTACTCTTTCCAATTTCAGCACGGTGGAGTCTATCCACTCCCACCCAGGCAATACGTGCTTGACAGAAGCATTTTCTTGTATGGGAAACTTTCATAAAAGCCACACACAGCAGAAATTATGTGGTGACAATCCAGGGCCAGCAGGAAGAAACAGTGGTCTGTCCAGAGTCACAAGCATGAAAGCCTCCCTTGAGTATTAATAACTTCACATCACTTCAGGCAAAAACAAAGCTGCTAGCATTATGATTTTGGAGTTACTCTAAATTTTATTATGTCTAGCTTGTTTCCTGGCATCCCCGGTGCACAGCAGCTCTGTACGCTAAGTCTCAGTGGCATTAGGCAGTAGCAAGGCTGTACTTGTCACCCAACACCATCTTGTAGCTCACACATAGCCAAAGCCTCTGAGCGTTGAGGATTCTATGCCAGAGGACCAAGCCCATCCAACAGGAGCTCTAATGCTGCAAAGACCACACACAGCATGAGCTGGTGCACATGAACTGATATCCTAAAGACAGAGCTCTGCTCCTCATCCCCCAGTTCCCTACCCTTTGCCAAGGTCATTTATCACAAGGTTGTTCTCAGCAAGGAGCTTGTAAATTACCACAATCCCCTTGCCAAGCTATGAGCTTTATTTGGGAGCAGCCCAGGTGAGCCCTGCTAGGAAATTCAAGCTCCTGCTCTGCCCCCAGCTGGCTGTTTTTAGAAGATGATGCTGACTTCCAGAACCATAGCTGCATTCAGAGTACAAAGTGCTTTCGATAGCATAGATAGCTGTGGCATTCAAAGGGGAAAGGCAACAAAAATGCTAGTTATCCAGATACCAGAAAAAAAATACTAGTCCCACCAGCAGAGCAAGAAACAAGTTGTTCGAGAAAAGCTCTTATATCCATAATCCATGTTTTGCATCACCATCAGCCTCCCTTATTAGGCTTAGTTTTCTCCTTCAGAGGCTATTAAGTATTTTCTGCGTCAGTTCCCATGCAAGTCCAGTAAGGTGTATAAACAGATACTGATTCATACTTGCCAAAGACTTCACCATTGTCAACCAATTATTGTTTGTACTAATTAAAATACTGTATGCAGATAGAGCCAACACTGTAAGGTGACACTAGATTGAAAGCTTCTAAGCAATTCATCATTTGCTAAAATATGCAGACATGTTTCTCCAAACTAGAGTAGCTCCTTTCTAATTTAGAAGGGAATTAGGCATTGCTGTGAGTTTGTGACTCAAAGATAATTGCAAGACACTTTTCCTGGCTTCTTATGTTTTCAATTTGTGATTGCTGCGAGAAGTTTAATGGCAGCTGTAATTCTCTGTGCTGCCCCAGAAGTCCCCAAGGGGCAGTCCACAATGCCAATTTCTCAGAAGTAAACCATTACACTTGCTTGCTGTAAAGATGTAGAATAAATGTGAAATAGAACGTAATTAAGAACTCTCTCACCGAGAGCCATTTCCTTCAGGATATTTGAAAAGTCTGAGTGTTTTGATGAAAACCAGTGAAGACAATCCCCTGGACAGGTAGCAAAGGCTACCTCTCATGACAATCGCTTTCTTAAAAATTAAGAATCCACATCAATTGCCTACTCACTGCAGATTAGGCTGAAACACAAATTTACCAAGTTGTTTAATGTTGAGTCACTTTGTTTAGTTCACAACAGACAAGTACCCAAATTCCTCATGAGATATGTTTGAATAAGAAAAGACAAATAGGCTTTTCAGAACAGAGTCTATTGGCCAGTTTCTCATACCAAGGGCAAGAAAGTTCACCCCCACAACAAAAAAAAAAAAAAAAAAAAATCCAAGGTTTGTTGAATTTTGTTTTGGTGGGTTATGTTGGTTTGGTAGTTTGGGGTTTTTTAAAAAAAAAAGTTCTACCTGTAATATGTAATAGCCTTGACTAGCTGTTTCCAGTCACTTGAGGGAAAAGGGGAAAAAATACCATATTTTGTGATATGATTGAGAGCAATTAGAGAACAGCAGAAGCAAAACTACAAATCAAATCTGACAGTGAACTGTACATCTGTAACAAACATAACTGATGAAAGTCAAGCGAACAGCACTTAACCCTATTGCACTTAAAGACAGTAGACAACTTCACCAAAACACAGCTAGTCAATGCTCGAAGCTTCTCACCTAGCAGAACTCCATCAGCCAAGACCACTATTCAGTAAAAGATTACAAAGGGAAATTCTGAACACCCAGAACCACAACTCTGTTTCTATTAAATAGGAGGACCACACCCACACAATCACTGAACATCATCCATACTGAATCCCTTCAGCTTTGAAGTAATCCATCACAGAAAGAGTATTGGAAATACCCAGGAAAGGATCAGTCCCCACTGCCTTCACATTCTGCTGCGTCAGTGAAACTGAATGCTACACCCAGAAACAACCCAACTGTCACAGCTGCTGGCTGATGACCTCTTCTCAGACATAGAACTGCATTGTGAGACGTAATTAAAGTACTCTAAATCACATTCTTGACCACCACAGCAAAAGTTTCATGTACTCAGTGTTGCCAATGTATCAGGAGAAAGAATTCCAGAACACCTTCCAGCAAGTACTTTAGTGACTCTTCATCTTAACCCTGCCTAAACAGCTACCACATTAGCTCTTCCTCCAGCCCAACATTCTTAATTTCTTTAAAGTATACAACTCCCTTGAATATATAGTAAGATTTTGTTGTACATTAAAAAGCACATGTCCCAGGGTCCTGGCATCAGATCATCTGAATAATTACAGAACACTTGTTCATCTTTTAGTTTCTTTCATCTGGGTCACAAGCAAAAACTGCTCTTGAAGTCCAAACACACTTACGGGGCAGAAAACAAGGAAGGGGAAATGGAGCCTCCAGAGGAATACAGCAGAATTATACACGAAACACCTCATCAGCTCAGGTGGAGCATGAGCATCACTGCCAACGCTACCACACACTGCCTCCCAGCTGTAATCAAATCCCCTGAAGCATACTATAGTACAGATAGATTCAGCATCTCCTCAAAACAGATTCAGCTGCAACCAAGCTTAAGTGTCCCAGAGACACACAAATATGAAACCCAAATTTGGGGCTTGAGGTTACACAAGGGTAATGCCAGATGAGAAAAATAGGATACTGGAGAGCCCAAAGCTAGGGAAAGAAGGGTAACGGGGGCATATTATTTTAAAATAAAGTAAAAATGTTACATAATGAGTTACCCTGTTCTCACCTACCTTCACCTCAAATTTCACATCAGCTCTGCAGATAAGAGCAGAGCTCTCTCACAAGTCACTCCATGGTCTCTGCCTGACAGAACATGCATCTATAATACAGCACCTTACTATAAGAGTGAAGAAAGGCATCATAGTTGATCTGCACAAGGGCTTTAACAGCTTGCAACAAGAGTCACCTTTGCCTGCAGCAGCCTAGGCAGGAGTTTCCCATAATGAAGACAACTGTTCAAGACAGAAGTAATCCTACACAGCAGTGCTGCACCTGAGAATTCCAAAAGAATTAAAGCAGATGAAACATTTCCTAACATCCAGAGAATGAAGATGATATGTTGGTGCTGTCCCAGCCAGACTTGCAGGCTTCACTTCTCTTTGAAATGGCCTGAATGACTGCAGAAATATATACTGCCTTAATGATACATTTTGTGATAGGGGACTAAGGACAGTATTGGTCAGCAAGTTTTGAAAATGCTGGAACTTAACAGTGGAGATTTGGACATGCTCAAGCAGAACTAGTGCCCAGGCAACCACAGATACCTTGGGAACACTCAGCTGAGCCTACCAGTCACAATAAACTCATACAAGGTGGCTCTCACTGGGGCATCATTCTGTCAGGGCTTGATAGGACTGATGCACTGGAAGAGTCTCACAGTTAAACTGAGAGCCAGCACTGCTGCTCTCAGGAGGGGAGATACTCTTGTAGCTTATGCCTTTCCATTGTTCAGCCAGACCTCATGGGTCACCACTGATAAGTTTATTTCATATGGAAGTTCACACTTTACACTCATTTAAGGAGCAGCATTAAAATCCTTCAGAGTACTTTTGCCTACACTTTAAAAGTAAAAGATGGAGTACTCCACTGGAGCTTCCCTCCTCCTTCTTTATGAAGGACCCTGAAGAATACCAGATGGAAGAAGCTACACAGATAGCATGTATTATTAGAGAATAAAGGAGATGCAGTTAACTTAACAGGCAGACCCTTAGTTTATTAGGAAACCTACACAAGGGGAGGAATTTAGTACAAGCCTCCTGCAAGCTCAGAAAGAATTTGAGTGACTCTGATTAACATATATACACATTCTGTACTTCTAAAGGAAGGGCATTATATAGCTTAGGCAATGAATGAGAACTGAACAGAGCACTCACTGCTGGAGTCACTTACTGAACAATTCTGGGTAGAAACACAGAAAAGAGACCATACTTAATAAATCCTTGCCAGAAGGAGAGAAAAAAGCCTAAAATATTTCTTAAAGGAATATTCAATAAAGCACATGCTCCAAAGTCACATCCAAGATGTGTGGAAGCTAAAGACAATTTTTTATTTTTTTTTTCATGCAGCAGGATTATTTGCTTATAGACAGGGTGAAAAATAACTACCTTCAGCAACTTAAAGTCAACCCTTTCAGAAAAAGCACATCTATGTTTAATGCAATGAAGATTTAATGTGATACTATGACATTGGAAGTACCTGCCAAGATTATAAAGAAAGAGGAGGACATCTGTACTTACCACACATTTCCTTTTGAAGTGAAACAACGTACACTATCGCCTGCTACATTCTACTAATTTTAACCAACTACATTTTCCAAAGAGATCCCTGAAAAATATCCACACAGGGAATAGTTAAATTTGTGATACCTCCAGTCTGTGTCTGCAAGTCCTACAGACATTTCAAACCCTCTCACACACATACACAACTGAGCAAGCAGTTATCGCAACATACATTTTCCACCTTCACTTTTTCACTACTTGTGCCTGATCTTACCTACCCATAAAGACCTTTTCTTCAGAACTCAGTCCACTGGTGTGCACTGAACAGGCTATAATTACTACATATCCCTCTCTGAAACAGAGCTTGCTCTACCTAAACTGGCCCTCCTTTCGACCACTCACATATGTATCAGTTCTGGTGACCACTAGCTTCAATAAACCAAAAGAAAGAGCTACTGATCCACATTGTGTGACAAGTGGGAAGAGCTCCAGTTACGTTCTTCCACATCTGGATGGCAAGATATCTGGGAGGACTTCTCCCCCAGCAGCTCCACAAGCCCCTTCTTGCCCATACTTAAATATCTGGCAAGCTTCCCAACAGCCATACCCACGTACATCCACTCCATGCAACACTTCATGGGTATTGCTTATTTCCCTATTTACTCAACTTTACAAAGTTTGCTTGCTGAATAAGGTCTTCACCCAGCCAAAGCCCATTACTCAAACAGCAGTGCTCGTTAGAAACCAAAACAACATATTATTCATACCGAGTTCTTCCATTCAGTCAGCCTTACCCCTCCAACACCTCATTTTTCCTATTTAGCCTGGCACAGCATTTTCCTGAAATTGGGCATAAGGCTGACATTTTTTACAATTTACTGATTTACCTCTTTTTGAGGTCTCTTGATATATACTAGATTAAAAGCAGTCCTACCACATACACAGGAAAAATAGCCTCATTTTCCTTCACTCTCACTTTCTTTCTTTGAGAAAGGCCCACTCCCCACTGGGTAACATGATCCATTTATCACAGCCTGCAGAGAACTCCATTACAGGACTTGGCTGTATGTTGCAGCACCCCACTGTCTGCTTTGCAGGTTAGAGGAGTGTGAGTATATAATTAATTATACCTAATGTTTAATATAGTGCTTTTCTTCTATTGATCAACCTGAATAGTCAAATTGAACCAACTTGAAAAGATGTCTTGCATTTCACTAAACTAGAACTTGGACACAAGTTTTGGCTCCTCATATTACATAGTTACAAAAATCCTCTGGCTACTACTATAACTAAACATACTGATAAACCAAAGTGTTTATTTGGTTAAGAATTAATGATTCACAAATATATTGACAAGAAAGTGGTGTCATTCAGCATACAAGAGGGATAAACAGCAGCACAAAATACAAAATTGCTTTATCGTACAATAGACATTCTATTACCACTTGAATAATTCACATTAATGGAGTTCTATCTCCACTTTTTGGAAAGTAGTCTGATGCATTCTTTGTTCTTCATGCGCTATAGAGCTTGACCTGGTCCAAGTTTTACAGCCATCACTGAAACTTGAACAAGTCTCAGTCTGCCAAGTTCAGTGTATAACAACTCAGTTCATTTGCCAGTCTCCAGCTCAGAGTTCATCCTGTACCTTCCAGCAGCTTGTCTCTCCCAAACAAAGGTTTCAAATCAGGACAGAAACACAAATCTAACAAATAAAACAAGGTATACTTCAGAGGGAAGGCTTGCATTCCTGAGTATCACTACTTCTGCAGTTCCCATCAAACACCAGGTAAAAAAGATCCTTAGCACAAATTTTGTGACAGTTCATTTTCCATTCTGAGAGAACATAAGTATGTGGAACAGTAAGAACTTCCTATGACATTCCAGGTGCTTGTTTTGCAAATAAACAGTTTGACTCATCACCGGTAGTAAAAGTACTATCTAAGAGAATGTTTCCTTCCAGGACCACTGATACACCATCCTGAAAGGAGAATCTGAAACACTTAATACTGGATAGTAACACACATTGTGAGCTTTACCCAAAACTAACTCCTACAAAGTTACTCTTTACTGAGGCTCAGCACTACCCCAATGAATCTTACTATAAACACTCTTACTGGAGTAAGCTTTTTCCAGGGGAAAGCCGAGGAATCCCCTGAGTCACTGCAGGTTATAGTCACTATTTGGAACTATGCAAGAGAAACAGGGAGTAATCTAACAATGAAATGCTTGTGTTAAGTAGACTACAAAGAGCACCTGCAGACAAATAGATTTTGAGTTACAGAATGTCTTCCCTATTAAAAAACAAACAAAATACAGTGTTTGAAAACTTGGCCACATCTTCCTTTCAGGCTTGCCTAGAGCTCTGTTAGAGGCAGTAACACCTCCTGTGAGAGAGGATTAGTCTCCAGTACACACAATGAAAAGCAAGCAGGGCTCCAAAACAGGTACTAGAGCCTAGTGGTTAGGACAGCTTCTGTAGAAATGATTGCTTTAATGAATGAAGAAAAACTAGACCTCCTGTAACCAGCAGGGTAGGAAGCATACATGGATGTGTGGAGTTTTACCTGTTACTCTCTGGACAAAGAGCTCCCAAACCATCCATTTAAAGGGATTCCGTAGCAAGACCTAGTATCTAATTTTCCTCAGGACTAATTATTAAACTAGCTGTAGTTCATCATCATCACCTAACTAAGGCACAGTATTTAAATGTATGCCATTCAGCAACACTTAGGAAACAGATTACATCTCTGCAGAAATCAGTAGCAACTAAGCATATTTACACTTGTAATGCATTTAAGTACTTAAACTTCAGCTATACAACAATTTTAGTCAAACACCCCCCCCCAACTCTGTAAAGCACATACCTTTAATTAGACTATGTCTAAAGTGCACCTTCTTCCCTCAAAAGCTCATAGAAAGCCACACTCATTCTTCCACAGCCCAAACCTCTGCTTCTTCCTTCAAATTTTATCTTCTTCAGTGTGCTGTTTTATTAATCCAGGAGATCAGCTTCACCTGGAGCAGGCAGGGGGAAGTCTCACTTTTCAGGTGAGAGCAATGAGGTAATCTGGGAGATAAAGCCAGACAACCAACAGGAAGTACATAATGGAACATCAATAAAATATGAGACTTTTTATAGAACTAAGGACAAAGTGCATTGCAAGGTGATCTTAGGAGAAAAGGACTGGGTCAGTCAGAGCAAGTCAGTACTTGTAGCACCTAAGATGTATGAGTTAGATATAGATATGCCCTTCCCAAAAGGTGTAGGATTAACTGATGGATAGGATTGGTCTAAAGGGAAAGAAGTTCCCAGACCAGGTGATCTCTCAAAAACTGACACAAGAAAGCTTTGTATTTTCTTTGATGTTTTTTGGATGAAGTTAGCAGCTAAAGCTTTTTCTTTACCTTTGTGAGAACCCAAACTCCTCTGAAAATGATTGGGTTTTTAGGACCCTGCAACCTTCATGAACTCATGCCCCATCTGCTGCCAGTGCGATCTCAGATTAAGGCTCAAGTTCTTCACCTGTGAGAGTGACAGAGGGTCTTTCTTTTAGTATCCACCAACATGTTTTGTTTTTTACTTATGAGTTTGTGTATATGGTAAAGAATAGCTCAAGCATTTTCATATCACGCTGAACTTAGTTTTGGTTAGGACTGAGCTCCATGTATTATGCACAGAAGATCTTGCCATAGCAGCAGAACCCTAAAGCCCCCCAAAATATTGTTACCAATCTTTTCTCCTCTAGGCTCAACTCACCCAACTCTCTTTTTCATTTAGCTTCCCCTTTAAGTTTTCCCCTATCTCTTTCTCTCAGCTTCATGTGCCTTTTCATTGTGACTATCTAACAGAGCAGTTAAACATTTCATCTTTGTCTCTTAACCAGGATTAATTTTTATGTTCCACATAGAGAATTTTCTTTGATTAATTAAAACACACACAGAGGAAGCTATACAGTAATTTTATTGCTGTTTTCTACTAAATAGCATTTTGTGTTCTGGATATTTTCTGGCAAATGTGCAGTTCACTTAAGAACTACAAAACAGAATTGAAAATTAATATAAACTAGTTAATATTGTAGCAAAACTAACACCAGTGTCATCAGTTATATGGAAAGTCATAACACACTGTGAATTACTCAAGGAATTTGTCTTTTTTTTTTTTTGTCTGCTATTGCTGCTGCAGAATTTAAATATGGTGCATTGTTTTGATGACATGATAAAAATGTATCAGCTTGCCTACACGTTTCCTGAGTTGATGTAGATAATTTAACATTCAATAGATAAATCTAAATTCCGTGTACATTGCTATTCTAGGTGCTGCAGGTCAAATCGTAAATAACAGACCTCAGCATTCCTGAGCTTGCAGCATTTGAAATACAGCTGGAGACTCAAATCTTTCAGGCTAAGTCTGCTCCTAGGAAAGACTTCTAGAGCATAGAATCATTTCACACATCGGTAATTATGATCACTTTGCCTCACATGGGCAAAAAAAATTGTCTTTTTCCTGTTGGATGTAGATAGTCCCCACACTCATCACCTTTAAGCTTGATTACAGCAATGCCCTCAGCTGTGGATGCCACAGCTTGCAGCATGGCTACACCAGTGCAATGACAACAAACCTCTGTGCTGCAATAGCAGCTTGTGCTTCCTTGCCTTGGGAAGGGACTAGTTTCCACAAGTGTGTTATTCATCCTCTGCCCAGTCTTAATCACCTACGGTCTTCATGGAGTCACCCCTGCCCCATGGCTTCACAAACCAGCTTTCTGGAACCAGCCTTCCAGAGCTGTTTGCTCACTGTCAGCCTTCTATGCCTTGAAACTCACCTCTGAAAACTGAAGAATTTATACAACGAAAACAGTCACAAGAGCCTGATGTTGTCTGTAAGGTCCATGCATCTTTCAAACTCCAAGTCTGGCCCCAGAAAGAAAGCAAAAGCCACTCTTCAGCCAAGATCAGTGTGAGCCAGAGGCCCAAAAAACAACAGATGTATGGCTGTGCAACCTCAGACTGCGTGCACAGGCTCAGAGCTAATTTATTCTGAAAGTATTGAACAGGCATATATTAAATTGTTTGGACCTGGAGTTTCAGGCCTAAATCATGAAAGTTAAGGTCTTTTTTGTTGTTTGGTTTTTTTTTTTAATCTTTCAGTGGCACTTGCCACTGCTGCTATTAAAACAACACCAGAATCGCTTTGACTCTTTAAATATCATGGACAAATCTTCAGTCACCATTTCTGTCCACACTATTTTCTAAATGGTGTCTAAAACAATCTCTTTTTTGTCTCCCAGTAAGGTGTGCAATTGTTTTCAAAAGTAATTAGCACATTGTGCAGCAAGTAGGAATTAGTATAGCAATTGATATCACAAAAGCTCTAGCAGTCCACAAGAGAATGGATTTTGAAACAAATCACCTAAATCTTCATAAGATCTTGAGCCCAAAGAAACAGAGAAAATTACCAGAGATTTAGTGTGAGCTCCCAACAAAGTCAAAGATTATCTTTCTTTGCTATGAAATGATAACAAATAGCCTCTGATGACAAAGATACACAGTCTACCTCCCCTGTTCCTGTAATTTTCCCCTTCTTGGAAAATAAAAGAAAGCTGAAGGACACTTCCAACAGCTGCAGGGGGACAACAAGCAAAGTTGTGTTTCTCCAGCCTGCTAATACAGGGACCGTCAGCTGGGTTTGGATTGAAGAGAAGCTCTCCAACATCCCAGGAAAGCCATGCAAGTGACTGTCTGGTGCTGGGTAAACAGATATGTTGTCAGATGTTTTTCAGTATTAATTATACCATGGAAGGAAAAGCTGCATTTTTGATGTACAGTGGTTCACTAAAAACTAAATAAAGTTTCAGTGTGACAAAATAACCCAAAAAAAACCCCTAAAACCAAGCCAACAAAAAAACTCCAAATATGTTTCCTTTCCTCTCATTCTTCTTAAAGTTATTTCACTTTGACACAGCTTCTAGGAACCTTGCCACTTTTCTTGTGGAAGTGTCACTTTTTAATCAACTTGCTGCTCTTCTGAAGTTCCCAAGTAAAATGCTTATTTGGTTATTTCCTTCTCTTTCCTTTAAACTTAAGATCTATTTAAAACTTCCTATTCTTTCCAGATACTACAGGTGTCTTCAATAAGGTAGCAAATGCTTGGCCTTCCAGTCACTGTAACTGAGGAGAGCTCCATTGACATAAATAACCTCCCCAAAGCCCAGCTGAAAGTTCAAATATTACCAAACATTCAGTAAAATCCCATCAAGAAGTGGCCTTACCAAAGCACCCACCATTCACCTCAAAGGGAGAATATGAGTGACCTGGTCTGGGCAGTGTCTTGCAGCAGGGTGTCAGGATCCCCCCTGACAGGTGCAAGAGGTGACCAGGTGGGCAGAAGCTCCCCTCCACCCAACCCCTGTGCAGCTACAGCTGTGCTTCACACACCCCTGCTTCATGGGTCCTTCCCATCATCTGAGACTCTACTGCAAACTGGCTCGAACTGTTCAGGAACTGATCTGTTTCCCCAGAGCTCAAAAACTTTGAGAATATCTCTTTCTACCTCCTGCTTAAACCTGTCTGTCCATAACGAACCCATATGAGCTCTGAGTGCTGGCTGTGGCCTTTCCTTCCACAGCATTTTGAGCAACTGCTGCACAGCATTTTAGCCCCAAAAGAGAAAAACAGACAGAAGCAGGCAACCATCCAAGAAAGCACTGGAGGTGCTTTAACTACACAGTTTACTACTCCTACATCTAGGGTATGGCAGCAGTGACCATCTGACAGAGAGTGCTGGAGACAAGGCTATGACATTCCCAGGGGGTCCATCCAGGAGACAGGCTACCAGCACTGCAGGTCCAGGTCCATCTAGGAGGCAGGGTTACAGGCAGGCACATCTACAGACAGAGACTCACGGCCCCCAGCTGAGCAGAAATGGGTCTCTTAGGCCATGGGCAGGGGTGAGGCGGGGCATAGGAGACTGGTCAGGGACACTGAGGGCCATTAGTGCCCTCTGGGGCCTGACTGTGTGACCCATCCCTTCATTTGAAAGATGACATTTGCAAATGTCATTGTGAGTATAAAAGCCAACAACAAATTACCTTCAATTTTATGATCTCAGCAGCTTTCTGAGAGTCCCTCAACTACATGAACACTTGCTGGGATTAAATTTTTTTCACACTTTGTTTTTTCATAGATATTGGTAGACAATTATCTTCAGTACTAGATTAGATGACCCAGCTAATAGTTCACAAATGTAGGGAGCCTTCCTCTCTTGTCATTAGCACTCTGTTAGTTCACCAGTTGGCTGAATTATTGCTTGTAAGTACTTTTGGGTCGATTAGCTCTTGCAGGGTATTTTGAGCTGTTTGGATCAATGTACATTAATTTCTAGATCTTAAATTGTAAGACATCAGAGTATTTGGCTCACACAAATGCTTTATCTTATCATATCTCATAGCCTTTACATCACTAACATGGCTACATCTGACCCCTAGCTGGAGCAAAACACATATTCCAAAGTATCTATGTCCCATTATACAAGTACTTAAGGCACAATTAGATCAATGATACCTCTAAATTTTTCTCTCAGAACTTGAAGGTCAGTCCAAACTATGCTGATCTTCTTTTCCCCTGTTCTACAACTTTTTTTTTTTTTTTTTTTTTTTTTTAAGCCAAAAAGCTATTTCTCTAAGATTTACAAAGCTCGGAGCAGTTCACTTTGATTTGCATGAGACAATTTATGCTTCAGAATGCAAAGTCTTTAGTGAATTAACATGCAAGACATTGAATCTGCATTTTCCAGGTGAAGACTTCATGAACAGGGTAACATTCATTATTGTTTCTGTCCAGTATCAGACATTTACAACGATTTCCTCAGAGCGGACAGACCTGCATGGGTCAGGGGTTAGAAGCTACAGTAGCTGGTTTCCATCCTCTGCTGCTGACTTTCCAGGCATCCCCAGGTCTCTCTTGTGCCTCTGAATCCATTGACTTCACTTACCATTGCCCATCACATGGGAATAAAAATATTTAACAACATATTGCAAGGATGTGACAATCTTATAGAACATTTTTCAAATGTAGCATAAAAGATACAATAGAAATAGCAAATAATATTACTCAGTTCTAATTCTCCTCTTATTTTGCAGAATGCAAAGTTATCAGCTATTGGGCTGATTTTGTACAGTTCATCACAGTGTGCTTCTTTCTAATTGTGCATGAGTGTTTTGATGGAGAAAAATCACATCTAAGATTGCAGGATTAACACTGTAAGATTTCCCAACAGACCTGTACCAAGGAATATTCTATCTGGTATGAGGAGAGAGATTTGCATGGATCAAATGATTCACTGCTTTAAAAAGTCCTATTTAGAGCCTGCCATCGGTAGCACGATCCATCCTAGGGCTGCATTTTTCTGCTCCTGGATTTTCTGGAAGTAGCAAAAAGAAACAATTCTATTTTTAAAACCTCAAATGACTCAATATGAAATCTGCAGGAATACAGTCTTTCGTGGGCTGTAAACCAAGACTTTTTCGAGAAAGAATTCAAAATACACCTCAGACCAGCTATTAAAAGAAATACTTTCCAGCTTGGAGATGAAAATAAGTCCATGATTTTAGAAAGTTGCCCCAAGATTTATTCTGCTGTTTCCATTGTGCTACAATGAGTGGTTCTGAACATTACATTCCTTATTGCAGCTGTCTCCAGCAGTGGTAACTGGACAAGAGACAATCTGTTCAGTCACATCTTCAAAGCAGGCATTATAAGCAAACATGCAACACTGCCATTTCACAAGGAAGAAGGTAGAGTACTTAATATTAACCAATACTGTGAGTATTCAAGTAGATTTCACAAAAGGTACAAGAAAATTGGCAATTGGTACCCAAATATTCCCAGTCTAGGTTATCATTCCAAAGTTTACATGAAATGTGGCCTTAATAATTGCCCCTCTGCTTCTAATAGCAGTAACGCCCACTAATTCCCCCAGCTGGGACTAGAACTTGCAGACCTTATTACCATGAGCACCATTTTTTGCTACGTGTAGACACTGTCTGCAGTGCAAGATGGTCTCTAAGCACTGCTAAAGTTAAAAATAGAAGGTTTGGTCCTCAAAGCCACATAGCAGACAACCAAAGGGACATGTGTAACCCAGGGCAGCTGATGGGTGGAAAAACTACCATTAAAAGATAATTGTCTAATTAAGTAATTGAAGAGTTCAGTAACACATGAACATATGAAACTGAAGACTTGCAAGTGCCATTGAAGATTTGTAACTATTGTGGCTCTGCAGCTCTGAAAATGAAGCATTTCATATAGATATGAAGGAGCACATCTTGCTTCTTGCTGGCTGCTGGTATTCTCAACTCCCGGGAGGTCCTGCCAGTCCTCACTCTGGGGAGTTTGTGATGAACTTCAGCAGTTTAAATATTAGTCAAGTGGGATGTTCAAAGCCACATAAGGGATTTGCAGGCCCAAATTCCATTTATTTTAGAAGGAACTGAATGCTCTAAAACCTTAGGGACCTTCAACCATTTTACCCTCATTTCCATGCCTAAAATTTCCTTTTAAGGAAATATTTTGGTAAGAAATGCTTTTGGGAAAGCACTGTTTTGCAGCTATTGCTGGAGCAAACTGATTACAAGCAATGACTGCATGAGTTTTCTTTTGTGCTTTCCTGTGTTGTTTGCAGAGGTGATTTTTGTATCACCTCCGGGCCCTGTGTTGCAGTTGAGAACTGTAAGGTGGAGTGAAGAAGGATGATATGTGCAAAATGTGCTAGCAGAAGCTAAGGGATAAAAGTTTTACATAACTTGCCTATGACAAGCAGGATGACTTTGTGGCAGTGTCATATCTCCACTCCAGCCCTGTGGTCTCTCTCCAGGGCAATCCTACCTGTGCACTCAAGGACAGAGCACCTTATTGGTGCCAACAATCACAAGAGCCTAGCCAGAGGACACAGCTTTCACATGATTCAATTAGATGGTCTTTAATATTGTATAGAAGAGCAAACTTGAGATGTGGTTTGAAGCATTCATTAACCTTAGCAGACAGGTATTGTAAAGTCCTGGTGGCAGTAACCTCACCTCCTGCCCTCTTCCTTATCCAGGTGACACAAAATCTGCTCCCATGTCTTTCCTTTCTCAGGGTCATTTCAGTCGGTGATTTCAGATGATTCCCTACATAAGCAGTACTAAAAGAAAAATGTAAACCCCCTTTCTTCATAAAACACCTAAACAGGCATTTATTATGGAACAGGTATTACTGTCTTTCTTGCATGTCTTTCTACTACATAAGCTCTTCCGCAGGAAAAAGGGTTTGAGGTATCTCCATTGTCCTGGGTGGTTTACAGAGTTCTCTGCAGGGACAGTTACAGTCATTGAGCACTTCAGTTCAGTGGCCAAGTCAAGAAGGTAACCCAAGTGCCTAACTCCTGAACAAGTGAGGAGACAAAACCTTTTAGGCATTTGGCACAGTACCACAGTGTGTAGAAGGGATCCGTGCTTCTGAGGGAACATTAGAGGGGAACAAAATGATGAAAGTATGACATATTTCTGAATTCAAACTTTGATTTTTGTAACAAGGCCTAATTTCTTCCCAAATCTGATAGCAGGTAATAATGCTTTATGAAAGCAGAAGTGTAACATCACCCAGGTTTACAGGGTTGCGGCGCAGCCTGCCGAAGGGGGATTAGAAGGGACTGTTTGTTCCTGCACACACACAAAGCTATCATACAGAGGGTACATCCATACTGCCCAAATCTCATCACTGATTCCTATTATGCTTCCTTTGACTGACTGAGTCTCACTTCCTCTCATTGCTTAAATCTTTCTCTCTTGCAGAAGTAAAAGATAATACTGGCATTTGCTTAAAAATATTCCTTCAGCAACCTGGGACAGCGTGTGATCCTGTGCCCACTGCCTCCCTTCGGAGGCAGCCTGTGAGATTTGACTATCAGAAACAATAAACTTCACCTGATATATACAGACAACCAAAAAGCCTATTCCATGCTGAGTATCTCTTTCACATACATTGAAGGGCACCCCAGCATGTAATCTAAAGGACCAGCTGCAGAGCAGGAATAGCAGTTAGTTAAAAGAGCAGAGGGGAAGATACAGTAGTACAACAGGTAAAATGTCAAGTGGCACACCAAAAGGGAAATAGAGCTCTCCTGCATCCACCCTCATGGAAGGAAGGAGATAATCTAGTTAATGTGAATAGAGAACCCATTGCAAGCTGGTTGGAGGAAATGCACGTCAGTTTGCAATTCATGCAACCGCTAATGAGCCTTTGAAACTCATTGCATCAAACAATGTCACAGCACTGAGGGATACAGAAGATCACACAATAAAAGCACTCCTGTATTTCAGCCTCTTTTCTCAGCCATAAACTTGGAGATCTGGAAATAAACTTCCCCTGTGGGCAAGTTATTTAACTGTGGGTTTTCTTGGACTTGTGTCTTAGCACGTGCCACTGGCAGGTGTCAGAGGCAGGATGACACAGGCCAGGTACTCTTCCAGCAGGACAAATCCTGCATGTCTGAACTTCACAGAAACTAGAGTCATGTTAAGAGTTGTGTTTATTAACTCTAGGATGCCACAGATCATTCACTTTGTTTCAGCTCTTCTGAGCAAATGAAAATCCTGGGTTCTTGCCCTTTTTCTGGAAACCTGATTCCCCCTCAACCACTTTGGAAAGGTACTCTGCAGAATTAAAATACTCCCCAGGGAGGTTTTGCAGGTACAGTAACACTGTTTAAAGATCCCTGCCAGCAAGCCCATGTCACTCAAAATCCTTCCGGAAATATTTAAAGCAAGCAGACCAGAGAGGCTGAAGTAAGGGAAATGTGAGAGCTGTGGAAGTACACAAGTCTGCAATAACCTTTCTGAGAGTCCTAAGAGTGTGTTGATTATCTGAGTCAAGAATCAATTTCTAAAGCAGCAGAAACAGCAAGCTTTCTTTTTAATCTGTGGTAAGAAGAAATAAAGCTATAAAGAAACTCTGATTAAAAAAAAAGTATAATATGCTCTATAAGAAATTCACTAATAAAAGTAGATTAAAATAATATTTAGTAAAGTTTTGTGGTGGAGATTCAACAGAGTCCAAGAGCTGAAGCAGAGCCTAACGTATTTTTATGCATTCACAAAATGTTTCACAGGATCTCATGAGCAAGACCCTAGAAACCAAATTTGAAGCCTGAAGCACATTTTTTAACAGATCATATATAAAAAGAGAACCAGAGGTTTTTAATGACAATGCTGACACACCGATAAGGGGAGCTGGTAACATTAAAAACAAAAAGGGGTAAAAAATGAAGAGAAGGAATTTGCGGGGTACTGTGAGTACGTATATGTTTTCTGTTATTTTACCTGGAAGCGAACCCATTAATTGAAACAAAGACAAATAGTGAAATCACTGCTGAAATCCTCCTTCACGTCACTGGAAACTAATAGTGCTCTTCAAAAACTCTTTCAGATGAGGACAAAGTTATAACGTAGCAGAACTGCTCCCAGCGCTGTGTTTTACCATGAGTGCCATTTATTTCTTTGCAATGTACTGCTGTACCTTTTTTTTTTTTTTTCCCTGACTGGAAAGGCAAGAGTGGTGTTTATTTGATGCTAATTAGTATTTAGAAAGCAACAGAAAGCTTTCCACGATGTATAGATCTTACAGAGCATGAAGACAGGGAAATCTACCTAATATTGAACTTCATTTTCACTTACTTAGTCCGGTATTGTTAGTTTTCCTGTACGAATATTGGGTGTAGGAAAACAACTGCTGTAAAATGAAATGCATTAAAACAGTGTCAATCCTCTTATTTCACAGAGCCAATCATTGATTGGATTATCATGCCAAGAATGCAGAGAATTCATTGGACTGGAACTACTTAAATAACAAAAAATTCCCTTTCACCTCCTTCCTCTTCATCAATCTTCATGCAGTGTGCCTTGCATGAGCTAATAACAGATTCATCGCAGCCATGCTGTAACTAATTGCTAAAACTTTGCATATTTTACTGATGTATATCATAAGGTAGTACTGAGACTCTCAGGATTAACAGATCTGTGCTTTGAATTACCTTTCATTTTCATTCAAAGTCCATGCAATTCTTTACAAGGGCTCTTCAAAAGAAGTTCTGCAGGAAACAAAGCCAGAAAATTCACAGTAGATTAAAACTCAGCAGGGGTGAATTCATATGTGATGAGGAAAGGAATTAAAATAAGAAAACCAGTTCCACTTTTACATCTTCAAAAAAGCAGAACCATCATGACCTTACAATCATAATTCTTACAGCATCACAGACCCTGGTGTCTCAAAGGCTCTTCACGTCTGTTAATTTGTCTAAGCATGGCCTAGAAAACTAAAAAATATAGATTACACAGGTCTGCTCCAGTTCCCAACAGGAACAAAATAATGGAATAATTTAGGTTGGGAGGGACCTCTGGAAGTCAGTTGGTCCAACACCACCCACCGCAGCTTGTGATGCAGTTGGCCTTTATGGCCTCAGCAAGCACTGTTGGTGCATGAGCAGCCTGATGGCCACCAAGTCATGCAGGACTTTTTCCATAACTAATTGCTATATAAAAGGTGGCACTGAGAAATAAGTAAGATCTCTAGCCCATCTTCTGTACTCACTGACATTTTAGAACATTCTAAGATTGCCTTGGTGTATCTGCTATACCACAAAAATAATCCCTGAATTTTCCAACACAAACAATTTTTTGCATTGTATTTGAATTTTATCCTGGTCTGCAGTCATCTTATTAGAAAGCATTGATGCAGAGGGGCTTTAGAAGACACATCTGGAGAAGTCCAGCTGGAGAAACAATTAATACAGTGCCTTTCTCAGGCATTTGAAAGAGAAAATGATAGTAATTTCAGTAGGAGATGAGAAGTTTGAGTAACTAATTGATGCCTCTCTGCATTTATTAAGTGCCAGTCTCTGAGTTAAATTTTTTAATGAACTGGAGTCCAAACCTAAATTCTTCAGCTGGATGTGGTATGTAATTTATCTAGCACCTGAAATGTAATTGGCAGGCAGTTTGCTCTTAGCTCATCTCTTTGGGTGAGCCTCTGTGATTCTAATGGCTGGGAATAATCTTGAAATTCCTCCCCAAACAAGCAGCATCCCCTGTGCACTGGTACTGCTTTGACAGCCCTTCAAATCACTCTGTTCTGCTGTCTAATGAGGTTTCTGCATCATGCCTGACTTCACTGTCCTGCTCTCAGCCCCACGATGCTCCATGGAGCTCCCTCAACCACTGCGCACCCCTAGCACCTCTATCCTTCTGGGTCAGCCCACTCTTCCAGCAGTTCCCAGTGTCAGCATCTGTCAGCCATCAATAATGTCTTAGGACTGGGAGAGAAGGTGAGGATTTTATGAGCATTTTCCCTTTAGTTTGCTTCCTTCCCTAATCTTAGATTAAATTTACCAAGGGAGACAAGATTTTCCCTCAAAGCAAAAGGAGAGACAGAAGGACAGCAGGGGAAAGGAGATCCTCATGTGGCCCTTCATGATCCAACACTACTTTTTTGCAACGGTGGAAAGACATAGTCCAGTGACTTGAGTTTTTATCCTTCCCAGAAGTTTCAAGAAGGTGTTATGTTCTTATTCACTAAGCTGGTGTCATTTACTGCTGTCTCAAATTGTTAATCAGCTTCTGGATCCTCTCTTCTGATGGATGAGGTGATTCTGTCTTTACGTAATTCAGAGGAGCCACATGAGACTTAGTTAATATTTATAAAGCATTCAGGATGCTCAGTTGAAAAGGGTGATGATATAAAAGCTCTGCAAAACCACAATTTTTCAAATTCTCTGATGTTGCAGGTCAAGTTAAAGACTCATTTTTACCCTTCATTTTCCTATAGCAATTCTGTCCCCTATGGGTTGTGTGGAAACAATCAATGCCCAGAAGCCAGTAACACATGCAATTTAAAACCAGAGAGGGTAACTTTTTTATACTTGTAAAGGATGGCATCCCATGAACAGCAAAACCAATGAAATGTTATTTCCTGTGAATTTGTGTCCTGTCTCCTCTAACCACCACCTCATCATACATCTTCCCACAGCCCTTACATCTCCCATGGGGCACAGGTTGGTACAAGCAGCAGCTGATCTGAAACCACTGAGGGACCTGGTCAGCTGGTGCACACTGTTCAGCCACACAACCACTGCGCCTTGAACAACAAACAAATCGAACTCCATAGCGATTATGCTACAGCTTGTTATTACACCTGCAATTACTCTGACTTGTGCAAGTTGGTTGAAATTGTCTGGAAAAGAAGATAGACACCCAGCTGTCTGTAGAACCTCATTTCTTAAAATTGCCAAGCACAATCCCAAGCAGAGCAGACCAGGATGAGGCGCTCGAGGCTTCTTGATGATGCCTAGTTTCTACCTATGCCTCATTCTTGCAGCTATTGGTGCCAGCAAAGAAATAAAAAACTGCTTAACTGAGGCTGGAGCAGAGTGGCAACCGTCCCACCCTGCTGCAGGGCAGTACCAAAGCGATGCAATAGGGACCACAGTAACAACAGCAAAGGCACCGAACTGGAAGGGATGTGTTACAGCTGGCAAACAAAACCACCAGTTAGAGGAACATCACAGCCCATAGGGAAACGTGCATGTTTATTTTTTCAGGTCTCATCTATCAAGCAGAGGAAAATTGTAGAGAAACAGTGTTTGTGTGTGTTTGTATCTCCACTCAACCGTGCCAGAAAAGGGAAATCATCCAGAGCAGAGATTTGTCTAATGTGGAATGATTTAATGGCATATGGTGTAATTCAGCAAGTAACCTGAGGCAATCTCCTCCCGCAGCCGCCCAGCAGCGCGGTGCTGCCATCCTCCCTCGCCCCACCACAGGGCTCCTCAGGGATGCGGCTCCACAGCAGCCACCTCCTCTTGCTTGATCCAAACCCCTCATGGGGAGCTGGGGGATGGTGAAGCAGCTGCTCCTAAGACAGAAAGTTAGAAGTTGTTTTATTTCTTAACATATAATATGTACAACTGCTTCCCAGAGACATTCAGCTGATCGTGTCCCTGCTCTGTATCAAGTCAAAGGATTGCTGGGACCTAGCTCCTGAACCGCAGTGCCTCAGCACCATACTCTGATCAAAGCTGGGCTTGTTTTCACACTCTCATCAATCCATCCTCTTGTCCTCGTCTGTAAGCCTCCCCAAACTTTCCTTTCCTGCTATGACTACAGAAGCAGGCTCTCTGTCAGCTTAGACCCCTGCCTGCTCCACCACCAGTATCGCCCTGCTGAGGGTAACCAGTATCCCTCTCTGCTGCTGGTGCCTCTGCCACTGTTTGGCATCTCCTGCCTGGCTGCAAGGTGCTGCAGCTGATCTTCACTATGGCATGCATGATATATGTGCTCCTCTTTTCATTGTTGGGATGTGTTCAGCCCCCTGAGAATAACCTTCAGAGCCGTAAAAAGCTGAATACTCAAATTGCCTGTTGTGCTCAATGCCCTGTTGGGTTACAGAGCAAGCACCTCCAGCCGGAGCAGCACGGAGACTGGGTGCACAGACGGAGCAGGCAGATGCCTGGAGACAGGGGAAGACCAGTCGTTTGTCCAAGCTGGTGTTAGCAGTAGCAGGGGCTGCACTGCTGCTGGCTGGCAGGTGAACAGAGGGACCTGCTGTCCTGGATGCTCGAAAAGCTGCTGGATCTGAGAACAATGGAGTGAGAGGAAAAGGAATGTAGGAGAGCAAAAGGGAAATGTTTGCTGCAACAAGATAAGCCTGAAGTGAATCATTGAGGGACAGATTAGCTGATACAAGGGCAGTTGTGAGTTTTACAGCTGCCATCCAGTGGCTGCGTTAGCATCTGTAAATCTCCCCGGGGCTGGGTTAGCTAGTATTTCAGATGTGGAAGAAATCCTTTTAGAGTGTGACTTGTGCCAGAGTGACCACTTCTCTCACAGACGAACTGATTTCTTGTAATTTTGACTAAAGGAACCAAATTCTGATCCCAAAGAGTTTAGTGGCAGGATAATAAAAATAGTATTGCTACTAAAACTGTCCGCAGGCCAGGCTGCAGAAGACAGGCACAGGGAGTTAAATTCAGTTTCTTCCAGCTCAGAGCAAGCATTTGGATTTATGATTTCTGGGTTGGCAGCCACAACCATGCTCCTTCTCACCTTTAAACCATCTCTAAGGCAATTGCTCTTTTTTCAGATGCAGGCCCAGAGGTGAGCTCTGCCCTGCACATCATCTGGGAGGGTCCTGTCGTTGCTTCATTCTCCACACCTTGATTTTTGGGCTAGCTGGAAATTGCTTGAATTGCCACAGAAACTAAAAGCCTTAAGGGTAAGAGGCCCTTAAAAATACTGGAATAAGATATTCCTGCCCACCTTTCAACCTTTCTCCATAATTTGTGTCTGCCACAAGCTTGGCTCCCTCCACCGTGCTGGCAGTGGCCAATGATGCTTTCCAAAGGGCCAACCAGGACTTCGATCCCTCTGAAAAATAATCCAGAAGGAAAGGGGATGAAGGGGGAGGAAGCTGTGGAATTTCATTCAGCTGTGCTCCCAGCAAAGCCTCGAACCAGCTGCCTAGGAACAGGGTACAAGGGCATCGGGGAGGAACTGAGCAGGAACTGGGAAGGGGAAAGGGCAGGATTTCTCTGCATCAATGTTGCTGTCAAGAAATGCACACAAACCATATCTGGGCTCCACAAATTCATCCAGACACCAGGACAGATGTGATCAGCAGGGCACCAGCCACCTCCCTGTCCAGACCCCACACCCACACATTGTGCAATAGAGTGACCTGCACTGACTTCCCTACCCTGAAAGTTTTCTTAAATTCATGGGACTTCTCAGTTGTTTACTTAGGGCAGGTTCAAATTTGCTTTGAGCTGGTGTGTCAGGAGGTTTTGGAGTAAGAAACACTGTGGACTGATGAATTAGGCTGTTCACTGGTGTCTTAATAACTCTTCTTCCTGGGACACTTGAGTTCAGAAGGTTATCTTCACAAGGAAAGGCCTGCAGAATATTTTAAAATTAAATTAATGCTTACAATGCTTTGCAGAATATTTAGGACATGTAGTGATGCTGTGAGGACATGTTGTACCCACATTCAGGCAAGGTCTTGGAGCTGCCCTCCAGCATCAAAGGAAGTTTTAGTCGAAAGGTGGATAAACTGAGCTGGCAGCACCACCAGACTCTCTGGAACACCCTCAGGTCACTGCGTCTCCTCTCCACATGTCTTGCAGAAGACTCAGTTCCCTCCCTCTGTAGGGGGGCACTGGTTTGCAAGGGGTGGGAGGGTGGGGGGGTCTGATATGGATCCACAACCCAGAAGTCTGGCCTTGCATCTGGGACACTTTCAAACTTTAGGCATGGACAGGTCTGGATTTGGAGTGATGACTTTAAAATACCTGTCTGGACCAGAGGTTGCAGGAGGAAGGCAAGGTGAAGAGCTTCTCTCTTAATGCAAATTTTCCCTTGAAGCAGTAAACACCACTCCATGCCCACTGGCAGTAAAAGATGGTCTTTCAAGGTGGTGGTTTTTGTGTCAGGTGCCAAACACACCCAAACTCGTGCAACTATAAAAATCAGTAACAGCTACAGATAAAATCAGCTCCAAATGAAGTGCTTTCCACGTTAAGCAAATATTGCATCTGGCTGCCAAGGAAATGATGTTTTGTTTCTAATGGAGAGCCTGGGGGTGCGGTATGGGAACTGTGGTGTGCAGGAATCGCAGCTGTAGCTGAAACTCCACCACCATCTACTGGACACATTGAAGATGGATTTGAGCTCATCCTTGTTTGTCTCTTAGCAAAATGACAAAATCCCTCTTAAGAAAAAGCATAAAAGGACTGAGATCAAAGTCCTTAACCCTCTCTCTTCCAGGCATCAGGAATTTTTGTACCCATGAATATAAGTGGGAACTACACCTCTCCTTTGGAAAGTCGGTTCTGATTTCATTTTATTGTAGCCCTGATAGATCTAGGAGGCAATTCTTACCCCAAGTAGTACAGTCTGAATGCAAAAGCAGGAAAATAGTGGGGAAAGGGTGTTTTCTTAGGCAATTTAAACAAAAAACTCTTACATGGTTTACACAGTAGGGAGCAGTCAGACTCAAGGTTAACTCCGTTCGTGAGAATGAGTTGGTGCCCGCCACAGCATTGCCCTCTCCCTGAATAAGAGATTTTCCTCTTTGCTGAACTCTTCACAACCACGCCTCCTCTTCACATGACCTACAATAACAGTCCCTAAGGAGGTGACCAGGCTGTCTCCAGGAGGTCCCACATATGCAAAATTTCCTGCACCGAAACCACTTTCGAGCTGATGCCGAGTCTGCAGCAGGGCACAACACACCAGGCTCTTGCAACAGCAATGTCTCAAGCCTGCTGCATCAGTTAGATCTGATTCTTTAATAAATGAAGAAGTGAGGCTTTAATAAGAGATAAGGGAGCCTCGGACTGCCTTGCTCAGACTAATCTTTTAATGGTTGAAAATGACAGACAAGCTGCTCCAATTTCTTCTCTAGCATTTTGCTTTGAATCATTAATAACCAATTTGTACGTAATTTACTTAGTTCAGAAAATTAACTACATGTGTCACCGGTTCCAACATTTTTCATTTCTACTGCCTTCTGCATCAGCAAAGGGATAACTTCATAGAAACCAACGAAAAGACGAAAACACATACACAACCTCCTGCCCTGATTCACTCTCCTCACTCTCTGGAGTATATTCAGAAACTCCAGCTTCTAATATTTCTGTGCTTCTTTGCTTCACATTTCCTTAAACTACAACTTGGGTTAATGATTACAGCTGGTAAAGGGATAGAATTCTCCTAAATCTAAACTGGATTTCTCAGCCTCTTGGACAAAAAGAAACATTTTGGGGTAAAAGGGACAGATTCTGCAGTTTTGAGGGAAGAATGGAGGAGTTCTAAAAGCTAGCACCAGAATTAATTCACATTATATCCAAGTATTATGAAAATGTAAACACAAAACATCTTATATTTTGGGGGCTCTGTTTGAATGAGAAAGCTGAGTCACCCAACCAAACTGTTGCTGTTAATAAGGACGATGAGAAGCACCTGGGAACAGGAATGGTCATGAGGATGACGAGTGTCTAAACCTGTAGCACACAGGAGGAAGAAACGGGGGAAACTGGAGGCTATAAATTGCCAGCTGGCCAGTGAGACAAAGGGCGAGGTTTGTAGGCAAAGGTGCTGAATTACTGCAAATAAGTTTAATAAGAGGGAAATATCAACACTGAAAAGGGGCTTTTACAGCTTTCTGGCAGGTAGTAGTTTAATTGGCCTTCTCCATCCTGCAGAGACAAGAGCAAGGTTGAGTCGAAAAATGCCTACTCCGCTGCTAGAATTGGGCTTCAGCTACATTTAGAGGACCCATATATTAATGTAGCCATAAGGTGAGCCTGCAAAATTTCCCACAGATATGCAAAATGCTGAACTGGGGAAGAAAACCAATCTATCAGCCCCTCCTTAGCCTCATATGAAGGAGGACAACAAATGAAAGGTGAGAATTGCATTTTATAGACACGCTCCAACTAGCTGTTAACAAACCATCTCGGGTACCAATTACAGGGCAGCCATCACACAGTGCAGAGCTCACTTAAGGAGGCTCCTTAAGTATTTTTGGGGATCCTGGAAAGTCTTCTAAAGAAAATACATTATGCAAAAATAGTGCCACTGTCAATTCTGAGGCATTTATAAATGTTGTTGTTTCCTTTGGGTAGATAAAATCACTGGAGCCTGAACTCCTGAGATAACACCGTAGTCAAGGCAGTGGTAAACCCAAAACTCAGGAAATATCACTTGGCTTTCAGCACTTCCAAAGCAGGGTCAGAGTTAAACTGTAATCCGTTAAGAGATTACAGGGTTAATTTGTAATCTGTTATTGTAATCTGCCAGGAACAGTCTGGAAGGTGAAAATGCCAGGGGCAGGATTCCTCACGCATTACGGAGGATTTCACTGCTGGCAGAGGTGGGAGGGTCCTGCACATCTCTCCGTGAAGACGCGTGCACAACACTTGGGATGCAGTGCAGGGGCACGGTGATGTTATCCGGTTTCTTCTCTGTTCCTTTCCTGATCACTGCTGGCACACCATGACATTGTTGACCAGCAGAGACACTAAGCAAACATTTTTACAGAACAACATTAATAAAGCCCTCGTGTATTTTATTCCTGAGTGATCATAGGAACAAGAAATACAATCTATATGAGAATGACTTCTGGTCTCGGGTCTCAGGGGTAAAGAGCCAGCCAGACCCCAGTCAAAGCAGCCTGACCAAGCTGCTTCTGCATAAATCTGTTTCTATTTTGCCTAGGACCTGAGAAGCAGAGCTTCACCTCCTGTCCATTCTGCTCAGCACCACACAGCATGGCACAGCCAGCAGGGACAGGGACCCAATACCCAGAACAAGAGAAACACCAGCCCACTCTGGCCACCTGTTCCAGTGCTTCTCTATACTTACAGTAAAAGGGTTTTACAGTACCTAACCTGATTCATTTCATGGCAACTGAAGACTAAATTCACTACTTTCATCTAACCTGGGAACACCCATATCCAGGGAATAATCCAGATTCTTCTTTTCTTCTCCACAAGAGGGAAAATTAAAGCCATTTTTTCCCCTTCCATCTTGCCCATATCATCCTTCAGACAGAACATGGTATCCCAGCTGAGACCTTATCAGTCTCAATGGACTGGAAAGGTTTGCCCTGTGTTTGTCATTCATGTGCAGGACTAAGGTATCTTTGCATCTTAGTCTGCAATTGGTTTAAGAACCAATATTATTACTATGCTGGAGTACAGGCTTTTTATGCAAATTACTCATCTTTTATTGAAATTTTGCATTGCATAATTACATACATATGTATTTGTATAACTAATAGTTATACGATAATTAATTAAATATATTTCATTTCTGTAACTGTCAGTGCTTTACGACAGATGAAATCTAAAAGTCTCTTTGGAAGTTATGGTCTCTCAGGTCTGAACTCTGGCATAACACACAGCAATGAACACTTCATGCATGTTTCTTCCCAAAAGCCAGAAAGTTCCTTATTCTACTGACAGCATCAATTATTACACTTTTTGGAGAGTTACATTAACAGGTGGGCCAGCTTACAGAAGAATTAATAAGGGTGACACTTCTCACTCAGCAAAATCAAAGTGCAATGAACATCTATAAAAGACTGAAAAGAAAGGGTTTCAAGCAGCAATTCAGATTCATGCGAACCTTACCTTGATGAAAACTTGTGTACCATAAGAGAGAACAAAGCAGAGAGCTCAAATCAAGTGATCCTTCTAAATAAGCCTGACAAGCTTTTATTACAAGAAAACTGAATTAAGCAAAAAACGGAGATAAGTGCTTTATCTGACATTTGGGAATTTAAAAGACTGAGAAATAGGAAGACATTTACAGAAAGAATAACATGTAAGGTCATCACCAATAAGAATTGGGTTTTATTCAAGCTATGGACAATAATTGAATTTCAGTTTCCTGCTTCAGCCTAGAGTTGTCAATTAATCGAGCCTTGCTTGCATGTGAACATTGCTAGAGGCCTCTTAAAGAATCAGTTGATTACAACTTTTTTTTTTTTTTTTTTTTTTCCTGAAGGGTGGAACAGCATCCCTCCTTCTCAATTTAAGTAATGATCATCTATGCAGGTTTTATTATATTAAAGCCCCATTCCAATTGATTCACATTTGCCAGATGCTGTCAGAATTGCTGACAGGTGCTTATTGCACTCCAGGTCAGCTTGAAATTGCCACGAGAAAGGGACAGTCTGCAGCATCAGAGCCATCCCAGAGTCCTGAATGACCCCCCCACACACTATAAGGCGAGAGGAACTTTAAAAGAGGAAGTCACGTAGAAGAGCCTTGCAGGGATGGGGAAACAGAGAAGCACAATGGCACCTCTGCTTCACAACAAAACAGACAGTGACTGGCAGTCAGGATGTCACCGTGATCTGCTTTTTAAACATTCTGCTCCACTACATACACTGGTAGAGATACTTCTACAATGAAAGCTTTTTATGATTTAATTTCAGAAACTACCCAGAATGGGACAAAGTTATTATCATAGAATAACAGAATGGTTTGGGTTGGAAAGGACCTTAAATATCATCTCATTCCAACCCCCCAGGGACACCTCCCACTAGACCAGGTTGCTCAAAGCCCCATCCAGCCTGGCCTTGAACACTGCCAGGGAGGGGGCAGCCACAACTTCTCTGGGCAACCTGTGCCAGCATCTCACCACCCTCACAGTAAAGAATTCCTTCTTAATGTCTAATCTAAGTCTACCCTCTTCCAGTTTAAAGCCATTACCCCTCGTCTTGTCACTACACATCCTTTTTAAAAGCCCCTCTCCAGCTTTCTTGTAGGTTCCTTCAGGTACTGGAAGGTTTTCTGGGCTGCAAGTGCACATTGCCAGCTCATGTTGGCCTTCTCATCAACTAACATTCCCAAGTCCTTCTCCTCAGAGCCGCTCTCTATGCATTCTCTGCCCAGCCTGTACTTGTGCTTGGGATTGCCTTGACCCATGTGCAGGACCTTGCATGTGGCCTCGTTGAACTTCATGTGGTTTGCATGGGCCCACCTCTCCAGCCTGCCAGGGCCCCTCTGGATGGCATCCCTTCCCTCCGGCCTGTCGACTGCACCCACAGCTTGGTGGTGTTGGCAAACTTGCTGAGGGCATACTTGATCCCACTGTCCATGTCGCCGACAAAGATGTTAAACAGCGCCAGCTGAATGAATTATTATTGAATAAATTATCTCAGCAGGTTATTTAAAAAAAAGAAACAAACTCCCAAAACCCAAAAAAAATCAGGAGAGCTTTGTAAATGTCATATTAGCAAACAGTTTAATTTATTAAAATGACTCCAGTACACCTCTGTGCTTCTACAACACACACACCATTACACGTAACAGGTAAAACATGGTAACATTCTCAAGGAAGCAGCGTCAGGCTCATTAGCACAGGAACACGAGCAACGGTATCTTACATCACCTCCCAGCTCAACCCTCCTCTACACGGCGATTCTGACACATCTCAGTGGAGCAGGCAGGCAGCTGAACTCAAGGGTGTGTACACGCTTTCTAACCAAAGACAGGTGAATAAAGCCCTATACTGTCAGAGAGAAGGCAGGTATGCCTCCGACGTCAGCGGGAGCAGAAAGTAAGTGTCTTAACAAGTTTATGATCCTTGTGGGTCTGGGTGGCTGTGGCGGCACAGGAAGTGGAATTCTACTTTTTCATCATTCTAAAAATGAGAGATCAACAGGATGCATACAGAAAGATTAAGTTTCTCATATCATGAAAGATCCTGGCCCAAAAAGACTTGCACACCTGAGTAATACGCTCATAAGAATGACAAGACTCGTGCAAGTCTTTATAAGAGGAGAGTCTTAAAATACATTTGTGGTAATTCAGGGCCAGTCCTTTCTTCTTTATTGGTTAACTTGACCGAAATTAACTCAAACCTGGCATTCTATCAGCAAAGGAAACAGGAGAGGTTAATAAAATCAGAAGACACTGAAGGTGTAAATACAGTGCAAGAGTGCTGGGTTTAGTTTTTGACTGTTACAGCCTGATAATTTTATATTCTGTGCTTTATTTTCAGGGAAAAGCATAGTTGTTGTGTTGTAATATATACGCTTGCATATACATATATACATACACACTTGCAGAATGCAAAGGCTTCCTGTGGCATATGATTCATAGTTCTGACTTCTCACATGCAAGTGTTTTTCATACAAAACCAAACTGGTTTTTGAGGTGCCGCCTCCCTCTGCATACTAAATGCACTCATTAATGTGTATTCACATGCATTATTACCCTACCCACTCACTGATTTATATTAACCATTTATTTTTCTATTTTTATTTTTTTTGATGTAAGCCATACGTTATCCAGTGACCACAGTACTCCTAGGTTTTACAGTAACTAATACATCAGTTGGCAGAACATTCTTAATAAAATGACTCAAGTTTTGTTTGCTTCATATTGCTTCATTTTTAAAAATCTTTTTGATGTACAATCTTTGCAGTTAGTATACTCCAGATTTACTGAAGTGCAGTAAACTATGAGAGCTTGTTATTCAGAAGCACCTACTCTTTTTTTGACATTAAATGGAAGCCATCAGCAACAACCGTTGTATGGAGCATTCCTCAGGTTAACGAACAGTGCACATTAGTTAATATGAGATGAAACTGTTTTCTAAATAGCTACTAGACTTCACAAAACAAATTATGTGTGGTGTAATCACTATCCTGCTGAGACAGCAGAAGGACACAAGGACAAAAGCGACTCTCGGGTCATTTTCTATCCATATTAACATAGCTTTGGTTCAGAAATTCTTTAAGTGTTGTAGAGCACCTGGTTTAGTGACAAAACACATGCATCTCACAGTGCTAACAGTATAATGCTTATAAACTATAAATTGCAGGTTTCAAATAATAATAGCATTTAATGAAAAAAAATTTTACAGAAATATTCTTGTTGACAAATGTGCAGTACAAATGCAAGCTCCTTGGCCACAAACTCAAATTGTGTGCATCAGTTTTGTGCTGGCGTAACAGTGCAAGTGCTGGGATTCAAGTATGCTTTTCCGTATTTAAGTCAAGCAACAGAGACTACACGATGAAGTTTGGGGGATTTTCTGCTCACAAGGCTAGGACGCAAGAATCAAGAGAAACATTGCAGTAATTGAAGCATTTGATTTCCCTCATATAGAAGACAACCTGAATGAGGAAAAACACATTTCACAAGCAAACCAGCTTCACATACCACCAAGTTATTGCTTCAGCTAGATCAGCTGTACTAAAATACAGGACTACAGGCTGCAATCTAATCTCCACTTGCATGAAGAAAAATGAAATCTACAGTGCAAGTCCTCCATGCAAAAGGATCAAATTGCAAAACCAGAGTCCTGTTTCATAGGACAGAATTTATTCATCATTCAGTTTTGTCTGTGAATTATTTTTTTTTTAAGTCAGTGAAATCAGAGTCAAAAGGACATTGCTTATGTTATTTCTGTGTTTCTAGAGGTTACTACTTGATGCCAATATAGATCTGCCCAACAACAGAACACAACATGAACACTCATCTCCAAAGAATTGCAAAAGTTATTGCTGAAATTTTTAGAGCCAAAATTAAAAATTATTTCACCAAATCAAGTCTTTACTACACTTAAAAAAAAATAATCTGACGTTCTATTAATTAAAAAACCCAAACAACTTAATAGCTTCTTTCAATTAAATAATAATCTAAGATTTTACAAGATATTCACATTCAGGCAACTGTCTCCTGACTTTCAGCTGGCTGAATGACAGATGCCATAATAAAAACAAGAACGCTACTCTCACATTGTTCATGACAGCAGTGATTAGTGCAATTTACCACTGCACTACACAGCTCCAATAGTGCAAGGTGTGCCTGCTAGCAAAGTTTCTCACAATCAGCTGCTACATGATCATTATTCTCAGATGTCTGTAACTGTTGTTAGAATTTTGGCATTTATGTTAACATTTATGAAAAACTATGGCTTCATCCATGAAATACACATCCTGCGTAAGCAAAATTTTTAAACCGTTTATTTAAAACAATAAAACTGAACTGGAATGAAAGTTACTGGTTTATGCCATAAGCTGTGTTGCCACTAAACTCAAGATCTCAGGGTTAGCTACAGATCACAAATAAGTGCATTTGTGCATCTGTTACAGTCTTTAAAAGTACATTTAAAACATAACACTGATAAAACTTCATTCTTAATTTTAAACCTAATTCTAGTCATTTATCTTATTTTTTGCAATGTGTTTAAATTACTCGTATCCAAAGTGTCATCTGAGTATCGCTGTATTACAACAGGATTGGGACTGTAAGAAACCCATAAATGCATACATAAGAAGGCACTTGTCTTCCAGTAGTTCAAGTCAGAGAAGGCCTTACCCAGACAGTGGCACCTTACACCCTGAAGGATTAGCAAATGTCCCCAGGTTTTGACACAGTCTCAAAACCTGTCTTCATGTCCCTGGACAAAGGTGCTGTATGTGGTCTATAATACCATGAAGCTCATGATGAATTCCAGTAGTTTTTGCCTGTTGCGCTGAGGTAGGAACGTAGTGCTTAGTTCCAAAATGGTGTCTCTTCTTTGTTTTGTCTGATTGAAAACCTAAAGCACAGCATGAATATATGTAAGTATTACCATGTTCAAAGGATCTCCTTTCTTTTGTGATTAGAAGTTTATGGTCTATACTAAATTTATACTCATTTACAAGAATACTTTTTTCCTTTCTTGCAGGCTTAGATAGCAATGCCTTTAGATATCAGTTAATGTTGAAGCCCTTAAAGTGGTATGAAGAAGAGAAAATGAGAAATAAGCACAGTGTATGTACGAGAAATAAGCCAGCTCCTAACAGCAAGTGATAAACCATGCACTCAAAGGCATCTGAACTGAAAGTGCAAGCACTTTGAAAACAAGAATTCAGATGTTATGCCCTGAATACATGGCTCAGCAGATGCCATGCAGTTCCACTTTTCCAACAGCAGAATAAACTAGAATTAAATGATGGTTTTGTTATGTGCTTTCTTCATGGCTCTTACTGTCTACAGGAAGATACCTTTACTATATGCTTTACCACAGGCTAACTAGCGTTAGATTATTTAATAGAGCAGAACTCGAGGACAAAGACTCCAAAACCTTTATCTAGCAATACTTTGCCTAAATGCTGATGCTTTCAAAATTACAATGCTAAATCCCATCTGGCATTTAGAAAGCCATGTCATTCTGATGAAAGAAACTCTTCGTTTGCAAAATTTAGACAGGCAATTTCAAATTTGAAGTGGTACTGGCAAAGTGCAAAACTCATCTGTTATTTTAAGGAAGATCTATATCCTCATGGTGGACACTGGAGGTCTATTAGGATGGTTCTACTGGAGCACTGATCACTGCTAAGCCAAAATTCAGCAACAAGTACTTTTTGAAGATTTAAGTAGTTCTTCAAACTTAGATTTAGCTGTCACTAAGCACACAGCATGCTCTCAGCCTTTCAACATTGTCACTGATGTCCACATGGACTAGAGCAGAGAAACTTCATTTGCTGTGAATAAAAATGCTTAGTCACCTCGCCCTCATATAGACAGGTTTTCTCAGGGGCAAGAAGTGCCCTGTCCTGCAATGTGTGCTCTCCTACTACAGCCCTGAGATTTAATGAAAGCAAAGTGCTCCAAACCCACAATACATATGCACAGGTAACATCCACATATTTTAAACTGACACTGAACAGGTTCCATGAACTGTCAAAATTGTGCTCATTATTAAAACGAAACTTAACAGTCTCCATATTTGATCACTAAACACTTACCCCAATTTCCTTAAAGACTTTTACTGCATTTTTCACATGACTGTAGGTAGCACTCTCGGCTGCAAGAAAGAAAACCCAAAGATTAACAAACTGCAATTGAATTTGGGCTACCTCATGCTGGGAGGAACAGAACCAATTGAATCCAGTTCCAAAGCCAGTTTAACATACCATACACAGCAACATTCTTCTCTGTCCTGCTTATTAAGTGCCTGTGTAACTTTTGAAGGTATTCAGACTCTGAAACAGGACCACTAAAATTGTGCACGAAGATAACAGCAGAGCTATATGCCTCCAGTAAAGGTCCCAACAACCTCTGCAGGAAAGTGATGTACTGCTGGTGCTCTTGAGACTGGCTCACCTAAGAAGGGGCAACAAGAGCTTAAGTTACAGAGACCAGCAGAACAAGAAATGATCTGCAACACAGTACACAGCAAAACAGCAGCACAAATAATTCTTAGTACAAAGAAGAGTACAGGGGCACAACACAACACAGTAAAAAAGCAGTTTACCATGAGGGACAAAACAGGCACTGCACACCACAGATCAATGCTACTTTTTTTCTTCTCCATGATATTAATAACTATTTTCCTAAGTTAAAAATTAAAGACATAATACTATTCTACAGCCAACAGAAGGGCTATCACACATTCACAGAGATGGACATAAGTTTCTGAGCATTAACAAGATATCCTAAAGAGTGTTTGTGTCAGCTCTGTGAGAAAACTGGTAATACATCTAAAATCAACATGATCATTCTACGAAATGAAATTTAGCCTGAAAATAAATACCAGCACAATGTGCCATTTTACAGTGTGTGCTGTCAGTAAAGAATAAAACATTTAGATTAGATATTAGGAAAATTTTTTTCACTGATAGGGTTATCAAGCATAGGAACAGGCTGCCCAGGGCAGTGGTGGAGTCCCCATTTCTGGAAGTATTTAAGAAACGTGTAGATGAAGAGCTAAGGGACATGGTGCAGAGCTAAACTGGCAGTGTTAGGTTAATGGTTGGACTTGATGATCTTAGAGGTCTCTTCCAACCAAGGCTATTCTGCAATTTAGACACCAAGATACTTGAGCCTATATCAATTTCATGACACTAACCATTGACCTTCCAACCTCCCTATAAGATTATTTGATGTTTCTTGAGCTGTTTTTCCCATGGGAAGGAGAAAAAGGTGCTTTACTAATATTGTGAACCAGAAAAAAAATTATCATTACCCCTCCTGAACTAGGGAAGGAAGTAGCTTGCACTTTCAACAGGCTTCAATATTATTAGCCTTAGGATAATATTACCTTCAGGTAGCAATCTCTCTGCTCTTCTCCAAAATCACTGTCTTCATCTTCCTCATCACTTCTCCAAGATAATGGCTCAGGGAGTTTTTTATCCCACTGCTGCTCTGTAAGACTGGGACTAACATCCTCCTGATCATCCTGCTTAATTTTGAAAGACAAGGTGGTAAATAGGTAAAAATCCACATCCAGGCAAGCAATAGGTTTATTTTGTAATCTCATCTGACTTAATCAGGCCATTCATTTATCAACATTTAACGAAAGCAGGTGAGACTCAATCATAGACAAGGTTGAGTTAAGCAGAGAGAAGAGACATTTGATGAAAGACTGTTTTTCTTTAGTTTGTCTGTCACGTGAAAGTAAAAATCTTTGCGAGTGTTGCTGAATCTTCCTACCAGAGGCCATGCAGCAGCAGTTGCCAAGAAAATGTTTTCAGTTGTGTAAGGACAAAAAGTTGAGGTGCTATCTGGATGGGCATGTTGCTAGCCTCTGTACTACTGTTGCCTTAAAGACAGAGTAGTAAACTCCATGTTATTATATTACAATAGCTAAAATCTCAATTAATGCAGAATGCCACAAGTTGATACTTGGAAGTGGTAACTTCCTGACTCTAGTGATGCTCTTCTTGTATTTGTCCCCACGTGAGATACTGGTTGGAATAGAATGAGCCAGTTTTAATCACAAAAGCTTCAAATTATTTAAACCGTGATTATATTGAGACATTAAGACCCCTCCACCTGTTGCACCACAGCAATTCCCTTCTGCTAATCACTCTGACAAGCACCATCTAAGTTTAGCCTACAAACGTCCTACAGTAATCCAGCCTCCAAGCAAGACACGGATTTACACTTATCAGCAGGTAGGTGTCCTAGGTAAGCATACATTACTTAGGTAAATATACATTTCCTCAGGCTTTTGAGATGAGTGTGTGACAGCAAGAATACCATTGGTGGAATTTCTTAACTTGAATATTGTGAGAGAAAAAGAATTCACTGTTTGCTTTTAATCTTTTAGTAAAACCATCTATTTTAGTAAAATCACTAATTAGTAAAGTGCTTTATAAAGTTGTAAAGTATTGTAAAGTTCCCTTGCAAGGGCATAGTGAGGTAATCTGCCAGAGACAATAGGCAAAAGTGACAAATAGGTACATACTAGATGTACTTGAATAGTGATTTCATTCTGTTGTGCAGTACTGCAGGTATGTCAGAAGTTCAGGTGTGCAGTAACTGAAGTGCATAACAGAAATATTCCACCTGACTGATCAATGTCTGATGCAACGTTCAATTTCAAGAATGCATCTTCAGAAATGAATTTTAGAGCTAGTAAATACACACTTGAAGGAATAAGGGAAGCCTTAGTGTCAATCACTCACCATCATTTGTTTTGCTCATAGTAGAACAGAGAGATTTTTCAAAGGACACCAGTGCTAAGTCACTGAGGAAAGACCCCCATATAGTTACTCCATTTAGAAGTAAGGATCAAGCAAGATTAAAACCAAATGGCTAACAGACACCTCATAGTTGTGATTACTGTCATAATATTCATGACAAAGAAAGAGGCCTCTGCAGCAAATGAAGAGTGACATACTGATGGAATATATCTCCTTTTTAAGCATTCAAATGTTGCACTGGTGGTGTGTATCAGACAACACAGACAAATATTTATATACTGCCCAATACCTATCTACATCCCACTTATAAGCAGCCAAGTACCAGACTCAGCAACTGAAACTTATCGAAGAAACCCCAAGACAGGTTTCATGCTTGAGTAGACAGAGGTGCATGCCTACTGATGTCCACACCTATTTTCCTCACCGGTACCCATGCATGTAACATACAGGTTTCTCCCTAATCTTCTGAGTAGCATTTATTTTTGGATTTATCTAATAATGATTACAATCTAATGGATTACAACATGTCAGTACTTCAGATAAAAAGCAAGCTGCAGTAACTCCAAAGGAGGAGAATGCTTAATATCCAGGTATATGGTTATATATATTAAAAATAGAAGCATGTATCAAAAGGCACGCAGCAAAATTAGAGTGAAGCAGTGGTCATTAACAAATACACCAGAAGCAGCTCCAGCCTCCTTTGAAACTGGAGAGCTCCAAAATGAAAGCAGCCAAGTACGTAACTCTTTCCACCTGCTCTTTAAATTTTGTTGCTCCCTCCTGGGCACCAAGGCTTGTTTGCTGTGCACAAAAAACAAATGGGAAGCAAAGGTATGCCGAGTCAGCTGCCACCTGGTGCCCAGGTTTTCTTTACCCTGTATGCCCTGGCAGATTGCACCACACAGCAACTCCAGCACATCCCTGAAACTGCAAATAGTGCTGGCAGAGGAAGTTTACAACAATTTTGAGATTGATGGAAAGGAATCAAAGAATGACAAAAGATCTGGACTACTGTGTTCTTTAGAATAGAAAGCAAACATCCATGCAGCTATGCTACAATTTGAAAGGACAGCAATAATAAAATAAATCTCCATTTTACAAGACAGTATAAAATATGTATCTTCCTTAGTAGGTTTAACAGTACAAGGAAATTACACACAGAGTCATTCATAGCATCACAGGATATACTCAAAAGTCTGATGCTTCTAAGTATAAGAAAGAAGTAGTATAAGCCCTGGACTTCTTGTTACAAGCTTTCATTAACTACACATATTTAGAACAAGACTCACAACCAAGCAGCACAAACTACCTATGGCTAAAGTCAAGTACAAGAAATAAAGCTCATTAGTATCATTACCACCTTACCTCAGCCACCAGAAGAATACCATATTGTATCAGCCTTTCCACAGATTCATGGCAAACTTGATATATCACCTGGCAAGGCTGCACAACATAAAAGAAATGCACTGAAAAAATCACATCCATTGTACCCATTTATAGCAACACCAGTTCCCTGTTCAGTGTGAATGTTTTAGATACAGCAGTATTATTCCTTTTAAGCAAGTTATTAAACTCTTACCAGCATAACCCTTATGTTTAACCCTGCAGACAGGTAGGCATTAAAAAAAAAATACAGTGAAACAGAATATTTAAAATTTGTCCAAGTTTTTTTAAGAAATGCATTACTACACTGGTAGAAAACCACATTAAATATTTTCCCCTTTTAATTGCCTCTAACTAAATTTGTTAACAATTTTGGAATAAAATCATCATAAAACTAAAATCATTGAGACTCATACCAGTGATTTATTTGGAATTCAAAGGAAAGTACACTTTTAAGAAACTCCCTTACGTGTTTTGAAACTGAATTAAAAAAAACAACCTCTTTTACACTGTTCATAATTGTGTAGGAAATATTTTCTAAGTTAAAAAAAGTAAGTCAATTATTAGCACTGAAAACAGAAGGCTAAGATTACTAAACAACTCCACCATATGAGCAACGTTACTGCCCAGACAAAAATACTAAATTTGGCTTATGCTTCATGTAAAAAATCATGAGTCAGAAATATGTGTGCAGATTTAAGAACTAATTCAAGATCTCTAGAATTCTAAGTAACGTCTACATATAAGAAAAAAAATATCTAGCACTTAAAATTGCAAGTATAACTGAGATAACATCAGCTCTCTTCAGTGTTTTGTAACAAAACAAAACCCAAAGTCACGTCATGTTTAAAATTGCCACTAAATACTAGGTGTGGCACACTGCGACTATTGCACTCCTATGCAAATTAAAAATATCTTAAGAATCTGAAGCCTTAGTTCCCAGCATAATTTCAATCATCTACGCAAACTCGTATGAGTTGGGTACTCTCAAAGACTTACACTCGTTTAAGCAAAAAAAGTAATATTTAAATCGTTTGGGCAGAATGCAGACATAGTTGTGACGGTCTAATGACATACGCGACACACAGTCTCTCAGAAGCCATTATAAAGCCCAACCCCAAGGTGTGGGAAGCTGACAGAGACGGAGCGGGCAGCTTTTCTCTCTTGGGAAAGGCCTAAAGCCAGCACAGCAGAAACGCTGCAGGCTCACCCCAGCATCACCCACTTCAGCACCTGCACGAGCTGCAGGTGTGCTCTCAGCATGCACCCCCAGAACTGGATCGACCGATTCCGTCACACCTCGCTAAGGAAACAAGGCAATGACAGGAGTCTGGCAAGTTAATTTATGTGCTATCTTAGGTCAGATATCTTTTGGATGAACTCTTCTGATGGAACTATGTTCATCCAAATGTTCAGACATGCCCTTGAAGCAAATGGGAACAATGCTATCTTCCTTTTTCAAATTATATTCAACATCTTGACACCAATTACTGTAGTTACAGTAAACATATCAGAGCTGTGACCCTTGAAGAAAGCAATTCATTTTAAAGTAACATACGCAGTTACATGCAGAACAAAAAGCTTAAATACGGACAATTAATGCAATTACTTACCAAAGATACAGTAAATTCATTAGAAAGCAAGTAACACAAGCTGGCAGCTTTTCGGAGCAGGTGTTCTTGACTAATCAAACTGGGAGAAGCACCATTGGTACCATTTCTGTACCTCCTACTCTGAACCGCATGAAGACTGCAGGCTAGAGTGGAAACAATCACAAGCAAAGTTTATTTTTTTGTCCTGGTTCCCCAGGCACAGCCCCATGTGCCAGCCATGCAGGCAGGCCATGAGTAGCCCTGAGTCAGCTGGGAGATCCAATCAGGGCAGCTGACTCACAGGTGTGTCCCACACCACCTCGTCATGCTCGTTATAAAAGGAGGGAGCTCAGTGAGGGTGGGGTTCTCTCTCTCCCTGAGGCTCCTTGCTGGTGGTGTTCTGTCCCTGCTGTCAGCACTAAGAACCAGGCTGAGTAAATCCTTCTATGCTTTATGTTGATTGTTCTTTCAATTTTCTTATTCTATTAAATCTGTTTATACTCCAACTCACTGGGCCTTTTCCTTTGTTCCCCAATTCTCCTTCCCTGCTGGGGAGGGAGCCTTGGGTGACAGACTAACTGCTATGGTTTAGCCCTGAGTACTGGCTAACCATAGACATTTTTCCAACGAGCTTTATAGCAAAGGGAACTTAAAACTTTTGTTTTGACTATTTCTAGGCCTAAAAGCAATGAAACATTACACATAAAATTGAAGAATAAGACAGAATTCACCACTGTTCTATTTGTGTCCAACTAATGTCAGATCGAAACAAAATCTCAAGAAAATATTAGTGAACAATGCACAGGTTTTGCCATGTTGGCTCAAAACTCTGATTGTGCCTTGACTGTGGCAGTGACCAATATGCAAACACTTCCAAGACAGATAAAGGATGATAGGAAAAAGGAGTGAAAACATTCCACAAACAAAAAGCAAGTTTAGTTTAAAATAGTTTTTGTTAGGGTAAACATGGGCTGAAGCAGGAAGGGAAACAGGGTAGCGGGGTTGTGCAGATACTTTGAATTCATGGGTCACAAGAAAGTCTTTCCTTGGTAAAACCCAACACCTACCAATAATGGCCTCTTTAATGAATACATGAAGCACTCCATTGCTGTAGAAGTTGAGTTCAAAGACAGCAGGTATCATTGTGCTGGGAGTGATGAAGAACTCGTTGTTCCGACTAGTGTTTGTGATATTTACACAGTTTCCCAACAAGTGGATGGCATGCATGACAACATCATCTGAGTTCCCTGAAAATCCCAAGTCAAAGTCACGGGCTAAGACCTCCTCCTTCATGGAAAAGAAATCTTCTACCAACCTGGAAAGATCAGTTCCCTTGAAATAAAATCAGAATCACAAAGTGAAACAATTTTTGCACAGGAGTTTATCTGTACACCACATAATCAGTATATAGCAAAAACACAAACAAGCCCTTGATTTTCAAAAATTTTGAATTGCACAAATCTGTTTCCACATGAGTATTTATTATATTATCCCAACTAAAATATCAGCACTCAGACTACCTGAAATCCACTCTAATTTAAATGCATCTTTCTTATTTTATTAGTATCATGCAATACTAAAATGCATACTGTTTTTCTTAACTAACAAGGCCAAAGTAATGTCTGGCTATTTAAGCAGCATGGAAGCCTTACCTGCCTGTGTCTGTACAGCAGCAAACAGGCAACAATGTGGGTAGACATCACAGCACAGGACTTGTTAGCAGCTAAAGATAAATAAGATAAACTTGTTATGCACCTGAGAAGTTCAGAACATCATTACAAGAGAAAGAACATTCACTGTTTTTAAAAAAGTAGTGATACTGGCACAGAAATGCAACTTCTGAATGAAACACAGTGTATTATGTCTGTATAAAAACAATAGTAAAATAATCAAACTAAAATAACTTGAACTAAGCAGCCTGAGTAAAGCTTACATGTTTACTAAGCTAAGTACTGTTCCGTATGCCCCTCTCATACCACAGACCACAGATCTACTGACTGAAGCATACACCACATAACCTGTAAAACCTGGCAACACTAGTCCCTGCAGCTACACGAGTTCACATAAGTACCATCTTAAATAATGCCATTAAGACACTGCAATAACTTCTTACATGAAGTGATAAGAAATCAATATATCAATATGACAATCAGACACTCCAGAGTACAGTAAGTTTACAGTATACTAGTCCAAGGAATACAAAAGTAAAGAGTACCAAACTTTGAAGTGCAAGAAGGGAGGGAGGCAAAGGATGGAGAATTGTCAAGAAAGCATTTGAAATCATGAAATGGAGGGAATTGGGAAGTATGACATTACCAGACAGCAAGTTAGGACAGGCAATCAGCGAAACAAACCAGGTAGTGATACTCTAACACTTACTGAACAAAATATGCTCAGCCAAGTTGGATATCAGCTCTCTTCTGAAGGGTTCACTGGTGATATCCCTGGAGTTGGGCAGTGATGCCTCTGTACCTTCATCCACAGTATCATTAGGTCTGAATACAGAATAAAAATTCACATTATGACGTTCAGATTTTGATCAAAATATAAATAACCTAGACTGATTTTTCCCCTTATTCCATAAAATGTAAAATTAAACCAATGGAGATCACTAAAATTAAAAAGAGAAAAACAAAAGCCTCCTCGAGCTTATTTAAACGGAACTCCCCAGAAAGAATGCAACTCTCAAACTGTACAGTTACAACTGGGTAAGTTTTCAGTTTTTCTATACACAACTAAATTACCCTTAAGAAGTTCAAGTAGTTTTTGGAATGTAATGCAGACCACTAAAAAGACAAACAAATAAAAACCCCCAATCTGTCCCCCTTCTCCTCAACACCTAAAAAATTTCTACCTTGACGGAAGTATAGCTGGTAGCAAAGCTTGTTCCAGAGAAAGAGGAGCAGGCACCGGTTTTTGGCTTTGGCTGTTTACGTATTCCTGTTATGAGAAGAGCTGTTATTTTTTGTACTTTTTCCACCTTATTGTTGCATTCAACTGGCAATATTATTATACGAAAAAGGCAACTATTCAAAATTCAACTGTGATTAAAAATAGCTTATACTAAAAGAGCAGTAATAAGGTCACAGAAATTACAAGTTTTCAACAGTTTATTCACTTTTGATCTTATTTTATGAAAAGGCAAACCTTCTACAGCAAAGAATTTGTACCTCATAAAAAGCATGGCAACAAAACCGACACATAACCCCTGTCAGCACCCTGCTTGGAACAACTCCTTTGAGACTAGCTTCTCCATGATTAAATTAATGAGAACTGCCTTCATTAACAGGAATGAGAGCAAAGTCTAATACCCTTTCAGAACCAACACAGAGACTCTAATTACTGCTTTCTGCTGCTTTCTCAAATGCCAGGACAGGGAACTTCTCCATAGGTAAACATGAGTGTAGAAACTCCTGTTGCATGGCCCCTCACAGTGCCACAAACTATACCCAGGAAGCAGGCAGGGTATCACATGCTTGGAATTCTTAAATCCCAAATTTCTCAAAAGCCAAACACCTCTTCTTACAGGTTTACATTTACATTACTCTGCTTTCAGGACACTGTGTTCTGTCAGTTTCTATAAAGACTGATGTGGGAAACTAAAGAGCCACTTAACCTGCTGGTCAGGAAAACAGTTCCCTCCCCAGAAAGCTACTTAAAGGACTCTCACAGCCAGCTCACTCTTTTCTCCTTCTAAGCCTGTACTCACAAAACTGCAGATGCCCAAAATTAACCCCCAAAGCTCATCTCCTTTAGAAAAACCTGCTGTGATATCAATTTAAAAGTACAGTTACACTTCTGCAAATCTTGCTTAAGGAGTACTTAAACAATTTATGTCATTTGTTACCTTTCTGGAGTACAAAAATGAATACACATACAAATGACACCTGACAGAGGTTGCTAGGAAGGTGTAGAGTGATTAGCATTACACCAGATTAAGAGGGCAGATAACCTTTTTTACCTTACACTGATCCAAGAACAATTGTTAACTCCCTACCAAGAATAGCCCAAGCCTTCTCCTTTGGAAATGAATTAATATCTTTCACTACTACACTAATTATAATGCAGTGCACAATAATTTCATGCTGTGGTAATTGAACCCTCCAAAGCTCTCCAATCTACTGCTTTTCTGAGAAGCAGGGCAGAAAGAAGAACACCTAATTAATTTGAATAATGTTCTAGTAGGTGGTTGTTACAGTTAATCTTATTAAAGTCATGCTAAAAATATGGTATACTGTAGCAGAATACAGATTAGTGTAACATAGGTAAGTCTAGTACTAGCAGATTCTGCAAAGAGATCAGAGAAAATCTGAAAGTGAAGGCAGCTAGTCCTGTACCACCCCATTCCCTGAGAAACAGTATTTGGTGAACTAGTATAGTTGTAAACTAATAATGAACTATTGACTTTCAAAAAATACGCATGTTTTTATTATATATTACCCATGATACTTTTGTAGCTACTAATTTGCTTAGCAATTTTAAAAATCCAGTGAGACAAATGTCCTTCCTTAACAATAGTGTAAGCCATTGAATTACTCAAACTGGAGAATGGTACTCAAACTCCAAATGTCTCCACAACTTAAGGAGCTAATACATGGTACAAAGATAGTTTTAAAGACTGTTTGTTAAATCAAAACAACCAACTGACCAACCCCTATGAGAATACTTACACCATTTCAAAACTAACACAGCTCTTCATATAAACTCTGAGACTATTTCAGCTTAACATAAATGTGCCCAAAGACTCACACCTTCAGCAAAACAGGGATACATTTGTCTCACTGGAATGGACTTCAGCAGATAATGCTAGTGATGATAACCCACAAAGAGAAAAATCAAAATAAATGCGTCCCACTATTGAAGATCCCTTTGCAGTTTTGACATTTTTCATGTTTCAAAAAAACAAACTTACTTTTAAGGAAAATGGTTGTGCAAAATCTACTCTGACACACCCATAATTCTTCCGTAGCATCCTGAAGACTCCTCTAGCTATACTCCAAAGACTTTCATTCTTCTTAGGCTTGCCCTGGAAAACATGGGTGGTTGTTTCGGGTTTTTTCCATTTTGCAGTGAAAAGGTTATGTTTAAAATTAAAATGCATGCACCAGCAAACAAAACAAGGTTGAACCTTTTGACACACCTTATAACGTCAAGTAAATCTAGAGAACTATTGTCTATATATATCCAGTTATACATAGTATTCGTTAGGTCATAAATCTGAATTAGAAGTATGTCGCCTGTACCTCAGCACTCCATATCAGAGAGATTTTGTGATTCATGGCTCTACACTCTTCAACACTAACACCAGGTACATGTGACAGAAGACTACTAGCACATCATTTAACTATATAACACATTTTCCTGCACATAAACAGAAAATCCCCTACGCAAACCAAGTTGTTCAATTGCTCTTACCAGCTGTTCACTATTATAGTGACCTTCAATTATGCGATCATAGGAGATTCCCACAGGTATAATTAGGACATCGGGAGTAGCATTTGAGAAGAGAGCATCCACCACCACAGATAAAAGCCCTGCTCTAGCTCCAGATGTCTTTCCACTTCGAGACCGTGTGCCTTCCAAGAATATTTCTAAAAACTGCTGCTGTCTCAACAGTTCTTCTATGTGCTGAATACAAAAAGATCGGAAAAAGAGGAAAAAATAAATATCTAATTATACTGGCAAATTCACATTTGAAATATATTGTCAGCAACTGTTTTCTTTTAAAAACATTGGAAGATCATGAGTTGGCATGAATACTTATGAAAAAAAACAAAAGAAATAATTAATGCTTGACACAAACCCAGACCAAACTGCAACTGAATTTGCATGAATATACAAGCAGTATAACGCCATTTGTTCAAGAACAGCATTTCTACCAACAGTTGATCTAGTCGATTTGCATACAAGTCTCCTTCTGGTTCCTCAGTACATCCCATCTTCCAAGATTCAAATACAGCTGTTACACTGAATGGCACAAAGGATTACATCAACCCATCATAAACAGAGCCTTCCATTAAGTTAACAGAATCAGTGTAGATATGCTCCAGTACAAAAGAAATCAGAGAAACAAGGCTTAAGTTTAACATTAATTCAGAGAGCATTAATTGTACTTTCTTTAATAAGGATTATGCAAGATGAAAATCTGCTTATCCTCAAAGGTGCTGGGCATTCAATTCTCTTTCATTCTATACATTCAAGACTTCATTCAAGTGCTTTTTTTGCAGCATGAAACCTAAGACAAATTCAAAACAATAAAAAAAAAACCCAGACTGATGGAACTCACTTTTCCACTTGCCACCCAACAGATATGCTACCTATAGAAACTAAGACAAGAAATACATACCACGTAGAGCAAAGCTCTGTAGAGGAAGTCCTTACGACCATCAGGACTCTGGTCTAACTTTCGTCGAATGAAAAATCCTCCTAGCTTGCGGATCAATGTGCTACATAATAAAGAAGAATGATACTCATTGATTTTAGCTGCAGGAAATTACTACACATCCAGTACAAAATTCCTAGCACAAAATAGGAACTGAAATTACTGGAATTCCCAAAGGCTAAAATGTATTACACTATTTGCACACGATGGGACCTCACAAATATTACTCTATTTAACTTAAGAAATAGGCTTGCCTTTCTCCATGGCACTCCCTTGACAAACCACCTACCCTCTGCAGTGACCCTGCCTGGGAGACTATTATACATCGAGATGTTGGTGACCCACATAGCAGTTACTCTGAGCTGCCCCAAGTCTGCGCTCTGCTGCACATACAGCATGGCCTTTGTGCCCGTGCTGTGCTGCACATACCCCTCGGCTGTCGGATCAGCTTAGTCAGCTCATTTTAACAGAGGAGCCTGCAGGCAGCTCCCATCTGGCACCAGCAATTGTGCCACCTGTGTGGCCTTACCTTTATCTAACGGTGTAGCAAGAAGTTCTCATGAGAACATCCTTTCTACTCAACAGAAGTAATGGTGAATAGAGTTGTTTTCTTTTAAGAGAATCCTGAACTGGCCTGAATGACCAAAATGGGGTAATGCTTTCTGTGGGCAGGGTCCACATGGTGTGCTGTGTGCACATCCGTGGCCCACTGGATGCTGCACAGCTTGGGGTTCCAGCAACTAAAGGGATGTTAGCTTACCTATGCTAGTCTCTCTTTCTTTATACTGCTAGCCCTAATAAATAGCATTTTAATTGATACTTTATAGAGTCTGAATACTTTTCTTACTGGGAACATCACAGACCGGTACCTACTGATGCAAAACACCCTCTATGTCAAGGCACCTCCCTTCTTTCCTCATCATTTCCTGCAATATCCAGTGGCTTTTCAGAAAGTGGTAATGGCCTAATTCTGTCTCACTGGCCAAATACTATCTAAAAGACCTTCTTATGTTCTTCAACCACCAGAAATATAATTTGAGAGACAAAATTGGAGTACTTTCCCAGAAAGTATTATGCACTCAGTACTGTCGCTGCCTATTAGCCAGCTCATGAAACTTCACGAAGAAGAGCTGACCATTCACAACACTTTTTCACATACTCCTACTTCCTTATTCACCTATCCACTTTGAGACTCCTAGAAGAAGGGAATATCCTTCCTTACCCTACTTAGGTTATGACAAAACTTCTCAGAAGGATTTTGTTATGCTCTGTCTCTGAGCATGTAATAGGAACCAAAGAAGTTCTACATGATGGCCCAGTAATACTTTATCCAGATTATTTTACAGTTGGACAGAAGATATACTGTGCAACAGGTCACCTGAAGAGCCCCCCACTCCAGTCTTTTTCAAATAGAAGTTATTACCTGAAGATGGGGATGTTGAGATTGTTCCCTGCAGCAATGTAGGGTGCTTTGATGTTATGGCAGAAAAGAATGAATGTAAGGAGCAGGTAGTCAATGTGGGATTTGTGAACGGGCAAGAAGATAAGAGGCAAATTCATCTATGGTGGGGAGAGAAGGAAAAGAAGAGAAAAACAGTTGGTAAGAAATGTGAAATATTACTCCTTGTCCAAAATCCATCGAGACTGCTAGCATCATATTATCAGAACTGATGGCATTTTCCAGTTACCATCATTGTTTACTTCTACTTTTCACTCAGTTCTGACGAGAACATTTTAGTCAACTGTACTTCTTAATTTTCTTGGACTGTGGTTTTTAGTCATACGCATTACAAGAAACAATGATTAATATTCCCAGTTTCTTCAGACTCATAGTACTGAGACAACAATCAAACAATTAAAGGGACATGGCCAAATCACTCGAGCCATCAAAGTACTGCTATTTTTTCCTATTAGATATTAGCAAGGATCTGTGACTAATGGGGTTCCCAAACACTGTAATCTAAAGATAACAGAAAATATTAGGAACCCTTTTTATTTGTTGTTTATCTAATCCATCTTTCTAAGGTAAACCCTGTAAAAAGAATCAATTCCTTTGAATGTAAAGAAAATGGTAGAATTTAGGAGTTATTTTCATCAATTTCAATAAATATCAAAGGACTAGGAATGGGTTGCTAGTAAAAATAGAAAAAGTTCATTTCTTAAATATTTTTATTCCAAATTCAGGTAAGAGTGAAAAATCCTAAATAGACCTACAAATTTATTACTGGCTTTCTCAGCACAAAAGATGAAATAATGCTGGATGCAGCTTATCTGAGATAATCATTCAACCCGATTGTTTATCGATCAAATTTTAACTAAGGTAAAACCAGAGTTCACATAGTATTTTAGGTTACACAACTAGAGCATTATATTTAGTTAAAAACACTATTTCACAGATATGAGACAAATCTATCTATAATCTGATATCATACAGACTTAGCAGAACTCCCTTAAAAAGAGAAAGTGCTATAAACATTAATAGAAACTACATCGGAAATCAGCCTTACTAGATTCTTTCCCACCCTCCTTTACCTCTGTTGCTGCTTTGACCATTTCTATTTGACCTCTGTGGATCTGAATATTCCAGAAAAAGCTGTTGAACAACTTCAGTAACACCCAGCCAGTCAACCTGAAGGAAGAGCAAACACAATTCAAAAAGCTTCATCCATTGCTGCTTCTGTTTTATATTGCTTCTATATGACTAAAGGCAAAGTAATAAAATCTGTTTACTTTATATTCAAACAAAATTACTATAAAATCAAATTGCTTAACAAGGTATTGCCTATCAGCAAAGCCATGGTTAGTAACCTCATTTCAGCATCCTGCAATTATGACACAAAACTTGTTAGTGTGAAGCTCAGTGAAGGCTGTTCAAAGGGCAGAGACCACTTTACATACGGGGCAAGTTAATAGAGGTCCTATGATCAATTATAATAACTAAGCTAGTAAGTGACATGTTAGGTGACAGTGTGTATCTGGTCTTGTGGAAGAACCCCAAAAATATGGGTTTTGCACCCCAAAAGTCAGTGAAGGGGACTAGGAACATGACAGAGGCAATTTCATCCCTAGTAGTAGAAGATTTTTATATAAGACTAGACTCTCCCTGAGATATTTAGAACTGCATGTTATGGTATTCAATGGGCTGCTGGAAAAAAAAGATCTTTCAACAGTCTAAGATGCTGCAGCTAGTTGCTCTTGCTCCTATTAGGCTGAAACAACAAAGGAAAATAATATTGGTCTAAGCATTAGCACCAAGCCTAGTTTCCGGAGGAAAAAAAAAAAAGTCTGTATTTAATCTTATCATAAGATGTATCCCTCAGAGACAGATGGATTCTATGGCATCTCAAAATGAAGAACAACTACCACTTCCTTAGTTAACATTAGAAAAGGGATTTTATGAATAATGTATTTTTTAGAATAATTATTCATTATTTATGAATAATGTATTACAAGCTCCACTGGCATAATAGAGAGATAGCTTGGCTGTCCTTCTACCCATTGACAAAACTGATCAGCCATTCTTCTTACCTGATTAAAGCAGGTGACACATTTGCTACCATTTCCTGGAGGATTTTCCTAGCTTTTTTCTTCACTTTGTTGATAGCTTTAGGATCCGTCTGAGCAAAACTACCCGGAGAACTTGGTTCAGAAGCTTCATCTACAATGGCCTTCTGGACTCTAACATTAAAAAGTAAAACTTAGGAGGCAATCTCACAACAGAAGAGTTCAACACACTGACAACAACTGCTGGGAATGAGCTATATATTACTGCAAGGGTAACCTTCAGGCATAAAGGAACATGCACACTGAAGTACTGTGTACTCCAAATGCATTATATTTAATTCAGTAGTTTTCTATGCTCTGATTAAATTGGTGGATGATAAGACGAATGCACTCAAGGTTGACCATATCAAACAGTATATACACAGTTCACAGGTACTGATATGAAGTGATCACCAATTTTCAGGAATGGTTAATAAGGTTAAAAATGCAGAAACAACAGTTGAAATTTCCTCTTCATTAACATTTTCTTTTTCTTGCCATAGTAATTTCACTTACCTCATTACACAGAATCATCCAGTTGCTATTTTGCACATCTACAGTATCATCCCCCTTGAATTCTCAGTTTTACAAGTGTAACTAAATTTTTTAAGGGCTATTTTCCCCATTTAAAACATATCAAAGAGAAATTAAGTGATTTAACAAACCACAACTGTGGCACTACATGGTCTGCTTTACTTTTCAAAAGCAACGCTATATCGCCTTCAGATGAGACTCGAACATGAAAAATTCAGGAGAGTTAGGAATGTTAATGTAGGCAGTGTGTGGCCTCTGATAAAAGCAGACTCAAGGAGTGGGCATATGGCTGAATTTCTTTGTGTCTGGGGAAAACTGATACCTTAATAGCTAATCAGGGGCTCAATATGCCACTTAAAATGTAGTTCATGAAACTGAAAACAAGCCCCACAAAATAAAGAGTGGGTATTTCATTCTATAGCTTTTTTTCCAGTTTTACCTCATGCTCTTGGTATACACTCAGGGTACTCAGAAATGCTGCTTTCCTATTATTTCTGAAATACTGACAATTTCTGATGACTGCAATATGACCTTAGTGGTAATGATTTAGATATGAATGAATTAGATAAACAAAAGTTTGAAGAGTTTCCATGTAGCAATTTTTTTTTCCGTGTACTGTGTCTGCTGTTCACCCATCATTCATTTGGAGATTTATAATTCTTAATCTCCCCTCTTTTATTATTCAAACAGAAATTGCAAGCTACAGTCCTGAAGGGCTGTGCTGAGATACTGCAGCTTCTAATATTTTAAATAGTCTGATTTTTAAAACCTGCTGTTTCCAAACTCTTGAATCATAATATAATGTATCAGACATAGAAGAAAAAAAAAGTTTATTTTGCATTATCTTACCTGCTGTTATTCAGCACATTTTCTGTCAGATTCTTGGCAAACATACCCTTGTGAACATCCCTCTCTTGCACGAAAAGGACGTAACAAAGGCGTCTTGCAAGCCATCCTCTGTACCTACAAAAATAAGAAGGGTATTTGAGTGTAACTCTCAAAATATTTCACTGCCAAAAAAAAGAATTTTAAAAATACCTAGAGATACAATTAAGAAGCAAAAGTAAGTAAAGTTTTATGAAGGGCTGCCTCAAAGCTTCTGTATCTTCTAACAAATTGTCAATATGTTGATGTTACGGATGAAATAACTGATGCATAGCACAAAATGTCTGAGACAACTGAGGTCTGCATTACTTTAATTCAGGCCTTAAAACACCCATAGTATCATAGGAAAGTAGCTATAAACCAGCATATACCTTTTGTCTGTTCGCTGGAACTGACTCAGGAGGACAAAAGAAGATGTAGTGCCCATTCCAGCTCAGTCCACTGAGGAATGTAAATGCCCAGCTAAGAGGTTTTTCAACTTCTTCAAGAAACACTGAGTCCCCTTGGGAAAGTCACTCACATTGTATGCACAGGGTAAACTCTCACAGGCACTTTTGAAAATATGTGTGCATTAGGCACTGACACACAAAAGACCTTTTTGGTAATCTTTTCTTCCTTTCTAGTGTTTTGGAACACCCAGTCCTATGTGCCTCCTACGTAACCTCTCCTTGCAAAGTTTTAACAGAAATAGAACCACGAAATTATCAGTAAATCTCTCTACCATTCAAGCATTTAAGTAAGGCAACTTAGCTTATGTGGCCAGTTTCTGCCTTTTAAATTAACCCTGCCCTCTACTCTCTGGATCATATAAGCAGCCATCACCAGTGAAAATGTTTTTTTGAACAGTTTTCCTAACATCCAGAAGATGCATGTGACACAGGATGGGCTAAAACCCTCACTCACCAGGTCAGGATTGGAAAAGCCACCACTCGTGTGGGTCACTCCACAAACCACACAGAGCCGGGACACCCAAAAAGCAGAGCTGATGCAAGGGGCAGTATTAGCAGTTGGAAGAATAAATTAAATTCTGACCATTCCTAGGACTGGAGCACTCAGTATTATGCAAAAACCCTGTGTGAGGACTGCCCATGCAATGCATTGCTGATGCTCCAGTGAGTGTCCCAAACCGAACCGCGGGTGGCAATACTCATGTTGGTTTCCATGCTGGAGTGCTGCCAAGGTCGCACTCCTTGTCATCACCTGAGTTACTGATCTTGGCCATTAAACCTCCCTACCACATTTCACTAAATTTATACATGTGTTAAAACCACCTAGGAAAAAGGAGAAGGAACTTTTACACTGTAAAAGGCCAAACCACCTGAGTGCACAGGCCAGTGGCACTATAATTAAGATGAGTGCACATGCACAAGCCATCAGCACAGTCTGACACATAACACTAATACAAATATTCAGACCATCTCAACGGACAAAGAACTTTGCTGCTCATGCTGTCACAGGAGTAGACTAGTGGCTCTTTTTTAATTGCTTTTCCATTTTCCCCTTCTCATCGGAGTTTGAGAGCCTTAGTGATTTTTGTAAAAAACAAAGTTAAGGATATGCTGCTTTCTCACAACTATTTTAGTAGCTATGAATATACCTTCACAACAGCATACAGCTGTTGCAGGGATCTGTCAAGGTATAAAAGCTTCTACATTCATTTTACAGCTTAGATAAGACATAGTATAATTAGAAAAATCTGTTTTCTAATCATGTAGCAATGATAGAAGTCAAAAACCACACAGAATAGACCCAGTTAAGATATATTATAAAACTGACATATCCACACCTCAGAAAAAGGCAGTGGTAATGTCTCAATACAGGTACAGTACGTCAGCAGTTAAAGAGAATCCCTCTTCCCGTCTAAGGACAAGAAATTGTGACTCTGTAACCCCATGGGACCTCAGAAATTCATTAAAAATGTCAATTTTCAGACTATAATGACATTTTGAGCTAAAGGCATTTTATTTCAGAATTCATTAACCCATATTTTGTTGCCCTTATAGTTCTAATTTATGTAACTCTGACCATTCAAAAAAGACTTTTAAAACTCATTGGGAAAAAAAAAAAGGTAAAATTAAACACTATTTCTGTTATTTTTCCGTATTCTAAACTACAAGCTCAACTCTTAAAAAAGTATAATTAATTCAAATTGAAGAAAGAACAGCCTCTAACATTAGCTTCCTCCCTCTAAAGCACAGCACAATGCTGCCTTTCTTCCACTCAGACACTTTGGCTCATTTCTTACAGGCTGCTGGCCTCTTTTTGTTTGCTCTGACTCTACAACAAACACTGCAGGATCTGCTTATGCTAATGATTACTGTAAAAACCTTAGCAAGCATTATTAACTTTCCAAAGAACAGAATAAAGATTTTTGTGTACTTCCAGTATCTTCATCCCAGAACACAAGACATATTTCCTGTAGCGCAAGGATACATGATCATCTTTAGGTCATACACACCATCCTTCAGGAGCTGTGCTTTGCCACTGAGGCAGAGGAGAGAGACAGTCTAGCAAGATATGTTCAGATTTAATTGTCATTAGTGATAATAGTCAAGGCCTAAATTGTGAGCCAGATCTGCTCAGCAAATTAAAATGCAGCCTGAAGTCACTCCAAAGCATGGGAACAAAACAGCTCCTCTCAGCATTACGCTATGGATGCTGCTATTTGCACTAAAGGAGAAAGGATTTAAACATGCTCTGGTTTTTGTGAAACAGGTTTGACCCTTATACTCCTTGTCTATAACCCCAAGGGACTTTGCCCAGCTCCCAAATACACACAGTTGGATTTAACAAGTATATTACTTTCCTCAAGTCAGCACTAATTCCTGCATTTTAGGACATCAATACATATTCGCTCAGTCCGGACTATCCTAGAGATCTCCCTGTTGTAAGATCAGAACACATTGAATTTTAAAAGCAAAAGGAAAACTTGCTACATTACCTCGTATGTGTTTCATTGATATATATGACATTACGTAGACCCAAAGAAGGAATACTAGCATTGAAGAAGTTATCCTGTAAAACCAAGAAAAAAAAAAAAAATCAGTTGACTATTTCATTACATAAAAGTAGTTGTGTCTTTACATAACATTTGCAATAATGTAATGTTTTTCACCTATATTATAAATGAAAGCAAAGCAAAGAAGTGCTGAACTTGTTTGTAAAGTACACGCAAACTGTTCTGAAATGAAAACGAAATTCAGAAAGTCACTGTTCCCAACTCCAATACTTTCCAAATATTCTCGAGGCTTTACTGAGTACAGAAATGGTTGCATTGGTTTTATTCCTCAAGCCAGAATATTTTATCATATTCTAATGCAATTTAAATCAGGGCATGTCATAATACAGAACTCATCTCTGGGATAGAACTTCATTAAGCCACATTCAGCACTAGTATAACCACGAGTCTTTTGATGCTCAGAGTGTGACATCCAGTTTGCCAGCAGATCAAGCAGCAGACAACAGCAGTGCAAGGGTCAGGATATCCACCCATGTGTAGGTGGCAAACCTTCATATTCCTGCTCTGCCTGAACACCAAACTCAACCCAGCCTCCTGCATCCCATACATCCCTCTACATGCCAGGCTATTAACTGTTCTGGGATGAGTCTGGGAGCAGTTCCACTTCAGATAAATAAATATTCCCTGGCAGGAAGACCTAAACTTTAATCTTCCATATTGTAAGGAAGTACCTTGACTGAGAGGTTAGTTTCTTTCTGCCCAAATAATATTTAATTATAAAACTGGTACCATGCCAACAGTGAATTACAGCTAAAACCACTGGGACTGTGCAAGTCAAGGAAGACAAAAACAGGACAGTGAAGGAGAAAGATGGTCACCAGCAGCAGCGTAGCTGCAGAACAGCCTCAATACACTTCTGCAATGGGAGTCAGTTATGAGTCTCATTTGTTTGTATTTTGTTTAGGACACACCATTTCCCACAAATTAAAATATATGAGTCCCCTATGTCGTTTTGCAAATCCAGTAGAAATTGCCCCATGCTAAAGCATAACTGTGTAGTACATACAATCAACAAACTGCTGCTCTAAACTCTTAAGAGGAAACGTCAAGGTAATGCTAATTTATTTGAACGTTCACTGGTAGTTTTTTGTGGATGACTGAAATGGGTGGATGAAATGCTGGATGAAATGCTCTGGCGAAGAGAAGTGAAATGACTTGTTCTTGGTGTCCCAAAAAAATCAGCAACAAAGTGAAGTACCACTGAATGCCCAAGTCCACTCCAGTGCTCTGTTAGGTTACAGCCTCGCCCTGTGAAATTTATCCTCCAGGTGTAATGTCACACGTTAGCTTTTCCCTGTTTAACTTTTCCCCGATCCTATGTCAAGATGTGAGACCAAGTGAGCTGATACAGCATCTCCCTGCCAGCTGCCTCCACAACATCCTATCCTTTCCCACTAAACACTATCCCCCAATAACTTACACCACCTCTGGCATTCATCACACCCCTTAACGAGCCAACTTCATTCAGGCAAGGTAGGAAACTAAAAGAGCCAGACTAAATGAATAAATAAAGCAGGTAGTTTTCTGCTTGGTTAGTGAACTTGATCAGCCTTGAGGAGAGCAGAAAGGAGTCGAAGAGGGAGAAGCGAGACTTCCCTCTCCCTGCACCTGCGAGGTGTTAGTTTGGCCAACACACTTCAGGAATTCTGTTTCATCCACCCATCCCTTTTCCTTAAGAGAATTAACATAGCAGGGAGCTCAACAAAAAGTGAAATACCTAGAGTCTAATGAGAGGATCTGGTTTGTTATCTGCTGCAAGGATGGTATTTTCTCCTTGTGGCAAAAGGCAATAAAGAGCTTAATCAGGTCATGCGCCTTTCCTAAGTGGGATCTCAGGACAGGTAATTAGTTCCTTATTAAATGGATAAAATACACAACAAGATCTTTCCTCCTAAAGTGTAATTCCCAACTTAAGAGGAACGGCCTAATTACTAATGGACTAATTACTAAATGCATAAAGGCCTAAGTAGAGGATTCCTACACACCTTTTTAAGTCTAAACACTTAAGTGTCTGTTAGAAGTTTATCTAATTGCTTATATTGTTGCCCATATCATACGTAGCCTTCACAGCACATTTGAATTTCTATCCCACATTCATATTTCATTGCTGCAATTTTGTATTCTGGCACAGGAATAAATAGAGTGAAATAACAACTTTTCCTTGGTCAAAGAAACAAGCAAATTTTCACTCTAGTCCAGCCAACCATGGAGCTCAGTGCAGGAGTAACTGAGTGCAATGTAAAGACGGGGTGAACACATAGTCAAATGACATGATGAACTGGCTGCAAACTATATTATGCCATTTATCAGCATTTTGTATCTTCATCTTAAGGAAAGCCTGCCCAACGCAGTTCAATAAAGTTCACATTTTAAATCAGCTTGCACAACCTCTCTAGAGCCACCATCTTGACACTGTTCCCAACAGACAAATATCCCCACTATCCTAACTCCTTGTTTCCAGGCTGTGCAGAGAAGCCAGGAATCAGCCAAGTGGAGAAAACCAACCTGTCTTCTCAAGCATAGGACTGATCTCTTCAAACTTGAAGGGAAGCATATTGATTACTTTCAAAACTGTACTTATTCTGCGGATAATTAAGTGCCCTAAAAGTAAGCCTTACACTTTCCTACGCACCAAATTCCCATTATTAATCTAGCAGAGCAGATATTTTTTTCCAGACAATTTCCTAGTGCTAATTCTGAAGAGCTGGAGAATTTTGTGCAAGGAGTAAGTCCACGCTGAAAAGCAAGAGACAAAGCACCACAACAGGTCTGTCTCATCCATTAATTCCACAACAAGGAAAACATACCACAAAGAAAGAAAGAAGAAAAAATATATTCCTTTATGAAGTAAGAACATGGTGACCTTAATTCTGAAAGTAAGAAAATTACTGAAACTTCATTACGCTGCAACTATGTGTTATTGTCAAACATAATCCAGTCCATAATCTGCTTACCCGGCTCTGGGGAGTGCATACGTAGCAACATCGTCCCACAAACGGCCTTTTTCTGCTCAGCAGAGTCTCCTTCCATTTTAGTGTGGCGGATCGGAAGAGAGTGGGCCTGGAGTTACACTCTCCCTGCAGGACAAAAGATCACTGTGTCAATATCCAGAAATATGTGTTTTACTGTATGTGAAAACTCTGAATAACAGGAGTTGCCAGACACATACAAAAAAATTATCCCCCCAAATTATGTAAAACTAATATAAGTTTTTTCAATATTTTTTCTAAAATGAATTATATTATCTTCAGATGATATGATTTTAAAAAATAAAAGCAAAGTCACACTGTTGTACCTAAAATTTTAAGCACTGCAGCATTTGCTGACACACAAAATTTTAAAAGAAATTATAACTCGAATAAGAAACAGCAAGGAAACTGACAGCTGAGAAACAAGGAAGACATTAACAGTAAATTGCACTCTCAATAATGTAAGGGTGCTTGTAATATGAGCAATGTATTTTAAGCTTTAACTGGACAGCATCCTGTAAAATTGCAAGATGACTGAATGTACGCAAAATATTAACTCTGTTCACTCTGCAGGCTCCTTTTCAGCAGTTTCAGGCAAAGCAATATGAAAAAGGAACCACTGTGTCTCCTCCAATGTTAAGCTGTCTTTTTGAAGATTACAGAACCAAAACACCTGAAGTAACTGCGCTCACAGAACACATTCTCTATGTTAGAAGATAATGAAAACATACTAACTACAATTTTTACAAAGACACCGATTTTTCCCACTAAAGCCTACAGAATTATTGCTTGCCTAAGAATGAGCACTGGGTTGACACCTTCTGAACCATATAGTTTAAGTTTTTAATAAAAAGGGAAGTTACAGAAACAAACCAAAACAAAACCAAAATGATGGCATGATAAACTGAAGTATGTTTGAAATGGCACATTTCAGTGGAAGAGAAGCAGGGTAGAACCAATACCTTAAACCAGCATAAGGGTCAGAAAACACAAATACAGACCATCACATACCGAGCTAGAAAACCAGACCACAAACAACCAGAAAGTCAAAAGCAATGCTGAGGATGACTAAAAACTAAAATGTATATATATATCACATTTGGCAAGTGTTACGAATTGGCAGTTATTCCAAGGCTAAGTCTTCCATCTGAAATAAACAATCATCAAGATACTAAACCTGGTCCAATCCCTTCTCTATCATCTTCCATAATGCTAACTCCAAAATTAATCAACTGTAACAACACTGTCTTCCTTCTGCTTGCCTCCAAGCCCTGACTGAACTCGCCACCACTTTCTTACAAAACCTCCTTCCTATCATTTTTGTCTCGCCTGCCTTTATCCCATTCTCTCACAGATCTCTCGGCTACTGCAGCTTGCTGTCTGATGTATCCTACACCTAGCTCCACAGAAAAGCCAGCTGCCAGGAGATCTGTCCTTTCCCTCAACTCTGACCATGTATCCAACTCTTCTTCTATATCAAGTTCAAACTCCTCCTCTCCAGAAGCTGTGTTTAATTCCTCCTGACCTATACTTCTAAACCAACCAGTACCAGCCTGGTCCCCATGTGGCTCTTTTTGAGCCACTCAGACCTCTCTGCTCACTGCTTCCCTTGTATTCTCCAAATCCCAACACTCACTCAACAGAGGACACAGACTTTTAATAGGCTCCTTATTTATATCCACCAAATTTTCTCTGCCTCCTGTATTGTATGAATAGCTCCAGCTGTAACAGCTACGTGACCACGCATCTTCAGTCTCATGCACATTTCAAACTATATCCTTCAGAATAGCAACAAGCTTTCTGACTTTCCATTGACCTCAGTCCATTATAGAATGAGATTCTGCACATTTGCTGCTATATAAAATAATTAATAACATCACCCTAGAAGACCGTAAGACTATCAATAGGGTTTGATACAAAGGCTTTTCTTTTCTAGCAGCGCTAGTCTTTGGCACAGCACTGATCTCTTGGTTCCTCCTTACATTTCAAATTAAATTACAATCAAACTGCATCATGCATAACAGACATGATGCCTTATCTTCATAATAAATAAAAAAAATCCACCTTCAACTTGAAGAAAAAATAAGGTAAATATAGCCAGCCATATTCACAACTTTTACTTACCCATTCTTCACTGGAATGCTTACATCTACTGATACTGCACTCTGCTGAAGTGGATAAATAAGAAACATCTATTGTTCCAAGGGACAAAGCAGTCTCATCCATGACACACGAGTTGAACTGAAGATCAGAAGCTGCAAAATAACAACATATATATATATAAAAGCACAGAGAAACACAAGCACACAATGTCAGTGGTGGATATTTAGCAATAAATTAGCAAACTAGTATTTTTGCACCCTTCAGTAAAAGTTAGGTTTTGAAGAAGTTTCATTGCAGTCAGAAATCAGCATGACTTTAGCACATTAAAAAACCCTGCACATTTGATTTCCATAAACACATGACACCAATCAGCTACCTGCGTGTTTTTCTCTACCTTCTCCCCATTCAGGTCAGTAGAGTCCCTTTATGCTTTTCCACTGTTCTTCATTGCATAGTTTAAACCACTCAGCCACGGGACACACATTTCAGCCACTTTCAAAAGTTTACTATTCTCTTGCACTACATGACCTCACTCTTTCATCATTTGCTTCTCAAGGACACCTATTATCTACAAAAAATTTCATTCTCTCCCAGTGCTATCTCTGGATATTTTATGTGTCTGATCTAGCTGTAGTCAAACCAGTTTGCAAATTCCTTGGAGGAAAGGAGTGCTCTATACAGAAGCACACCCCTAAATCTGAACGTGCTGCTCACATTAAGTGACATTATGGGCCTGTGAGATTAAAAAGCAGCACAGAAACATGCACTATTATTTTAAAATGCAAGTTTTGTAGTTCGCACAATAAGTACATGGCAAATAATTCTCCCTTAGCCAAAGGAAAAAGAAAGTAGGCCAAACATAGCAAAGCAACTTAGTGTTGCATTGCGTATCTGCAAAAGGCTACAAATCAAACAGAGGCACTGAAACAGGAATCCCAGCAGTTCCCTCTAGAGAAACTGTGAAGTGGCAGCACCGCTTCCATCTGTCACCACACAGAAACTTACAGAGCCATCCGGAACGCCACTGTTCCCACCCTGCACGCCAACATCTGCAAATGCAAGGCCTGAAACTTTACTCCAACATCTTCTCTCTCTTACCGTCCTCCCAAGCAGCCCCAAACCTCTCCTGCAAACCCCTCTGCGTGCAGCTCCACCCCAAGCTGCAGGCTGAGCTCCAGGACCCACACACGTACTGAGCTCCACGCAGCACACGAGCTGCCCTTTTCTCTTTGCTGGCTCTTGTGCTCAATTTGCCTTTTTTTTTTTTTTTTTTTTGATTAGTGCTCAGGCAAATTAATATCTAAACCACCCAATAAACAAATAAATAAATCGAAAGGGCTCGCGAACATCTAAACAGTCAAAACGAAATGCGTCCTCCAGCCGTGCCCAAGGTGACCTTGGCCGCACCGGCATGCATAAAAGATGAACTTTAAAAAAATCCGCCGTGAAAAGGCTGTTCGAGCCAGAGCAGCCTCGCACGTACCTCAGCCGGACCCGCCCCGCCGAGTGCCCGCTCACGCCGCCAGCCCGCCGCAGCCCGCCATCCCCGCGGCTCCGAGGGGCTCCGGCTCCCCGCACGCTCACCGGATCTGCCAGAAATAAAAACGCGGCGGCTGAGCGCGGGTGTGCAGTGTCCCCGCACAGCGCCGCTGCCAGGGGCCGGCCCCGCGCTCCCCCGGCCGCTGCGAGCCAGGGGCGGGCGGGCAGCACCGGCCCGCGGCAGAGCCCAGCGCCCTCCGCACCCCGGGGGAGACCCCGCGGGAGCGGCCGAGGCTCCCCGCGCCCACCTGTCCCCCGCTCGGCTCCACGGCTGCCGCTCCCCCGTCAGAGGGCACGGTGACAGCCGCCCCGCACCCGGCCCGGCCGCTCCGCCGCCGGCTGCTGGCAGCGGCCCGCCCCCTCGGCCACGCGGCAGCCCCTCAGCCCTGCCCTGCCCTGCCCTGCCCCGCCGCCGGGGGCAGCACCGCCGCCTCCGGACCCGGCTCCAGCTCCGGTCCCTACCCGCACGGCGGGCTCCTCCACCGCCGCTGCCCCCTGCCCGTGAGCCCGCCGGGCCGCGCGGCGGCGCCGGGCCTGACGCGACTTCCTGAGCGCCCGTCGCCATGGCGTGCGCCCGCCGCCTGCCCCTCGCCCAGTCCCGCCGGCCCCAGGCCCGGGCCCCGCCGCCGCCCTCACAGCCCCGCGCACCCGCTGTGCTGCCCGTCCCCACGCCGGCACCCGCGCTGCCCCGAGCAGCTCCGGCCGCCCCAGCGCTGAGCCGCAGCCCCGCGCCGCCTCTGCCCCGCAGCGCCCGGTGCCACCGCCCGCAACCGCCGCCCGCAACCGCCGCGGGTGCAGGGTCACAGTGACACGGCCGCTCACACCCCCAAACCGCCTCCGCCGGCCATAGAAGTGACTAGCGGTTAATTTGCTCTCAAATCAGAGCTGCTAAAAAGAAAAACGCTGGAAAAGTTATGTCAAAGCGTGTTTATGTGGGCTGACAGCGACTCTGGGCTGCACCCGAGGCGCTGCTGAAATGAGAACAACTGCAGAAAATTCGGGACAGGTATTGATCTGCGCACCCGGCCTTGCAGCGCTGCCCCTTTGCCTTTGCCTGCAAAAGTAAATGTTGATCGAGGTTGCTGCACATAAACAAACACGGGCTGAGAGACTTTTTGGCTTCGGCAGTCTTGGGCTATTTAAAGAGAGTTATTCTGTGGCTTGAGTTACAGAGCTAGGGAAGGGCGAGCGCTGCATTTCTTCTTTGAACGTCCGAGGCTTCACTGTTCTTTAAAACACTGCAAACAGGAATAAAATTACATCGTTTTATGCTAATGCAAATATTCTGCTTACATATTTATGTAACCCAAGGAGGTATTCTCCTTCCAGAGGTCTCACTTGTAGATGTCGTTTTGAATGTATTACAAATGAGAATTGTTAAGTTAGAATTACAAATTACTTCCACCCATAAAAGAAAACGCATGAGATTTGATTGACAAAACCCAAACTGCTACATGCGTATGTGAGCCACCCTACTTCCCACAGCCGAGTGCTTCCCAGGAATATCACCGGGCCATCAGAGCTGATGCTTTATGGAGAGCGTTCTGCTGTTTATGGGTCAGAAGAGATTTTAGTTCTGAATTTTCCTCTGTTTAGCAAGAAAAGATACTCCATTTTGTTGCAAGGTGGACTTTGGAATAGAAGACATCTACTTTTCAAATCACAAAAGTACAATAAGATGTGATCAAATGTACAACTCATATAAAAGCTTGTATTTCAGCACAGTGCACCCTGCAGCACTAGTGCAGTGTATATAGCAAAGCCCCATTTTCTAGGGCATCACATTTTGTATAGAGAAAGGACAATCTCTGACTGCATTTCTTACAGCACATTCGCATACTGAAGTATTTTCCCATTTTTCACATCATCTGGGTCAAGAATTTCAAATTTTATTAGCAGTTCTGTGTGTCAGTTCTTGTAAAGGAGAGTTGGTTGAAATAGTGCCAAATACCCACTTTCAAGTTTTGGTCTTGAAAAGCAACAGAGCCAGAATTTCTGGCTCATAATCATCCAGCTTTATAACAAAGGTTTTGACTTAACATTGACTTTTTCTTAAATTGATTTACTGAAGCTCAGCTGGGAAAGAAGGGGCAAATTCTGCTTTCATCTGGATCTCCTGCAGCTAAGTGGATTTGTAACTGCTTTGCTAATCAGAGCCTAGCCCGGGAGGCCATCTATACAGAAAGAAAATACATAAGGGTTTTACTGACTGAGAGTCACAGTGCTACTGTCAGATTTGTGTGATCTCAGTTATTACATCCTTATGTCAGCTGCACTTGTGTCTCATTGACTTGGTGGACTTGTGGAGGCCAAAGAAGGAGATGTCTGTCTCCGATGCTGTGGCCCAGCCAGTGAGCAGGGCCACGTCCTGCGCTCAGCGTCGCGTCGAGTTTGTCCCAGGTACATCCAAAGCATCAGAAGGGGAAACTCTCAACTTCAGTCAGAAAAGTGAAATCCAGTGTTACATTAAATATTTTTGTAACTCTATTTGCATAAAGAGCAGATCACAAAATCAGTCAAAGCCCCAATACAACGCAGGAGCCTGCATCGGGATGCTTGCTTCTAGGATGGATCCATCTGCATGAGTGAGACTGTGCAATGGGGGAACCCACAGCTGTGACTAAAGTGGCAAAACTGATCTCAGAAATCACATTGGAGGAGATGATTCAACAACTGGATAATGTGAAAACTGAATATAACAGAGATGGCAATGAATGGTTACATCTCGAGTGTAAGAAAACACATGGAACTTAAGGCAGTTAAAATTCTTATTAGCGCTGTCTAGTAATTCCATTGCTCCACTGCATTTGTACTGTCATGTGGGAGCTTCTTACATTATAAAGGACCATTGATATTGATTTCATACAACTTTACCTTCTCTAGGTATGGAATCACTGTGATTTTTTTTTCCCTTTGACGCATAAAAATAGGGGATCAAACAGTGCACTCAGTTTCAGCGTGCTATAATGTAACTCACAGTAAACTCTCAGCTGCTGAGTGTAAAGCAAGCTCGTCTGCTTTGCTTCCCTCTATAAAAGATGAACTATAGTACATTCAGAATCTAAAATGTATCTAATATGCATGTTTTTTCCTTGCATGCTTTTACACTGGTGTATTTTTCAGGTTGCAAAGTAGTTATTTCTGTAGTATGACTAACACAGAAATCAGAATAAAAGCCTCAGTGGCTTTATCATAATATTATGCAGTCTCTAGAGTCTCATTTTAGTATCTTTTGTGAGAAAACTGCTTAGGCTATTCTCTAGGCTGTTTTGAAAAGAATAGTAAAGAGATACAGTATTTTACTCAAAAATTCTGTGTAATCAAAAAAAAAAAGTTGTTTCCGGTACGACTGTAAAGCACTTTTCTTGTTTTTCTAACCTTCGTAAATTCTTGGCTTATTGTAAAATAAATCCAGTGATAATTATGTCACTCATCCGAAAAGGATGCAGAATTAGTCCAATGGCAATTGCAGCTCAGCAAGATCTTTTTACAGGATACACTTGTATAAATCCTCAGGCTTAGCAGTAAAATCTCATTTCAGTATTGAGAGCTTGGTGGTGATGTTGTGTTGCCATGGAATCGAGCAAATGGGAAAAATTTTGGAATGCCCTAAAGGAACAGACCTTCAGAGCTGCATGTGCTCCAAAAAGCTCAAATACCGCTGGGTCTCGCTTCCAGAGAAGAGACTGTCCTGCTTCCATTGAAGTCAATGGGAGGCTTGCCACTGATCTCAGTAGGAGTGGGAGCATGCCTAAGTTTTGCAATCCATCTTTTTAAACTTCTTAAACCGAGGAGTTTACCGTGCCAATGAGTCCAGGAAGGTAATTTGCATATGATGGCAAATCAGCAGAGCCCTGGCTTTGTGTGAATAAGCTGCTGACCACATCGTGCATAGCAGCCTGCAAATGAGAAAGAGCTGGCAAGGACTCTTTTTCTCTTTTTTTTTTTTTCTTTTTTTTTTAAATAATGATTAGTCCTTTCTATGTTTAAATTCCTCACGATGCTTCCAACAGAGTGCAACAAAGTACCTGTTTGCTAGACAATGCTGTGGGGAGGAGGAGGGAGAAGGGACGAGGGGGACTTCTTTTTACATCGCCTCTACCCCGGGTCTGTGCTCCCAGCTCGCTTCCAGCTATTCCCATGATGTCACTTCTAGTCATGGAGACATGTTGACAAAAGAGTACACAGCATCCTCTTTAAAAAAGAAACTTTCAGCCCGGGGAGTGCTACAAAAGTTAAGAAACCAAAAACTGCGTGAGGAGGGAGTAAAGATCCAGACAAAGGTTCTTTGTTTGTAGTGACCAAACTCGACCTCACATGACTATGAACAATAATGAATATGCAATTTGGCAGTTGCAGAACTCAATGTATTAAGAGCATCTGAGAGTGGCAAGTGGCCATGAAACAGATTGATAAGATTGTGCATATAAATGGCTTGGGTATACTTTACATCGCCTTTCAAGACAAATTATTTCTTCTATTTCATCTCCCTTATCTTGAGAACAAATGCAAAATGCATTGAGAGTACAGTGACTCTCTCCTATGTAATATAGCACATCATGTTTCTGTAATTTTTTTCTCATGCAAATACCATATTTATTACTGTAATTTTGAAAAGATAAGGGCATTTCATCCCAAGATGCTCCTAGCTTTTCCCTTGAACTTGTTAATCCCATTAGTACAAAAAAGGTTTTTGTTGTAACAGAAAGCACTACTGAGTTAAAACCAGTAAAAAACAGTTAAAACTGACTTTTACACTTGCAAACTTAGCACCATTTCTCTATCAAGCAATTACACACATACTTGTATTACGTACAAATTAGAAAATCTTCACTATCCAAAGGAACTTGCCAACATTTTTAATTTAGGAATACTGAAAGACAGAATCTGGAACAAGATTCTCCCATACTCGGACCTTAAGTAATTATCTGCCATAACAATGACAGCTTCCCCGTGCCTGCTGTGAATAAGGGGTACATTTTGTAAGGGTGATTATTTCAATTCTCTGCTTTTGTTTGCTGAGGGTATTTGCAAAGCTGACACTTTATCTAAAAGTTGTTTTTATCTGAAAAATAACGCAGATGAAACAACTAATTTACTGCATATGGACCCTAAATACTGTTGGATATGTCAAAAATACCCATTTGTAGATCACTGAAAATCAGTATGTGTGGGGGACTCTGGTTATACAAAGGCTAAATCTAGTTTTGTGTTCGCAGATATTTCAAGTTTCACTAATGACTTTATTTTATGTCAAGCCCAGTGGACTTCTACTTGTTGCTAACTTTCCCAGAAAGACAGACAGAAGAGTTTCTTCTCATCTGGTTCCCTCTCCAGGAATGCAGAGCTGCTTTCTATCCCTCCAAACAACCAAGCAATAGAAATAAAGAAATCTGAGAGTTGAGGACAGTATGGAGCATTTTGAAAATACGACATCTCATAAAAAACACCACAAAATCGTGATCTTACCAAATTTGCTGTGACTCATCCTTGAGGGACTGTAAATTATTCTAGAATAACACAAGCCCTAATTATTATGAGATGCTAGGCAAGTCTTTCATCAGTATCTCAAAAGGAGGTAGCTTTCACTGCTCAGGTTTGCTCTACCGTGCAGTTTTTGGCTTTAGAAGGACTTGTCATATCTTATAATTCAAATCCTTATAGATATTGGAAATTGGGATCACAGACAGCTCTTTTAATCACCAGTGCACAAAAGTCTTTGCAACAGGTTATACGACCCAGGTGTTGAATCACATAATGTCCCACCCCTCCCCTCTATTACAGGTATTTGGGACCTTAATCAAGAGGCTGCCATGTGGGCCACTGGTAGAGTCTTAATAATGCCTTTGACATGGAAGACATAAAACCTACTGGCTGGGAAATTTTCCCAGAATTTTGGGGACATCTTTTGCAAACCCCTTGGGAGGGTTAGGAGAGTGTCAGGGTGTCTGTTCTGACCCGATGCAATGATCCTGACGCAGGCTGCCAATGAAGGCTTTACAACCCCAATATTTTCCAGTCTCCTATTTGATTATGTCTTCCACAGATGAACAGAGAGCCTTCTCCAAAGGGCAACACACCCCACCCCAATTTACCCAGGCAAACAAAATAGATTTGCTTATTTAGGTTTTGCAAAAAGCAAACAGGAACTAAAACTTCCCATAGATGTCTAGATTATTTTTAAAATTTTTTTTGTTGGTAAGTCAGTCTCACTAAAACATGTAAGGTCTTCAGGCTTTGGTTTATCACAGATGTATATAATTAAATTAATATAGCTGAAATTTCATCTATGAACACAATCAACAAAAAGTAAACTATGAATTTTGTTTCAGTACTACAAAATTATCTGAGAACCCTGACAAAAGCAATTTTTTGCCTTTCGCCTTCTCTTTGCACTGATCTGGCTACACCAGTTGTTACATTCCAATTCTGACATTCAAATCATGTTGAGAAATTTTCCCACAGTGTGTTTCCCAAACAAAAGCATTTTTTCCCACTCCTGCTTATGTGTCTCCTGGACCTAGAAACTGCAGAAAAATATCCTTGTTTAAGTCCTAAGATCCAGCCAACAATTGTATTGCAGTGCTAGATTTCATGAACTATCAGTGATTGTTGGAGCAAAACGATACCAGTTGACCCAGCAAAAGCCTACCTTTCAGTTACTGAATAACAGATATTCAACTCACAACATAAAATCCTACTTATTTTTTTTAATCTGTTTGAAGCATAATATGAAGCAACAGTGTCTTATTTCTTCTGAGAACCTGGGAAAAAACCTAGTAAACTACAGACACCATTTCTGCATTGTGTGATTGAACTTTTAAATTTCAAATGTTATGGATTGACTACACTGGTCTAATTTTATGACATACAAGAAGTAATGAGCAGGCCAGTGCACTCTGAATGTGCATCTACATCAGTGGTCAGAATATCCTGGCATGCATCTACCTCAGGGTCTTCCTTGCAATAAGTTTTCTTCACATTTTCCATCTCTGCTACTGCAGTGTCTCCAAGATCAAACTGAGAGCCACCACTCAAGGTAAGTGGTGTTCCCCCACCAGCTTGTTTCATAAAAGAACTTCCTGCACATTTTCACCTATGACAGTTCTCAGATATGTTTTTGTGGATATTTAGTATTTCTTATGACACAAGTTTAGAATGTGCTAATTAAGTTAATGAATAAAAATACCCAACCCACTTGGGAAGTACTGGCCAGATTGGAATCTTGAGAAGGCTCCTATACAGTTAAGAAGTCATTTCTGGAACAACCTTCCAAGAGGATTATGGGGCAAATATCAACCTCAAGTCCAACCTACATCATGGTATCATCCTGACGTTTTTGGCCTTTCCTTATTCAGTTTCAGCTCCTCTGGTAGATCATTAGTACATATGGGCAGGAGGTACCATCAGTAATCCTAGTATGATGAAAGATGGAGCAAAATTTCATCGTTTGTTTACACTAGGAACACTGGTTGCTAAAAATGTCTTAGTTACTATATTCTAACTAATATTTCAAGCACTAGCATAGATATGTTATCTGTTCCTGATCAGTCCTCAAAGTGAGAGCCAATATATTTTGAAACATGGCTTATTTTCTAATCTAAGCCTTGTTGAATCTCATAAAATCTGGGTCAGGCAGATCTGGAGAAAAAGTCATCCATATCACTGTACTTGCAAAATTTGGAAGCAGAAAAGTGCACGATCAAATAGTCTGAACTCCATTTTGCAGCTTTGTGGTCAGTAGCATGATCCACTCTCTCTGCCTCTCTATCTATTCCTCTGGCAATTCTATATAAGATGATTGCTGACCAGAGGTGTGCCACATCTCATATTTGTGTGGTCAGTTGATACTCAGAATCAAAAAATGCTCCATGCAAAGCAAGGTGTGCATTTTCAGAGGACCACAACAGAAAATATATGCTGATGGATCACTCTAGTGAAGAAATGCCTTAAATCTAACTTGTGGGGTTTGCTATTGATATTCAAATTAATCACTTAGAAAGGTGTTCAATTAATGTTAGAGAAGGAAAGGAGGTGTTGTTATAGCTAACACATTTCAAGTTCCAACTCTGTCTCTAATCCCTCGGATTTAGGCTTAGATTTAAATACTTGTTTCATTTTTGCTAAACTAAGATTCCCATCTCCTCAATTCTCTTCAATTTTTTCCATTCCAGGCTAAACTCTGCATTTAGTGCAACATCTGTGCCACCTTTAGAGTCTCTTTCACCAGTACAGATCCTGACTTAGCCCAATTAAAATTAGATTAAATACAAGAAAAAGGACTAACACAGTAGATTTAACTTGTGACTGTTGAGTAAGTCTTCTTCTGATGTCTTCTCTGCTTATATGTTATTGTGTTTTAGCTGATATAGCCTGAGACCCTCAGGGTAAAATCATGGCATTGCAAAATTCAATGGTGAAACTCCCACCCAGAACAGGACAGCTGTATCACACTGGTATATGGTATGAATATCACAAAACTTACATACTGTATTACAGGACAACCACAGCCATGTACTTTCTGAGCCCTATTTGAACTTATACTGTACACTTCTGTATTAATCAAGTATTTGACTTATGTAGGGAGGATTTTAATTAATGTAAAATTAATTCAACTGAGAGTAACCTTTGAAACCATGCTTACATTATCAGTTGTGATTTGTGCAGGATACCTCATGGAGCTGCAATCTATGCATCCTTTCGTAACAGGCATTAAGAAGCAGTTACACAACTTAATGCAAACACTACCAACAGATGAAAATCCATGGCACAGACAGGATCTTGAGTAATCATCAAAGCAGTGCCAGAAAGCAAATTCTACCTGCAGAAACCTTTTTTTTTTTTCTTCATGCTATATGCATTTCAGGGGATGCTCTGCATTTCAGTTGCTGGTAGGCAGACAGTACTTTGGCAAACCTTAACACAGTCTGCCACAAAGTAGCTTTTTATTGTAAACGATTTATCCTTCCAAACTTGTTAATACAAACTTTGACCAACACTGCCACAAAACGTGTGTGCAAGTCAACTCATATCTTTACTGACTGCAATAATAAACTTTTGGTCTAAAACAAACAGGTCATTAGCAAACAGATACTTTTGTGCACTGTGGTTACTAGGGCCTCTCTCCTCCTCTCATCCGGTGTCACTCACTGTTCACATGCTGAGCTTGATGTCTGAGTATGTCTTCATGGTGCCAGGGCCTTGCAGCTTTCTCAAATTTAGTATGGGTGAAGAACATACTCCATTTCTCTGTGCACAAAGCTTACTAGTGTCCCTTAATTATAACTGTTAATTCAGGCAGCCATGCTCATAGATACATGCATTCTAACTTCAAGAAACGTTATCCAATTATCTTTGTACTCTCTTCAGAACATTTTTAAAAGTTGATGTAAAAAAAAGTTGAAGTGTTTTAAACAGCATCAAGCCTGGGAGGAGACACTTACAGGGCTTTTTTTAATCGGTGGCAATGCCTGCTTCCTTGCCTGAGGTGTTCACAATGGACTAAGAAGTAATTCAAATAATAAGAAGATATTCAAACAGCAGTAAAATAGCAGTACTGGATGACCAGGGCTCACAGATCTGCACTGCTTTCAGGGGGACAGAAATGCTGAAAGAAGGGAAAATTTGATTTTTACCTTTTTCAAAGCCTGATAAGAATATACCCATCCAACTTTACTTCTAGCCCACTAGTCTAAGGAAGCATTTTATTTCCCCTTTTAAGTCTCCTGTTCTTAGGCTTCCATCTCTTCAAACACAGCCACCTGGAAACTCAAATACATTCATTTGGTTGCTGAAAAACCCATTCAATGAAGCATAAAGGTTTAAGAATTACCTGAAAACCTGACCCCTCCTGATTCACCTTTTCCACTGTTTTTCCCTCCTCTTTCAACAGAAAGAAAATACATAGTTCCCTCATTTTTTTGGTTAAAACTTGCTAACTACAAAATATATCCCTCAGCTGGGAGGTGTTCAGTGAGCTAGATAGGGGAAACCATCCACCTGGAAATAAGTCATCATCAAAACCATCACGCTGGTCCAACTGTAGAGGCAACTGTGAGCGGAATAACCAAGGGAGGGGCAGGAGCTGCTCCAAGTGGCAGGGCCATTAAAAGACATGTATGTGGAGCTGTGCTCAGAGTCATGCTTGTGGGGAACAGCATTGTTTCCTGTTATTGAGTGAGAACATAAACACAGGGGAGGGAGAGCCCCAGGAGAAAACAGACTTCATGGGGAATGAGGTCAAATCGCAGCTCTAAAAAGTACATTCTTTACATGATTATCCAGGTTATGGCTTAGTTTTGTTTTCTAGGGGTGAAAAAAGGAAAATAACTTAAATACTCATAACATGCCTTTTCCCTCATTTAAATTCCCATTAAAAAAAATAAAATAAATTAATGAGTTTTGCTTGTTTGCCGTCAATTCAATTTACCAGAATATATTTGTATTCATTCCCCAATTAAAACTAAATTCCATTTGTCAAAGCCCTTAAGAGCACAGTGGTGTCAATGGGACTAATCACCAAAGCATGTTTTTCTTGAACAAGGTGTTTTCCTCAATGTGATGTTTTGCTACAAGTTACATCCAATTCAGCCATGCCTGAAAACACCATAATTACGTTGTTCAGGAATATAATTTTTTTTCTTAATGAAACAGGTTTCCAAAGTGGTTTCTACCACCTACAGTTTGAAAACCAGAATACTGTCACATAAGCTTCTTTTTTTTACTATTGGCAAAGTGCCATTTTATCTCTATATGCATCATTAAAACCTCTGGATACAACTAAGGATCTATGAGTACAGAAGAATCTGGGAAATGTGATGAAGCATTTATTTACTATCCTCTGAATTGCTTTTACCTTCATCTCCTAATTTTTAAAATGCTTCTTTGTACTGGTTATTCCAGAATTGTCTATCATCTACAGCACCCTCTAATTGTATTGCTTTAACTAACAGATAAGTACAAAACATCATTCCAGAGACTTATTTTTAATTGTGGGTTTGTCTTCCTCAATTAAAAAATAACAATAAAGGAACACATAAAAAGATAACTGTAAAGCAGGCAGAGATTCTGAAAGAAATTACGCTGCTCTGCCCCAAATAATTCAGTTCACTTTGCCCATTGTAAGACACCCGAGAACAATGTCTTTCCCTCCCCTTCCTCTGCCTGTAAGTATCCTGAGCACTATATGGGCATCTTTATCTGTATTTACTTTTCCTTTATGCAAAAAAACCCTAATAACAAAATAACCAGTGTCTTACCACATCCAGCCAGTGCTGCGAAATGTGTGGTCATGAACAAGGACATAAATAAAATCTGCCTGGATGAAGCATGACTCTTATTTATAGGGGAGGTACCCAGGAGATATGCCAGGGATGATCTCTGTCCCCTGCTATTTTATCTGTCTTGCTAAGGCATTTCAACAGCTCCCATTACTATGATGCCAGAACATATAGGAACGTACGCCTATTCTTATAACACTCAAATAGGGTGGACAGATTACATGGATTATCCCAGGTCAGAAGTTTGAAGCAGAACAGAATACTACACAAGCTTCGTAAGTTCTTGATCAGCAGGTGTTTATCGACCATTTCTATATAAATCAACACCTAACCCCATTCCCAAAGTATCCAAGTGTTTCTCAAGCATTTCTGCTTAGTCAAGAAGCCCCGTCTTGGAGGTTTTACTGGACATGAACCAATGGTTGAAATGAACTGATGTTTGACTTATAGCAGCTTCTTTTGGTGCACATCAAACGCTCTTCAGCTATGGCTGTGAAGATAAATATTTTTCGTAGCATAGTCAATCATTTTAATCATGGAGTGCCTAGTAAGACTGTATTTCCTCCACTGGCCAGGTGGTCATAAAGTTGAGTTCATTTCTATCAGTTGAAGATGTCACTAACCCACTCATGCCTTTAGGTTTTCAAAGTTAGAGTATCAGAACATGCTCTAAAGCAGTGTTATACCTGAAATTGATTTGGAAGCAAAATATACCTGGTTACATGCACCAAGAAGTTATCCCCAAGATATAAATATATGAATGTGATGCTGTGAATTTACTGAAGCCAGCAGTGAGATATCTGCATGGGACACAGACATGTTAACATCTACTATGAGCGACGTAAGTTCAGGCTGACGGTTGGATGTCACCTGGTTGCTTATCCTGTAGATATACCCGTTGCTGGCTGGCTAACACATTGTCTGCCCTTTAGTCCATAAACCCTATACACCTGCTTCAGCACAGATGAAGGAATAATGTCCTATACAATCCTCTATGATTCCTATATATTTGGTACAGTCAGAAAGTATTAACATGTTTATAATTATTGTTATCTGTAAAATGGCAAAATAGTTACCAACCTGGTAGGATGTTGGGAAAGATAATTAACTATTAGTTGGAGAAGCTCTGAAGACTGCTGAATGCTAAATCCTGCCAAAAGACACCTTCTGCAGCAGCACCATTGCAGCAATGTAATGAAGGATGCTTTCAGCATGTATTTAGTAGTATTTAATTTCTTTTTAGTGGTGACAAATTGAGCTTAGTAAAATGGCAACAATGCCAGTTTCACACAATGCACCCATGTGAATGCCTTTGGGATGTTACGGTTTCCACCTTTCATATCTTCATACTGAAACATCATTGTAACTATTTCAGGTGAAACCAATGTAAGCTTTAAGATTAATGTAATACATTAACCTTAATATGGTGTGGTCATGTAAGAGCCAACCAATTCTAAAATGTTGTTAACGGGTTTTGGTAATACCTTGCACTAGAACTGGTAGGATATTTTTGCATGAAAGAATGGATGGCAAGTATTATATAAATTTAGTCTTTATGGGCATTTTTGTTGTTGTTCAGCTCTCATTTCATCCAAAAATATGAGTAATTTTGACCCAATCACTTGCTGATAAATTAAGATATTAGCTCAGAAATACTGCAACATCACCTTATGGAGATGGAGGATGAGCCCACCGTTTAATAGTGTGTTATCAATTATGTCATTGTTTCTCAGGAGAGATGTAGTTTGAATGCTTCCTGCCTTCACTCTCCTCTCTGTACTGGATCTTTGGCACGGTTGTATGTTCTGCAACATCTGCCCTGGCATAGTGCATCTTGAGAGATTTTGACTGAGACAGAATTTCATGCACTGAAATGCATCTCTCCAGGACTCTGCAATGATATTTCTGAATAGACAAGTGTTTCAGTTTTCCCTCTCAGAAATCTTTGGACAAATCTGTGAACACAGACTAACTTTCCCTGCCCTCTTTACAGAGACAGTGTTGCACATGACAATATTTCCAGTAAGTTCAGCCATCTGGGGCAGTTTGCAGCAGAAAAGTATTAATAGATAATACAGATATTAACTGAAGTCCTGACCCTCAAACATTGTTCAGCTGAACTGTCACCTCTCAGGAGAAGAATCTCAGTGATGCTGAAGAGGCCTGTGACATGTGTATTACTCACAGGAGCCATGGTGAAAGACTGGAAATTCACTTCCACCTCATTATGCATGTATGGTTTCAGTTCTCTTAATGGCAGGCTTACACAGATACACACATTTTAACTATACAGCAGTGGGAGTAACAAACACCTACAAGCATCCTCTCCAGAGCAACTGGGATGAGCTGGTAGCTTCTGCTGTGCCATACTTCAAACCAGCACTTTCCACAGAGAGTAAATAGGGCAGAACGAAGACCATGAGGAGTTCTCACATTTTTACACCAGCATGTCTAAATGTTTTTAACAGGCCTTCAGACTTTCCATATTGGAAAGAATAAGATTCAAGATGCAAGGACCATAAAAGGCAATAAGAATGAAATCTATGCATGAATAGGATGAAGGAAAATGTAGGTTCACTATTCAGTGGAGATGGAAATCTACTGGTGAATGATGCTGAGAAGGCTGAAGTGCGTTGTGTCTTTTCATTTTTCACAACTACCACAGAGAACTAAAAATTTAGTGACTGCTTTTGCTAATTCCTCAACTATCCTAGGGCAGTTTTTTCAGATTCTGGTTCTCTCTATATAAATGCTTTAAAATATTCTTTAAACTGTTTTTTCTGTTTTCTGACTGAAGGCTCTCACCACAGAATTAATTTTCCTAAACTTCTGGATACAACTAAATTTCATACTGAAAGCCCTGAATACTTTTCTTATCATCTGCTATTTGATCATTTCCATATTAAATAGTAAACTTCTAATTTACCTTTGTCTTTCCTTTACAATTTCATTACAGAATCTTTTCTTCTTGCTTTTTATATACCCTCCCAAATATGCCTCAGTGTAGCCATCCTGACTTTATTCCTGTATTCTTCACCTTTATTCTCATCCTCAGGTAGGTCTCCTTGCTTCTACTTTTTATAGACATTTCACTGATTTTCAAGTCACAAAAGTGATCCTGATGCAGTTTTGTTAGTTACAGGGGAGGGCATAGACACAGCTCACTCCAAAGCAGAAAATTCAGTTTTTAGTCTTTTAAAATATATCCCTACAAGAAATTAGATTATTAGATACCAATAACCAGGAAAATCTAGTTGCTGACATTATAAGATATAATATGACTAGTAGATATTCAGATGAGTGAAAAGATTTGGTGCTAATCAGGTGGGGAAGTCTGAAATAGCAACACAGAAAACCATCGTGGGTTTTTAATCTAGAGGAGTTAAACATCTTGGATAACATTGCATATATCATGACCATAGTGTTGTAACCCCAGCACTACCCCAAGGGGACCTGTGATTCTGTCTCCCTGGCCATGTGCTTGACCTTCAAGGTCTACAAGGTAGCAGGTGTTGCTCTAGTACACTCAGAAGAGATGGTAATCTGGTGGGTTTTTTTGAAAAAGCATTAATGTCATGAAACTGGAGTGGACTCACAGGTCCAAACAAGTTCTATAAATTATTTGCCACACCCTGCTTTTCTGTCTGCTTTCTCTGTGCCTCCTACAACACAGAAAAATTGTCCTAAGTCCTGCTTAGTCCTGCTAATACTGAAAGATTACTGAGAGGCTAAGGAGAAGCTGAACTGGACTGAAGGGCAAACGTACTGCGTGAGTTTCATCCAGCTAAGTGTAGACATCTATATCTGTATCTCACACTGGAAAGAAGCATTCATTTCTAGGGCACAGATCATCTGATCCCAAAGCAGATGACTCGAACATTCAGATCCATTGTTCTTAACAGGCTCTGAAGGACCTTGCTTCTCTGCACTGAACATGATGTTAAAGGTGACTAGCACAAATATAGACAAACCACTGACTACTAGTGATGGGGAGAGTAAACTCCATGCCAGTTGCCAAGCATTGGCAGTATAGTACAAAGCAAATAAATGAAGAGTTTATCTACATGCACAGGACTGACACAAAGCCCTCAGATATTTGTAGTTACCCACTGGAACACCTCAAGGAAGTCAAAACCTGGACTTTGAAATATGAAACTATAAACAACTTCAGACTGATCATCAAAAGCTTTAACCAGCCCAAATTTATTCCAGCAGCACCTTGCAGCTGGGCTCCCATTGTCCCTGCAGGGCTGCTTCAGTCCTTGGAGTAGACATTATCCTCCCACTGAAGATATCCAAGGATCTAGCAGTGATGGAGCTAATTAGCGGTAATCTGCTGATGTATGATTAAATACGCTCGCCAGCACAATTTGCGGGTTGGGTGGTACGTTCTGCTAAGCCAAGCGAAAGGATCTGACATTGAACAGGAATAAATACCAGCTTGAACTGCAGCAGATTAGTGATCTGAAGCACCTGTTGTGCGACAAAGACATCCAAGCTGGGATGCCAGTTCAAACAAATTCCCTTAAACAGGGATGCCTTGTCATGTACAATTCTTTCTTAATCACAATTAAGGAATCATTTTTTAATATTGACTTTTTACTACAGACCAGAGGAGGAGCAGGCGGAACAGCTAATCCACACACTGTGCTAGATGTGCTACAAATATAGTGAGAAGAGACAATTCTTCCACTGAGAAGACTGGAAGCTAAAAATACAAGGCAGAGGCTGAAGGGCAGCCAAAGGCACAAGGTGATACTCCATGTCTGTGATCACACAGCTGGTCTGTACCCAAGGACTGTCCTCTGTCCCCACAGCACTGCTGAAGTATAGCCCAGAGAGTGACTGTGGAAATGAAAAAAGCCTTTAGAGATTGTAGAAAAAAAAAAAAAAGTTGCATGGAATGATGTCTTTCACACTGTCCTTAAGTTAACATGATGCCAAAGATCTCAATCAGTGCAAGATTGCATGAGTTGCTGGCTACTTCTCTTTAAAACAGATGGCAGAATCTGCTTCTAAATGACTGACCCTAACAGCACTGTCTGAGAACTGATAAAACCAGCAGTGTGATTTGATTATGAATAGTCTCAAATAGGATCAGAAAGTTGTTTTACAGAAACCATTGTGTGAATCACCAAGTGAGCCTTAGGAGAGGTCCAAGACACTGCAGAAATCCCTACTGAACTGGACACACAAGTCTGGAAAGGCGCTTTGTACTACACCAAAATTCCCAGAGTGTCTCCAGTCTGAGTACAGGGAGCTGCAAGAAACAGGAGCATGTTCTACATAATAGCACAGAGTGATTCTGCCTTCTACACTTAACAAAACATAACCAATAGAAAAATAAACATACCTTAACTGCTGAATCCTGGTGGGAACGTTGAGGTGAAATTACATCCTCCCAAAAGTTTATGCCACTGCGAAGATACCCAGAGCTCAAATATACACAAAAGATCCCCAGAGAGCATGGTGCGTTTCAGAACGAAGTCCAAAATGTTCTGTTCAAGTCATTTCTTCAAAGTTGCCATCAAAAATGAAGCAGCCAAGTGAAAAAATTGCATCAAAGTATTAGTAACAGAATATGAGAAGTCCAAAGAAACTACACGACACCTCTGAGTCCCTGTACCAGGGCTAGCATGTAGCTTGTACGCACTTGAACATAGCAGGATTTATTGCTTTCCATGGACTACTAAATGTATTTATGTCTGGAATTGATCTGTTGCACAATGCAATGAATAACACAGTAATAACAGACAATAAATCAGTTTTCCTTGGCACCAGGTTCTGGATAGTAATAACCTGCAAATAACACATGACTCATTGGCAATTCCCTTTTATATGCCAGTTTAAAGAGAAGAACATTGAAGTTCATGAAACTATGCCCATAAGTCAGCTATATCCTGTTCAGACAACCACTAACCAGGGTCCTGAGTCAAAGATAATTAACTAGAAGCAGTTACAATAGAATGATGAACATGATGTAAGTAAAGCAGTACTGTCGGCCATTATGTCTATGACAAAACAACTGCTATCACCTAAAAGCAGAGCACAATTTATAAGTGAATTAACAGCTACTTATTTTACAGGTGGGTACTAGGGTTTTTTGCAAAAAGAAGGTGGCAGGCAATTGTTTTGGAAACAATGCCTTTCATGTTTAGATCATAAAACTTAAGCCACCACCATGGGTTGTTTCAACAAGAACAGCAGAAGACATGCCACCACATCATGAAAGAAGTCCTGGCCTCCTTGACATTCAATTAAGAAATGTCTCAGTTCTGAGCATTGTTTTTTAGTCCTGCTCTGTACTGTAAGAACAACACAGGGAATAGAAATTCACTACGGGGGAGGCAGGTGGTAGACACAACACACTTCCAAACACTGCATAGTTAATTACAGCCCTGGAATCACACTCAATTGATAGTACGGGCCAGATAGATTCTGGGGTTTTTTTAATTGCTTGTTGCTACATTCGTGTTACTTTTATAGTGATTAGAAAAGATGTGACTCAGAAATGAGCCACCACAGGAATGACAAACATTCAAACTGGAAACGTACTGATCCACCAGGTATAAGGCGGTGAAGATGAAAGGGAATCTTAAGGTAGATAAAATATTTTACTTAGCCCGTGCATGTTATTAAATAAATATTAGACATAAGAAGCATGGAGTTTTGTGGGGAACAAAACTGATGAAGTCAGGTTCACCACGCAAGTGGTTCAGAAAGACCAGACCCTGCTAGAGCTGAGAACCCAAGTGAGCAAATCCTCACTGTTGCTGCACTGTTGATTCACATATTTGCAGGTGCATGCTTAGCTAATGAGTGCACTTACACCCACACCTGAACACATGCACGCCATCAGGCAAGCACCTCTGTCCTGATTCAGGATAACATATCTTCACAGCATCATGCACACACTGAAGAAGAGTCCACACCCCTCCATGGTAATTTTCTGGCCTATGCATATCCCCCCACTGCTTGGTGCTAATTTGGCCTCTTATTTCTTTTTTCTCATTCACTTACCTGCTTGCATTCCTTTTGCCTTTTGATGTTTTTCAAAAACAAATGAATGCTATGCAAAAACTGTTGGTGCAATGTTTACCTAGCAAGGTCAGGAAGATGGCAAAAGCTATCTGGCATACAAAGATGGGGGAGAAGTGCAAACAAGAGCAGTCATGCCAGACACTTTCAGAAGCGTAGCCAAAGGCAGGGTCAGGGAGACCAGAACAGTTAAAATCAGTCAAAATGTCCTATCCTGAGCACTGCAGTAAGACTCAAGGGATACTCATGCAAATCATCACCAATCTCGAGAGACTAAAAATATGTTTAAATTTTCCCTTGCATTATGTAAGAAAAAGGTCTTCACATCAGAAGCAGATATTTCCCAGTAGAAGACTTTTGACCACAAAACATTGTCTAGATCTCCTGAAGGTATCTCTCACTTTAGGGCAGAAATAAAAGCAGGATGTGGAGGCTGACTATTCTTCCACTCCCTACCAGCTGCTAGTTGGCTATTTAGAAACTCATTAACTTCCTCAAGAGACCTTGGCCCTAATTAGTATCTGGACTGATCAGCCTGCCCTCTTCTCTTTTGCCTCTGCCTCTCAGAGCCTTCCACAATGATTAAAGGAAACCATATTCCTTTTGTACAATTTTAGAAATGGAATTTCTTGAGCCATCAGGATCTACATGCATACTTGAGTTCAGTTCTGCCTCAGAATTTACCAGACCATTCCAGAATTATCCAGCTTGCTTTGACACCCTAATTCTTCATGCATGCATGTATCATTCTTAAATCCTTCTCTAAACCAAGCTCTGTAGTTTTATTTCCTCTGCCTTTCATACAAAATAATCTGGTTTAAGTTGAAGTGTCACCAGGGCCATTCAGCCAACTGTAATGTGGATGCCAATCCTGTAGTCTTTTTAACACCATCAAGTGGGAGGGAAAGGAAAAAAAATGGACTAATTCCATCTTCCAAAAATATAGTGTATTTTGTATGTAGATATGTACCCATATGCTCCATAACTGTGACAAAAAGAACTTAGCAATATAATAGAAAAACAAGAGGACTCCTCACTTTGAATTCTGTCTAAATGGATGCAGTTAACAATGTTAAGTTCAGTAAGTATGTGAACTGAAAGATAAACAAAATGTAGAAAGCAAAATGAGAAAAGTTATGATTGCAAAGCACAAGCAAAGTCTTACTCAGGCACTCACACAGTTTAATGCATGTGGCCAGCTTATGCAAAATGGTTTTTATTTCCTGAATTTCTTCCAGTTTCTTAGAAATATGTTTCACGTGCAACATGTCCACACAAGAAAATAAATGCTGCCATGTCCTGAAACTGGTCTTTTTGGATGACTGGACATGGGTTCCACTACTGCTCAGCTACACGTGCACTCATAGTCCAGCTAAAGCCATCCTCTTCCCAGATAACTGTGATAGTCTTTATTCACCAAAATAAGGGGAAGTATTGTCCTGGCTTATTCAAATAGTCAGTCCAAGGGCTATAAAGTAGTAATACTACCCTAACACCTCTGTAATTAATATAATTACTGTAAATGCCACCTAAAGACTCATCGTATTTTGGATATGCACACAGATCTTCCATTGGCATAACAGGAAGGCAGACTGAAGCCATCATAATTCATTATCATAATTATATATTAATGATAACCCTAGATTTATTTATTTTTTTCAAAACATCATCACTACAACAACAGAAATTCCATCAGGAGTGAGGACAGTAATCTCCTGAAGGGTATCCTGCTTGTAGTAATTAAATGAAATTGTAATCAACAGATTTCTCAGCTCAAAGACAGCCTGCTAAAAACAATTAAATATTTTAACAAAACATGCTGCTGTGACACCCAAAGAATTTTTTAACATTGTGTCTAAGGGAGGTAAGAAGCTACAAGGCCTGTTTAATAACAGTTAGTAGCTTCTTTAAAATGTTCCTGTTCTGCCATTCTTACCTTGAGTAGTCACTTATTTACCAAGCTTGAGCCGCAGGTATGGTCAAAGCACTGATTAAATATTTCCTGAATTCTATTGCTGCTTCCCTTAAGATTCCATATGTATGGATGCAAACCACACTTGCCTATTTTCTGCTTTCTCACATTCTCATAAATTTCCAATTCTCTATTAATGGTCCTTTATATTCAAATACAATTTCCCTCAGACACTCGGGCCTCTTCAATTTTTTAAAGACCAGCCTTTAAAAAGAAACATACTGAATAAGTAGACTTTTCCCTCCACCCTTCCTAAATAAAAATTTCAGTCTATATAATTCTTGGGAGAAAAGACTTCTGCTTCAGAGAATTCTGGGGGACAGAAAACTTTCCCAAATGAGAAGTGCTTCCAGCTTTGTAAGCACAACTGATCAAACTTCAGAATTTCCATCTTAAAGAACATTGCAGTATTTCTACATTCCTTCTCTGAAGAATTTGGATGAAAAGTTGAAATAATGAACTCTACAGAAATATCAATATATCCTATAGAAATACTCTGCTAGCGGAATGGAGCATTACCTCCTTACCAGTTCTCATTATTAAATAATGTAAGGGCAACAGATCATCTTCAGAGTGAACATCACTCTTCTGAATGGCACTGTCTGCCCATATTCTCAGGGCAATGAATCTAAATTGCCCTCAGAGATGATGGAGGCTCACGGTACTTGCAGGATGAAGACCAATCTGAAGAATATGTGGTGGGTTCAACAGCCTCCTGTTTTGTCAATTACCAGGCCTAGCACAAAGGACGCAGCCAGCAGTAGAACAAACCAGTAACCAGATTATATTGCACACAAAAGGGTCAGTACATGGGTGATACATGGGAGGTACAAACAAGTCAATGAGGTTACACATAACAGATATCAACCCCAACGACCCCAAGAATGATGCTGCACGACCAACAACTGGTGGAATAAACAAAGCAACAAAGTCTCCCATAGAAGAGATGGGAGATAACCAAGCCAAGAGGCTAATAACATAGGACAGAGATAAACTCATGCTGTTCTGCCCCCACAAAGCCCATGTTTGCAAATGCCAAACCTGACCAGGGCCCAGTTGCAGGGAGAGTCAGGAGGTCCTTCCCCAACAGGGAAACTCTGCAAAGTGCATCCACCTCACAGACAGACACTCCACCCTTCCTGCAAGTGGTGCCAGCTTTTATCCCCAAAGCAGGACACCTGGCACTCATTTACTCAAGGGTTTTCCCTGCAAGGCCGGCTGCACCTTGGAGGAAAGCCAAAAGGCAAACTCATCCCCTCCTTTTGAAGGACCATGGGAACCACCCATATGTCAGTCTTTATTCAGGGCTTGGGGTTCAGACCCCAGCACTTCACCTCATTGTAAAGTAGTCTCAATGCAGGCAAAGGAGCTTCATTAGAAAAGATACTTTGTGAAAGAGAGGAGTTATTTTTAAAAAAGCTGTTCTGCATGAAACTCAAAGTGCAGTAGATTTATTTGGCATCTAGATTTAGATGGAGAAGCTTCCAGTGCTGAATAATAATGGCAAGAGGCAAGTTTTGCAATTCTGAAAATCACTAGAATTAGACTCCTAAAGAACTTCTTTTGAAAATATGAATTGGCCATGTAAATCACTTGGATCAAAAATTTCAAGATATTCAGGTGCCAAATCCCCCTAAACAGGAAGTTTTGAATAGAATAGCTATGTCATTAAAGCACACTGGCCAAGCAGCAAAAGCTGTTACCATCACAATAATCAACCACATAAATAAATCATCAGCCTGATTGATCTCAATGGCCTTTAATCCCAATGGCTCTCTTCCCAGGCCATCTAGGACACTTTGTCCAGCATGTTAAATCTAAAAGATAGTAACTATTGTAGATAACATAGCTATATACAGCATTTAGATACAAATATCAGGGCATGTCCTGCACAAGAACTAAATTGTTCACTAGAGTCAGGATGCCCCCAACTTTGGCATGGACGGACAAATAAGAGATAAGAGGACAAGAGGAGCTGCCTCTTCTTGTGTGATCTGTGTAAAATGAGAGGCAAGGACAGTCTGTGCATTGGGGAAGGCTGGGGCAGGTCCCCTTGCACACCAAGACATGGAAACCTCCCCGAAGAAGGCAGAGCAATGAAATATCAAGGTACCGTTTCCCTCTTTCTCCTTTGAGCTTCTGGGGACTCTAAGCAGCAAAACTCAAGCTGTACGTGGCCTCCTCACTTCACTTCAGGAGAACATAGTTAGGCTGAGACTAAAGGCTGGCTATGACTGGACAGTAACACAGGGAGCACTCCTCTTTGGAGGGTAATGATTAAAACAGCTGATGAAGTGCAAAACCATGCATGAATACCTGGGATCATAGCAACAGCCTGGTGACAAGGAACCATCAACTGACAACCATCAACTACCCAACATCAACTACTGTTTCCCTGCAGAGCCTTTCCTGGCTGATGGCAGACTCCCAGCGAGAAGAGCAGAGGCAGACGAGCAAGCAGGAAACCACCCCTGAAACACTGCACAAAGTGAGCGAGTGTTGGAAGGAGAGATTTACAAACAAAATCTCATGCACAAGCGTATTTAAGTGGCACAGGCAGTCATGAAGTGAAGGAGACTGTATGAGCATCAGTGTTTGCTGAGCTCAATGAAAGTGGTAACTGAACAGAAGGGTGGTGGGAGAGGAAACATAAAAGGAGGTGTGAAGATGAGAAGCCAGCTCACAATCCCAGAATGTGGCATTACATAGTAACAACTTCAGACAATGTGATTTTAGTGGCATATTGGATAGATCGTAAGGGCTGCAACTACAGCAGGAAAATGAAGACTAAAAAGTAGAGAAATGAGCTGGCATAGGGATTAACAATGCTGATAGAAAAAGAGAATGAAAGGTTTGATGTCGCTCTGCAACTGGGGATCTCAGCTGAGTTGGCTCCTGAAAGGAGATGAAGGAGGAAGGGAACATGTGGCATTTGTCATCCTGGAGAGGAGTATCTTTCCAAACTACTTGTAACTAGCCACCAGATCAAGGCCTGGAAGAGAAGGCAAAAATGTCTGGATGACTGAATTTATTTCACTCACATTTGCTATTTCTGAGGGATGTAGGCTTTGATCTAGTCTATTTTAAATTATTAATTATTATATAATAATAATTATTAAGGATAATGCAAATAATCAGCATATGGCAATGCAAGGTCCAAGAGATGGAGCAGCCCTCAGAGGAGATTTCATATGAGTGAGTGAGTCACTTTGCTTTTCTGTCAGGTGTTGTCTGCTCATAGTACACCACTAACACCATCTTCTGGCCAGTTAGTGTCTGGAGTAAAATCTTTGTAAAAGTCTCTGAAAGCCTGGAATGAAACGTACTGCAAACATAGAAAATATTATCTTTGTCATATCTTATATACATTCATATTCATTGACCTTACATGTGCTAAAGTAATACCAGTCCCTGCCCCCCCAAACACACACACACAATTAGACACAGGCATTTCAACTACATTTTTCTTCCAAAGGGTTTCCAGCAAGATGTATCAGAACAGTCTGAAGTCAGCTTGCATTTTCAGAACTGACCATTGATTAGGGTATACTTTGTTTTAGGGCCCACTGAGAAAACCAAAACTGAAATGAAGGAGAAGCCTGTGTAAACAGACCCTTTTCCAGTGTTTCAAATTCAGCACTTCAAACCTTAGACACTTTCTGAAACATCGCTAATGTATCTTCACCACCTATTGCTATCAAAGATTCAGTATTCCCTGTTCTTCTTACTCATTTTATAAATATCAAGACCATCCAAAGATGCAAAGAATAACTCTTCAACTTTATGTGCTTTTGGTAGAGCCAAACAGTCAAAAGACCAAGGTCTGTCCAGTTAAAACTTACTGAAGTTATCCAGCTGTTTTCAAGCACTTTGACATCTTGATCTTTCAAAATCTTTAATATCTGTTGATGTCCAATACAGCATGTTAAGGCATTACCTTGGAAATTGTTCAGGGGTTTGTTCATATATATCAATCGGCCCAGACACCCTTCATTTAAAAATCATTTAAGAACTGACTCACAACTTACAGAAAACACCTTCTTAGCTTTATCTTTAGAGACCGTATTTCCATAAAAATGAACAGAATCAGTAACTTGTATTTTTGCTTTTAAATTAATTCAGGAACATAGGGTCACCTTCTAATTTTAGCTAATCCCAGAATAAACAAACAGCAGCAGAACCTCTTGCGTCATTAACAGCATAATCAATCTAGATTCTTCAGCACAGGCTGTCCTAGAGAATTTAGTAGTTGGAGCTACAGTGGGTTTTTGAGGAGAGCAACCTTATGAATTCCTTGGAAGGCAATGAGATTATTGTACTCCTGAGGGATTTTCATAGAAGAGAACTGCAGTGTCATACTTTCTGGAACAGCTTGTAGGAAATATACAAATGTCTCTTGTGTATTATAATTGCAAACATTTTGCAAATGACCACAATGCTCTGTTCAGCTAGTTTAGATTGAAATGATCACTTTCTGCAGAGTGCATACTTCATCCAGTTACATTAGTATGAACCACCCTACAAGAGAGAAACAGTCATTTGAAAAGCTAGCAAATCGTACTTATGATTGTCATACAAGATGGTCAAATTGATTTTGAGTGAATGAGTGCAACATCAGCTACAGCCCAGCAGAAGAAAAAGAAAAGGTGTCAAAAAGTTCTCAAACTTGGCTATCAGAGGAAGCTTGTGGAAATCTCTGAAGAGCTGCATAGGGTCAGTAACACAGCATTTCTTGCATTTGGTGTTTCAGTGATTCTTCAAGAAATCCTATCTTCAAACAGCCAATTAAAAAAGGAAGGTTTGTTTTTTATTTGTGATTGGTTGAGACATAAATCAACAAGCACATGAATACCTAACTGAGTGCCTGAAACCCCTAGACTCGATTTCTCTGCTTCACCCCCACTACATGGAGCCTGCAACATCTCTCTACTACTCTAAAGCATGGTGAATGGAAAGACCCATCTCAACGGATATCAACATTAGTGTGTTGGTCCAATTTGAAGAAAACTATATTCTTTAATTGGTCTGAAATTTGGTCTGTTATTTATGGGAAGTCTCAGAAAATGACCTTTTTGGAGGCTGAATGCCTCTAAAGCAGTATCTTGACAAAGTGGGAAGAAAAACTTCATTTATGGCATCAGAGGAGAAAAATCCACTGAAACACCCAGCTGGTGATGGATTGCAAGTCAGCTAGTCATCGTTAATAAGCCATAGGGTCCAGTGTGAATGGTAAAATGACAAGCAGGGGGAGTTTAGTACTTTAGGAGGTAAAATAGCCTCTGAGATAAATGAGAATTCCAGAAGACATGGCCTGACAGACCAGACAATTGTCCTGCAGCTTCCCAGAAACCTTTTCCTGTTGATGGGACAGACGCATCCAAAGTTTGCTTGGATAGCTTCTCCTCCAAGCTACCTATTGTTTCAGTGACACTGGGGAACTAAGAGCAGTAAGGCCAGCTCAAGGGCCCAGCACTGGGCTTTGCCTTTCTGTGGCTCAATTCCATTATCTGCAAAACAGAGATAATGGCACTAAGATTGTGATAAGCATTATTATGATCACTTTACAACACAGCGCAAGCTAATTAATACAGTTAAGTTTGATACATGTAGCTCTCAAAGCCACATAATTCTTTATAACAAACAGATCCCTTTCACAGCAAGAGAGACTGTCTCCAAGCATGATGCTATCAGCCTGCTGAAAAATCACAAACTTTTTAAATTGGGGACAACACTAGTATAATGGATACAGTGTGCTAAGAAAAGTAGGTCTAAGAATGAACTAGCAGGATTATGTAGCTCGAGAAACCAGAACTGTGATTTTAATCAGCAGCTGCTATTGATAGAAGTGCAGAGGGTTGCCCTTGATTTGAGAGGGCAGTACTACAGATACTGAAAGATTATTTCATAGGGAAAATGACTGGATCTTAACTCTTCACAGGATAGGAATTATGGTGAACTTTACTAGAAGCCAATGTTTACCAGTTCTTCATCTGTGCAATCCTATCTGGATCCCACAAAGCAGGTTTATATAATACAGCTGGCTCAGACCATCAGGTAATCAGGAAGTGGGAGACAGTCTCTGTTGCTCAGTTAAGGGCAGAGGTGTTATGGGGGAGCAGGAGTACTCTGGGCTCCTAGGGCAATACAGACTGAAAATCTGAGCAAAGGTTTCTAGGCTTGTGAATGGGAAGTGGCACTCCAAAGCTAGGAAGTGCCAGTCAAGTGGCAATCAAGTCCTTTATTATAATTCTGTATTCCTCCTGCTTCTTAAATTTCTTTATCAGTTTGCCTCTGCATTCTTCTTTGCTTTGTTTTTTCTTACTTAACAGTATTTTAAAATAAGCAGCATACATTTAGTCAGTTTCTCAGTGGTTGCTAGTGAGGGACACCAGAGGAGAAATTTCCCTTTAATATATTTTTAATGCCTCACTGCACTGCAGTCCCTTTTTTGTCAGCTCTTCAGTGAGCAGTATTATTCATGGCCAATGTATCATGGCCAGGAATTGAGCAGAAGATTAGAGAGCTGCTACAGACCCTCTCAAAGTTGTAGTGACATACCCCAACCCAAGCTGAGAAACATCGTATTTCTGCAGCCTTCTCAGCACTAGTGGGATAAAATCCAGAAAAAGAGCATTACTGGAGCAAGAAGAGCAATGGTTACTGTGTCAGAGTCAGCTGCCAACCTGAGAAGATTAAACTAATGAATGACACAAAGAGTCCATTCTACCTTCTTTCTCACCTTCCTCTTAAAAACCTCCCTCCACTCCCTGCCCCATACTGCCAAGAGATCAAGACCTGTTGTTAAGATAACAAGAACTAAAAGGCTTACAAGGTGTTATACAGGACGCCATGGTTGAGATCCAAAAAAGCACTTAAGCACCTCAGAAGCCATTTAGGCCACATTCAGGTGATTCCAGAATGCTATTCCCAGCAACATCATTCTGCTACAAAACACCTAATCCATGTGTTCTCAACAGAAAACGCCTGCAGTTCTGCTGTGGCACATACCAAGTGGGACATCAGCACTGCTTACAGCTGAGCCCAGCTGCCACAGCCACGCTGTCTCCAAAGGACAGCTGGAAGAGACAGGCCTGGTGGTCAGAGCCCTTGCCCAGTACCATGGGAGATCCAGATGCAATTCTCCTTGCCTGTAGAGTTCAAAGCTATCTTTCCCCAGAAGTGCTCTAACTTCTACCTAGAAGCTAGTCTTGGATAGTCAATGAACAATTTGAGGGCACTGTGCTGACTGGAGCAGGTTCAGGCACGTGTCCCGCAGAGTGTGCTGGGGTGCTCAGACTTCCAAGGCAAACAAAAAATGAATGTCAAGCTAACCAGAGCAGTGTGCCTGGTTGGGCTCAATTCAGATGCCCACATACAGACATCCAGTGCTATTTAAGATGTCTTTGAGTATCCTGCCTGGCCTCCAGATCCCACTCCAAAACCATATAAGTCTCCGAGAGGTCCTGTGTCACAGCTGCAGATATCTTGCTACCTTACAGCACCCGTAAATGCGATACATACCGCCTTTAGGCAAATGAACCAAGTGCCTGGCAAGTTTGGGCATCTCCAAAAGGTAGCAGTCCAAGGATGGTTGTGGTCTCACGTGACCAGTGCAAGTCATCAATTCCTGTCTCGCATGACCTGTTCTACATGTCTCATGTCTCTTTATTAAATCAAGCCCCATGCCTTTATTAAATCAAGCCTCATATCCTTATCCTGCATAACTAGCTAGCTCCAAGACAGCCCATAAAAAAATACTCCAAACAAAACACTTACTTACCCACAAAAGGCTTCAAGGAAACTCAGCAGGAAACTGATGTTTTATTCCAACAGTAGTGAACTCCAGGCAGCACTTCACTGGAGAAGCTTCCAAAGAATATTACTCTGAATATGTTGGCAAAGCTAAAAAGCAACAGGATGAGGCATTCAAAAAAACAGGAAATATGACTTTTTTACTTTGTCTACGGTTAGCCAGTACTCAGGGCTAAATCGTAGCAGTTAGTCTGTCACCCAGGGCTCCCTCCCCAGATGGGAAGGAGAATTGGGGAAAAAAAGGAGAATGCCCATTAGGTGAAGTATAGACAGATTCAATAGAATGACAAAACAGAGAACAACAATCAACACAAAACACAAAGGGTTCTACTCAGTCTGGTTCAATGCAGGAACAGATCACCAGCAACAAGAAGCCTCAGGGAGAGAAGGAGGGGCCCCACCCTCAGTGAGCTCCCTCCTTTTATAATGAGCATGAGGAGGTGGTGTGGGATACACCTGTGAGTCAGCTGCCTTCACTGGAACTCTCAGCTGGCTTGGGGCTCCTCATGGCCTGCCTGCATGGCTGGCATGTGGGTCTGTGCCTGGGGAATCAGGACATACTTCAGCCACAATTCTGTGCTCGGCAAGATTTGCTGTTGTAAATGTCTGTATGAATGCCTTGGACAGCAGAAATGTCAAGGGAATGCTTCTTTAGTTGAGCATTTGTGCTCACCCACATCTCAGGGAGTGCACGTACCAACAGCAGCACTGTTCCACCAGGCGTATGGCTGCAGGTGATCACTGAAAAATTATCATTCAGTGTTGTGTAGTTACACAGACAGGTGATACATGAGGAAATTTAGAGCAGAAGACTACCTCTTCTGGTGGCCCAAACCCCCATCTCTGATTTTTATGTGACTCCCTCTTCCACAAACACATTTTTCTCTGATTTCCCCTGCTTCTGATTTGGTTATCGAAGACTGTCAGCCACCTGAGGATTTAGGGCGCTCTGTTACACACCTGCATGATTCTATCATCTGCTCACAAGGCTGAAACATCATAGAATAGAATCATAGAATCATTTAGGTTGAAAAATACCTTTAAGATCGAGCCCAACCATAAACCCAACACTTCCAAGTCCACCACTAAATTATGTCCCTAAGTGCCCCATCTTCACATCTGTTAAATACATCTGGGGATGGTGACTCAATCACGTGCTGAAGTGAGTGACCAACCCTGTGCCATGAGTAACTAACTACTGGAAAGGTATTTATTCTGTAAAAGGCAAAATAATGCTAAAATCCATACGGTATTTATGTCTCAAGGCGACAAGTCTACACAGCACAGCTCACTAGACTTTAGATCCAGGACAAGTTTGTCTGTACCAACACAATGCTGCATTTCGAACAGGACCCGTTAACTCAGACCGGGCCCAATATAAATGCAGTTACCATGCTTCCAGACCCAGCATGGGTGTCTCCACGACTGTGGGGTAAATACACTCCTTATCTCAGAAAAGTAAGTATGGCAGGTGTTGGTGGTTGGAAACACCTCCATCAATACATTGTGGCCTCTAGGCAAATGTCACCAGATCTCATTCCTAGAATCAGCTAGACATCTCCATTGACACTCACTACCCCATGAAGTCCTTACATACAGCTAAGGGGCTCTTTGGGTTTATTGTTCTATCCAAAACAACAAAAATTGGATGTCACAATATCCCTTACAGATTCAAGCAGCAGAACCTCGTTTTCTTCTTGTAAGAACCGGACAGTAGATACTCGCACAGCTTTCCATCACAATGTGAGGAACAAAGCTGGAGAGACAAGCTGCCCTTGTAGGTGAAATTCACAATAAGGCCTTCATTTGCTCTTTGTCAAAATCTTTACAGATACTTAGATGGCTGAGATTATTCAGTGAGCTTGGAAAGAGTCAGGGAAAGGCAACAAACCTCAATGGTCTGCTTTGCAATTTAATGGCTTTCCTTTTTCTCTGTGTGCAATTACTGAGAGAAACCTAACCCTTCCCCAAGCCTTCACCTTTGATCAGAGCAGGTATCAAATGCTGGTTGGCTTAGGTACATTTTGTGCTTGTTTCTTATGCAAATGCAAACTACTATACACCAGCTAGCAGTTCTGCCAAATTTGTTTCATGGATTTCATTCTGTTTTCTACCTTTCACATAAGAGGTGTATTATGTACATGGAGATTACTTTTCCGTGAGAAGGTAGTGAGAGATTTATTTTCTTTCAAAAATTATGGGTCTAGATCCATCTTGGAGCAATTCCCCTGAAACCTGTAATTACAGTATTTACTAAAAATCATCAGAACAAAGCTAATGTGTGTTTCAAGTTCTTTGTTAATGTTATGGTGAGATTGACCACTTAGTTCATTTTTAGCAAGGCATTTACACTATGCCTAATCAAGGTTACCCAAATATCTTATGCTCCAAATCAGCCCTGGGTGGGCAGACCTGAGAAATCAAGTCCAATCTCAGGGCTGAATCTGATCCCTTAAGCTTGAAGAATCTGTACAAGATCATGAGGCTTTTCTCATGCCTGAAGTCACAAGCTTTCTCCTGCAAGCTTCCCCTTATTTCTGGGCTATATATGCTTGATAACAGGGTGGGTCATAATGTCTCACCAGAAACCCCTGTTTCTGGTTCCAGACCCAATACTCATGCAGAAAGACAAAAATAAGTGAATGTTTACACAATGTATACTCAGAGTTGGGGTTAGGAAATCAAATCTGGGCCTCAGTGCCTGCAGAAGGATTTGGAGTGAGGCTATAAAAGAGACATCTGGAGTTAAATCTTCCTTATTTTAGGATTTCCAATGCGGATAATCCCTAGTTATGTCACACCAAATAATTTATGAGCTTTGGTTCTTGTTCAGTGGATTATTCTTTAATTCAATTAAAATAACAACAAACTCTAGCCAAAGCATTTTATCCATGTGCACATCTTTAAGTAATCTCATTCAAATCAGAATGCGATGGCTTGCAGGATTTGGCTCACAAGAACAGTGGGAGCAGCCTATTTAACATTATGTGCTCTGTATTATAATCCTTAGAAGCCTCAGGTCCAGCTTCAGGTTTATTATCTGAAACTAAACACAGAACTTTATAGGCTTTTTAACCTTTCCTTAGGGCTTTGGATCAGTTTGGATCAGAAGTCACCCTAATTACAAATAAACATTTTCATATCATTGTAGATTCACCTGCACACTATCATCGCTGGGCGAGAACTAGCATCCCTTAAACACACGGTGTAGTCATGGCCATGCTTCACTAATGACATCTGGCTTAAGACACTCCTTGTGGTTTGGATTTAGAGCAGTGAAGGCTCTTCTGAAGGTGAGCCCATATATCTCACCCACAGGAACAGCCACAGGAGAGCTGAAACCCTGTTTAACATTTCAGGTTAAGGTCAGGGCCACTGTGTTCTTCCATCCCGCTCCCTCCTCCCCCAGAAACTCCAGACTGATGACAACTAGAACAGCCTTACTACTGCATAACTCCGTATGTCAGAAGTTGCTTGAGAGAGGGCAGACTTGCACCATGGATGGGGCAGAATAAGGCTCTGTCTATTGTGGTAACTCCACAAAAAGAGACACCAAAATCATCTCTGAGGAGCTCCATGGCACTGGGTCTCACAGGCAAGGTCAGTGAGATCCTCTGTGTTTTGTGACTCAAGCCAGAGATCAGAGCACATGTAGAGCAACAGCGCCTGGATCTGGGTGCATACACATGTGCCCGAAGTTGAGATCATGCCAGCTTACATGGCAAGACTGTTTATGGTCCATGTTTATTCACAGGCATGTAAAATAGCAGTCGAGTATCCAAGTCCTTTTTTTGGGCCCATCACTAAAAGCTAACACAAACAGGATGTAACATGTCACCAGAAAATTTCACCAGCTAATCATGACTGTCATATGGCAACCACATGACTGATGGTCATATGAAAAATAAATTTGTTTGTTTTCTGTGCAATGGTCAATTTTACACGTTCTATAGTGTAATACTTAATGTATATTACATAGTCTTATACACACATAGCATTAAGTATTATAATTATATACACTGAGGCTTATGGAAGAGCCTACCTAAACTCAGATTATATGCCTGTGAATTTTTAGAAAAAACAAGTACATAAAACAACCCCAAAGGTGGTATATCATCTGAGGAAATTACTTTTCACAACTTGACGTTGTCAAGAAGCCATTCAAGACAGGCATCTAATTCCTATAAATATGTTTTCACTGAGTTCTAGAAGGCAGCTGTTGTTTCACTTCTGTGAAAAATTCTACACTTCCCTAATTAACTTGTAAAACAAAAATGTTGTGCTAGTTATATACCTTCAGCAGGTTTCTGTTCAATTATTTTCAAGATCTCTAAAAAGCCACCATAGAAAGACTTTTAAAAAACCAAATAACAGCAATACAGTACCATCTAGGGGAAGAGCACTGCTTTTCTATAACCTTTTTTTTTCCCTCCCACACTGGACAATACTGGCGGGTTGAGATTTAACCAGAGATGGGCTCCTTTTACAAGATTGCTTATATAAAGCGAAGATAATGCCAGCTGGGTTCATTTGAAAGAGGACATCTTGGGAAGAGCTGACAGCACAGCTATTGGAATAAGACCGGAATGAAAATCTGAAATACTTTGCCCTTTCCTCTCTCGTAGGTATAATACTTAATTTCTTGTAGAATGCATAGGATTCTAATTAGAAGGAATTGCGACTGAAATGCACTGTATGAGCCTTTTAGAAATACATATTTTTAAATAGAGGCTGAGTGAAAATGTTGAAACTGATTGGTTTTGTTGGAAATACTTAATCAGGAAGAGTTATTTTTTTCTTTACCCAAGTGATATATGGTATTTCTGACAGTCTGCTCAGTGATGTGTAGGTGAGGGCAGACACTGAAGAGTGTCTACAAAGGGAAAATATGCAAACTCCAGTCCCAGTCCCACAGGCTGTACATGCTTCTCCCTGTGGGAAACAGCTTGCAGGTTTGAGGTCTGAAGTGGAAATGTAAATTACTGCTATGTGTGTTTTCCTACACACTCAACATTTAGCAGTAAAGGAGAAAATGTATAATTTACCAAAACTGAGCTACATGAAATTAAGATTATTTAATTACTGGCTATTACATCCAGATAGCCATCACCACAGAGAATAGTTTCAGCGTTAAATTTATACGCACAATATGTTATTGCATTATATTTCTTCTAATAATTTCTATTCCCTCTTTTTTCAGATCCCTTTGTTTGTTTCATTTGGTTATACTAACACTTTAGGTTTAGACTCTATGCAAGAACAAAGAAAACCTAGAGTAATGCAAAGCCACCACTAAAATGGAATAGCAAAATGGTTACAACAGTGACCGAGCAATAATAATGGTCCTGTAAATATTTATCCTGTAGATGCAATTAAGTTGGGTGACAGAATATCAGTAACGTTGTTTCTCTCAGAAAGAAGAACATGTTTAACAGTAGCTATAGTCTTTTGACTGCAGCCAGTGCATTATTTTTTTTAATTTCTGATTTTAAAGACAATTACAGCTTTTATTCCCTGTGTCCTCAGATCATTGCAAGAAATGGTGACTATTTATCTGCTGTTCATCTTGGCTCAAGCTCTTGCAGGGCCTTGCAATCCAAACAAAGCAGGTAAAATAACTTAAGTCTCCTATGATCTTCTCTTGTAATCAAGCTACCAAAGGTTTTTTTCTTTTTTTCTTTTTTTCTATTTAAAACTGGAAAGGTTTTTCTTAAGAAAGTTAAACTGTGGATTCTGAAGAGCTAATCCTTACATATCTTTTATTGATCTGCTTTCAGCTAGCACAGCAAAGCAAGCACCAGTAAAGTCCTAGCCCCACAGAAAATTAGGCATATGCTTAACCCTGTGCAATAATCATAGTACAATAAAGTTAAACACAAGCAGCATTCAGGCATAAAATGGCAAAGAAAACAAAAGCAATTAGAAATTATCTGCAATAGCACAGGCTAGATGCAGCAGATCTTTGCTGCTCAAGCTTGGCTTTAGTCCCACTGACTGCAATCAGATGACTAGCGATGAATGAATGTGCTGGGCTGAACTCCTGATCCACACTGCTATATTGAACAAGAAAAAACAAAAATCAGTGACACTAAGGCCCTAACTGCACACTGATTTCTGTCTAGAAACTCAAATGATCTGGTGCCAGACAGACCTGTGACGTAAGAATTCGCTACAATTAAGAAATGTGCTTTAGAAATGCGTTGGAATACACCACAATATAGAGTATATGCTTTCTAAGTGGTGACTAGTGTCAGAATGCTGCCAGGAATTTCATGGTATATCTTAGGTATTTGGCCCTCTAACCATTTATTTCAATACTTTCATATATACAAGCAGTTTCTCTGAATTGCAGGAATTTTCAGAGCTATGAAGTCACCAGGGTTACAAATCTGACCATCAACACAAGCAGAATCAACCTTCATGTGCTGAAGGTTTATTGACCAGAAAGGAGTGAGTTGTTAAGGTCCCTAGTTGACTTTCCCAGAGTATTCCCTAACAGACATATAAAGGCTGCAAAATGAGGCTTTTATCATAAAGATGAGTGTTAAGGGCTTTAAAAGAAATAATTGAATAATTCCAGGCAGGGTGACTTTTTTCTCATTGTAGTAATTGGAAATCTTTCTCAATTTTCAGGTCACTAATGGTTACTCAGTATTTGCCCTTTAAATTCCCATCATTCAAATCTGCACTGCCTGATTCTCTTTGAAAAACGTCCAATTCTGCTATCATGAAGCAATCAATGTGCAAGTTTTGATGTTACATATTCATGGTTATATTAGCAATCACCATTTTTGGGAATATATTGCACTGTTATTAACCATTACTCTTTACAAGGCTAGGTTTTGGTTCATTTACTATTGCTATTAACAGGGCTAGGCTTTTCAGTTTGTTTATTCTTGCCATTAATAGGGCTAGGCTTTTTGGTGAATTTTTAGATGTTAGCTTTTTACTTGATAATTCTAAAAATTCAGTTTACACTGGCACTGCAATGCCAGTGCAAAGAGAGAAGGAGTAGAATATGTATCGTGGCCCAGATCTAGCATGCTACAAAAAGGTGCACATCTACTGAAGCCTAACAAACAACTTCACCAGTATTATTTTTATAGAGTCAGCGGTGGTAGAGAAGCCAGCTCTGCAGTATAATCTGACAGATTTCAGTGCAGCAATTTTTCACTTCAGGTTTCTTAGCAGTGTCTCTGCTCCTTAATCAGCTATTCCAGAAAGATAAAAAATTTACGCAAAGTTCTGCATTGAAGAGAAGGCAAAAGCCAATTTCTTCCAAACAAGACAGAATTTAACATCCCAAAGGTCAGTTCTGTGTAGCAAAAGCTTCTCATGTTAAGGGACCTTTTACCAAGTACTCCTGCTCACAGAAGTTTAATCCCAATGGAAAGTAGTTGTGCAGACCCACCTCTTGAAAGCAAAACACCACTGAATATCACTCTAGGTGTATTATTGTCCTTTCAGATGTCATTCTGGTTTACTGCTATCCTAAAACCATCATTACCAAAATTCCGGAGTGTCCTTATGGATGGGAGGTTAATCAGCTGGCACTTGGAGGCATTTGCTACAATGGGATCCATGATTCAGGATATTACCAATTCACAATCCCAGACCTGTCACCTAAAAACAAATCATACTGTGGGACCCAGTCAGAGGTAAGACTATCAAGGTCAACATTTCTGAGCTGGACTCAGAAATCGGCTGGACTCACTTGAAAGAGTCCCGTTTGCTTTAAGTACTGATTGAAGGAGGAGGCAAAATCCAGTATCAGGGAGAATGAAGAATGAGAGTTGTGCTCTGCATCTACAGGCAAAATACTCGCAGGCTTACTGATATTAGTCTGTGTGTTAGTGGCCCATTTGCACCTGTATTACACAGAAAATGTATACAGTAAGGCATATAGACAGGCAGCACAGCATATAAAGAGCTATAAAACTCTGTTTCCTTGGGGAAGGTGTTTTGTCACCAGATTGAGCCTTCACATTTCAAAGTACTGAGTTGTTCCTGATGCCTCAAAGACACCCTACTGCCTACATTTCTGTCTCACCATCCACAGTTCAAGAACCCCGTTTATCACTTCTACAACTCCATCGTCTCCAATGACTCCTCAATAATTGTGAAGAGCCAGCCTGTGAATTACTCATTCACCTGCACATACAATGCCAACTACTTGGTGAACCAGGCTGCCTTTGACCAAAGGTATGTCCTCTTCTGGGAGTGCACATCATCCTGTTTCCAGCACCCTATCTCACTCATACAGAAACTTTGTTATGTTCCCAGGGTGGCCACCATCCATGTGAAGAATGGAAGCTCTGGCTCATTTGAAAGTCAGCTTTCCCTCAACTTCTACTCTGTAAGTTTTCTTTGCCATCCACTTCTTCATTTCTCAGGGCACTTAACAGCCATGAATCACTCATCTAAACACAGCTTTGAGCCTTAACCTCAGTGCATCCCATCTATCAGGTGTCGCAGTGGGAGTACTGTAGTCCTCACAGCCACCTTACCATGTAGGTGAGGAAAGGTACATAAGAAAATCAGTACCAGGGAACTGAGCAAGATCAGCAGAGAAAGATAGTCCTACAGCTCCAGAACTACATATACCTGAATCCTGTTGTGTAGATTTAACTGTAAATCAATGCTATGACTAAACACATTACTCTTTATATAGTGCTGGTGCTAGCTTTGTTATGATCTTATGCAATAAAAAGCAGTGGGATTTAGGGTAGGTACTTCAGTGTATTTGTAACTGAACTTTCTCGCCTGGGCACTACACACTGCATTAATTTTATCTGGCTGGCTTTTTAGGGGATGAATGGCTCTAGCTGGCAGAGTTCTTTCTGCACACTCGTGCTCCCTCAGCTCTTGCCACGCTGGCCACCACAAGTATAAATCACAAAGTGCTGAACCTCTGCATACGGACACGTGATTTCTGCTTGTATTCATTCCTTTTCCCCCCACATGTGGCCATCTCTCAACCCCATTCCCATTCCATACAGTTATCTCCAAACTCTCACTCCCACCAGCTTCCCCTACCACTTCTGTTGTACCATAAGGAGCAGCAAGCTTGCTTCCCACTCACACTGTGATATAACAGATACCACAACCCAAATAGCATCAAATTCTGTCACTTATTATCATTATAAGCCAAACAATAATAAAAATATTTTTAAGCACCGTCTTGGGTGTGCAATAGTTCTGTTACTAGGTGTAGAGTTTGGAGCTTGCAGGTAGTAAGAAGCCAGACTCCGGAAGTCCATCTCTCCAGAGCTGTCTGAAGTTGCACATGCCTTTGCTTTACGTATTACTAGTAATGTATGATGCCTTTCTCTTTCTCTTTCAAAGAATGCCAAGTTTTCAAGTATAAAAGAGGCCCCTTTCGTCATTGAAACATCAGAAATTGGTTCTGACCTATTTGCTGGAGTGGAAGCTAAGGGCTTAAGTGACAGGTAGGCAAGGGAAAGAGTAAGGATTAATAAATTGGCAGTCAGGACATTCCTTGCTAATTTGAGATTTGTGTCTCCCCAGGTTCAAAGTTGTTCTTAACAACTGCTGGGCAACTCCCTCCTCAGAGTATTTTTACCAGATCCACTGGCCTCTGATCACCAAGGGGTAGGTGCTGGTGGGACCTGGGGGAGTACCTCTGCCTAGCCCAGTCCTGAGGATGACAGAAAGATGAGGGCTGGGGGGTGAGGGGGCAAAAGAGAAGCTGGCCTGCAGCAGGGCAAATGCATCCATCAGATTGCGACCTCCAGGAAATGTTTCACTGAAGCCATGTCAGCTCTGAAACTGCTTCTCCATGCACAACACAGGTGTGGCACAGACAACTCCATTCTTGTGCACGAGAATGGGAAAACAAGCCGGGCGACCTTCCAGTTCAACGCTTTCCGCTTCCGTAACATCCCTAAGCTGTCCAAGGTCTGGCTGCACTGCGAGACACACATCTGTGACAGTGAGAAGTTCTCCTGCCCGGTGGTAAGTCCTCCCTGCCAGAGAAACACACGGTGCTAAATTTAGAGAGAAGATGTCAAGACCTTCCTGAGGGTGTGTGGGGTGCAGAGCCAGTGCCAGAGCTTTCAGTAGATGGAGCCACTGCCATGCAAAAACCTGAGTGGCCAGCAATGCACCTCCACCCCTGTCATGCCACAGGCACTGGACGCAACATTGGGCAACTTGTTTAAATATATTGAGAAATAAAGTAGCACTTTAAATACTAAGTTCTTGCCAATATCCCAGACTACAGCCCTGTCTGACAAACAACTACAGTTAAACACAAGCCTGGAAAAAGGAGAATGTATAGCTTTTTCCATTTTACCAAATATCTCAGTGCTGAGGACACCCTGAGGGCAGACGGAGAGCCTGGCTCAAAGCTCACCACTAGTGAAATGACACCTTCCAGTCCCCCTTCCCAGGGAGAGTCCTCTCTGCTGTCCTGCAGTGCTGCTGTGAGTTACTGCTCTTACAGCCTTCCTATTCTGCATGAAATACGTGAATTGTCACTGGAACAGGTGGGAATGAGGTGGGGGTGCTATGCAGGCATGTTACTTAGCACGGGGAGGTGTGCACTGCTTGCACCAACCAATGCAAGGTTGAGGGTTACTAAAGTGTCTTTCTTCAAGGACTTCTCTCTCCTCCACTAAGTCAGAGCTTCACTATTCTTTCTCTCATACAATGAATATGTCATTACTATAAAATGAACTTGAATTTTATTTAACCTGAAATGGAAGCCCAAAATACTCCTTGGCTAATATACTGTCGTTTCAGCAACAAATATTTCTTTGTAAACCCTTTCTCAGTCCAGGAGACAAATTAAGATAGCAGTTTATTACCCAGCCTCAGTGCTAAGCAGGGGGCACTGATTTGTGCTAAACCTACACGTTTGATAAAATTGCATCGTTAGAAATTCTAAGTTTCAAAGGCAAAACAAAAAAACTCTAAACTTAGATGTTGTTTGATTTTAAAGTTTTCTTCAATTTTTTATCCAGCCACAGACCAGGGTTAAAAGAAAGCACAAAACCAGTACTCCACTGCCAAACATCCACATCATCCTTTCAGGCACAGGGTGGAATTCACTCCTTGCCCTCCAGCCTAGGATAATTACTCTATCAGGTTAACATCCCTTGAGTCCACTTCCAACCCAAAAATGCAGCTGGTGGTCTGCTGCAATTAAGGTTGAACCAAGCTGGGGGTCTATGCTTACAAGCAGCTCATGACCAGAATTACCACACACCGAGTTTGTAAAAAAAAAATGCCCACAGCTGGGGATCTGCAAAGGTCAGGGGATGGACAAGGACCTTTAATCTGTAGAGCACTGCCTCCAATACAGACCTTGTCAGCTGTGACAGGCATCATTAGTACTGGACATGAGATGATCTATATGGAAGGGATTTGGTGCTTCCTGCTTCAACCCAATGGGCAACAATTATAATTAGCAATTAAACAAACAACAGAAGCCTTCACAGAGGTCATGGGTTAAACAGATGGAGCTCAGCCTCCCCCTTCCTTCTTGATAGGAGTTTTGTTCAAGGCAGGGTGGAAAGGTCAGCCCAGAAGGACCTGTGATTAGCAAGCAGACACTCATCTAGGCTCCTGCTATCTCACAACTGAAAACAGCACTTATACTGACAGCTACTGTAAGGGCTGTGGCACACCAAAATCCTCAGAATTTGCACTATAAAGACTCTCCTTACATCTCTCCTGCATCAACAAACACCCAATAATTACAGGGGAAAAAAATCCCTAGAAAATATGCAGCAATATTGGCAAAGACCTCATTTCCTTGGTTGGAAACATGAGAACTGGGTTTGGATTTTTTTATTATTTTTGATTTTTTTGGTGTACGTGGCTTTCTCTCTGATCTCTCGAGACATGTGACAAACGAAAACAGCGCATGGAACAAACCGGAGGTGTTTTAGTGGCGGAGATCACTGTACGCAGTAAGTGACTGGGTGTCTGGGTGGCTTCTCTCTTTGGCAAGCAATGGAGTTACTTGTGGCTTGCAGCACAGGAGCAAGCAGAGGGAGCTGAACCCCTCTGCCAGAGCCCTTTCCCCCACGGCAGCAGGAGTCTTCAACAGAAGTTGGTCCCCTCCAGACTCAGGGCTCTGGCAGAAGAGCTCAGTGAAAGTCTCCTCATTTACAAAGTGAGTAAAGGAACTCATTTGGCATTAATGGTAAATGGCCAAGCCACTTACACACCAAATTAGCAATGTAAACTCTGCTCACCTGCATTTGACCTCAGCAAGAGCCCAGACACACTCTGATAGACTGCATAGGAGTGGGAGAGAGATCAGGCTTAGGAGCAGCAGGAAAGCTTTTCTTTACACTGTGGGTTGGTACTTCAGCACACCCATAACTCTGGTAGGTTAAACTTTCATGCCAATCTGTCAGGTTTCCACATTATAAAACACGTGTTTCCTCTTACTGCTGCCTCCTGGAGGCACCAGGAATTTCTCCCCGAGCTGGTTTAATATTGCAGGTCCAACACATCTTTTTAAACAGGTCCTTGGAACAAGGTATGCCTAAATCACGTTTGCACTAGAGTCCTTTATACTAGTTTATCAACTACATCCACACCAACCTGAAAGCCACTTTAAAATTACAAATACACGTAGAGCAGCATTATTACAATTCAGCATGTTGCACCAGTAAAACCCCATCAAATTTACAAGATAAAAGAACTGGGGATCGTTTTATAACTTCAGAGAGTAAAGCCAATACCCAGAATTTCAAATTGTGGCACACTAGTGTACTTTTAAACATACCATCCCAATGTTATCTTTTTCTCTTATTTTATACAGGCAAAGGTTTATCCAGATTTTACACGCTCTCAGGTAAATAGCAAAGTATGGAATGAAAATATCAATCCCAACTATGGATTTTGAGTGACTCTGTCAACATAAAATCCACAGCTCAAAGAAAGAGCTGAAAAATCTAGTAAATTTGACAGAAAGGGAAATATTTCAAAATCTGATTTTCTTTTTCAACATTATACACTTGGTTTTCCTCCTTTTGGCACATCTCTCACTCTGGACAATAAAATCATACCAATAACTTCCAATACTCAACATGACTTTCTCTTATTTTCATGCTCTCTTCCCAAAAAGGAACATGCATGTTTCACTGGGCTAACAGACACATCTTAAAAGCATTGCTATTTAGAGAGAGTTTGAAAAAGCCCTTTTAAATCTTATTTGTTAAAACTTGATATGGTGACAGAGCCACATTAGTGGCATGCAGTTGGATTGATGGTGGTGGGAAGAGGACATGGAAGGCAGCTGACAGTAAAGTACTCACATTTAGTTTGTGTTTCTCTTGCAGATATCATCTTCCACCTACTCTTTGTGATTGGATTGTGTGCTGTTTTATTATAAAACACAGCCCAGCTATGTTTCTTGACTTTTCCCACTCCTGTTTGGACTGGACTTCTTTACTAAAATGTTTATTTTACAGAGGAGATATGAAAGTCACAAAAAATCCTTGTGCACCACTTACCAGATAAATAAAACATTCTATGAGCTTTGTGCCTCTAATACTGGAGAATCCCAAAGCAGATTTGCCTCACCTCAGTCTTCAGGCATTTTAAACTAGTGAAAATCTAAGGGTTATGCATGTTACTTCTGCTTTCTTTTAAAAAGTTGTGGTGCCAACAGTCCTTGTTTCCATCAGGAAAATACAGATATGCAAAATCAGCATTTTTCAATGCCAGGTTTTCCTTCAAGGTCCCCCTACCCTGTCAGTCTCAGTGTGGCACCAAACTTCTCTCCAGGCCTGGTCTTGCAAGGTCCTAGCTTGGTCTGTGAAGCCTCTTAAGAAGATGAAAACTAACCTAATGTGTCAAGGATGGGAGAAAAAGATGTCTTTTTAAGTAGCAATGGTTAGTAGGTCCTCAGAATTAATTACCTGACATTTCTTTCCTGCTTCTCAGTGTTGTCCATATTGATTAGTTGGGTTAAGTACAGTACAACACATGCTGCAGTAGGTACTACACTAGGAGCAGGATGTCTTGCTGACTGGACAGGCTCATGGCTGGATAACTGCATGATGTGGATGCAAATTAAGCACATCTGAGGTTGGAAAACAAGCTAATTAACTTTGCACTTCCTTGAAGACATGGCTGATGTCAGATATAACAGGAGCCAGGTGTTAGCTCTATACCTGAGTAACAACAGCTCTTAAACAGCAAAGGGAAATCATAATTTTTAAAGAGCAGAAAATATCAGAACATGAAACAATTTCTCAGCAAGAGTGATGGTAGGTTCCTTACCTTACAGTAATTACTAAAACAGTTTTGAACAAAACTCTTGAAAGTGTAGGAAAGATTCCTAGGCCTTTGCCATGAAACTTTCAGGATCCTAAATGTGAAAGAGAGAAGAATGACTACAGCTGTTAAGCTTCCCATTAATGTACACAGTGGGTACACCTGTGTCTGTACCTACTGCAGTATAAGAACTTTATAGATTGTTTCTAGAGAGGAAACATCCTGAATAATTATATTAAATTAAGGATTTTAAGCTCACTGTTCTTTTTGAAACCTCATTGTTATAAAGATAATGCACAACTAGAAGATGCATGCATTACAGTTGCAGTTTTCAAATACACACAGATTCCTCTTACCATGGACTCTATTTGCTCCTCTAGGTGTAATCTCAGTCAATACGTATTTATAAGTAATTGAGAACAGTACTGCTGTTTAAAAGCTGAAATGATAGCAGACAGCATCCACCCTGACAGCCTGCAGAAACTGTTGGATGTGATGGGATGCATTTAGCCATCACATACAACAGAGGGCACTCTCTGGACAGAATTGTCTCAGACAGACCAGAGTTAGAAGAAGCTGTATCACTTCGAACTAGATCTGCACTAAGAGCAGACCTATTGAATGGTTTGTGCACCACAGGACATTCTGATCAGAGATAATGACCCTGAAGGTTTTTCTTCCCCATTTTCTGCTTTGCCTCCTTTTCCCCTTCCCTCCTACTAACACTCCAAGTTTCAACACTTCCTGCCAAGTGGCTTTACCTCTTCAAATTCTTGTCCTTGCCAAATGAGATTAACTTCTTCTCCAAAGCCCGTTTATTTTGCCTTGCCTTTGCAACAGTCACTTCTCTCCTGTCATGGCTATGTTTTGCAGAAAGCTTTGAACTGAGTTTCCTTGGTAGTCTGATTAATTTTCTTCCTGATTATGCAACAAGTGTTGCTTTGGAAAGAAGCAGCAGGTGTGCCTGTCCCAGGCTGCCTCCCTGCCCACGGTGGGATGGAGCCTCTGGGCACACATACCTCTCATATGTGTTACTGTACTGGGTGGGGCTCATGCAGCCAGCAAGCTGTGGTTGCAGGATGGACAAAGCCCTGTTACTAACCCAAGTCTGGATCACTATCTCCCTACAATCCAAAAAATGGTTTATTGCTAAAAATAAACAAACACAACACAACTGACAAACAGCTCCCAGAGGTGACTGTGAAAAGATCAATCTGCCAAAGAAGGCAGCAACGTATGAACAGGTTTCAGCTCCAGGAGTGAGTCACTTACTCTTTGTCCCTTAAGGAAGCACAAATTGTCCATCCTAAACAGCATAAAAAATATGGATGATAATTCACCTTCATTTTTCCCAACCTGCATATGGCTCATCACTGTTTCTTCTGCTAAATACTATTTATGTTGCCAGTATCAGAAAATGCAGTAATTGCAAAATATTTTAGCACAAGCTGAAGCTTGACAGACTTCATAATTCCAGATGCTCTATAGAGATAGATCTTTTTCAGCTGGTGGGACATGAAGATGTTTGCCTTGATTTCTGCATCTGAAAGTCCAGCTCAAGGCTGGTCATGGAGACGTGGGCAAAGGAAGGTTAGTTACGGGGGACACAGTCTATTTAGAACCCAACACTTGTTTTCCCAAAGATTACAATTTGGGTTTGTCCCAATTCTTCCTCCTATGTGGATGAACTCTAATGAGGCATGAGTTTTTACATGCTTTCCTTCTCACAGTTTGGCATTGCAATGCTGAAGCACAAGGCCACTGAGGTCATGGCAAGAAGTAGGAGAGAAATGAACACACAGAGATGATGTCAAGATGATAACAACACAGGCTACAGCACAGTAGTGCTAGTACAGTGACACACATTTACACAATATTTTGTTCATTAAAGATAGGTCACTACTCACTTGAAATGGTAAACACCATTAACTTGGTTTGACAGTCACTGCAGATGCAAATAATGATTAAGAAGGTCCAACAAAAATTGCCAATGAAAGAGTGAGTCAGATCTAACAAAATCCTCAGAAGTACAAACCAGCAAGCATGCCACCTATGCAAGTTGGTACTTTCCATCCTTGACACTCTATATTCAGTGTCCCCAAACAAGCAGTGCTGTGGTACTGTGAATCCTTCCCCTCCTGCCACCCCAGGTCCCATAGTGAAAAAGAAGGAGCAGGCTCTGAGGCTGTCAAGTCTGAATTAATTATAATCAAGCATTATGTCTTATATCCTGTGCTGGGATCCCACAATTTCAAATTGAAACTTGAGAATGCATCCTCAGTAGCTGGTAGCAGAGACATGCAATTGATTCTCCTGCAGAGGTGCCAGACTAGGTCTGACCTGATGTACCCTCATAGTGCATCCCCTGCTAGCTCAGCCCTAAAAGGGCTGAAGGCACATCAGGTCTACAAGCCTTTCTGCAGGGGGATCTCAGCTCAGTAGCACACCAAGGTAAACATTGCATACGCTGCCAGAATTGGCAATATATTACACAATATAAACCTATCTCAGATCCAGATAGCATGTATAGAAACTCCCTGTCTCAATCCTAATTTAAACACCAACTTCAACTCTTCACACTGTAAATCCATGACATTTTGTTTAAATGTCCCAGTCAGGCACAAGGAAAAACCCTACTTATCTCAGAGTAGTATCATAAGAACCATGACTTGATACACACAAAATACATCATAAAAGTACTTAACCTGTATTAGGAGTGAACCTCCTCACACCGTTCTGAAGATCAAATCTTTCCAAGTTAGCTCCCTTCAAAGGGCAGCTGTCACTCACAGGTGCAGGGACAAAAATAGCTATTGACTGATTGAACCCCTCAGCCCTTTCATGTAGCATACCATGGTGGCCCTGCAAAGGTCAAGTCCAGTAGCTTCAGAGAAATAAATAGCAATTCTTACAGTCAGGCAGCCAGGCACTCAAGGGGCAGACAAGTGTCCTGAGCTCTGTCAGAAGCTGCATTGCACCCTGAAGCACAGAGATCAGCCTGCTTTCCAATACATTATTCTTTACTTTGCTGTCACAAGGAAAACCTAGTACCTATCTAATGTCTTAGCTTGCTCCTCAAAAGCAATTATATTAGATATGTGCCAGTTCTAAATTCTAAGTGAAATGTTGCTAGATTCCCCTAGACAAAGGCCACCTGCAATGCAAACAGCTGCTCTGTGGTGCAACCAGTCTCCATCCTTCCCAGACTGCTTCCCACATTGAGCAGCCTGTCTCCTCTCCTGCTAAATTTTCTCTGCACATGGTTTCATCCACAACACCCTCCTCCCACAGACGGGCTCCCTCTGGGCATTTATGTAGTGTGACACAAACCATTACTGGAAGGGATCCCACCTGCTTACACTCAGCTGCTCCAACTGGAAAATAACATCAGCATTTTTCTTCTGGGAGCAAACACAGCAATGTATGTCAACACTCCTAAGACATAGACATTGAGGAGGTATATCATACAGACCTCATTTTAAAAAGATAATTAAGACACAATAGCACAGACTTATCAAAACATATTTCAGGGGCATGTTACTGACAAGATCTTGCAGGTTTAAAGTGCATTCTGCTTTTCCGTAAGCACATTCAGAGGAGTCCAAATGATGCAGTACTGCGTGATAGGAAGAGGGACATGTAGATCCTGTTCCTCAGTGAGCGCTGAAGCTGAGGTCTAATGCTAGAGGGGAGGTCTTATCACTGTGAAATGTTTGCACAGCACTATAAATTTACATGGTGATTAATAAGCCCTGATAAGAACACTCTGAGCACTTCTCATTGTCGTCATGCCCAACACTTCTGTGCTAGCACCTTTTAGTGAATACCTCTAAAAAGATTTAATCTTCTCTCTACAAACTGAGAAAAACTGAGACAGAAAGAACAAGCTCTTAACGTGGTGATAATCCTTGCATTTCACTTCTCCATGCACACTGGGATAGCTGTAGAGATGAGTCCTTGATTCTGTTGATAATCTCTGAATACAGCAAGCATGATTCATCATGATCCCATGTCCCCATATGGCTATTCTAATTTTAGTATTACTCATATTTGATTGAATATACGTATAACAAGGAAAAGCATGTATCCTTCCCATAAAGGGTTCTAGCTCCCCACTTGGGAAAGCCTCCAGGCTGAGGATTGCATGCAACCAGGGAACCAGTAGGAATCAGTGTGAGAACTTATACAAATAAGAATTTCAAGTAAAGATAAATTGTCTTTTCAAGAAGATGCTATGGGAGTGCTTTAGATACACAGGAGAGAAAGTGCCCATGGCTGCTGAAACAGATCTAAAACTGCCAAGAAATTTCACTGAGCTGCTTGAAATTTTGGGCATGGTGGAAGTGGAGGGGACTTGGAGGGGTGCATGTGGTTAGGTTTTCTTTGGTAATAGAGTTTACAATCAGTAACTAGATCTCCATCTAGCATTAGAAATCCAATAAAGGAGTTACTAGTAAGCTTAGGTAAGTTGTATAATCTTGTACAATATTTATCAAAAGGTCAAAATCCATACAAGTCTATAAAGATGAAAGGTGACACCTTCAGTAAGCAGACAGATACATTACTCTGACTATACTCATCTCAGGGGTTCTATGTTTCAATGCAAACACAGTAAGTATAACTCTTTCCGGATGCAAACACACACTTCGAAAAAGGACTGTATGAAAAGATAGTTCAAAACAAGCCATATAACAACCTGGCAATACTGGCTTAAGAAACCCCTGCTAGCTCTCTTCTCCATCCAGCCAACTTTCCCTTCTGGAGGAGCTCCTATTTCCCATCAGCCTACACAATATCATGGTTCTATGATGGCTACATGACATTGCCCCAACCACCTTCAGACTCAGACCACAGGCTGGTTTCAGTGCTGGTGCCTAAATCCAGCCAAGAGGCACCTAAGAACAGACTCAGACCTGATTTTGCTGGACAAACAGAATAGAAAGAACAAGCAGGAAACTCAAATGCTAGTAAGGATATAGCAATGCCAACAGAATGCTGTAGAAGTTCTTCTTAGGAATAACTTTAAACTTAAGGTCCTTTACACTGAGATAGATCCAAAAAAGACAGCAGAAGGAAAAATGTAACAGTCATGAGGAGAGGCTCTAGAAAAAGTAAACTTTACACTCTGACAACCAGCACCGACCACACAACAAGAGCAAACTGGTTCAGGTAACCACAGGAGATCAACCAGGTTAGACACTATGTCTGTTCAATGACAGGATGACAATTCTCTTGCTAAAATTCTGCCATTGCATTGTGGTCAGATACTAAAAGCACCACTATGCCCCAGGGCATATATCCATGCTCAGTTTTCCATCCCAAGAGTGAAATAAGATCCTCATTCCTTTCTCATTGACACCTGAAGGTTGGGCATAATTTACCAAGAGGCTGCCCAATTGCTGGCATTTCTTAACATCTTACAGGTTATAAAAATATTAGGATTAATATTTTCTTGTATCAATTATTTCTAGGTACAGGGAAGTGGTGCAAGGTGCTATTGCAGCATAACCTGATTAGTGCAGCAGCACAGTGTCATCTTGCTTCACCGTCATACAATCTTTGGCAGCACTTCAGCACCTTTGCACCATGCTGTGAAACTGGTTTGATCGGTGCTCAGGGAGGCTGTGAGGTGTGGTGTTCCCTGGGCTCCACCTGTGCTGCCATCCTTGCCCTGGCTTTCCCAGAGAGAGCTTCAATGGAGCAGCTTAAAACCTCTGAAAATCAGCCTGAAGGACTGCAAGGTGATGACTGATGACTGTGGAGCTCGACCAGAGGACATCTTTGACAAGACTGGTGTAATCTCTTGACTAATTTTAAAATTTCTCACAAATCTACATGCCCCAAGTGACTTTCAGGGCTCCTAATTAATCAAGCAGGGTTCAACTTTTTTTTGGTGACAGATTCTGGAAGACACTAACTTTAACTTAAGGCTTAATCCTTCTAGCTTTAGTTCCCACCTCACACCCTCCCTCCTTTTCTTTTTTTTTCTAATGTGACTGTGCACACTACAAACTTCCCTTAGTTAACATTTATAAAAAGTCAGTGTTATCTTTGAAAAGAGCAATGCTTTCCTCACTCCCTGAAGTACCTGACAGTTCTTGTAACTCTTAAACATATTCACTTGTAGCTGAAGTTTGGCAATATTCATTATGAAGTCCACAAAGTGGCCTGTCTTTAAAAAAAAAAAAACCATCTAGCCATCCGATGGAAGCAATTTATTTTGTTGGACTGCAGTCAGATGCAGACAGCTATTTAAGAATTCATTTCTATTATATTTTTTCTTTCATTTTTACTTTATTTTACAACTTGTGGAGAGGAAAAACCAAACTGCTCTGTCATCTAAAGCTCAACACCACAAGTTTTTTAAAATGGAATGTTTTCTTCCCCACAGAAATTTCAGAAAGTGGGAGACAAGCTACAAATAAAAGAAAATATTTTGGAGGGGAATATCAAAACATGTTAAAATAGAGTCCCTTCATGGAAAACCATCTTTGAGTGAAGAATACTAATAATGGAAATTTTCTAGACACTTACAAAGTATGTTTTTCCAAAACACGCTCCTCTCTCCCAATTCATCAACACATACCAAGCCAGCAATCCCTATGAAGATAAAGCATTTAACACATTAAAGCTGTGGATGAGAACACGATCAGTCTCAGCTTCTCTTTACCTGTGCTACATGTTAAGCTGGACCTTCCCCTGTTAGTTCCTTCCATTTGCCTTCTAGAAATTAATCACAATCTGCAAAGCAAGAGGATTCCAAATTGCACATTTCACCCTCCTCAGATTGTGCAGGTGCAATAAAAGTAGGCTGGTAATTACAGACACCCAAAGGACTGGTATTTTATTGCAAGTTTTTTATTTGAGAAATAAATAATCATAACAGCCCTGCTCAGGTTGAAACTAGCAGGATCCAAGCCTGCCTGGGGAAAACTGCTTTTGAATCAGAGTTCAAGCTCCAGTTACACTAAAGCCCTTCCACAAGGTATTGCACAGACAACAGAGCTGCTTTCACGACGTAGTATCTCAAATGCAGAACTTTCCAGGCTAGCAAAGAAACAGGCATACCTCTTCCTACATCAACTGCCACCCTCTTGTCAGAAAGACCTTGTGGTATCTACTGGGGGTGATATGGCTGAGGTGTCTGTGCTCCCTGAACACTCTTCAGCTCCCAGCAAAGCCCAGAGAAGGAATTAAAGCAGCTTTCAAGACAACATCTGCTTTCCTGACCTTTATACTGGCTTTTTTTGCTGGTCCTTAGGAACCAAAAGAGTTCTAACCTGGCTCTAAACGGCCTGACAGGTGGAGGAGGACAGTTTTCTGCCTTCTTTCTTATCTTTTACTTTTACATGTATTTGCTGACTTGTGTCACTTTTTGTGCACTTCAGGAAGAATAGAAAGTTACTGTGTGATTTGCATTGCTCTGCTGAAGTACGGAATGTGCAGTCATGTAACATCATGTACTGTGGAGTGATTTAGGTCAGAGTTTATTATATTCCTAGTTTCATATGTGAATACTTTTCTCCTCCCCTCACCCCAGACAGGAGCAAAATGCTTAATCTACAGTAAGTAGAGCAAAGTCCTCCTCCTGCACAGTTAGGAAGCACAAAGCAAAGGAGAAAGCAGCATATGCTATCAACATGGTCTTGGGAACAAGCACAGCATCAGCAAGAAGCCTGTCAAAAGATGATTTGTGTATAATTTACCTAGCTTAACTCAATGATCCGTGCTTTGGTTGCCTATTGCTGCAACACAGAATTATGTCTTTCTAAAGTAACATGACAGAAGATACTATATAAGTATTTCAAAGATGATACACCAGTGAGTTTGGAAACTACATAAGAGGCAGACCTTCAGTGATCACAGCTTCCAAAAATCACACACGTGCAAGATGCACACAGCAGATATCTACAGAGCTCAGATGCAGACTGCTATGAAATGGTTCTGAGTACAAACAACCTAATTAGAGATATTCCAACAACTGGATCAGAGATCCATTTAGATCCAGAGTTTTGCTCTGTGTGAACGAATTACATTTTTAAGCTACTGGTTATTCTAGATGGAGACACCATTTGTCTCTGTGTCAGAGTGTTTGGCACACATTAATATTTGCTGAGGGTTCTGACTTGTACTATGCTACTGAAGTGTGTAACATGAGTCCATAAGAGAAATTGCAAAGAGGATGATTTCAGTATTAGTCACAACAGCAATTTTCAATATTCACAGCAGAATATCTGATCTGCATTCTAGCACAGAGAGGAATATTTCCTGTTTATAAAGCCTCACATGCTTTCTGTAAGAGCTAGTGAAAAATATAAATCATCCTTTAAACAGCTAACAATAAGGATAGTTCATACAGTTTTGGATACACTATATTCACATACATCCTCAAGATCTGATAGCCTTTGACCAAGTGTTTATTACACACTTGAATATTAACCATAACAAACTTGGATGTATTTCTTTACTGCTAAAAACCACATATGCACTAAGTGAATAATCACCACTTGCAACACTGTACTTGTCTTTTATACTATGGAATATAGAAATGGGAATGTGCATTACACTGCTGTGCATTACACTTTCTTACCTGGTAAGAAAGTGTAATGCACAGCACTTTTTTATCTCCCCATGTAAGAAAGGTTAAAAATAAAATTCTGATAAAGCCAACCTGATTTTTACTTAATTTTTGCTGCCTTAATGCATTCCTGATGACACTTTGCAAGAATGCCATCGACACATTCAACAGACAAAGGAAAACTGTATTTGAACTGAAACTTACTTCTAGCAGCAGTATATGTACTTGACATTTTCCTGGTGAAGGGTTACATCTTTTGTATTGTAGCCAAGCTTAGCAGCAATGGTGACACTGACTGATCTGATTTTCCACAAAGGTCTACAATTCGTCAGCTTAATCTTCCACATCAACTTCAGGTGAGCTTCCAAGTAATGCAGCAGCAGTTCAGCCAGAGGACATTTATAAAGTACTTCTAATCACTGTAGAGGGGACACAATTTTGACAGAAGTGTCAGAGAAGGACATTGTCCAGCTTTGCTGTCTGATAATGCCCAAACATAGGGATATTTCACTCAGAAGGCGAAAAAAAGTACCCTGAAGATGGTGACAAGAAGATGGCCTTTTATTTTGTGTCTGAAAATAGAAGGCAAATGTTATTCAGTAGTACAACTCTGAACTGTTCGATAGTCTTCACTAATCACAATTGCAATTGGCTTCTGCTTTTCATCTCACAGACCTGTGGATTTATTGATCTCCCCAGACTTCAACTGTTTTCATACTTCATAATACCATAATCAAGTTCCTAGAGAAATATTGGGCCATTATCTAATACAGTTGCCATGCAGCTGAAAAATTACCAAACCCAGTATAAATTACAAAGTCTGTGATATTGTATTTTACAGGACAAATTCATACTTAGAATAAATCCATTGATTCAGGTATTTCCCAAGTGTTTCATTTAATTCTTCAGGAATTTGGAGCAAACCAATATGTAAAGATTAGAGCCCAAATTTTGGTGACTTCCATAGATTTGGTATTACTAGATTTGGATTAATCTTCAGAACCTCAAGTCCAGAGACTTTCTCCTTAAGAAAACCTTATGAGGCTCATTTTTAACAGCTTTACGTCATTGATGATATCATAACTGAAGTCAATCCAAATAGTAAGGTCTAGTGAGTACACTGGGAAGTAGATAGCCAAAGAATATAGTTTAGAAACATGTAAATTTTAAACTTTTACAGTTATGGCTAGAAGAACAAAATTAGAGAGAAGATGGATTTTCTGATTTTTCTCCATTTTTATCTGTATGGTTCAAAGCCCATTTTTCTCAGGAATGTGCAATGATCACTTCTCTGACTGCTGACACATAATGGTCAAACACCCTTTCTCTCTACTCTCCACCCTGAAAGCTGCCTTCAAATTTCAATGTAACGTTGACATATCAGCTCCAAAAAGTATGAGCAATTTGCAGATTACTATTAGCATGCTGAAATGGCTGTTCCATAGGAGCTGTCACTAGATGTACAAATAATGCTGCCAAATCATTGTTAGCTTCACAGTATAGTTGAGCACCCATGTAACTAGTTTCATATGATGGACACTAATCTCAGGGAAGTCAGTCTGAGCATTTCATAACAAAACTCAGACATCCAATAATCTTTATATTAGGAAGATATTCCTTACCCTCCACAACTCCACCTACAATACAGCCAAGTAGCTCCTTGTCCAGTGTTTTGCCAATTACCAGGCCTAGCACAAAGGACACAACCAGCAGTAGAACGAACCAGTAGTTTCTATCGTATACAAAAAGGTCAGTATATGGGTGATCACTGGGGGTACAAACAAGTCAGTCAGATCACACATAGCAGACATCAACCCCAGCGACCCCAGGAATGATACAACACAGCCAACAATCAGTGGAACAAACAAAGCAAGGAAGTCTCCCATGGCAGAGATGGGAGACAGCCAAGCCAACAGACGGATAATATAGGAGAGAGGTAGCCACATGTTGTTCTCAGAAAGCCCGCGTTCACAAGCACCAAACCTGACTGGGGCCCAGTTGCAGGGAGAGTCAGGAGGTCCTTCCCCAATAGGAAACTCTGCAAAGTGCATCCACCTCACAGATAGACATTCCACCCTTTCTGCAAGTGGTCCCAGCTTTTATGCCCAAAGCAGGACACCTGGCACTCATTTACCCAATGCAGGGCACCTGGGGCTTGTTTACTCAAGGGCTTTCCCTGCAAGGTCGGCCACACCTTGAAGGAAAGCCAAAAGGCAAACTCATCCCCTCCTTTTGAAGGACTGTGGGAACCACCCATATGTCAACCTTAATTCAGGGCTTGGGATTCAGACCCCAGCACTTCATCCAGAGAGCAATTTTGTCAGTAATAAGCTGTCCTGTAGACTGTCTGCCTCTCCACTGCTCATGAAAGTCTGCCAGCCATCCATATGTACAGATCAACCAATATAGTTTGCTTTTAAACCTCATGACTCAATTATCTGGCAGCATTCTTGTACCTTCAGCAACAAACGTGAGCCAATGCCTTCAGCTGTTAGGAAAGCAAAATTGCTCACACCACCTTATTCCCTCTGCCAGGGCTGAGGTTTATTTGCTGCTGTTACCCTTGGGTAGGATGCAGCAAAGTAAATTCACTCCAGAGCAGCAAATAAGAACAAGGCTTGGGGGCTTCTCAGACCTAAAGACACAGACCTTCTCTTCACTGACTCACACAGGCAAAGTCTAAACATTCTGCAATATAATTTAGTGGTTTATGCACTCTACATTTTCACCCTTTGAGCAGCATTATACCCTTTGGAACATCCTGTGTTTTTCATAGCAACATCTTGAGCATTTTTTCCTACCCTTCAGATAGTAGGAAATATGACTACTTTCCCATTTTGAAATCAAGAACAAACGGATGCCTTCCTTACCGTGATGGTTTCAGGAAGATTTTCACACAGCACACAGCTGTAGGAAAAAAAAGGTATAGTTGTGGGGTTTTCCAGGTCTTTAACCCACATATACTTGTCTAACATCCTCTATCAAAACTCTGCCGTTCTTCATATTGGAATACCTAGATCAAAGACCAAATGTCAATGTTTTTGGCCTGACATTCACATTGGAAGGGACCACATTGAAACTGAAGAGCTTGCAGGATAGTTAAGAGGATGCAACAGATGACTGATTAAAACCAGAGGACAAACAGAGGTAACTATACAGGACCATGTGTTACCTAAGTAACTCTTATGCAGTCCGCAATAGATCATTTTTTTTTTTTTACTATGACGTGCCTCGGTATCAAGATTTATATCCAGTAATTCAAAGGCACTGAATAAGTTTTGCTCTTAAATAGTCTCTGATTAAAAAAATAAAATAAAATAAAACCATTTGTCTCAGGAAAAGAAGGTCAGTAAGAAATGAAAAAAAAATGATCGCGCAAAAAAAATGTTGCAAGATGAAAGCTAACCAGCCACCCATAGAAGCACGTCATGCTTGCACCAACCCTGTGACAGCACAGAGAACTGCAAATTACTCCCTGCAACCTGAACAGGAGCCCAGCAAGGTAGACATGAGCAGGAATAGCTGCATCAGCTGCTCTTGGACATTCTCTATCTGGAATCAGTAGAAAGGGATACAGCAAGATCCCTCAGAGCAAAGAGCTACAGTCCACACTGTTAAAGAATAACAATTTCTGCAGCAACAGGCAGCTGCTCAAGCTTCAGGCCATGCAAACTGGGAAAGAAATCCATGTAACTGGCAGTCACTTATATGCATTGTCTTAGGATGACTGGAACCAACAATCACAAGGGCTCTCTGGATGAAAAGGTTATTTACTTCTTCAATTTTAAACTCTATTTTAACTCTGGGCACTGAACTTCCATTAGGAAAGTTTCAACGTCTGAAAAGCAAATGGAAACTCCCTACTGTAAAAGCAGCTTCATTGAGAAATTCCTTTTCCAAATCATTGCAATTTAATGGGAAAAATCCATTCCAGTCTGAAATTCTTCTTCACCATATAGATCTATAGCAAATCTATACCATTTACTACAGATCTTTGAATCCATACTTAAGGTGATCTTGTAGTCACAAAATATACCACTAAAAGACTAGTGTCCTATTAAAACAGTGTTTTCAGGTTTGTAAGCTTGTGAGTAGGCTGGGTAAATCACTAAGGTGAATGCACTGCGTAAAAACAAGTTATTATTACGTGAGGGTGTAGCTGTCACAGTATAAAAGATGGTTGAGTAAGCAGATTGAATAGCAAAGAGCAAGAAGCTAACAAGCTAAGGAGATTACAGAAACAACAACTGATATTCTACTGAAAGAGGTGAGTGACTGAACATATATAAAAAAATCCTAAATAAAAAAAAGAAATGCTGCTTGCTTTGCCCACTTATTGGGCAAAGGTGCTTAGCTGATGTTAACAACTCCCTGCTGCCACAGAATTAAGACTTCAATTATATTGTTGATCTCTTCTGCTCTCTCCTATGACACAATGCATGTTCTGATCTTCTGTAGTAATCTCATTAAAAGGTACTATGAAGTTTTATGGTTCTATGTATGAGGAGTACCGTCTCTAGAATACGGAGTTCCACACACCCGTCTTCACTAACAGCTGCTATGCGATCCCTTGCTTTGTGCATTTGTGCTTTGGGGCTGGAGATGGGGAAAAGAAAGGGGATTAAGGGAAAAGAAGAAATCCTAAATTCATAACTCTTATGAAAACTGTTTTATACATGGAAACCTGTGAGATAATGAATCACTGTATACTGGTATGTAATTTTGAAGAGGATGTGGATTTACTGCAAGACTGGAAGAAAGCAAATAGCACTGCAACCCACAAGAAAGAAAGGAAGATCCCAGCAACAGCATGGATATTTATTTTCTAAATAATAAAGCAGTACTAAAGTAGTGACTACACAGAACTAAGTGAAGCCATCAACTATACTGCCTGGATACACCTCCTCAGAAAAACATCACAGGTTTGGGGTTGCTTTTTCCTTTTTTTTTTTTTTTTCTTAAAAAAAACCAAAACAAACATGGATTGCAAAATTTGGAGAGAAAAAGAATGCAAATAAGATGAAATCTAGCTGGGTGTTACAAAAGTGCTTCCTAATGTGTCTTCCTGCAAAAACTTACTACAAAAAAATAAATTTAAAAGCACAAGTGTGCACCACTTTTGAATGAAAAAGAAAAGAAAAGAAGGAAGGTAAAGAAAGACTCATTGTTTCCAGCACTTGGCAGAATCTCCAGAGCCCTGGGTTCTCCTCCAGCTTTGTTGGGAGGCTGAAGTCAAACACCTTCTACATTAGCTCCTTCTCCAGCTTTGAATATGGGATCCTCTCCTTACATCTGGTCAACAAGCTGGGATCAGGATGTATTACTCTAATATGAAATAATTAATGATATTGCTTACACCAAAGGTATTACAACAATCTGTGGGTGTTTAAAATGAAGTATGGTATGTGACTGCATATAAGGAGGAAGTCTTACAGCGACCTGTGTGCCACACTGTGGGCTGAAACATGAGTAAGCTTGGGATCTCCGGACCCAGAAGAAGACAATAGAGGGCGTTACCACAAAACAAGTATTTTTTGTGGAGTATATACAGCATATGGAGCAGATATGTCCAAGAGGTTTTCAGTCTTTACAAAGCAACCAAATTAACACTGTTCACGTGTTCCTCTGTTATTCAGAATTATCTGCCAAATACTCATGTAATTAATGAACCATTTCTCACTGATGATGCTGATTTGACATTTATAGAATTTATAGCATTTATTGCATTATCCTGCAATCAGAGAGACAGATTGCATTACAGGATACATACATGGGCCCTGCTTGGATGCCATAATTGCTTCAAGGAAGGTTTTAAGTTGAATGTTACCAGTTATAAACAAAGATGTGGTGTTGTGGGAATATTTTCTAGCATTTGCCTTCCTCTTGCATGCTTCTACCAGGAAGCCCGTTCTTTGGATTCCTACAGAGTGAGTCAAAATGCTGTGATTGAAGTCATAGCAGATTCATTTAAAGCTACACATGGGCTGCTAGAGAAGCTCAAAGCACAGTCTTGGGGCAAACCATACTATGGCAGGTGTTGTGTTTGAAAGGTCTAAGGAGCGGGCAGGAGTCCCAAGTGGCCTTGAAGACAGTATTTTCTCATGGCAGCATACACTGCGGCGTGGATGAAATAGCTGCCTCAGGCTTGAGCTAGTGCCTCAAGTGCCATCCCAGCATGTACAAGACTGGGGCTGAAGACACAATCTGATTCTGTTAAAGTAGTTAAAGTATTTCTCAGATTTGTATCAACTGCAGCAAATCATATTGCAAAACACCCAAGGCCAGCTGGAAAGCGACAAGACATTGTGCTTCAGCATTTCAAGAAAAAGTAATGCAATTCTGTTCAGCTAAAACTGTCCTCTTGTTTTTTAAGGTTTGAAAGATCCTCAAAGTAGAATAGAGCTCAATCAGCTTTCTGAAACTGCTGGAGACAAAAGAAAACGCCTTCCCAACCAGCTGTTCTATTCTAGAAAGCACTTTGTAGAAAACACCCTGAGCTGAAATCAGCTCAGCATATAGAGCTGACTGCAAAAAGCCTTTGGCAGCAACCACCAAGGATTTAAGAGCTCAGTACAACTGAAGAGCACTACTTGCATGGGTTTGCTGTTAAATGCTTTCCCTTCTGTCATTTGTTATAAGTAACAGACAAACAAGCCCCCTTCTCTCCCACTTCCTAACAGAAAATACCAACATCGTAGCACAAGCAATACGCTTCAAGATGTGGCACAGGCACAAAGCGATCCACTTCAAAGGCAGGACTCACCACAAATGGATGAGAAGTCACAGGAGCACCATGTTAGCACTGTGTTAACTAACACAAAAACTTACACAGAAGCATCAGTCCTCAAACTCTGCCCCACCCCAAATTTCCCAGTTTGTTGTCACAAAGTCTCATCTCACTTTAGCAGCTACTGGCAAGAGCACTGGGGTGTTACTACAATTTCAGTATTTTTTACTGAAGGAGAAAGTATTTGAGTATCATGCTCTGAGATGTGAGCACTGCAATAAACTGTGAGCTCAGAGGCAGAAGAAACATGTCAGAGCAGATAGAGCTCCCTGATAAAATCCTCCTGGCTCCTCAGAGCAGTAGTCTTCCCCCAGTGCATTCCTCCAGAAAAGCCTGGAAAAGGAACACAGGATTTTTGCATTTACTGGAAAGCATCAGTCAAACTGGGTCTTACCAAGGATGATGGATGCAAGTCTGAGTCAGGTATTAGGCAAAACCTTCTCCTATGTCAGCACTTTCCACTGAAATTGGAAGACACTGGTCCAAGCACTGTTCTCAAAAAGAAGAACCACAGAAACACATACTCCTCCTCAGATGCTTCTGAACAATCTGGTCCAAAAGGGCTGAAACATTGTCCTGTTGAACCTGACAGGTGAAGGCATTAAGAGACTTCTTGGCATGGCAAACACAGTCTGCATAAACAAAAGCTGGGATAAAGTTACCGGAGGACGACTGGTCACAATCTGGATAGCTGAGTCCAGCTTCTGGCTGCCATGTGGGCAGGAAGCATTCCAAGGTGCTTGAAATGCTACAACAAACTTGAAGGTGCCTGGCCCATGAACCAAGGAACCAAGGCATTGGCAAAATTGACCAGAGCAAGAGCTATTGCAGCACTGTAACAGACAGGAGACCTTCCTTGGACCTGAAGGGCACACTGAAACCATACTGTCACCAAGTGCCAGTAGACCTGAACCTCAGGTACTACGCTTTCCTCTTATTCCTCTTTATTCTGTTGGCTCCAACTTCATTGCCTGTCACCAGATTTTAATTACATAATCCTAATTAATAACCAAAGCATTTTGGTTTAATTGTTTCAATGGCATCCTGAGTTTGGACTCAATATATATTGCAACTGAGGGCAGGTCAGATTTTACAGTCTGTCATGTATTGTTTATCACACTTTAGTCGGAAAGAAAACAAATGGGTATATGGGATGCAGTAAAAGACTAATTGAGAGATGAGGCAAGTATCACTAGCAGTGAAGTGTGAGATTGCCTCTGTGTTACTCTTGTTCATCTCTCTCCACCTAAGCCAGAAGTTGCATCATATATAATATAGGCGAGGTAGAAATTGTCTTCCTGGACAGAAAAGACTAGCAGGTGACAGGGGAGAATGAAGGTAATATTACTTTGGGTTTTCCTGGGGGGTTTGTTTGTTTGTCTTTCAAATATTTCCCTTGGTTCCCCAGTGAGAACTGAATGAGCAGATGCAGCCTTGTGAAGTGATGGATGCACTCACCATTAGACACAACACGCATTCACATTTTTGGCAGGGTGATGGGTGGTTTAACTTGCTTTGAAACTGAATGCAACAATAACAGCTGAAAAAGTTCCAAATCCGTCAGCAACCTAGGTAAACATCTTCAGATACCAGCAAAAGATCCTTAAGCAGTAGATGGCACTTGGTGCCCTCTGTGTTGCTCTGTGTACAAGCAGTGTCATGCAGAAAGGGGCTACCAATGGCTACTCCAAACATCAACTGGCATTTTTTTCTGCCCAAATAATTTTCTTTGACCTTCAAACTTTTACACAATCAAGAGCTCACGGGTAGTCCAATACCACTGGTGACAAAGGTCATGAAACTACTAAGGCAGAATAGGGTGCTTGTCTATTTACAACCAGAATGAATTTGTTTTCTGTTCTCCTGCATTCTGTTTATTCTGTAGGGTTTTTTCCCCTCTTTCTGTAATTTTTTTCTTTTTAACAAACATTTCAGCACTGCATATCATTCATTGGAAATCAGGAATGAATACAGCATGGTTTACTGGTACAGTGACCAAGTCTCTTTTTATCTTGTTCACATGTAATATCCCACATGCTCTTAAAAAGAAGATGTAACCCAAATAATCTACAACTGAGCTTGCCCTGGATAGGTAACTGAGAAAACACTGTCACCTGCCCCAGATATGGCCTGAAATCTTCTAAGAAAAGTTTGCAACATGAACAGTAAAGTTCTCTGCAGATTGTTTAGGGCTGGGACATAGGTCTTGAGGTAGCCCAGCAGTATATCAATAGATATCTCAGCATGTTGCTGCATAAGATCCAGTACTGTTATTAATCAAAGGTACCTAAGTGGTTGCAATTCAAACCACAAGATCATAAAAGGTGCAGAATTTTACGTGATGCATATTGTCTTGAATTCATTCACCATTAGAATGATTGCAAGATGACCTGCAAGTTCAGGTTCTCTAATCCACCCCCTACCCAAGCCAGAATCAACTATACCCTGCACTGGCATGTACTTCTGCTGCCACCCTAACCCAAAAATATATATTTTTATATATGGAGTATATTTATTGCAGAGTCCTCTCTGTCAGTAGCAACCTAAATCTGGGAGACATGGTAGCTTATAACACAGGAGAAGCCCTACTGAACACAATGGAAACTCAAGTAAAATGTCTGTGCTTACGTGCTCACCGTGGCAAGTCTGTTTAGTGCTTTTTCAGGACTTCCTGCAGGGTAAAGTACCTTTTGAGAATTATATTTCCTGTAGCTAAATCAAAAAGCATCAAATTCATCCCTTTGGCAAGTCTGTTGCAGTGACTGTAGTGTAAATGCCATAGATGTGCATGACCACGTGTTACACACCCGTACATCATACATTGATTAATCATGTAGACAAAGCCATTTACTCACCCCATTCAAACCCTTACTAAACATGACCCAGAGGTTAGAATGTATCCACAGGAAGTACTGATTGCCTGAACTTGAATATCAGTACCTTTTTTCTCAATGTATTTCCCTGAACTGCAATATACACCTATATATTTTCAATCAAGCAAATTACTTTTTTCAAGGTCAGTAGCATCAACTGGCACAAAATTGAATTTGACAATTCTTTATCTGCACAACCTTGAAAAGCCACATGTACTATCAAAACTACCTCAATCACAGTCCCTAAATTTCTGAAAGTACTTTAAGGCACCAAAACACAAATGTCTTCATCAGTAAAAAGAAACTTCAACAAGAGAGACATAATTAAAATCTAAATCCACAGTTTAAGGCGACGTCTCTTTTTGTGATCTTGCATTACAATGACATCAAAAGCCACCCTTAATTTAGGTCCAGTGGTCCATTTCAAGACCATGCCAGTCTCATCGGACAGCATAGTTCCTTAGTCTTTTAAATCCATGTATCTAATGAAGTCCATACAATTAAATCACAAAAGCATCGGATGCCTTATCTCGTAACAAGCCACATCTTGAACTTCTTAAACTCAGCTTGGTCTTTGATTGGGACAAAACTGACTCAGTCAAGGCTTGAGCTGAAGTATAGGTAGAAAAAGACTTCAGTACATTACAGTCATTCTGCATTTTTCCAATAAAAATGTGTAAACAGAAGATCTGTTGTATTTTGAAGGCTGGTTGTTACAGCTGAGCTCTGTATAGGTTTATAATGGCACCTCATCAACATCAATGGCATTACCTCTAATCTGAAAGAAAAAAAAGAGCCCCTATATTATAGAGTTTCTAAATTAGAGATGGACCCCAAATCAGACCAGAGATCCTCAGAATATCAGAACAAGAGCTGAACTCCGTGGCTAATCCAATGTGTTAAGCACAGTGAACAGAGGTGGTCCAAGACACAACACATGAAAGACATCTTAGCAAACAAATGTATTTACTCCTTCACCATTATAAGCATGTTATATTTTTTAAAAATAATTAAAAAAAAATATTGCTGGTTCTCTTGTTCAGCTAAATTACTCAGGATTGACATTGACAAATCAAATCTCCATTGCTATCTGCACTATAAATGGAATTTGGTTACTCCAACAAAAGTTTAACCACCTAAACAAATTACAGCACTGTGATAACATTCCAAGTGGTCTTTAAACTTTCCTCATCTAAATATTACACGTCAAGTATTGCTCACTTTGAACATGAGCTCTTTTCTCTTTTATTAGTCCATAGATCCAAAGTCTAAAGTCACTAAGAAAGGTTTGCTCTGTTTTTTTTTACTTCCAGTTTAAGTGGTCAATAGTCAAAGTCTCTGTTCATAAACTGTCATGTCTGTTTCTCTTACCCATGTAGTATGCTGGCAGTAGGGGAGATTAAATACAGCAAAATGTTCAGGTAAATGTATAGGCAGAATAACAGCCAAACTGTGAAAGCTGCTGAACAAATGAATCAGAAAGTTCTGTTCTTGGATCATGTCTCAGAATTGGATTTGAAAGTCCAGAGTTGATGCAGAAGTCAAGATCTGCATGGACACAGCAACAAAATTGTGTTGAGCTTCAAAATGTCAGCTTTGGTAGGCAGTTCTCATTTTCATCAGGAGTTAAATACCATGAAATCATCACTAGTTCCTGCAAGCTGGATCTAAGTTCATTTGTATCCATTGTGTATGTCTACTTCATGTTTGAGCAGCCTCCATTATATCATTAACCTTTAGAGGAGGAAACGTACTGATAATTTAATCTGTCCACAGATTTTCATCAGAGCCTCGCAGCCACTGCCATGCAGCCAGGCAGGATGTGTCCTAGATGGTCTCCAGAGTTAGCATGCAATATATGGCACTCAGTGCTTTTGAGATAGGAATGGCTTTACTTTGTTGGAGATTATACAGAGACAGCTTCGTTAATTTTTCATATATGATTCTTATCAGATGGAAAAGAAATGATTAATGCCAGATATTTGTTGTGTCAGAGGTCAGATGAACTAGTGTTTTGGGGACAAAACCTGATCCCAAATAGACCAATGGAAATACACAATATTACATAGTTTCCAGTCAAAATCAGTAGAATTATCTGTCAGTTATTATGCTCAGAGTCGGCAAGTCAAGATATAAATCTGATTCTTTTAGTTCCTGCAAAGTGACTGGTGCCATTTCATACCTGAATGTATTTAACATCTACAATTACCTTAAAAGTCTCTTTCATCTGGTTTTAAAACCATAGACAGTTACTGGGACACACCACTTGAGCTCTGCATGAAGAAAGGAGCATGCAAGACAGTCAACGGTAACATGGAAACAGCAAATTCAGTCAGATCCTTCAATTTATGCAGCAGCTGTACCAGCCAACAAAAGAAATGTGTAGCTGCTCTTGGGCGCCACAGAACAACTGTAAATATTCAAATGTGCAGTCACATTATTTGATCTAAACAGTTTAACTACACATCCATCCCTTTTATACAAATGCTTTAACACAGTAAGATAGACTGATCAAATCCTGGCACCAAACTTTACTACTGTCAGGGCAATTATTTAAGCTGAAGGGTTAGAGTTTGTTTCATGTTTATCACTCAATAGCCTATTGCATTTGAGTCGATTTCACAAGACCAATAAAAAAAGGCTTCTTATATGTTACCTAGAAGTGATTAAACTCCAGCTTTGTGAGGTAATGACCTTTAGCTCCACACTTCACAACTTGGACTAGTTGCACAATGTCAGCAAGAACCCCTTTTAATCAGCATTGAGGGATACCCCACAGTTGTATGTTCACTGGCAGGTATCTAAAATATGCCTGTGAATCTGGGTCTCAGTAATGGAGCTGGAAGAAACACTTCTTTCAATTTATTTTGCTCCCTTTTGGTGCATATTCTTCATCCAAGTGTCAAGTGAATTGCACAAACAACAAATGATTAAATTGCTTGTGTGATATTTGAAAGGAATGTTGATGTGACTAGGGATATTTTAGATAAGCAGAGAAAACCAATCTAAACAGAAGGCAAACTATTGAGCTTTCTATCACCTATAAAAAATAGCAAAAGAATATTTGGATTATCACATGCTTAAAAACCACATGCATGCAGAGATTTCTGTCAAAATTTAATATGTTTGAATAAATATTTTGAGCCAAAACATGCTTGGAGATTTCAAAAATGACTAGCTTGAAACAATTCATACGGCCCCTGCTAGTCTACAGAGAATCCTTCATTTGTCATCTGTTTTCGTCATAATTTAGTCTTGAAAAATTACCAACATTTTCATTAACTGAAAGCGTTTTTTCCCAATCTTACGGAAAAAAACTATGTAAGTAGATCTGCCTCTTTTTCAGAACTGGGACATAGGTGATGTTTCCACAGCTGACCTAGTCTATTTTATGTCATTGGTCATGTGCTTTGGTCACCAAGATCACAAACTACGGCATCACTCATTCAGAAACAACAAGAACATAGAGAATGTACACAGACAAGCCTGCACTACAGACCGTGAGCCCATGTGTCCTCCAGGGCTTCTGAATACCAGGTCTCACACCTACTTTCCAAACAAGTTGAAAAAAGGTCACCCACCACTAGCAATCCAGCAAGACTTTTGACTAAGAGCCCAACCTACCTGACTGAGAGATGACACGCTCACTGCTCAGAGTTGCGTAGGACTCCCAGAACAGTTTTTAACAGTGAACTAATCAATGGTCTTCATTCATCAGGAAGGAACGATATAGGTGAAAGGTGACAAAACACTACAACTTGGATTAATTTGCTCTTCAAAAGAGGTAAAAAGCCATGTACTGGATGTATCAGGGAGAAAGGGCGGAAAAGGAAAAGCAGTTACAGCTTTACACATACAGCTAGCTCAGGTAATTTGCTTTGTTCCTTCCTCCAGTGACTCTGCTATACTTCTACCCCACGTAAGTATAGAAGATGCATGTAGGAGCCAAAACCACAAATGGTGTCAGTCATTAGCTTTTTTGAGGGGTGAGGCAATATCCACTTACACTGAATGGGGACCTGCCCAACTACTTATTAGGATCTACTGCATACCTCATAACAGCGTTAAACCAATTGCTTTGCTTCCCACATGAAAGATGCACCACAGACTGAAGTCAAGTGACTTGCACATCTCTTTACACCAACTTATAAAATAACTTTATTACCAAGTTTGGAACCACCCCATTCCTTTCATCCTCCTCAAACTAACATTTTCTAAAAACTTAGAGTTTGCAATCAGGTCTACGACAATAATCAGTGTCAGCACAGGGACTTCTACTTTCATTCATGCCAACTGATACAGGCAGGTTTCACCACCCTAATCAAGAATTCTTAAGATCCTAAGTGAAAAGTGTTAATATTGGTTTAGTCTTCAAATATTATACAGGAGTCAAATTCCAGCACCAGTCAAACCAGGCCTGGATCAACAAAAGCTTCATAATGTTGGACAGTCCTGTCAGTGTTAAGTGAGTGCTGAAAGGACTTTGGTATTGAGCCTTGTATCTTGAATTATGAGGAGAAAAATTCTAAAGATCACATCCACAGCCTTTGGAAGTGAAACAAAGAAGCCCCACCTGCCAGCCCAGCCTGCCTACCTCACCTCACAGCTGAGTGTTCTCAGTCAGCATTTAAAACAGCAGCACTGTTACTCCTGTTTCATAGATGGAGGAAGACAAAAAAAAAAAGTCAATTACTTCAATCAACACAAGAAATCTGTGATGAAGCAGGCTTTGCCTACTTGCCAGTCCAGTAAACGCAATACCCTTTGCACACCTTCAAAAGAGAAGGTGCAGCATGGTAAGGTAACCAGCCCCCTGTACATCCCAACTGCACCGAGAGCCCCTGCCATAGTGGAGCATACTGCTTCACAGGCCACTTGAGCTGCAAAGGAAACCCATGCCTCAGCGGTCAGATGTGATTAAGGAGAGGCCCCTACACAAAGCAGTAGGGGAAAAATATCAGAATATGTTTGCTTGCTCAAAGTGCAATCTAAGAGGCACCTTTTCTCAGTGGAATGAGACTTGCTCAGTGTCCCATGCATACTCAGAGTAAATGAGAGCCTTATTAAAAACCCAAGTGTGCAGTTTTCACAGGGCTGGGGCTCGCTGTCACAGTATGCTGCTCTCTTCTAAAGCTGTTGCGCAAGAGTTGTATGTTTAACATTTCTAGCCAGCCAAAGTTGCTCTTTATATTTGATCAGGAATAATTTTTTTTACCTTTGAACCTGTTGCAATGCAGGTTCAAAGGTTACCTGGGTGCAGTGTTGCCTGTTTATTAAAGCCACACACAGATGATTCGGGGCTTAGTCCTGCCACAGGAGCTGGGGAAGCACCAACCCTTGAACACCCACTTGGAGTTGTAAAGCAGTGAAGGAAGCGAGCTGTACCACCCTGTCCACCCTCCTCCAGCGCTGAAGGAAGGTAAGCAAATCTCTCCTGATCAGAGCCTGTCTTTCCCAAGTCCTAGGCTTCCTGCTTCTGCAGAGAAGTACTGCAAGTGGGCTGACAGCCTTAATTTGCTGCAATGCCTAGATTCAATGCACTCTTCTCATGACACGGTGTGCTGTTAAAGGCAAGAGCTGTGTAACTGGCTGCATGTCATTAAAGCAGCAAGTCAGGGCTCACAGGTGGCATACAGAGAAATCACAGCTTGAGGAAGAGCAACCACCTGCACACTGCCTGTTGCTATAGGCTGGCTGGAACTGGAAACCTGACTACCATTCAGGCTGAAGCCATTTTCTTATCAGCTTGATAGTTATGTCTATTTAAAGATAAAGTGCATGGAGTACCAGTGCCAGGCTTCCATTCAGACTCACACTCAAAACAGAGTTCCAGAAACAGAATAATCATTTGGTTCCACAGCATCACTGGCACTGAAATCTTGTCAGTAAAACTTGTTAGATGCTACATCATTTATACAAGCTTATTGGCAACATTTACTACAACAGGACCTTAATCCCTAAGAACACAGAGGCTGGCTCTAATGCCTTTTTTAATGATTTAAAAGCACAGATCTTAAGAGTATGGCACACCAGACTGCTGCCATCACCTTGGTACAACTGCTTGGTGTAGCTATAGAGATGGAGCCTTCTCCAAGCTCTCGCTTGTGTACAGAACTGCAGCTGCAACAGAGGAGGATAGCAGAGACAAAGATTAACCAGAAATTAAGCTGCAAGTAAGAGAACTGGCAAAAAAGTGTGCTGCTTTTCCAAGTCCTAAGCCCATCATCCTGCTCATACTGCTTTCTCTGAGGAACCCACTTATGCTCTGAGATTATTTATGTCCCTGTGCAGTTACTCTGCTTTACAAAAGCCAGAAGATTGCCCTTGAAAAGTACAGCAGAGCAATAAAGAATTATCACTTTCGTAGCATGAAGAAAACAAACTGGAATTCAAAAACCCTTCAGATAAAGTGAGTCCACACTTCCCACAGACTCACAAAATTTAGATCCAAGTCTTGAAGTGACAAAAGAGAAAACTGTACACTGAGCTAAAGCTTCCCCTTCATTTATTTACATCGTCTGCTATTTGCTATAGGTAGATAAAATGTTTTGTCATCTTTGGATAGCAAATGCTCACGTTGTGCCATGACCTTAAGGTTTATTATAAAAGCTCATCTTATCCATCCTTTATGCAAACCTATTGGCAGTGACAATAGAGAAGAAACAACTTGAACTCTCTATAGATATGCTCTACCTACTGCTCATCTTATTTTGCTATGGGTATGAAAGATGTAAGTGTACATCTTATATATAAAAATATGCAAAGGTTGAGTTATTCATGGCTGTGATTTGCTTTATTTTTTGGCAGAGAAGTACTAGCAAAAAATGGATTTGAGCCTCCTTTAAAAATCTGGGGTTTATTCAGATTGTTTGAGGCAATGTAAAAGCCTAAAAACCTCAAAATTTGCATGTCACTTCTCATGCATACCAGGGAAAGTGTGTCGGCCATATTCTAATTTATGAGCATTAAACAGAACCAATCATTAAAGAGAAGCTAACCTCCAGAAGTTTTTTCTATTTGCATAATTAATCCAATTTATGTTGGAGCTGTGAGACCCATCCAGACAGTACAGTACAACCTTCCCTGCTTACGGTCTGCAGCATCACACCCTGGGCTTCTGACAGGCCAGGTAGGATGGGGTTGTGGGCATGTTCTCTTGCACCCACAGCCAAAGTCACTGTATCCAAGATACACAGCATTTCTACCCAACCGCTGATCAGAGACAGGGCAAATTCACTGCTTTTTCTCTTCCTCCTGGAAAAATAATACCCTGAGGCCAGATATCTGAAGGGGAAAAATCCTCCAAGGCACTCAGAGAAGGTGATAATTGAACTGGCTGAGCTGGGAGCCTAGCCTTCTTTCCCTTCTCTGTAAAGACATTGCCTTTCTCCAAGCAAAAGTGCACCCTGAGTGGTACTATTAAAGCTGAAGCTCACAGCTTCACTTAAATGCCACTGAAGCAGCTCCGGGTAGGCGAAGCGAAAGACAGAGGAGTTTCATGCAGAACAAGCTCTTTATTTTTCATCTTCATATAAAGCTTCCAGCAAAATCAGTGATTAAGCTTCACCTTCTCTAAAAGTGTATCTGCATTGCTAAATAATACCAAAGTTACAGTGTAAGTTAGCTTTACCTGAATAGCATAAGGTTTACAGCAGCAATAAAAACATAACTGCAATTAGTAAAGGCTTATGTGTTTTAGCAAGCCAAGGTCCAGGACAGGTTGCATTCTGAATGCAAGTACATGGCATGTTACTCCATCCCAGCTACAGTTACTCTGGGTAAGCAGATTATTCTGAAATCAAGCAGCATATAAAGACTTTTGGATGGACAAACTATTATGTGAGAAAATTCCAAGGTATGACGTTAAGGCACTACAGAAGAGAGGTAGGTGAAGCTACTGCCTTCCCATGCCTGCAAACCTGATGCAAAATTCCAGTTGTAGTAGACAAGCATCAGAGAGAAAGAGGGAAACCACAGCCGTTATAAACTTTTAAACAAAGAAATGCAACTGTAAAACCACAAAGAAAATCCTTGTCATCGCAGGAAACAAAACAGAAGTCTATACCATAGCAGAAATAACTAGGTAGCTTTTGGGGAAAAAAAAACCAAACAAAACAAGCCAACACAAAACACCAAAAACAAACTACCAAAACCAGTAGAAACTGTGATCCAGCTCACCAGCAAATATATTACAACAATATGCAAGAAATACTGTACTCAAAGCATTTTGTCAGTATTACAGGCTACAAAGAAAGCTCTGCTCAGCTTAATGTGCATGCAGCTATAAAGAAGAAATTACTATTGTTGAGAGTACAACTTTATACACAGAGAAAAATGTAGCAAACAGATTATAGAGAGTAAATTATAAACATTAAATTAAAAGGTCCAGGTATACTTTTTACCTAGCTCTTCAGAAACATGTAAAATTCAAGCTCTTTTCCTCAACAAACAAGCAAATAAAAAAATCCTCAACAACTTCCTCTGTAATACTTTCTAACCGCTTTGGCTCCCCTCATGCAAGTTCCTCCCTTTTACAAGCTCCCTTCCCAGCATGCTCCTCTGCTTGCTGATTTATTTAAAGAAGGGAGAGGGAACTAGTCATAGTATTACCTAACTGGTGTTGGTTTGCTGCTCTGCTGGTTGGGCTCCCTTTTATTTAAGGAAAAGAATCTCGCTTCCCACCCCACCTGCAAAATGGTAGGTGGTTTTGATTGCTGGTTCTCATCTCTGTTATTTGCTCTGAAGTATTTTCTGTATAAGTGAGGTTCTACTTTTGTTGGCTTTATTGCTAATGGGCTTGCTTGTGGTTATTCACATTGGTTTTACTATAACCTGTGTGTAAGTGCAGTGATTAGCTGTAGGGCTCAAGAGAACGAGTTTATCAGGAACCTACTAGGAAATCTCTGGTAGTGAGCTATCGGTTAGATGTTAACCTTAGGCTGAGTTAAGTTCAGCTATACATTTGTTCTTTGTTCTTCATAATGCATGTGCTGTAATAATATGCAGATATGTGATAAAAGACATTAGTATCTACAAGTTTTTAGTGCTGCTTTTTCTCCATGTGGCTATGCAAGGTGCTTAATGATGATATTCCAGCTTTTTTTAGGAGTTCTATGTGAATTTTTAAGTTGAGCTTTAGTTTTAGCTCTTTAAACTATGCTTGTTGTGTGGCTAGAGATAACTTCCTATTAATGTAGTGTTGATGGATGCATATTTTGCAAGAATGTGATCCTGTATAAGATAAATAGTAACCTAATAAGATAAACAGTAACAGAACCCATTATTCTAACTTTTTTTTAAAGTCTTCAAATCTTCAAAACATGTTCTAGCTTTCCGAGTAGGTAGTTTTCAAGGAGAAAACCTCATGTTAAAAAAATACCTGGAAGCTTGGCTTTTCAATTAATCTGACAAAATGACTTTTTGTACTAAGCAGTATCGTGGTATCACCGCCCTCCTGACAGAGGGACAGTAATATCAGGCATAGTACAATTCTTTATTTAAAAAAGACCTTTCTTTTTAAGTATACTGAAACCCTGAGCTCAAGAGGCTTCATCAGCAAGGCTCAGAAATAGCCTGCAACATGTAGTCTGAAACCACAGAGCACTATACTTCCTGAAAGTAAGTTACTGAGGCCTCGTTCTTTCCCACCCTCTAGCAGAGTGTTTCTCAGCCAAGATCAAAGGATACTTGAACTGTTTGGCTCTGACCCTCCTAAGAGGTACTCTGAAAACAAAGCCTAACTAAAGTGTGTTTTAGGCTTAATGCAAGTTACTGTAGATTTTGCTTTGTGGTTTTTACATGGCTCTGTTCAGCAGTCACTGCTGAGCTTTTGCACTTTAGCTTCTCTCTGGATGCTAAAAGTTAGATGTTCCTAAACCCTGCAGAACACAAGACTTCTTGCTTCAGCTGGAGGAAGATGGGATAAAATGCTTCCAAGGAGTGAGAACTGGCAGAGTGGCTCACATCTGCAGGACACCAGGCAAGAGCTGAACTGTGTAAGCAAACTGAAAGAGTGAGCTACTAGTGATTAACTAACTAATTAGTGGCCTCACTGTAGTTGGTTCTTCTCTACTGTTCCTGCATGGAAAGAGTACTGTACTAATGCTGATTAACCAGTTCTCATGATCACCCCAAAAGCATATGCAAACTTTTTCTTAGGCAAAGTTGAGACAATTAATGTAATTCTAGAAAACATTCTCACAGGCAGTACATGACCCTTACTTCTGGGACTGTGCAAGTATGAGAATTTGCTTTGCTACCGTGATGGAGATGACACTGACTTTTTTCTTCAGACTTACGTGCTTGGAGGCACAAAGCTCAGTCATTTTCCAGTGGAGAGAATAGAGGATAACTGTTTCATTCCTTGTAGCTGGTGAAGGAATTGCTATAGAGGTTGGGGGGTACAGTAGAAATGAGAACATGTACTCCTGAACTCCAGGCTGTAAATGGTAATCTCTTCTGATAAAAACTAAGCCTTTGCACTCTAGAGCCTATTGCATCTTATCCCTGACCACTGATCAAGCCCGACAACCTAAGTACACGTTAACTGTCTAGCATCTTATTGCACAACAGGACTAACAGGTGGTTTGAGACATCCTGTGTGTTATATCTTTCTGGTCACTGGGAGGTGAGCCCTTCAAAACTCAGGGGTTTCAAGCACTCCACCCCACTTGCTAAAGAAAGCAGCCAGTGCTCAGACTTGCCCTGCAGTGGAAGCTGGTGTCTGTCAAAAATGCCCTGGCTTTGTCTCATGCTGCACTGAGTTGAATTTTCACTCAGCTGATATAGATCAGATACAATGTATGCATAGAGTATTTGGATGTGTGGGTTAAGCTCTGGTTGTAGTCACTTGACAGCATAGATCTAGGGTAGAGCTGTTTTCTTCCAATGGATACATTACTCTGACTCCTGTCCTCTCTGCTGGCTCTTCTGCTTTGAGGGCAGCAGGATTAAGTGGCTTTTGGAAGACACCAGAGGTGATTAACTAGCAGAGACCCGAATTTGACAGGCAGTTACAGTAGAACTTTAGACACAGGAAATAACTGTCCTATTGCTGGGAACTGAGACAAATTTGCTGACAGTCTCTTGCCACATCTTGGATAACACACCCTACGTATTTTGATAAGAGTGGCTCAAGCCCATCTGAGGAAACATGGCTGGAAATTAAAAGCAAAACTCGGTCACTACTCTATTCATAAAGTAGGGGAACTGAAAATAGCCTTTCAGATATGAAAAGCATTTTTTGTATGTATTGCAAACAAGACCTAGGTATTTCTGCTTTTTTTTTTGACACAATGCTAACTTTTGTGGCTTTAAAGGATTTTAGGCTTTTGACTTGTGCTTGTATAGTCTCTCTGCTCCAAGCATCATTATCCTTCAGGGCCTGATGTTCAGTCTTCGTAGATGTCTTGGAACAAACAGCTTTGCATGTGAGTCAGTGAAGAGATGAGAATAACCTGACCGAAAGATTTTCAGTGACTTAGCTACTGCTGCATGGAGCTTTTGGGGTTAGTGGGTTCTCTGATCCTTACCCCAAAAAGGTCAGACCAGTTTCCTCTATTAATTTTTTGTCAAATAAGTCCACATAACAGACAGTAGCTATTTGTGGCAACTGTGCTGATCAGACTGGGCAGTGTCAATGCTAAGCAGTGTTAATAAGTTATAGCAGAGGATTTCATGCTATAGACATGATCTCCAGTTCTGTTTATTACCTCTAGCATAATACTCTAGAGGCAACCAATTCTTTCCACTTTCTAGAAAACGGTCTTAAAATTACTGTTAAGACGAGCACATGAGAGCACACTTCAGCCATTAAAACTGGCACAGCTATGCAGGCCTGTGGTCTCTTCAGTTGCCTGCATATAACTCTATTCTCTGGAATTCTCTCTAACTGTATTGCCAAAGTCTAGCCAACTTCTAACAAGCTAAGCTTCCAACATACAAACAGTGCAAGAGTGACTTGCTCTGTCACTTGGATCTAGTAGTGGACTCTGAGTTAACAGAGTAAAGTTTGTATATCTAACTCCTTTTCATGTTGGAGAGTGGAGATGCCTCTGCCAAGCTGCCTCGGTGCTCATGCTATAAAAAAAGTGACTTGTTCATGTTAACAAAAGAGGAAGTGGCTGACTCACACCATAAACCAGATATTGTTTAATTGCCTACAGAAAGCTGTTTGCTAACTGTTCTAGTAACGGGTTACAAGGCCAAATGTATGAATCGTGAAGAGCAGCTGATTGCCAAATTCACTTTATCAATAATCTTCAGTCTTCCACAGAGAGCACTGCTAGAACCTAAACTGTTACATGGCTTTGCCCTGAATGTGAACTTGATCAGCAGACTTGGGTTTAGGGGATTTTTTTTCCTCCAGTTGATAAGGCTCAAAGGAAGGGTAGCAGATGGGTGATACCCTGTGCTGCAGAAAGAGCAGGTTTGTGCTTCCTAGGTTTCATATGCCCAGTGACAGGAACTGTCAGTGCAGAGTGCAGTTCCTGCCTTTCTTGCTGTAGCACAATTTTTTTGGCCTCCCAATACATGAAACCAAGGTCAGGAGTTTGAAGGGCACATTGTAAATAAGGCTTAAAGTAGAAAAGAGGTCTACAGAGTCGGTACTTTTCTGATAGGTGACATGCTTTTGGCATTAGGATTGCTGATTAACACAGCCACCGGAAACTGAAAACTAAAAAAACCATAAACCAGATATAGGTAATCTAACTCTGATCAGTCTGGGCTCAGAGACCCAAACTCTGACTTAGGGGTCTGGCTGAATTAACTAACTGTTTGGAAAATGCCTTCAAGTTTCCTGGAACTATAGTTAAAGGGTAACTGGAGCCCATTGCTCCAGAATGCCTGGTATTCTTGTACAGGGGTTTAGTTAGTTGCTAGCTGACATACTAGCTACTGACCAGATTCCCTCGATTCTGTATGAAGCAATGTGAAAGGGTGTGATTACTCATCTTGCAAAGTGGGATGTGTCATGTTCTGCAGAGCTATTTAGATACTAGCAAGGACAAATTGGTGAGATCTGAGTTGATTCAGATACAGAGCAGTCACTTGTGCTAGATTAGTCTTGGCCATTCAACTTGAAACATACTGGAATATTTTAAAGTACTTGTTTTTCAGGGAGGAGGCTGAGGTAATTGTCTCTTTGTCTCTTCTAAGAAATCCAGCATTCTCAGTTTTGCTTCCCTGCCCTTGAAGGAAGAGGCTCTGGAGGATGCAAGTAGCAGAACCGCTTCTGTATTTCCCAGCTAGACTTCCAATGCATGCACTGACTGCCAGGTCACCACTTCCTAGTGGAAAGTAACTTTCAGTTTTGACTTGTGCTGTATCTCATGCTGAGAGATTTCATTATCTGAAATGCTTGTCCAGCATACACCCTGCTTTCCAGTAAGAGCAGCTGATCATGAAGATACTACCTGTCCTGCAGACTTAAGTTTGTTACATGTACATATATTTCAACAATACCTCCACTATTTTAGCAATGCCCCCTCCAAATGGGCACCTGTAATATTGAGGAGTTTTCTTGCTTCCACTACTCACATCACTGAACTGTAGGCATTTTTTGACTACACATAATTTCCCAAATTAAATACTGGTTTTCTGCAGGCAGATTTTTACTCTTGAATAGAAAGAATTGACATCTATTCCTTATCTGACTTCATCAGGCTTCAGCTTTTCGTGGAGGTGGATTCAGCATGGATTAAGATTTACGGAGACAGGTGACTTGAGATATCTTAAGAGGCTCAAAGCATTGCATAAGCATGCTTCATTATTGTACCAGGACTCTTTAGGAGCAAACTTCTGAAATGATTTGTAGCAGTTTAACAAACTACTTAAGTAACCATGGCCCATAGGTAGTGAGTGCTCCTAACTCATGTCTACTAACCCTCCTGTTTGTTTCAGGTTCAACTCTGGCTCCACTGATCCAGCACAATGATCTGGATACTTCAAGTCTTATTCTCACCGCTCCCAACACCAGCATTGATTAGTTTTATTGTATTTGGAGCTGGCGTCTTCCTGTGGGTGATAAGCAGGCCAAAACCTGTTTTCCCTCCTGTTGACTTGAACAAGCAGTCAGTAGGAATTGAGGTAATACTTACTCTGCTTGTGGGCAAGGACTATTTTTGAGCTTAATCTGAATACTGATCCATTCTAAATCTGAGTATCAGTGAAAACTCTCCTGTCTGATATACACAGCCTTCTCTCCCAGGTGTACAACTCAACAGTATGGTGGGGAGAAGGGAAGTCTTAAGACATTAAGAGTACGAAACAGTGCCTCTTGCCTGCAGTGTTAGGTGAGCTTTCTACCAGATGCTCTTGGCTCTCACTGACTTTTTTCTGTACTTAAAATGCTTTGCATCAGCTTTGATGCTGGTGCTAGACTAAGATGCTAGACTTCATGTAACTAGGCAATTGGTAGCACTCAATCTTAGACAAGGTCTATCTATATCCTGTAACTGAATATTAACCTAGGCCATCTAGAAAATTTCTCTGCATATGACTGATGACTGAGCAGGTAAAAATTGGAAGGAAAATGAGACTTTTCTAACAATGCAATGCTATTGAAGTGTTTAAAAGGGGATTGCTGGGAGAATGGTTGAGGAACAAATGACATTACACCTGTTCTGCACTGTTTCATAACACTGCTCTGTTCCTAGGGAGGAGCCAGAAGAGCTGCACTCTTGACAGAAAATAACCTGCTTTCTTATTACTTTGAAGATGGTAAAACCTTGTACGACATTTTCCAGCGAGGACTGCATGCTTCTGGTAAGCTTTGCATCTGCTAGTTAGTACTTGCCTATCACAAGTAAATGAAGTTATTCCATGCTCTTTTGCCTTGTCTCTTGTCTGTAGTAATAATTCAGACTAGTAAAAGCTTTACTAGCCTTCTGTGGGATGGAGTGACAAGTGACCATATTTCTTCCCTCCCTGATTCAGAAGTAGTTTTAGTTGGCAAACTGGGCAGGAACAAACATCAGAAGCTTAAGATGGTAGAGTTCAGTGAAGAGTCAGCAGATACTAAGCATCAAAGGGAGGTGGTGGGAGGAAACACTTGCTTTGTCTTATGGTTTTAGTGTAAAATTACTGCCTGGTTACAGCAGGTATGAATTTGTGCCCATGTGACTTCAGGGGTCCCATGCATGGAAATACATGATAGCTTGCAAGCTATTTTGATTTCACATGGGTTGTGAAATGAGAAAATATCACCAGATCTTGGAAGTACTGCTTGTAAGGATTAAGCCAACAGTCTTACAATCTCGTTTTGGGCAGAGTGCTCAACTATGGACACTGTACACTTCCATGCTCCGTGCAGTTAGCTGGGTGTCTGAAAATATTTCCCACTTACAAGTATTGCATTGAAGTGCTAGGCAGCTTTGGTACTGAGCTTTACAGCTGCTTTTCTGAACTCTTCCATTAGGAAATGGCAACTGTTTGGGCTACAGAAAACCCAACCAACCTTATCAGTGGCTGACATATAAACAGGTGAGTATTGTACATGACAGATGATTTTAATTTGGGATACTGTCTTGTAACACTAAAGTGAGGGAAAACTATCTTACAGGTTTTGGACAGAGCTCAATACCTGGGATCAGGGCTCCTGCAAAAAGGATGTAAACCATCACCAAACCAGTTTATTGGAATTTTTGCTCAGAATAGGCCAGAGGTAAGCAACAAATTGAATATTCTTTCACAGAATATTCTCACACTTTGGGAAGAGAGGAGGATGTGTATTTAAATAGCTTGAGGCCAGATGAGGAACAATCACAACTGGCTTTTCCCTTCCCTGTTCTCTTATTAGTGACTGAGCACATACAATGCCAGGCAGATAATACAATGATCTTGAACCCTCACTACTCTAAGAATATCATGGTCACACTCCTTACACAACCCCCACTACTAATGTGTGCATAGGCTGTAGTCAAGCTGTATGAAACCTGTAGGTAATCCTGTCTCGTGAGCTGTAGTTTTCCTTGGCTATACTGTTTTCTCTCTTCAGTGGATCATTTCAGAGTATGCCTGCTACACTTACTCAATGGTTGCTGTTCCACTCTATGACACTCTGGGGCCAGAGGCCATCATATATATTGTTAACAAAGGTAAATATTGACTTCCACTATTTCATAATGATTTCTCTAAGAAGCTTTGTTTTGAGAAGGCTGAAGTTCAAGGGAATTTGATGCAAAAAAAACAGAGTAGATTTAACCTTACTGCTCTTATACTTTTATAGACACTTAATTTCTGTAAATGAAGCTGCTTTGCAGGGGATGTGGTTCAAAGCCTGTAAGAAGCCAGTGGGCTTCTCATGTTCCCTAGTGTCTTGGGTGCAAGTCCACTGAAGACCTGTTAGATCCTGTGGACCATCCTGCAGTCAGAATGCTCAACTATTTGCTATTTGAAGTTTTGCAATCTCAAACTCCCACACTGCCAATCAGACAATGCAGACAGGCTTGCATGCAGATTAAGACTAGATGTGTGTCTCTGATTTAAAATTGTAGAATGTAAAGAGTGGAGGAGGGAGGTGTAAAGGTATTCTGAAATCTGTATAATCTATCTGGTTAGGGCCTGTTGTTCCACAGAAGCAACAACTAGCATGACATCATGGAAGAAATTGGTGAGAAAGCTTGAATAAAACATCAAAATTTCTTCCCCCAGTCTTAGGGCAGATACAGGGTGGAAAAATATCCACTGCTGTCACATAAATAGGATGTGTCAAGCAAAATCACTTCAGCAGTTATGCTGTTGAACCTTGTGAACATGTCTGGCCTCAGGACTACACAGCTGTGACTTAGTAGGCTAACAGGGAACCTACATGTTCAGGCAAATCCAATTCCTCTGCCAAGCTAATGGGAAATGCTTTTGTAATGGCATAAAACTCTTGCACATGCAGGAAAGCTCAAGCATTAACTCAAGAATTCTAGCTACCTCTTTCAAACACGTCTAAATTTTCCTAGATTTAAGAAAGATGGCTAAACCTAAACAATCAGTGATGACAATTCTGAGCTTTTATGGCAATACCAAAACTTTAAATGCCTATCTTGACTGTGACTGAAGATACTTGTCTCCAGTTCCTCAGCATTTGCCCTCACTTTGTATAGCTAGAACCTCAAGTTTGTCCAATCAGTTGGCCGTGGTAGGAGGAACTTTCGTAGTCCTGTAAGTCAGCCACTGAATCCCCAGGAACAAATACAAATGGCTTTAGAAAAAAACAATGCTATGTTCTATGTATGTGCTACTGAGCTGTCACTCAGTAGCCTCATGTCTTCTAAACAGACTTCTGAAATGTGGTTTCTTTTCCATAGCTGACATAAGCATAGTGATCTGTGACAAGCCAGAGAAGGCAAATATCTTGCTTGAGAACTGTGAGCAGGAAAAGACCCCATGTCTGAAAACTATCATTCTCATGGATCTCTTTGATAAAGAGCTCAAGGACAGAGGAGCTAAAGTGGGAGTTGAAATTCTGGCATTGCAGGAGGTTGAGGTAGGTGACTAAAGGCTTCTTCTTGATCTTGCAGAGGAATACCTTGCCAGCTAGACATCTGGACATTCTCTGGCAATAATGACACTTTAATGTAAGCATTATCTAGTTGTCACACCTGTACCTGAGATCTTGATAAGTGGTCATTTTTAAATTTGATATATTTCGTCCAATGGACTTGCAGAGTTCAAACCATTGACTGAAGTTGTGTCCATGTTTGTGGACAGTCCAGTATGCACGAAACTGAAGACTTCCTTATCTTAATTCATAGTCCAGTTTTAACAGGATTTATCAGGCTTCTAAGCTGGCAATTGAATCTAATTGTAACTGTAAGTGAAAATTACTGGCTGCTTTGACATCCTAATACTAGGCTTAATCTTCCAGATATGATGCATAAATGTGAAGTATAAGAGATGTGGTCTATATCAAAAAAAATGAAATATCTACACTCAGTACTTCCAAATTCCTGAAGTAGTTCTGATCATTTTCTACACACTCAAATTCAGGCTTTCCACAAACCCAGGAGTTAGCTTCTTTAAGTTGTGTGTACTAAATTCAGGAAGACCAATATCTCTCTCTGAATCAGGCAGAGTATTAAGAGTCAAAGTAAAAACAACTGTTGCATGTGCAATGCAATTACCTATTCATCTCTGTTGCGTGTCTTTCTGTTGCAATTGTTAAACTTCATTTGCTCTCTTAACACAGGAGCTGGGAAGAAACAATATCAGAGAACCAGTTGTAAGTATCTCTGTGAAACAGTTACAAACTTGCAAAACTAGTCTCTGAAAAGACCTTTTGCCATGCTGCTAGTAGACAAGTCTGGCAGGATCATTTTTTTGTATCATCTTGCTCTTTACAAATAGAATTCCTGATTCACCCCTCTTTAGGAAGTGTATGTAAATACTGATAATCAACATAATCCTTATGCTGTTGACTGTATGTGGCTTTTTCCCTCTAGCCTCCTAAGCCTGAAGATCTCTGCATTGTGTGTTTTACCAGTGGAACCACAGGTAAGAAAATACATAGTGATGCTTCTCCACTCTCTCTGTGCTGAAAAGAATAGCTTTCTGGCACAATAAAAATAAAAAGGAAATGTTAACAGCATAGAAGTAAAATAGTAAATTAGAACAGTGCCAAGCCACTACTGCAGTTTTACTTGGGACACTGTCCCTACAAGTCAAGTGCACAAAGACAAAGCTTCTTAAGGATGGAGGGAAGAATAGCCATGTTCATGTTGTCTTACCCTATGAAAAATATAGGGTCTTAATGTTAGAAGTGGCTGTTTAACTGTGTGTGTATTCTGATCCACATGGGCTACAAAAACATCTTGTTTCAGCATTCTCTATGCTACTCATAATTACTCTGCTGTTTCAGTAGACACTTCCTTCATAGAATATCCATAGCTGAAAGTGCTCAAGATGAGGCATATTTGTGCTCTCTTAAGATAATGCATGCTATGACTGAGCCTAATACCAAGATAGTTCTGAGCCAAACAAGACATGGGAAACTGACAGCAGAAGCAGTCAGAGCCACAGCTGACTTTGCTCCATTTCTCCAAAGGTAACCCTAAAGGAGCCATGCTGACACATCAAAATGTTGTTGCAAATGCTGCTGCCTTCCTTAGGTGCACAGAGGTAAGCTACTGCTATTGGTGGTCTCTAGGCTATGTCACTGAGTCATGCAACTAGCTTTAATGTGGGCATTTTCTACAAGCCATTCACTTCCAGCAAACTCATGCTTTCCTAAGTGCCATATTTCAATGGGACAATAGTATTGCAGGGAACTTGGTTTAACCTTGAACAAGAACTTCTACTCAGAAGTTATTCCAGAATGAGTCAGTCCTAAATGCCAAAAGTACTAAACTACCCTATTTCATGTTGCCAAAACACAAAACTGATCTTGTTCCAGTACGGCTGAGTTAGAGCTGCAAATTTTGAAGAAGTGGTGGATGAGTCTGAATTGCTTCAATCATTTGAAGTGTCTATTTCCAAGTACTCAAATTGATCCAAACCTTATTCACTTAAGAGTAACTCAAGCAGGCATAGAGAGTGCTAACTCACTTCTATTTCTTTCCCCTCTAGAACACAGTTGAGTGCACAAGTTCAGATATCACCATGTCCTATCTTCCCTTGGCTCACATGTTTGAAAGAGTTGTACAGGTATGTAGACTGTGTGCATGCTACTAAGCTTCTGTAGATCTTGGCTGTATGAACTAGTTCAGATAGTAACACTTCCAACAAGTGACATATACCTAAATGGTTAAGACTACCTACCTGAAATAAAGCCTCTGAACTGACTAAATGATATTTAGTTACTTCAATAGCTACTATCTTCATCAAAAGAAGCTTTGTCCTTCAGTCCAGGCTCACTGAGCTGTGATTTACTAAGAAATCAGCAAGGGAAACCAACAGCATCAAGCCCTTAGTCAAACACAGTGAAGGTTAATACATGAAGATGAAGCAGTTTAAAGACCAGTGGATTTAGTACTTGGAGGTAAACAGTGGTATGTTCTTCACTGTTTATCCTGCTGGGCTGTGTCATCCTGCCTATCTGTTTCCTAAGATGAAGTTCTAGTCTTCCAATTAATACACTTCCTCCAGCATGTTGTATAAGCAACACTTCCTACATGGAACATTAGTGACTTTGTGGCTGGATCTAACTCTTCTACACGTAATGGTCTTGGAACAGTCTCTTAACCTCAGTTCCCAACCCATTATCTAAAACAGTGTGTCTTGTCCTGTTCCTTGTCAAGCTGTTAAATTCTTCTGTTGCCTTGGATTTAAATTTCTAGGTATCTCAAAAGATATTAAAATAGAACAGCTATTACAAATGTAGTGAAGCTCATATTAATTGTATTCAGCCACAACATGGAACTTTGTTTTGTGGTCCTTGTGGACTACAAATCAAAGTTGCATGCTAGAACTTAATCTATGCAGCTGATCTTATAGAAATCAAGTTATAATAAAAGGTATGATAGCTTTCTGTATTTCCTCAAAACCTATTCACACAAGAACTTCCCTACTGCTGGGCACTGGAAATCATGCTGCTTTCCATAGACAAATAATTAAGATAGGAATTATCCTTGACAAATAACAAAGCTAGGAATTATCCTTGACTAAGCTCAATCTGGTCAACTTTTAGGCTGTGGTCTACAGCTGTGGAGCAAAAGTAGGCTTCTTCCAAGGAGACATCAAGTTGCTAACAGATGACATGAAAACCTTGAAGCCAACGATATTTCCAGTTGTTCCAAGATTGCTCAACAGAATATATGACAAGGTATGTGAGCAACTTTAGATAATCATCTTCATGTTCATATATCTAAGCAAGCATACAAGTTTAAATCAATATCAAATGCATCATAACAGCCCCACTAGTTAATTGCTCTTCACCAGGAAGAATTCTTTAAAATCCTTTTTGAGGAGATGGAAAGAGCCCTGCGACCTGGAGTATTCAGTATGTCCAGTCATGACTAGACTAAGTCTGTTGCTGTTCAGAGACAAAAAGTTTGTTTACTTATGGAATGCAAATCAAGCAACTGCAAAGCTAGAAGGATCCCTATCCCTTAAAGCTACAGCTGAAGTATGCCAGCAGTAGCAGAGATTAGTATTGCCCCTTGGTTCATCTCCTAGACCATGGTGGTAGAGAAGACAGACTCGCTTGAACATCAAAGATACAGTGCCTCCTAACAAAGTAAGAACTAGAGGAACATATGTGAGTTAAACCCACGAGTCATCGATACTTTTCCTTGCAGATACAAAGTGGTGCAAAGAGCCCAGTGAAACGTTGCCTGTTGAACTTTGCTGTGTTTATGAAAATGGCTGAAATAAAGCAGGGCATAATTCGAAATGACAGCATTTGGGATCAGCTAATCTTCAAAAAAGTTCAGGTAAGTTATTCCAAGTGTAAGCAAGCTGACCAATGTCATACCGGAGGATCTGATGGCTTCTGTTTCACTTGTAGGAAAACATGGGTGGAAGAGTGCGTATAATGGTAACAGGCGCAGCCCCTATATCTCCCTCTGTCCTGACATTTCTTAGAGCAGCATTGGGCTGTCAGGTAAGCTGACTTTTTTCTTAAAGTAAGACCTGTTTGATTATGCCCAAATAAATGACCAATGATACAGCTGTAGTCCAGCCCAGCTTGTTCTTTGGGAGATTGCTCAGACTCTTTTGGTATCTATTTACAGGCTGATTGATCTGAGTTAACTGTAATGGCAACAAAATTCTGCAGGACTGGCTTCAAACTGCACTACTGATAAAACATCCAGTAGGATGTGAGAAAAAAAACATTGCAGCAGAAATAAGAACATGCATGACAAAGTCAGGCAGCTGTCTCTAAGCTATGTGGCTTATCCAGACAGTCAGTGAGCTCCTAATGTAGTACATCTGACAACAGAGTTCAAAGAATGAGGTGACCAAAGTAAGGTTTGGATAGGTGACCTTGAAGAATATCTAGTCACACCAATAAGACCAAGAAGTCTTAAAGGCTAATATTGTCTTGGCTTCCTTCCTAAGAGTGAGATTTGAGCATGGGCATAATTGAAACTGAGCTCTTTCATACCAAGAACTTGATATTCAAAGAACATTCACTCTTTTTCATGCAGATCTTTGAAGCTTATGGCCAGACTGAATGCTCAGCTGGGTGCACTTTCTCAATGCCTGGAGACTGGACAACAGGTATGGCAGCAGAGACTTGGAAACTCTTCCACAGCTGTCAAAAGTGGCACTCAAGCTTAGGTGTTCTATACGGCTTGTAGTTCAATGAAAATTAATTCAATGAAAATGTAGTTCATTAAATCCTGGCTACTTAACCCCAAAGCAATTCTTGGTAGAAAATAGTCATCTGTATGCTTAATAGATACCCAAATTCTTGACTCAAATAGGTGACAACCTCTTGTGTAAGGTGACAAAGGTCAGTCTAGACTCTGTCCCAGTGTACAGGAAAGGAGTGTCCGTACGAAGCTGAGCAAACTGGACAAGAACTTCCCAAATGGCTTTAAGAAAGTAGCTTTAGCTCCCAAATGATGTGTTTAACTCAAAGAATTATTACTAAAATATCAGACATGATACTTGACAATTTTCATGAAGGACTATCTGACCTTGAAGATCTAGCTTTCATCTTAGCAAGGATGTTGTTAATATTAGGTATTCTAAATTCAAGCTCAAGTCACCATCTTTGAGAACACAACTGCAGAGCACAATTAGGATGAAATGCAAATGAACACCAGGGTCTAAGGGAATTCTGTGGAGGCAAGTGTGGTACATAGTTGGTATTGTTGATTACACCAATAAACGGCTGTAAGCATTGAGACTTAACTGCTACTTATTCTGCATTAACTGTCTGAAAATAGCATTACAGTAACTTTATTGAACATTTGGTGTCAGACTCTTTTAAACAGTACTGGTTCTTGATAAAGCAGTGAACAAAAAGTCATTAAGTATCTATTATCATGGAAGTCTTCATATGTAGGGGGCACCTGGCTTCTTCCATCTCACTTCAAGACCTAGACTTTCTAGCTTTAGGTCAAATACAGCCAACTGCTAGAAGAATCTCCAAAACATAACTGTCCTTGTTCGCTGGGTTTTTTCCTCTTAGGCCATGTTGGAGCTCCTTTGGCTTGTAATATCATAAAACTAGATGATGTGGAAGAAATGAACTACTTCTCTTCTAATAATGAAGGCGAGGTAGGTACCATCTCCTGTCTCTATCAGGCAACACTGAAACATAAGACTTGGTGACTAACAATGTTCTATGCTTGCTATAGGTCTGCATTAAAGGACCAAATGTATTCAAGGGTTATCTGAAGGACCCTGAGAAGACAGCAGAAGCAATTGATAAAGATGGCTGGCTCCACACTGGAGACATAGGGAAATGGTTGCCAGTGAGTAATTGCTTAATACAAACCATCCCTTGGATGTGAATTCCTGGGTAGCTTACAGTAATCTGAAAAGCTGGAGAAGTCAATTCTAGGATAAAAGTCTTACATGATATTTTGTTATCATTCACCAAGTAACTCCAGGCAAAGCTCCAAAGACCAATTAGGTTACAAGATCTCCAATAACACCTGCTAGGCCAGTGGTTAAGACTTGTTACTTCCACAATGAAGAACAACAAGGTGTCTTGGCTTCTGTCAGAGGAGAATAAAGAGCTGTCTAACCATGTCTTAACTGGAGAAATTAGACAAAGTGCTCCTTCTCTCTGTAGAGAGCAAAGAACAGTTCCAGACTTGTATGTGCTTTTAATACAACAAAGCCAAACCCAGTATCTTCTTACAGAAGCAAGACAGTTGAAACTAATGATCTCTATCTTTAACTTCTAGAATGGAACACTGAAGATCATCGATAGGAAGAAGAATATATTTAAACTTGCACAAGGAGAATACATTGCTCCAGAGAAGATAGAAAATGTCTATATCAGGAGTGCTCCTATAGCCCAGGTCTTTGTACATGGGGAAAGTCTGAGGGTAAGTGATGTTGGGTGTGAGCATCCTGCAAGATTCCTCCCACAATGAGTTTTGGAAGTTCAGGGCACAAACATATGCACATACAAGAGTCCTTCAACAAGACCTGTCCGCAAGAGTGCCAAGCTTATAGGCATATCCTTTCAGACTGATAGCTTTCCCAATTGACAGCAATGAAAAAGAGATCTCGGCATCAAGTTGCAAGCTGGGTAAAGGCTAATTACATACTTGTATGGGATTAGTATGTCAGATCAGGTCTGTGCAGTTTCTCCACTCCTCTGCCAGAGGTCTTCTACGCTAGCAGAGGCCCGCTTCAATCTGTAAACCAGCCAAAAGTAATTGCTGGAGCATTCAGCACACATAACATACTGCATTAGTACTTAAATTACTGCTGTCAGAACTCCAATAAGCGACTTGAAAGTCCTTGTAGCTACCTTCCAAACTCTGGAAATGGATGGGGATGTAGATATGGTTTGTTATAGAGACACTGTCCACAATCAAGTTCACGTAGACAGTCAAAGTAATTTCAGATGCCTTCTCTTGGTTCTCAACATGACTATTTCCACTTGTTTTCAGTCTTTTCTAATAGGCATAGTGGTTCCTGATCCTGAGACACTTCCAGAATTTGCAGCAAAACTGGGAATAAAAGGTTCCTATGAAGATGTCTGCAGAAACTCAGTGAGTGGCTTTACATTTTTAGTGGGCTATAGGTAGAATTTAATTCTGAAGTCCAATCTTGCATTGCTTTGACTTCATTTTACCCACCTTTTTTGTAAATTAAACTGACTTAATGCTGGGTGAGTCATGCAAGCAGCCTTACAGTAAAAACTGGAAATAAGTATAGATGCCCCTTCATGTTTCAAGGGCTATTACTGCTTCTTTTCCAATGAGAAGGTACACATGACCTTGTAATGGCCTTAGTATGAGAAATCTTAAATGCTGAAATATGTGCATGTATTCTTGCCAGCCCAGTTTTCACTGACTAGGCAATGGGTATGGTCTTGAGTTGCAATCATAAAATGGCAGCTTTACCCACTTTGTTCCTGATGTTTCTTCTAGGCAGTGAAGAAAGCTATTTTAGAAGATATGGTCAGATTGGGAAAAGAGGCTGGCCTTAAATCCTTTGAACAAGTGAGTACTTCCAAATCCTCCTTGTCATAAGCACCTGTATTGCTAATGCAATGGCTGGGAAGTCTTCATTCCTGTTACTGACTGAGCCAGGATGGGACCTAAGACAGCTGCCCTGGACAGCTGATTGAAGTAGGCAGTGAAACACTGACTGACTCTCTGTCTCTTGACCAAGAGACAGGTGGCTGTACAGGGTAACAGTAGCAATTGCCATGAGATGGAGTGGAGGTTTACCATAGGCTGCAAGGCTGGAATTACAGTACAGCTCCATCTGCTTGCTGTGTCAGACAAAAGGAATTTAACTTGCATCAAAGAACAGTTTAGTTACTGGAGCTCCTGAGACTGAGTTCTTGCACTGAGCTCAAGGAAACTGGGAAAAGAACTATTGTCCTCTAAGCAATTATGTAAGTGTCATGTGCTAAATTATTTTCTTTTAATAGGTTAAAGACCTGTACATCCACACAGAGATGTTCTCTGTAGAAAATGGACTCTTGACACCAACACTGAAGGCAAAGCGAGCAGAGCTTGTTAAACTCTTCCAGAAGCAGATTGAGGCCCTCTATTCAAGTATACAGGAATAAGTGGCTAATTTAAATTAAACAGCATGGAGTATCCAAACAAATCTGTGACACTACATGACCTATGGAGAACACACGAGTGAAGGGGAGCAAGAACTTATATATATTATTCCTGGTATCCTGGGAAAAATTACTTTTGGATGAAGATGGCTATAGTATAACTGACAACTGGCACTGTTCACATCTTGCAGGACTAAGCATCAGCTGTCTAGGCAGAGCCACAACTTTCATCTTCCTTGGACTACGAATGAAGCACAAAAACACTCAGGAGCCTCAGCCTTTACTTCTTGCAGTCAAAAGCAACTCCTGTTTTCCAGTTCCAACTATGAACTCCATTGTAACCTTCTGTGGATTGACCTGCAATCAGACTTAACTCTTTCATGGAGTTACGTGGTTTGGGTGTGTGTGTGTGTGAGTTCAAAAACCAAGTGCAGGAAAATAACACTTCAGTTGCTACTCTGGATGCTGTAACCTGTCTTGACTCAAGCTGTCACAATATGAATTGGAGCTTAACATGTTTTCAATAAATACAGCAGTGAATTTCCTGTTCCTTGCCCTGCACCACAAAGTACAGGTTGTTTTTAATGAAAATGAGTAGTCTGGCATCAACTTGTTTACAAAGCGTATGTGTCTAAAGAAAAATTTTATAGTCTAGTATACTCTAGGCACTGGATCAGTTTTTTGCACGTTTTCAAGTGCAATGGCAGTTATAAAGCCTCTACATTTATGAATTTGAGCCTGATAAGTGGAAAAACTTTAGCTATCCTTCCTAAGGATCTAGGATGCAATAAATTGTAACTGCACAATCAAACCAAATCCTGTGTGAGTGATTTGTTTCTCTGCTGCAACCAGACTGTCAGCTGCAGGTTTACTCCTGCCTGGTTATGGATAGCTGCAGGTAGAGCCCAACCTCTGCAGAAAGCCAACTTGTTTTTTATACTTGCAAACACAGTGAGTATAGTTGGGGACTTAGCTAAGGAATATTGTTAATTATCACCCACTAATCTTTTGTCAATATCAGAAACTTGGTGCTGAAACCCTTGAAAGCATATTCAACATGATGAGGCCTCCCCTCAGCCTCCTCTTCTCTAGACTAAACAACCCCAGTTCCCTCAGCTGCTCCTCATCAGACTCATGTTCCAGACCCTTCACCAGCTGTGTTGTCCTTCTCTGGACATGCTCCAACAGCTCAATGTCCTTGTAATGAGGGGCCCAAATCTGAACACGGTATTTGAGGTACAGCCTCACCAGGGCTGAGTATGGGTGGAATCACTTCCCTGGTCCTGCTGGCCACATTATTGCTGATGCAAGCCAGGATGCTGTTGGCCTTCTTGGCCACCTGGGCACATTATTGGCTCATATTCAGCCAGCTGTTGACCAACACCCTCAGGTCCTCTTTTGCTGGGCAGCTTTCCAGCCACTCTTCCCTAAACCTGTAGCATTGCACAGGGTTGTTGTGACTCAAGTGCAGGACTCAGCACTTGGCCTTGTTGAACCTCATATGATTGGCCTTGGCCCATTGAATCAGCCTGTCCAGATCCCTCTGTAAAGTCTTCCTACCCTCATGCAGATCAACACTCCCACCCAACTTGGTGTCATCTGCAAACTTAATGAGAGTGCACTCTATGCCCTTGCCCAGATCACTGATAAAGTCTCTTTGGATTGGAAGCCAAATCATGGGCAGATGAGTAGAAAGCAAAATTTTCATTGACTTGGGGGTCGAACGGGCTGCCTATGTCCACTTAGCATGGCCAGTATTGTTTGCATTTATGATCGATTCTGTTTCTGTTTTGGTGTAAAAACTGCCTGAAGTAGGTAGCTATTTCTTGTTAGCCTATTTAATTGTTTTCCTTTAAACAGGAAGGCAGGGTTCCACTTCAGTATGCAGTTACCCTTACTTTCCATCATATTGAGCTAGGCTAGCATGGCATTGCAAGTCTAGACTTGCTGTAGGATGACGGAAAGGATGAAAAGCTCAAAACTTTAAACAAAATGAGCAATTCTTCCCTCAGGGAAAAGCAAGAGATAAGTTTAATAGAGCTAGTTGCTGTGTGAAAAAAGACAGTTGCTTTTTGCTTCCTCCAGACCTGGCTTCTCTAGGGATTTGAACCTAAAAGAAAATGAACTGAATTCCCTGATGAATCACAGCAGAACACAGAACAGCTATGTCAAATTTATACCTGCTCCTTTCCTTAATAAACAAAAGTCTTCCTTGAGCAAAAAGCAGGGAGTAGGGAAGGAAGAAGGAAAAAAAAGGTAGAATGGGATTGTAGAAAAGAAGGAAAAGAAAATCTACTAGTATTAAGAATCAGAGTTCCTTAGAAGTGATTTGTCTTTAAGCTTCATGCTCTGATACAGCTGTTTTCAAACAACAAAGAGACAGCTTGTATTTTCTTGGTTGTAGAATCTCTAAACATCTTCAGGAGGTATGCATTTTGATTTGGGTGACTGGTTATAGGCAAGCACTGCTGCTGAAGGTGGCATAAGAGTAAATAGAAACATCATTTACCTGTGCTACAAAAGGGAAGAGATGGAACTGAAATTACGGCTACAAGGAAACAAGATGGAAGCATTAAAAAAAAAAACCCAAACATATAGAGTCCATTTCAGATTTTATGTGCACTTCTGAAGCAGAGCTTCTGGGTATGCTGTAGTTCAGTGTAGAGTGATCTTGGTGTGCAAAATCCTGCTCAAATGACAGCTGAAATAGAGTCAAAGATGCTCTTCAATCACTAAAAGATATCCAGTCCCCTATAAACAGACCATAGTTTACACAAATTTCCCTCCTAAAAGCACATGAGCAACTGTGGTCATTAGTGCTGTTAATCCGTGCCTGTTACACTGCTAATTAATGCCTGCTAATACACATAGCAGCTATTTAGTAACTTCAAAGTCATGAACAAGAAGTCCTTAGCTGCCAGCTTCCTCAGCTTATTTTCGTTATCTTTGTTTAGTTCTAGGCTCCAGCTACTGAACAGAAAGTACCGCAGTTGAGACTAAGAGTAGTCCATGAAGTCTGGAGGTTTTCATATTAATTTCCACTCATATTCCAAACTAGCTACAACCTTCTGAATTACTGCTTTTCAGCTCTCACTCCTATATATCCAATGAAGCCTGCTTCTAGAAAATAAGTGCTTTGATTTCAAGAGGGCCAAACTACTACCCCATTTCCACAGCTCAGAAACAGCCTAGGACCACAGCTCACCATCAGCACTAACACACAGCAGGCTGGAGGTAGCAAAAAACTGGCTTTGTGCTGGAGTATGACTAGGAGCATACACGAGTAACACTGTAGTTATTTCTATATACACTTAATATTGTTTAAGAAATGCTCATCTGCCTGAGACAACTCATGCAGCTGGAGGTAAACCAAGTGTTTAAACTAGCAATTTGCAAAATCTCTCAACCTGTCACATGCAACTAGACTCATCTATGAGATGAGACTATCTATGAGAGAACAAAACCACCTGCTGCATTTAGGATGCATTTAGAAAGCCTTCAGCTGGTACAGGTTCCTCCATTTTAAGGTCTTCCTTCTACTAATCTGTACTAGATGCTAAATAAAAATGCTTCCGGAAAAGCATTAATTACTTAGTAGCAGCTAAACTCACAAAAATTTTCACTCTTGGCACTACTGTTTCCTTTCAGTCTATGATGGACCAAGAACTCCTGATGGATCAAGCCTCTTTGAGTACATCCTCAGATTTCAGAAGGGGCAGACAGAAGCTGGCTATATATTTTTGCCATTAAAAGCACAGAATATTTGAGTCTTTCTAACCTTGAAAACCAACTTATAACAGTGAAATCTTTACTTCCCAGTCAGTTCACATTCCCATGCCTACAAACAAGTTCTTGTAGGTCTAAGAACAATTAAATCCACAAGTGAATATGAATGTATCATTTATTTGAGGTGGACAATTCACATCATCAGAAGTCACAGGTAACAAATTTTATCTTGAATTTGAATCAGATGTTTATTTTATAGTTTTCAGGGGCAGCTTCAGAGAAAATACAAAAGATAAGCAGCACGCATCACAATTAGATGCGGTTAAGGAAAAAATCTAAAAGATGAATCCTCAGAATGCAATTTAAACAGCAAAAAGAAAAAAAAACCTGACTTGGGATGAAAAAGATGCATCTTGAAGGCAATCCACGGAATGGCTTCTTCGGTTATTTATTGTTTAAAAAGTATGCAAACCATGGCACAGGCATATTCAACCCTTTCAAAAAAGAAAAAAACCTTGTCCTATCATATTCATTGCATAAGTCTAAAGTAATACACAGAAAATTTCAAGTAAAGGATTGTGGTCTGAAGTAAAAATTCCATTTCTTAATTAAAAAAATTAGAAGGCTATCTGTTTTTCTTCTCTCCATCCACTGGTTGATCCGTTTCAGAGTCATACTGGCATTTTTCCACACATTTCCTAGGGAACCAGCCTCGTTCTCTTATTCCACCTTAAGACATGAAAAGTTGCATTAACTTGGAACAAAACATGACCCACTAAAGAGGAAAAAACACAGGTCTGGAAGAGACATCAAGAGGTTACCTTGGTTATTTTCTTCTCCAAGGCAGGACATCTAAGTCATTCCTAACATCATTGCCTGGAGACACACGGATTCTCTCCACTGCCTAAAATGTCTTCAGAGATATCCAAAATTTTCCAGGGCTCGCTCTTCCCTACTATGAGAAAATCTTTCCTAGTACCCTATCTGAATCTTTCTGTCTGTAATTCAAGGTCACAGCTCCTCTTTCTACCCACCAGGGACACAGGAAGCAGCTAACAACCTTCTCTACAAGAGACTTTCATGCAGCTCAGGACTGTTTGCACATACCCTGGCTTTCTCCTATCTCTTTTTCCTCTCCAGGTAAGCCATCCCAGTTCTTTCAGCTTTCCCTTCTGTCACATTTTCTAGTACTCTGATTATTCTCATTGTTTACCTCTCAATCCTTTACAGCTGATCTTCCTCTTTCTTGAGATGCAGTAACTGGTTTTACTTGTGGCAGTATTTCAGCTGAGGCTCTGCCAATGCTGAGTAGGATGGAAGGATTACTTCATGCATCTGGGAAGCTAGATAGTTCTTTATTTTTTGCAAGTGTTGATTCATCTTAATATTATGATTGACTGTCTTCCTCAGAAGAACTGCCACTTATTTATTAATTTTTCCATCTTGTTATAGTGCAGCTTGTTACTCCTGCCTATTTATAATATTTTACAATATATTCCTAAGAAAGCTCATTCTATTTTTGAAGCTTAGCTCTCCAAACTGCCAAGGTTATTTTGAATTCTAATGCAGCCTCTCAGTATACACCAAGTTCCCCACCCAGACCACATTTCACCTACTTTAAAAAAAAACATGTGATATAGCACAGATATTTCCTGCTGATCTCCACAATAAGCAACACAATACAAGCTATTACCATGCTCATTTCAATGGCTCATTTAGGTTTGATGTTTGAAAGAGCTGATTGGAGTGAGCTGCAGAAGCACTTCTAGCTTATAAAGGTCTCAAACCTCCCACAAAACACATAGAAGCTTTCAATGTAGCTACTGCTGGCTGCCTCTCTTTCACCAACACAGAATGTACATGCAATGAATCCACAATTGTTTGGAAGAGACAACAGAATCCAATGCACCTTCTGGCAGGTAAAAATCTTAGCTCAGTCCTAAGGAGGAGGGCTAAAGTAAAAAATGTAAAAATTTCAAGGCAGGTGGCTGTGATGTTGTCTCTCTGCAGACCAGCAGGACTCCTTAAGGTCTTTGATAGTTGTAGTTGTTAGTTTCGTAAATGCACATCAAAGTGTCTGGAACTGATCCCAAACCAAAGACATAATGTCTCCTTGTTTTTAAGATGTACAAAGAGTAATTCCAGGTCTTATATGTATATGGAGTGTTTAGGTAGGAAATCTGAATGTGTTTAAGACAGACCACTTTTTTAATATTTAAAAAAAAAAAAAAAGCATCAGCAACCTCTTTAGAGTGTAAAAGTCTACTTTTTTCTTTGAATATGAAGAAGTGTCCCCCTTCCTGCTTAATCCTGAATAAACTACTAGATAACTTTTCTTTCAGTCTAACAGATTCATTTAATGTTTCTCAACACTGGCAAGTCTACCAGATGTAAAAACTGCTGATGTAGTTTTACAGGACAGACAAGCTAACGCCAATAAGGTCACTCATTCTACATTTTGAAAACCCAACATGTAATATTGTCCACATTTCTAGACAGCTATAAAATTAATTTGTAATCTACCACAAAAAAAGTGAAAATAACTGCTTCATACCATCAGCAGCTGAGTCGAGAATCTTCTCGCCATACATCCAGTGTCTGGGGAAGAAAGTGTAATAGGTAATTAGATGCCAGAACTCATCTCAGTATTTCTTTTAACCAAACATAAAGGTGTGGAGCCACTAACTTTAAGCCTCTTGTGGCTAAAATCAGATCCCCTTTACTCAGTGCAATTCTAGGTTCTTCAGTGCACGGTGTTGTGAAGAATGTTTTAACACCTTTGGTCACAGGGCAGCAGACACCACTGTAATCTTCTACTGCTCGATACCGCACCTACAATTTTGAACAAAACATGGTAATATATTATTGTAAGGAGTTATGGCCTTGCTGACAGTTTCATACCAAAAAATCAATTCAGGTATACCATTGCAATGGAGCATAATGACAATGGCTGCCAAAGAAATTCTAAATTCTAAATTAACTGCTTAACAATGAATCAGTCATCTTTATTATCACTTTTCTTACCAACTGGAAACTAAGGAGCAAATGCAAAGAAAGCTAAATGCTAAGTTTAATAAAGCAGAGGCTGCAGCACACTGTGTGGAAACACAAAGTCTTTATTTAATTCCTAGGTTTGAAATACAAAAAAAGTCTCAGCAATTACTTACATTTTTTATACCAATATTTCAAAGTCATTTCAGACCAAAGTTCACGAATACTTACACTTCTTACTCTCTTGTCTGCTTTCTGTTTCAGTTGCTCTATCTATAAATGATCATAAATAGAGATTTAGGCAGTGTTTAGTTTAAAAGGACTTCTATATTTAACACAAAACGAACCATTCAACAAACACAGGAAATACCATTAGCATTTAAAAGCACTCACGGAAGCATAGATTTTTAGTCTATCAAAAATGGGAGAACATTTGACAGAACTTCTGTGTCTTAAGTATATGTATTACTAGTCAGTCAATTGTAGTTATTTAAGAAGCTGGTATATTACTGCAAAGGAAAGCAGGCAATGGCTAGTGGGGAGGATTAACTTGAGATGTCATTGAATATTAATTACCGTCAAACTGTATTGATGACAGCCATCTCTTACTGGCCAATCCAGGCCATCTCCCTCAGGAATCCCAGACCACGTAAACACTTGCTTGAAGTTCTTCCATTTACTTCCCATGTCATAGGGAAAAATAAAAGTCTCACCCGTTTGGTAGTACTGGATTCTGTCTTTGGCCTGGAAAATGATTAAGAAATACAGTACAAAAACCCATACCCTACAAACTGCAATTGAGCAGCAAATATTAAGGTGGTGAGATCATAAGCCCTGAATGGGTCTACGAGACCTAAGGGCAAACATTTTGATGCAAGTGCAGTAAATTTCTGCTGCACTAACCCAGGCTTTTAAAACTACTTACCACAAGTACGGCATTTAGAAGTGTGCCTGGTTTGGGACCCCCTCCCCATTTCCTATTTAACAACAGAGACAGCTGGCTACACCGATTAATCTACTTCATGCTCTGATCTTACTTTAAAGCTTTTTTCAAAGACTGATGCCTGACTATTTCTCAGTTACAAACAAAGACTTTCACACCTCAGGATTCTTTCATTAATGAGCATGAGCATAATTCAACATTGGTTTGGAATTCTATTCCACCTCTAAGAGCTGCGTACACATGCTCTGAATCACTCCCATTCTGTAGTCGCGAACTTTTCATTCTTTCAGTAATGATGACATCTAGTGGAGCAACCACAGAAGAGTTCATTCGCTTTCTTGCAATAACCTCATTTTTATTAAACACATGTATTACAGTCTGTGCTCAGCTTTCAGCAGGTACATGTTAGCAGCCTGCATTTTACAGTAAAAATTGTAACAGGTTATTCCAAATTCTACTATATAGTTTTAACAGGGTTTTCTTTCATATATGTTCCATTGTCCAGTAATTCAAAGGTCTGATAGGACTAGGATCCAGCTCAACTAGATTCCATGCAAAGAGAAGACATTACAATACTTAGGTACTTACAGACAGTCAAGATCCTTATGCTAATTTTGACACAGAATAAAAGACAACATGATAATAATGAAATGTTTGTGGACATATACAAAATAACCCAGTAGCACTGAACTAGTTTCTAAACACTGAGTCAGTTTTGCTTTCTCTAAACTTAGCTTCTACTGCTGGGATATATTTCTTCTGAAAAAATCTTGTGAAAACCTCTATAAAGATATGGAAATCAAAGAAAAATTTAAAGGAGAGAAGACTAGGTGTCTCATTATTTTCTAGTACTTCTTCAGAGTCAAGGAAAATCCTCCCAAGTTTAATCAGAGAAGCAGGAAATGAGGAAAATCATGAGACAAAACACACCACCTAGATCGGGTAGGGGAGGTGGACAATTAAAGAGACAGGCAGGCATAATGAGAAGCAAAGACAACTCAAGTTTCAGATGAAAACACACACATATTCTAAGCAGTTAAGCCAAGTCTCTTAAAAGCAAGTATTTTTCTATGTTCACACCAATTATCCCAAACAAAAAAGAAATCTATGCAGTTCAATGATTTATCATCAATTTCAGTGAACTTCAGATAGGGTAAAGGAAAAGCTGGTTGTAGGTGTTACATCAGTGGTGAATTGAAACGACACCTTCGGTTTAAATCCAGAGAGGTGAAACAAGAAATGGATGAATATGGAGAACAAATGTTGTAACAATACAGTACAAGAATACTGTGAGAAAAGCTTACCTTTTCTTCAATCCAGGACTCGATTGAAGTTTTATTTGTCAAAATGACTTTCATCTAAAATAAGTGTGAGGTAAAATTAGCATTGATTTTCTGCAGAATACATGAGTTAGGCAAGAAAAACTTCATTTAACAAACTAAATTTGCTTTAAAGAACAAAGTGACTTTTATAGGCTTAACAGAAACATATAAAACATTCAAAAGTAAGATTTAGCATAGATACATGCTAATACTTTCATCTAGAATTACATGCTTAGTACTACACAGTATTTCAGTTTATGCTTAAAAGGTGTTATTTTTGTTTCCTTCCAAAGACTGCAAATATTTGAAGTGATATACAGGGTGCGTTTATACCTATATTTTCAGGGGTAGGAGCACGTACTCCTGAAATAGCAAGTTTTTTTGCCTTTTCCAGAGAGTTTATAAAGCTCACCTCATGCTTTCTTAGTTCATTAGATTTTTACCTCTAAGTTCTCCTGTGAAAAGTATTTTTTAAAAAAATTGGTAACAACGGAGGAACTGGGAGAAAGTAACATAAAACCCTGGAAGTTACACAGCAACATAAGCTCTAAACAACCATTCCTATCTCAGTCTTGAATTCTGTTTCTGCCCCACAACCAGGCAAAACTTAGAGCTTTTAACCTCCTTGTAACAGAAGCCATAAACTTACCTGGATAATAAACAGCATACCAACAGCAATAGTTGTTCCTAATGCCAGTCCTAAGGCAAATAAAGAAGCAGCAAATGCAGACAGTCCAAAGGGAATAATGGGTCGAGGGTCTCTTTTGGCTGCACTCATGTCAATCTTTACAGAACTCCACCCAAAAGATATCTGCAAAGGGAAAATATCATTCAGCTCTAGAACATTCCGACTGCTGAAACAAAACAAGTTGCAATAAGAAATCTGTCTCTGAAGGTAAGTGTCCAACTTCTGACAGGTTTATAATGCAAGTGGAGTAATTAAAAAAAGAGACATTTAAAAGACTTCTCCTCTTCAGAAACATTCTTTGCTAGATGTAGGCCTTCTCTGGATGGAAAGCTAAACCAAACTCGCTGTCTTGCAAGCTCCACAAGTTAGGCACAAAATCAGCAAAAAAAATCTGGTCTCTGGAACATCAACAAAAATGCATTCACCAGTTTGAGACAGAAAATGTCTGCATAGCACAATACCCATTTTCAATGAAAATGCTACAGGTTTTCCTCTGGAGGCTTTAGTGGATAGCAGTTCTCAACATTACTGCTCTGCAAATATATCACACGGTTTTCATCTGTTACACTCAGCTGATGTTTTCAAGCTCTTCATTGCAACCACAAAGGTTGAAATCAAAGCTCATAATCTTAACCATGGATCTGAGATAAGGGATGTATTTCAGAACAAGCTCAGCTCATTGTTGCTGCAGTTAAATTTTTCCATTTAGAAACAAATCCAACATAATTTATTTTTAGTTCCAAAAATGATGTACTTTTTTTTCCTTGAAGAGTTAGATATAATTCCGAAAAAAGTGGCAATCAGAAGAAAATAAATAGCATCTAACTTGTGTGTTGGAAATAAATAGCAGCTAGTTTCTGTGCCAGCCAAAACACAGCCTGTCTCTATATAAAGTTCTACTCAGAGACTGTCTTCAGTCATTGCAAAGCTCTAGGAAACTCCCAGTGACTATAGGAAACTCCTAGTGATTATGACAAGAAAAAAAAAAAAAGGAAAGAAAATAGAAACAACTTTCTCTGACTCCTCCCCCAATTAATGAACATACTTCTCACCGGCGGAGAGCAGAACTGAATGTACACCTTGAAAGAATAACAAGGTGTTATGCTGCTGCTCAGGAAGCCAAATTGTCTAACACTTCCAGAGATAAATTATCCATCTGACTTAAATAGTATTTTAAACATTTAATTATGTTTTCTTACTCTGTTGTAAAGCTGAGTGTACATAGTCATAACAAATATGAAAGAAGCGTGAATGCATCCCAGAGGTGCTAACAGGAGAAACAGAGTGAAAGATGCATGATTCTGGTATCCACAACAATTGTTGATCCAAGGACAATGGTGATCCATTTTCATGACACATCTGTGAATAATAAATATTGATTAATACAAAGGACATAGATGATGCTTTTCAAAAAGCTCAAAGAAAAGGACAGCTAACTTTCTACTACTTGACCTCCACTCATACATTTAAACACACCAATTTCCAACAGATCAACACATTAGTTTTTTTTGTTGCTATTCAGAATGATACTTCATGTTGTAGACTGAAAGAAGGAAAAATAAAAAGTGCTGCCGTGTCATACTCTCCCTAATTATCCCTCCTCCTCTTTACTCAAACTTGCTAGTTGCTATTAAACACCATATTCCAGAGCCAGGAGACAGAGGCCTAGAATGGGATGTGTAAGAACTATCAACACAATAATTAAGCACTAATATTACCAATTATTTTAAATAAGCACGTGTATTGACCTCACACTACTGTAAGCCCTTTTCAAAATCTGTCTAATAAGCATAAACACCCTAGAGATGCTCTTGTATTCAATATAAAGCTGGGTGTTTTGGTGTAGCTAGAAACCTCACCTCATTCAGGTGGGCCACGTGAAGTGACTCCACTCATGTACTGAAACTTGCCATAGGATATAAGAATTTCAGCGGTGGTTTTTCAGCCATGGTTTAAGTTACCTACTTCATTGCAACAGGCTAGAAATCCGGGCGGAATGAATTACTTTGGCCAGAGTTGAGGGGACAGAAAATTCTTAAAGCATATCAGCAAAATTATTTGGAGAATGTGATGCAATTTCATCTGGTTTATTTGACAAAAGATAAATTATTTAAAGAACTTGCTTTTGCAAAGACAATCATCAGGACCTGCTGCCACTTTCTACTAAGTTCTCTGTGTAAAGACTGTCACTCAAGGAAAGGAGTCTGACTTTAAATCTTGGGATGATGCAGCTGAATTACAGCACTGCTCTACAGTTTCAGTCTCTACTTCCTAAAAGCACACTGATTGCACATCTTGTGTTGATAGAAATAACAAACGAATGCGTATGTTGCAATATCCTTTTACCATGTTCTCTAATAGTCCTTCAGAAGAGGACTTGCCCAGTAAACCTAAGATAAATGCAACTACAGCCTGGACTGCAGAGAGCTGAAGTGGCTTGCTTTTTTCAAGCTGCACTAAATTCCAGTGCAGCTCATCATTAGATTGTAAACTGCTTTAATGTGGACTTAAAACAATTTTAAAGCAGAACAGTACCTGTTACACTTTCGACAGTGGTGTGAACGTGGTGCCTTGTAAGACTGACACACTTTACAGTATTGGAGATACATGCAGTCCTGAGATTTTTCCTTTAAAGAGAAGAACAGGCGTGTTAGATGTACACATAATTCTCCTGGCAGTACATATCTTGGCATTTTCCTAATGTAAGCATCTTTGCTTTCTCCTGACAGTGTGTGTTTCGTAACCCAACCCTATTTAATGGTAGGTGGCAAGGAGAGAAAAAAACAGAATGAAATAATCTCTTGACTATCAACACAGCACTGTTGAAAGTACTGGCTGCTAAAAGAAATAAACAGTTCTTCCATCAGGAAGAGTGACTGAACAAGTAGGGTCTCATAGTGAAGTTCTGAGAGTAAAAAACAGCATAAGGCCTTTATAATTTAAAAAAAAAAAAAAAGTTTGTGTACCATATCTCCCTATTTTGTACCATGAGCCAATCTAGGCTTACTACTACGATACAGCACTGTTAAGCATTAATGTTCAGCTAGCTCTTATTTCCCTTCCTCTGTCTCTTACACACACACACGTCAACTACAGCAAGATAAGAGACAGAGTTGTAGACACCAAATAGTACTGGCCAAAATCTTTCATCCACAAAGCAGAATACCCAGTTGTCCTGCTAGGATGACATGAGGTTCCTCTTCTCGCTACACTCTGTGCTGAGAAATATTCCACAAGTAAAACGTGATTATTGCTAATCTTCGTGTCATGCCACTGAAACACAAAGCCTGACCAGCTGTCTTGAGATACTGAACCTGCATCAGTCTGGTCCTTCACTGCTGCTCTTCCAAGAGACCACAGAAACAAGCGAAATGCAAATTTCTACCATAACACTGTATTGAACATAAGACAAACAAGTAATTTTCAGGCTCAAATAAAAAAACCCAGTTTTGCTAAATGAAGTTTTTCTAATCCTTATTACTCGCAGCAAACTCTCCAATGCAACAGTGTCTGCAGGAGTGGGCAGGTAACCTTGAAGCCCTCATTCCCGGCTCACAGTACTGGAACCGTCCTGTTGTTTTGCTTTGGGAAGCACCTACAAACCACAGCGAGCGCTGCCAATAACGGAGCGCCACCGCTCGGCGCCAGCCCTCCGCACTGGACAGGACAAGGGGGGATGGAGCAGGCTGGAGCACACTGGAAGCAGCAGCAAAGCGGGAGAGAGGCAGACGGGGAAGATGTGAAACAAGATAAGGAGAAAGGAGTGGCCTGAGGGGACGCCTGCGTTCCTCGGCTAAAAGGGGAAAGGGTGGCGCCAGAAGACACTGATTTCTACTGCGTTCCGACCGCTCTCCCTGCCGAGGCCGCTCGCCCCCTCAGCCCGCGCCCCGCCGAGCCCGCCCCGGGCTTGGGGCGATCGAAAGCCAGCGCTTACCGGCGTCCACCCCAGAGGGACGTACCCCGGGCCCACAAACATGGCGCTGAAGTAGTTGTAGAGGATCATGACGGTCCAGTTGAGGAGCATGATGAAGTTGACGCTTCCCCCGGCCGTGTCCAAGGGCCAGTACCACAGCGCGGCGTCCGCCATGGCGGTGGCGGAGCACACGGCCACCACGGCCAAGGCCACCAGCGGCCCCCAGTGGCACAGCCGCCGCGCCTGGCGCAGCCCCCCCGGGCCGCCCATGGCCGCTACCGCCGCCCACCCACCGCCGTGGCCCCGCCGCCCCCGCGCATGGCTCCCGCCGCGCTCAGCCCCTCACTGTCCCGCCGGCTGCTGAGAGGGAGCGCCCTGAGGAAGGGGAAGGGGAGGCGTCGGGGCCCGCCGGGCCTCAGCCCCGCCCCGCCGGCCCGGGGAGGCGGGGAAAACCGAGCCCGCGCTCGCCGCCGACCGCCCGCGCCTCCGGGTCAGCCACCGCCCCCCGGCAGTGACGCCGCCCCGGCCCGCCGGGCCCGGGAGTCCGGTACCAATAGGGTCCCGCCGGGAAACAGCGTCCCGCGGGTGGCGCCGCAGCCTCGTCCCGCCGCCCCCGCTCCGAAGCGCGGTGACAAGGCGGGGCGCGGGAGGCTGCGAGGTCCCGAGTCGCAGGGCACGAGCAGGACACCGCCTCCTCGGGGCCGCAGCCCGAGCCTCCAAGCGCCAGCCGCTAACGGGGTGGCGGGGCGGCAGCGGGGAGCTGGGCCGTGCCGGTTAAAGCACCTGAGTTGGGGCGGAGAGTGTCCCCGGAACCTGTGGTGAGGCGCCCGGAGGCGGGGGGACGCCTTTGCGGGTAGCAGAACGCGGAAGCGGCTTGGTGCGGGGTGGCTGAGCGCGCCCGGCTGAGAGCGGCGTCTCCGCGGAGCGCAGCGGGGCCGCGGCCTCCCTCAGCACCGCCGCCGCCATGTCCTCCGATTTCGAGAGCTACGAGCAGGACTTCGCGGTGCTGACAGCCGAGATCACGGGCAGGATCGGGAAGGTGCCCAAGCTGGTGGGAGGTGAGTGAGGGGGCTGCGCCTGGCGCCGCCGAGGGGCCGTGCTGGGCTCCCGCCTGCGCCGCTCTCCGCCTTCACGGCTCGCTCCGCACCGCGCGCCTGTCCTGCTCGGCTCTAAAGAGCCCCTCTGGCTCCTGGAGCCTCCGGCTGCCCAGCAGCAAGCGCTTGGCGTCTGTGTTAGTGTGCTTCTAGCGCGGTCTGACTCTCTGTCTCGTCACCCGAGTGCCTTTTCTTGCTCCTTACACAGCAGAGTCAGGATTCGCCTCCCAGCCCCGGGTGCCCCTCTGTTCGAGCAGCGAGCTGTCTCACGACATGTGTTACCCTGAGAGGATGTTGTTCGCTGGCCAGCTGTAAGGATCAGCCCTCCCCTCCTGACTTGCTGTGAGGCCACATAAAGTTGTGCCAACGCAGCCGAGGAGCTGAGCAGCGCAGGTCGGGGCTGGCGGGTGTCTCCTGTACCCGCATTGCCACTGAAAGCTTTTTATTGTGATAGTGCCACAACATCGGTAATGAAAACCAAGTCTTTTTCATGTGGGATTTCATAGAGAGAATTTGTGCGTGATTTAATCCAAATCTGTATTTTTGCTGCCTGCTGTTAAAAGATATCATTTGGATAATTGGCTGTTGTGACTCACATGTAGGAGCAGATCCTAAGAAATCAGTGTTCATTTACGTTAATGTGTTGGTCAGTAGCCTGCAGCACTCGTTGTCTGATTCATGACATATTCCTGCAATAGAGACAGTAATATCTGTAAGTGTTAGAGTAGAAAGCTGAAAAATTATAATCTTTTCAACTAGTCCAGCTGAATCTTCTAGCACACACAAATCATAATACAGGGCTCCTAGTACAAGGCAGAAGGAAGCTGAAACTGATGGATTTCTCGTCTGTTCCTCTTGTAGCTCAGCTTGATGCCTCATCAGTTTCCAGGTCATTAAATATTTCTGCCTCTGCTTCCTATGTGCATTTCCCAAAGCTTTAAGATATTTAAATGGTAGGGGTGGATATCATATAAGGAGGGAATAAACTCACACTAATGGTATACTTTTCCATATTACTAAAAATATCATGCATCCAGGACCAAAGAATAACAGCCTACTTTTAGAGTGGGAAATGCATCATGAAGTGATGAAGTAGTGACTCTAAACAGGATTTGTCAACGGTCAAATAAAGCATATTATCTCAGTGCAACGTTAATTCCGAGATCCAAAATATGTCTGAAATTAATAAACAGGGGGATTTTGAGTAAAAATAAGTTAGAAAGTCTTCTGATAAACTGGAGTTCAGGGACCAATCACAGGCATGATTAAAGGACAGGAAACTGCCTTTTTATTGACTTAACAAACCTATTTTGCTGTTGAGCCTAACAAAAAGGACATGGGGGGCTAATTTGTTCACAATCTGCAGGTACTTATGAGGTAGAAAGCTCTTATATTTTGTATTAGAGACTTACAAAGTGAAGAAGAGAGAGATCCAAAGAGTTCCTGTGATTGAAATTTAGATCTCGTGTAATTTAGTCTGCTCAGAAATGATATATAACCTGTAAATGGCCACTGGAACAATTTACTGAGAAAATGCAGTGCATTCTTCACTAATGTAAAGTACCTAATCAAGGCAGTATTTCCCTCTGCCTTGCAAAGTGTCGTTCACTTTTAAACAGGTATTACAGACCTCTTGTAGGAATAGGGAGACGTCATAAATACGCTAGTGGCTCCTCTTCTGAAAATCGGTAGTGCTGCACTGATTTATGGAAAAAGAATAGAGGTGGGATTTCCTAATTGTATAGATTTTGGAAGTCATCAATGTCTGTTCAATAGTAGGAAGAATATTCTGCTTAGTAGTAGTGGATTTCCATAATCCTCTCCTTGATTCAGTCTCCCTTATTCACTTAGGAAGACTTTAGAGCTTAAGTACAAGGTGTTTGAAGAGTACTGTCTTGAACAGTGACATGACCTAGAAGCAGCGGGTTTCGAAATCATGATTCTTTTATGTGGCCATTAGAAGGTTTTTTTTTTTTTTAGAATTTGAGATCTTCTCAGAGGAGAAAGAATGCACGTTCCCTGCAGGACCAGTGGTGTGGTACGGGGCTAAATGGCCTCCAGATGCGACAATGATTAATTTTTATTTATTTGTTTTTTTAAGAGGTCACTTTTTCATATTAAGATTTGAGGCTAGTCGTACATGGTTTGGACTGGCTTGCATTATAGCTCCTTCTTGCCCTGTACATTTCTGAGTGAGTGCATTGCTTCAGTTTTCAGGACTCTTCTGTCTTTCATCAGCAAAATATTCACGTATGACTTAAAACCAAATTGCAGTCTTAGCTAATAGAGGGACTTGACCACCTGGAAAAAATATCTCTGACTGTGCTGAACACTTTAATCAGAAATATTTTAAATACAAATTTTTCCCTTGTTTCTTAATAGGAATATTTGCAAGATCTTTGCTTCTTCATCACCAGAAGTTCCAGTTAGTTCTTGTGGAGATGGATGGGAGACCCTCAAAAAGAGGATTATGAGGTGGGAGGGGGACATGAGGAGAGATGCACATGAGGTGGCAGTTTTCAGCAGCAGTGATTTGAGAGAGATTGCTGATGGCCTTCTTCCTCCACGCTGGAAGAAGCAGGATGAAAGGTGTAAGGACTTGTACTGCTTCTACATAACACAGAGAGATCTCCTGAAGTCTAGTGACTGGTTTATTTCCTTCTGCTGCCCAAGATGGAACTGCTGTATGCTTCACGTTCAGTTGAATTGGAGAAATACTGGTTAATTGTTTATGCAACGTTCCTGCATTCAGTGTTGTCAGGACTTGATGCTGTCTTGAGTTCTAGGAGGATGATGGCTCAACCAACAATCCTGTTGTCACAAATGTATAAATAGTTCAGCAAGAAATGTAACACAGGCACTCTGATGCTACAGAAACAAAAAGCAGCAGAGACAATAGAATATCTTGGGAAGAAATGTTTTCTGTTGAAGCACACATTATCTGGAGAATTAAAGTTTTCTAAATTGAGAAGTGGCTTTTAAGTAGAATTTCTGTGATGCTGCTGCAGGTCTTTGAAGAATGGAGATCATTGTCTGATGTGTTTTATTAATGTTCCTTGGTGTTTCTGAGCAATATCTATCTTGTGATTTGACCAAAAATTTATATAAATTTTGATTGCTTGATCTGAAAGAGAATTTTATCAGCACAAATGGTGGTACTTAGCCTTTTTCCAGAACAGTAGCCTCTGGGTTGTGATGTTTTTGGACTTGAGTGCTGCTGTTCTTTTGATACTCAATACCTGCATTTTCTACTGGGCAATCAAAGCACTGCATTTCAGTCTCTTAACAGATTTAGCCGAAGAAAGTCCCATCTTTAATTTTATGTTGTACCCCTGTACTGGAGTTTACCATCTTCATTTCAGGTCTGGCTCATTATGATGTGTCCCTTGAGTCCAGTTTTATAACCCAAAGAGAGAAATACATGTATTGTTCCATTTGCCTCTGCTATTGAACAGTAACTTCTGGCAAAGAGGTGAACATGTAAATCACCTCAGCCAGTGTAGCAAAATCTGCAAGTAGTTTATGAACTGAAGCCCTTTGTCTCTCAGTCTTTTCCTCAGCATGTACTAATAAAAAGAGACAATGAGACTACTCAGTCTTGGTCCAGGATTTTTTGATCTCTTCATTGGTTGTGAGCTCAAACCAGTGTGGTGTTATCTTTCTACACTTGTGGGCAGATTTCTGCCTTTCTGTAACTGCAGTATTCTGGGGGACAAAACAGTGAGTAATGCAAAGGCAAAGCTGAAAGACTGAGGAAAATGTAGTAAAAGCTTGTTTCTTTTAAGAAAGTGATACAATGTTGTGTACAAACACAGAATGGATTTGTTTGTTTGCAATCCTTACTCAGGAAAAAAACACTTTGTTTCCATTTTTTATATTTATTTATATTTATTTTATATTTATTTATATTTATATATTGTATCAATTTGACCAGTTAAATTTACAAGCTACATGCAATATTTTCTTTAGGGCATTCTGCCTGGCAATGTGGAGACAAAAATTCTACTCTAAATTTAGATATGTTTGATTTAGATACCTTTGATTGTTTTTAAACTTTATTTAAAGGATATTATCAGTTCTGAATTAAGAAGAAAAGTTATAAAAACCCCTTGTCATTATTTTATATGATGAAAGTGTATTTAAGGAAATGATCAAGTAGATTGAAAACTACTAAGACACAGTGGAGTAATACAGTTAGTAATATGAGGATCTTTAATTGCATCATAACTTGTTCGTCCTGATCTACTAGATCAGTGGCAAGCTTCTCTTACTCTGAGTAACTCCCTCTGACCTCATCTGCAGTCTCTGAGCAAGTCATCCTGTGGATATTGTCCCCTTTCTGTGGGGATTCTGACTGTGAAGTAAGTTGGTTTTTATCTTAACTGTTGCAGTAAAACTGAAAGTCAGTGGTTTAACCCATTCCAGCAAGTGCTTTCTGCTTGGCAGAGTTGTAGCGTTTTGTGCTTCTGTTGCTGATATCAAGAGCAGGCCTCAGAGGTATTGGCAGTCCTGCAGACACGTGGCTTCAGTCAGCATCCTTCCACCAGGATTTTACATGGATGCGGCTAGAGGAGGTGGCAAAGTGAAACCAAGTGCCTCAGCTTTGCTTTTCCTTACCAAAGTGATCCTGCCACCCCTTCTTGCTCTGGGGACGTGGTATTGTGTGCCCTAGAGGATCAGCAGTTGCAACAAGTTCATCTGCTTCCCTGGAAATCCATGAAGATATTGCTCCAAAGCTGCAGTGCTGGGATGTTGCCATGTGCCTGCTCACACATCTGTGTTTGAAGGAGCAGCTGCTCTGGTCACTGGCTGGGTGATTATGTGTTGATAAATCTGGGACATTGTTAAAATGCAACTCTGGAGTTAGGTTAAAGTTTAATTAACTAAATCATTGAAGATCATTTGAATATCTCCTCAGTTTTATGGGAGCAGATTCCTTGTGTACTAATGAGTTTTCCCTATCACAGATCCGTACCTTAATGTGTCTGTTGGTAGGTAAGATCTTACTGGTCAGTGGAGGGCTATGTAGTTCTTGTAATCACAAGTACACACACAATTTGTACAGCAGGAAATATCTTCCTCAAAACTTCAACATATCCCTAAATTTCAGGTTACTTATTATGTATGGAAATTATAACCCAGTAAAACTTGGGGAAATACTGAAATTGCTATAGTACATTTATTTTCTGCTGCTATATTTTAAAATTTTATCTCAGCTTTAATAAAATGGTATTCTGTGTTAAATGTCTTACATTGTTTTTCCTTTCGTCTGTTGTCGTCTTGCCCACTTCCAAATGAACAGAGGTGTTTTGGGATGCTGGGTAGGAGAATTGAAATGTGTGGGCAAACAAGTGGCAGATTCTCTTTTGGATTATGTTACAAAGATAAATCACTAGCGATTACTTTTTTTGTCTTGGGTGCCTTCATGAGAACCTGGTGGGGAATTAAAGAAAGACATTGCTAGGCAAAGAACTAGAAGTGCTGCACAGAAATGAGCATTTCATATATCTGTTGCTGCAGTAGAATCCACCAGACATGGCAGTATGAATTCCATATTTACAAGGATGCTGTTTTTCCATGGCCTTAGCTTTGTGGAGAGGATTACTTGATAAAATTCTGAGCCTCTTTCAAGGATAAGAAGGGAGGCTGTTTGGGAGTATTTAGAGGTGAGTTCTAACTTCTCAGTTGTCACTGGCAGAGTTCCCTTTGTTCTTCAAGGGGCTCAAGAGGGCTTCAACGTTCTTCAAGATTTTATTCTAGCTGTGTTTTGTCAGGCATACTGTTGTATCCTCAGAAGACACCTTTTCTAGTCCTTGCATAGCCAGTTATTGGCAAAGATCTCTGCATTATCTTAAAGGTGAAAAGTTGAACATGATCCTCTCTGCAGGCAGAGCTCCAATGTATGTAACTGAAGAAGGACAGATCATGATGTTCATGTGTCCTTATGTGAGAGCGTAGGTAAATGAGAAGATGATGGATAGGCCAGTGCAGATGTAATGCAGGGTACTGTGGAACAGCTGTGGGAGAGCTCAGCTGAAACATGACTTGCTTATGCTGGAGATGCTTCACCAAAAACTGTAGCAATATAGTCCTTTCAGAAGAGGTTCTCTTGCCTTTAAGGAAGGTTATTTTAAGGACACATTTATATTGCAGAAATTCAGGTTTTAGTTGCAACCTCCCTGATTTCTGCCTATGGCACTCAGTTTGCTCAAAAATAAAGGACTTCAATCTGTGAGAAGTTAATTTATATACATTTAATAAAGGGAGTCCCTCTTGAAATTCAGTGGCTTGTGGCATGCAGAGGATCAAAGGAGATCATCAGATAGTCCCTTTTGTTCTTTAATGTGTCGATACTAGGATACAAAGAGATCATGTGGAAGATAAGCAAAGGGATTCAGGCTAAAAAAGAAAATTGAAGTCTAAAGATGCACAATAAGTCTCATGTGCCAACGTAGACTTGCCCATCGTGATCTCTGGGGTGCAATGACTGGAGATACTTTTGTGCAATTCACTTTTTATCCGTGTCATCAGGCACACCACCAGCATAGATGTCATGTGATGGTCTTGGTTTGAAACAGTAGTGTGAAGGGCTGTATGTTGAGGGTTTTGTTGTTAACTTCATTGGGACAATGTGTGGATTTACAGTCTGAAGGATGGAAGATGTGGTCATGAGAGGGGCACAAGGCAATGCAAAAGGCACTGCAAATGGTGGTATTGAACCCCCTGAATGCCCACAGTAGTTAAGCAGTGGGGGGACTTTTAATTATCCAGTAACTGAATTTTCCTCAGGAAGTCCCCTTTCATGCTGTAACAAACCAAGTAGTTAAGCAATTGGAATATTTGGCAGATGTGACACTTAATCTCAGTTAATATTGGATTCTCTGCCTGAGAATGCATGGTAAGAAGCAGGTTGAAAGTCAGACACGCTCTCTATAGCTGGGATATAGACTTGTTGGGGAACCTGGCAGATGATGGTTGCTACATAGAGCTTATAACTGATTTTAATTTTTTAAATTTTTCACCTTTTACTACTAATTTACACTTTTACTGCTACTAGAAGACAGTGGTTTTCTTGTAGTTCCCATGACATTTCATTTTGATTCTGTTGAAGCAGAAGAAACAGGGTTCTAGACCCAGCATAGCAGCAGAGGAATAGAAACAACATTTTTCTAAATTGGATTCATTTTAAGTGGGATGCTTGGTTTTACACATCTCATATTTTGCAAATAAATAAGGGTAAGGCTTTGTTCTTAAACCATATTTTTTTGTCCATTTGGCATAAGTTTGTGTCTTCTCATGCTTTTGTACACACCCAGCAGGCACCTGCTGAGGCAGAAGTCCTACACCAGGAGTGGCTGTAACTGCTTTCCTAACTAGCAAAAGCTGCATAGCGAAGTAGAAGACTTCAGGGATTCTCCAATCTACATTTTTTTAGAAAGAAATTACTAATGTGGGTATAGCAGTGCATGATGATATCTCACAGAATAAATCCCATGAGTCAGTTTTAACTGATACATACAAGCTTTTGGAATGGTGTATTTTTCTTTTATGGCAAGAGCACAATTATATTGGTATTTTCACAATTCTATTTCAGATGAGAAGAAGCAGATGGTTGCAAATGTTGAGAAACAGCTCGAAGAAGCAAGGGAACTGGTACGTTTTGTTTTTTCATATGCTAACTGCAAATTCCTAGGGAAAATAATAGCATCATTAGTGGTAACACTTAACACACAACGCCCTAAAAGTACTTAACAATAATATATTAGAAAATTAAATAATATTTTTGAAATAGTTCTTATTTGAGGATATGAAGTACCCAGGGGGAGTGTCCTTTGTTAATCTTCTGTTAAGTGATTTAAGGTTTGCATTATTACTGTAAGCTATTACAGGCTGCTACAGGCTTTGAGTTGTGGATTAGGTCTTTTACTTTAGGAATTGCATTAAGTATTTACACACCTGGACTGTGTGGTTTTTTCTTGTAGAACCCATGCACGTACTTGATTTAATCTGTCTGATTGTCTTGTAGAGCAGTAGATCTTTTTTTCACTTTTAGTAAGCAAGGCATAAAGTTGTTTGAGGTCAAGGGGGCAATGGTAGTGTGGGTTATTGAAGTGCTGGGGTCTGAACCCCAAGCCCTGAATTAAGGTTGGCATATGGGCGGTCCCCATGGTCCTTGAAAAGGAGGGGGTGAGTTTGCCTTTTGGCTTTCCTCCAAGGTGCAGCCGGCCTTGCAGGGAAAACCCTTGGGTAAACAAGCCCCAGGTGCCCTGCATTGGGTAAATGAGTGCCAGGTGTCCTGCTTTGGGCATAAAAGCTGGGACCACTTGCAGGAAGGGTGGAGTGTCTGTGTGTGAGGTGGATGCACTTTGCAGAGTTTCCTGTTGGGGAAGGACCTTCTGACTCTCCCTGGAACTGCTCCCTGCTCATATGTGATCACTCTATTGACTTGGTTGTCTCCCATTTTTTCTATGGGATGCCTTGTATCTTTGTTTGTTCCATCCATTACGGGTCATGCTGTGTCATTCTTGGGGTCTCTGGGGTTGATGTCTATTATTTGTGATCTGACTTGTTTGTACCCCCAGCGATCCCCTATATACTGACTCTTTTACGTGCAATAGAATCTACTTACTGGATTGTTTTTCTGCTGGCTGTGTCCTTTGTACTAGGCCTAGTAGTTGGCAAAACAGTTATTGATCCAAGAAGAGTATGTATGTTAACCAGGCATTAGTTAGTGGTCCGCTCTGACAGAAGAAAGCATTATGTGTTAAGCAACTTTGACTTTTTTTAGGGATTTTGTTCCTATTACAGTCTGTCATGTCTTCCATCTGAATGGAGCATGAAAGGAAAGTTTTGTAGATGTGGAGTAACTGAGCAAAGGTGTTGGTGACATCTGAGACTGACTTTTTCCCACATGGCCAGTAGTTCCTTATCTGAAGTTATTTTTGTTTATTGCTTGCAAATGAGTTTGGTCTATCTAGTGTTAGAAATGTGACTGTTAGGATAGGTAAAGGAAGTTATTCTCCTAGCCTGAAACTTCTTATAACTGAGCAACTTGAATCAGTGATTTGGTTACTAACTAAACAGTACTATTGAAATTCACTTTCTTAAATGGTATAGGAACAAAAACGTCTCTGGAGTGTTTGTTGACATACTTGGTGCTTTTGGTTTAAGAATTTAATTAGTCTTGTAGACCACAGCATTGGAATAGCATCCAGGAAAACTGGATCTTGGGATGATTCCACTGCAGGTTTATCCTGTAAGGATGGCAGGGTGCCAAACCTCTCTAATTTGGCATTCGTGGCAAGAAACACAGTAAAATTACTGTTCCATCTCACGAGGATATTCTGAACATATATTAAGCACTTTGAGCACTTTCATATTCAAACAGTGGAAAGAAAGAAAAAATCTAGAAATGTTTTTTATCTCTTCACTACAACTTGACATGGCAAAAAAGCATAGCAGTACAGGGAAATTGTAGCATGTGTGGTCTGGTGAAAAATCGTTCAAATTTGGTTTTCTACTCAAAGTAAGATTGGAAGGAGCAGAAATTGAATTAATGGCTCATTACTTCTCTCCTTATGTCAGAAAAAGATCATCTAAATTTGTGTTTATTATAAGATTAAAAAGTAAATCCTGTGTCTGTACTTTTATCCTAATGATGATCTTCATTTAATATACTGGCTTTTCTTTCACGCTTTTGTTTTAGATCTTGTTGCTAATGCTGCTAGACAGGTGCTTAATTCAATTACTGGCTTTAAGCAATTACCTAACATGTTTGTGATTAATGTCAAGACTTGGGTTTAAAAATCAATTTGAACAAATCTGCTAATAACAGAACTGATTAAAAAGATCCTCTTTTAAACTAAAGGCTACAGTAGAAAATCAAAATAAACCTAATTCCTTGCCACTGATAATTTTCATACATTGGTTTGCATCATTGTCTTGAGTAGTCAAAGCTGGGTTTAGCTGGTTTTGTTTTATTTCCTACTTGGCTAGGAAATGACACTCTCATGTATTATAAATATTGTAGAGATGATTTATTTATGCTGACTAACTATTGATTGTTTTAAAACACTATCTGCTTTGTTTGGGTAAAATCACTGTGTAATTGATTTGATCTATGTGCAGAACTGGCACCAAAACTTTCAGGCTCCCAGGCTGCCTTTTCAATACAGAGCTGTTGAGTAAGAGCTTTCTGGAGAGAAATCCCATCATTCTGCATCCTGTGTGGAATATCTGAGTGTTATTTTTACCAGGTTTTTAAGAAAGGTGAATGTTGTGATAACCTTAAGGAAGCTCTTTGAGTATAAAATCTGACGTGTGCTGGAAGAGCTGGAATTAGCATTTTTTGAGTGAAATTCTACTTTAAATAAGAAAAAACTGTCTCTGAGTTATTTACCTTTATGTTTTATGAGGGACATATCACAAAACTGTTGTGTTGCAAATGCTAGGTTATTCTTAGACACTTGGGGTTTTTTAGCATAGATCTCTATTTTACTTCCAGGACTTTAGAATCAGAATAAAATTATGAAGCTTGCAAGTTTCATAAAATGTTAGCAACTGTCCAGAGCAATTTCATGTGGAAAAGTTCCTGTGGGAGGGCAAGATTTATTATGGGGTCTCAATGGACAACATCAGCAGCACTACCTTGCTTCGTTGTAATTTTGAATGGAAATACCAGTGGCTGCTCTGCTTTATGCTAAATTTGGTGCTGGGAGTGTAGTGCGTGTTGTTAGTAACAAACCTACCAGGTTAAACCCCTGAGGAGCCTTAAGGATGGGCTCTGGTTTATGAATTCAGACAAGAGTTAGGTGCCAGAATGTTCAGCTCTCCACAATGGTGACAGGTTTCAACACAAGCAGTAACTGGAGCTTTTAGGTTTTCTGAAGAAAATTTAAGCTTCTACAGATGATGTGAGATTTAAGTGCCAGGTTATTTTTAGCTTTTAGTAAAATCTAGCTCTGTTCTCGCTTGTGTGTGAAAAATACAATTTTATGACCACTAATATGAGGTCTGAAAGTGAAGTGCATGAAATTAGGTTGCATTTAGGTTCACAGCTGCTTGGACCCCTGTCTTCTGCTTGACTTCATGGAATCATAGAATGGTTTGGGTTGGAAGGGACTTCAAAGATCATCTAATTCCAACCCCCTGCCACAGGCAGGACATCATTGAATCACAGAATCGTTTTTGTTGGAAAAGCCCTTTAAGATCATCAAGTCCAACCATTAACCCAGCACTGTCAAGTCCACCACTGAACCATGTCCCTAAGCTCCACATCTACACATCTTTTAAATAGCTCCAGGGATGGAGACTCAACCATCTCCCTGGGCAGCCTGTTCCAGTGCTTGACAACCCTTTCAGTGAAGAATTTTTTCCTGATATCCAATTTAAACCTCCCCTGGCACAACTTGAGGCCATTTATCAACCTAGGCACAAACTGTACCCATTTAATCTCATGATGACAAAAAAAAAAAAAAAAAAAAAGTTAAACGTTAGTTGGCCTAAATATGCATGCTTCATCGTTGTTCCTTGGATGTTAAACTCTCTGATACTGACTCTTCAGAACGAACATTTTGAATTTCGTGGACTGTGGCCTGATCCTTGCTTCTAATTCTGTATTCACTGGAGATCATTTCATTTTTATATAATAGATAAGAATGAGACTTCATTAAAATATCCCAATCTTGCACATATAATTATATATATATATATATGTGAGAGGAATGTTTTCTATGTTTATAGAACATTTGAAATCAAATATATTGAGATTAAATTGATAAGAAGCCATTAACTCCAGCTATTGGTTTAATTTATAATACTCCTTTGGAAAGTTAAGCCTGTGCCAAAGAACTGGGTAGAATTAGAAATGGCTTTGTATGTTTCAATTCTTTACTGACTATTTAATTAAAGTCTGCTTTACAGTTTATTATTGAATATCATTTTGTATAATCGGAATAGATCAGGCAGAATGACTTTTGAGTACCTGGTAATTCCATTGATTAAATTCAGATGCTTTTCTTAAGATACCAGGATGAAATTTCAAAGTGTAAGCAAGCAATTATATAGGAATAAACTGTAGCTGTCCCTTGTGAAGACCTGTAACCATTAGTTTGGGACCCTAATTGAAAGGCATTTCTGTTCTAATGCCATATTGCTCAACTGAGATCAGTAGGAGGTGAGTAAATATTGTTTCAGCTGCCTACAGCAACCAAGGAGAGATATTCTTTTACCTTTTTAGAGTAAGCTGGAAAGATTTTCAAAGTCAGGTGGGGGATTCTTCAGCTGTGCAAAATAGAATTCCTGAATGCATAGCCCTATGCAGGGGAGGCTTCATGACCCACTGGGCAGGTAATTAGCAGGCAGTGCACCACTGGTTTATAACTCCTTTTGATTTTCTGTATTTCTGTGCCATATTCTTGCCTTTCAGGCCCCTTGGTATTCTACATGGCAAGAATAAATAGAAAAAGCTTCTGGAAGATACAATATATCTCTGACATTTTAATGCATTTGTCTGTATACAAGTTCTTAAATAGTGTTGTCATTAAACCCTGAAATTCAGCTATTTCATATTCCTATGTACAGATTTGGGATGTAGATTTAGGCTGTTGGTTCAGGCTTTGTGATTCTGCTGGGTAAACAGTATTTAAAAGAACAAGAGTTATTTTACTAAACATAGAGACTGGTGGTAAATAAAACTTTAAACGTATATATACACATATATGTGTATGTATATACACCGATTTACGTGTGTTTGTGTGTGTCTGTGTGTCTAAAAATAAATAAAACACTTTTTTCAACTAAGGGTTTCCAAAATTACATAGCTAGATGGAGATGGGCTTTCTTCTGATGTATGCTCATTTGCAGGAAGTTATTTAACCTCACTTTTATTACTTTTTGGTAATAAAATGTATTTATCACATTTGGAATTGAAATCCAGAAATGTTTGACTAGAATAATTCCTTCTGAGTGTTAATAACATTAATTTCATTACTCGTTTGTTAATTTAAGGCTGTATAAAGATTTTGATAAATTGTTTATATGTTGTAGAATAAACATCATTTTTCTTGCTTGAGAAGGAATATTTCTTAGTATTTCTGAACAATTTAGGTTAATTCATCTTTGCTTTAATTACCCTTTGATTTACATCTCTTTTATTTTTACTTGCTAGCTTGAGCAGATGGAACTTGAAGTTCGAGAGATCCCACCTCAAAGCCGAGGAATGTACAGCAGTCGAATGAGAAGCTACAAACAAGAAATGGGAAAACTTGAAGCTGATTTTGTGAGTTTTTGACATATTACACATGATAATTTTTTTACTATAATAATGCAGTTGTTCAGGCAACTGAGTATTTTTGACTAGCGTGAGGGACGAGTTCTACAGGTATCTTGCTGTATTTATAGACAGATGAAAACCAAACTGGGGAAGAGAAGCTTTCATTTTTGTAGCACTCGTATACCAATACTTAAGTTGCTAGCCTTCTGTCCCTCTGCCCTGGATCTGAATTGTTTCTGTGCCATTAAACATTGTGAGTGTTCCTGCTATGGGCAAAATAGTCAGCTTTTAATCTGGTTTCTCAAGGAATGACTGGTAGAACATCAGATTTAATGCTTAAATGATAATGTAAGTATACTCTGAGTGGAAAATAATGGTTTGTTTAAGACAGCTTGTAGTAATGTGGGCAGTAACATGAAAAGCAGTATGATCTCCAGTCCATGGAATTTTTGAATGTAGTTTATCTTATGTGCATTTCATTTCTTAGCCTTTGTGTTTTCTTTTCCATTGCACTTAGATTCTTCTTGGCTTTTGTGCAAATCAATTATAAATACTACATTTTTCAAGTAATTGATGCAAACTAACAAGACTCCCTTGTCTAGGGGCTTCTGCTACAGTTAGTCCTTTTTTGTGTTTAGGATTTGCACTGAAGAGATTTACATAGAGACAAAACTGTTTCCTCTAAAATCCTGAAAAAGTTCAAAGGGATTGCACAGTGTAGGAGGATGCTGTGTTAATTGGCAGCAGCTCAGTTCCTCCAGGGTAGGGAGAAAGAAATAACTAGTGGCAGTATTTTCCATTCACTGGAAAACTGTGGATTTTCTTGGGTTGCTGGCAGCAGTGTATTCCTTCAGGGGGGACACGTCAATGTTTATACCTGCAGCCAGACTATCTAGCTGACTGTCACTCCTCTGTGCTTCTGCCAAGTTGAGAAGTTGCACAAAAATGTCTTAGTTAGAAGACGGTTGCAATTTTGTAAAGTTTGAGGAATGTTAAGATAAAAAGACTTGCATCAAAATTTTGAGACAAGCAATGCTGTTCCCCTGTAGGAAGTGCATATGGCCTTGCTGGCTGAACAGTGGCTTCCAAGAGAGAGCAGTTTCTGGACCAGTAGTGAGTGCTGTTTATCTTCTTAGTTGTGGGAGAATTTGCTGTCAGTGTATATTTTTTACTGGCCTATTTCTCTATGTAGGCAGAATGGGAGAATTGGTACTTCCATATTCCCAGGCAAGAGGGAATGGGAGAGTTCAGAACTGGACACTCTTTATGGAAAAGGAGAAAAGAATGTGTGTTGAAGAAATGCATTGGAATACTAGGAGTTACGTGATCAGAAGAGTATGACTTTGTGCTCAGAGCAAAGTAGGAAAACCAACATGAGATAGAGGAAGGAACAGATTGTGATACTGGGGGAAAAAAACAGTAGCCCAAAACTCTGGGATGGCATTCAGTAGAAAATCAAGGAAAGGACATAGAGAGAAGGATGTAGCAAAGTACTGAAAGAAAACAACAGCTATGTTTGGAGTAATCTCAGTTATATAGAAAACAGCATTGTTACAACTAAATTCCCTACATAATTCCAGTTTCTAAGAACTAACATGTTTGTATGTGAGGGTTTGAGAATCTTTTTGGATTATTCTCCAGTCAATAGCAACTTGTTGGAAACGATATAACAAAATGATTCAATTGTGAGTTCAAAGAGGGAAGAGAAAGAAGGAAAGGAAATGTTTTGACTCTGTAAGCTGCAGGGCCACTGAAGATAGGAAGTTGAAAGTATTTGCTGAAACTGAAGTGCTTTTTAGTGTTCTGCCTGAATATTGTCCTGAATGAGTTGTGACCTGTTTGACTGTAAGCAAAGCATATAGAGTTTCTGGAAGAGCTTTAGCAGACCTTTAGGGAAAGCAGATCTTAGTACTATTAAAATGAATTCAGTTTTACAGACGAAGGGAAATTCTTAACTGGGAATGATACTTGCAGTTTTGGGTTAGGATCAGCTGATAGGTTTGCTGCTCAAAGTTCTTGGCTCTTCCAAAAGGCACGCTGATGTGAGCTTGCAAAGTTAAGTGTTATTCTTTATGAACGGAGTTGGAATCTCAGATGAATCCCACTGTATTTGGCTTGGCCTTTCTTCCTGTGCGAAGCAGCTGTGTGCTCTGAGGAGAGGACATTTCTCAATCAGCTTGAAGTGTGTGTTTCATTTTAAAGAAATAATCTCTGTGAAATGAGTTGAAAAAAATACATACCTCTGTGTATAGTGTTCTTCAATATGTTCAGTATTTCAAACTTGAAGTGAACATGAAACTGGGACGGGTATTTTTCTTTTATATTCATCATAATTAACTTAAGTTTTGGTCTTGGTTCTTTGCATGCCTTGTAGTATCTTGAGAATTTTCCCTCACCAAGCAGTTATGGAAAACCACAGCACAGCAACATACTTAAAAGTTAGGAAAAGGAAATGTGAAATATGTGGACTGTCCAAAAAAGACAGACAACATTAGGGTTTATTTATGACATGTAATACCTAATCTGTGAATTTATTTGATTTGGGGCAATATGTATAAAAATGACAAAACACTGAACCATTGCTTTGGTTTTGTTTATTATATACTGTGGCATCTTAATGAATATTTAGTGGGGTTTTTTCCTATGCGCTTTACTATGCTGTAATTATATTCTGGAGATTATGGATTTGAGTTTAGTTGAGCTGTACTTTCAAAAGTTACTCCAAACATGTCTTATTCGTCTCCAACTTTCTAATCAAATACGAACAAGTTGCGTATAGGAGATTTATTTCTCCTCATTGCTAAGCCTTGTTATCTTGAGTCACGCCCCAGAGGCGTGTGTGGAGCCGATGACATCTACCCCATGTACTCTTGCACACAGGTAGTTGGTAACTAATTGCATTAAATCATACCTGAGGAGAAAAAGCCACCTCGCTCCATCTTGGCCCTTCCTCTTGGAGAGGAACAGTGGTAATAAAGAAAAGAATAGCTACATTTCAGGCTTGCCTACTGTGTGTGATAAATATGTCAGAACAAAAGTGTTTGTTAAACCTTATGTTGTTTTTCTTTGTTTGTTTTTAACGTGGAGATGTAAATCTTGGGTTTATGTTCTTATTCTCCATAGTATATTCCGGTAGCACATTTTTATAGTGGATTTTCGTTCCTGTTGGGTCTAGAAGCTGTAGTCCCAAACCTGCGGTAGCTCTGGGGCTCCTGCACAGCCCAGGCTTGCTGGGTGGAAAGACTGTGGTAAGGGCTCTATCTTGTGGCTCGAAGTGGAGTTGCAGACCACGTACTTGTGCTTTCTGGATTGATTAAGGTCTTGAGACCACCTGCTAAAGAGCTCCTGAAATTTAAAACAATTTTCCTGTGAGCACCTACTGATTCACCATTATGTGGTTTAAGCTTCTAAATATTTTGTTTTCGACTGTTTCAAGTGTAGAATGTCCACCATGACTGCCTGCATGAAGTAAGTTCTGAATGCAGAAAAAGCCTTTCATTTTATTGTAGTCTTTTAAATACATGGACTATAGGTGGTATTTGTTTTTTTCAAATAATGCATTTTTTATTAATTCTTTCCTGAAAGTAGCCAGTGAGCTTTGAACAGTGGGGGATAGTTAGTGGTAAAAGGCTTTCCATATTTTATGAACACACTTTGACCTGAATATATCCCTGTTCATGTGAAACTGTAACTATATAAACTTAGCAAATGTGTGGTTATCTGCTAGCATTTGTATTCACTGCCAAGGGTTCCATGTACTGGCTCAATGTCAGAGCACCATCAAAAATAAAGAAATAAAAGGTGAGCATTTTCCTGAAAAGCTTACAGCTGAAGTATGAGACATTCAAATAGATGGGGAAATATAAAAATACAGTAAGACCGTATTGCACAGTAATATTCCTGTTACAAAAACAAGTACTACCCAATCAGTGCTGAAAGTGAGATGGGTATATTCAATGAGGAAAATAGCCAGCAAATAAAAGGAGTATGTACAGGAACTGTTCCTATTCTGTCATGGCAGCACAGAGACAAATTTTACAGGTAGCATTTGTTATTAGTCCAAGAGACAGTACTCATTCCTTTTAAAGACTCAGAATTGGTACCCATTTTGATTATTCTGACCTTCAACTTGAAAGTAAAAAAAAAAGAGAAAAGCCATAGATATATAGATAGATACATTGTGCAAAACTTGACTAAACAGTTAAACATTTTTGGCATTTAACAACAGCTCCAGTTCAGTCAAGAGGGATATTCACATTTCATACCTCCTACAGGTTCTGTGTAACCTCATTGTTAAAATGGAAACTGCTGTTAAGCTTTAAAAACATTTAAGGAGATAAGCAATGGAATTTCATTTGATGAAGTTAGCTCTTTTGTGTGACACTGAAGTACCACCTGAGTCCAGAAGCTCACCTGAACAACTGCTGCAAGTGTGTCAGTTATATTCTGGCTGCTTTTTGCAAATGCTGCTACCCTTATTTCAGGTTCAGTCACCTACCCAGACAAACATTCATATGGGTGTTGTGGTTCTCCAGACACAGAACCATGGGCCAGCTATGCAGGCAGCTGCCCCCAGCTGACTCACAGGTGTATCCCATAGCATTTAATCATGCTCATTATAAAAGGAGGGAGCTCACTGACAGGGGAGTTCCTCTTCCTGGGGCTCCTTTCTTGTGGTCTTCTGATTCTGCTGTTGATCCCAAGGACCAGGCTGAGTAGAACCTTGTATGCTTTATGTTGGTGATTGCATTAGTTTTGTTATTTCGTTAAATCTGGTTTTACTTCAACTCACAGGGCTTCTCCCTTTTTTCTCTGATTCCCCTTCTCAGCTGAGGAGGGGGCATCGGGTGGTAGAATAACTGCTACAGTTTAGCCTCAGGTACTGGCTAAATGTAGGCAGTGGGTGTGAGCATAATGCACAACATTTGTCAAATGACAAGTTAGTGGCCTGTCTTTATGGCCAGAGTCTTCCCTAGCTTTCCAGTTTGAGCTAAAAGTTTGGGAACTTAGCTGTTGCTGCTGGATTAGTTTGATTTATTAAGCAAAGCCTTGTTGCTTTATAGTTATAAAATCAGATGTATATCTTCATAATTGTATCCCAGTGACGTTGTTAAAATCAGAGAACCCACCATGCATGCACGTTATGTATGCACATGCACCCTGCACTAAAAGCTTGATCTTGTTGACAAATTTAAAACTATTGAAATCAGATTAGTTTTCACTATCTGAGTAGTACAGCTCTTTTGAACAAGGCTGTGGAGGATTTGTTTTAATGCAAATGAGATTGAACTACTAAAGTTTCAGAAGAAAGAATTTGAAATATCTGACCATGTACTTTGACAAACTACTTCTGAGCAAGCGTTTTGTGAACGAAAGTTCCTTCACTCTGCCAGTTTTATAGATACTGTCACCTTCTTGCGATAAGTAATCAGTCCTTTGTGCTGTGCTCCAACTGCTCTGTACAGAGGTGCTGGTTTTTTTTTCCTTTGTTCCTTTTCTCATAACTTCTGGTACGATATTTGTCTGCTTGGCTGCTGCTGAACATTAGGCCAACTTCTTTTCTATAGAGGCAAATTCCACATTGTCTTCCGTTTTTCAGTTTGTTTTTACTTGTGTCCCCACCTTGGCAGATTTGTGGTGGAAGAAGGTGGAGGCATTTGAGATTTTGCAATGACTTTATTTGTAATACTGCTGTTTTAAATGGGGGGGGGGGGGGGGGGGGGGAAGTGATACAGGAAAGAATGGTCTGTCTTTTTTTTTCTTTTTTTTCTTTTTTTTTTGTAACATTTAAAACCTAAACAGAGTTTTTGATGAAAGATTAGGAGGTGGTATGGCTTAGATTCCCTGTTGAAAACTTGCCCTGATTTATTTACATCTTAAGAATTTTTTAATAGGTTTGTATGGAAGTATGGAGAAGGAAAGAAATTTGTTTCACCATGGAATTTACTAGTAATGACATGCTTTTCCTTAGAGGAAAGTGTGAAAGATAGGAGTTAACATGCTTAATTTGTAATTAACCTAAGGGGTTATGATTGTCTTAACTGAGATTCCTGAGAGGCCAGATCAGTGAAGCACACCTTACCTCATGGGTGTTATAATTCTGTAGGTATTGCTTAGAAAGAATCCTCCTATATTTGACCAGCAAGATGCATTTCATAACACAGTGTGTGAGGAGGTAATATACTGGGTAAAGGCAACCAAGCAGCAAATTTTTAATGTCAATAAAATACATTCCTTAACTAGATTTTTCTCTCAATGACTTCACGTTGATACTCTTAGGAAATTCTCTGTGTCTCTCTACAGAGATGTTGCTCATCTGATAACATGTAGGAATGAGACCGGTGGTGAGTTTTGTGGCATGCTCTTTGGTCCTTCAGCAAGTCAGTGACTGTGGAGATGATGCACATGATTTTAAGAAAAAAACAGTTTGTGCAACACTAGACTTGGCTGAGTGATTACAAATAAAGGTGCTTTCAGGAGGTGGTTTGGTGAGTCTGATAATCCTTGTGTCTGGCTGAGGGCTATGAATGAAAGGCGCATTCACTCGTACAGTGCACTGTGAGCATTCGTGTATCTTTCTTTTTTTGCTTCACACACACACAGCTTCTGTATTAAATGAAGCTAGAAAGTAGTCTATGGCAGAATGAAATCCTTCTGTAAAATATGTTTTAAGGCATGTAATAGAAATTCAGCATGACATCAGCTCTGCCTTTTTCACTAAGCATACTTTCTCACCTGGAAATCTTTAGACATGTCTGGATGCCAGCCCTCATCTGCTTTTCCCATCTATCATTTCTCTACTTACCATGTAATTTGTTCTTACATTAAACCTTCTACTTCTCAAACTAGTAGAATTGAATCTGTTTGCTGGTGTTCCTAGCAGGTAGTGGAAGATGCAATGTCTGCTCAGTTACTTATAGCCAGCTGGTGAGTGAAGTGACTTCATATACAGAAGTTGAATGCTGTTTTTTCAGGGGCAGAAGGAAGAAGGGTTTACTGTTTCCCACTTTCTCAGTGATGTCTTATTTTAGTCAAGTGATACTCTCCTACCTGTCACGCAAAAAGAAGCAAGCTGTCCTTGTCCTGCTTTTGATAGCAGCAGTAATAAAGGTTCTGCAGTTGGAACATAGGTGTAGGATGCGATGACGAATAAAGCAGAATAGAGTGGATCTCGCTCTCCCTCCATTGTATTGCTCACCTGCACGCATGTAAGAAGTTTGGTTTCTATCATGAGTTACAAACAAAGATTTCAAGAAAAAAAAAGCAGACAAACTGAGCAAAAAACCCCATCATTTTAACATGCTTTTCAGACTGGAACTACTCTTTCAATTTCCTTAACGTGTTATTTTTATTTTATTTTTTTTTTTTTCCCCAGCTAGAGCGAGGCTAATTTGTGTTTGACTACGAAATAGGAAGAGACGTGCTACTCATAAAGGAAAAAAATAGGGAGAAGGTACCGGTTTGACACTGGAAGGAGTGGTTATAGCCCCTTTCATTGGTTTGTTTGCTTAGGGGATGACACTAGATGGCACTGTTTGTTTGCAAAGCAAGTACTTTTTTTTTCCCCCTTCCCCCCCCCCCCCCTTTTTTTTTTTTTTCCTTGATTCTTTTTTTCTTTTTTTGCTTTGGTAGTAACTGAAATTACTGTTTCATGAATAAAATATTTCTGGTGGGATTTGCATTTCTATATTGGCTGAAGATTCTGTGTTGAATGTTTTATTAACCAGCCCAGTGCAACTGTCAGCCTATTAAAGAGATCCAATGGACCCTGTTTAGCTAAATAAACTAAATAAATCCAATTCGTCAAATTGTGTTCCTGGCTGTTTATTTTCCATTCTTTTGATGTACAGTTTATTTTAAGTTAAAGCCACATAGTTTTAAAAATTAATGTGAAAATAGAATTTAGTGTTTGAAATATGAGGAGACTAATTGCCATGGTCAAAAATAGCTTTCCTTTATGGTGAAGTTACCATCTGGTAAATGGTGAATTTCTTATTGGTGACTGATTAACTGTCCCACGTCAAAAATTAGTTTGGCAAAAGGGTGGTTAATGGGGCTTTTTTGCCTACTTGCTGGGTTCTGTTGCTTTCATGAAATGAAACTTGAAATACAAGCACTGCTGTTAAAAGCAGCTATTTCTACCCAACTTCAAGAGGTTTGTGCTTCATCTTGATATTTCCTCAATCAGAATTCAAGGGGAAATTTTTATATCATCGTTACATATTAAACACTTGTTGAAATTCCGATTGCGTCATAGGCAAATGTTAGAGCGTAAAAAAAAATCTCTGTGCGTAACTGAATGTATTGTATGTCTGGTTGTCAAACAGCTGTCGAACATTACAAATAGTAGCATTCATTATATTCTGCTAGTACAAATAATATTTTAGTTACCTTTTTTCTTCTTTTTCTGAAAACCTTAGCCACAGAATAGAGGGAGACAGGCTGTACATTTATGGTGATGTTATTGGCATAGTAAAAATTCTTCCGTGCTAGTGAAAAATTCCTGTAAATGCAATATATTGTAGATTTTTTAATAAGCAAAATGAAGAAACATTGACGGATGTATTCTCTCTGCTTTCTGATGCTTTCCATAGCATTGCTTTAGTGATGATATGTGTTAACTTCTGTGAATTTTATGAGAAATTGAAGTTGCCAAGTATCACGCTTTGCATAGGTGGTTTTTTTTTTTAATAATCTTGGCTTTCCAAAAGTGGAATAGAATCATAGAATCACTTTGGTTGGAAGAAACATCTAAGATCATCAAGTCCAACCATTAACCTAACACTGACAAGTCCACCACTACCGCATGTCCCTCAGCACCACATCTACATGTCTCTTAAATCCCTTCAGGGACGGGGACTTCCCCACTGCCCTGGGCAACCTGTGCCAGTGCTTGACAACCCTTTCAGTGAAGAATTTTTTCCTAATATCCAATCTAACCTCCCCTGGCACAACTTGAGGCCATTACCCCTTGTCCTGTCACTGTTACCCAGGAGAAGAGATCGACCCCCACCTCGCTACCCCCTCCTTTCAGGGGGTTGCAGAGAACAATGAGGTCTTCCCTCAGCCTTCTCTTCTCCAGACTGAACACCCCCAGTTCCCTCAGATACTTCTCATAAGATTTGTGCTCCAGACATTTCGTGCCATAGAAACACAGATTGGTTAATTTCCGGTTTTGGCTTTTCTGTCAAGAAATCATCTATGATGGATTAAAAAGTATTTGTGAAGGGCTAATTTGTTAGTATATATTTGATGGTGTCAGGGATTCTTAAGGAAAATCAATCAATCATTCCATTCCATCTTTTTTTCTTACAAATTACTGTTGAATTTAAGTAAATTTGTAAATTTTTGTTGCCACCCTCCCCCAAACTCTAACCCAAGAACAAAGTAGATATTTTTGTATATGTCTTAAATGTTGGATAGAGTGCTGCTTCCTTGTATAGGTAGTCTTTCACTTGTCCTGAAAAATACTAAATTTCTTTAGTATTAAAAGTCACAAATATTTAAAAATGCTATCGAATAGCTAAACCACACAATGTTAACCTGTTTTCTCTCTGATAAAACCTTCCCATTTTGTGCTTCAAGCTGGTTCTTTTTAACATACCAGCAGTAAACACAGAAGGGACATAGAAGGAACTGGCTAGTGCAGGTAAAAGGAGGTGGACTTTTACAGCAGTGAAGATGTCTTGTTTCTGGCTTAAGACTCAGTGAGGAAGGAACATGAAAAAAAAATGCAACTGGAAGTGTATTAGAATTACCACACCCCACACCCCCCTCCCTAATGTTGTTTATTATATGAAGCATATGGAAAAAGTGTGAATATCTCTGTTCTTTTGTTTGGTAACTTTTTATTTGTATTCTGCAATCATTTAGTAGTCAGTCCCAAGTACAGTCAGCTTCCCTCAAAGCTGCTGTACAAACCACAACAAAAAGTGGTTCTTGGCCACAAAGTCTGTTCAAACTTGGTGTTCTTACTCAGTTGGGGAGGAAATCTCTGCAAAGGCTATAGGATCTGTAAGTTGTACATTTGACAATTTAATGCTTGTATACATTTAGAATAAGTGGATCAAATACAGTACCTCCCTTTTCATTTGCTTTTTATAAACTGCCTTTAGGATGCCAGTGCTAGTAAGATAAGCTTTTTGCAGTATTTAATAAATACTACAGAGATTTCACTCCTAAAAGAGCTGATTAATGAAAATCAGAGTAGAAATATAAAGAACAGATAGGAAAAAGGGATATAGCAGGTGGCTTCTGGGATGAGACGTAATTTTCCTGCTATAGTAACATTTAACCATTTCTGATGGGTTTAATGAAAGAAAGTTTTTGCTAACTAAATAGTTGGTGCCTGGTGTATAAAAAAAAAATAAATTGGGGAGTGTGTGTGTGTGGGCTCTGCATGTTTCCTGTTGAGTGGCGTTTGTAGTTACATTCTGAATCCCCACACATCCCAGAGAAGTTAAGACTAGAATGAATAAGAGTAGTGTTTGCCAACTTACCCTCTCAGTCAGTGTGGAAACATGTTAGGGAGGCTTTTGGAAAACACTGAATTGCAATTGCAGACTTTATACCTGTTCACTAAAGACTCAAATGTGAATTCTGGCAAGTCAAAGAAAAGGCTCGTATTGTGTTTGGTGGGTCTTGGCTTGGACCTCAGATAGAAAATGCTCCTGCATTACAAAGATTGCACCTTCCTTAACACTGATTCATGAGTAGAAGACTTTGAGCCATTATTAAATCAAACTGTAACCTTTGCTAGGGTGTATCACCAACCAGGAAAAGAAAGATGGTATTTAATATTTGTTTTAATTTAAATTTGATTTCATTTAAGAGAGAAGAATGTCATTAATATCAAAGCAAATTCTCTTATTTCAAAACTTGAAAAGTAACTTTCCATAATGATGATAGATATTTTAGGATGGGTACCTGCAAATATTTTAACACAGAGGTCCTTATTTGTAGAGTGCCTAGCACAAAAGGGTTTCTCACCCATGAGTACAGCTCTTTGGCACTGTGATAGTGAGTATTAACTGAATAGAACTGTGCAAAAAACTGAGTTATGTTGATGTGTTCCTTGGGATTCTTTTTGCTTTATATTTCTAAGGAATATAGGTTAATTTAAATATTATATATTGTTTCATTAACAGCTGTCTTTGAAACTACAGGTTTTCATTTTTCATAATTTCTAGCATCCTTAAAAAAAGACTGCGAAGCATTTATCTATGTTAATGTGGTTGTGAGTAAAACTAATAATGCTAAAATGGGGCCTTAACTGTAGTTCTAGGATTTTTTTGTGTATTATGTGTTTGATTTGTAATGCCTGTGTTTTTGTATTGTTTTGCAATTCAATGTTATTAATAACCGTAAGTGACCATGTGCTTTCCTCTTCTTTCTGCCCAGTCTTCAGGAGAAATCAGACTCTGTGCTTCAGTCATGTAAGCTTCCCACAAAGTTAGTTCAGCCAACTAAATCAAGGTAAAAAGTTACAGGAAGGTCAGGGTTAAGTTCGGGGTTGCTAACCTGAATCACTTTCCCAGCCTTTTTAAGCCCTTAGTGCTACTTTTGTCTTTTTCTCACTGTCTGTTATGTTGTCCTCCTGTTAGATCTTTATTTCAGTTGAAGGCACCTGGGCTGCCTCTTTCTTCTGACCCATGCTTGGACTCAGTTTCAAACATGTTGTTAAGGTCCCCTTTTTCCATTCATGAGCTACATGTCCAGCATTTAGCAATGTAAATTGGTGGCTCAGCACCTGTGCCCTGTTAAGAACTTGGTTTAAAATGCATGAATTTTAGGATGAACATAAGGAAAAAATGTTCTTTTCCCTTCTCATTTTCACTTTTATTTTTCTGCTTGTCTTTCTGGGACAAACTTTAAAAGTTTTCACTTTTAATTTGTACCTAAAAAGTACTCTGTTGCTGAGGTCATCTGCTGAGTTCACTTCTCTCATAATCTGGGACCAGTTTGCAAGCTATTTGTATGTTTTAGAAAGTATTTTAGCTGAGGACTTTTCTTGCACCTGGGACTTCACGTACAGTGGTGGTGTTTGTTTGGCAGCACTGTGATTTTTGAAGTGAATCCCCCAGTTTTCCTCACATGTTTCATGTGAGTCTGAGTAGGATTCCTTTTGAGGAAAATGAACTGGAAACTCCATTTCAGGCATGCACCAAACACAGAAATAAGGGTCTGAACCAAAGACTGGTGTTTCAGACAGCTTTGAATCATGTTGAAGCAAGGCTGTTTGGTCTAACTGGACTATATCTATTCTGCAATAAAAACTGGAATCTTGTAGTCTGCAGAAACAATAGTGGAAAAACTTCAAGATGCTACCTGTTGTGGTGTAATTAAATGTATCCTATGTCTTTTGAGGTCCTTCCTTCCTTTGTGGAAGATTTGGGCCCTTTGGAAATTTCCTTTCCACTTCTCATACTGTATTTCAAACAAAGAAAACCAAGGCGCGTGCTTCTATAGCCTCTACTTTTATTTTTTGAAATTGTGTGTTTGGTTTTGGGACCCTCACTACAAGAAGGACATTGAGGGACTGGAGTGTGCCCAAAGAAGGACAACGAAGCTGGCAAAAGATCTCGAGCACAAGTCTGATGAGGAGTGGCTGAGGGTGTTTATTCTGGAGAGAAGGAGGCTGAGGGGAGACCTCATTGCCCTCTACAACCACCTGAAAGGAGATTGTAGTGAGGTGGGGGTTGTGTCTTCTCCCAAGTAAGAAGCAAGAGTTGTGCCAGGGAAGGTTTAGATTGGATGTTAGGAAAAATTTCTTCACCGAAAAGGTTGTCAGGCATTGGAACAAGTTGCCCAGGGCAGTGGTGGAGTCCCCATCCCTGGAGTTATTTAAAAGACCTGTAGATGTGGAGCTTAGGGACATGGTTTAGTGGTGACTTGGCAGTGCTAGGTTAATGATTGGACTTGATGATCTTAAAGGTCTTTTCCAACCTAAATGATAATATCATTAGTTTGATTAGTATATAAAGATCACTTATGAGAAATCATGTATCAATTCTTTCACCTACTTGTCATTTGAACAGAAAAACGAAGTCTCTGCTTTTCCATCATATTCAATGTGCTTTCGTGGTCTTCAGCGCTAAATTTCTGATATCGACAAAGGATTAGTGGGTGATACTTACAGTATTCCTTATCCAAGTCCTCAACTATACTCACTGTGTTTGTGATTTTGATGGAAACAAGACATGAATTAGTAAAATTCCTCTTATCGAAGCAACAGGAAATCCAAATCGTGTCTTGGAGCATGTTCAGCATGTCTGGTGAAATCACTATCCTTATCCCTGCCATGTAAGTTTTACAGAAAAGTTCAGAGGCTGTGGCATGCAATACTTCCTGATGTCGATAGTATCAAATTCTAGTATCAGCTTAGTTGTATAACAATAACAATAAAATTCTTCTCCTTTTCTTATGCTGAGGTGTGGAGTGGAACTTGCTGAAGAAAAGCAAAGCCTCTTCCAGCAAGAAGAGATGTTGTCAATGAACAGTCCATTCTCTGTTTCCACCCTGCCCTTAAACTATTCTGTGCTACTGGCCATAATTTGGCCTGAGTTTGGCTTGGACTGGAGAGTTTGAACTAATCTATGCAATGGAGTTTATCCTTCCATTCAGTAATTTATTTTTTTTTCCCCCTATAGAGTGAGCTATTGCACGCTGGCCGGAATGACTCCCTGATTAGGTGTTTGGCTTTGTAGTGGTGAGGGGGAATGAAATTCTTGAAATGAGGCTGCGCTGCCCTCTGTTATGTTTTTTGGGAAGTACCTAGAAAGAAGTGAGGGTGCGTTGTCCTCCTGACATTATAAACAAAGAAGATGAACCTATGATAGTAGCATTCCTCTTGAGGGACTAGAATCAAACACGTACTGTAAAAAGTAGAAATAAATGTATTGTTTTACTTAACTTCAGAGTCATGTTTAAAGTGTCTTGTGCCTTATCTTTTAACTTTTGTACAGGCTTAGTATATTTTAGATCAGAAGAATGGTTTGTGTTTAAATACAAGTGAGCAAGTTTGTGTGTTTGTGAGGGGTTTTTTTTAATACTAAGCAAAGCCCTTTCTCCTGCCCAATACAGTCAAAATGGAATTCATATTCTCCAAGAATTATGGTCTGTCGGTAAACTTCACTGTTGGACACCTCACTTCAAAAATAGCCATATGAAGAAAAATGTGTGATGCACTTATTGACAGAGAAAAGCCAATAAATCCAATCTGATTCAGGAAGCTGAGAAGTATTTTAATAACTTTTTGACATTTTCCTGTAGTCCTTATTTACCTTATCAATAGTTATGGTGACATATGATTGTCAACTTTTTATATTAAACCAAACTAATAAATTAAACATGTTGTGTTTATACCTGATGAAAGCTGACGTTTTGGAAAGGTGTTAAAATATACTGACAGGTCTTGTTCATAAACTCCTTTGGTATAAATATGTAGATGACATCTTTAGATATTGTTTGTACATAGGCTGATAGGCAGGAAACGTTGACAACGTAACAAATGCAAATGTCAACCCCACAATTTAACCTTTCTGTGTAGGAAAAGATGTTAGTTTTAAGTTACATGTATCTTTTAACTTTATTTTCAAAGTTTTTTTTGAGCCTGTTATCATTGCTGTTTCATGTGCCAGTGAAAGTAACGCTGCAATAAGAAAGATTTGCACTTAAGAGCTTTTCTCTGTGGCGTTCCTACTTAAATGACTACAGCTGAGAGGGTGTTTTTTCTTCTAATTCTTTTTATTTTTCATGTTTGCCTATTACCTTTTGAATCTCTCTGCAATACCACCTTTTCATTCCTGACTTGCCAATGGTTCAGGGCTTGTAAGTGTGGCTCAAGGGCAGAAAACCAGTAAAACTATTTTAAAAATGTTAGGACAGTTTATTCTAACAACAAACGTATGGCCTTGGCTTTAACCTGGATCAGGGTTGCTTCGTATGCAGGATATTTCTGGCTTGACCCTGGGCTCCTCCATGCTGATGTAAATCCACTATGTGTTATCTGCTTGACTTTTTTTTTTGTGTGTGTGTGTGCATGCTCTGCAAGCTGCAGTTAGTATCAAATCTTGCAAAAGTTATGCCCAGTTTGGGGTGGTTGGGCCACCCCTGCCTACCTGTGGCCCAGGGCCCTGTGTCAGGGCTGTTGGTCCCTGCTCCAGGGTTGCCATGGGATGCTGCTCTCCAGCTCCCCATGGCCCTGCTTAGCTGCGCTCCTTGCTGAGCTGGACCCTGATAAAATACTGGCCTGAACTTGCCAGTGTTGGGAGCTGTGCCAGGTATCCCAAGGGACCTGTAAGTTCCCTTTCGTCTGTCTTTCTGACTCGTAAAACTATTTGATCCAAACTGCTCAAGTAATGCTTTTCTATAACACACCTAGGCACGTCTGCCTGTGGTCTGATGTCTGGGTGAGCAACACGGGGTCCTTTATGTGCCACCAGGACTGCTGGTGGGATTTCGTAGTGCTGGCTTAGAGCATACATTGAAATATCCAGTACCATGCACTGCTTTCAGAATGTGAATGCCCATTTTGGTCCTGATAACTGTGAGCAGAGTTCCTACTGAAGCCTGTCTGAATTATGTCTCTCAATATCCCTTTTTAGTCTTATGAGGGGCTTTAAGAAGAAAAACTTGTTGCACTTTCATGCTGTCCTCTTTCTGTCACCCAGGCTTTTTGCTCTGTCCTTTAGTGACCGATTTCATAACCAAGATGAACTTTTCCATCATGTTCTTGCTGCTACTTCATGCTGGTCATCCTTTATTACTATTGAAAGTGCACTGGTAGATTGGAAATGCATTGGTAGATATTTCATGACGTTTCACACAACTCATGGGTTGGAATCTCCCGAGAACGAGGGAGTGGTTTGAATATAGCTAAGGATGTGCCTGTGAGGCTCACCAAGGAGAATCTATTCTTTCCTCGTGCCTCGTCAAATGTGCTGCACTCTGCATGTCAGATGGAGAGGTTAAGCAGAAGTTTGGGAAGGGGAGGTTGGTGTTATTTGGTTTGTGACACTGGACTGTTAGAGTCTGTTAGTTGCTGTTGTGGCAGGAATTACAATTTGCTAAATTTTAGTAGTGGTAGAGGAAGTTACTGCTGGTTTTGTTGTCTTTCCCCTGTAAATGAGTTAAAGGATGTCAACAGTCACAACTGGACCTCTGTTATAAATAAAAACACAAATGTACCAATGGTTTTGGTGTTCTCAAAGTGCCCACAGAGGTAGTTAATGAAAGTCAAAGTAATGGGAGGTTGGTGCAGGCTTATAAAATTTAATAGTTTTGGAAGGCTTCAGGTGTATTAAAAATAACCCTTTTCCAGAATAATTAACTACTTTAACTTGGTATTGAATCAATCAGCCAATTAATGCAGTCCTGTTTTGTATTGTGGAAACTTTGGTGGCACATTAATGAACACCAAAATTTCAAGCAGAAATATTCAGTTACACTGACTTGTATGTTATGTATGACTTAAAAGTAGCACTTGAGAGTGTTTTTCAGCTGTATATTGTTTTCTTTTTGTTAGTTAGATGGACAGATTTGGGATGTACATCTGCGATACTGCATAATTGACAGAAAACTCTCTGGTATTTGACTGTCCAAAGAACATGAAAGGTATACTTTACTTTGCAACCATCATAATCTGCCAGATGGTTGCATTGACTTTCTGGAACAGTTGGAGAAAATTGATAAGACTTAATGTAAATGAAACTATTACATTTGATGCTTACCTCATGTTACCTCCCTGTGATACCAAGCACTTTCCAGTCGTGCAGTAAGCGTGTTTTGCATGGTTCTTATTCCAAATCTTTCCCTGGAGAAATCACTGGAAGTTGTGGGACAAAGCTCTTTCATGTACTGTTTAACCACCATTGACTTAGTTTCCTGAGTTATCTAACTAGGTGGCTTCATTTAATCCACTTCCTTTATTCAGACTATAATTGCTGCCTTGTATCAGTAGAATTGACCTTTTTTTTTTTTCTGAAAAAATACACTTCTCATTTCTAAACCATTATTTGGAAACATAGTTTTAAGATTCCCAGTAACTCTGGAAGGGCCTGGGCAGTGTTGCTGCAGTATACTTTTGGAAATTGCCATTAATTAGCATTCTGGTTCTTTAGCTTTATTTAGCAGCTTTTCTGCTCAGTGTAATACCAGCTCTCTTTTTCTTCCCCTAGGTTTTTTTGTTGTTGTGCATTTCCTGCTTAACAATGTTTGTTTAAGTAGATATAAGTGCACTGAATTTCCTGAAAGTTACTCATTGGGGAAATTGAAATGAAATTTTAAAATATCATTAGGAATGCAAACAATAAATTCTTTCATTTGCTGTAGGCGTCTTTAGGTTGGAATGACTAGAAAAGGTTCTGGTTAATTAGAAGTAATTTGTTAGAAACCTGAATCCTTTTTTTTTATTTCCTAGATTAAAACTCAGTTCCCAGCTGGATGCTTATAAGTGCAGGAAATGTAATTGTGAGTTGATTAATTGCAAAAAGATGGATAATTGGAGTTCATATGATATGTCAAATATGGCTAAACCGAAAGGTTTTCTGCTCGTTGAAAGAGATTGGCTGAAGTCTAGAATATTAAGCAAGGAGTGTTTTTAGAGATTAATAATCACTGATTGCTGCAAAAGGACTGGGCAGAGCTTGGTTGTAAAGAGCTAACCCCTCCCAGCCCTTTCCTATTACTTTGGGTTTTAATTAGTATGGGTTTGGTTTTGTCTTCTTCCCTTTATTGCTGTTATGTGAACTAAAGATTAGGAAGCACAGTAAACATCATGCATCTAACACCAGTGCTTAGAGACAAAGATATCTCCTCCTCTCCACTAGGAAAGGCTCAGCCTACCATAGGGTAACAGCTGAACAGTCCTAGTGTACCTATGAATTTGAGTCTCTTGTGTTATTCCCTCCCCAGTGTCTTGCCTCACGATCAGCAAGTTTTTTTTCGATAGACTTGTTTTTTTAATGTTTGTAAAATTTGCTTTGAGTCCCTTTTTGCATTTTTTTTAACCGTACTGTAATAATAATTTAAAAGGTGATACATGCAGTATAAACTGCATCAGTGGCATTTTGTTTTCATTATCCCTCATAGATGTTTAGCAAAGCAGTGCCTGGTGTTTTAAATTACTTCTGCTTTACTTTAAAAATGGGAACTTTTGTTTGAATAGCCTATTGTTCTGTTAGCTACTACAGTGCTCTTCTAACTGCTCAGTGTTGTTATGTTCACTGTATTTTGGGATCATATAAAATATTTGTTTCCCCCCCTGCCCCCAACCTATAAACTTCATATCTCGATAAGGAGTTTCTAACCCTTGGAAATACTGCTTTGCAAATTCAGCTAATGACCCAAATACAGCTTGTTTGTTGTGTATGAGTCGTATTAAAATAACGTACTGTATGTGTATTGTCATTAATGATATGCTCATTTTGATAATGGAGCTGCACTCTCTTAGTATGTAGTCCTTGGGGAGATGCTGCATTTTTTTAACTAAGTATTGTTCTGGCTCCTTTCCTTGATTGGCCCAGAAATAGCAATCAGCTGGGGAGCAGGATGACATGCCTCTTAGCGATCCCTTTTATCTTTGAGATGAGTATCAACATTGTATGCTTCCTAATGGAAGTGTAATTTAATGAAATCTATTGGGTAAACATACTTCAGATGTTCAAAGGAGGTGACAAAATTTTTGCTGGCAGCCAGGACCTGGCTGGTTTCCAGCTTGCCTTTAGCTGCTATGCATATAGCATTGAGAGAGGCACTTAAAATAGGAACACAAAGTATTGTTTCTATTGTGTTTTGGATTGTGGATTCCCCCCCCCCCCTTTTTATTTTCCTTAATTTTGTTTTTGTGGTTTTTGCATTAGTACCCTCTGACTTACTGGCTTTCCTAGTAAAATACTGCGTGAGGTCAGGTTTCCCCTCTCCCCCCAAAAGGTAGATAATGGTGTTAAATGTGGGGGAGATCGTTGGCACAGAATATGCTGCATATTGGGGAAATGGTATGTGGGGGCAAGTAATTGAGATGGGTGTTTGTCACTGGATATGTGAGAGGGCAAGTTCCTCCGTATACTGATGAAATTAAACATCCTGTTTTAAAGATTGTGGCAGAAAACTTTTGTTTTATCAATAATAATTGCTGATGCAGAACTGTCCTTTATTAGGTTTTATAACAGATGGCTGGGAGTGGAAGGAAAGCTGCTCAGACTTCCACCTCCTCAGCTAGAAACAACATTGCTAAAAGGAGCCAGTTGTCCCCCTTACCATTGCTCCCTCCTCATTACAGAGCTCAGTGATCCCACCCCGCTTTGTGGTAGCAAACTTGGCAGGAAGGCTGGCAGATTGTATCAGCAATGTTGTCCCTTTAAGTGGATGTTTAACTGGACAGCTGATGGATCTTACTGCTCAGATTCTAATGGTTTGGTGAACTGTAGGAAACTGTTTGAGAGGAAATACATTAGCATTTAGACACATTTGACTGTAATCAATGTGTCTTTGAAACGTGGGATTTTCTTCTTTATGTGTGAGATCTAGGACAGGTAGTTTTTCTTTGAGGACTTCCACAGTGGGCAGAATTGGGGGATGAAGAACGTGCCTAGAAAAAGAAAAGTGCATCGTCTGCCTTTTGCTGTTTTTCAGGTACTGGTGGCTAAATTGCAGTTTTTCATTGTGGCCCACTTTATTTCCTGCTTGATCCAATAAGGAAGTCTCATTCCCAAGCTTACATTGTCACTCTCCTATGAGTGTATGACATGATATATTTGATCATTGTGATTTTACTGCGGTAGCAAGTGAGTCCTTTGGAATGGAGGAAGTCAAGTTCCACGTGGGGACAGTAACTAAGGATCAGAATGAAATAAGATGTAAAATGGAGTGAAACATTGCTTGTTTACAAATAATGTGAGAAAATTTGAAAGATGGAGGAAGAAAATTCAGGTTATGTCAACATACTTGCTCTTTGTATAACTGTAGGCTATGATGATAGAAAACAAATTGTAATTGTACTGAATTGCCTTCATTCAAAGTGTCTTTGATTCCTCAGCCAAACTGCGTATTAGTTTAATGCTTACCACATTTTGCAAACTTTCTAATGATACCCAAAGGTTGTATGAGACCCAGGTATATACTTCTTTATGTTTGTGTAGATGCATGTGCAGTGTTGTGCTGTGTATGGAGTACAGTGATGCCAGCTTGGCTTGTGATAGCTGTGGAACAGTTAACAATATCTCTATTTTAAGACTATTTAATATATAAACACATTTTATTTAATTTTATCCTTGCATTGCTTCTGGATACTGGTGAGGAGAGGCAGGAAGTGGACAAAATTACAGGCAGCAGCAAAGTTTTTGACTTTATATATTGTGAACCTACGATAATTAAAAGGTTCACCAGGCTTTCAACTCAACAAAATTAATTCAGCAATGGCTCAGATAAAAATATTTTCCAAAATAAAAAGTTTAGCAAAGTTGTGAAGTGTCCTGACTTTAGATCTGCTTCTTTGAAACTATCCTTCATGTGAAGTCCTCCTTTAAAGTGAAAGGTTTCTCTACTCCTTTTGTGGACCAGTTAGCATTGTAAATTGGTATCTCAGTGCCCGCTTCAATGAAAACACCTTGAAGCGATATCTTAGTATCTTAATTTATTTTCTTTTTGTTCTGTAATGCTTTCTTTAGGTACAAATCAATGCAGCGATACAGTATTTGCAGTGGTTGTTTTGTATAACCTTTGTGGATATGCATGCAACTTTTAAAGTCAGGTTTCAGGAAAACCATGCTACAACTTGAGTGTAGAAATACCACATCTGCAGTGATGTGATTGTACTTAGTGTATCTGTCCTGTGGTGAAATTAGTCTTGAAGGAAACCAAGCGCTGAATATTTTAGTTTGGTTTCTCTTCACATAATTATCAGTGGAGAGTGCAAGGGAAGGGATCTGACTGTGGTAGGTTGGTGAGATAGTATTTATCTTCATATCCCCTCTTTGCATTTAGGGGAAGGTGCTGACTCTTTTTTCAACTTGATATTTTTCTGAGTTTCTCTTCCACCGAGGACACAATTAGATTGCAGTCGTCTTTCTCTATCTCGTTTCCTTCATTTTGTTCCTCCTGATCTGTTTTCTCCCTTACGGCAGTCCATGCTGCAGCTGCTTCATGCCCCAGTGCAGAAGATTAAGCTGCTTCTAAGGCCACCATCAAAAGCTTTCTCAGTAGGTCTATAGGAAGATGCAGAAGCATTACCTCTGACTACTGCCATTGCCATCTCTATCATCTTTTTTTCACCCATTGTCAAGCCATCGTTTGTAGCTGCTGTAAGCTTTTACCTGTGGAAGCTTAAAAGGTATAGGTTGAGATTTTTTTCATAAGGGACCCTGAAGAAGTCAGTGCTCAATCTTCAATGGCTTTCAGAGCTGAGCAGCTTAGACCTCTTAAAAATTCTCATCTTATGTCTTTTCAGGTGGGATTTTCAGATTCTCATGAGTAACCTGCAAAAGGATGATACGTTGAAACCTGTACCTCATTTCTTGGTTCAGGAGGGCTTGTTTTTTTTCAGATTATATAAGTGCTTTTGAAACTTCATCCTTTGACAAGATCTGTCTCAAGAAACATGTTTCAGTCTTAGCAAGGTAGTATTTGAACAGCTGTGAATTCAGAAAGGATCACTTGCCATTTGGAGAATTTCATTGACATGTTTTCTTTCATGTGAAATTCCAGTATGGTTGAGCAACCAATATATTCAGAGGCCTTTCAGGTCAATGGGCCTACCAGCTAAAGTACTAAAAGTGGAAACTTGTAGCAGAGCTAATACTCTAAGTTGTTGAAGAAAGGGACAGAAGTTACATCAAAGATTTCGAAGTGTTGGATGTTGCAAAGAATAAGGAATACAAGAACGTCTGGAATGTTACCTTGCGAAAGTCTTTTGGAAATGATTGTCTTTTTCTGAGGCATGATTCAACATGACTGCAATCAGGGAAACTGTCTGTCCTTACACAGCGCTTATTGAAAAAAACAAACAAATAAACCAACCTAACAACCCAAACTCGCCTCTTACTCTGTTTTCACTAAAAGGAATGAATTTTCCTATTTTAAAATGCTATCAGGTAGGTGGATGACAAGATTGAGGTGGAACTGAAATTATAACCAAGGGAAAGATATACATTTTATGGAATTATATATAATTGAGAATAGTATTATAGATACTGGAGGTGATCAAATCAGTGAAGTGTAGTTCTTGTAAAATTTTACTATAGGAATGTATTGATAAAGTTGAGAGAGATGGGATATCTTAGAAAAGTCAATACAGTTGTACATGACATTTGAAACCTCTATTGAACGCTTGACATAGTAGTTAGAAGACAGTGGTATATCCCCGACTACCATAAGAATGGCTGTATGAGGTTAGACCAAAAACCCATATAGCTTCATATTGTTTCTCTATAAGTAAGTAATAGATTGCTGGAGAAGGGTAAGGCAGATGTCTACTGGTGCTGTTCTTACACTCTTCCAGCCTTTCTCAATTGTGACTGAGAGATTCCTGAATCAGAAGTGGTATCTCCACCTTAGGGCTGTAGCACCAGAGCAGGAATTAGTTATCAAAGTTGTGGCTCAGGAGTTAAAGATTAGAGGAAGAAAACACTCAGATAACTTCTGCAGAGAGTGAGTCAGCTGTGTTTTTCCATAGACTCAGAAAATGATAACAATGAAGCAGGGTGCAAATGTGTAAATGGTATTTTTTTTCTCATTTTTCCATGAATTTTTTGCTTGGAGCTGGCTGAGTCATTGCTCCAGGAGAGTGAAAGTGTAAGATCTGAACTGAGGACCTGTGATGACAGAAGGTATCAGTGCTGGGTCTGAAGGTGGGAGAAGGGGGTGCTTCTGCCATGAGCAACCTCATGCTTTGGATCTGTTCTCAGATTCCCTGTCAAACTTTGGAAGGAGCAGGAGTGCAGAGTGCCTGGAAACTGACAGTGCAACAAATAAGACTGTGTGATTTTGGTTCATATTAAGATACCTTTGCTTTGTTTAATTTGTTTCATTCTATTTGTTTCATCAACTGGACAATATTATTTTGTGGGTAAAAGGAGGTGCTTCTCTAGTAGTGTTAATAGTAAAGCTTCCTGTGTATTAAGTTATCATGGCTATTAAGTTATATAGTGTTTTCTGTATTTCTTACTTTTTGTGCGTTAAGGCTATTATCTACTTAGGCTTGAGCAGGTGTTTGGAATTATACAAATGAGAATATCTGTATCCAAAGATGTAATTTTAGGAAATACTTTGTTATGCTAGTAATTTGCACTTTTGTTCACTCTGTGAGGGTGTGGGGTTTTTTATGCATATGAGTGCCATTTATTCTTTGTCTGGATAAACTTTTCATTTTAGTCTCTAAAACATCAGATGTAGGGCTTCCATAAAGATAGTAAGAAGTGCAATTAATCATTCATCTGCTAGGTGTCAGCAAAGGTTCTCTTTAAGATAAATAAATTAAAAATGGGATTCATTTATACACTAGCTCTTGAAGCTGTGTGGCTCAAATCTGTTTGGAGGCTGAAAAGGAGTTTCTAAGGATATATTCAGGGAAATAAATACTGCTCAGTGTCTAGAAGATACAGCTGCACTTTATACCCTTCATTTAATTAATTCACTCCATTGCATTTTTCTTGATGTGTCCAACTTTGAACCTCTAATTAAGCAAAATTAACAAGTTTGCTGTGTATAGAGAAGATTTTATAGAGTTCCATTCAGCAAAGGCTTTTTGAAAAAAATAAGTTACTGTTGCATAGGAGAGGAGGCACTTTCTTAGTAGATTAGGTCAAAAAAAGATAATAAAGAGTATGAAGACACGGTCAGTTTTCACAGTGGAGGAAACTCATCAGTAGTGTCCTACAGCTTCCTATTTGTCATGTTCAACATATTTGTAGGTGGTCTTAGTATAAAGAAGAAAGAGTTGACAAAGTTGCTGGTGATACTAAAATATGCCAGATAGTAAAAGGGAAAGCTAAATGAGGTATTTCAGAGGTATCTTGGAGTACAGAGGGACTGAGCATTAAACTCACAGATGAAGCTCATAGTTGATAGTTAAAAAGTGATGGATCTGACAGAAAAAAACACTTCTGATTTTGTATTCCTAATGATGGGGAAGTGTTATTATTTGGTAAAATTATAATTCAAAGTCCAAACTCAGTAGTGGCCAGGAAAGAAAATCAGACTTTAGTAATTTCTAGGAAAAGAATAGAGATGGAGACAAATCAGCTCACTACAAACGTTTATGATTCTTCAGTGCTTTGTGTGATGATGATTCCCTGTTCCTGGAAAGTGCAATAGAACTAGAAAATAGTTCTACTATTGATAATGAAAGCTCTGGAGCAGCTCAGTGCAAGGAACTGGGCAATGGACAGAAATTCATCAGCTGTGAAAAGAGGGAAGGGATATAGAGAGAGATGATTATATCAAATGAGTGGCATGTAGAGAAGGTCAGGGTCAAGCAGTTACTCACCACTGCTCATAATATGTATCAGATGACATCAAATTAATTTGAAGAATAAGATGTTAAAAAGCAAGGGAGAATTTTTCCACACAAGGTGTTATTAAACCATGGAAGTCATTGCTACAGAACATTGCAGAAGACAGATTACTTATTTTCAAGAAACACAAATTCCAGGAAAAAATACTTTCGGCCTTCTTAAAACAGAAGAGAAAGATCGTCAAAGTTGGGAAGTGCCTGATCTGTGGACCACCACAAGGTGAGTGAGTGAGGAGAGTGTACCAGACAGGGGTCATGCACTTTTACTTCTTTGCTGGGCATCTAATATCGGTTCTTATTGGATAATGGGCGTTAGACTTCATAGACTTTTGATCTGAATTAGTATGGCCAGTCAGCTCTGTAAATTGTACTTTTTTTCATGACTGTATGTGACATAGAAGAGGATGCAGTCACTTTTACAGGATTGTACCCAGGTTAGGTATCAACAGTACGAGTGTCTGGACTTTCTGGCTTTGGGAACAGTGACTTTTTGCTTGGTGAAAAACATCGGTCATTATTCCGAACTAAAAACTTGGGACCTTGGCAGGTATGTGTTGGTTTGTTTGGGTTGATACATTAATGTATTTAGCTTTGGTCTATGCAAAAAGTAAATAAGGCTTCCCTTGTTCTGGAGTGATTGCTAAGTTTTAGAAATAGTATAACTTAAATGGGGAAAACAATGCAAATACTTATTTGGGAATATAAACAAATTTCATCTGTTTCTGCATTTCTGTCTCATTCACTTTATAGGAACATTGTTGTGAAAAGCTCTCTAAATGGAAATATTTTAAAGTTTGTGCACTTTGGATTTATATGCCTACTTAAAGATAATGGAAATCTTAGGCTGTACTTTTATGTGGTATTGGTTATACCTAACTCAGCCATCTGGGGATCAGACTGTTACCATAAGACCTTTGTTTTTAAAATGTAACACTTAAAATATATACAACAACCAACTAGCAAACTATCTGCAAATGAAAAGGTTGTGTTGAAAGACTTCCTTTAGTTTGTTTTTTTTTAAACCAGTTTGCAGAAGTTTGAACAGAAAAGCCCATTTAAAGAAATATATACACTTTTTACACCTTATATAAAGTCTCATGTTTGTCATTACATATTATATACAAATTGAGAATTTATAATACCCGTTATGCTTGTAATCACTGTTGTTCTTTTCTTAAATATAAGGTTTTTGAAAGTGGTCTGTTAGAAGTGCAACTTTTTTTTGGTCTGAAGTAGTATTTAGTAGACTATTGTGTGTGACAATTCAGTTCACTCAGACTGGTAATTTTTTTTAATATAACTATGTAACTGCACAGTAAGCCTAATATTTCCCCCTTAGCTCTTGTATTAATGAGAAACAGTGTTGTCTAATATTACTGTGTTACTTGTAATACAGTAGAGCTCAAATAACTCCCTCAGGCTTGATGGCCATACTGTGGCAGATGCTTTAAAGTCAGAAAGATGTCCCGTCTGCACCAAGAACTTGAATATCTGACCTTTGCGTTGGCTTTGCTAGTGAAGAATATACTCACTTTGGTGATACCAGCTTTATGCAACAGCACAATTGTTTGATGTGTTTTAAAATAAGCCAGTATTTTATTTTCCTTTGTTATACTTCTGATAATATGATTTAAAAACTAGAACTGAAGTACTTGATCTTTAGACTTTCAGTTGTGTTCCTCTATTAAGTTGCTGTGTCAAAGAGTGTATTGATGCAGCCACATAGCTGGTGTTCATATATTCCCTGCTCATTCAACAGGAAAATATGATAGGAATGCTGTCACTGTGCAGCGAGAGAAGTTTGGTATTTTCCCCAATTCAGGTCTCATTAGAAAGAACGTTAGCCATTGAGATTTGAAGGGATTTGTTTGTTAACTTCTATCATGCCAGGGAAGTTGCTTTCTTACATTTTCTGTTTAAAAAGTAATCAATTGATAAATCTTTTCCCATCTCCCTCATATACTTGTTCACTAAAGGATTTCCTCACATGCCAGTTTTCCAAAATTCAAGTTGAAAGATGCAGGTAGATCTTGTTTACCTGTGCTTCAGCTTTTGAATTCCACATAAAAGAGTCATTGTCCCACAAAGAAGTTGCTAAAACTTCAGATGCCAACAGAATGGCATTTTTCCCAGTATATGGGATTAAGACAAATGACCCTAGGAAGCGGGTAGCTCTGTGCTTCATTACATTGAATAACTTCTATCAATACAGTTTATATATTCTTCCATAGCTTTTAGTCTAAACACATACTAGCTTTTTTTGAAATTCATGTATTGATTGCAAATCAGGCAGATATTGATTGAATAGCAAATAGTCAGCATCACCACAACTGTAAACCAATTTTGTAACAGCGTGAAAAAAAATTTTGCACTGCCAAATGTCTTAATTAATATCACAGGAAATAATGAAATCATTCAAAATTACATTAATTTTGCTTTTTTTCGTCTTCTATTTCTTAAGCAAGACTAGAATGACATGACTATATATCTGTGCACATATATTGTCTGTCGTATATTGTCTGCATTATGTTTGCTATCTTTCATTTTGCTCTTTAGATGTACAGTTGTCTTTCTAGACTTGTTCTCTGATGTGGTCATGCGGAGTGGATTAATACAAGCGGGGGCAGGGACTGGCATCACGTCTCTCTGCTGACTGTCCTACTAATTTCTCAAAATTTATGTAAGGTTTGGAGAGCAAAGGGAAAGAGTGGAACACTGGAGGAGACCATCTTACATATACACTTACTCCTGTATGATATGGAATATGGTCATCAAGATTTTAGATTAATCATGCTAACGTTCAACAAAAAACTTCTTGATTGTATGGTATTAGGGCCAAGGCTAAGATGCTGAATATCCATAACTGCTCAAGCCTCAATGAATCCTCTATCATCTCTATATATTTTAAAAATTAAATTTGAAAGTGGCATGGCTGCTCTGTGTTTTCTGCAAAGCTAGGTTGTCACCATTTTTGTTACTATTAATTACTTGACTAATGCATTATATTTATACCATTTATATGCAAATTATTTAATTAAGATAAAGGTTAAGCTATGGGCCCTTAGTGTTCCACTGCTCTGTCTTTTGTTCTGGTTCCTCAAACTGAAACAATTCCAGGCAGTGAATGCATAGTCAAGGTCTTCTTTCATGCCTTGTACCAGAAGGATGACATTTTATGCAGTGTTATCATTTATAAACCTGGAAGTAGAAGTTGGAGTGCCAGTGACCTTACAGTACAACATCTCATCCTATATAACTCAAAATGGAAAAAGGAGAATCTTGAGTTGTCTTGTAAGGATTGAATGTGCTGTCCTGGAGTTGAATAGCTCATGGAAAGAATTAATGGCATTACTTTATACAAGATTCCTTTTCCATGTTCCTGTAAGGAACATATCTTAAAGTGGTTTAAAAATGTCAGTGATAATATTTTGGTTTGATGAAGATCTCTTTTGTTTTATGTGTCTTATGTGAGAAGTCTCTGGACTTAGGAATGTTTTGAATAAAATGTGGTAATGGGACAACTGAAATTTATTTAAAGGTGTTGGTAGTTTGTAAACCTTCATTACAAGATCCTTCAGATCATTGAAAAGAAAACAAAAACCTGATGAAGAGGCACGGAAGAAGGTAGATGTTGGTCTGCCGTCCAAATATAGTGGAAGTGGGGAAGAAAACCTCTTGGGATCTCAGACCCATAACCACGGTGCATTGTGAGAAGAGAACTCCATTTTTAAAAAGATCCTGTTTGATCAGGAATTGTCTTTTGAGCTCACAGAAGACAATAGCACATGCTTCTGCAGAAGTACTACCCTGAGCACTGCCGTTTGAGAGTCAACCAGGCAATGTGACATGCCATTCTTTTTAAGGGCTGAGGAATCTATGAGACTGAGAGATAGCCACTGAAAGATGCTGAATGAAAATGAGTGAATTGCAAACATTGTCTGAAGAGCAGTTAGGTAAAGAGGCAACGAGTAACCTTTTTTTAAGAAATTCTGAATCGCATTCAGCAAACTGAATTAAACTGATGCAGATTTACAGTTCCTCACCTTGATTTTTGTGGTGATTTGGATCAAATATGGGGTAAGAAGCTCACACAGCCAGTATACAAAGGAGACCTGTATGTTAGCATTAAAAAATTTGTTTGGAAAAATTCTTCCTGTTGGCAAACATGCAGAGGTGAGATTATATATTCTTATCACTCTTGAGGATTTTAACTACTTGACCATGTTGAAATAGCTTAGGGGCCATGTGTTTCTTTTTTTCTTAAGGAAATAATGCTGCAAACGTTGCAACACAGAAATCGGATATTTTGTTGCTTCCCTCACTGCTAATGAAACAGCTGAGGTACCAGACATAGAGTTCAAGAAGATTTTTGCAAACAACGTCTTGATTAATTTGCTTTTTTAATGTCTGGTGTATTTATAATTTTGGATATATCAGTGATAGAATAATTTTCTGTTTAAAGTTTCTCTGAAAGTCTTAAAATGAGGGAGGGGTGTGTTGTATTAGGTTTTGACCCTATAGGTTTGAAATCACTATGTACATAACATACATAATGGAATGGCCCAACACAAATCAACTTAAAAATATATATATCTGCTTGCAGTTTTGCTTTCCTAGTATTACTTGTTTAGTAAGAGTGTATTAGAAAGGCTTTTTCTATAAATTTTGCCAGGAGATGACTTTCAAGTAGATAAATATTTCTTTGCTTTTTACTTGATTTTATACACTCTTTCTGTCAGTGTAGTTACTGATGGTATTTTTTTTTTTTATCATTTCATCTCTGTTAGTGATCAATTTTACATTATTATTTTCTGTTGCTTTTTTGGCATGATAATTTTGAAGGTAAGAAATTACAGAGTCATGAAGACAAGATTGCAACTTCTTTTATTTGTCAGGGAAGGAGGTGGAATATAAATGAACAAGCTGAGTTTTTAAACTGAGTTAAAAAACCCCACAAAACCTGATATAAGAAACAAAAGAATATTTAAAACAGCAGAAAAAAGAAACCGAAAAAATATTTAGACAAATTTCATTCCAATTAGCTTGTAGATGAAAGTTTCTTTTTTAAGTGCTGTAATCTATAAAAGAAAAATAACTTCTAGTTCAAATGCTAAGGTCTGTGTAGCGTACTACCAAGTTTCAGAGGGAAAGTGTTTTCAAGGTCTTTTCATGAATGGTGTGTTATGGAATGGGGTCACTCGAAAAGGAATAATTACGGAGTGATCAGAAGATTTCTTTGAAAAGATTGTGCTAGACCTTCTGTGTGGTTTGTGGAAGAACAGAAATCAGTTTTGCTCCTAGGGTGGGATAACAAAATGTATTGTGTTTTTGCAGCTACTTCTATCTTTGCCCCAAAAGATGCATGCATCACCTCGGCAGTGCACTCAGCCTCTGTAAGGTCATTGCCTAGAAACCAGATCTTGGAGCTGTTAGAAGTACAAGCTACTGCTCCACTGTTTGACCAATTGCAAAAGTTTAGTTTTGAACTCTAATGAGTCTTTGCTTATCTCCTGTCTTAGCACTACTAGTTGTTAAATAATTCATTTCTCTTTGATTGTACCTTTTTATGTGCTTTTATAAACTTATTTGTATTGTTTTGTGTTGTATTTTATTTTGTACTCAGTCTCTTCCTTTTTTTTTTTTTTCAGAGCATGGAGTTACTGGAAAGAATTAGTTTGAGGAATACTTTTTCACCCTTTGTGTAGTGTTCATACTGAGAATCTGTGCTCTACACTAATTCTTGTTCATTTGGAATATAATAATTTGTTCCTGTCAGCAGAGGGGCTGGTTTGTTGTTTTAAATTGCTGACTTTTGTTTTTGTTGGCATACTCGCCAATACAAATAGAACATCTGACAAAAATCTATTTGTATGACAGTTCAGTTGAGATGGGTGCTCTGTGTTGCCTAACAATACGATTTAGGGTCCCCAAGATAAAAATTGACTGAATGCCAGGATTTTAGGAGAGCTTGTTTGTGCAGATAACAGAGGTAATCCATATTTCTCAGGTCCCTAAATCAAATGGACAAAGGAGAAATATGTATGCACAACATTCTCTTTGAGATAGTGGACCAGTAGTTTCTTCTTAGGAACAATGGGGACTATCTTACCCCTGAGAACAACAGAAAGCTGACACTAGGGATGTTCCTATATGAAATTAGAGCAATTAGAAGATTCTTAGAATGCTTCTTCCCCTTTAGCTGATAGTGCCTAAATAAATTATTCAATGGATCTGGTTTGTGGCTCTCTGTGGCTTTGTCTGGTTAGAGCCTTATTCAGATTGTTACAGATCTGAAAGTTGAGCCATAGTACAGTGGAAAAGAAAATCTAGCCACTGGGTCTTGACTGTGTTTTCCAAGGTCATACAGACAAATGAGACTTAGTGGCCATCTATGGAAATACTGTTTACTGGCTTCTAATGACCCCCTGCAATGATTCTTTCAGGATAAAATAAGATGCTGAAATATCCTCTTTTTGATGAGATGCTTACATCAATAATGTGAAATCCAAGCTAGGAACCCTAGTGGCCAAGAAAACGTTTTCTGATAAGATAGTTTTTAAGGTACAATAATTGCTTTTCATCCCCAAATAAAAATAGTCCCCAAGTCAGCTGTAGGCAACTATGCACCCAATTTTTGCTGCTTAACTGTGGAATCTTTTATGTTTTGGACTGAAGCTCAAGTATTACTCTTCTGGTTTACTGTGAGACAAGTTTTTCACAGGTTGACAGCCATCCAAGCCATTCAGTTAGTCTTGAAGACTTCTTGCCAGTTAAAATGAGTTACTCCAAGGGCATCTTTATGAGAAACTTGTATATACTTTGATACTTGGAAATTCTCAGGAATATCTTTGAGTATGAAATCACCGTAGTTTTATATAAGAATTTAATTTTATATCCATTTACTTATAAGTATCTTCTGAAAGGCCTTAATTCTTATTTCTCTCAAAGCTGTAGATTTACTGATGGGTTAATTCAGATTTGGTGGTCATGCATTTTCATGCCTTGGAAAATCTAGGTAAATAAATAAATAAAACCATAGATAATTCATCATATAGTGTGTTCAAGATCATCTGGAACCATATTTTCTGACAATAAATGCCCATTTGTGGTGAGAGTCAGCAGTTCTTGTAATGGTTTAGGTCATGTATTACTAGGTATATACGTCTCTGTTTAAGGAAAAAAAAAGTATAAGCTGTTACCCAGCAGTCACCTAAACTTTTCCCTGGGACCACTACCTCAGAAGTCATTGCAGCTGTTGTGATCCTGTTATAATGGTTCTCCTATAGAACCATAAAGCCACCTGCAATGACAATGGACAGACGACAGTGTGGGCTCTTCAAGATGACTGTTCTTGTTCATCGTAAGGTGTATGGTCCTGTGTGGGACTTGAGAGAGGGAGGGTTAAGAGAGGACTCGGATATCTGAGCAGAGGGAGGGAACCAGCAGGGAATGGCAAAATGAGTTATGGGAAAGGGAACAAAATGCAATGTTTCATCACACTTTGTGATAGAAAGAGGTAAGCTTGGTTACATGGGAGAAAGCATGTGATAAATTGGGGGAAGAAGGTACAAACTGTGAAAGGCACAAGGTGGAAGACTGATGAATGATAGGGAAAGAAAGGCGAGTACATCACCCGAGAGTTTAGTGGAATGGTTGCTGTCACTCTCTGTATCTTTGTGTGCATTCTTTTAGGTTGAAATTTTAACCTGAGATTGTTACATAAGTTTAGGTCTGTCCCTGAATGCTTAGCAATCAGAAATCCAGTTACACACTTGGATTATTTTTCCATCAGCTCCTTGTATTCTTTCTGTGTTGGTTTTGCATGTCAGGTTTGTGAATTGGAGTTGGAAATATTATGTTTGCCATATGCTGTCAAACTTTGTTTTTCTTTGTATCGGTTCATCTTTATTTGATGCTAACAGCTTTGTTATACCAGAAGTTTCTAAGCTGTGCCTTACAAGAACAGCTGGTGGGGTGGAGGGACAGATGTTTGGTCAAATGGTATCGGGCCTTCCGTGCACTTCAAAGGAACTGAGCAGAGATATGACTATAGAGTATAGTTCTATTTTTCTAATCTGAGTAATTTGAATATTTGCCATAGTTTATTAAGAGATTGGGAGAGCAAATTGGCTGTATGAGCAGAAATTGGAAAGTGATTCATTAGATAATCTTTCTCTTACTGTGGAGTTTACCCTGTAAAGATGAGAACCTCTGAATTAAATTCATATGACCAATATATGCCCCATGGAAGAGATGTTCCAACATTCGTTGATATAAATTAATTGCTTTTGATATTTTAATTATTACCTTCTTTCTGTGGAGCTTCAGTTTTGTTCGAGATCTGAACATATTTCTTCTTGTGCACGAATGGTTGTTCAGTTGCTATTTAAATAAAAGAAGCATTATGTAAGCAGTAACCGTCAAGGTTTATTAAGTATAAAGATCTTAGATGTACCTTAAACTCACTGAACTGCTGATCATCAGAAACTGGCAGCATCTACTGATATGAGAATCATTCCATCCCTGCTCTGTTCCTTAAGATTTCTCCTTATTATCCATTAATGGCCACTATAGGAGGCAGTACAAGTTCTGGACTAATTGAAGCAGTCTTTATGCAGTCTAACATACAGTGAGGTTTTCCTTATGGTTCACATTACGTTGTCTTGACAGTGAAAATCTAGGCAGCTATAAATGAGATCAATAGAAATGTGTAAGCATTGTTGGTAGCAACATAGGATCAGGGACAGACCAGAAATACTCAGTGATTTTTTTGAGTTTGGGCATCAGTATTTACTGGGAAATGAGCTACTGCCAGTATCAGTGTTTCTCATTACTGTTTTTGTTGAATGTTGGTCCACTTAGAGGCAGAATTTCTGACTATGCTACAGGTAAAGGGAAAAATAACAAGTTAGCTGAAGCATATCTATCAGAAAGACTCTTTAAATGCCAAATATTTTGTAAATACCAATATTTTGTGTAAATATACTGCCTTTCTGTTACGCTGTGTTACAAGGCTTAAGACTTAAGTTCTGAAGAAATAAACCAAGTAGGCGAGGGGATGGTCTGGCTATTTTTGATACAGATATGTGCATTATAAGAATACTTTTTCATCCATGTTATGCATTTCAATAAATGAATATTGTTTAGAAGTGTTTTCACTGAATGGAGGAGATGAAGGAACTCAGATGCAGAGGCAGTATAAAAAGGAGGAAGACTTTAGTTAGATAAATTATAGGTAGTGGATTAGTTATTGACTTTTATCTCAGGTAGTGTAAGGCAAGAACTGCTAATCATCAGCTTGTGATAAAACTAGAAAATGCCATGTCTGAACATCGGGCTAGTATTTTATCATATTAGCTATTGATTTAACACAGCATGAAACAACTGGTTCTGTCCCAGTAGTGCCTGGTGGGGAGCAGTGAAGGTGCAGATTTACTCCTCCTTCAATCTGCTGCAAACTTCAAAGCCCAGTTCTGATGACTTAGCTACTAAAATTACTAAACTTTTTTTTTTTTTTTTTTTTTTTTCCAGACAAGGCAACATGTCTCTGTGTAAGTACCTATGATCTAGAAGGAAGGAAAGGAATCCTAGCTAAATCATGTCAGGGCAAAAATAAGTTTTGACTGAGCTATGTTATACACAAAGTATTTTTCTTTTTCCTTTTTATCAGCCAATAGTTTGAGCTAATGTTCTGTCCAAAATACCTGCATTGAAATACACAGACTGAGCACCATGTGGGTATATTTGTATGCAAACCACCTTAATTAGGCTGGTTTCCTATTTAATTATTCTTTGCATCAGGCATTATTTTATTTTGTATTTAATGGTGAAGTCAGAAATTATCCTCTGCTGAAGTTTTCTTATTCTCTGTATTATTTTCAGAAATTAAAAAACCATGTGTAGATGGGTGGAAAGATGCTTTTGAGAGTGTGTATGCTCGGCAAAAAAAAGGACAGTGCCTAAAAAAGCTTTTTATGCACTAAAAAGTATTTTTGGAAAGGCCTGCTTAAGTTTCTTTCATTTAAAATAGATCCTATCAGAGTGGCACAAATGTAGGTGGGACAATTCATCTGCCTTAGAAACATTTCATTCATCTGCCTTGCCCTTGTTCTAAGTGTCCGAAATAAGATCTGTCTTTATGGTTTCCTTTTGTTTTTTTACTCTTGGAGTTCACAGTGGACAAAATGTGTAATTTATTAATAGAACTGAGCCCTGTAGCAAAATTGTACTTTTAACTGGAAAGCCTGAAAGCCTAAAAAATAGTGACTTTGCTAGGTTTTACCTACTGTTAGAAATCCAGGGAGTGGGAGAGCTGAAGATGCTGATGGTAAGGTTCAAGAATGGCAACTGCTTCAGCCCAGTTGCAGGTGTTTCTTAACAGTTGCTAGTATCTGTAGCATTTGGGCAGGCAATGCAGATGCAGGCTGATAAAGACAATTAAGTAACAAACAGAGGAAGGAAATAACAGTTGGACACTTCTTTCTGGAAAAGGAAGGAGCTGATGGAAGGTACCAGCAGATGTCTTCTTACTGTTAGCAATGGGAACCTAAGCTCTGGATGGAAATACTGGCTGAAACAAAGCAATTTTAATGAACATTTCATGTTTTGGTTTATCAAAAAAAGGCAGACAGACTGTTGTGCAAAACAGCCCAAAGCTGAAAGCACCTTGGAGAAAGTGAATTCTGATGTAATAAAGTAGTGTGTATGTAGGGACCAAGATTTGGTAATAGAGAGTGGTAATTCAAACAAGCAAAAAAATAAGTACTTAACAAAAAGAAATGGATATAAACACCAGTCTAAGGGGAGTTATTCATTGTTATGTTTGGAGAGTGCTATCCAAGCCCAAGCAATGCTTGTCTGAAGTTTTCCATGCTTGGATTTATAGCTCTTGTATTTCAATATATTGCTTTTCCGTAGATGTGGTCTTGTTAAATTGGAAGTGATGGTAGTGAATTTTCAAACATCCTGTAAAAAATAGAAGGGGAGAGAGGTCAGTTAGTTCCAGACCTTTGAATTCTGAAAAATCTTTCCTACTCTAGGTTATCAAGTTTAAAAGGCAGAGCGCAAGTAAATATAAGCTGTTTTTCTAAATACAAATATCTTTTCACACTAGCAGTCATCCTCTGTTGCTCCTTAAATTCACAGAAACAATGACTAACAATTCTCTCACAGGTCACCTGTTTTCTTCCCTACCTACAGCCTGTGCAATCTAGCAGGTTGTTTAAGCATCAGCCATGTTGGTGACATACATGGTCCACTGGTCATGAGTTTGAGATGGATGTAGTTTTGTGGGCAGAAGCTGCATTTTTCACAACCAACATAATACGATGTGTTGTATCCTCACGGGGGTTTGCTTGACCTTCCTCCCTGCCCTCACCCTTTAATGAAACTAAAAGCGTGTTTGATGATGATTATTGAAAAGAAGATTTATAGACCTGTGACTTCTACTTAAAATGGGTGATGGTATCTCTGCATTAATTTCACATTAGTGCTTCAAGTTTGATTTCTCTCTGCTGTTATAGGGAGCTGACAACATTTGGCAGAGTGGCAGAATATAGGTTTTAAGTTGAGCATTTCTCTTTCTGAGTTGCCTGCAGTCTTCTTTGTGTGCATGCAGGGAGAGAAGGCAAGACCAGGAGTGGTTTAGACATTGACTTTTGCCAGCCAACATGTACTGTTGAATTGATTCTTTCAATCAGAAGTTTCACGGGATTTGTAGAATAGTTTTTATTTCCTTTTGGACAGAAAAATATCACCTTTGTGTTTTTTTTATTTTCATAAGGAAATACTTGAAAGTCCAGCATTGCGTCAGGTTGTATATGAGCACTATGTAATTGTTTTCCTGCTTCTTACACACAATCGTTAAAAACGGAGCTACTTAGGAACAGGAAAACCCCTTTCAAATGGGAGTCTGAAGTGTCTAGTCTGTTGTTCCTGGACCACCTTTGCAGAGAAATGTAGAACTTTTGAAAACTGAAATTTGAACACAATTTCTAAGGCAATTTCAATTATTTTATTATCTGAAGAAGTGTTTTTGTGTTTCTGCTTAATATAAATTTTAAGATTGTTAAGTAGGGTCACTTCTTTTTCTTCTAAATTTGTTAAACTGTATCTTTTCCATTTCTGCTTAGCAAAAAATACTAAAGTATCTGTTCTGAAAGGCAGAGATGAAAGTGTACAGCCTGCAGTATTTAGCAGTCCATTTGAAGATTGGGTCACTTTTTTTTCACCTTGTTTTTAGCAAGAGCTATGGCAAAACTGACTACTCTCAAAGAATACAAAATCTAATTTATTCCTGCAAATTATTTCTGGTTATGCTAATCTTGAGTATTTATTTACATTTAGAGCGTGGTCAAACTCTAAAACAGATGCTTGAAGATTTTTTTAAAACCATATATATATACTAGGAAATTCTAATGGATTTTGTATGAAAACAGATGTTTGTGGATATAAATAAGCCTTTTTGTTTATTTATGCGTATTTCACCAAAAAAATCTGTTTAATCTGTTCTTAAAACATTGAGCCTGAAAACTTGAGAGGTTGGGATGAAAGGATTTGCTGGGCCTTTTGTCTGAAATGCACCCAGGTTTGTTTCTGTTTGGGGGCCTGCTTAGCATTTAGGAGGGGGAAAGCTATTCTTTAGTTCAGGTATGAAAATGTGCAATACTTTATATCAATTATTTGGCTGATTGCTGAAAGTGCGTTGAAGTGAGCAGGCACTGGCTAGTTCAGGCCTTCACTAATGGGAACATTTCAGACTGTGGATGAGTAATTAAAGTATAGAATGCGGAAAATTAGGCCAAAATTGAATAGAAATGAATAAGTATGCGTTCTGTTGTGCAGATGTTGGAAACAGATTATTTTGGATACCTCTTTCTATCTACATCTTGTTTGGTTAGCATGTAAAAATCGGTCATAGACCATGTAGATTGTTTCTCTTCCCATTGCCTTTTCTGTTTTTATGTTGTGATGTATCTGTATAGGTAGTAATTTAGCAAAATATCCTGTCTGCCAGGTGTGGGAACTAGATGATTGTATTGTAATACCAGATCATTACTTAATTCATATGCAACCCAGCCTAGCACATGGAAAGCATTATAAATCTATTTACAGTGTGGCTGGTCTGATGATAACATTGTATTAAATTCCCAGGTGAGGCAATTTAAGCAATTGCTTTGCCATGTGTAGGCCATGGAAATTAACTTCTCATATGCTTTAGTAATAGACGAACTTCATTGGTATGCTTAGATTAGTAGTATAGCAGAATTCTTACAGTCCGGTTACATGTACCCTACTTCACATGTAGAATCATACAGGGGGGTGGTACTGCAGATCACAGATCTTAATTAGTTTAAGCTGAGTTAATTCATTTCAATTCTAATTTAGCTGTGCTTGCCCATGAACACATTCAGTTCTATTGGGAAATGTTAAGGCTTGGGTCAAGTAGGCAGATTGTTTAAAGCCAAATTGCCAGACAGAACTGAGCAAGTGTATCTGTTTGAACAGGGCTTTAAGAAAATCACCCAATCAGTATGCAAAAATCCTGTTCATAAACCAAGAGAGATCTGCCTGGAATCAGAAATTCCTCCTTGTCAGAAGGTCTGGGTACTGTAGTACATTTAAAACAGCCCCTGAAACTTTCTCTGTCTTGAAGTTCTTGTAGAAAATAGCTTAACCCTTTTGTGTCATTGTGTGTTTGTGTGCATGCTACATTTGAATGCAAATATGTATACCAACTTAAAAACACTTGTGTCCCTAGACTTTTTGTTGATGTATATACAAGAAAATGCAAAATACAAGGAAAACTTCTATATATGACAGACCTTTACAGACAAAAAAACTGTACGCAGAACCTCTTAAACCTATATTGAGCTGCCCAGAAATGCCTTGGATTGCAAACTCTGTAAAGCTTCTGTCTTTTCTAGAAACATACATATAAAGTACCAGTAGACAGCGGTAACTGACAACTAAGACTAAAAATGTTGACAATTTCTTGATTTGCCTGGTTAGCTTATGTATAGAAGTCATTAACTATTTATAAAATGCATTATGAATTGGGTCCCTTCAAACTGTAGCAGAGTGTGTGACATTTCCAGCTCAAACTATCATTCTTGCATTTGGCTAAAGTACATATTTATAAACAGATGATAGTTATGAACTAAAAAAAAAAAATCTAAAAATTATTTAATTATTGAGTTCAGACAAAGCGAACTAATTTTGATAGCCACATTTAAAAGTGTTAGCCAATATTTGTTTAATAAAAATAAGAATAGTAATTCAAGATATTGATATTTTGGACAAATCCTGAAAGAACAAGTGAACACTTTAGTTCAAAGGCCTTTCCTTTTAGATTATTGATTCATTTGGTAGTGAAACTGTGATCAAAAGTAGTATCAAATTATTTATTGATTATGGCAAAGAGTTATACCTAATTGTAGTCAAAGGGTTATTTCTTTTATAATTGCTGTTTTTCAGATCATGACTGACTATCACAATAAAAGAACAATGAAATAAATATATTTATTAAGTTCAGGGATGATGATATAAGGGATTATGAAGGGCCTCTAAAAACTGTATTGCTGTTAACATTTCTTTCCCATGAAGAGTATTCTTTTTCCTTCTTTCCTTCCACTCAGGCTCTTCTGAATGAGAATATCAGCCAGTTAAATCTTTCAAATAAATGATGTGTAACCAAGGACCATCTCAGTCTCTACATATAATTAGGCAACTTGTTCACTGGAGAACAAGCTCATGAAGCATCGTGCTCCTCATCTCAGCCTAATAATGATAAATACATTCACCACTAACAGAATCAATGGGGCTGAGTCATTTTGTGAAATTGGGAGAGACACTACAGTTGAACTACTAGACCTCAAATGGGAAGACTGAATCTTAATCAGAAAAGAAGATTAGGTATTTATTGGTATATATTTGTAATTTTCTTCCTTGTTTGATGTGTATCAAATAAAAATAGGAAAATAATATAATTGAGCAATCTATGCCAATTTGTTGGCTTTTTGGTGAAAAAAGAGAAAAACAAAACCTATCTCCATATGATAGTCTTGCATACTGTGGAGTGTTTTAGTCCCCCATAGTGATGAAATGAATAATTTAAACAGGCAGCTCTGATACTACAGCCTGTTTAAAGGTTCTCATTTCCTTTAATGCTGTAGACTACTTTAGCTTGGTTAGTATGAAACTGTGACAGCTGAGATCTCCAAAAGATTTGGCACAATTCAGCTCTTGTAGTAGGTCCATGGTATGCTTTATCCTCACTATGTACATCTGTAGCTTTAGTATATAATCTAGATCTGAACACGAGCAAGTGAATCACAAATTGGTAAGCACTGTAGTGATAATGATGGTAATAAAGGGTGAACTACACAGGGTAAAAAGCTGAAAGGTGTTGCTCTGAGATGACCAACACAAGGCTTCCACCACTGCTAGGTTCCTAGTGGAAGGGGTGACCCACTTCCAAACTTCTTTGTCATAAAGGTAATGAATTTCCCAGTGCTCAGTGTAATGTCTGGTGGGTTGTTTCCTGTGCCCCGAGTCCCAAGCACATGTTTTGGCATGATTGTCCAATTAGGGAAGATTTGAGGAGGAGTTTGTTTTTACTGAGTTCCTACCAGTAATGGCTGCCACGGCAGAGCGTGAGGAAAGTTCCCATCAATAAAAGAACACCCTGCACCTTAGGTCTTGTTAGACTTGTGTTTTTTCCTCTGAAGAAGTGTAAAACTGATCATAACCACACTCAAATATAAAAACATTTTAGACAATAAGTTAAAAATCCTTTCTTTTAGTATTCCTACACTCACCATTAACTGACTAAGGGCCTGTTATTTGGCTGACAGAAAAATTGAAGGCTGGGCTGATATTCTCTTTACAGACCTACCAGTTGTTCAAATGAACTTTGTGCTACCTTGGTAATCTTCAGACATTTGCTTTCCATTGCTTGGCACTTGATCTATTTAGAATCAATATGATGATCAGTTCATGAGCAAATCTGGTATTCATAAGCTGTGAATAATGACTGTCTGTCATAACGGTCTAATGAATGACTGCCTCTGTTTTGTAGTGTTTCTAGGAACTGCTATAAACCAATGTTTTCTTGTACTGTTGTTTTCTCTCCTTTCTTTTACCCGTCAATTTCTGGTCCTTTCCCAGTAGACCTTCATAGGAAACATTTGTTAGTTTTCTGCATCTTTAAGTTCAACCAGTTTTGTCAAGTGTGTGTTGGTCAAATTTGGTGTTTTCATGTGTGGTAAATGCTCAGTCTTCATTTCCTATTTAATGCTGTCACTGCAGTGTTACTCTGGGTTCTGCATGCAGCTAGCAAGGGTTCTTCAGAAAAACGCAGTTGGTTCCTGCACATGCATTTCTTCAGTGCTTCTGGCGTTAGTGTATATTGCTTCTCCTGGTTACCTGATTGTCAGAACTGGGATCACACGTTACGTATCTTGTGCTTCACTGGAGCTGCTTTCATTGCTGAAATGCTGAGGATGTGACTGTCTTAGAAATGCTGAGGTTTTGACACGCAGATTTGTCAAAATGCAGCCACTGAAGAACTTTTTAATAACTTTTACTTGCAGATTATTTTTTTTTTTATCAAATAGGTATCCATTAGGGGGCTCTCGAGGTTTAAGATGATCAGCCTTGATACCAATGGCTTCGGAGCTTTACTTCCTAACCCTTTTTTCTTTTTGTTTTACAGAAAAGGTCACGGATCGCCTACAGTGATGAGGTGCGGAATGAGCTCCTAGGGGATGACGGGAATTCCTCAGAGAACCAGGTAGGATGCTAATCAAGAAGCCCTAGTGGGTGGCTGGAGGGTGAAGGAGGTCACTGGCACACTGGGCTTCTCAAGCTGCTCCTTAACAGCATTAGCAACAACTCATGTGGAAGTGATACTGTTTAATGCAAAGCTGGGGTCTTAATCAACTTCAAAATGTTTCTTGGAGATCTTACATTTAACCCTTTAACTTGTGATCACTGTCTGCTATCTTAAAAAAAATCTTTTCTTCTCTTTTCTTTATTATTTAGTACTTAAGAAATAACTTGAAACGCGCTGTTTGCCGACAAAGCCAAGGTCTTCACCTCAAACACATGTAAAAGGAATAAAAAAAGTACATAATGCAGCTTTGATAATAATGCAGTATAATTAAATCAACACTGACAGGCAAAACAAATGAAAGTACGCTCTCAGAATTAGGCAGTACCCCACTCAGTTTCCTTGTGTGATTCCTTCCCTAAACAGATTTTCTCTCCTTGTACCAAAAACACAAGTTGTACTAATAAGAGCATGCTTTCATAATGCATGTTGTACTAGAATGCAGAGTGCTATCCACGTCTTTTAATGAGGGAAAGCTTGATAATCCTGAGGCTTTTTAAAAATCTTGTACCCGTATTGTTGTCCTGGACACTACAGTGAGGATCCAGCAGGACTGCTGAAAATAATAAAGGCAACATTATATTCAGGGAACTTTGACCCACCTGTTAATATTAGTTTTGGTGCTGAAACTTGTTTGACAAGCTCTATCTGGAAGCAGAATGTTTCTTTTCTTTTTGAAAATCATGTCAGCTGTAATCAATGTTGTGCATTTTGAGTTAGAAGTTAGTTGAAAGTTTTCTTAAATATCAGATTTTATATTCTGACCAGCTAAAATGTTAATTATTTTGGTAATGAAATTGAAAAATGTTTACATGTTTACTTGATAAATGCAATATTTAATAAGGAAATGGATCAGAACCACGTTCTGAAATTTTTAGTGTCTTCTATGCTCAATATCAGCTCAGTTCCACTAGGGACATAAAAAAGAAAGACTTGGAAACATATCCCAGTACAATGAATTTTAAAACATAGACCCCTTAAGCCTTAACCCTATAAGGTATATTAAATGTGCTGTGTAAGTTTTAAACTTTGTAATAGAATTTAATATATACATTAATGAAATTATACACAGAATACAGTATATCTGTAGACATAATACTGTAGTGTATAGCAGGTCTAATATCTATGTGAAGAGTTAAATTCAAAAGCTATTAATCTTCATATTTCTATAATGTAGCAAGAGGAGATTCCAAAATGTGAATAAAATAAAGAGGTATTTTTATCCCTAAATAATGAATTTATGGAAAGGATGGTGTGAGGGAAAAGAGTTTCACAGTCTGCGTGTCATGATTGTAAACTCAGTCCTGTGAAAGTGTTAAGATTCTCATTTTATTTCTTTTAAGGTGCTGCTATTTTTACATTTCAAGCAAAAATTGTGTGAATTCAGACATAAAAGGGCAATTGTGATAAGAAGCTTTACTTATAACAGAATATCTTATGTGTAGGGATGAGATAAAATATTTTATTTTCACTTTTTAAGGAATGGTTAAATAACTGGTTCGTGTGCACTCTGTGCAAGTTATGATCTTTTTTTCTAAACTTGATGGAAGAAACATGATCTCATCTCAAGGCACCAAATGATACTTTCAACTGTTTGTCAATATGATTTTTTTCTTCCAAATGACCACTTCTAAAATGGAAGAAAATTTTGGATAGTAAAGACATTTATTTAGTCACCCAACTTGAATTTATTACCCCCATACCTTTGAGAGTTCTGAATTTCTGTTTTCTTCCTTGAAAAATGTTATGAAATATCATCATGAAGGAAACTAACTTCTTTTAAATACATGAATGCTAGTATTTTTTAAAATATTCTTTATTGTGTTGTTCCGATAATCAATATTACAGTCTTTTTCTTATGAAATATCATTATTTCTTTCTGTACTTATATGCATGTAGCTATGGGTACAAGTAGTTAGTGCAAGAACTTCAGTCTGATATTGAGCTTTTTGTGCTGCTATACAAACCAAGTGTAAGGTTTGGGTACCTACCATACAGTGAACAAGTTATCTCAACGTATTTAACTTGGTAACCCCATGTCTAATACACTTTCAGTTCTACACAGAACTATATCAACAGAAAGCTTGAACCAGATGATGAAAAGACGCTCGTGTATAACTTAGAACCATATAAAATATTTGAAGATGTTTCAAATTCTTGCTTTAATTTTGTCTGATGGAAATAAATATAGGTAGATAGACTGACCCTCACCCTAATATTATGGGACTTGCACTTACCAATCAGTTTGGGTTAGGTTGTATTAGTTAAACTGACAGGTGGTGGGGGTTTTTTCACCAATTCAGTCACTAAACTTTGACAGGGGAGAGGAGGGATTCCCCTTCTGACAAAGGAGTTGTTGAAAAAAGTTGCAAACTCAGAATTGCTCCTGTACCAATCCACAAATATTGGTAAAATCTACCAATAGAAATGCTGAACATCTGGGTAGACTAGGGTGTTACCCAAAGGAAATGAGAGATATGAGCTGTACATTTTAGGTATGGTCTTTGTCATCATGATAAACATTTGTAAAACATTTTTGGTGGAGGGAGAAGACAAAAAGGAACTTGGTATATTCTGTTTAGTACAACCATATTAAGTGTCTAGAAAAAAATGGGATACAATTTGGATCCTTTCTTTATTTAACTTCCATTTTTTGAGTTGAGTTTCAAACGTACAGTTACATCAAAACACAGCCAAGTTATGAGCTGTAATGAGGAGGGTCATAGGTATGAGTTTGCAGTTGTTCTCCCAAGAAGAAAGATTGAAGTACAAAGAACACACTGAAGAATTAGCAAATTATGGTTGGTCTTCTGTCTTCATCTTTTTTCCTGAATCTCTCCCATAAGTAGCTGACAACATGTGTAGATGACAACTACTTAGAATATTTTGGCCTTGTCATGATTATACCAAGATTTAACTAATTTTACCAGGTAAAGCATATAGAAACTTCTTGTAAGAAGTTATAATAATCATACAATACTGCTATTGAAAGCTTTTTTTAAAATAAATGTATCTTTGTTTAATGAGATAAATAGTGACATAGTGCTCTTAATGGATTTCAAAGTCATTGCTTAGTATACATTAGTTTATTTTTAATTTGATTCGGGTGAATGTGGTCAGATGAGGCACAGACAGAGGTTGAGAATCAGGAGACATCCCTTCTCCCATCAAAAAACCCCACCTCACAACCCCAAAACCAAAAACCTACTGTGTGCATTGGGTTGTTAATTGTTTTGCGGGAGTGGTCTTAAATGGACTCTGTTACTTTCAAGTCATATTTGTCTTTCTGGCCACCAACACCTATCAAATAAATCCCTTGAAAGTTTTGAGCTTTTCAGTGCAATGATCCACTACTTAGAGTTGTGTCTTCACTTTAAAAATCATAGAATTGTTTTATGTGGCGATTAATATGCTATTTAGAAAGTGTATGTTGGGTTAAATCAGAAATCCTCTGCAACCAAAATAGTGTCAGGTACTGTATTACCAACTTTTTTGGAATCTAATAGCATTCCTTTCTCTTTTGCAACTAAGTTCATTAGTAAGTTTAAATAAATCCCCATTAGGTTAAATTGTGTGTCTGTATACACATACACTATATATGTGATTTGGGGCGAACAAATATTTTGTGGCTACTTAATTTCTGACTACAAAGTTCAGATAATATTAGATTTGGGCTTGCTGTGCATAAAGTGTGTCAAACTTCAGCTACAGACCAGGGGGTGAAGTTGGTCAATTTAATTCCCCAAGATCTAAAGAAGGTCGGTATCACTTCATATAGCCCTGGCAGAGCAGATCATTACCAGACACAAATCTGTTCGTTACATGCCGAGGGTTTATAGCAAAATAAATAGACTGTCATCATAAGTTCAGAAAATTGTGTGTTCGACCCACGATAATGTGTAAAGGGCGTTTAATAGAGTTCAGCATTTATTCGTTATCTATATGCGGACAGAGGCGGCGGTAACGTTATCAGCTTTTTAAAAAAAATTCGGTAGTTTTCTATGTCATGTGATGTGCCTCACAGACACACACACACACACACACACCCCCCATCTCGCTCCCTCTCTCTCTCTGCGGCACAGTTTTGATTTTAGTCACAGCAGAAGGCTTAGCCACAAGAGATTCCACTGGTTCAAACCAGCGTAAACCAGATTTTTTTTTTAATTTTTTTTTTTTTAGCCTACAAAGGAACAGATTACCTCTTGTATCGAATTCTGTATTGCAAAAAAAAAAAAAAAAAAAAAATCTTTGTTTCAAAAATGTGCTGATTATCATAACCTAAAATGGTGGCTGCACACGGCTTAATGCTGTTTACAGTTGAGCGGTGAGCATAATAAAAATAATGTTTCAAAACAGAAAAGTAAAGGTAACACATTTTCATGAAGAGCATTGTTAAATGGGGGAAAAATATATCTTTTGTTAATTTGAATGAATATCTTTCAGCCAACGTTAAAAAAAAAAAAAACAACAAACCACAACTCCTCCATTACTTAGCTGCAAATCCCATGCAGAGCTTAAATTCAGCCATGCAGCACAAACAAGATAGAACATTTTTGTTTGGGACCTATTGAAAAAACAAATGTGCAGCATTTTAAAACTCCCATTGATTATAGCAGGGTGGCATGCCCAAATGGGCTCTATTGCGGGAGAGTAGTTTTAAACTTTGGCCCTTTAAGTATCATAGTAAACTGAAGAATGGTGGCCTCAGAAAGAAAAGATAGCTATGTGATCAACTCCCAGATAGTCTCTTTCTAAAGAGCCTTAATGTTTGCCTTTTGGGGGAAGAAAGGGGGGGAAGATCTGGAGAAAGACCAATTTATGATAGGCCAAGGACTTGAATTTAAGCACCAGTTTGGTGGACAATGCAGTTTTCTTTATACCAAATTCTAGCAAAGTTCTTTTAGCCACACAGCAAAGAGCCATCTCAGTTTAAGTCTGTGTGGTAGTAACCCTCCTAATTACATCTAGTTAGAGCCTCGTTGTCCATTTTGGTAACGAGGTGAGGCGTACATTCAGTTTTAGATGATCCATATGAAACAATAGAGAATAATGGAGGTTCTTTTGTTTGCTTCATGCTGGAGAGACTTTATTAGTAGTAAACATTCTCAGCTTACACACGTGTTGAAAATTAGTGTTATGAAACTGTAGGTGAAGTATCAGCATAAACTGAGATAATGATGTAGCTGTTGTAATTTCGAATTCAACTGGAATCGGTGAGATAACTGTAATTTTTTTATAAAGAGCCACTCTTATGCAGACATTCGTTGTGAGTAATTATATGTTTTGTTCCAGTACAAATAATTTATCTGTCTCTCTAAGGGGAGAGCATATTACAACACAGCTTGATAATCGGACTGGGGTTTTATTTAGTTTTATAGTAAACTTGCCAGAGCAATATTATTAATAGTGTTGGATTGTGTTCATTTGCAAGCATAAATTGATAAATATAAATGTATATATGATATAAGTACACACACACAATGTGTGTAGTTGTCTAGGATTAAGAACCTGAAAGGGCTCTTTTCTGAGGGAAATGTGTTTCATGTTGTTCCCTATTTCTTTGTCTTTTTTTAAAATATGCTGTGCAATAAATCATAATTCTGAGCCATTTAACTAAGCTGCTTCATTTTTTTTTTAACTGGAAAAAAAACCCTTTATATAAGATTCAACAATAAAATTAGATAATATAGTTACATTAAAACTCAGGTATGTAAAAATTGAAATACTGGCTACATTCTATAAAGATGCAGTCATCTATTAATAAGTTAGATCTGCTAGTAAAATAAGAAATCAGTTGTCACAACTAAAATATACAGAAAACATTCTGAAAACTTGTATATACAAAACCACTTCAGCTGTACAATCTTCGAAGAGGAATAGTAAACTTGTTTTTTTTCTTTATAATATAGACTTCTATGAAGTCATTCCCCTTTATTTCATGATGGTGTCTTAGATGTGGTTTAAAAGAGAATTTCACACTATTCTCTTTGTTTAATGTGACAGTGTGAGAAAGTGATCTTTATTCGTTCAAAAAACTCTGCATGTAGTCTATGTTTAGGTTCTTTTAATGTGTTTGTCTGTGATTTTTAAATGCTAAACATGTAAACAGATAAATTGTCAATGTTAATTCTGTATCCTGTCACACAACTGATCTTTCTTTCCTGCCATTTCTTTCCTTTTTATCTTTTTTGTGCGTTCATGTTGCAGTTGATAAAATTACGTGAAGAGGTGAGTACTTTCTTGCTTTTTGTTGTCTAGCTTTCCCTTTAAAGCTGAGTTTCTAAATCTGAAGTAGATCTTTTTGTTCATTGTTGCAGGGAAATCTGCACAAAGCAAAAATATTGATTACATTGCTTTAAAATATTCACTGTTGTGCCTCTTTTTCCCTAATAATTGTATACTTACATAGGAATCTCTAGATCAAACCTTAGAAATTAACATTCTTTGATAGTGGAATTTTTTTTTTTTTAAAGGCACTAGAAAAAGAAGGGAAAAAAAAACCCCAAACTATTATTTGATCTCTGCTAGAATACCATGATCAAATCAGGTACAGTAATAATCATGTTTGCATCACATAATCTTTGATAGGGTAAATACATTTATACACTGGTATTGAAAGTGAAAGCATTGCTTTGGTAAAAACCTGTGTTGAAACACCATAAAAATTACACAGTATTTCACAATCTTTTGAGTTTGATGTGAGGTATTCAAGTAGCTTATGAATTATATTTAATATTGTATACCCACTGAAAATACAGTACAGGTAGACCTACACACGCATCTCAATATTTATTATTTATTTGTGAGTGCTGTAGATCTGTAGGTGTAACACTAGAGATCAGTATTCCAGAACACCTTTCTTACAGTTATAAAACGACTCATAAATATTTAGAGAGAGAAGCCTGTTTTAATGGTCAGTTTCTCAAATGTTTCAGTATATTTCCCAAAATTAATATCCTCTGCTGCTTACTGCTGTAGCAAAGCAGGTATTTGAACTATTTTTTTATATTATTTCCTGATAGGCATCAAAAAGAAGGTCTCAGTAAAGCCAAGATTACTTATAGGTCAGATTTCTGAAGGGTTTCATATGGAGAGTTTGAATCAGTGAAGTATTTGAATAAATATATTTAGAAGCACGAGTATTTTAACATCACATATTTGTCTGGTATCTTCTTTTTGAAGCACATGTGCCCAGACATATTAGTAATGAATACTGAGCTCTGAAGGAAAGGATTTGTAAGTTTTAGAAATGGTGATGACAAAGAATTGTAAAGTAACCAGATTAAGGACAATTCCAGAGAATTATTAAAAACAGTAAGATATTTGTGATATAAAGATTCTTTCCCTAGTTCCCTGAATGCTTTATTTTTCCCCTCTTCTTATGGAGCTGATATTAATATGTTAAAGCTACAGAATAAGACAGTTAATACACACACAAGAAAAAAAATTAAACAAAATAAACATATAACCAGATGAAAGCCCTCCCACCACTGCTGAGCTCCCCTCCCCAACAGTCCCGGTATTTAAACAGATGACAATATTGTTGCAAGGGTTTGTATAGCCTGATTTCTGAGATTTTTTCAGAAGAACAAGGTTCATTTGCTCATCCGTTTAACAACACCTGCACGTCTGCTCCTGTGCTTTTGTGAAAGAATATAGTAGGGTCATTTTCACTTACAAACATAGATTCTAGTTTTATAAACACAAAAATTCCTAATTTGTAAATTTACTCTGAAAATTCGATCAGATATAAAGAACAAAGCTGCTCTTCTTTTTGAAATAGCTATGAAGGCAAATAAGAAATTTCAGGATGTTATTGCAAAGGGCTGCAACTTGGGAGCTGTACTGAAACTCAGTCATACCTTTTGGAGCTTACAGATCCTCTTTGTTAGCCACCTAGAAAAAATTTG